>CP116454.1:4758157-6044918 GCA_028216015.1 Quercus dentata
CTTTTCAGTTCTAAAAGATTAATTGGATCTATACTTTCGTTGTTCCCTCTTTGCTTTGTTCTCTCTCAAAGGTAATTTTAGAGATTTTGATTTTGATTTTTTTTTAAATTTTAAATTTTCAATGATCTATACTTTCATGTTAAGAAAGCATGAACTAACCCTGTGATTAAAAGCTCTTTCTTTTCTTTATTTCAGTTTTTTTTTTTTTTTTTTTTTTTTTTTTTTTTTTAATTTTGATATTATGAGTTTTTGGGTTTGAAGCCATGGGCACAGGAAGCTATTCGTACACTCTATTATTTGGATTTGAAAGAACATGGGCACCATAGTTTTAGTTTTTATATTGTGGGTCCATATAATATAATATAATATTCTATATTATTATTATTATTATTATTATTATTATTATTATTATGGAACATGGTGAGGAAGATGACTTCTATTGCTTATTTTATTAGATATGAATTTAGCAAAATAATGGGAAGGGAAGTGTTGTGTTCTTACGGAATCTTCGCTTCTTTAAAATAAAAGTGAGGGAAATTTTTTGCATGTCATTTAGTAGCTAGCTACAAGGCACTGCAATAGTAGGACTAATGGACTGTAAGCAACAAATCATATGAAGAATCTCCAATAATGGTAGATTTTGACTTTTAAACATTCAACTTAGGGGCAGAGAAGCTCTAATGGTGAAAATGGCTTTGTGAGTCAGCTTGTATACATAATTGATATATTGTGAATCTATTCTATTTCTCATAAGCTAATTGAAGCTATCCAAGTTGAAAAACTTCCATCACAAAAAAAGTTCAAGGTGCTTAGTCCGGATAACTATGTTTCTTGCATATGGTGGGAATATGTTTCGTCCCCATAGTCCACTTTTGTAGTAGTTAGTATAATCTTTTGCATAGTTATCTTTATCATTGTATAGACTTTGAATAAATTACTTTATCAAAATGTTACTGACCATAATATCATATTTTGCCTAATATCTTTTGATATGTTCCTTGTTATGACTGTTAATTTGGACTTATTTCTTTTGTAGAATGAGTCTTGATTCAGATTAAGTTTTGTTAAATACATAAAGTTTTCATATCTTTTCATCTATGATATTTTTGAAAAATATAAATGTAAAAATTTTACTTGAATGTTAAAACTATTTAGTAAGTATTTTTGTCATCTATTTTAGTTGACCTTTACATTGGGTTATGCTCATTATTTCAGGTTAAAATGTCTCGTGCCTTGGGTTACAATCTTACATATGATGTCGAGGGAGATACATTTCATTGCAACAAGTTTTAGCTTGCCAAAGATATCTTCATGAGCAATATGTTATTATTTGATTAGTATTTGAGAGAATAAATTGGAACTTAAATTATGTATATGAAATTGAACTTGGGTATGTTTTCCCTTATTAGTAGTTATTGATTGAGCAATTATTATGCTTATATGAGTATTTGTGATTGAAAATTTGTGATGTGTGGGATTGTGATTTATTATTTTCCATCAGTACCCATGTAAAATTCAAAATGTAAATTTTATAGAAAAATTCAAAAAATGTAAAATGTTATTAGTGACGACATTGTCGTCGCTAATATTTTATCATATCATCAGTGACGACAAACAATATCATCACTAACATGCAAATTTTAGTGATGACATGTTTGTGGTTAGTAATATATTATTATCTATGACGACAACAAGCGTTGTCGCTAGTAATGACATATAAGCGACAACAAAAATGTCGTTGTTAATAATAATCTACTAGCGATGACAAAAAAATTCGTCACTACTAATGAGCTAGTAGCGACGGCATTTCGTCTTGGGTTCTTGAGTTATTTATGACGACAATTGTCACTATTAGCAATGACTTTGTCGTCGTTAATAGTATTGTATTTGCGACGACATTAATATCATCACTAAAAACCTTTTTTGTAACCAAATTCGTTTAACGAAAGTTAGCGACGACATTTTTCATCACCAATATAATTAGCGGCGATATTTAAAGCATTAGCGACGATTATATGCCATCGCTAAAGACCAAATTTCTTGTAGTGACATGATACAACAACAGTCATGAATTTCAATTTTGTTATATTGTGCCTTTAATTTATATAACAAAATTTAATACAAAGATAAGCCTATATTTATTTTTACTATACCAAAAATGATTAATGATTTTTTTTGAGAAAGAAATAATTAATGAAATTGATATTACAGTACAAACTAAAAAGTGAGAGTAAGTCTTTCCTTCTAATAATTATGATATCATGTTTATATAAATTTTATTTTTGGAGCTATCTTAGATTTTTCTTTTATAATTTTTTTTTATATTATTAAAGAGAGAGAGAGAGAGCTCCTAAGTAAATTAAAGTTTTTAACGCAGGATTAAAGCTTATGGAGGCTGGATTCCAGCGCTGGAGTACTGTTGGACATAATGGAGTCTCTGGAGTGCAAGAAGTAAGAACACGACCGTCATTCAAACCTTTAATGTGCTACTGTTGACGAATGGTTGTTAATTAAAATGCGCTTCCTGAGACTCTCAAAGTGACCAGGACTTTCCTGAGATTGTTTCTTCAATTACTAGAGTGAGTCAACCGTAGTTAGCACTGTTGGCCTTGGAATGGAAGATCACAATGATTTCATGAGTTTTCTTTTGATTTTCTTGTCAAAAATGAAATTCTTTCTAAGGGGACACCAAGTATTCTGAAATTTCTTGCAATATTTGAGTTGAATATTTTACACTCTCTAATGAAGAGATCTTTGATGAAACAAGCTTTGAATGGTTATGGTATACTGTGAATTTTATATTTTCCACACTAAATATATAGTGATTGCATTGAATAATGAACCATATGATTGAATTTTATTATTTTCTTTGTTGTATTGGCCAATACAACTACGTTGTTGAATACAAAACTTAAAATACAATACCTAACAAATTGTAACTAAATTTTGTCCATCAAATATTATAATCATTTTATATAAAACATTAATTCCGAAGCAATACATTAGTATTAATTAATACCAAATATTTCGTTCCCCTAATCAAAACAAAAATGCCTTACATTGCAAAAGAAATTTATGGCATTTGTCAGAATGCCCTAGGTATCTTTGCCTCTCATTAAAACAATTTTGATCAGAGGAACTGATGTGGATAAGTTAGGTTGCTCGCTTTTCGTTTTTCAGCAATTACATAGTACTAATGTGCTACATGTGGGCTTTCAACTTTAAGTTACGCAATGAAGATAACTTGATAAAACACGATTTCGCCTCATCAGTATGCTCCTCATCGATGCAATGGACGACCTTAAGATTCTGCATCAAAGGAAGCACTAAGCAGATAATGACACTAGTTTGGGGCCTGCCAAGAACCCTTCGATACTTAAATTAGCTTAAACTTTTTAGAAATCTGTAATATGTAGAGTAATTTGTGTGTGTGTTCAATATGAAACACTTACTTGCCTCTCCTGGCTTTATATAGCCTTTGTATGAGTAAATGCCCAATCTATTGGCCTTTTTGACGTTGTACCATAGTTGGAGGATTTATGGCTCAATAATAACCACTTAATCCCAAACCTTTAATATTCATAATGGCCATTAAATGCACATCATTGGACGGCGGTAACGGCTCTGTGCTCATTTATCATTTGGTCATTAAATGCTATCTGAAATTAATGCATTTACACTCGTTCATACTTTTACTCGTCATTAACATGGACGGTTTGCAATACGAATGACCATTTTATCGCTATCCGTTAGCAGCCCCCTTTATTCCTTTGTCATTCTTTGTTTGGACGAACATAGGAATATGGAAAGGTTTTTTTTGGCGAGTCAATCTTCTTTTCGTGCCCCGAGATCCTTCTCCCATCACATTTAATGTGAGGTGACTTTCTCATTAAAAGATTGCTACATGCTTTCTTTGCATTGGCCACACGTGTGAGGATTTCTCAAGCTTCCCGCACCTTGATTTTTGCTTTCCTTTTTTAAAAAACTTCTCATATTCTCCTTCTTCTTCATCGTGTCTTGTATTTGAAGTCTAAAGTTTTCAAAAAAACTCCTGCACATTCTGTACGTAAAGACTCCCCTTCTCAAAGCTCCATTAATGGTTGATTTTGCTTTCGTTAGGTAGGAAGCTCCTTTTACTTCTTTCTTCTTCGCTAGATTAGGGGTGTTTCTTGAGCTTTTTGGTGGGCAATGTCCTTGAGTAGGTTTATTTTTACCTTGAAACTATGTGGCTTTTAGGCCTGCATGTTTTGCTCACCTTCTATCATTTGATTCGTCATTCTTTGATTTCACATCACTTAGAGATGACCTCCATAGAGGATAGGGACACCAAAGTTAGGTCTAGTGAACTCAAAACAGGTTTGTCTTCAAGTAACGAGTCAGTAGATAAAGATTTTGAAATCGTATGTCAAAGCCTTCACCATCCTCAAAACCCTCTTCATCCTCGTCTTCAATCCCTTTCATGCTCTCTCTGAATCTTGTTTGTTGGAGAAGAAACATCTGAAATCTATAAGGAAAGATTTCAGTTCCCTGGAAGGGTCGTCACTAGATTACCCCTTCATGCTCTCTCTGTAAGCTTGTGCTTTTGCCTATGGCGAGGTGAGCTTCTTTAAGGCTACTTTTTTGTGTGGCCTTCATTTCCTTGTCCATCCCTTTATCATGAAGCTTCTTTTTGTTCTTAACGTTGCACCTGGGTAGCTCGTCCCTAATGCTCGGAGGGCGATCATTGGTCGTATATCAATTTGGGTGTCCATCCATGATAGGGATATGATAACTCTGAACAAGTTTCTCCATTTATATCATTTGAAGCCTTCTACCCACTATGAGTATTTTGAGCTTTTACCTTGAAGTAGGGAGTCTAGGATTGTCCATAGTTTTCCTACATCTTTTAAGTGATTTGGAAATCACAATTTTTTTTTTTTTTTTTTTTTTTTTTTTTGTTTCTAGATCTGGATGCAAAACCATGACTGATGACCTGTGGGGTGAGATCCAATGGTTGCTACGGAAATGGGAAATTCCATCTCTTGGTGCGTCTTTTACCTTTTTGTTAGGCTAATTGTTTTTGTTTCTCCTTTTTTGATTCTTCTTTCTCAATTTGTTTTGCGCTTCGAGCATCTTGAGTTGGAAGATCGTTATCAAGGATGAGTTCAAGCTGCTCTAAAGTTTGCTCTTATAATTGAAGATTTTGACGATTTGGTGGATCCTTGTTAATGGGATTGACGAGATTACATCCCACCGACGAAGATAACACTAATGACGAATGAAGCCTCCTTGACAAAGTCATCCGGAGCAACGAGGAAAACAAATATCACTAACGAAGGCGGGGGAGTCATTCAATGCGGTCAATCAATGACCGAACGATTCTGAAATCAACCAAGCAGACCGTTGAACCTCTTAAAAGTCCCATTATTGGACCAGAGGCGTTACACGAGAAAGCATTCATGACCACAACGGCTAGCCCCTCGTGGCCACAAGTATAAAGCCTTCCTACGACCAATAGAAGGTACATACATACACGACACTTTGAGAGCATATTCTGATTCTTTATTTTGTTTGGTTATTAATCTAACTTTGGCATCGGAGACGTTGTGGCGGGCACCACACCGGTGACCCTCATCAAGCGTACCCTCACACATCACAAGGGATTCCATCTGCCCACTCTTCTTGACGAGCTTGTCCTTCATCGCTTTGGCGCCGTCTGGGGGAAAGACATTTTTAGATTCCTATTTGAAAACGTAATTTCCATCAACCCTCTACATTCAGATGGAATCCAACCTAGATTCAGCAGCCTTGGCCCAACAAGTTCAAGCCCTTGCAGCCACCATTGAAGACCTCACCAAGCAAAACCAGGAAATGAAGCTACGACTCAAAGAGATTCAACAGGTTCAACAGGAAGAGAACCGGTCCAGGGGTAACCTGGAAGGGGAGGGGGATAGCCACCAGAGAGGTACCCCTCAGAGGCCAACTATTCCGGCAGCGCGAACTCGGATCTCCTTCGAGAGATGAGGAAGGAAATGGACGAACCGAGGAGCGCCATTAAGAAGAAGACGGACCGAAGCGTAGACAAAATGGTAAGGGCGACGGATTCACCTTTCATTGCTGCGGTACTCGAATGCCCTGTGCCGTCAAAGTTTCGCTTGCCTCAACTTGAGCCATTCGACGGACTAAAAGACCCACAGGATCACCTTAATACCTTCAAGACGACTCTAGGGCTTCAACAGCCACCTGACGAGATATTGTGTCGTTCCTTCCCGACGAGATATTGTGTCGTTCCTTCCCAACGACTCTCAAAGGAGCTGCAAGAGAATGGTTTACTAAGCTGCCAAACTCGTCCATAGACAACTTCGATCAGTTAAGTAGTGCCTTCTTGCACCACTTCATAGGGGGGCAACGCCCAAAGAGGCCGGTGGACTACTTACTCACCATAAGACAGGGAGAAAAGGAAACTTTGAGGTCATATGTCAAGCGATTCACCCGGGAGACTCTGGAGGTGGACGAAGGCGATGACAAGGTGCATCCGACGACCTTCAAAGTAGGATTGAGGTCCAGAGACCTTGTGGCCTCCCTCGCGAAGAACCCACCAAAGACGATGGCGGAGATGCTCCTAAAGGCACAAAAGTACATGAATGCCGAGGATGCTTTAGCCGCCATAAAGGATGCCGAGAAGCCAAGCGACAAGGCCAAGAGGGAAGACGAACGTAGGGGACGAAAGAGAGATCGACCGGATCGTCGAAACAATGACGGGAACAGGAGAATAGATGATAAAAATCCTCGGACGGTAAGGTTTACTCCTTTGGTTATGCCCATTGACAAAGTTTTCACGCAGATCAAAGACGAGCATTATCTCAAATGGCCCAAACCATTGCACTCATCCCCTAATGTCCGCGACAAGAACAAGTACTGCTGGTTCCACAGAGACCACGGCCACCACACAGAGGATTGCAGAGACCTAAAGGAGCAAATAGAGGAGTTGATACGGAAAGGGAAGTTACAGAAGTATGTAAAGAAAGGAGGATATAGCCGCTTTAGGGACGACAATAAAACCCAGCATGAGTCCTTATCCCGGGGTGACGACCGTCGATCCCAACCTCCACATAAGGTGATCGGGGAGATAAACACGATCACAGGAGGACCATTCTCGGGAGGATCGTTTAGATCACTCAAAAAGGCATACCAGAGACAGGTGAACAGCGTCCCACGCCTGCACCTCCATCCAAGCACCGACGAACATACCAGGACATGTTTTTCGGTGAAGGAGACGCCATGGGAGTGAAGCGGCCCCACAACGATCCCCTGGTCATAATGCTCAACATAGAAGGGTTCAATACCAAAAGGATCCTCGTTGATAACGGAAGCTCTGCGGACATCATCTACTTCCCGGCCTTCCAAAGAAATGAGATTAGATCCAAGAAGACTTCGTCCTTTTGACTCTCCACTCGTCGGTTTCGGTGGAGACAGGGTCTACCCTGCAGGCATAGTGATGTTAACGGTCACGGCAGGAACCTACCCAAGACAATTAACCAAACAAGTAGACTTCCCGGTGGTAGATTGTCCCTCGTCCTACAATGTCATCATTGGGAGGCCCACCCTCAACAAGTGGAAGGCGGCGACATCAACCTACTGTTTGAAGGTGAAATTCCCAACAGATAATGGCGTTGGTGAAGTCAAAGGTGATCAAGTCCTGGCAAGAGAATGCTATCAAGTTGTCCTAATCTGAAAAGAGAACCATACATGGGTGATTGAAGAAAAAGAGGAAGACGGAATAGAGGCCCCGAAACAAGTGGAATTGGTAGAAGGAAATGCAAACAAGACGACCAAGATAGGGACGACGTTGAGCCCCGAGATGAGAATGAGACTCCTAAGATTTCTTAAAGAGAACCTAGATGTCTTTGCATGGAGTCACGAGGACATGTCGGGTATATCTCCAGAAGTCATCCAGCACAGGCTGAATGTGGACCCAGAACGGAAGCCTTTGTTCAAAGAACGACGAAGAACCTTCGCCCTAGGACGAGATCGGGTAGTTGCAGAGGAAGTTACCAAACTCTTGATGGCTGGATTCATCCGGGAAGTGTATTATCCTGAATGGCTCTTCAACGTCGTCCTGGTAAAGAAAGCAAATGGGAAATGGAGGATGTGCGTAGACTTCACCGACCTGAACAAGGCATGCCCAAAGGATAGCTTCCCTCTACCAAGGATAGACCAGCTCGTGGACTCCACAAAGGACACAAGTTACTGACGTTCATGGACGCCTTTTTTTCTCGGGGTACAACCAGATAAAAATGGCTCAAGAAGACCAAGAGAAGACCGCCTTCATCACAAGCCAAGGACTCTCTTGTTACAAGGTAATGCCTTTCGGGTTGAAAAACGATAGAGCTACGTATCGTAGGTCAGAACAAGATGTTCAGTCAACAAATTGGCAGGAACATGGAGGTATACGTGGACGATATGCTCGTCAAGAGCAAGGAAGAGCTCACACATCCGGATGACTTGAAGGAAACTTTTGCAACCCTCAAAAAACACCGATGAGGTTGAATCCAAATAAGTGTGTTTTTGGGGTAGCCTCGGGGAAGTTCCTGGGATTCATGGTGTCCCAGAGAGGAATAGAAGCAAACCCAGAGAAAGTACGAGCTATCATCGACATGGCCTCACCCAAAACCGTCAAGGATGTTCAAAAACTCACAGGAAGGATAGCGGCTTTAAAGAGGTTCGTCTCTAGGGCTACAGACAAATGCCCGCCCTTTTTCAAGACCTTGAAGCAGGCTTTTGCCTGGACCGACGAGTGCGAAGCGGCGTTCCAAGAGCTAAAGCATTACCCGAGTAGTCCACCTCTCCTCGGCCCATCCAAAGAAGGAGAAAACCTATACTTATACCTGGCCGTGTCGGTCTCGGCAGAATCGCGGCTTTGATTATAGAAGAAGGCAAGAAGCAGCTCCCCGTTTACTACGTCAACCAAGCCTTCCAAGGAGCTGAATCCAGATACCCAAGGATCGAGAAGATTGCGTTTGCACCGATAGTAGCCTCGCGCAAGCTCAGGCAATATTTCCAGTCAAATCCCATCCTTGTAATGACGGACCAACCAATCAAGAAATCAATGAACAAGCCAGAAGCGGCAGGGAGAATGGTCCAATGGGCGATTGAACTTAGTCAATTTGACATCGAGTACCATCCAAGAACAAAGAATCAAGGCGCAAGCTCTGGCGGACTTCATCGCAGAATTCACTCTTCCAGGCGAAGATAGGATTACCGACGAGGTAGATAAATGGACAATACAAATTGATGGTTCGTCAACCCAAAAGAAGGGGGAGTAGGGGTCATCAAAACCACCCCTGACGGAGAAGTGCTAAAATATGGGGTCTAACTAAAGTTCCCAGCCACCAACAACGAAGCTGAATACGAAGGAATACTGACGGGAATGAGGCTTGGGAAAGCTCTTGGTGCTAAAAACTTGTTGATCCAAAGTGACTCAAAGCTAGTGATCGGACAGATTAGGGGAGAATACGAGGCAAAGGAAGAAAGGATGCAGAAATACCTTAAGTTGACGAGACATCCGACTCAAGAGTTCGATGTAGTGGAGTTCATACAGATCCCAAGGAGTCAGAACATGGGGGTTGACGAAGTCCCAAAACTAGCCTCGTCAGAAGAAGGGAAAATTGGCACAGATCCGGCAATGGAGGTCCAAAAACACCCCAACATTGAAGAAATTTCAACATTCACCATCCAGGGCACGCATAGGTTGGATGACGCCCATAATATCCTACCTCCGGACGGCACACCTCCCTCTGAGCAAGGAGGAAGCTAAAAAGATCAAGAAGAGAGCAGCCAGGTTCACGATCCTTAATGACGCCTTATACAAGAGAGGCTTCTTTATGCCTTACTTGAAGTGTGTCGACAAAGAGGAAGCGAGGTACATCCTAGAGGAGATCCATGGAGGAATTTGAGGCGACCACGCTGGCCCCGCATCCTTGGCAAACAAGGTAATTCGAACAGGATACTTTTGGCCAACCATGTAGGTAGACGCAGCTGAGATCGTCAAGAGGTGCGACAAGTGCCAGCGATACGGGAATGTGCAACGGCTTCTAGTAGAGAGATTGACGACCATAGCTTTTCCATGGCCATTCGCACAATGGGGAATAGACATTGTCGGCCCGTTACCCCAAGGAAAAGGCCAGGTAAAGTTCCTGCTTGTTGCTATTGATTATTTCACTAAGTGGGTTAAAGCAGAGGCTCTTGCAACGACATCGGGGCTCGAATTCGGAGCTTTGTGTGGAAGAACATAATCTGCGCAGTTTCGGATTCCCTTGACGATCATATCCGATAACGGGAGGCGCTTCAACGGCCAAGGCTTCGAGAATTTCTGTTCAAACCTTGGAATCAAGAATCGCTTCTCATCCCCGGGCATCCCCAGTGCAAATGGACAGACGGAAGTGACGAACAGGACGCTGCTCAAGATTATCAAAACCAGCCTGGACGAGGCGAAAGGTGCCTGGCCAGAAGAACTACCTAGTGTCTTGTGGGCTTACGGAACCACAGCTAGAACCCCGACAGGAGAAACACCCTTTAGGCTTACCTACGGCACGTATACAAGAATCCCGGAGAAGTTGGGGTAACAAGCATCGACGAGGAACTTTCAATGAAGGACTCAATGACGATGAACTGCGACTCAACCTGGGACTGCCTGGACGAAGTAAGAGATAACGATCCAAAGAAGATGACAAAGTATCGTAAAAAAAGATGGCCGAGTACTACAACAAGAGGGTTAAACTCAGCGAACGGACATAGGAGACCTCGTCCTACGCAAGACCACTACAACAACTAAAGACCCTACTCAAGGAAAACTGGGTCCCTCGTGGGAAGGGCCTTACCGTGTCGTTCACTACTCAAGACAAGGAAGTTACCACTTGGAAACCATGGACGGACAAAGGCTCCCTCGACCATGGAACATTGAGCATTTAAAGAAGTACCACGAGTAAATGTAATAGGCGAATGCATTCATTCTTGAAATGAATGAAAAAGTTATTCCTCCGATTTCTTTATGCAGGCAATTCTAGTCAATTATAAGGCCCATGAATAACTAAGTAACAAGATTCCGCTTTGACGGATGTAAGTTATCGACGACCACCCTAAAGGGTATGAATAACTAAGTAACAAGATTCCGCCTCGACGGATGTAAGTTACTCACGACCACCTTAAAGGGTATGAATAACCAAGTAACAAGATTCCACCCCGACGGATGTAAGTTATCGACGACCACCCTAAAGGGTATAAAACTACTAAGTAACAAGATTCCGCCTTGACGGATGTAAGTTACTGACGACCATTGTAGCAGATACAAAAACTAGAGAGGCGATAAAACAACTAAGTGACAAGATTCCGCTTTGACGGACATAAGTCACTACAGTACAACCCCTAGGCAAGTGCAAGGGGAAAAGGGAAGAACCATACATCAAATCAAAACAACACTCAAAAGGCGTTCAAGACCATCAAAACAATCAGTTAACAGATTGTTGACGAATAAACAGAGCGCAAGGTATAAAAATATGGACGAGTATAAATCAACAAAACAGCTGCTACAAAAGAAAAAGGGTAAGTATACTTCATTTAAACCCATAACCACCGGGCAATTAACATTGTTTTTAAAATAATTGATTGTTCTGGAATTAGATTTAAAAAAGAAAAAGGCCCAAAACAAGATGGGCATCCACCAAAAATAAAACAAAAGAAAAAATTTTCTAAGTATCAAGGTCAAAGCGTCGGCGATAGCATCTTCACCAAAGAAAAGGCCCGTCCGTGTGCTTAGGAGCATCTCCATCCGGGGCGTAAGACCGAGCAGCCTTCGTCCCGCAGCCATCTCCTTGTCCACCTCCTCCGCATCCAAGCTCTCCATGTTGACCCCAGAAGGATGCTTGACAAGATACCTCCTGAGAAGTTCGAAACCCTTAAAATACCAACCGAAGAGTACAGTATTGTACTCGTCGGTGGTTTCGAAAGCCTCCACAGATCCGGCAGCAATGGTTACGAGTTTCTCTTTGGCTAAAAGAAGCTGCTCGTCCTTCTCTTGAGTCAACTTGCGCTCAACCCCGAGGTCGTCATCCAACACCTTGACCTTCTCCTTCAATGAAGTTGTCTCGTCCATAGAGGCGATCAAGTTCTTCTTCAGGTCAGAGTTCTCTTTCTCCAAAGCCTCCATCCGGGTTGTCAGAGATGCCACCTTGGCCTCTTGAGTGATGTATTCGGTGGTAATATGGAGACTCTCTCCCAACACCTGGAGGGAATTACAGAGTAGTCGGTAAAAAAAAAAAAAAAAAAAAAAAAAAAAAAAAAAAAAAAAGAGGAAGTTTAGAAGGAGAACACCGTGCCTGGACGAGCTTATGCACATGACAAGAGGCGACCTCGTTCAAAGACATGTCAGAAAGAGCCCTCAAATCGGCTGGAGTGACAACCTTGTGAGCCCCGTCCACGGCCAGCCTTTTGTCATCCCATATTGTGGACGAACGAGTATCAGCCTTCTCCTTCTTCTTCTCCTTCCCTTTGCCAATCACGCGTGGCCTTTTGGAGCCGGGAGTAGGGATCTCCTCTATTGACGCGGTTAGAGAGGTCGTCCTCGTCGTCTCAGAAGCTATGGGATGAACGATATTAAGGGGAGTGGAAGCGGGGTCCTTCCCGGTCACAGTACGCTTTTCTTCCCCAAGTTGGACAGCGGTTCGTCCTTCTTGGATCTCATTTTTGCGTACATGTCTTTGTTAAATTTTGTCGTCATCTCTGCAAGAAGAGAACGTTTATCAGGAATGCCTAAGTGTACATAAGAAGAAACAACACCGACGAATAATAATTTACTTACTTTTTTTGCCCTCAATGCCGAGTTGACGAAGAACGTAAGGAGACCGGTCAGGACCAAGGTTGTAGAAAGCGAGGGTCCGGGGGTCAACCAGGTCGTCCCAGTTGTCAATCGTCTCAGCGTACCCGATCGCAGTTTCGATGCGCTCCTTGTGACGGCTCTTAAGCTTAGGCCGTCTCTTGACTGTACAAAAAAAAAAAAAAAAAACAAAGGAGTTAGTAATACCAAAGCCTCAAAGGTGGCCAAATCAAAGCGACGGGGAGAAATATTGACGCACCTAAGGTCGAGGTTCCCCACCGACGGAGCAACCTCGGGATATCACCCCAATCACTGTTGGATTGAGTCTCGAAGTCGTCCCCAGACACAAAGAAAAAGCGCGACTTCCAATACCCGAAGGACGAGGGTAAGCCCTTGACAATCCTTGTCTTTCTCTCCCAAGGGACTAACTCATAGTACCCCCACTCCTTGGACTCTTTCAAACGGTAGAGATAGGTGAGCTCACCCATCCCGATCATATCCCTATTGGAGGCCAACCATATTTGCATACAGTTGATCACGATCCTCCACGAGTTAGGCATGAGCTGCCCGGGAGCGATACCAAAGTGAGCCAAAAGTTCCATCGAGAATGGGTGGACGGGGAATTTAAGCCCGCAGGAGAAAGTTGACTCATAAAAACATACTTCACCTGGAAAAAAGTGGCAGGCCCTATCTTCGTCCTTAGGTAGACAGACACGAACCCTAGCCGGAAACTGGAACCTATCCTTGAACCTACTTATAGTTTCGACGTCCAAACCACACACCTCCCTGAGGGTGTAAAAAGCCCTAACCTCCCGAGGACCGAGACGGTCAGTATCCCCTTCCGCTGGGTCGCCACTAGACGACAACCCGGTCTTGAGATCACTAGACCTAACCTCGTACATCAACTCTCTCCTTGCTAAACCCTCAAACCAATTAAGCGATTGACGGAGCAAAGGTAACAATTCGCCCAAAACCACGCTCGGACAATTGCCCTCAAACACAAATTTTTCTAAAAACGGGTAAGTACCCAAAGACCCTTCTAGACGCGCAAAAAGAAATGAGATCGACGGGCAAGCTATCCTAACCTCCAAACTACCAACCATGGAAATATAGAAATCGAAGGGCGGAGAAAAACGATACAAGCTAAATCCCCAGAAAATCAAAGACCAACAAAAGAAGAGAAAGAAAAGGAAACAGAGAATCATAAACTACACTACAAAGAAGAAAAGGAAAAATAAAAGAAAAACCAAGAAGGAGAAACGTACCTCCAATGGCGGAACACCAAAAGCACAGCACAAGATGATGATTTGAAGAAAAGGAAGTCTCAAGGAAAAACGTTCGTAGTATCACTAGGGTATTTTTTCTGTTTTGCTCTCTGAAAAGTAAAAGAAAAATTAAAAGAGGAGAAGTTTTAAACTTAGGCCAAAAAACGATTGAAAAACCAGCGGGAAACCCAAGGGTCATACCATTAATTCCACTGATCATCACGCGCCACGTGGCCACGTTGCGTGTAGCGCCGCCACTAAGCATTAAATGCGGAACAGAACCCCAAGAGTCACAAGAAAGCTTTTTCATCTTCCGTGATGGTCATGACACGTCACAAACGACCCCAGAACCTGGGGGCAAATCGATGGGATTGACGAGATTACATCCCACCGACGAAGATAACACTAATGACGAATGAAGCCTCATTGACGAAGTCATCCGGAGCAATGAGGAAAATAAATCATCACTAACGAAGGCGGGGAGTCATTCAATGCAGTCAATCAATGACCTGAACAGTTACGAAATCAACCAAGCAGGCCGTTGGGAACCTCTTAAAAGTCCCATTATTGGACCAGAGGCGTTACATGAGAAAGCATTCATGACCACAACGGCTAGCCCCTCGGGCCACAAGTATAAAGCCCTCCTACAGTCAATAGAAGGTACATACACCGACACTTTGAGAGCATATTCTGATTCTTTATTCTGTTTGGTCATTAATCTAACTTTGGCATCGGAGACGTTGTGGCAGGCACCACACCGGTGACCCTCATCAAGCGTACCCTCACACACCACAAGGGATTCCATCTGCCCACTCTTCTTGACGAGCTTGTGCCTCATCACTTGTCATTTATACGATCGTTGCCTTAGACCTGAACCCTCCGTATTTGTGTTATAGAAGATTGTTCAAGAAGAGAAGAGTATGTTAAGTTTGTCTTCCCTTTTTTTTTTAGAAAATCTCATTCTTCTCTCTGATCTTTTGTTTGCGTAAATGGCTACTAGGTATAGCAAGGACAAGTATGCCCATGTGAAGGGTCTGAAAAATGAGCCCTTGTCCCATCTTACCCTTGGATCAAAGAAATGCAAGCTGGACAAAAGAAAAGATGAAACTCCTGCCCCTTATCTATTTTTGGTACTCCGTCTACTCCCACACCTTCTCTTGAGATGATGGCCTTTACTCCTCTAACCACTCATTCCAAAGGAAAGAGCAAAGCTTGTAAGAACGTTTGGGAAGACCTTGCCACGGCTCTTGGAAGAACCCATAACGTCATCACTGATGATGTGCTTAGGGGCCTTTCTTCTATTCCATCTCATGAACTAGTCGGTTGCCACATTCATAAGCTTGTATAGGTATTTTGTTTAATTACTTTTTCTTGTTGTTGAGATTTTAACACTTGTTAAAGATTTTGCTTACGTCCTTAGGTTCTTGGAGAATCCCTACGTTTGACAATAGATTATTTGAGCAGTGAAGAGAAGGCGGTGGTTGCCAACTCTAAGGTCGACTCTATTAAGGCTGAAAGTTCAAAGTTAAGGAAGGACTTGATCGAGGTGATAGATCAGGCTATAAAGGCCAAGGAGAAGGTGAAGGAGCTCAAGGATGCATTGAAGGTGGAAAAGATGCTCGTCATTCAGAAAGATGAGGAAATTTAGGTTGCCTTTTTGAAGACTGACGAGTAGTGTGAGAAAGTGATCACCAAGTTCTTGGAGTCTAATCGCTTCTCCGATCTCCGATTCGTCTAATACTTCAAGGGTTTTGAGTTGCTTCGTAGGTGGAAGATGAAGCATCATAACCAGGTAGTGGATTTTTCGAACCTTGACTTCGAAGCCATTAATCCTGAGATCCTTGCCGACAAGACCAAGGAAAAGGAAGGTGAAGCAATTATTGCTGCAGTTGTTGAAGGAGATGGTGCTATTGTAGGTGGACCCATGGATGAGGCTTGTGTGGACGAGGGCCATGTTGAGGAGGTCGTCACATCGCACCACGAAAAAGACTTTTAATATCTTTTTTTTTTTTTTTTTTTGAAAACTTTGGATGCCTCCTTTTTTGAGGCTTTTATATCTCGTCTTTAAAAACAATAGATATTTGGAGATGCCTCCTATTTTGAGGCTTTTGTTTTTTGTAAGCCATGCCTTTTTTAGGCTTTAAGCTTTATTCATGCCTTTAGTCTTGATCGCATAACTTTTTCTCAATGTGGTTCCCATGAGAAGTTCTGCTATGATTCAAACTTAAAGTTTTTATCAAAACTTTAAACTTCATTGTTGGGGTTCTTTTTATCATACATGGTATTCCCCTTAGGAATGTATGATCAGAACTTGGAGATTTTGTCATGAGTGACATACTCTTGTGGTTTTATGGTTTATACTCATCTCTAGATCTTTTTCCATTAGTGATATTCTTTCGTGATTTAAACTCGACTGAGAAGTTTTTACCATTGATGATGCTTTAAACTCGTCATAGGAGTTTTTACCATTGATGATGATTTAAACTCGTCATTGATGATTATTTAAACTCGTCATTGGAGTTTTAACCATATGAAGATTACTTTTACGATTCAAACTCGTCAATGGAGTTTTTACCGTTTGCAATTTTCCTTTATGATTTGAACTCGTCAGTGGAGTTTTTATCAGGATATATGGGCATCTCCTCATCTGTAACTTTAACCTTAAGATTTTGTCATTATGGATGACTGAATCAAAGTTCAAGCTTTTTGAAAAAGAGATGGCTTATGGAGCCTTATTATTTCAAGCACCCTTATTTGTGAGGGGATTACAAGGGAAATAACTAGAAATAACTTGACCAAACTAAAATGCTGAAAGGAAAAATGCTTAAAGTAAAAGTAATGAAATCTCGCTTATCTGATGCATCGTCAGGCGAGGTACTCTTATGGACGAAGCTTATTGATTTAGGTACTTCTTACTGATAGTACCTCTTGAAGTGCTCTACATTCCAGGAACGAGGCAATGGATTGCCGCCGAGGTCCTTCAGGTAGTAGCTTCCTCTTCTTGAGTAACGAATGGCCTTTTATGGACCTTCCCAAGTAGGGCCTAACTTCCCCTAGGTTAGGCCTCTAGTAGCTTGTGAGACTTTTCGCAGTACCATATCGTCAAAGTTGCACCTCCCGAGCTTTACCCTCTGATTATGGTACTTTATCATCTTCTGGCGATATTGAGCCATCCTTAGGGCTGCCTCATCTCTAACTTCAAATAAGCAATCCAAATTTAGTTTCAGCTTGTCATTGTTTGAACTCTCGTCATAATGGGCTCGCCTAAGGCTAGGCAACTCTACTTTGATAGGAATAACTGCCTCCATATCGAAGGTCGGCTTGAATGGTGTTTCTCCTGTCGGTGTTCTTGTAGTTGTTCGATAAGCCCCGATGAGAATGCAAATTGTCAAATTTTCTCCCTTAATGTTTAGTCTTTTATATTTATTTGGTGCCTAAATGTACTCATTATTCTTATATTTTGATTTAGGATGCAAATGGAGGCGTTAAGTGCAAAACGTAGCTAATTGGGTGATTCTGGAAAGCTTTGACATCGCTTCGTAATATGGACATAACTCTCGCATCCAAGTTCCAATTGAGATGATTCAAGATGCTATGGAACGCCAAGACAAAGCTCTACAACTTTCATGTTTTGAGTTTTGAGTGATACGGGTTGCATCAAGGTCGAAATCAGGCTTGAAGTTGCTGCACCTGCACTGCTGACGTTCTGGAATGTTCCTTTGCCTGCAATTCCAATACGCAGATCCGATGGGGTTTATTTTCAGAAGCTTCCAGATCTGGTGCACGAAATTTCCAGCTGAAAAAAAATCACTTTCCTAGTTATATTAGGACTTTGTTTTATTTTTAATATTTTTCCTTAATTAGTTAGATTTGTATATTATTATTGAGAATATTTTTAGGAGATTTTGTAGGCTTGGGAAAGGGGGAATTAACGTGTAAAAGGGGGAGGAGAAATCAGAATTGGACACACATGCCTCTCTCTCCCATCTTCTCTGATTTTTTCCTTTGAGTTTTCATCATGGCCCTACTTGGCTAAACTTTTATACTTGGTCGAAGGAAATCAAGCCTGGGAATCAATAAAACTGTGAGATCTAATTTGTTTTTATTGTTCAATTTATGCTTTGAATATCGGATGTTCTTCTATGCCTATTTTCATGATTGTCTCGTTTAATTACTAGGAGGCCTATTAGTTTATTGTTCGTCGCAATCTACTGCTAGGTTAGATATCAAATCCGTAATTGTTTGATCTCTCTAACTTGTGAAGCAACCAAGATTTAATGATTTGTTGCGTCGAAAATTATTAGATCTTAGGAAGAATGCTCGACTAAATTAAATGCAACTGCTTGTGTTTGTGTTGTTTAGTTTCATCGATCTCTCTAATTCTTAAGGTTGCTACTAGATTAAACCTTTAGCGCTTGTCTTGGGTTGTTTAGTAGTTAGGGTTTATTAGATCGCTTGTTTTCTAATTAACTACGACCAAGGAGAGATAGGAAAATTGTTCCGATGGTGAATATTCAAAGTGTGAATTGATATATACTTGCATTGATGATCAATTGTAAAATTCTGATGGTGGATGTTGACTTAGACCAAGGTTTGTTCTTTTGATTAATTTCGATACTTTAATTTGAATTTTTCCTTAGTTTTTTTTTCTTAAAATTGTTTTCATTATACTCTACCCCCCCCCTCCTTGTTCATGTAGCATAAAACTAGGCTAGATACTCTCCGTGGAAACGATCCTTACTCGCACTACTACATATGTTTTTAGGAGTATAGGTTTTATTTTTGGTTGCTTGCGACAGCACCCCAAGCCCATAATACCCCTTGAGGTGCTCCACATTCCAAGGACTAGGCAATGGATTGCCGTTGAGGTCTTTCAGGTAGTAGCTTCCTTCTCTTGAGTAACAGATGACCTTATATGGACCTTCCCAAGTAAGGCCTAACTTCCCCTAGGTTGGGTCTCTAGTAGCTTGTGAGACTTTTCACAGTACCATATCGTCGGGGTTGAACCTCCCGAGTTTTACCCTTTGATTATGGTACTTTGCCATCTTCTCACGATATCGAGCCATCCTTAGGGCTGCATAGTCTTTAACTTCAGATAAGCAATCCAAATTTAGTCTCAACTCGTCATTGTTTGAACTCTCGTCATAATGGGCTCGCCTAAGGCTGAACCATACTTCAACAAGAATAACTGCCTCCGTCATCAAGGTCGGCTTGAATGGTGTTTCTCCTATCGGTGTTCTTGTAGTTGTTCGATAAGCCCATAATACTCCTAGTAATTCCTCCGGCCATGCACTTTTTGCCCCCTCAACTCATGCTTTGATGAGTTTGAGCAAAGTATGATTGGTTACTTTTGTCTGTTCGTTTGCCTGTGGATGGCCGAGTGACGAGTGGTTTTTATTCCCAACTCTGCATAAAATTATTTGAATCTTTGGCTATCAAATTGCTGTCCATTGTCAGAGATGGTCGTCCTTAGGATTCCAAACCTGCAAACAATGTTCTTCTAGATGAAGTTCTGTATTTTGCTTTCAATGACTATTGCTAATGGCTCTGCTTCAACCCATTTAGTGAAATAATCAAACGCAACAAGTAAGAACTTAACTTGTTTCTTCCCTTGTGGGAGTGGACCAACGATGTCGATCCCCTAGGTGGAAAATGGCCATGGTAAGGAAATGCTCGTCATTAGTTCTCCCATAATGTGCTGTACATTTTCGAACCGTTGACACTTGTCACATTTTTTGATGAGCTCAACTGCGTCTTTTTGCATGGTTGGCCAAAAGTAACTTGCCCCGATTGCCTTTTCGACTAAAGATCAAGGTCCTGAGTGATTACCGCATACGCTTTTGTGGATCTCTCGCAATACATACATTGCTTCTTCAAGATCTAGGCATTTTAGGTAAGGCAATGAAAATCCCCTTTTGTAGAGTTCGCCGTTCACGACAGTGAATCTTGTTGCTTTGACCTTAACCTTCTTTGCTTCATACAGGTCTGATGGGTGCTAGCCGTCTTTGATGTAAGAGAGGATTGGGTCCATCCAGGTGCTTGATTGTTGGACGGAGAAGGCTTGTAGTCCTTCTATGCTAGGGATTGTTTGGACTTCCATGTATAGCTTAGGCTTTTCCGGGGCATCTTTGGTTGATGCCGCTTTAGTGACCTTGTCAAAGAATCGAGTTGTTCTCCCATGGGATTTGCTCAAACTTGACGTCATCAAAATCATCAATCAATTAACATGTTAGTTTTAGGTACCTCTTCATTCTTTCTTCCTTTGCTTTGTAGTCATTGGTTATTTGCCCAACAATTAGCTTAGAATCGGTTCTCGACTTTAAATTCTTGACTCCTAGAGCTTTCGCAATCCTTAGGCTGGTAAGTCACGCTTCATACTCTGCTTCATTGTTCGTCACTGAAAATTGGAGTTGAACTCTGTATTTAATGTCATCTTTCTCGGGTGAGGTCACAATTACACCGACACCTCTAAGCCCTACGACAAACGAGCTGTCTACATAGATTGTCTAGTACTCTGCTTCCGGATCTGGGTCTAGAAGAGTGAATTCAGTGATAAAATCTGTTAACACCTGGGATTTGATTTGTGTTCTTGGCCTGTATTCAATATCAAACCGGCTTAGTTCAACAAAGCATTGGACCATGTGCTCTGCTGCATCCGGGTTTGCTCATGGCTTTCCGGATAAGTTGGTCTGTCATTACCATGATGATGTGAGCTTGGAAGTATGGACGAAGCTTTCTTGAAGTGATGATTAATGAAAAGGCCATCTTCTCTATTCGTGGGCACTTCACCTTAGCACCTTGAAAAGCTTGACATGTGTAATACACAGTCATTGCACCTTGGATTCTTCACGAATCAAAGCCGAGCTAACGGCTATTTGTGATATAGCCAGATACTTGAACAGATCTTCTCCTTTTATAGACAGGCTCAAGAGTGGGGGCTTGGCTAGATACGTTTTGAGGTTCTAGAAAGCTGCCTCGCACTGTTTGTCCATTGGAAGGCTTGCTTAAGAGTTTTAAAGAAGGGAAGGCACTTATTAGTGGCCTTGGAGACGAACCATTCAATGTTGTGATTCGTCTTGTTAGCCTTTGCACCACCTTAATTGTCCTAGGAGTCATGTTAAGTATGGCTTCGACCTTCTCTGGATTTGCCTTAATTCTCGCCGAGATACCGTGAAATCGAGGAATTTTCCCAACGAGACTCCAAAAACACACTTCACAGGGTTGAGCTTCATTCTATACCTTCTTAAAGTATCAAACATCTCTTGGAGGTCTTCAAGGTGGGTTTGGCTTCCTTAATTTTTACGTGCATGTCGTCCACATAGACCTCCATATTACTGCCTATCTGCTTGATGAACATTTGGTTTACCAGTCTACGGTATGTGGCACCTGCGTTCTTCAGTCCAAACGGCATGACTTTGTAACAATATAGGCCCTTGCTAGTCACAAATGCAGTTTTCTCCTGGTCTTCCTCCTTCATGAGAATCTGGTTATAGCCTGAAAAAGCATCCATTTAGGTTAGCAATTCATGGCCAGGTGTTGAATCAACGAGCTGGTCAATTCTAGGAAGGAAAAAACTGACTTTGGGGCATGCATTATTTAAGTCTATGAAGTCCATACACATTCTTCACTTTTCGTTGGACTTTTTTACCATGACAACATTGGCGAGCCATTTAGGGTAGTAAACCTCTAGAATAAATCGTGCAATCAAGAGCATTTCTACCTCTTCCATAAATGCTTGGTTTCACTGTGGGGCGAATACTTGTCTCTTTTATTGGATGAGCTTCTTTATTATGTCGACATTAAGACAATGCTCTATCACACGTTCATTAATTCCCGACGTATCTTCATGGCTCCATGCAAAGACATCCAGGTTCTTTTTCAAGAACTTCATCGCCTTGTCCTTTAGGGATGGTTGGACCTCCTTCCTTACCTTGGTAGTTTTGGAAGGGTCTCCTTCCACCAGCTCTATATTCTTTGACACTTCCGTAGGCTTGGGTGGTTCTTCCTCTACCATCCAAGTGTGATTTTCTTTGAATGCTAGGACCGCCTGGTAACACTCCCTAGCTAAAAGCTGGTCTCTACTGATTTCTTCAATCCCTTAGAGGGTTGGAAATTTCACCTTTAGGCAGTATGTAGAAGTTGCGACCTTGAGGCGGTTAAGGGTTGGTCATCCTTGAATCACATTATATGATGAAGGACAATCAACAATAAAAAAGTCTACCTTCCTTGTTACCTGTGCTGGGTAAGTCCTTGCTATAATTAAGAGGGAAATGATGCCCTTTGGATATATGCGGTCCCCACTAAAGCCGACTAAGGGAGACTGGAAAGGTCTGAAGTGTTTTGGATTCAACTTCATCTGCTGGAACGCTATCATATACATCACCTTTGCCGATCTTTTGTTATCTACCAAATTTCTTCGGGTGTTGTACTCTTCAATTGTTAGCATGATAACGAGGGGCTTGTCATGTGGCTACCTAACTCTTGCATCTTGTTAGGAAAAAACAATGTCGTAATTTTTGGTGCTTGGTTATTGGGTGCTTTATATGAACACCGTTGACTTGCTTTTGGATTGCCTTTCTCAAAGACTTATATGATCCTCCTGCGATCGGTCCTCCAATGATCGTCCTTATTTCTCCTACAACCTATTTAGGATTGTCCCAATCATCTTCTTTATGGTCGTCAATAGACTTCTCTTCCATCCAGTGGCGGGTCCGGTAGTCCTTTTTGACAAATTTTTGGAGTTTTCCTCTCTGGATTAACTCCTCAATCTGTTCTTTCAAATCCCGACATTCGTCAATGTAATGACCATGATCCTTGTAATAGTGATAGTACTTCTTTGAATTTCTTCGTTTTGAGGATGAACTCAATGGATTAGGCCATTTTAAAACAGGGTTGTCCTTTATTTGCATGAGGATTTTGTCAACAGGCATTAGTAAAGGAGTGAAATTTAGCTTTTTCTTCAATGGTGCTTTTGGACTACTTTTGTTGGTCTTGGTATCTTAGAGATTGTCTTTGTCTCTTCTTGCCCTGTGAGTCAGCATTCTCTTTTTTCTTCCGTTTGCCCATCAATCCTTTTACAGTTAATGCATCTTCTCCATTCATATACTTCTGTGCTTTAAACAACAGATCCGTCATTGAGGTTGGTGGAGTTTTCCCTAGAGAAAAGACGAGGTCGGGATTGTTCAACCCTGCTTGGAAGGTTGTCATTATCACTTGATCGTTTGCCTTGTCAATTTCTAAAACTACTTTGTTGAAGCATTTAACATATTCTCTCAAGATGTCCCCTTCCTGCTGCTTCATAGTTAGCAGGTATGAGGTGGGCCTCATATGGTGTTGGCCCTCAATGAAATGGTGGACAAAAGAGTCGCTCAACGGCTCAAACTTCACAATAGATGCCACGGGTAGCTTGCTAAACCACACCCTTGCTGCTCCCTTGAGGGTTGCTAGGAATGATCTGCAAATTACCCGATCTTGTATCTACTAGAGATTTAATATTGTCTTGAATGCCCTTATGTGATTTAGGGGATCCTTAGTGCCATCGTAGACCTCTAGTTGAGGGAGACGAAATTTGGGAGGTAAGGGGCACTCTAAAATGCTAGCAATGAAGGGTGAATCTGTCCTTTTGATCATACCATCAAGATTTATTGTTGTTTTTCCCTTCATGACATTCTTGACTTCATCTAACTCTTTCCTCATGTTTTTCATCATCTGATTGCTACCATGAGTCAACTGTGTGGTGTGCTCAGAAGTTTCTCTTTTGCTATTTCTTGGGCTATAGGCTTCATCATCATTGTCACTGTGATTGCATTGTGACTATGATGTACTTGTGCCCTTTGGACTCACTTTCTGCTTCAAGTCTTCATTTTTTTTTCATCAATTCTTGCACATCGCTTGTTAGTGCTTGAATTTGCAAAGCCATCACCACCGGATCCAGCGACGCAGTTGTGGTTGAGTCCATCGGTTCTAAGGAACTTAGTTAGTAAAGTATCCTATAGCTTATTGGTTGATAGCTTGTCATTTTCCACAAATGGTGCCAAACTGATAAAACGCGATTTCGCCTCATTAGTATGCTCCTCGTTAGTATGATGGACGACCTTAAGATCCTATATCAAAGGAAGCACTAAGTAGATAATGACATCGTGTAAGGTTGAATTTAATCAACCATGTGTTGGCTTTATTCCATGACAAATTTGCTTGTAATACAGCACTTAGAAACCCTATATTTAGGTGGGAATCATGTAAGGGTAGTGTGTGAGAGAGTGTGAAGAAATGCTCAAGACTGTGCGGTGAAGTAGGGACTCGCGGCTGGATCTCGCGGGAGGCTCGCCGCTTGCAAGCCGCCAAAAGTTGCACACGCGCAGAGCATGCAGGGGAGCTGAACAGTCATGCCACCTGGAGCACTACAGGACAAAAATCCAGACTGGCCACTCGGTTAGCTCGCGGCTTGAACTCGCGACTCGCTTAAGTCGCGAGGTCAAGTCGCCACCAACCCCTGTTTTAGAAAATCTGACTCTTCGCATTCCATTCTCACACCAGTATAAATGCCCCTCATTCCCACAAAATATGTGTGGCTATTCAGAAAGAAAAACCCTAAGAGAGGTTTCTTCAAAACACCCACCCAATTAGAGAGAGTTACTCATTCTTAGAGAGAAATCTTTGTAGTCTCTTCTCATTCCCACTCTCATTGTCATATCTATTGAGAGGAGATTTCTATCCAAACACTACCCACACCCATTTAGAGTGTTGAGTGTTTTTGGAACTTTGGGAAGCATTGGAAGATGCCAAGGATGGCGGATGCTATCCATTATAGCGGAATCCAATAAGCTAGAAAAGAAAAAGGTTCGGCGCAACCTCGTTGGAGCAAGAAGCTTGGAGGGCTTAGGTACATCGGGTAGATTAGGCTTGGAGGGTTTATTGCTGTTCATGTATCCCAACTATATTTTCTAGTGGATTATTGACCGCTTGGAGGGTGGCGGAGAGGTTTTACGCCGAGGGTTTCGGTTTCCTCTTCGATAACACATCGTGTGTTGTCCTTGTGTTTGCATCTCTCTTCCCTTTATCTTTGCCTTTTATTTTCTGCTATGGATGTGTTTTTAATTGGCTTAGATTGTTTACCAATTCTGTTTATAGCTTTTGTTCATTTTCTGCACACTAGTTGTTTGACATAAAGTTTGAATTGGTTATTTTGTAATTGGGGGTCTAATCGTTCAAGGGTGTTTTATACACATATTTGAACTTTTACATCGGTTTAGGGCTTGCCAAGGACCCTCTGATACTTAAATTAGCTTAAGCTCTTTAGAATTCTGTAATCTATAGAGTAATTTGTGTGTGTGTTCAATATGAAACACTTACTTGCCTCTCCTAGCTTTATGTTAGGACATGTGTGATTCACTTGTTAGGAACATATGTCACTATTTTATGTAATTGGCTAATCCTTTGACAAAACGCACTTTACTTGTATTTGGATAGATCTAGGATGTGTTTAATACTTTAAGAAATTTTGTTTCAAGATCAAGTATTGAAGCCATGCAAGTCTGTCCAAGAAACAAGTTGAAAAGTGTCTATCATTAAAGCTTGATAGCTAGCCATCTATCAAGCTTAAAAGAGCTGTTCAGCCCAGTGGCTCGACAAGAGCTCGACAGATATAGGGTATCTCATTGAGGTTTATGAAAAATAGAATTTTAGTTCTGTTTTAACTCCAATCCGTGATTATGTTTTTGGGCTTTCTTTTCTCACAACCCTAGACATATAAAAGGATTATTTTAAGGACCGTCAAAGAGTTCACAAGTTGCACAAGTGTTGAGCAAAGTTTGTTCATGCAAATTATGACCGGAGACAGAGTTTTGCTCTAGTTTATCTTTCTTGTGAAAAAGTTGCTGTGTTTGTGCATTGTAGGGTTTTGTGACCAAGCATCTTCGGATTTTCATCGTGTGATGAACTCAAGAACTTTGCAGCCAACAACTTTCTCTAGTTAGTGATTAAAGTCGCATATTGGGATCCGCGCAATTGGTTAGTCACATACTGGAAGTTGTGCATCGAAAGGAGAAATTGTCACTCCAGAACAAGTCCAATTGGGTATTGGGGTAAGGGTTCAACTGTAGGTTGGTATAAAGTACTCAAATTCCTTTACTTGTAACCGCTTGTTGTGATAATAGTGGAATTTCAGGAGTGGTGACCTTAAAATCTTCCGGTGGGGTTTTTACTGTGTTGGTTTTCCCCATTTGTAAACAAATCACCGTGTCAAATTTATTTTCCGCTACATACTTAGTTTATTGGTGGTTTGTTTGTGCTAACACGCGTTTGCATGTTAATTAACTTAATTAATTCACTTGGCTAAATTAATTGGTTAATTTATTATAATGGATCAATTCATTTTTGGCCTATCAAGTGGTATCAGAGCAGGCACACTCTCATAAGGGTTAATCTTTGCTTTGTTGATCCATTGACCCCTGTTTGTCATGGATAGAGGACAATCATTAATTATACCTCCTTTATTTGATGGCACTCACTATGCATACTGGAAAGTACGCATGAGAGCTTTCTTACAGTCTCTAGATGAGAAGGTGTGGCAAGCTGTAGAGATTGGCTGGACTAAGCCAAAGGAAGTGCCGGCCGATTGGGATGATGCCAAAATCAAGGCGGCAAACTTTAACAGCAGGGCATTGATTGTTTTATTCAGTGCAGTCACTAATGAGGAGTTCAAAAAGATATCCTCTACTGAAACTGCTTAAGAGGCATGGACCATCCTCCAAACAACCTATGAAGGAACTAAGGTTGTCAAGGATTTGAAGCTTCAGAGGCTCACTACAAGCTTCGAAGAGATTAAGATGGAGGAGGATGAGTCGTTCGATGAGTTCTACGCTAAGATCAAGGACATAGTGAACTCAGCCTTTAATCTTGGGGAAACCATTCCTGAATCCAAGATTGTGAGGAAAGTGCTCAGATCTCTGCCCAAGAGATTCCATACAAAGATCATGGCAATTGAGGAATCAAAGGATATTGACAAGATTCCTTTGACAGAGCTGGTTGGAAATCTACAGACCTATGAGCTAGGGTTAACTAGAATTGGCAAATCGGGTAAAGGCAAGAGCATGGCGCTCAAGGCCAAGAGTAGTGAGACAGATGAGTCTTTAGACGATGAAGATTCTAAGATGAAGTCCTACATCACCAGGCAATTCAAGAAGTTCATGAAGAATGCCAATAGGAAGGGCTTTGACAAGGACATGAGGGGCAATCCAGTTCTTCTCGGTTCAAGAGCCAAGACAAAGGGAAGAATGATGCTAAAGATGGAGGTCAGTACAATGTTCCCATAGGACCTAAGTGCTTTGGATGTCAAGGCTTCGGTCACATGAAACAGGAGTGTCCTACATATCTCAAGAGCATTGGGAAGAGTAAGGCACTTGCTGCTACTTTGAGCGACACCGAGCTCGAGGATGATTCTGATAATGAGGATGACGAAATCCTGAATGCCTTCACTACCACCGTCAATCCTACTGAGGGGATTGTTAAAGATGTGGATGAAGAAGAGAAATTGGTGGAGTCCAAGTTTGAGAAGATGGATGATCAAGATGATATCCAATACAACCTATGAAAAATTATACAAGCTTTCTAAGAAACATGAGAAACTTTATAGGCTGACCGCCAAGAAGCTCGGTGATGCGGAACTTGATTGTGACGAGCTTTCCACAAAGTTTGATGAAGATAATCAAACTATTGGAGCACTGAGGTTCGAGAACAATTTCTTGGTTGAGAAGACTAAGAAGCTTGAAGCGGAGCTGTTTCAAGTTAGAGCTCAATTGGAGAGGACTTCAAGTGCAAAGCATGATGAGATGCTTAGTCTTCGTAAATCTGCTTTTGATCGAACAAGTTTAGGGTATGGTCCCTCTTCTTCTAATATTGCTTCTACTAGTACTATTGTTTTTGTTCCTCCTAGTAATAATGTTATTGAGAACAATGATGTTAAAACTGATATAGCTAGTCAAAACATAGACAAAGGTATATCTATCTTAGGAGCACCCCCTAAGCAAAATAAGAAGGAAGCTAAAAACCCTAGGGCTAAAAAGGCTAACTCTCAAAAGCCTAAATAGAAGAAGCATCATCTCTGTCATCATTGTGGAGTTACCAATCATACTATACCAAATTGCTATAAGTGGTTAGCCACTCAACAGAGCAATGGCATGATTGCATCCGGAAGCCAAAATCAGCTTCAATCCTCTCTTGCTCCCCTTGGAGATCTTCTCAAAGCCCTCATGTTCCTTTCGAACTTGAACAGTTTCAATTCTTCCCCCTCACTGCTGGTTTAAGGGTTTAATAAAAGGAAAGGTTCTTCCAGGGTGTGGAAGAAAAAGGGCTCCAAGTGATTCTATCACTTTCTTCTCTCTCTTTGTGTTTTTGTTTTTGCATAACTTGTGTGTTTTGCTTTTATTTTGAGTTAGTCTAGTTTTTTTTTTTTTTTGCTTTGTTTAACATGTTTTTGTTTGCTTTCAGTTTTGTTTATTTTGTTTTTGTTATAAAAAAGATTGAAGAATAAAAAAAATACAAAAAATAGTGCGTGTTATGTGTACATTGGTACTTGTGTACCTTGGATGGTCATTAAAACAAAGTTTTCTAAACTTTGTATCTCTTGTACCTTAGATGAGCATCTCTATGCACAATTAAGCAAGTGAGCTTTGTGGCTCATGTTAGTGATGAGTAAGGTTAAGTGATCTCTTGTACTTAACACTCGTATCACTCTTTTTTATGGGAAGGACTAGAAAATCCTAAGAGAAAGGCATAAATAACCATCTCACCACTGTTGCCCACCAATCATGAAATGACATTTGTGTGCTTCGACATAGCAAAATTGGAATGTCAAAAGCTTAACATAATTGGGTATTTCTTTTCTATTTCTTATATGCCCATGCATGATTTGCTTAAAAATTATATATATGCAAAGAAAAATAAAAAGCAAAAAGATCAAAATGCTTTAAATATGATTGCAAGCGTATATTCTAGGAGATGTGGGAGTTAAAGGATGTACCTTGAAGGTGATAGTCCCCATTAAACAGTTATGATTGTGTGTGAGTTAAAGTGATTTTCTCATATCTCAAATCGTCATAACATGTATACATTTATGCAATCTTGCGATGATTTTCACACACAACACGCAATATTCTTTGCCACTTCTGATACATGTGCAGGTACAATGTGATTTGGCCATCACAAGGTTTACATGAGTTAATGTATGCTCACTAAACTGTCTTGATTTGTTTTTGAAATATAAAATTGGTTAGACTCGTTTAGTGTGTGTGTGTTTTTGGGATCTATGTGCTTAAAATTGTTGTTGAGAGATGTTTTTGAGAGTTTAAAATGTTGATTGGATCATTGGTTGAGTTGCATGCTTGATTGCATTCATATCTGTGTTTTTCCCTTCTTGAAAAACTATTTTTAAACAATCTCGACACCTCCTCGACACCTGGCTATCTATCGAGCTCTTAAGCTATTTCTTATCACAATCTCAACACTTCCTCGATAGCTAGGTGGATTGATCGAGAAAGTTCCCGGATCCTCGATAGCCTCTCGGACACCGGGTGGATTGATCGAGCTTCTTGTCTTGTGTCTTTACCTTGTACCTCGACACCTTCTCGGCAGCTTCATCTATCGATGTTGTTTTTCTTGACACCTTCCTCGACACCTCTATCTGTCGAGATTTCATCGACCTTCTATATAAAGGTCCAACGTGATCTAGTTCTCATTTCTCTCGATCTTTCTCTCGATAGCTTTGTGTTCTCTCCTCCCAAACCTCTCTCACTCACTCCAAACTTCTTCCTCAAGGTTTCTTCAAGCTTTTCCAAGTTTTTCTTTACTTGGTAAGCTTCAAATCTCTCATTTTCATGTTTTGAAATCTAGGTTTTGGGGTTTTTGAAAAATTTTGGGGTTTTTCAAAATTGATGAAGTTTTGGTGAAATTTTTGGGTTGGGATATGCTTATGTGATCTTAAAACTTCATGCATTGCATCTCATGTGCATTATAACAGTATTATCATGCATTTAGATGTACTCAAATTGATTGTGTGTTGGTAGGATTGGATTGGGCTGAGCCCATGATGCAATTTCTTTTGCATGTCACATGTTCATGCATTCCCCATGCATACGTACTCCTTTTTCAATATACTTGCTATATTTGAAATGTGTTGGGAGTTTTCTGATTGTCTCTTTCTCTCCCTTTCTTTTCTGTTTACGTTAGTCGTGCCTATGACACCTAAGCGTAAGTTAGCTCCGTCCCAGAACCCTTTGCGCTCTAGGGCATTGTCTTCGTCTTTTGATCCTACTCCTTCTCATATTCGGTTCTATGATGAGGATGCCGGGAAGGACTTCTCGGATAACTTTTCTTGACAAGGTGTTCATTTAGAATGCCGAGTCATTTTGGCGGACTTCACTGACATTGACCTACCGATGTCATTCACAATCGGGGTTGGGAGTCATTGTGTGACGTCCCAGTCACATGTCTATCCGTGCTGATTCAGGGGTTTTACTCCAACATGCATGGATTCGATTATTCAAGACCTCTCTTTTTTACTCACGTTCAAGGTACGCGCATTGTTGTCACACCGTAGCTTGTTGTGGATGTGCTTCGTGTTTTGAGGGTAGAGCATCCTGACTACCCCGAATGTGAGCGTCGAGAGGATCGTGTCCAAAGACGAGATGATCTCTTCTTTCTGTGAACGCCCTTCTAATTGGGGTGATCATCGCTTTACACCATGTAAGGCCTTTGCAAAAGGTCCTAGATTCATAAACATGGTGATGACCTTTGTTTTGCACCCACTCTCTCACTACAACTCTATCACAAAGCCTCATGCTCAATTTTTGTTGTCTCTTCTTAAGCATCTTACTATTGATTTTCCTTCACATTTTATTCTTTCTCTTATAGATGTGTATAGGGATACAACTACCTATGATAAGCTCATTTTCCCTTCGGCTACCACATGAATTTTATACCATTTTTCTGTTCCTTTTCCCTTTTTCGACCATTTTTCTGTCATGTGTGCCATAGACGCCGTTACCGTTAAGCGTAATGAGGCGCAGTTTAGGTCATGGCAGTCGGATTCAACAGCTCCTTCTTGTTCGGCTTCATCTCATTCTGTTCCATCTACATTCGCTCCCTCCTCTTCTACGAGCGATGTGTCACTCGGAGACATCATGGCGCAGCTGCAGTGCATGGATGCTTGCCTTGATACACTCTACAGAGTTGTATCGTGTGAACGTTTGTGTCGGTCGTATTGCACGGTGGCAAGCGATCATGGGTGACTTTGCTCTTGAGGCTTCTCCTCCACCTCCTCCAGTGGCTTCTGATTTTGAGGATGAGGATGATGATGATGGTGATGACGATGATGCTTCTAATGATGATGATGATGGAGATGGTAGCTCTACCGATGAGATGTTTACTTGACACTCTTACCCTTTGTCACTCGTGACAAAAAGGGGGAGTAGTTTTGGATATGAGAGTAGTCATTCTTAGGGGGAGTGTTGATATTTTGAGGGATGTAGTGAGGATTACATGTATCTTTTTCTTTTCTCTATTTTAGATACATTTATTCTTGTACATGGGTCTTGTGACCATTATTGACATACATTGTACTTATCTTCTTTATATATGTTGATGTATGTTGCTTTCACCTACCCTTGCATGTGTTGTTTCTTTTCTTTCTTTATACACATGGTTCTTATTACTTGTATGCAATCTATTATTTCTGTTTCACACAAAGATGCCTTGATGAGTTTTGTTTAAAGTGTTTCAGAAATACAGGTTGTCAAAGTCTACTTTTCATAAACTCTCTTCTTGCAAAGTTTTTCAAGAGTTTGTGTTAGGATAGATTTTATTGTATTCAACAAGTGAATATGACTTGAGTGATTTATGACTTCTCTCATATGTTCATTTGTTTGTTGTGGTTTTGTCACGGATTGCCAAAGGGGGAGATTGTTAGGACATATGTGATTCACTTATTAGGAACATTGTCACTATTTTATATAATTGGCTAATCCTTTGACAAAACACACTTTACTTGTATTTGGGTAGATCTATGATGTGTTTAATACTTCAAGAAACTTTGTTTCAAGATCAAGTTTTAAAGCCATGCAAGTTTGTCCAAGAAACAAGCTGAAAAATGCCTCTCATTAAAGCTCGATAGCTAGCCATCTATCAAGCTTAAAAAGTCATTGGCTCGACAGCAGCTCGACAGATAGGGTATCTGTCGAGGTTTATGAAAAACAGAATTTCAGTTCTGTTTTAACTCCAATCCATGATTATGTGTTTGGACTTTCTTTTCTCACAACCCTAGACATATAAAAGAATTATTTTAAGGGCCGTCAAAGAGTTCACAAGTTGCATAAGTGTTGAGCAAAGTTTGTTAAAGCAAATTGTGATTGGAGACAGAGTTTTACCCTAGTTCATCTTTCTTGTGAAGAAGTTGCTGTGTTTGTGCACCGTAGGATTTTGTGACCAAGCATCTTCTAGATCTTCATCATGTGATGAACTCAAGAACTTTGTAGCCAACAACTTTCTCTAGTTGGTGATTGAAGTCGCGTACTAGGATCTACGCAATTGGTTAGTCATTTACTGGAAGCTGTGCATCGAAAGGAGAAATTGTCGCTACTGAACAAGTCCAATTGGGTATTGGGGTAAGGGTTCAACTGTAGGTTGGTATAAGGTATTGAGATTCCTTTACTTGTAACCACTTGTTGTGATAATAGTGAAATTTCGGGAGTGGTGACCTTAAAATCATCCAGTGGGGTTTTTGCCGTGTTGGTTTTCCCCATTCGTAAACAAATCACCGTGTCAAATTTATTTTCCGCTGCATACTTAGTTTATTGGTGATTTGTTTGTGCTAACACATGTTTGCATGTTAATTAACTTAATTAATTTACTTGGCTAAATTAATTGGTTAGTTTATCACAAGGGGTCAATTTATTTTTGGCCTATCAATTTATATAGCCTTTGTATGAGTAAATGCCTAATTTGTTGGCCTCTCTAATGTTGTACCATAGCTGGAGGATTTATGGCTCAATAATAATCACTTAATCCCAGCCCTTTAACATTTGTAACGGCCATTAAATGCACATCATTGGACGGTAGTAATGGCTCCGTGCTCATTTATTATTTGGTCATTAAATGCTATCTGGAATTAATGTGCTTACGTTTGTCTGTACTTTTACTCATCATTAACATGGACGGTTTGCAATACGGACGACCATTTTATCGCTATCTGTCATATCTGATCCATCAAAAAATAAACAATAAAGCTAGTGGTATACAAAAATTCACAACAATTTTACAAAACTTCAATTTGCCTACTACCTCACACTTAGGCCATTAACAAAAAATTATAGAATGGTCATCCCAAGTGTAAGATGTTAGAAAAATTGAAGGGTGTTATGAAATTGTTCATTTTTTGTTGTAACCCTAGAAATGTTTCAATGATAATTTGGAAGAGTAGTTATTACACACTTACCTAATGCTACTTCTCTTAATGCGGGGCCTTCAAAATTAAGTTGCAATTAATATTCTCAACGACGTTCCAACTCGATTCCAACTAGGGGACAGAACAAAGCTAGACCAAGGGGACCATGGAATTTATTATTTTTTAATGACAAATATATTAATATATAATATTTAAAGTATCAGCTCAAGACCAAGAGTTTTCTATTCCAATTAATGCTATGAATTCTAGTTTTTATCAACTTATTTTGAATGCTCTAGCTTCTTATGGTTCTAGATATAGAGGCTCAAATTATCAAGGCCTTCGAGTACCTTTGTTGAAAGAATCAAAAACAAAAGTCTAGTTAATTGTTGATTCACATCGTTCGTATTGGGCTGACTGTGGTTGTACAATAATGGCTAATGGGTGGACCAATACTAGGCATAGAACATTGATTGATTTCCTTGGTGTCTATTTTTATAAATGAATTATTTTTATACATTATGTTGATACTTCCAAGATCACAGTGTTCATCTATAACCATGTGGCTTTGCTATCTTGGTTAAGGAACAAGAAACATTAGACGGAAATCGTGCGTCTAAGGAGTAGGGCCAACTAGGATTGCTACTATTTTCATTGCCTTAGGGAGCCTTAAGGATTATTAGCATGACTTATAGGTATTGGTGATATGACTAGAAAATTTTATGTTGAATCAAGAAATGTAAAAGATAAGAAAGCAGAAGATGTGTTGAAAATCATTCTTGACAATCAATTTTGGAATGATTGTTATGTAATTATGCATATTGTGTCACCACCGATTGTTAATTCTGATGATCAACTAGCTATGGGATATGTTTATGGTGGCATGCATAGAGCAAATGATGGAATTCAAGGAAAAGAAGAAATTTTGGGAGCCGTATGTTAATATTATCAAGGATCATTGGGATACTCAATTCTATTGAGATGTTCATGCTACTGCTTATTGGTTGAATCTCGCATTTCAAAATGACTCATCCACTCTTAATAAGAAGCTAGAGACACAATTTGTTGTGACAAATGTTATTGAATCAAAAGTTTTCAATGGCCGGCTTAAGTTGGTGGAGGAATTAAAGTTATTTCGAGAGCGTGAACAAAGCTTTGAACTTAACTTGCACTAGAAATAGGTAAGACATCTCAGCCAAGTAAGATAATGTTTACTTTAACTAATAATAATATGAAATTATCATTTGAGGAGTATAGCTTTGTTTTGTTTTGTTTTTTTGTTTTTTATTTTTATTTTTTGGATAAGTATAGCTCTATTTATTGATTGTATATTTGTTTGTGTTCTATGTGGAACTTAGATGAGCGGTGGACATTGTTTGGGTCTTGTGCTTCAAAATTACAAAAGTTTGCAATTTGGATCCTTAGCCAAGTAGCTACCTCTTTGGGATGTGAGCGGAGTTGGAGTGTTTTTGAACAAGTACATACCAAAAGGAGAAATAGATTAGAGCATTAACAACTTAATAATGTTGTGTATGTTCATTATAACTACTGGTTTAAAGATAGGCATATAGATCTTATTCAATTATTCAAATACTAGTCTTGCTTTCTTTTATTTTAATATGTGGTTGGTTACTAATTATTCATATGTTCATCTTATGGTATAGCGGCAAAAATAAGAAGTTCAATTTTGATCTTATTGATTATGCAAGTATTGATAAATAGAATTTTGGGTAGTGGAAGAAGGGGAACCTCCACTTCTTGATTATGAGAAGTTAGAAAATGCGTAATATGAAAAAGAGAGTTTATCCAATTGAAGAAGGATTTGGCCATGCACAAAAAGATTAGTTTATATTAATTTTTGTGAATTCTTTGCCTAGTTACATATTTTTAATAGGCTGTTATAATTTATGAGAAATTATTATTAGAATCATACTTTTATTTATTGTTCTTTGGTTTTGGAATTTGTATAGATATGAACAATGATGTGATTGAGGATGACGACATTGATTTGGAATCGTTTGGTGTTAAATGTGATGCTCATCCCAGATTTAGAGTTAGAAACCATCCTATTGATGTTGAAGATAAAGAGAATGAGGATAAGGATGAAGATGAAGAGAATGAGGATAAGGATGAAGATGACAATGATGATAATGCCGGTGGTGGTGGTGCATTTGGTTTACATGATGATAAAGCACAATTTCGCCTCATCAGTATGTTCCTCGTCAAGACGATGGACAATCTTGAGATTTTGTATCAAAGAAGACACTAAGCAAATAATGACACTAGTTTGGGGCCTTCCAAGGACCTTCCGATACTTAAATTAACTCAAACTCTTTAGAAATCTATAATTTGTAGAGCTATTTGTGTGTGTATTCAGTATGAATCACGTACTTGTCTCTCCTGGCTTTATATATCCTTTGTGTGAGTAAATGCTCAATCTGTTGGCCTCTCTAATGTTGTACCACAGCTGGAGGATTTATAGCTCAATAATGACCACTTAATCCCAGCCCTTTAACGTCTGTAACGGCCATTAAATGCACATCATTGGATGGTAGTAATGACTTTGTGTTCATTTATCATTAGGTCATTAAATGCTATCTGGAATTAAAGTGCTTACGCTCATCCATACTTTTACTCATCATTAACATGGATGGTTTGCAAATATGGACGACTATTTGTCACCTGCCTCTTTTATTCCTTTGTCGTCCTTTCTTTAGACAAGCATAGGAATATGGAAAGTCTTTTATGGTGGGTCAATCTTCTTTTCATGCCCTAAGATTCTCGTCCCATAACATTTGATGTGAGGCGATTTTCCCATCGTATGACCGCCACGTACTCTCTTTGCATTGACTATACGTGTGAGGATTTCTTGAGCTTCCCGTGCATTGATTTTTGCTTTCCTTTTTAGAAAAATTCTCATATTCTTCATCACCGTGTACTGTATTTGAAGTCCGAAGTTTTCAAAAAAGCTCCTCTACATTCAGTATGGTAAGACTCCTCTTCTTAAAGCTCCATTAATGGTTGATTTTTCTTTTGTTAGGCAGGAATCTCCTTCTATTTCTTTCTACTTTGCTAGATTAGGGTTGTTTCTAGAGCTTTTTGGTGGGCAACGTCCCCAAGTTGGTTTATCTTTACCTCGGAACTGTGCGGCTTTTAGGCTTGTTTTGCTCACCCTTTATCCTTTGATTTGTCGTTCTTTGATTGCACATCACTTAAAGATGACCACTATAGAGGATAGGGACACCGGAGTTAGGTCTAGTGAACTCAAAATAGGTTTTTCTTCAAGTAATGAGTCTGTTGATAAAGATTTTGAGATTGTAGTGTCGAAGCCTTCATCATCTTCAAAACCCTCTTCATCCTCGTCTTCAATCCCTTTTCATGCTCTCTTCAAATCTTGTTCGTTGGAGAAGAAAAATCTGAAATCTATAAGGAAACAATGTCGGTTCTCCGGAGGGGTCGTCACTAGATTACCTTATCCCAATGAGAAAGCTTGCACCTTTTCCTACAGTGAGGTGAGCTTCTATGAGGCTTCTTTTTCGTGTGGTCTCCATTCCCCTATCCATCCCTTTATCATGAAGCTTCTTTCTGCTCTTAACGTTGCACATAGGCAGCTCGTCCCTAATGCTTGGAGGAAGATCATTGGTTGCATGTCAATTTGGTTGTCCGCCCATGATAGGGATATGATAACTCTAAACGAGTTTCTTCATTTATATCGCATGACGCCTTCTACCCACTACGGGTACTTTGAGCTTTTACCTTGGAGTAGGGAGTCTAGGATCGTCCGTAGTTTTCCTATATCTTTTCGTGATTGGAAATCACGTTACTTTTTTTTTTTTGGATCTAAATGGGTAACCATGACTGATAACCTATAGGGTGAGGTCTTGTGGTTGCCACGGAAATGGGAAATTCCATCTCTTGGTGCATTCTTCTACCTTTCTCTTAGACTAATTGTTTTAGTTTCTCCTTTTTTGATCTCCTTTCTCAATTTGTTTTGTAGTCTCTGAATGTCCTAAGTTGGAAGATCGTTATCAAGGACGAGTTCAAGCTGCTCTAGAGTTTGCTCTTATAATTGAAGATTTTGACGATTTGGTGGATCCTCGTTATTTATACGATTGTTGCCTTGGACCTAAACCCGCATTTTTGTTAAAGAAGATTGCTCGAGAAGAGAAGAGTATGCTTAGCTTGTCTTCTTTTCTTCTATTTCCTTTTTTATAAAAGCTTGTCCTTCTCTCTGACTTTCTGTTTGTAGAAATGGCTACCAGGTATAGCAAGGAAAAGTGTGCCTGTATGAAGGGTCTAAAAAAAATGAGCCCTTGTCCCAGCTTACCCCAAGATCGAAGAAACACAAGTTGGATGAAGGAAAAGATGAAACTCCTGCTTTGTCCATATTTAGTACTCCATCTTCTCCCACACCTTCTCTAGAGATGATGACCTTCACACCTCCAACCATTCATTCTAAAGGGAAGAGTAAGGCTAGTAAGAGCGTTTGGGAAGAGCATGCCATGGCCCTTGGATGAGCTCACAACGTTATTACTAACGACGAGCTTAGAGGCCTTTTGTCCTTCCCCTCTCATGAATTGGTCAGCTGTCACATTCACATGCTTGTGCAGGTATTTCACTCAATTACTTTGTTGATTATTGGGTTTTCACACCTATTAAAAGTTCTGATCCTGCTTTCGTCTTCAGTTTCTTGGAGAATCCTTGCGTTTGACGACAGATTACTTAAGTAGTGAGGAGAAGGTGGTGGTCGCTAACTCTAAGGTTGACTCGATTAAGGTTGAAAGTTTGAGATTGAGGAAGGACTTGATTAAGGCAATGGATCAAGTTATGAAGGCCAAAGAGAAGTTGAAGGAGCTCAAAGATGCAATCAAGGTGGAAAAGATGCTCGTTGTTCGTAGGGATGAGGAAGTTCAAGCTACCCTTCTGAAGACAGATGAGGAGCGTGAGAAAGTGATCACCAAATTCAAGTCTAGTCATTTTTTTGATCTCCAGTTTGTCCAATACTTCAAGGGTTTTGAGCTGTTTCATAGGTGGATGATGAAGCATCATAACTAGGTAGTGGATTTTTTGAACCTTGACATCGAGGCTATTGATAATGAAATCCTTGCTAACGAGACTAAAGAGAAGGAAGGAGAAGTCATTGTTGTTGAAGGAGATAGTGCTACTGTGGGTGGACTCGTGGATAAGGCTTATATGGACGAGGGCCATGTCGAGGAGGTCATCGTTGCACCCTAAAAAAAAGACTTTTAATATCTTTTTTTTTTTTTTTTGAAAACTCTAGTTGCCTCCTATTTTGAGGCTTTAACTTAAAAACAATGGATATTTTGGATGCCTTCTGTTTTGAGGCTTTTATATCTTCATCTTTAAGAACTATAGATATTCTGAGATGCCTCTTGTTTTGAGGCTTTTGTTTTTGTGAGTAATGCCCCTTTTTTAGCCTTTAAGCTTTATTCATGCCTTTAGCCTTAGTTGCATTTTCTCAATGTACTTCGCTTGAGAAGTTTTGCTATGACTTAAACTTAATGTTTTCGCCATAACTTTAAACTTTGTTGTTTGGTGTTCTTTTGGTCATACATGATATTTCCCATGGGAATGTATGATTTGAACTTGGAGTTTTTGTCACGAGTGACATACTCTTGTGGTTTTATGGCTTGCACTTGTCTCTAGAGCCTTTACCATTAGTGATTTCCTTCGATATTTAAACTTGTCCGAGGAGTTTTTACCACTGATGATGGTTTAAACTCGTCATTGGAGTTTTTTCCATAGATGATGATTTAATACTTGTCGTTGGAGTTTTTACCATCGGTGATGATTTAAACTCGTCATTGGAGCTTTTACCATCGATAACATTCCCTCGGGGACTCATAATTTAAACTTGTCTTCAAAGTTTTTACCATTGATGATTAAAACTCATCGTTAGAGTTTTTACCATTGATGATTTAAACTCGTCATTAGAGTTTTTACCATGTTTATGATTTAAACTCGTCATTTGTGTTTTTACCATGTGAAGATTTCTTTTACGATTTGAACTCGTCAATGGAGTTTTTACCGTTTGTAGGATTCCATTACGATTTAAACTCGTCAATGGAGTTTTTACTGTTTATACATAGGCATCTCCTTTTCATGGCTCAAACTCGTCTGTAACTTTAACCTTGAAGTTTTTTCGTTATGGACTGATAGGTCACAAACTGAATGACCCTTTGTGATAGAAATTAATTAATTAATTAGCCAAGTTATTAATTAATCAATTTATCATGCAAACGCGTGGTAGCACAAACAAATCACCAATAAACTAATAATGCAGCGGAAAATAAATAACACGGTGATTTGTTTACGAATGGGGAAAACCTAACGGCAAAAACCCTACCGGGTGATTTTCGTGTCACCACTCCCGAAACTCCACTATTATCACAACAAGCGGTTACAAGTAGAGGAATCCAAGTACCTTACCAACCTACAGTTGAACCCTTACCCCAATACCCAATTGGACTTATTCTGTAGTGACAGTTCCCTTCGGATGCACGACTCCCAGTGCGTGACTAGCCAATTGTGCGGATCCTAGTACGTGACTTCAATCATCAACTAAGAAGGTTATTGGTTGCAAAGTTCTTCAGTTCATCCACACGATGAAGATTAAGAAGATGCTTGGTCACAAAACCCTACGGTGCACATACACAGCAACTTCTTCAAGAGAAAGAGATGAACTAGGGCAAGAACTTCGTCTCTAGTGACAATTTACTTAAATAGAATTTGCTCAAAGCTTGTGCAACTTGTGAACACTTTGACGGCCCTTAAACTGATCCTTTTATATGTCTAGGTTTAGGAGAAAAGAAGGCCTAAAGACATATTCACGGATCCCAAGAAAATCATATTGAAATTCTAAAAATCTTAAACCTCGACAGATAGCAAGTGTCGAGAAGTCATCGAGAAGGTCTTGAGCATACCGAATGTAGAACAGCTTCCTTAAGCTCAATAGATGCAAATTTGTCGACCAGTTGTCAAGCTTTAATGATTTTGCACTCTGAACTTGATTTCTTGAACAGACTTGAAAGCTTCAATACTAGATCTTGAAAGAAGGTTTCTTGAAGTATTTAAAACATCCTAAATCTACCCAATTACAAGTAAAGTGCGTTTTGTCAAAGGATAAGCCAATTACATAAAATCATGACATATGTTCTTAACAAATGAAACACATATGTCCTAGGGAAGTCTATGGTAAGATGCTCAAGAAGAGACAACAAAAACCGAGCACGAGACTTTGTGATGGAGTTATAATGAAAGAGGGGATGCAAAACAAAAGTCATCACCATGTTCATGAATCTAGGACCTTTAGCAAAAGGTCGACATGGTGTAAAAAGACGCTCACCCCAAGAAGTAGGGCGCTCACAGAAAGCGGACATGAGCTCATCCTTGGACACGGTCCTCGGGGCGCTCGTAACTGTGGATAATCGTAAAACTCTATTCTAGGAACCCGAAGCACATCCGCAACTAACTGCGGTGTGATAGGAATGCGCGTACCTCGAACGCAAGTGAAGAAAAGAGGTACTGACCGATCAATCTCGTGCATGTTGGAGTAGAACTCCTAGATAAGCATGAGAGGATAGGTGACTGGGATGTCAAATAGTGACTCCCATCCCCTACCGTGAATGATAGAGGGAAGGTCGGTGTCTGCAAAATCCGTCAAGATGACTTGGCGTTCCGAATGAATGCCTCGTCTAGAAAAGTTCTTCAAAAATGCCTTAAAGGCATCTTCATCATGGAATCAGATATGAGATAAGGTAGGATCGGACAAAGAAGAAGCACCAGAATGAAGAGGGTTCCGGGCTGGAGTGGATTTACACTTAGGTGCCATAGACACGACTAACGTAAACAACAGAGAGGGAGAGAAAGAAAGACAATCAGAAAAGTCCCAAACATTTTCAAATATATCAAATATATTGAAAAGAAGCACGTATGCATGGGAAATGCATGAACATGTGACATGCAAAGGAAATTGCATCTTGGGCTCACCCCAATCCAAACCTATCAGCACACAAACATATAGCACGCATCTAAATGCATGGCAATACCATTATAATGCTAATCTGATGCAATGTATGAGGTTTTAAACACATTTAAGTGAAAACCCAACCCAAAATTTCAATGAAATCTCATTAATTTTGAAAAAACCCCAAAATTTTCCAAAAACCCCAAATCCTAGGTTTCAAAACATGAAATGCATGAATGAGAAAGGATTAGAAGCTTACCAAGTGAAGAAAAACTTGAAAAAACTTGGAAAATCCCTGAGAACCAAGATAGGAGTGAGATTGGAGTGTTTTTGGGAGAGAAACAGAGAAGTATCGAGAGAGAGATCGATGGAAATGAGGACCGGATTGCACAGGGGCTTTATATAGAAAAGCCAATAAATCTCGACAGATGAAGGTATCGACAGGTATCGAGGTATCTGTCGAGGAGGTGTCGAGAAAATACTGGTCGACAGTTGAGGTATCGAGGAGGTATCGAGGATCAACACACTAGTTTATAGAACAGAAGCTCGATCGATCCACCAGGTATTGAGAAGCTATCGAGCATACAGACCCAATCTCGATAGATCCACCAAGTATCGAGGCGGGCAAAGAGATTGCGATAAGAAAAAGCTTAAGGAAGCTGGATAGATAGCCAGCTATCGAGGAGGTATCGAGAAGGTGTCGAGCTAGCTTTTAAAAACAGTTTTTTGAGATGTGAAAAACACAAACATGAATGCAATCCAACATGCAACTCAACCAACGATCCAATCAACATATCAAGCTCTTAAAATCATCTCTCAAATGAAAATTTAAGCACTTGGATCTCCACAAACACACACACACACTAAACAAGTCTAACGAATTTTATATTTCAAAAACAAGTCAAGACAGTTTAGTGAGCATACATTAATACATGTAAAACCTCGTGATGACCAAATCACATTGTACTTGGACATGTATCAAGAATAGCAAAGAATATTGCGTGTTGTGTGTGAAAAACATCGCAAGATTGCATAAGTGTATGCATGTTATGACGATTTGAGATATGAGAAAATCTTTAACTCACACACAATCATAATTGCTTGATGGGGACTATCACTTTTGAGGTACATCCTATAACTCCCACATCTCTTAGAATACACGCTTGCAATCATTTTCAAAGCATTTTTTTTATCTTTTTGCTTTTGAATTTTCTTTGCATATTTTTCTTTTAAACATATAATGCATGGGCTTATTAGAGAGAGAAAAGAAATACCCAATAATATTTGACATTCAAATTTTGCTATGCCTAAGCACACAAATGTCATTGACACTTTACTTTTGCTATGCCGAAGCATACAAGTGTCATATTATGATTGGCGGGCAACAGTGGTAAGATGGTTATTTATGACTTTCTCTTAGGATTTTTTAGTCCTTCCTATCAAAAAGAGTGATATGCATGTTAAGTTTAAGAGACAACTTAATTGTACTCATCACAAACACAAGCCACAAAGCTCACTTGCTTAGTTGTGCATAGAGATGCTCATCTAAGTTACAAATGATACAAAGTTTAGAAGATTTTGTTTCAATAGCCATCCAAGGTACACAAGTACCAATGTACAAAACACACACTGTTTTTGTATTTTTCTGATTTTTCAATTTTTTATTTTATTTTTATAAAGAAAAACAAAACAAAGAAAAAACTGAAAAATAACCAAACAAAAACATGTTAAACAAACAAAGCATAAAAACTAGACTGACTCAAAATATGAAAGCAAAACACATAAGTAATGCACACACAAAAACAAGAAGAGAGAGAGAAAAGTGACAGGATCACTTGGAGCCCTTTTCCTTCCACACCTTGGAAGAACCTTTCCATTTAGCAAACCCTTGAATCGGCGGTGAAGGGGAAGAATTGAAACCGTTCAAGTTCGAAAGGAACATGAGGGCTTTGAGAAGATCACCAAGGGGAGTGAGAGAGGATTGAAGCTGATTCTAGTTCCCAGATGCTATCAAGCCGTTGTTCTGTTGAGTGGCAAGCCACTTGTAGCAATTTGGTCAAGTATGACCGGCAGCTCCACAATGATGACAGAGATGTCGCTTCTTTTGTTTAGGCTTTTGAGAGTTAGCCTTCTTAGCCCTAGGGTTTTTAACATCTTTCTTCTCAAGCTTAGGGGGTGCTCCTAAGATAGATTTACCATTGTCTAAGTTCTCACTAGCTAATTCAGTTTTAATCTTATTGTTCTCAATTTTAACATTATTACCAGGAGGAACAAAAATAGTAGTACTAGAAGAAGCAAAGTTAGAGGAAGAAAGACCATACCCTAAGCCTGTTCGATCTGAAGCAGATTTCTGAATGCTTAGCATCTCATCCAGCTTTGCGCTTGAAGTCCTCTCCAATTGAGCTCTGACTTGAAATGTACTCCGCTTCAAGCTTTTTGGTCTTCTCAGCCAAGAAATTGTTCTTGAATCTCAGTGCTCTAATAGTTTGATTGGCCTCATCAAACTTTGTGGAAAGCTCCTCACGGTCAAGTTCCACATCACTGAGCTTCTTAGTGGTTAGCCTATATAATTTCTCATGCTTCTCGTAAAGCTTATACAGCTTCTCATAGGTCAGTATGGATGTCATCTTGGTCATCCATCTTCTCAAACTTAGATTCCACCAGTTCCTCTTCTTCAACCACATCTTTAACAATCTCATCAGTAGGGATTGATCGTGGCCGTGAAGGCATTTAAGATTCCATCATCCTCATTGTTGGAATCATCCTCGAGCTTAGTGTCGCTCAAGGTAACAGCAAGTGTCTTGCTCTTCCCAATGCTCTTGAGGTATGTAGGACACTCATGCTTCATGTGACCAAACCCTTGACACCCAAAGTACTTAGGTCTAGAGGGAACAATGTATCAACACCTTCCTTAGCGTCCTTCTTCCCTTTGTCTTGACCTTTTAATTGAGAAGAACTGGATTGCCTGTGGTCCTTGTCGAAACCCTTTCCATTGGCGTTCTTCATGAACTTCTTGAATTGCCTGGTGATGTAGGACTTCATCTTGGAATCTTCATCATCAGAAGATTCATCTGTTTCACCGCTCTTGGCCTTAATGCCATACTCTTATTTTTACCCGACTTGCCTATTCTAGTCAACCCTAGCTCGTAGGTCCGCAAGTTTCCAACCAGCTCACTCGAGGGAATCTTGTCAATATCCTTTGATTCCTCTATTGCCGTAATCTTGGCATGAAATCTCTCGGGCAGAGATCTGAGCACTTTCCTTACAATCTTGGGTTCAGGAATGGTTTCCCTAAGATTGAAGGCTGAGTTCACTATGTCCTTTAGTTTGGCATAGAAGTCATCGAAAGACTCATCCTCCTCCATCTTTATCTCTTCAAAGCTTGTAGTGAGCCTCTGAAGCTTTGAGTCCTTGACAGCCTTCGTACCCTCATAGGTTGTTTGGAGAATGATCCAAGCCTCCTTAGCAATTTTAGTGGAGGATATCTTCTTGAACTCCTCATTGGTGACAGCACTAAACAATGCATTCAATGCTCTGCTGTTGAAGTTTGCCGCCTTAATCTTGGCGTCATCCCAGTCGGGTGGCATTTCTGTAGGCTTAGTCCAGCCTATCTCTCACAAACTTGCCACACTTTCTCATCTAAAGACTGCAAGAAAACTCTCATGCGTACTTTCCAATATGCATAGTTAGTGCCATCAAATAAAGGAGGTATGATTAATGACTATCCTCTATCCATGACAAACAAAATCAATGGATCAACACAGCAAAGATTAAAACCTAATCAGAGTGTGCCTACTCTGATATCACTTGATAGGCCACAAACTGAATGACCCCTTATGATAGAAATTAATTAATTAATTAGCCAAGTTATTAATTAATCAATTTATCATGCAAACGCGTGGTAGCACAAACAAATCACCAATAAACTAATAATGCAGCGGAAAATAAATAATACGGTGATTTGTTTACGAATGGGGAAAACCTAACGACAAAAACCCCACCGGGTGATTTTCAGGTTCACCACTCCCGAAACTCCGCTATTATCACAACAAGCGGTTACAAGTAAAGGAATTCAAGTACCTTACCAACCTATAGTTGAACCCTTACCCCAATACCCAATTGGACTTGTTCTCAGAGTGACAGTTCCCCTTTCGGATGCACGACTCCCAATACGTGACTAACCAATTGTGTGGATCCCAAGACGCGACTTCAATCACCAGCTAAGAAGGTTGTTGGTTGCAAAGTTCTTCAGTTCATCCACACGATGAAGATCAAGAAGATGCTTGGTCACAAAACCCTATAGTGCACATACACAACAACTTCTACAAGAGAAAGAGATGAACTAGGGCAAGAACTTCGTCTCCGGTCACAATTTGCTTGAACAGAGTTTGCTCAAAGCTTGTGCAACTTGTGAACACTTTGACGACCCTTAAACTGATCCTTTTATATGTCTAGGTTTAGGAGAAAAGATGGCCCAAAGACATATTCACGGATCCCAAGAAAATCATATTGAAACTCTGAAAATCTTAAACCTCGACAAATAGCAGGTGTCGAGAAGTCACGAGAAGATGTCGAGCACACCGAATGTAGAATAGCTTCCTTAAGCTCGATAGATGCAAATGTCGACCAGCTGTCGAGCTTTAATGATTTTGCACTCTGAACTTGTTTTCTTGAACAGACTTGAAAGCTTCAATACCGGATCTTGGAACAAGGTTTCTTGAAGTATTTAAAACATTCTAAATCTACCCAATTACAAGTAAAGTGCGTCTTGTCAAAGGATAAGCCAATTACATAAAATCATGACATATGTTCTTAACAAGTGAAACACATATGTCCTAACATGGACGATTGAATCGAAGATCAAGCTTATTGAAAAAGAGATGGCTTATGGAGCCTTATTATTTCATGCACCCCTATTTGCAAGGGGATTACAAGGGAAATAACTGAAAATAACATGACCAAACTAAAATGCTGAAAGGAAAAGCAATGAAATCTCGCTTATCCGATGCATCGTTAGGTGAGGTACTCCTATGGATGGAGATTATATGATTCAGGTACTTCTTGTAGGAAAAACATAGTTTGTATTGCATACAAAACATATGCAGCGGAAAATTAATGGATCTACTTCATTTGTAATTGATAACATGTACCATGTAAATTTTAGAATTTAAGAACAAGAGAGCGTACCTTGGTGCAAAGAAATTCAAAACCAAAAATTAGAAGTACTTGATAACACTTTTAATCTTCACTCCAATTCCACTTATGCCCAAGAAGTGTGGTCTTTCAATCAGTTTATACGTATGTGTTCAAAGGAGAATAAGAGAGTGGCTTACACTCATATACATACTATTTTCATACATTTTAAAATTCCGTATGTTTCTCTCCTTATGTATAACTGATTATCTAATTGGACTAACCTTTAGGCCATTCCAATTGCGCTTTAGTATGTGGCTTAGAATAGGACCAAAAGGGACAAATAAGACACTAGCTCCAATGGGTTTTGAGTCTTTCTATCAACTCTTGACAAGCCCAAAATTACCATTAATTATATTTAATACCACTATATAAATATAATTTCATTCTAGGCCTTAATAATAAATTATATCCCAAGACTTTATTATACATTCAACCCCTTCATTAAAATATTCATAGTAATACAAAGTCATGAAAGTTGGCTGCCACTTTGAAGATTACTATATCTTAATCCTTGAGTATCCCGTTTGATCCTTTAAGTTATTCATCATATATTTATGAAATCCAATTTCATAAATATATACTTTAGTAACTTCTTACTAAAGTGATTAGGCCTAACACTCTAAATAACCAAACCCATTAAACTTATCTCCAGGGAATATTTTATATCTCCGTAAAGAGATTATGAATTCCATTTTGAGAATATATGTTCCTTCAACATTAAATGTGGTTGCCCAACATACAGATGTTTTGATCGTGATTTTAGATCTCACTCCTGATATATCAAAGCAACCTACGCTTTATGATCGGGTTCATTATTCTCCCAGGATTGAGAGTTCATGTAAATAGAAGTTGTAAGATTTATTATTTATTTGACAGTTATTAGTAGAATAATAAATCTCAAAGCGGTCCAGTTCAATATGTCTTAACACTTAAAACATATTAACATATCAACTAGAAGTTTCCACTTCCATGATCAAGACAAATCATCTTAGTTGATATGTTATAGTCTTCGCAGATGAATTGCCCAATTTCATCACCGACTACAAACTGAAATTCTGAGTTTACAAAGAACTTGTGATTTATATCTTCTCAGACCAAATCACATAAATCACATACTATGCATCTCATGGACTATATGATAATATCCAAATATTTATGTTACCATTATTTTTGATAATAATAAAACAACTTTATTAATTACAACATAATATCATACATAGCATCATACAATAGGATTTAAAGGACACATATCCTAACACTTCTTCCTGATAGTACTTCTTAAGGTGCTCCACATTCTAGGGACGAGGCAATGGATTGCCGTCAAGGTCCTTTAGGTAGTAGCTTCCTCTTTTTGAGTAACGAATGACCTTATATGGACCTTCCCAAGTAGGGCCTAACTTCCCCTAGGTTGGGTCTCTAGTGGCTTGTGAGACTTTTCACAATACCATATTATCGGGTTGAACCTTCCGAACTTTACCCTCTGATTGTGGTACTTTGCCATCTTTTGTTGATATTGAGCCATCCTTAGGGCTGCCTCGTCTCTAACTTCGGATAAACAATCCAAGTTTAGTCTCAGCTCGTCATTGTTTGAACTTTCATCGTAATAGGCTCGCGTAAGGCTAGACAACCCCACTTCAACAGGAATAACTACTTTTGAAACCAAAAGCCAGCTTGAATGGTGTTTCTCCTATTGGTGTTCTTGTAGTTGTTCGATAAGCCCATAGTACTCCTGGTAACTCCTCCGGTCATGCACCCTTTGCCCCCTCAAGTCATGCTTTGATTAGTTTGAGCAAATTACGATCTGTTACCTTTGTATGCTCGTTCACTTGTGGATGGTAGAGTGACGAATGGTGGTTTTCTATTCCCAACTCTACACAAAATTCTCTGAAATTTCGGCTATCAAATTGCCGTCCATTGTCAAAGATGATTGTCCTTAGGATTCCAAACTTGCAGACAATGTTCTTCCAAACGAAGTTTTGTATCTTGCTTTCAGTGATTACTAATAATGGCCCCGCTTCAACCCATTAAGTGAAATAATCAATAGTGACAAATAAGAAATTAACCAGTTTCTTCCTTTGTGGGAGTGGACCAACAATGTTAATCCCCGAGGTGGAAAATGGCCATGGTGAAGAAATGCTCGTCATTAATTCCTTAGGAATGTGTTGTACATTTCCGAACTCATGACACTTATTGCATTTTTTGATGAGCTCAATTGCGTCTTTTTGCATGGTTGGCCAAAAGTAGCCCGCCTTGATTGCCTTTCCAACTAAGGATCAAGGTCCCGAGTGGTTACCATATACACCTTCATGGATCTCACACAACACATACATTGCTTCTTCAAGATTCAGGCATTTTAAGTAAGGCGAAAATTCCCTCTTGTAGGGTTCACTATTCACGATAGTGAATCTTCTTGCTTTGACTCTAACCTTCTTTGCTTCAGATAGGTCGGATGGGAGCTGTCCATCTTTGATGTAAGAAAGGATTAGGTCTATCCAGGTGCTTGATTGCTGGATTGAGAAGGTTTGTAAACCTTCTATGCTAGGAATTGTTTGGACTTCCATGTATAGCCTAGGTTTCTCCGTGACGTCTTTAGTTGATGCCAGCTTAGCGACCTCGTCAAAGAATCGAGTTGTTTTCCCATGGGATTTGCTCAAACTTGACGTCATCAAAATCATCAATGAGTTGACTCGTTAGTCTCAGGTACCTCTTCATTCTTTCTTCTTTTGCTTTGTACTCTCTAGTTATTTGCCCAACAATCGCCTAAGAATCAGTTCTCAACTTTAAATTCTTGACCCTTAGAGCTTTTACACTCCTCAGGCTGGAAGGGATCGCTTTATACTTCGCTTCATTGTTCGTCGTTGAAAATTGGAGTTGAACTCCATACTTAAGGACATCCTTCTACACCGACACCTCCGAGTCCTGCGACAGATGAGCCATTTGCATAGATCGTCTAGTACTTTGCTTCTTGATTTGGGTCCGGAAGAGTGAATTCAGTGATAAAATCTGCTAATGCCGGACTTTGATCGTTGTTTTTAGTCCGTATTCAATATCAAAATGGCTTAGTTCAACAGCCCATTGGACCATGCGCCCTCTCGCATCCGGTTTGCTTATGGCTTTTTGGATTGGCTGATCCGTCATTACCATGATGGTGTGAGCTTAGAAGTATGGACGAAGCTTTCTTAAAGCAATGATTAATGAAAAGGTTATCTTCTTTATCCATGGGCACTTCACTTCAAATGACCACGAAAAGCTTGACTTATGTAGTACACAGGTTGTTGCACCTTGGATTCTTCACAAATTAAAGTCGAGTGACGGTGTTTGTAATAAAGCCGTATATAAGAACAAATCTTCTCCTTCTACATAAGGGCTTAAGAGCAGGGGCTTGGCTAGATACTCTTTGAGGTTCCGAAAGGCTGCTTCACACTCGTCCATCCATCGGAAGGCCTGCTTAAGAGTTTTAAAGAAGAGGAGGCACTTATCGCTGGCCTTGGAAATGAACCTGTTCAATGCTGCGATTCATCCCGTTAGCCTTTGGACTTCTTTAACCGTCTTGGAAAAAGTCATGTCAAGTATGGCTCTGACCTTCTCTGGATTTGCCTCAATCCCTCGCCGAGATACCACGAAATCGAGGAATTTTCCCAACGAGACTCCAAAAACACACTTTGTAGGGTTAAGCTTCATTCTATACCTTCTCAAAGTATCGAATGTCTCTTGGAGGTCTTCAAGGTGGGTTTTTGCTTCCTTGCTTTTTATAAGCATGTCGTCTACATAGACCTCTATATTCATGCCTGTTGGTTTTTAGACCCCTTAAACAATTGATTAAACCTAGGTAATTAGCCAAGTTGTTACTTAGTCCAATTAAACAAGTCTAGGTTATCACAATAAAAAAGATCAAATCATGCAAAGCAAATGGAAAATAAATAACACACGATATGATCACCTAGGAAACCAAACCGGTAAAAACCTGGGAGGATTTGACCTAGCTATCCTCAAGGTAAACTTGAATCCACTATCCGAAAGAATCGAAGTTCATACAAAAGGACTTAAAAGCACCCTCGCTCGACTTCCTAATGCTACCAACCAGTAGAACTTACTGACACGACCACGTGCAAGCTCCGAATCCACGGACTCCTTCTTTCTTTGGATTCCCACCAGCCTACAAGCACCCCGCTTGTGTATTCTTTAAGCTTTAATGGCAAAGAATCGTTTTGATCATCAAGGTTTAGAGAATATCTCCTCCTTGAAAACCCTAAGTTTGTGTAAAGGAAAACTCCTCTAGATCTCACAAGAGATTTACACAAACCGCAAATATGAGCAACACTAAAACGTGGTTAGGGTTTGCCTTTTATACTTAGGACAAATAAGAAACCCTAAAAACGTTTTAAAACAACTAGGGTTGAGTTGGAAAAATCTGCAGAAAAAGCAATCCGCCCGACGTTCGATCGGTTGAGCCTAAGCTTCGATCGATCGAGCCAGGCCGAAAGCCACACCGCTTTCTGCTTTACACTCGATTCCAACTTTACATTGACTTACAACTTTGAGCTAGCTTTAAACACTTCTAAACACATTGTTTTGATCATGGTTTGCCAACAATACAAATTAGAGTTCTAAATACATAAAGTCCTAAACTTTAGAACCTAACAATGCCTATCTACTTGTTGAACATTTGATTTACCAGTCTTTGGTACGTGGCACTTGCATTCTTTAGTCCAAACGGCATGACTTTGTAACAATATAGGCCCTGGCTAGTCACGAATGCGCTTTCTCTTGGCCTTCCTCCTTTATGAGGATTTGGTTATAACTTGAAAAAGCATCCATGAAGGTTAGTAGTTTATGGCCAGTTGTTGAACCAACTCGTTGGTCAATTCAGGGAAGGGGAAAACTGTCTTTAAGGTATGCATTATTTACATCCGTGAAGTCCACACATTTTCCACTTTCCATTGGACTTTTTTACCAATACAACATTGGTGAGCCATTCGAGATAATAAACCTCTCGAATAAATCCTGTAGTCAAGAGCTTTTCTACCTCCTCCATAACTGCTTTGTTTCACTTTGGAGCAAATACTCGTCTCTTTTCTGGGACGGGCTTCTTCATTGGGTTGACATTAAGACAATGCTTCATCACATGTTCATCAATTCCTGGCATATCTTCATGGCTCCATGCAAAAACATCTAGGTTTTTCTTCAAAAACTTCACCGCTTTGTCCTTTAAGGACGGTTGGAGCTCCTTCCTTACCTTGGTAGTTTTGGAAGGATCTCCTTCCACCAGCTCTATATTCTACGCCTTTTCCATGGGCTTGGGCATCTTTTCCTCTACCATCCAGGTATGATTTTACTTGGATGCCAGGATTGCCTGGTAACATTCTTTGGCTAAAAGTTGGTCTCCACAGATTTCTCCAATCCTGTTAGGGGTTGGGAATTTTACCTTTAAGTAGTATATAGACGTTGTAGCCTTGAGGCGATTAAGGGTTGGCCTAGAATCACATTATAAGATGAAGGGCAGTCCACAAATAGAAAGTCTACCTCCCTTGTTACCTAGGTTGGGTGAGTCCCTGTTATAATCTGTAGAGAAGTGATGCCCTTTAGATATACGTGGTCCCTACTGAAGGTGACCAAGGGAGACCCGAAAGGTCCGAGGTGTTTTGGATCCAACTTCATCTGTTGGAATGTTGTCATGTACACATTTGCCAAGCTTCCGTTATCTACCAAAACTCTTTGGGTGTTGTACCTTTCGATGGTTAGCATGATAATGAAGGGGTCATCATGTGGTTGCCTAAATCCCTTTGCATCTCGCTTGGAAAAACTCGTGTCGTCATCTCCAGTGTGATGATGTTTGGCTATCAAGTGCTTGACATGAACATTGTTGACTTGTCTTTGGACCGCCTTTCTCAAGGACTTGTATGATACCCTAGCGATCGGTCCTCTAGTGATCGTCCTTATTTCTCCCACGACTTGTTTGGGATTGTCCCGATCTTCTTCTTTGTGGTCATCGGTAGACTTTTGTTCTGGCTGGTGGTGCGTCTGATAGTCCTTTTTGACAAACTTTTGGAGTTTTCCCCTCGAGATTAACTCCTTTATTTGTTCTTTCAAATCCCGACATTTGTCAAGATAATGACCATGATCCTTGTGAAAGCGACAGTATTTCTTTGAATCTCTCCGCTTTAAGGATGAACTTAATGATTTTGGGCCATTTCAGAGCAGGTCGTCCTTTATTTGCATAAGGATTTTGCCCACGGGCATTAATAAAGGAGTGGAATTCAAATTTTTCTTTGATGGTGACTTCGAACCACTTTTGCTGGCCTTGGCTTCTAAGGGATTATCTTTGTGATCCCTCTTCTTGCCCTGGGACTCAGCACTTTCTTCTTTCTTATGCTTTCCTGTCACCCTTTTGCGGTTAGTGCATCTTCTTCATTCATATACTTTTGTGCTTTGAACAATAGATCCGTCATTGAGGTTGGTGGGGTCTTCCCTAAAGGGAATACGAGGTTAGGATTGTTCAACCCCGCTTGGAAGGTCATCATTATCACTTGATCGTTAGCTTTGTCAATTTCTAACACTACTTTGTTGAAGTGTTTTACATACTTTTTAAGGGCTTCCCCTTCCTGTTGCTTCACAGTTAGCAGGTAGGAGGTGGGCCTCTTATGACGTTGGCCCTAAATGAAATGGCAAACAAAAGAGTCGCTTAGTTGGTCAAAGTTCGCGATAGATGTCACGGGTAGCTTGCAAATCTATACCTTTGCTACTCCTCTAAGGGTTACTGGGAATGATCTACAAATTATTTCGTCTAGGGTTTGCTGGAGGTTTAATATTGTCTTGAATACCCTTATGTGATCTAGGGGATCCTTATTGCCATCGTATACCTCCAACTATGGTAGACGAAATTTGGGAGGCAAAGGGTACTCCCGAATGCTAGTAGTGAAGGGTGAGTCTGTCCTCTTGATCATGCCATCAAGATTTATCGCTGTCTTTCCCTTCATGGCATTCTTGACTTCGTCTAACTCCTTCCTCATGCTCTTCATCATCCGATCATTGCCACGAGTTGACTATGCGGTGTACTTAGAAGTTTCCCTTCTGCTACTTTCAGGGCTATAGGCTTCGTTGTCATTGTCATTGCGATTACACCATGACTGTGATGTATTTGTGGCCTCTAAGCACGCTTTCCTCTTCAAGTCTTAATTTTGTTTCATCAATTCTTGCAAATTGGTTGTTAGTGCTTGAATTTGTTAAGCCATCACCACCGAGTTTGGCGGAGTAGTTGTGGTTGAGTCCATCGATTCTAAGGAACTTAGTCATTAGAGAATCCAACAGTTTATTGTTGCTTTCCACAGATGGCACCAAATTGATAAAGCATGATTTCACCTCGTCAAGATATTCCTTGTTAGTACGATGGACGACCTTGAGATCCTGTATCAAAGAAGACACTAAGCAGATAATGACACTGGTTTAGGGCCTACCAAGGACCCTCCAATGCTTAAATTAGCTTAAACTCTTTAGAAATCTATAATCTGCAAAGTAATTTGTGTGTGTGTTCAGCATGAATCAATTACTTGTCTCTTCTAGCTTTATATAGCATTTGTTTGAGTAAATGCTCAATTTGTTGGCTTCTTTAATGTTGCACCACAGCTGGAGGATTTATGGCTCAATAATGACCACTTAATCCCAACCCTTTAACATTCGTACCGGCCATTAAATGCACATAATTGGATGGTAGTAACGACTCTGTGCTCATTTATCATTTGGTCTTTAAATGCTGTCTGGAATTAAAGCACTTACGCTCGTCCATACTTTTACTTGTCATTAACATGGACGGTTTGCAAATATAGACGACCATTTTATCGCTATCCGTGACGTGATGATATCAATTTCAAATATCTTTATGAAAAATGAGGCTTGTATTGTTATCAAATGAACCTTAGAACTTAATAGTTCTTTGTTGGAAACTTATTTGTTATTTGAATGTAATGAACTTATCTATTTGGTTTTGTTGAAAGTTTATCATGTTAAGGACGATTATTTTGTGATGTAGTTCTACAGTTTAAGGATAATTGTTTTGTAACTTTAATTCTATGGGTAAGGATGATTATTTTGTAATGTTAATATGTTGATGTTTAGTACCCTTTGTTACATTTTGGTATTTTTATTTAGTAAATATAAGATATAAAATGCTAAAAACTTACATAAACTCTTTAAAAAGAAACATATGCATTACTATTAGTTTATTAGTATATAAAAAAAATTATTATTTATTTATACAATTTAAATATTATTAATTAAATTGTTATTGACATCATTGATTTGACCACTGGTTCAACCTTGGTTGAATCTTAATATCGATAACTAGTCCCTTTTTTAGTTTTTTTTACTATACCGTTTTTTAAACCATGAACATAACTAACACTTCTTGGTGTTTCCAACGAAAATGTCCAAGGTATAAATCTTCCGTTTTTCTTGTTGTGGCTATTTAATTAACTAAAATAAAATAAAAATGTCAGCTCAAAGTGAAACAAGGGTAAAATATAATAATAATACCCCTTAACATTTTTGTTGTTACAATAATACCCTTTAACCTTCTTTTTTTCATTTCACAAATTTATCATATAAATTTCAGTACTATAGCAAATAAATCCATAATGTCCTTTCTCGGTCTATTTTAATATATATAGCTAAGATACTTTCCACCACAGGTGGTGGGCTAAAAAAAACAAGAAAAGAAGATAAAGCTACTTTTGTCGATAGGTTGGATTTGTCGTTGTACGTTTTTAGACTCCTTAAACACAAACAAATTAATCTAGTTATTTAGCCAAGTGATTAACTTAGGTAAATTATGCAGATCTAGGTTAACACGGATAAATCATATAATTGAAAATAGTGCAGAAAATAAAGAACATAACGATATGATAACCCCGGAAAACCAAACTGGTAAAAAACCTGGGGAGGATTTAACCTAACTATCCTCAAGGTAAAACAAATCCACTATGAAAGAATTGAAGTTTACACAATAGCGACTTAGACCACTAACATCCTATTGCTACCTCGAGTAGGAAACTTACTACCACGACCACATGACAGCTCTAAGTCCACGAATTACTTCTTTCTTGGATTCACAGCAACCACAAGTACTCCCACTTGTGTATCTTTAAGCTCTTTATGTAGCAACCGAATTGATCATCAAGCTCTTCACATAATCTTGATTCTTGATAACCCAAGTATATTTGAAGGCAAACACCTCGAGATCTCATAAGAGATTCACATACATAGCATAAACAACATAAAAACGTGGCTAGGTTTTTCCCTTTTAAACTTAAGGCAAAACATAAAACCCTACACGTCAAACGGGCTTAGGCTGAGTTGGAAATTCTGCAAAAAAAAAAAAAAACAATATACACAAGCTTCGATCAATCAAGTCTAATTTTTGATCGATCGAGCCTTGCAGATTTACACAATAAATCTTGTAGTACACTCGATTCCAACTTTACACATAAACATACTTTGAGCAAGTCTAAAACAAGACTAAACGTTTTGATCATGGTTTGTCAACATTACATAATAAAGTTCTAATACATTTAAACCTAAAGTCTTAGAACCTAACAATCATTTTGAATTTGGGATTACAAACTTGCCTATCTATATTTTCATTGGGGGCTCGGGTGTGGGGTGGCCTCCATTATTAGGATAAAACTTCCCAATACCACACCAACTTGGTTCACAGGTAATTATTCAGTATTTCAAAAATATAGTTAGGATAAAACTTAGGTACAGATGCACGAGGTACTGTTCCTTAGGTTCCCCTCTTAATATTTAACCATGTGGCTACTTAATTAAAAAATATACTTCCATCTCATAAGAAAAAATTCATGTGGCAAAATCTTAATAGAGGAACTTAAGGAACAACACCTAAATACTATACCTAAGTCTTGCTCTTGCCCATATAGTTATATGGTATTCTTTTTTCTTTCAAAATAGTGGACTTCGTCATTCCACATATGAGATGAAGAAGCAGTGTATCTCCACAATTCTAGAGTATTTATTCATTTTTCTTTGGTTCAGAAAAATATATTGTTATATGGTATTCTTTCTTTTTTTCTTTTTCCACAAAAAAGTGGATTTCGTCATTCCACTAGGAAGCATTGTTGATTCATTTTTCTTTAGTTAAGGAAAAAAAATAAAATAAAGTGGTAACTGCATTAATATTGTCAACGAGCCATGTCAATTGTCAACTTTTTTCTTAAAAATAAAGAACTGGTATTGGTAAGTGCATTACCATGTACGTAAATTTTTTAAAAATAATAAAAAATTGTGAGGGTAAATTTCAACATGCTCTAATGCTCTTCGACCAAAAAATTGTGAGGGTAAGTTATTTATTTATTTATTTTTTTCTCTTGAGAATCGTCTTATCCTATTGGAGTTGGCGTGTCATTGTAAGTGTGTGTGTTTTCATAAAACAAAAAGAGAATCGTCTTATCCGATAGGTCAAGAATGTATTGATCCATTGTGATAAATTAACCAATTGATTTAGCCAAGTTAATAAATTAATTCAATTAACATGCAAAATGCGTGGTAGCACAAACAAATCACCAATTAACTAAATGTAGTGGAAATTAAATTGACACGGTGATTTGTTTTCGAATAGGTAAAACCTACACGGTAAAAATCCTACCAGTTGATTTTAAGGTCACCAATCCCGAGAATCTACTATTATCAAAACAAGCGGTTACAAATAAAGGAATCCCAATACCTTATACCAACTTACAGTTGAACTTTTACCCCAATATCCAATTGGTCTTGTTCTGTAGTGACAATCTCTCATTTTCAATGCACGGCTCCCAAGACATGACTAACCAATAGATGCGCAAATCCCAAGATGCGACTTGATCACCAACTTGAGAAAGATGTTGGCTACAAAATTCTTCAGTTCATCACACGATGAAGATCACGAAGCTCCTTGGTCACAAAACCCTACAATGTACAAACACAACGACTTCTTTAAGAGAAAGATGAACTAGGGCAAAATCTGTCTTCGATCACAATTTGCATGAACAAAACCTTGCTTCACACTTGCGCAACCTTTGACGACCCTTAAAATAATCCTTATATATGTTTAGGGTTGTGAGAAAAGAAAGCCTAAACATGTACTCACGGATTGGATGCAAAACAAAACTAAGTCTGTTTTTCATAATTCTCGATAGATAGCTTATCTATTGAGATAGTCGTCGAGCATCGGGTTTCAGTAGCTTTTAAACCTTGATAGATACCAGCTATCGAGTTTTAAATCTAGCACTTCTTCACTTATTTCTTGGACAGATTTGCATGGCTTTAACACTTGAACTTGAAACCTTGTTTCTTGAAGTATTAAACACATCCTAGATCTACCCAATTACAAGTAAAGTGTGTTTTGTCAAAAGATTAGCCAATTACATAAAATGTTGACTTATGTTCCTAACATGATTCACATATGTCCTAACATTATCTTATATGGTTGGAAGTACATAAAGAAATATGAGTAGAGTGAGGCTAGGAGAACATAATTCTCTGCATTTGTTAATATTTTATTTTAATATTTGTTGATGATAGGCTCAACGAATTCCCTTGCCCAAACGAACCCATCAAGCACCATCATCCACTCTTCAACCTCGTGGACAAGGGAAGGTAAGCCATAAAGAGGAGAATTCAATATCTCGGATAGTTACAAACTAGTCATGTCAGATCGTTGGAAGCTCATCAAAGCCCACATTAATGAGCCTAGAGGCGTTGCAAAAGAAGCACTAAAACCACAATAAAAGCCATAATGGCTAGAAGCAACGGAGATATATATATACAACTTTCGAAACTAAAAGGGTACATTTTTATATACACACACACACACAATAACACCGATATTCTCAAGTTCTAATAATCTTTTTTAGCTTCCATTAGCTAACTTTACCATTGAAGACTCCGTGGCTGGCACCACACTGGTGACCCCCTAGGGAGGATTCCATTCACAACCTTGTAGGTATAGAGACAAAGCTCGTGCTGACTTGATCTGGATGAACCTACGTGAAATGCATCGGCAAAAGTGAGGCTAAGTACATCTTGGAGGAGATCCATGAAGGAATATGCAGAGACCACGCAGGCTCAAGATCCCCGGTAAGTAAGATCATCGGGATAGGTTACTATTGGCCTATTATGCGAAAGGATGCAAAAGAGTTTGTTGAGTGTTGCGACAAGTGTCAAAGGTTTGGAAATGTTTAGTGTATTGACGCCAATAACCTCCCCGTGGCCATTCGCCCAATAGGGAATTGACATTGTGGGCCTACTACCCCAAGGTAAGAGGCGGGTAAAATTCTTATTGGTCACAATTGACTATTTTACGAATGGGTTGAAGCAGAAGCACTACCAACCATCACAGAGGCAAAGATCTAGAACTTCATGTGGAAAAACATAGTCTCGTAGATTTGGGATACCACAGACGATCATATCGGACAACGGACGACGCTTTGACAAACTAAGAGTTTAGAGACTTTTGCTCGGCATTGGGGATCAAGAACCAATTCTTATCTCCAAGACATCCACAAGCTAACGAATAGACGAAAGTGACGAACCGAACGCTACTAAAGATCATCAAAGCTTGGTTGGAGGAAGCAAAGGGTGCTTGGCCAAAGGAGTTGCCTAATGTCTTATGGGCAAACAGAACTACTGCAAGGACCCCAATAGGAGAAGCCCTTTCGTGGCTCACATATGGCACCAAGGCAGTAATTCTAGTTGAAGTAGGAGTCACTAGCATGAGAAGAGAAGTTTTTAGTGAAGACAGCAATGACGATCAGCTGAGAATCAACCCGGATTGCCTAGACGAAGTAAGAGACAAAGCATCCAAGAAGATGACAAAATACCAGCAGAAGATGGCCGAGTACTACAACAAGAGGGTGAAGCTCGGAAGACTCAACATAGGAGACCTCGTCCTACGCAAAGTCACAACAGCCACTAAGGATCCAACCCAGGGGAAGCTTGGGCCAACCTGGGAAGGGCCCTACAAGATCATCCATTACTCAAGACAAGGTAGCTATCGCCTGGAAACGATGGATGGGAAAAGACTACCACAACCATGGAACATTGAGCATTTGAAGAAGTATCATCAAGAAATGTAAAAGACAATTGTACCCACATTTGAAATAAAGCAATAAAAGCACTATTTAGTCAATATTCCAGCTCATTATACACAAGCCTAAAAAAAGAAGGGTTGAGTGATAAGATTCCGCTAGATGGATGTAAATCACCGACAAGCCTAAGTGACAAGATTCCTTAGTTGGATGCAAGTCACCTAAAAAAGGCCAGGTGATAAGATTCTGCTAGACAAATGTAAATCACTGACGAGCCTAAGTGACAAGATTCCTTAGTTGGATATAAGTCACCCAAAAAAGGCCAAGTGATAAGATTCTGCCAGACAGATGTAAATCACAGACGAGCCTAAGTGACAAGATTCCTTAGTTGGATGTAAGTCACCAAAAAAAAAAAAAAAAAAAAGCCAAGTGATAAGATTTCGCTGGACGGATGTAAATCACTAATGAGCCTAAGTGACCAAAATTCCTTAGTTGGATGTGAATCACCTAAAAATGACTAAGTGACAAGATTCTGCTAGAGAGATCTAAGTCACTAAAAAAGTCAAAGTGACAAAACCCCTTAGTTTGGTGTAAGTCACCAAAAAATGCCTAAGTGACAAGATTCCGCTAGACAGATGCAAGTCACTGACGAAGCCTATACGGCTATAAAAGCACAAGTCACATGTAGGCAAAAAATAAAAATAACAAGGAATGAACTAGCAAAGGAATGAAAATAAATAACACCATAAACATATCTTGTTTGTAAACAGGAATTAAAAGCCCAAAAAAAACATTGGGCAAGAAGCATTTTCTTGGATTTAGAATAAAAAGCCCAAAAACACACTGGGCATCCAAAAAAAAAAAAAGGAGAAAAACATATATGTATGCACACCGAATAGGTTCACACAGCAACCTCATCACCACTTGCAGGAGTGGGCTCTAGAGTATTCCCCTTGGAAGCTGCAGCAGTGGACTGGGAAGCCTTGTCCACCGCCATCTCCTTATTTACCTCCTCTAGGTCTAGGCTTTCCAGGTCTACACCAATAGGGTACTTGACGAGGTACTGCTGAAGGAGCTCAAAGCCCTTGTAGTACCAAATGAAGAGCATAGTGTTGTACTCATCGCTTTGTTGAAAGGCTTCAACGAACTTGGCCGTAATGGTCTTGACTCTCTCTTTTACAGCCTAGAGTTGTTCATCCTTCTCCAAGGTCATTTGCCTCTTAGCCCTCGGGTTGCTAGCCAGAACCTTAGCCTTTTCCTTGGCAATATTGGCCTCATCCATGGCAGAAATGAGGTCCTTCCTCGCCTTTGAACTCTTCGCCTCCAAAGCCTCCACCTTGGACCCCACTGACGTGGCCTTCGCCTTTTGGCTCGGATATTCCGACGTAATGTGGATGGTCTTTCCTAGCACCTGAAAAGAAGATCGCATAGAACATCCAACTTTCAAACCTACGCAAAAAAAAAAAAAAAAAAAAAAAAAAAAAAGAAGAAGAAGAAGAAGAAGAAGAAGGAGAAGGAAAGGGAAGGTAAATTATACAAGTACATCACTTGGACGAGCTTGTGGATGTGACGACCCACGAAGGCATCCCGCACCCTCATCAATGCTAGGCCAAAGATCGTCCCGGATGCTTAACGAGCGTGAGTCGGCCTTTTTTTTGCCCTTGTCCGCCATATGCTGCTTCTTTGGGCGGGGAGTGATTTCTTCCACCGAGGTGGCAGGAGATGCAATCCTTGTTGCTTCAGGGACAGAGGTAATCGGAGTGACGAGAGTCCCCTTCTCCATGACATGCACCACCCTCTTCTCGAGATTGGAGAGAGGCTCGTTCTTCTTAGCCCTCATCTTGGCATACATCTCTTGGTTAAACTTCATTGTCATCTTTGCGAAATAAAAACACTTGTTAAAAAAAAGGGGGAAAGAAAAAAGAAATTTTAAGTCGGTGAAGAACCAAAAAAACACTTACTCTTCTCTTCAATTTCAATGGCATGCGGGACATAAGAGGAAGGTTCCAAACCAAGGCAGTGACTAGCTAAGGTTCTCGGGTAAACTAGGTCATCGAAGTCGTCAATAGTCTTGGTGTATTTAGTAGCTGCTTTGACGCGCCTCTTGTACTTGCTCTTGAGCTTTGGACGCTTCTTAACTACGTAGACACAACAAACAGAAAGATTAGCAACAAACTAGGAGAAAAGAAGAAGGAAAAAGGAATTGCGGAAGGATGACGCACCTAGACTTGGGGCTCTCCAACGACAGAGCAACCTAGGAATGTCACCCCAAAGTTCATCGGAAGGAGTCTCCCACTTGTCCCCCGATGCAAAAAAGAACCTCGATTTCCAATATCAGAAGGACGATGGCAGATTGAGGACGATGGCACAAGCTCGTAGTTAAGAAGCTGTTCCATCGAGCTTAAGAAGTCGCTCCACCCCATGGCTCGACAGCATCTCGACAGACGACTATCTGTCGAGCTTTATGAAAAACAGAATTCTAGTTCTGTTTTGACTCTAATTCATGATTATGTGTTTAGGCCTTTTTTTCTTCTAACCCTAGACATATAAAAGGATTATTTTAAGGGCCGTCAAAGCATACATAAGTTACACAAGTGTTAAGCAAAGTTTGTTCAAGAAATTTGTAATCGGAGACAAAGTTTTGCCCTAGTTCATCATTCTTATGAAGAAGTTGCTATATGTGTGCACTGTAGGATTTTGTGACCAAGCATCTTCTTGATCTTCATCGTTGGGATGAACTCAAGAACTTTGCAGCTAACAACCTTCTCTAGTTGGTGATTGAAGTCGCGTACTAGGATCCATGCATTGGTTAGTCACGTGCTTGGGAACCATGCATCGAAAAGGGAAATTGTCACTGCAGAACAAGTCCAATTAGGTATTGGGGTAAGGGTTCAACTGTAGGTTGGTATAAGGTATTGGGATTCCTTTACTTGTAACCGCTTGTTGTGATAATAGTGAAATTTCGGGAGTGGTGACCTAAAAATCACCCGATGGGGTTTTTGCCGTTAGGTTTTCCCTATTCATAAACAGATCACTGTGTTATTTATTTTTCGCTACATAATTGGTTTATTGGTGATTTGTTTGTGCTACCACGTGTTTGCATGATTAATTAACTTAATTAATTCACTTGGCTAAATTAATTGGTTAATTTATCACAAGGGGTCAATTCATCTTTGGCCTATCGGACCTAAAGTTGCGGTATCCTCCTCCATCTCAACAGGGTCGTTGCTAGACGATAATCCCATTTCTAGCTCACTGGATCTCACTTCCAACATAACTCTCCGTTCAGCCAATGCTAGACCTAAGCCACTACCCCTAAACACAAAATTTTCAATTAAAGAGCCAGAAGAACAAGAAGAACATAGAGAACTCTTAAGCGTGCAAAGAAAAATGAAAGGGAAGGACAAAGTCTCCTAACCTTAGAGCTATCTACCATGGAACCTAAAAGAAGGGAAAAAGGGGGAAAATTCCAAATTCTAGAACAAGAAAGGGAAAATGCTAGTAATCTTTTACCACTAAAATTCGCTATGAAGAATAAAGCAAAAGGAAAGAAACTGTACCTCTAAAGGAACGAAAGGAGGAACGTGACAGGAACTCAAAGAAGAAAAATGCAGAGTAATAATGGTGCAAAAGGAAGAAAGTAAGGAGGAAAGAGAAAAGAGAGGCGGTTTAAAAGAGATGAGCATGAAAAACTGAAAACTAGCAGGCAACCTAAAGGACACATGAGTGGAGCATTAAATCCCACCAATCAGAACGTGTCATGAGGCCATGAGGCGTCAAAGACGCCATTATGCATTAAATGTGGAAATGAAACCTGAAGGGTCACGTCCGAGTAAGAAACTTTTCATCTTTTGGTGATCGTCATGACATGTAAGGACGACCACAAAACCTAGGGGAGCAGTTGATAGGCTCAACAAATACCCTTGCCCGGATGAACCCATAAAGCACCATCATCCACTCTTCAACCTCGTGGATGAGGGAAGGTAAACCATAAAGAGGAGAATTCAATATCTTGGATAATTACAAACTAAGTGTCAGACCGTTGGAAGCTCATCAAAGCCCACATTAATGAGCCCAGAGGCATTACAAAAGAAGCACTAAAACCACAATAAAAGCCACAACGGCTAGAATTAAGGGAGATATATATATATACACACTTTTCAAAACTAAACAAGGTACATTTTTATATACACACACGCTGTACCATTGATATTCTCAAGTTCTCATAATCTCTCTTAGCTTCCATTCGCTGACTTTACCATCGGAGACTCCGTGGTTGGCACCACACCGATGACCCCCCAGGGAGGATTCCTTTCACGACCTTACAGGTATAGAGACGAAGCTCGTGCTAACTTGATTTGGACGAACCTACGTGACTGACGATATCAGCATCATTAGTTGATATTCTTTCTCTATTCCATATTTGGAGTAGTGGTAGATTTGAATTGTTGTTGGGGTCCTATGCATGTGATTAAGATTTAACACTAATATATTTAGTAATTATTAGAAGATTTAAAATTTATGAACTTTTCTGTTCATTGTAATTTTTTAGGAAATTTCTTTTAGTTGCTAAGTTATTGGAGATTGATTGTCAATGGACTACATCGACTATTGGAGTTGTTTTCTTTTAGAAAAGTCTTTGAAGTTTTATTTGTCATTGAATTATTATTATTTTTTAAATAATTATTGAATTTTGGGATGGCTTTGACCACTTACATGGGGAAGTTTTTATGGGTATTGATGATGCTTAGATCGTCGGTAGAAACGTTCGTCCAGAAGGGAGTCATCCTTAGCTAATCTTGATCCTACAAGAAGTCAACCTATGAAAAGAAAGAAAGTGGTCACCGGTGTGGGGCAAGCAACAGGGTCTCCGATGCCAAAGTTAGAATGGCTGGAATAGCAGAATGTCGGATGTAGTGTGTTTTTTAGTATGTGTGTACCTACGATAAAGCTTCCGAGAGTGAGAATATATAGGTGCTTCCTTCTAGTTGTTGGCATTTTCTTAATGGTGATATCATTTCCAGGTCTGTAACATCCTTGCTAGGTGTTGAATGGGAAGATGCACTTTCAACAAGATGGAAATCCGTTATTGTCTTTTGTAATGCTTCGTCATTAATGGGGGTGATGGCCTCGTCCTCGCCAGGTGGTTCATCCAGAACTGGGCCAATTTTGGGGTTGTCCTCATCCATATATGGATGAACATATATCGGGGACTATCAGGTATCATTGTCACATGTTTGGTTCATATATTTTGTTTGGGACTTGATAGTTTTGGCCATGCACAATAATTTGATATTGCCGAATTTGAAGTTTAATGTGCCCAGGTTGTTATTTCATACAACTATGGGAGTATACTCCTAGCATAATCCCGATACTCCGGGAATATACACTGGAGCACGAGAAATTATTAGGTCTATCAGGAGGACTATTGACGTGGTCCTCCCGACCTGCCAACCAATAAAATACTATTATTTATGCAAATATGACATCATCCGGAAATTTTTATTTTTATTTCTTATGCTGATTAGGAAACTCACACATACATTTATATAGATGACATCATCTCATTGGTTAAGAAGGATCACATCAGTAGTCTTCTCGGTGTAAATAATAATTTCTCTTGGAGCACGCAATAATTTTCCAATGTGCCCCCCAAAATTATGCCATTATTTTACCTCTCCCATGTATATTACAATTTATGATTCATATTCAAAGATAAGTCAATAGATTAGGTAGATACATATATCTAATCTGATTGAAATACAAAGGACCCATCATGTGAGTGGGTAAAAGTTAGGCACAAGAATTTTTTAGGTTAAAAACTGAATCCCATGGGCCATAAGGAATTACATAGTGGTGTGAGATTACTTCTCTTTCCTAGTATAAGTTAAGCCATCTTCATGAAAACTATTCAGAAAAACTAGTATGATATTTGTTAGGTTCTAAAGATTTAGGTATAAATGTTTAGAATCATATTTTTATTGTGTTGGCAAACTGAGAACAAAAACATGTCTAATCTAGTGTTAGGCAATGTTTAAAAGTGTTTGTTTCAAGATTCAAGTCCAGCTGAATGCAAAAAAAAGGAATTAACTATTCTGTTACAATACATATTAGCTTTGTCATCAGTTAAGATACTTTCCACCACAGGCGGTGGGCTCAAAAAACCAATAAAAGAAGATAAAGCTACTTTTGTCGATAGGCTAGATTTGTCGTTTTGAATTTGGGATTACAAACTTGCATATCTATATTTTTATTTGGGGTGGGGGGGGCTTCATTATTAACTTGCATTTAATTTTTTCAACTTCCCAATACAACGCCAACTTGGTTCATAGGTAATTGTTCAGTATTTCGAAAATATAGTTATATGGCATTCTCTTTTCTTTCAAAATAGTGGACTTCGTCATTCCACATGTGAGATGAAGAAGCAGCTTATCCCCACAATTTTAGAGTATTTATTAATTTTTCTTTGGTTCAGAAAAATATATTGTTATATGGTATTCTTTTCTTTTTCTTTTTTTCCTCAAAAAAGTGGATTTCGTCATTCCACTAGGAAGGATTATTGATTCATTTTTCTTTAGTTAAGGATAAAAAATAATAAAGTGGTAACTACATTAATATTCTCAACGAGCCATGTCAATTATCAAAATTTTTCTTAAAAATAAAGACTTGGTATTGGTAAGTGCATTACCATGTGCGTAAATTTTTATAAAATAATAAAAAATTGTGAGGGTAAATTCCAACCTGCTCTGATGCTCTTCGACCAAAGCCTTATCCTAGAGCATTTTTTTTTCTTCCTAAGAATCGTCTTATCCTATTGGAGTTGGCGTGTCATTGTCTTATCCTATTGGAGTTGGCGTGTCATTGTAAATGTGTATTTTCATAAAAAAAAAAAAAAAAAAAAAAAAAAAAAAAAAAAAGAAAAGAGAATCGTCTTTATCCTATATGGTTGGAAGTACATAAAGAAATATGAGTAGAGCGAGGCTAGGAGAACACAATTCTCTGCATTTGTTTATATTTTATTTTAATATTTGTTGATATTCATTCTCTATTCCATATTTGGAGCAATGGTAGATTTTGAATGGTCGTTGGGGTCTTATGCATGATATTAGGATTTTTTTTTTTTTTTTACAAGATAGAATTTCTACTCTAGTATAATATCAATGTATATATGTGTGAAATTCTCTTATGGAGACTTGAACCCCAATCCTTACCCCCTACACCTCCCAAGTATTTATACTTGTAAAGTGACCATCGTACTAAGGGTGCGTAGTGATATGAGATTAGTATTTGACACTAATATACTTAGTAATGGTTAGAAGATTTAAAATTTATAAACTTCTCTGTTCATTGTAATTTTTTAGGAAATTTCTTTTAGCTGCTATGTTATTGGAGATTGATTGTCAATGGACTGTCAGCTATTGGAGTTGGTTTTTTTAGAAAAGTCTTTGAAGTTTTATTTGTCATTAAATTATTATTATTATTATTATTATTTAAATAATTATTGAATTTTGGGATGGCTTTAACCACTTACATGGGGAAGGTTTTATGGGTATCATTGTCACATGTCTAGTTCATATATTTTGTTCGGGACTTGACAGTTTTGGCCATGCACATTTATTTGATATTGCCAAGTTTGAAGTTTAATGTGCCCAGTTTGTTATTGCATCCAACTATGGGAGTATACTCCTAGCATACTCCGGGATTATACTCCTGATACTCCAGGAGTATACTCCTGGAGCATGCAATAATTTTCTAATGTGCCCCCAAAATTATGCCATTGTTTTACCTCTCTAATATGATTGAAATACAGAGGACGCATGATATGAGTGGGTAAAAGTTAGGCACATGAATTTTTTAGGTTAAAAATTGAATCCCACGGACCATAAGGAATTACATAGTGGTGCGAGATTACTTCTCTTCCTGCTATAAGTTAAGCCATCTTCTTGAAAATTATTCAAAAAAACTAGTATAATATTTGTTAAGTTCTAAAGATTTAGGTATAAATGTTTAAAATTATATTTTATTTGTGTTGGTAAACTGAGAACAAAATATGTCCAGTCTAAATGTTGGGTAATGCTTAAAAGTATTTATTTCAAGATTCAAGTCCAGCTGAAAGTAAAAAAAAAAAAAAATTAACTATTCTGTTACAATACATATTAACTATGTCATATTCTCCACAAAAAAAAAAAAAAAAAAAAAAAAAAAAAACCTTTGTCATAAGTTAAGATACTTTCTACCACAGCAGGCAGTGGGCTAAAAAAAAAAACAACAAAAAAGATAACAGCTACTTTTGTCGATAGGCTAGATTTGTCGTTTTGAATTTGGGATTACAAACTTGCATATCTATATTTTTATTTGGTAATTGTTCAGTATTTCGAAAATATAGTTATATGGTATTCTCTTTTCTTTCAAAATAGTGGACTTCGTCATTCCACATGTGAGATGAAGAAGCAGCTTATCCCCACAATTTTAGAGTATTTATTAATTTTTCTTTGGTTCAGAAAAATATTGTTATATGGTATTCTTTTCTTTTTCTTTTTTTCCTCAAAAAAGTGGATTTCGTCATTCCACTAGGAAGGATTATTGATTCATTTTTCTTTAGTTAAGGATAAAAAATAATAAAGTGGTAACTACATTAATATTCTCAACGAGCCATGTCAATTATCAAAATTTTTCTTAAAAATAAAGACTTGGTATTGGTAAGTGCATTATCATGTGCGTAAATTTTTATAAAATAATAAAAAATTGTGAGGGTAAATTCCAACCTGCTCTGATGCTCTTCGACCAAAGCCTTATCCTAGAGCATTTTTTTTTTCTTCCTAAGAATCGTCTTATCCTATTGGAGTTGGCGTGTCATTGTAAGTGTGTGTATTTTCATAAAAAAAAAAAAAAAAAAAAAAAAAAAAAAAAAAAAAAAAAAGGAAGAAAAGAGAATCGTCTTTATCCTATATGGTTGGAAGTACATAAAGAAATATGAGTAGAGCGAGGCTAGGAGAACACAATTCTCTGCATTTGTTAATATTTTATTTTAATATTTGTTGATATTCATTCTCTATTCCATATTTGGAGCAATGGTAGATTTTGAATGGTCGTTGGGGTCTTATGCATGAGATTAGGATTTTTTTTTTTGACAAGATAGAATTTTTACTCTAGTATAATATCAATGTATATATGTGTGAAATTCCCTCCTGGAGACTTGAACCCCAATCCTTACCCCCTACACCTCACAAGTATTTATACTTGTAAAGTGACCATCGCACTAAGGGTGCGTAGTGATATGAGATTAGTATTTGACACTAATATACTTAGTAATTGTTAGAAGATTTAAAATTTATGAACTTCTCTGTTCATTGTAATTTTTAGGAAATTTCTTTTAGCTGCTATATTATTGGAGATTGATTGTCAATGGACTGTCAGCTATTGGAGTTGGTTTTTTCAGAAAAGTGTTTGAAGTTTTATTTGTCATTAAATTATTATTATTATTATTATTTAAATAATTATTGAATTTTGGGATGGCTTTAACCACTTACATGGGGAAGGTTTTATGGGTATCATTGTCACATGTCTAGTTCATATATTTTGTTCGGGACTTGACAGTTTTGGCCATGCACATTAATTTGATATTGCCAAGTTTGAAGTTTAATGTGCCCAGTTTGTTATTGCATCCAACTATGGGAGTATACTCCCAGCATACTCCGGGATTATACTCCTGATACTCTAGGAGTATACTCTTGGAGCATGCAATAATTTTCTAATGTGCCCCCAAAATTATGCCATTGTTTTACCTCTCTAATATGATTGAAATACAAAGGACGCATGATATGAGTGGGTAAAAGTTAGGCACAGGAATTTTTTAGGTTAAAAATTGAATCCCACGAACCATAAGGACTTACATAGTGGTGCGAGATTACTTCTCTTCCTACTATAAGTTAAGCCATCTTCTTGAAAATTATTCAAAAAAACTAGTATAATATTTGATAAGTTCTAAAGATTTAGGTATAAATGTTTAAAATTATATTTTATTTGTGTTGGTAAACTGAGAACAAAATATGTCTACTCTAAATGTTGGGTAATGCTTAAAAGTATTTATTTCAAGATTCAAGTCCAGCTGAAAGTAAAAAAAAAAAATTAACTATTCTGTTACAATACATATTAACTATGTCATATTCTCCAAAAAAAAAAAAAAAAAAAAAAAAAAAAAACTTTGTCATAAGTTAAGATACTTTCCCCCACAGGCGGTGGGCTAAAAAAAAAAACAACAAAAAAGATAACAGCTACTTTTGTCGATAGGCTAGATTTGTCGTTTTGAATTTGGGATTACAAACTTGCATATCTTTATTTTTATTTGGGGGGGTTGGCCTTCATTATTAACTTGCATTTAATTTTTTCAACTTCCCAATACAACGCCAACTTGGTTCATAGGTAATTGTTCAGTATTTCGAAAATATAGTTATATGGTATTCTCTTTTCTTTCAAAATAGTGGACTTCGTCATTCCACATGTGAGATGAAGAAGCAGCTTATCCCCACAATTTTAGAGTATTTATTAATTTTTCTTTGGTTCAGAAAAATATATTGTTATATGGTATTCTTTTCTTTTCTTTTTTTTTCTCAAAAAAGTGGATTTCGTCATTCCACTAGGAAGGATTATTGATTCATTTTTCTTTAGTTAAGGATAAAAAATAATAAAGTGGTAACTACATTAATATTCTCAACGAGCCATGTCAATTATCAAAATCTATATATATATATATAAAACCGAAGCCTCTGCTGGCACAACAATTTTCCACGTCAGCACAATATTTAAAAAATAAATAAATAAATAAAAATTATAACTCCTCAAAACCCTAGCAACCTTACCTTTCTCTCAAGTTAAGAAATATAAAGCCATGGTTTCTGCAAACTCTCTCTTTCTCCGGATGTAGGAAGCCCTAAAGTATTCAAGATCTACAAAACCCTAGCAACCTTACCCCTCTCTCAAGTTAAGAAATATAAAGCCACGGTTTCTGCAAACTCTCTCTCTCAGGGACGTAGGAAGCCCTAAAGCATTCAAGATCTACAATGCACAGTATAGATTTTAGCTTATAAAGTTTAGCTTTTGTAAGGTTAGTTTTGTTTATATATTAATTAATACATAGTACTTTGTTGTTTAGCTTTTGTAAGGTTAGTTTTGTTTATATATTAATTAATACATAGTACTTTGTTCATCATTGAATACTCATATAATCAATTTCCAATTCAGTGTTCAAGAATTAAACCAAAATTCTAACTGCGCTATCATAAAATATTATTATTAGTATGAATTTTATGGAGTTGCGGTGTTCAAGAATTAAACCAAAATTCTTTTAAATTATCTATAATATTTTGTCCTCTGAAAATTTTATCTCTTTGATTTTAGTATATTGTGTTTCTTAAGCTATAGAGAGATTTTCTTTGGTTTCTGCAAACTCTCTCTCTCTCCAGATGTAGGAAGCCCTAAACGCACGGTATAAGCATTCAAGATCTACAACTCACGGTATAGATTTTAGCTTATAAAGTTCAGCTTTTGTAAGGTTAGTTTGTTTATATATTTAGTCCTTACGTTTAGGTTTAGGTTTTAAGAGATTTATATATTACTACTATGTGGTGAATTTCCCGTGACATCAGTTTTATGTTTTTAACCAAATACATTAGGAAAGCAAGAGAAGGCGCATAAATATTTAGTCCTTACGTTTAGGTTTAGGTTTAGGTTTTAAGAGATTTATATATTACTACTATGTGACTGAATTTCCCGTGACATCAGTTTTATGTTTTTTTTTTTTTTTTTTTTTTTTTTTTTTTTTTATAAATTTGTTTTATGTAAGGTTAGTTTGTTTACATCAGTTCTTTATCTCAAAGATAAGACTTTTATTTCTACCGCAAGAACTATTTAGGTATGTATCCCTTGCAAGAACACATGAACTTAAATTGTCTTTTAATATATGCATGCTTTATTATTTTCTAATAGTTTTCCCGTGCATCGCACGGGTTAGCGACTAGTTTTTCTTAAAAATAAAGACTTGGTATTGGTAAGTGCATTACCATGTGCGTAAATTTTTATAAAATAATAAAAAATTGTGAGGGTAAATTCCAACCTGCTCTGATGCTCTTCGACCAAAGCCTTATCCTAGAGCATTTTTTTTTTCTTCCTAATAATCGTCTTATCCTATTGGAGTTGGCGTGTCATTGTGTCATTGTAAGTGTGTATTTTCATAAAAAAAAGAAAAAAAAAAAGGAGGAAAAGAGAATCGTCTTTATCCTATATGGTTGGAAGTACATAAAGAAATATGAGTAGAGCGAGGCTAGGAGAACACAATTCTCTGCATTTGTTAATATTTTATTTTAATATTTGTTGATATTCATTCTCTATTCCATATTTGGAGCAATGGTAGATTTTGAATGGTCGTTGGGGTCTTATGCATGAGATTAGGATTTTTTTTTTGACAAGATAGAATTTTTACTCTAGTATAATATCAATGTATATATGTGTGAAATTCCCTCCTGGAGACTTGAACCCCTATCCTTACCCCCTACACCTCACAAGTATTTATACTTGTAAAGTGACTATCGCACTAAGGGTGCGTAGTGATATGAGATTAGTATTTGACACTAATATACTTAGTAGTTGTTAGAAGATTTAAAATTTATGAACTTCTCTGTTCATTGTAATTTTTTAGGAAATTTCTTTTAGCTGCTATATTATTGGAGATTGATTGTCAATGGACTGTCAGCTATTGGAGTTGGTTTTTTCAGAAAAGTGTTTGAAGTTTTATTTGTCATTAAATTATTAATATTATTATTATTTAAATAATTATTGAATTTTGGGATGGCTTTAACCACTTACATGGGGAAGGTTTTATGGGTATCATTGTCACATGTCTAGTTCATATATTTTGTTCGGGCCTTGACAGTTTTGGCCATGCACATTAATTTGATATTGCCAAGTTTGAAGTTTAATGTGCCCAGTTTGTTATTGCATCCAACTATGGGAGTATACTCCCAGCATACTCCGAGATTATACTCCTGATACTCCAGGAGTATACTCTTGGAGCATGCAATAATTTTCTAATGTGCCCCAAAAATTATGCCATTGTTTTACCTCTCTAATATGATTGAAATACAAAGGACGCATGATATGAGTGGGTAAAAGTTAGGCACAGGAATTTTTTAGGTTAAAAATTGAATCCCACGGACCATAAGGAATTACATAGTGGTGCGAGATAACTTCTCTTCCTACTATAAGTTAAGCCATCTTCTTGAAAATTATTCAAAAAAACTAGTATAATATTTGATAAGTTCTAAAGATTTAGGTATAAATGTTTAAAATTATATTTTATTTGTGTTGGTAAACTGAGAATAAAATATGTCTAGTCTAAATGTTGGGTAATGCTTAAAAGTATTTATTTCAAGATTCAAGTCCAGCTGAATGTAAAAAAAATAAAAATAAAAATTAACTATTCTGTTACCATACATATTAACTATGTCATATTCTCAAAAAAAAAAAAAAAAAAACTTTGTCATAAGTGAAGATACTTTCCACCACAGGCGGTGGGCTCAAAAAAAACAACAAAAAAGATAAAAGCTCCTTTTGTCGATAGGCTAGATTTGTCGTTTTGTATTTGGGATTACAAACTTGCATATCTATATTTTTATTTGGGGGAGGGAGGGGGGGTTGGCCCTGGTGTGGGGTGGCCTTCATTATTAACTTGCATTTAATTTTTTCCACTTCCCAAGTACAACGCCAACTTGGTTCGTAGGTAATTGTTCAGTATTTCGAAAATATAGTTATATGGTATTCTCTTTTCTTTCGAAATAGTGGACTTCGTCATTCCACATGTGGGATGGAGAAGCAGCTTATCCCCTCAATTTTAGAGTATTTATTAATTTTTCTTTGGTTCAGAAAAATATATTGTTATATGGTATTCTTTTTGTTTTTTCCACAAGAAAGTGGATTTCGTCATTCCACTAGGAAGCATTATCGATAAAAAAAAAATTTATAGAATGGTGAGCCAAGTGTAAGATTTTAGACAAATTGAAAGGTGTTATGAAATTGTTGTTCATTTCTGTTGTAACCCTAGAAATGTTTCAATGATAACTTGGAAGAGTAGTTATTACATACTTAGCTAATGCTACTTTTCTTAATGCGGGGCCTTCAACATTAAGTTGCAATTAATATTCTCAACGTCATTTCAACTCGGTTCCAACCAGTGGACAGAACTAAGCTAGACTAAGGGGACCATGGAATTACCACCGCACACCCTTGGTGCGGTGGTCACTTCACAAGTATAAATGCTTGTGGGGTGTGGGGGGGGCAAGGGCCGAGGTTCAAGTCTCCAGGAGGGAGTTTCACACACATATACACTTAAATTAGGCTAGAATAGAAATTCTATCTTGTATTAAAAAAAAAAAAAAAAGGGGACCATTGAATTTATTATTTTTTTAATGACAAATATATTATTATATAATATTTAAAGTATTAACTCAAGACTAGGAGTTTTCTATTCCCATTAATACTGTGAATTCTATTTTTTTAAAACTTATATTGAATGCTATAGCCTCTTATGGTCCTGGATATAGAGGCCATCATGGCCATCGAGTACCTTTGTTGAAAGAATCAAAAACATAAGTCCAGTTGATTGTTGATTCATATTGTTGGTATTGGGCTGACCGTGGTTGAACAATAATGGCTAATGGGTGGGCTGTTACTAGGCATAGAACATTGATTAATTTCCTTGTTGTCTATTTTTCGAAATGAATTAGTTTTATACGTTCCGTTGATGCTTGCAAGATCACAATGTTCATGTATAACCATGTGGCTTTGCTATCTTGGTTAAGGAATATAAAACATTAGACGAAAATTGTGCTTCCAGGGCCAACTAGAATTACTACTACTTTCTTTTCCTTAGAGAGCCTTAAGGATCATAAGCATGACTTACAGATATTAGTGATATGACTAGCAAATTTTATGTTGAATCAAGATATGCAAAAGATAAGAAAGAAAAATAAGTGTTAAAAATCATTATTTACAACCAATTTTGGAATGATTGTCATGTAATTATGCATATTGTGTCACCATTGATTCATTTATTACGCATTGGTAATTCTAATGAAGAACTAGCTATTGGATATCTTCATGATGGCATATATAGTGCAAGGGATGGAATTCAAGGAAAAGAATAAATTTTGGGGCCATATTTTAATATTATCAAGTATCATTGGTGAAGAGTAGAAAAATCACCCTCGTCCATCATATGGCAAAAGAAGAAAAAAGCGACATTGTCTATCAAGCTAGCATCGTCCATGTGATGAACGACTACATCATACATTAAATGAGTTCTCCATAAATGACATGAATAACAGTTAACATGCCAGATAGGCAAAAGCATAACCGACGGACCAACGGGCAAAAGACTATTGAAGTCTATAACACCTTTGCATTCATTATTGATAAGTGTGAAGATCGTCCATCTCTCGATGGATTAATTAAATGTTATTCAATGCAAGGCAAAACGTGCGGACATCAATGACAGAAGAAGCCATAAAATACATTCAATGCCTAACACAACTAAGGAGTAACGTACGAGCATTAACGGACGAGTAGCCATTGGCAGACAATAAAAGTCAGCCATTAATACCAACGACTCTATATTTCATAATTGTAGATATTCATTCAGACAATGAAGAGAAGGACTATAAAACCCACACAAACCAAAGTGAGAGGGGAGATAATTCTGATCCCAAAAACTATTCCCAAGTTGAATTCTTTTACAATATACTTCTATTGAATTCCATTCTAACTTAATCATTGGAGGCCCTTTGGCACACACCACATTGGTGTATTTCTTTTTTCTCTATTTCATATCTTATTGCAAGTTCGTCTCTTGACGAATCCAACGCCTTCTTCCATCTGTATTGACGAGGAGTTCAACTGACCATTTTTTACATCACCGGTTGGGATACTCAGTTCTATAGAGATATTCATGTTGCAGCTTATTGGTTGAATCCCGCATTCCAAAATGACCCATCCACTCTTAATAAGAGAGTTCATCCAAATGAAGAAGTGTCTAGCCATGCGCAAGGAGATTAGTTTATATTAAATTTTGTGAATTTTTTGCCTAGTTACATATTTTTAATAGACTGTTATGATTTATGAGAAATGATTATTAGAATCATGCTTTTATGAACAATGATGTGATTGAGGATGATGACATTGATTTGGAATTTGGTGTTGAATGTGATGCTCCTCTCGGATTTAGAGTTAGAAATCATCCTATTGATGTTGAAGATGAAGAGAATGAGGATGAGGATGAGGATGAGGATGAAGATAACAATGATGATAATGCTGATGGTGGTGGAGCATTTGGTTCACATGATGATATTAATTTCAAATATCTTTATGACAAATGAGGCTTGTGTTGTTATCAAATGAACCTTAGAACTTAATAGTTCTTTGTTTAAAAATAATTATTTTGAATATAATTATCCCTATATGTTTTTAGACCCCTTAAATCACAATTGGATTAACCTAGTTAATTAGCCAAGTTATTACTTAGTCCAAATTCCAAATCTAGGTTATCACAACCAAGCAATCATATCATGCATAGTAGTGGAAATATAAATAACACAATGATATGATGACCCAAGAAACCAAACCGGTAAAAACCTGGGGAGGATTTAACCTAACTATCCTCAAGGTAAACCTGAATCCTCTATGAAAGAATCGAAGTTTTACAATAGCAACTTAGACCACTAACATCCTATTGCTACCCACTAGTAGAAACTTACCGACACGACCACGTGTAAGCTCCAAGACCACGGACTTCTTCTTTCTTAGATTCTCCAACAAGTACAAGCACACCCACTTGTGTTTCTTTACATACTTTAGTGCAGCAATTGAATGATCATCAAGTTCTTGAACGAATCTCCTCTTGATAACCCTAAGCTCGTGTAAAGGAAAGCTTCTCACAGATCTCACAAGAGATTTACACAAACCGTAATATAAGCAACATCTAAAACGTGGCTAGGGTTTGCCTTTTATACCTAGGGCAAAAACATAAAATCCTAAACGTTTTAATGAGCTAGGGTTGAGTTGGAATTCTGCAGAAAAATGCCTTATGCCCGATTTTCAATTGATCGAGCCTAAGCTTCGATCAATTGAGTCAGGCCGAAATGCACTATCAATTCTGCATCAGCTCGAATCCAACTTTACATAAAAGACACAACTTTGAGCAAGTCTAAACAAGACTAAACAACTTGTTTTGATCATGGTTTGCCAACAATACACATTAGAGTTCTAAATACATTAGTTCCTAAGTCTTTAGAACCTAACAATCCCAAAATCCTAATTATCTACAGCCTTTAAATATTATCATCCTATTTGTTTTAATCCCATGCAATAAATCTCACTTTAAGAAAAATACTTATGTAGACGCTCAATTTTGCATTCATAATTTAATCTTGGAAGATAGCTAAAATGACTATTTCATATACCCAAAAATCATAGATGCATAACATGTATTAATTCATTCATTGCATATCATAAAATGATCTTGAGATTCTAACGGTCATAACTATGTGATCGATTACCAAATCGGACAATTGGATTGAAAGATATCACAAGATCAAATGTTCACAGCCTGCATGCATTTTGTTTGGGTGGAACCGATCACATGTGATTAATTGAAATTAATTTTGATTGGTTAATGATTAAAAATTAATTCAATGAATTTTTGTGATTAGTTAAGTATTTTTCTTAAAGTGAGATTTGTTTCATGGGATTAAAGCAATTAAGCTAATAATATTTAAAGGTTATAGATAGTTAGGCTTTTGGGATAATTATATTTAAAGTAATTATTTTAAAAATCCTAATTATCACTTTGGGATGAGGTTTGTCATGAAAATAACTTTAAAATTCATCCAAATACAGTTTTAGAAAACACTTCAAAAACATGCTAATCAAGTAGCAGATTTCAGATTCACGTTCCAAGGCACTTTTGGCATAGTAGAACTCAAAATTTGGACTAGGATGGAAAGGTTGTAGAGAATCAAATTTCCCTTCAGCTGTCCAAATTTCAGCTTATTCTGAATTTTGAGTAAAAAGATATGATCAAAATATTGAAACTTGTTTTGATCTGAAAAATCAGCTTACTCTTATCCAAATCTCTTTTTTTTTTTTTTTTTTTTTTTTTTTTTTTTACGATTTCCCCATGCGTGTTTTGCTTATTTTTTAAGCTGATTGGACTTAATTTTTAAACAAACCTAGCTTATTTTCTAAGCAACTAACACCTCTATAAATAGGAGAGGCCTCCAAACATTCAAGACCCCTTTTCTAACCCTTCTTTTTCTGATTTCTCTCTCCCTTTACGTTAAAGAAGTTCTAGAAGCCCTGCTTTAGGAACTTCTTTTTTGTTAAGAGTCTTCACTTAAATCCTTAAAAAGAAAAATTGTTTCTCTTTGAAGAACTCTTTCCTTGAGGATTAAGTTCATGCAAGTATAACTCTAACTTTGTTTCCATAACATGCTTTTATATATGTTTTAGTTTCCACGGACATGATGTTTTCTTTTGTGTTTAAATAATCATGTTTCTTATATGTTATCACATGTTCTCTTTTGCTTTCAAAAATTTTCACATGAGTAATTGATGAACATGTCTAGATCTAGGGTTGAATCTTGCCTTAGAATTTTAGATCTGCAATTTTTCTTCGTGTTAAAAAAAAAAAAAAAAAACTAAAATCAAATTTGCAAGTTTTCTTTATTTTTTATTTATTTATTAAGAGCTAGATCTGTATTTTTTTTTTCTCTTTGTTTCTTTTTCAAAGTAAAACCAGATTTCAATTTTATTAGTAAAGTTTGATCTAAATTTTGTTAATAAAATCTGATCTGCATTTTTGCTTATAAAAATCTGCCCTATTTTTAATAAAAAACCAGATCTACTTTTTTTCAAATAAAAATCTGCCATTTTTTTTAATAAAATCTTTTTTGGATTTTTTCTTATAAAAATATGTCCTGTTTTTAATAAAAAAACCAGATTTACATTTTTCCAAATAAAAATCTACCATGTTCTTAATAAAAAAAATCTGAACTCCATTTTTTCCAAATAAAAATCTGGTCTGTTTTTAATAAAAAATTTGACTGTTTTTTAATCAAAATCAGATCTACATCTTTCAATAAAAAAAAAATTGTGTTTTCAAAATAAAAATCTGTTTTTTCCCACATTAAAAAAAAAAAAATCCATTCTTTTTTATTTTATGGAAACTCAAAATTAAAATTTTCATTAACTATTCTCATCAAATTTTTTCACACAAAATAAAATGGCAATATAAACACAAAATTTTCTCAATTGTAGAAAATCAAACAATTGAAAAGAAATAGGTCTACAAATATAAATTTGTATTGATGTATAATAAGTACAATCTCTATTTCGATTCTTTTACAAAAGAATACCCTCTGATTCTATCTTCATTGAATTTGACTCGAACAAGAATCTTCTTGACTTTAATTGGAAGATGGGTTGATCGGTCTTCACAATAAATCTCTAGCTTCGAGCTTATTAGAGATTTATTGTTCTTCAAGTCTTCGAATGTGAAGGCTCTATGGTTGAAGTTCTTCGGGGCTTTAGAGGCTTGATCCGTTGAGCTTCAAAGATTTGGGTTTGTTAAGGTTTATGGAGACTTTTTAGCTTAATTCCAATAGAATTTCAAAGAACTCGAACAATAGATCTTCTTGAATTTGGTTGGAAGATGAATTGAACGGTCTTCTCAATGAATCTCTAGCCTTGAGCTTGATAGAGATTTGTTGTTCTTCAAGTTCTTCAAGCCCTTTGAATGTTCTTCAAGTTCTTCAAAGATGCTTTAAGTTCTTTAAAGACTCTTAAGGCAGAATTTCTCCAGAGCTTGGACCTCTTGAAAACTTGGTGTCGAAAATGAGAGGGGATGTCCTCTATTTATAGTGATTTCAGAGGATAAGCTCTACTATGAATTGATATGCTTGAAAGTATGTAGCAGACTTTTGATTGGTCCAAATTCTTCTTAGAGATAATTATCTCTATTTATCTATTTTGATAAATATCATATTTTGATAAAGATAATAATCAACAAAGATAAATCATTATCTCTATTTAATTTATTTAATAAAGATAATCATCTACCAATTTTGAATAGAAAATTTATCTTTATTTTATTTATTTACTTATTTTAATAAAGATAATTACCTATAAATTTTAAATAGGAAATTTATCTTTATCTTGTGGGCCAAATGACACGTGGCAAATTTTGATATGCCAATGTGATGCCAATTTGGATGACACATGTCATCATCTAATTTAATGACATTAATTTAGAATTTGCCACTAAACTTTGATGTGGCATTTTATAATTGGCTTAAAAATTTTGCCTCTTACAAATGCCCCCTCGAGACTTGATTATGTCCACAATTTTAAGTGTGGAAAGTGATCAAGTCTCGACAACTTCATGCTTTGATGCAATTAGTTTCAGCACCTTTCATTTATTTAGGAATTTGCAACCAGGCATTTCTCCAAGTGAACATGTGCGAGAGTCTACCACCATGAGAAGAGCTTTGCTCCTAACTTGTTTTGCGAAGATAACTTTAGGAAGGAAATTTGTTTGAGCATACACCTCTCCAATATGATAGGAAGTTCCCCATGTTCATTATTTCAAAGTGTTTGACACCATGCTTCTTCCTTGGAATCGTGTGACCAACATTTAGCAAGGTGGAGTCCGTAGGTTGGGTAAATCCAAACAGGAGAGTGACTTGGTGACCCACACTTCAAAGAGCTTTAATGTGATGCAATCAAATAGAATTCTTATTCAAATAGGAATTGTTTGAAAAGAGTTCAAACGTGGAAGTGGCCACATTCAGATGCCTTGGCAGGGGTATATCAAAACTTAAAAGAGTTCTAATGTTACTCATTTATAGAGTTCCAATAGAACTGGATTTCGGAAAAGTATGTCAAGACTTAAAAGAGTCATAATACGTGCAAGAATCCAGTAATGTAATACATGCAAGACTCCACCATGCAAGAAGCCACGTTTTTTTTTTTTTTTTTTTTTTTTTAAGTCCAAGCTGAATAAGGATTTGAACTCTTATATCTCAAAGAGTCCTACTTGAACTTGAACATACAACTCAAGACTTCTTCTCCAATTTAACTTCTTCCTTCATATACCTATATAAAGACATCCCTTTCCTTCCTTTTTCTCGTTGATGATCAGGTACGTGCTTTCTTTTTCATTCATTCATTCTTTTTCTTTTTTTTTTTTTTTTAGCCGCTCCCCTTTTAGATTTCTAGGCCCTCGTCATAATATCCTCTTTGCTTTGCTGTACAAAACAGAAGGTGGAGGATGAGGTTGTTGCTTCAGTAAATCATATAACAATCACTGAAGTCACACAGGAGGAGTCCCCTATTGAAGACGATGCTGAAGATGCCCCACCTACATTTGAAGAAGGTGTACGGGCTACAGTTGATAGCTTGCCATTAAATCTTTCATTCTTTTATCTGAATGATCTTCAATCATGACACTGACTTCTTTTATTCTTTAGAAGCACAAAGAACAGGTGGCATCTTATTCTTGAGTTGGAGCAAGATTTCATAAATACTATCCAGGTGTTGTTCATTGATTTTTCTTTTCTTTTTTTTTTTTTTTTTTTTTTGCGATATTTATATGTCCATCATTCATGCATGCATGTCTTCTATTTGAGATCACGGATCCACTCACATGAATATTTCTAAGTGAATCATGTGTTGTCTCATTTTTTGTCACAATATCCAACAAGTAGAATTAATGAAACTTGTTTTACAAAGCTGATCTCTTTTTGAACATCAATTTGAAACTCTTATTTTATTCACTTATATGTGTAGCATGACTTGATTTTCTTGATAGGTATTCTTTTGACTATTTTACGCAGCATTTGGTCTTTCAAAGCTCACTATGCTTGAAGACTTTTGCAATAAGTTTCACAAGTTAGGCTTAAAAAGATTTCAACTTCACAATTCCATCAAGCTTCTTGAGATTTCAATCACACAAATCTGTCGAGCTTCACAAGAAGGTTATTGTGCCACTTCGTGGAGGTAAATTCTTGCTTGCTTCCTCACTCGTGTATTTTTTTTGCATGTCTATTTTTTTTTTTTGGTTTTGTATTGTTCCACCTCCATTTAGAATAGGTAATATGATGACTTAGTGGCACTACGAAGAACTTGCAAGAGTTTATTTTGTTCCACAACCCAAGTAGCTACCAAGACAACGACCTCAACGACAATCTTGAAGACGAAGACAATCTTGGCAAGGAAGTCTATCTGTGATACGATGACTTCCCTAAAGACGAAGATAATCTTGACAACGAAGTCTATCGTGATACAATGACTTCCTTGAAGATGAAGACGATCTTGACAACGAAGTCTATCTGTGATACGATGACTTCCTTGAAGATGAAGATGATCTTGACAACGAAGTCTATCTTGGATATGAAGACTTCCTTGAAGAAGAAGACAATCTTGACAAGGAAGTCTATCTCAGATACGAAGACTTCCTTGAAGACGAAGACAATCTTGACAACGATGTCTATCTGTGATACGAAGACTTCCTTGATCTTGACAACGAAGTCTATTTGTGATATGAAGACTTCCTTGAAGACAAAGACAATCTTGACAACGAAATCTATCTTGGATACGAAGACTTCCTTGAAGACGAAAACTATCTTAAGGATGGAGACAATCTTGAAGACGAAGTCTATCTTGGATACGATGACTTCCTTGAAGATGAAGACAGTCTTGACAACGAAGACAATCTTGAGGACAAAGACTTGCCTTGAAGACGAAGACATCCTTGAAGATGAAGACAACCTTGAAGATGAAAACAATCTTGAAGATGTAGACATCCTTGAAGACGAAGACTGCCTTGAAGATGAAGACTATCTTGAAAATGAAGACAGTCTTGAGGACAAAGACTTGCCTTGAAGATGAAGACAATCTTGAAGACGAAGATTGCCTTGAATATGAAGATTGTTGATGCAAGGCCTTGAAGATGAATATTGCCTTGAAAACAAAGACAATATTGAAGATGAAAATGATCTTGAAGATGGAGTTTGTCCATGTAAGGATGTGCATTGGTATCTTTGCAATGGAGCAAATCATCGATGCAACAATCTAAGGACGTGCTTTGGCATCTTGCTATGATACTTTTTAAAGGTATAAAATGATGAGTACCAGACTTTAGCGATACGGGATGACACCATTCAAAGTTTAAATATGTGAGAAGATGACATCAAAACTTCGAGGATTTGAGGTGATCCAACTCGACAGAGAGGCAACTCAGTCCAAACTTTAGAGATGCAAAGAGGTGCCACCAAGTTTTTGAAGATGCAAGGAGATACCACCAAGTCTTTGAAGATGAGAGGCAGCACTGTGCAAACTTTAGAGATGTAAGGCAACACAACTTAGAAGGAAAGCAATGAAATTCAAAAGAGAGACGATGCGATGCCAACTTTGACAATGCAAGACAACATGACTTTGAAGGGTTGCAATCCGGACTTCAAAAATGCAAGGAGATACCACCAAGTCTTTGAAGATGTTAGGAGATACGTACCACCAAGATTTTATACATGAAAGGTAGAACTACTTAGACTTTAAAGACGAGAGAGAAAGCACATTTTAGAGATGCCAAGAGACATTCTCACAATGATGTTTGCTTTCATGGTGACTTTGCATTCCTTTTGGTTGTAACGTCTTACAATGGTGTTAGTCTTCATACGGTAGCATTGTCTTCTTGTAGCGACTATCTCATAGTGATGTTCGCCCAAAACTATGATTGCACTTAGTGTGACATGCCAAGTTTTGCCTGTGTTGCACTTGAGAGAGATCGAGTCATCACGTGGTTCAAGAAAGTTTTTTATCAAGTAGTTCGGGAGGAGATTTTTTTTTTTTTTTTTTTTTTTTTTTTTTTTTTTTTTGAGGATGTGACTGAACTCAGTAAATGATACCAAGCTACCTACGTACTCGAAAGGGGATCAAGTCAACATGTAGTTCAGAAGGGGATTTTTTTTTTTGAGGATGCGACTCAACTTAGTAAATGATACCAAGTTGCCTACGTGCCCGAAAGGGGATCAAGTCAACACGTAGTTCAAGAGGAGAGATATTTTTTTTGAGGATGTGACTGAACTCAGTAAATGATACCAAGCTACCTACGTGCCCGAAAGGGGATCAAGTCAACACGTAGTTTAGAGGGGATTTTTTTTGAAGATGTGACTGAACTCATAAATGATACCAAGCTGCCTACGTGCCCGAAAGGAGATCAAGTCAACACGTAGTTCAGAAGGAGAGTTTTTTTGAAGATGTGACTGAACTCGAGAAATGATACCAAGTCGCCTACGTGCCCGAAAGGAGATCAAGTCAACACGTAGTTCGGAGGGGGGTTTTTTTTTTTTTTTTTTTTTTTTTTTTTTGCTCTAATTTTTGCCTAGGCCGCCTTATAAAATGGTTTTCAACTTAGCGGGCCCTTTTTTTTTTTTGGTGCCCTAACTTTTGCCTAGGCCGCCTTATAAAAAGGTTTTCAACCTAACAGGGCTTTTTTTTTTTTTTTTTTTTTTTTTTTTTTTTTTTTTTTTCATTTTTTTAATATTTTAGAACACTTTCAAGAGTAATGGGAAAACATCATGTACCCTTTGAGTGTTGAGGTAGGCGCGTTTAGGCTCTTACCAAGGAACATTTCAAATTTCAGGCATAGTAACGTTTCAAGGATTTGCTGTTGATGGGGCCAATTCTCAAAACATCTTGAGTTGTATTAGTGTTGATTTCCTTCAATTCATCAACTGTAGCTTGTATGCCTTCTTCAAATATGGGTGGAGCATCCTTAACATCATCTTCGACTTCTTGGTTTGTGGTCACCATTGTACGCCTTTTTATAGTCAAGGCTTCTCCAGTATTCACTTCCCAAATGGGTCTACATTTCATACGAGATGGAATGGAGCTTCGAATCTCATTCAAATCTTGATCAACAATAAGTGTGTCGTTAGCACCTCTAGGAAGGAAATTTGTCCTCTCATTCTGCTTTCGTCTTGCCTTTAAATCTTTTGAGAGTCGAGAAGGGATTGAATGACTAAGCCTTGTGAGAACTGAACCTCGAGTGCCAACTTAAGAAGGGGTTGAGTGACTGAGTCTTGTGAAAATAGAGCCTTGAGTGTCAACAACAGAGTTATCTTCTTGAGTCCCTAACCTATCAAAGACCGAGATATGTGAAGTGGGTCGCCCAATGCGGTAAAAAACAGATGAATTCTTTGATAGATTTGAAGATTGTTCTTCTTCCTCATAATTTGCCGAAATTACAGAAACACTAGCTTTTTGGATGGGAATATGAACAGGAGTTGGTGGGGTGTATCCAATTCTAGCCTTAGAATTTGTTACACTCGAAACCTTTAGCCTTTGACACTTTATGTTCTTCTTTTCCAGAGGCTTCAGGGATGAGCTTACCCAAACCACTTGGCTTCTCATGGTCATAACCAGCTTTAGCCATGAGTCTATATGCATTAGGGTCAAAACCCTCTTTGGTTCGTTTGGTGGGCAAAGTCCCATGTTCAATAATTGGTCCTTGGGATGGTCTTGTGAACCCTTTCAATGGTTGGCTTGAGATTCTTGATTTTGTGATTTTAGCAATTGGGAGAGTTAATCCCTGCAGATCTTCCAATACTGACTCTCCATCTCCTGAAAAAGGTGATTGACCCTCTTTTCTTTTGGTGACTGGGACATAGTGTAACATAGGAGCTGCCTCGGTCGCTTTAGAAACTTGATGCTTCTTCTCTTCTGTGGAAGTCTTTGTTTGCTTGGTTTCCTTCTCCTCAATTGGCTTGGCTTCCTTCTCCTCAACTGGAGAGTCAATCCTTGAAGTTTTGTAGTGGAGGTTTACGTCTTTGCTAGATGGTGAAACAATGACTTGTGCTTCTTCTAGTGTATCATCTTCCAAGTAAAATTTTGCATCAGCAAAATGTGATTCAAACTACTGATAAAGGGCTTATGATCAGCTACTACCTTCTTAACTTGTCCATCTTGGAAATATTTAAAGCATTGGTGATACGTAGATGGCACAACACCATACTCATGCAACCATGGTCTTCCAATAAGCACTTTGTAAGTGGTCTTGGCATCAATGACATGAAAGAGCGCACTTGATTCCATTTCACCAATGAGCATATGAAGTCTAATCTTTCCAATGGCTCTTTGTCCACCTTGATTAAAGCCTTGAATCATCAATTTACTGGGAAGTAGTTCATCCAATGAGATTCCAAGTTCTTTCAATATTTTGAGTGGAAGGATATCGATTGCAGATCCACCATCAATAAGGATACGATTGACTTCTTGTTCTTGAATGTAGCCAGTCACAAATAAGGGACGATTATGAATCTTGGATCCCAACAAACGATCATCATCGGTGAAAATGATTGAAGACCAATATGCTCTATACACAATAGCTCGTTCTATTTCTTCCTCACTATTTGAAGAGTCTTCTTCACCACTTACTTGATAACATGTAAGAGATGAAAAGATATAATCCTCGGGAACTGGCACTGGGGAGAAAGCTATTTTCACCTCAATAGGCTCAAATGAGCCAAATTGAATGGTGAAATAAGTAAAAGTGGTTGTTGAGGCTACCATGGCTAGATTGGCGGTTGCAACTTCATCATCAAACATGATCTTTCCTTGATGGGCTAGCTCCATGATTTTATCTTTCAACACAAAGCATTGTTTTATGGGGTGGCCTATGAGGCAATGATACTTGCAATACTTGGGATCATTTGTTTGGTCAGCCTCTTCAGGGCGTTTCATCTCTGGTAGCTCAATCAACTTCAACTCAAGTAGATGATCCAACATGTTAGAGATATCAGAATCGGGGAATGGATATTTCTTTTCTTGCATTTCTTGTTAGGCTTTTGGGATAATTATATTTAAAGTAATTATTTTAAAAATCCTAATTATCACTTTGGGATGAGGTTTATCATGAAAATAACTCTAAAATTCATCCAAATACAGTTTTAGAAAACACTTCAAAAACATGCTAATCAAGTAGCAGATTTCAGATTCACGTTCCAAGGCACTTTTGGCATAGTAGAACTCAAAATTTGGACTAGGATGGAAAGGTTGTAGAGAATCAAATTTCCCTTCAATTTGTCCAAATTTCAGCTTATTCTGAATTTTGAGTAAAAAGATATGATCAAAATATTGAAACTTGTTCTGATCTGAAAAATCAACTTACTCTTATCCAAATCTCTTTTTTTTTTTTTTTTTTTTTTTTTTTTTTTTTTTTTTTTTAACGATTTCCCCATGCGTGTTTTGCTTATTTTTTAAGCTGATTGGACTTAATTTTTAAGCAGACCTAGCTTATTTTCTAAGCAACTAACACCTCTATAAATAGGAGAGGCCTCCAAACATTCAAGACCCCTTTTCTAACCCTTCTTTTTCTGATTTCTCTCTCCCTTTACGTTAAAGAAGTTCTAGAAGCCCTGCTTTAGGAACTTCTTTTTTTTAAGAGTCTTCACTTAAATCCTTAAAAAAAAATTGTTTCTCTTTGAAGAACTCTTTCCTTGAGGATTAAGTTCATGCAAGTATAACTCTAACTTTGTTTCCATAACATGCTTTTATATATGTTTTAGTTTCCACGGACATGATGTTTTCTTTTGTGTTTAAATAATCATGTTTCTTATATGTTATCACATGTTCTCTTTTGCTTTCAAAAATTTTCACATGATTAATTGATGAACATGTCTAGATCTAGGGTTGAATCTTGCCTTAGAATTTTAGATCTGCAATTTTTGTTCGTGTTATAAAAAAAAAAAAAAAAAAAAAAAAAAAAAAAAAAAAAAAACTAAAATCAAATTTGCAAGTTTTCTTTATTTTTTATTTATTTATTAAGAGCTAGATCTGTATTTTTTTTTCTCTTTCTTTCTTTTTCAAAGTAAAACCAGATTTAAATTTTATTAGTAAAGTTTGATCTAAATTTTGTTAATAAAATCTGATCTGCATTTTTGCTTATAAAAATCTGCCTTATTTTTAATAAAAAACCAGATCTACTTTTTTTCAAATAAAAATCTGCCATTTTTTTTAATAAAATCTGTAGGGACACGATTTATTTAATGGCCCAAGAATGACGTTGGGCTCGTATGCAAAGGGCCCCAACAATATGATTTGTAGAGAGTGGGCTTGAAAGGCATGACCTTGGGCACAGGTGGACGATTTAATCGTGGCGTCTATGGAAGTTCTTATATGGGCGGGCTTGGCTTGACTAGCTAAGCCCTCCATTAGTACGGGTTGTAGGACTTAAGTCCTCGGACGCAGTCCAAGGAGCCTTATATCCTTCCCTTTCTCCCTTTTTCTGGGGGAGTCCCTTCTTTTTCTTGGGGGTTTTTCCTTTTATACTAGTGTTTGTTTCCCCCTTTAGAGTCCACGTGTAAGTTTCACTTTTCTGGGGTGCAGACTGTCTTGTCAACCCATACCTAGAGTGGTTTGGGGTCGTTGGGAAAGTTAAAGGGTATGGTTTAGAGTATGGACTTGTCGGATACAAGGTTTTGTATTATGATGTTGGCGACTTTTTCCCTTACCCTGCCCCTACATTCAGTTTGCCCCTTTCTTCAGGCATTTTGTGAGGTGCCGAGCATGAGGTCGTCCTCGGCAATGGCTCTCCTCGACTTGGGCCCTGGGCCCTAATGTAGAGTGGGCCTGGGCCACGAGTTCTCTGGCCCCACAATTGCCCCTCAAAGAACTCGAACAATAGATCTTCTTGAATTTGGTTGGAAGATGAATTGAACGGTCTTCTCAATGAATCTCTAGCCTTGAGCTTGATAGAGATTTGTTGTTCTTCAAGTTCTTCAAGCTCTTTGAATGTTCTTCAAGTTCTTCAAAGATTCTTTAAGTTCTTCAAAGACTCTTAAGGCAGAATTTCTCCAGAGCTTGGACCCCTTGAAAACTTGGTGTCGAAAATGAGAGGGGATGTCCTCTATTTATAGTGATTTCAGAGGATAAGCTCTACTATGAATTGATATGCTTGAAAGTATGTAGCAGACTTTTGATTGGTCCAAATTCTTCTTAGAGATAATTATCTCTATTTATCTATTTTGATAAATATCATATTTTGATAAAGATAATAATCAACAAAGATAAATCATTATCTCTATTTAATTTATTTAATAAAGATAATCATCTACCAATTTTGAATAGAAAATTTATCTTTATTTTATTTATTTACTTATTTTAATAAAGATAATTACCTACAAATTTTAAATAGGAAATTTATCTTTATCTTGTGGGCCAAAGGACACGTGGCAAATTTTGATATGCCAATGTGATGCCAATTTGGATGACACATGTCATCATCTAATTTAATGACATTAATTTAGAATTTGCCACTAAACTTTGATGTGGCATTTTATAATTGGCTTAAAAATTTTGCCTCTTACAGGCAAATCTAAGGTTCCTGAACAAAAGTTTAATCTTAGATCCAAGATTTGGCATAGCATCTGTTGCATAACAATTCATACTTCAAATATGGGTATTTAATGGTCACTAAGATTCTAGAAGACTAGACTTTGTTTGGACAGGGTGGGTGCCTAACACCTTTCCATCCTGTAACCTAGCCCCCGAACCTTAGAATTTTAGGTAAGTAGAACTAGTGCTTTATTTCATTTTTTGGTAGATTGTATCTAGGACCAAAGCCTTATGAAGATATTCTACCAAGTTGTATTTGTATAATCAATTAATGAATTTGAGGTATCTTTGGACATGTGAATTTGTATTTTATTTTTTCTTATTTTTTTTATTAAAAAAATAGTGGCGACTCCACACATAATCCTGAAAAGGGAAGGTGTCGCTGCCTCACCTCTTTTTTGAGAGCACCCTTAGGAGTTTTTCCGGTCTCTCATAGTGGCGACTGCACTGGGGATGTCGAGGGCTAAGCTTCACATTAGACTTTAAATGACCAATTAAATACCCATGCGTTTTGTGTGATGTTTTGTTTGTTTGGATGCTTATGTCTTGTATTGTTTGTGTGATATTTTATTTGAAAATGCAATGTTGGTTGTTAAAAGCTTTCCCCAACTGTCATAGTGTGTGCCATCCAACAACAAATATGCATGTACCCATCTCAACATATGGTGGTAGTAACCATGGATCACTGTTCTTCAATAGATTTGGGTACCCAGTGGTGAACTCACCAACTCATAGCCCAAAGTCACTAGATCATTTCTTGTTGACTAAAAAGGATAGACCATGTTAAAATTGCATTGCATGTTGTGTGTGTTTGACTATTGTTTGAACCATGGTGAGCCCAAGTTCAACACTTGGGCCCATCATAATTTTTTGAATGGTGTGTGCTTTATAAACCGATTTTGTTTTCCTAGAAAGAAAGGTATGTCATGTGTATATGCAGTTTGAGCCCAAGCTTGCTATGTCCAAAGTCCATCAAGCTCATCAAGACTCAAGCCCATCAAGTTCAAGTTCATCAAACTTAAGCTCGTCAAGCTCAATGAGGATTCAAGCCCAATTCCATCAAGATCAAGTCATCTTCCTTGAGGTTTAGGCCTACCAAGGTCTAATTTTCAGAATTTCAACTCAAACATCCACAATGGACCAAGAAGAAACAAGCAGCCCGACTTTGCCTTATTTCACAAGTAGTCAAGCCATATTTGAGTTTTCAGGATCATTATTCATCTTAAAGTCTTTTTGGTTTACTACATGTTTCAATTAGAAAATATTTGTTGAAGTTTAATGTATTTTTATTGATTATCATGTTTCATGCATTTTGTTTATTAAAAAAAATCCAAAAAAAAAAAAAGATTTCAAAAATATTTCTCAAAAAAAAAAAAGAAAAAAAAAAGAGTTTTCAAAAAATTTGAAAAAAAAATTCAAAAATTTTCCTTAAAAAAAAAATACTAGGGGCATTAGGCCTTTTTAGTAACCTTTTTCTAAAAACTTTTTTTTGTTCTTTTAAAAACTCCAAGATTTTTCCAAAGCCTTCCTTTCAAAGACTCCAAAATTTTTTCAAAAGCCTTCTTTTCAAGAGAATACAAGAAGATCCATTTGATAAAACTTTTTCCAAATCATGATAATTAATTGCTCTACCGATCAATTTGTTCCAAAGAGGGATTTAACTTCATTCAATCCATGTAAGGACTTTTGCTAAACATTTAGAATATGAGAAGAAAAGGTCCTAAAAGGCAATCAAAGAAATTCATCCAAATTTCTCAAACCACATACACTCAATCCTAATCTCTACAGAATTTTTCACATTGTTGGAGTATTTATACTTCTATTCCAAGAACAATTTATTAAAAGATTTTAAGCAAATGTGCCAATAAGTAAGCATCACTAGGGATAGAAGGCCATCTTTGGTAACCCACATTATTTCTTGACACCTATTACAATAATTATCCATTGTTAGCTAACTTGAGCCTCTAAACAATTAGCCTGATTTTCAATGAACCTACTAAAAACTTAAACCTTGGGTAGGAAAATTAAGTATGCATGCTTAAATCTCAAGATGAGAAAGTGTTGACCTTATGGATTCAACACCACTTGGTAAGGTCCTCAATGAAGACAGTGAGACCGATGAAGAGTTCATCAAGTTTAGGAAAGAGAATTCATCAAAGAAAAGGGATAGTTCACTCCATCAAGCTAGGAAGGAAGGAAATCCATCAAGGAGAGATAAGATTTTGAGAAAGCATCAAATTGTGAGAAAAAAAATAGAAGGCCATCAAGCTAGAAAAGAGTTCAACAGAAAAAAAAAAAGAGAAGTGAATGTAATAATTTTCATCAAGTTGTGAGCGAATATTGATTCATCAAAAGACATAAGGGACATGAGATTCCATAAAAGATCATTCACGTTGAGAAGGATGAGCAAAAATGAAGATTCATCAAAAGCAAAATTCAATCAAATTGAGGTTGATAAGGAAAAGAAAAAGTAAGATGCATTTCATCAAAAAAGTGTGTTCAGTCAAGTCAAAAAAAAAAAAAAAAAAAAAAAGTGCATTAGAAAGGATAAGAGGATATCAAGGAGAAATGCAAATTCATCCAAGAAAGATGAAATTCTATCGAAAGTAAAAGTAAAAAAAAAAAAAAATCGCTAGACCGAGAACCCGGAAGCGTGGTCTAGGCAAAAATTAGGGCCTTATAAAATAAAAAAAGAAAAATAAAAAAGCGCGCTAGGCTGAAAAACCGAAAGGGCGGTCTAGGAAAAACCTAGGGCAAAAAACAAAACAAAAAATTCAAAAAAAAAGATCTTTCAAAAAAATGAGAAAAACAAAAATGAGAATGAATGATCTGACCACAAGATAGGATGCTAAGAAGACCAAAAAGAGGAAGTTGTCAAGCTAAAAAAAATCAAGACCAAATGAAAGGAATCAATGAAGACCAATGAGAAGAAAATGAACATGACGAGGATTTTAGCACAGGAGTCAATGATGGAAGATGTGGAAAAAATCTTGCAATGCTTGAATTTAAAGTATGGCATACTCAGGGAAATATCATAAGGGTTTTAAGTCTTTTATATCATTCCTTTCAATAACCTAAACCTGGCCTACATTACAACTCTTGAATAAAGTCCTCCTTGAAGTCCTGCTGATTGAAAGCAAAGATTTAGCTCTGATAATATTTTCTCTTGGATTAAGAAGGAAAATTGCTCAAGATTATCAAGCCCCACTGACTGATATCTTTAAAAGACAAATTTCACAAATTCTCAAGTGACTTAAAATATTTTTTTTCTAAGCTCCAAACACTCCCTTTGTTTGCTTCCAACAAAAAAGAACTCTCAAGAGAAAAAATTTTCAAATCTTCAAACTTAGGATTTTTCCCTTTCTTGTTTGTTCCCAACATATGTGATTCCCAAGCATTTCATTTCTTTGATTGTCTTTGAAGACTTAATCTAAAATTTTCAAAATGAAGAAGCAAATTTGATTACATGTTTTTAGTGATTTCAAATCCTTCCTAGTCAATGAGATCGAGTTAACAATTGAGCATTATGATTGGTCAAAGAGGTTGTTCAAAGGATCACCTTTTGTTCATTTGACAAAGATAAAATTTCAAAAAATCTCATTCTAAGTAAATTGCTTTTATTCAAAAAGAAAAAAAGAAAAAAAAAAAAAAAAAAGAGACTCATTTAAAAAAATATCATTTTTCAAAAAAAAAAAAAAAATCATTTTTCAAAACTTTTTTTCAAACTACATTTAAACCTAATCCTCTATGAGAGAGGTGCATAGGTAACTTTTTCAAAGGCCCAGTCACAATCACCCAAAAAGAAACTTCATTTTGAAAAAAAAAAAATGAAATTCAAAAAAATTCATTTTTCAAAATGTTTTTTTTTTCAAACTACGTTTGGACCTGATTCTTTATGAGAGAGGTATGTAGGTAGTTTTTTCAAAGGCCCCATCACAATCACCCAAAAAGAAATTTGATTTCAAAAAAAAAATTCATTTTTCAAAACTTTTTTTCGAACTACGTTTGGACCTGATCCTCTATAAGAGAGGTACATAAGTAACCTTTCCAAAGGCCTGATCGCAATCACTCAAAAAACATTTTTTCAAAGACTCAAAATCAAGACTTTTATTTGTGTGAATTTAGGCTAGGAGCATCTGTTTTGCATTAAGCATATCATCAATTTTTTGTGCAAGCATGTCTAAACAAGGGGCATTGGCCCAAAACATTTTATAATCACTAATTACTAAAAAGCTCATGGAAAGAATCTTTTGCAGGAGGTGGATATGAATCTTTCATCTACTCAACATTCACCATCAGTCTTCAATTCAGATGCTACCATATGTCCTAGAAAAAAGGCTGAAAACATGACAATTGGACAAGGCTCAAGATGTGCCAATCAGAACTCCAACAGTGGCGATTGGCCCATCATTCCAGTAGTCTTTGTTTTACTTAGTTTTGTGATTTTGATTTTGTTTTACTCAATTTTTTCTTTATTGAAGGTCCATACAAAATAAGATTTTTCAAAATTCACATTGATTGTTGAATTAGGGGCATTCAGCCATGCCTCATTCATTTTCGAAAAAAGAGATCATCATCATCATCATCTTTCCAAAAAAAAAAAATCAAGATTTCCAAAAATCATGCATCCATTTCTAAACTAGAGGCATTCGGCCATGCCTTATCCATTTTGAAAAAAAAGAAATCATATTTTCCTCAAAAGTCAAGGTTTTCAAAATCATGCTTCAATTTGTAGGCTAGGGGCATTTGACTATGCCTCATTTAGGTAAGATCACCCATGTCAAAACCTGTCAGGTAAATTCAAACCTTTGCACCGCAAAGCTTCATCAGGTAAACTCTAAACTTTTCTGAATCAAGCTCTTACAAGAATAAGTCCATACATATCAAAGTCATCAAATGCAAAGATCAAAGAGTGCTAGTTCATGAGTTATACAAGTTAACTGACTAGAAATCAACTCTTGTTTTTCTTGCAGGAAATTAAAAGAGGAAAAATCTCCTGAACTTCAATTTTCAAAGTGATAGGCCAAGAATGAATTGATCCCTTGTGATAAATTAACCAATTGATTTAGCCAAGTTAATTAATTAATTCAATTAACATGCAAAACTCGTGGTAGCACAAACAAATCACCAATTAACTAAATATGCGCAAAAAAATAAATTGACAAGGTGATTTGTTTACGAATGGAGAAAACCTACATGGTAAAAACCCCAACGGGTGATTTTAAGGTCACCACTCCCAAGAATCCACTATTATCAAAACAAGCGGTTACAAGTAAAGGAATCCCAAGTACCTTATACCAACCTACAGTTGAACCCTTACCCCAATACCCAATTGGACTTGTTCTGTAGTGAAAATCTCTCATTTTCAAAGCACGGCTTCGATGACGTGACTAACCAATAGATGTGCGGATCCCAATACGCGACTTAATCACCAACTTGGGAAAGATGCTGGCTGTAAAGTTCTTGAGTTCATCACACGATGAAGATCACGAAACTCCTTGGTCACAAAACCCTAAAGTGTACAAACATAGCAGCTTCTTCAAGAGAAAGATGAAATAGGGCAAATTCTGTCTCTGGTCATAATTTGCATAAACAAAACTTTGTTTCACACTTGCGCAGCCTTTGACGGCCCTTAAAATAATCCTTATATATGTTTAGGGTTGTGAGAAAATAAAGCCTAAACATATACACAAGGATTGGATGAAAAACAACTCTGAAAAACTGAATTCCATAAACCTCAACAAATAGGGTATCTATCGAGCTAGCTGTCGAGTTTTGGGTTTCAAAGAACTTTTAAACCCTCGATAGATACTATCTATTGAACTAGCTATCGAGTTTTAAAATTTAGCACTTCTTCACTTTTTTCTTGGATAGATTTGCATTGTTTTAACACTAGAACTTGAAACCTTATTCCTTGAAGCATTAAACACATCCTAGATCTACCCAAATACAAGTAAAGTGCGTTTTGTCAAAAAATTAGCCAAGTCCAAATTGACATATGTTCCTAACATCAAATCACATATGTCCTAACAATTTCCCCCTTTGGCAATCTGTTACAAAACCACAACAAACAAATGAACATATGAGAGAAGTCATAAATCACTCAACTCATACTCAATTGTTGAATACAATAAAATTTATCCTAACACAAACTCTTGAAAAACTTTGCAAGAAGAGAGTTTATGGCAAGAAGACTTTGACAACCTGTATTTCTGAAACACTTTAAACAAAACTCATCAAGGCATCTTAGTGTGAAATAGAAATATAAGATTGCATACATTAAATAAGAAGCATGTGTATAAAGAGAGAAAAGAAACAACACATAGATAGATAGGTGAAATGTGATAACAACATCATCAAATATATATATATATATATATATATATATAATAAGTACAATGTGTGCTATCACTAAGTGGTCACAAAACCAATGTACAAGATATAATGTATCTAAAATAGAAAGAAAAGAAAAGATACAAAAATTCTCACTACATCCCTCATATACACTCCCCCTATCACAAAATCTCCTATACTAACCCTCCCCCTATGAGTATGGCTACTCTCATCTCAAAACTACTTCTTTTTTTTGTCACGAGTGACAAAGGGTAAGTACATCAAGTAGACATCTCATCATCACTGGGCCAGCTAGCACCATCGTCCTCATCAAAGATCAAAGATCGCCAGAGCCATCGTCACTCTCTCCTAAATTTTTAAAAGGATAAATCTCCAAAGGACAAATCTTCAAAGGACAAATCTGCATGAACAAATCTTCAAGGGATAAATCTCCTATTCAAATTTTTAGAGGAAAAAAGAAAAGAAAAGATACAAAAATTCTCACTACATCCCTCATATACACTCCCCTTATCACAAAATCTCCTATACTAACCCTCCCCCTATGAGTATGGCTACTCTCATCTCAAAACTACTTCCCCTTTTTTGTCACGAGTGACAGAGGGTAAGTACATCAAGTAGACATCTTATCATCACCGGGCGAGCTAGCACCATCGTCCTCATCAACATCAAGATCGCTAGAGCCATCGTCACTCTCTCCTAAATTTTTAAAAGGATAAATCTCCAAAGGACAAATCTTCAAAGGACAAATCTTCATGGACAAATCTTCAAGGGATAAATCCCCTATTCAAATTTTTAAAGGACAAATCTCCTTGAACACATTTTCATAAAAGGAAAAATCTCCTAATAAATCTTCAAATGGAAAAATCTCCTGAACAAATCTTCAAAGGAAAAATCTCCAAAATAAAACTTCAAAAGGAAAAATCTCCTTAATAAATCCTCAAAGGAAAAATCTCCAAAATAAAACTTCAAAAGGGAAAATCTCCTAAACAAATCTTCAAAGGAAAAATCTCCATGAACACATCTTCATAAAAGGAAAAATCTCCTAAATAAATCTTCAAAGAAAAAATCTCTTGAACAAATCGTCAAAAGGAAAAATCTCCTGAGCAAATCTTCAAAAGGAAAAATCTCCATGAACACATCTTCATAAAAGGAAAAATCCCTTGAACAAATCTTCAAAGGGAAAAATCTCCTGAATAAATCTTCAATGGAAAAATGTCCTGAACAAATCTTTAAAAGGAAAAATCTCCTGAATAAATTTTCAAAGGAAAAATCTCCTAAACAAATCTTCATATGACAAATCTCCATGAACACATCTTCATAAAAGGAAAAATCTCCTGAACAAATCTTCCAAGGACAAATCTCCTTGAGCACATCTTCATGAAAGGAAAATCTCCTGAACAAATCTTCAAAAGGAAAAATCTCTTGAACAATTCTTCAAAGGACAAATCTCCATGAACACTTCTTCATGAAAGGAAAAATCTCTTACACAAAATTTCAAAAGGAAAAATCTCTTGAACAAATCTTCAAAGGAAAAATCTCCTAAATACAAATCTTCAAAAAAAAGATAAATTTTTTACGTAAATCTGGTTCTCAATCATTAAGATCTAATATGAATTTTTGTCTATTGTAGAGAAACTCCAAAATTTCAGATTGAGTCGAATATAGTTCTTAATCGCCTCTAGAATTTTAGATTGAGCTGAATATAGTTCTTAGTCGCCTCTAGAATTCCGGACAGAGCTTAATATAGTTCTCGATTGCCTCTAGATTTTCAGATTGACCAAATATAGTTCTTAGTCTACTTCTAGATCGGGTGAATACAGTTCTTGGTTATCTTACTTTAGGTTGAGCCGAATATAGTTCTCAATCTACTTTCAGATCGAGCGACACGGTTCCTAGTTACCTTACTTCAGATTGAGCCGAATATAGTTCTCAATCTACTTCCGAATACAGTTCTTGGTTACCTTACTTCGGATTGAGCTGAATATAGTTCTTAGTCTACTTCCGGATCAGGTAAATATAGTTCCTAGTCATCTCGGTCCAAGTCAAGTGAATATAGTTCTCGATTGCCTCACCAACATTCAAGATTTAATTCAGGTTTATCAATGAAAGTTCAAAAACGTGTACAAAACACCTTTGAACGTTTAGACCCCCAAATTACAACTTAACCAATACAAGCAATATGTCAAACAACTAGTGTGCGGAAACTTAACACATGCTATAATACGAAATTGGTTAAAGACTATCTAAGCCATAACAAAATAAAATCACAGCAGATAATAAAAAGGCAAAGATAGAGAGGAAGGAAGATGCAAACACAAAGACAACACGCGATGTGTTATCGAAGAGGAAACCGAAGCCCTCGGCGTAAAACCTCTCCGCCGCCCTCCAAGCGGTAAACAATCCACTAGAAAATACAGTTGAGATAAAAGGATAGCAATAGACCCTCCAAGCCTAATCTACCCAGTGCACCTAAGCCCTCTAAGCTTCTTGCTCCAACGAGGTTGCGTCGAACCTTTTTCTTTTCTAGCTTCCCGGATTCTGCTACTAGACCGTAGCATCAACCAATGAAGATTGGTTCCTTCCTAACTACTTCCTAGAAATCCAAACAACTGTCTCACAGTGATGATGATGGTGAGAACCAGGTTTGGTATAATGCCTCTCAAGGATTTGACAATGGAGAGGAAGAGAGTTGAGGAATTTGAAGAGACTCTAAGGTAGAGATTGTGGGTGAAACAATCTGATTTTTCTTTAGGGTTTCTCTCTCAAAATTCTCTCTGGAAGCTCTCTTTCAATTGTGGGTAAAAGGGGTAATTTATACTGGAGTGGGAGAGGAATGTGAAACGTCGGGTTTTAGAAAACAGGGGTGGCTCGCGGCTTGACCTCGCGGCTTGACTAAGTCGCGAGATCCAGATCATGCGAGTTAACCGTATGGCCGATTGTCCTGTTTTGTCCTGTAGTGCTCCAGCTAGCATGATTGTTCATCTTCCAAAGATGCTTGGCACGTGTGTCGCTTCACGCGGCTTGCGGTCGTGAGTCACCCGCGAGTCCCAGCCCATGAGTCTCTGTTTTCTTGCACACTCTTGAGCAATCTTCACTCTATCTCACTCACTACCCTTACAACAAACCCACCTAAATACAGGGTTACTAAATGCTGAATTACAAGCAAATTTGGCACGGAATAAAGCCAATTAGATGGTTGAATAAATTCAACCTTACAATCAATTATCAAAGTAGATTAGATGTCCATAGTTTTTATTTTTCAAAACAATAAAATGCTAGTTCTATGTCCCAATGTTCTAGGTTCTAGGGCTAGGAAATTTTTGAAAAGTCAACCTCGATTAAATCATGGTTGCCGAAATCGGTGTCTTTGTTTTACATTGACATTGACTTTGCAAGCTTTGTCAATGAAGGACATTTTGTAGACAATTTTGCACCCATAATTTAATCTTGAAAGATGGCTAAAATGACCATTTCATATACTTAAAAATCATAGTTGTATTACATGCATTAATTCATCCATTGCATATCATAAAAATCTTGAGATTCTAACAATTGTGACGGCATGACCGATTCCCAAATCGAACCATCGGATTGAAAGATATCACAAGATCAAATGTTCACGATTTGCATGCATTTTGTTTGGATGGAACCGAGCACATGTGATTAATTGAAATTAATTTTGATTGGTTAATGATTAAAATTAATTAAATGAGTTTTTGTGATTGGTTAAGTATTTTTCTTAAAGTGAGATTTGTTGCATAGGATTAAAACAATTAAGTCATTAATATTTAAAGGCTATAGATAATTAGGCTTTTGGGATAATATTTTCAAAGTAATTATTTTAAAAATCCTAATTATCACTTTGGGATGAGGTTTATCATGAAAATAGCTCTAAAATTTTTCCAAATATAGTTAGACTTGGAAAACACTTCAAAAACGTGCTAATCAGGTAGCAGATTTTAGATTCACGTTCCAAGGCACTTTTGGCACCGTAAAACTCAAAATTAAGACTAGGCTATTTCTGGTAAAGTTGTAGAGAATCAAATTTCCCTTCATCTTTCAAAATTTAAGCTTATTCCAAATTTTTAGGAAAAAGATATGATCAAAATACTGAAACCTGTTCTGATCTGAAAAATCAACTTACTCTTATCCAAATCTCCTTTTTTTAAGGATTTTTCCCATGCGTTTTTTGCTTGTTTTTTAAGTTGATTGGACTTATTTTTTAAGTAAACCTAGCTTATTTTCTAAGCAACTAACACCTCTATAAATAGGGGAGGCCTCCAAACATTCAGGACCCCTTTTCTGACCATTCTTTTTCTGATTTCTCTGTCCCTTTACATTAAAGAAGTTCTGGAAACTCTACTTTAAAAACTTCTTTTTTGTTCAGAGACTTCACTTATATCCTTAAAAAAAAATTGTTTCTCTTTGAAGAACTCTTTCCTTGAGGATTAAGTTCATGTAGGTATAACTCTAACTTTGTTTCCATAACATGCATTCATATATGTTTTAGTTTCCATGGACATTGAAGTTCATGTAGGTATAACTCTAACTTTGTTTCCATAAAATGCTTTCATATATGTTTTAGTTTCCATGGACATGATATTTTCTTTTGTGTTTAAATAATCATGTTTCTCATATGTTATCACATGTTCTCTTTTACTTTCAAAAGTTTTCACATGATTAATTGAACATGTCTAGATCTAGGGTTGAATCTTGCCTTAGAATTTTAGATCTACAATTTTTCTTTGTGTTTTTTTTTTTTAAAAAAAAAAAAAAACTAAAATCAAATTTGTAAGTTTTCTTCTTTTTTAATTTTTTATTTTATTAAGTGTCAGATTTATATTTTTTTTTTCTTTTTGTTTCTATGTCAAAGTAAAACCAGATTTGAATTTTATTCGTAAAGTTTGATCTAAATTTTATTTATAAAATCTTATCTGCATTTCTGCTTATAAAAATTTGCCCTGTTTTTAACAAAAAACCAAATCTGCATTTTTCCAAATAAAAATCTGCCATTTTTTTAAAAAATAAAATCTTATCTGCATTTTTTCTTATAAAAATCTGCCCTGTTTTTAATTAAAAAAAAAAAAACCAGATCTGCATTTTTCCAAATAAAAATCTGCCATGTTCTTAATAAAAAAAAAAAAAAATTGATCTGCATTTTTTCAAAATAAAAATCTGACAATCAAATTTGTATCTTTCAATAAAAAATTTGTGTTTTCAATATAAAAATCTGTTTTTTCCCTCATTAAAAAAATCCCAATCAGATATAAATTTTTATTTAAAATCCATTATTTTTTCTTTTATGGAAATTCAAAATTAAATTTTTCATTAACTATTCTCATCAATATTTTTCACACAAAATAAAATGGCAAATCTAAGGTTTTTGAACAAAAGTTTAACCCTAGACCCAGGATTTGACATAGCATTTGTTGCATAACATATCATACTTCAAATATGGGTATTTAATGGTCACTAAGATTCTAGAAGACCAAACTTTGTCCGGACAGGGTGGGTGCCTAACATCTCCCATCCTGTAACCTAGCCCCCGTACCTTAGAATTTTAGGTTAGTAGAACTAGTGCTTTATTTTATTTTTTGGTGGAATGTATCTAGGACCAAAGTTTTGTATTTTTACATAGATTGTATCTAGGACCAAAGTCTTGTAAAGATATTCTAGCAAGTTGTATTTGTATAATCAATCGACTAAGAACTATATTCAGCTCGATGTGGAATTTTGGAGGCAACTAAGAACTATATTCGGCTTGGTCTGGAATTCTAGAGGCGATTGAGAAAGATATTCGACTTGGCCTAGAAATCTAGAGGCGATTGAGAACTCTATTCAGCCCAATCTGAAAATCTAGAGTTTCTCTGCAATAGATAAAAATTAATATAAGATCTTAATGATTGAGAATTAGATTTAGCTAATAGATTTATGTTTTTTGGAAGATTTGTGTTCTAGAGATTTATCCCCTTCTTTTTGAAATTTTGTTTATGGAGATTTGTCCTTTGAAGATTATTTTAGGAGATTTATCCATTGAAGATTGGAGTGTTGGAGATTTATCCATTTTTGAATATTGTTTATGGAGATTTGTCCTCTGAAGATTTATTCAAAAGATTTTTCTTTTTCGAAAATGTGTTCAGGAGATTTTTTCCTTTCGAAGATGTGTTGATGGAGATTTATCCACTAAAGATTGAAGTGTAGGAGATTTATCCCTTTTCGAAGCTTTCTTCATCGACATTTGTCCTTTGAAGATTTATTTAGGAGATTTTTCCTTTTATGAAGATGTATTCATGGAGATTTATCCATTGAATATTGAAGTGTAGGAGATTTATCCCTTTTCATAGATTTGTTCATGGAAATTTGTCCTTCGAAGATTTATTCAGAAATGTAAGAGAAAACCTCCATTGAATATTGAAATGTAGGAGATTTATCCCTTTTTGAAGATTTGTTCCTGGTGATTTTTCCATTGAAGTTTTATTCAGAAGATTTTCCCATTTTGAAGAAGTGTTTAGGGGATTTTCCAGTTGGAAGATGTGATTACGGAGATTTATCAATTGAAAATTGAAGTGAAGGTGATTTATCCCTTTCCGAAGATTTGTTCAAGGAGATTTGTCCTTTGAAGATTTATTCATTAGATTTTTGCTTTTATGAAGATGTGTTCATTGCTATTTATCCATTGGAGTTTGAAGTGTAGGAGATTTAGCCCTTTTTGAACATTTATTCATGCAGATTTGTCCTTTGAAGATTTATTCAGGAGATTTTTCCTTTTATGAAGATGTGTTCATGGAGATTTATCCATTGCATATTGAAGTGTAGGAGATTTATTCCATTTCGAAGTTTTGTTCTTGGAGATTTTGTTCAGGAAAATTTTCCTTTTATGATGATGTGTTCAAGGAGATTTGCCCATTGAAGATTGAAGTGTAGAAAATTTATCACTTTTCAAGAATTTGTTCATGGAGATTTGTCTTTAAAGATTTATTCTGGAGATTTCTCCTTTTATGGAAATTTTTTCTTTGAAAATTTATTCTGGATATTTTTCCGTTTGTGAAGATGTGTTCATGGAAATTTATCCATTAAAGATTCAAGTGTTGGACATTTATCCTTTTTCGAAGATTTGTTCAAGGAGATTTGTTCTTCGAAGATTTATTCAGGAGATTTTTCCATTTACAAAAATGTGTTTGTGGAGATTTATCAATTGAAAATTGAAGTGTAGGAGATTTATCCCTTTCCGAAGAATTGTTCCAGGAGATTTGTGCTTTGAAGATTTATTTTGGGGATTTTTCTTTTTATGATGATGTGTTCACGGAGATTTATCCATTGAATATTGAAGTGTTGGAGATTTATCCCTTTTTCAAAATTTGTTCATGTTGATTAGTCCTTTAAAGCTTTATTCAAGAGATTTTTCTTTTATGAAGATGTGTTCATGGAGGTTTATCCATTGAAGATTGAAGTGTAGGAGGTTTATCCATTGAAGATTGAAGAGTTGGAGATTTATCCCTTTTCAAAGATTTGTTCATGGACATTTGTCCCTTTTCTCAAGATGTGTTCATGCAGATTTATGCATTGAATATTTAAGTGTTGTAGATTTATCCCTTTTCAAAGATTTGTTCTTGGAGATTTGTCCTTCAAAGATTTATTCAGGAAATTTTTCCTTTTATGAAGATGTGTTCATGGAGATTTATCTATTGAAGATCGAAGTGAAGGAAATTTATCTCGTTCCGAAGATTTGTTCATGGAGATTTGTCCTTTGAAGATTTATTCAGGAGATTTTTCCTTTTAGGATGATGTGTGCATGGATATTTATCCATAGAAGATTGAAGTGTAGTAGATTTGTCCCTTTTCGTAGATTTGTCCAAGGAGATGTGTCCTTTGAAGATTTATTCAGGAGATTTTTCCTTTTATGAAGATGTGTTCATCGAGATTTATCCAGTGATGATTAGAGTGCAGGGGATTTATCCCATTTCAAAGATTTGTTCTTGGAGATTTGTCCTTTGAAGGTTTATTCAGGAAATATTTCCTATTATGAAGATGTGTAAATGGAGTTTTATCCATTCAAGATTGAAGTGTAGGAAAATTATCACTTTTCAAAGATTTGTTCATGGAGATTTGTCATTTCAAGATTTATTTAGGTGATTTTTCCGTTTATGGGGATTTGTTCTATGAAGATTTATTCTGGGGATTTTTCCTAATTTGAAGATTTGTTCGTGGAGATTTTGCCATTGAAGATTGAAGTGTAGGAGATTCATACAATTTTGAAGAATTGTTCCTTGAGATTTGTCCTTAGAAAATTTATTATGGAGATTTTTCATTTCATGAACATGTGATCATGGAGATTTATTCATTGAAGATTGAAGTGGAGGAGATTCATCCCTTTTCGAAGATTTGTTCATTGAAATTTGTCATTTGAAGATTTATTCAGGAGATTTTTCCTTTTATGAAGATGTGTTCAGGGAGATTTGTCCATTGAAGATTGAAGTATAGGAAATTTATCACTTTTCCAATATTTGTGCATGGAGATTTGTCCTTTGAAAATTTATGTTGGAGATTTTCCCTTTTTTGGATATTTATTCTTTGAAGAATTATTCAGGAGATTTTTCCTTTTTCGAAGATGAGTTAATGGAGATTTATCCATTAAAGACTGAAGTGTAGGACATCTATCCCTTTTCGGAGATTTGTTCATGGAGATTTGTTCTTAGAAGATTTATTTAGGATATTTTTCCTTTTAAAAGATGTGTTCATGAAGATTTATCAATTGAAGATTGAAGTGTTGAAGATTTATCCCTTTTCAAAGATTTTTTCCCGGAGATTTGTCCTTTGAAGATTTATTCTAGAGATTTTTCCTTTTGTGGAGATTTGTTCTTTGAAGATTTATTTAGGAGATTTTTCCATTTACGAAGATCTATTCATGGAGATTTATCCATTAAAGATTGAAGTGTAGGACATTTGTCCCTTTTCTAAGATTTGTTCATGGAGATTTGTACTTGGTAGATTTATTTAGGATATTTTTCCTTTTAAGAGGATTTGTTCATGGAGATTTATCAATTGAGGATTGAAGTGTAGGAGATTTATCCCTTTTCGATGATTTTTTCCTTGAGATTTGTCCTTTGAAGATTTATTTAGGAGATTTTTCATTTTATGAAGTTTTGTTCATGGAGATTTGTCCATTGAATATTGAAGTATTGGAGATTTATCTCTTTTCGAAAATTTGTTCATGGAGAGTTGTCCTTTGAAGATATATTCAGGTGAATTTTCCTTTTATCGAGATTTCTTCTTTGAAGATTTATTTGGTAGATTATTCCTTTTATGAAGATGTGTTCATGGAGATTTATCCTTTAAAGATTGAAGTGTGGGAGATTTATCCCTTTTCGAAGATTTGTTCATGGAGATTTGTTCTTTGAAGTTTTATTCTGGAGATTTTTCCTTTTACAAAGATGTGTTCATGGAGATTTATCCATTGAAGATTGAAGTGTAGGAGATTCATCACTTTTCAAAGATTTGTTCATGGAAATTCTTCCTTTGAAGATTTATTTAAGAGATTTTTCCTTCACGAAGATGTGTTTCGAAGATTTTTCCTTTTGAAGATGTGTTCATGGAGATTTATCCATTGAAGATTGAAATGTAGGAGATTTATCTCTTTTCGAAGAGTTGTTCATGGAAAATTTTCCTTTGAAGATTTATTCAGGAGATATTTCCTTTTATGAAGATGTGTTCATGGATATTTATCCACTGAATATTGATGTCACGCCTCAGACCCTAAAGGGTTCAAAGCATGCGAAACGAAACCTTCAAAAGGAATTGTAGGGGATTTTTTTTTTTCTTTCCAAATGATAAAATAAATAAACATATTGATCTCTCCACAATATAAGTTAGAACTCTATGAGACATTTACAAACAATACAAATTACAAATAATGTCACCAAATATACACGAAGTTCCAAGACTCCACATGGATCAACATCAAATCACCATCCTTCCTAGGATAGGCAACCTCAATGATAGAATATAGGCCTACCATGCCCAAGGCTAACAAACCTCAAGAGTCCAACCTCCAATAGAATTAGCTATGGCCTCAATAAATTTAGTAAGTTGAGTCACCATCCAATCATAGCATAACTCTCTCAAATAGCATAATGCTCCAATCACCACCAATTAAACAAGCTCCATGCCCGAGGTATAGCAAATTTATCTGAAAAACTATTGGAGAGTGGGATTAGCTAAAGCCCAGTAAGTAGCATAATTAATGGGGGTGGGTAAATGCAAGTTTCATGATGATAAACAGTTTGCAAAACATGTTTTAGTTTGGGAAATTGCTAACTGAATATTGCAAGATCATTTTCAATAATAATGTAATAAAAATGATTAAATGATGAAACATAAATATACCACACTACCACGTAGACCGGTCAGGGGATCTACCCATTCACAACTGGCATGATATTGTCCTCTCTGATATGTAGACTCTTGGCCCCATGGACAGAAGCCTCACCCATACCCTCAAGGTTTTTCTCTCCCCCCATGGGCAGCAGAGAGAGTGCGTCAAAGAGGACCTCTCTTGCATGTGGTCTCCTAGCCCTATGGGCAGCAGCCTCACCTACACATAATCAAGGAACCTCTTTCCCCCATGGGCAACAGGGAAGAACGCGTCATCCAATGTGAAAGGGCACTAACCTGGATTTGATTTTGTTTTCAGAAAGACTACAAAAACTAAATTGGGTGATCACCAGGAAATCACACATGGCATGGTATCAAAACCACATAAAGTTCAAAGGTATACATGCACTTTCAAATACATAGTTTATATCCACGTAATTTCTGAAAAAACCTTAAATAATCTAACTTCCACAAAGTTTGTAAGGTTTTCAACTTCATTCTTGTCAAAAAGATTTTCTATCAATTTCCCAAATAACAAGACAAGATAAGCATCTTTAAATTTTCTAATATACCTTAAAATCCAAGATTTCCTTATCAAAGATTAGATAAAAGATACTCATTTTTCCATATCAACAATTCATGCATTTCTCCAAATGCAATACCAAATATGATGCATTTTCATATATAATCATATACATATTAAGGTTACAACACAATAGTTTTTTAGGAAAATATAGTTTCCATAGGTAGTTTCCAAAAGCATGTCTAACCCAAAAACAACATTTTTGCAACATGGTTATTTTTTAAAAATCCCATTAAAAAGCTACTTACCTCGGAAAGCCAACCTATTTTACCTCAACTGGGCATCACAAAATCAACCAATCCCATCACTAGGTCCATCACCAAGAATCTCAAAACCTAGAAACATAAGGAACAAGCCTATTAATAACAAGACCTATCGCAAAGTTATCACATTTGTCTCCAAAATCGAATAGGATCTTCCTAAAACAAATCAAATGCACTAAAGCCTAGCTTGCCCAACCTAAGACAAGTACCCATTCCCAAACGAGAACCAAACAAGCATACAAACTCATAGTGCCACAGCACAAAACCAAAGCATTTTAATTCTCCACTGCAAGCAATGTGCACATATAAACATAATATAAGACACATCAATTCATAATAGGGGTAGCATATCTCATGAGTTTCCCTTTAGAGCACTAAATGATTAAACCAAACCATTATTAGACTTAACTAAGTAAAACACATGTTGAAGAAAGCACATGAATTTACAAACCAATCCATTCAACAAAGATTTGGAGTAAATTCCACAAAATCACAACATTTTCATCGCACTTTCAGATTCAATATACAGTAGGCCAGCCATTTTGTAAAAATTGTTTGGCCTACGAAATTTATCCGATTAACTTGAAATTAAATAGGGAGAAGCCTTTATGTGTCTAGTATGTACCACCAAAAATTTAGCTCAAAAAGATTTTTATATAATTTATTAAAAATCTTGTATTTCAGCTGACTCAAATCTGTCCCTGACAGCTTTAGAAAATTGTTATAGTTTTAAGACTGGCCCAAATTATTTGAGAAACACTCCCATTAAAACCACAGGATTTAAAGCATATTAAAAACAAGGAATCAAACCCAAAATCTCATATAAACAACTTATCAAAAACTTGGTATGCAAAAAGCACATGCTCACACTTCACTTGCATAAATTCGTAGTTATCACTTCACTCATACCCACATTTGCCAAAGTTATTTAGAATGCAAAGAACACACTTCCAAAAATCAACTCACATCAACATATGCAACAAGAAGACCCATATAGTTGATCTAGCAAACCAACCCTCAAATACCCATAAGGAAACTAATCAACCAAAACCTTTTATCAAAGCAAAAACTCTTCAAATGATATAAAATTTTCAGATTTTAACCAAACCATTGCTACCCAAAACATCTTAACCCTCTAATTTCCATTGAAGATTGAAGTGTAGGAAATTTATCACTTTTCTAATATTTGTGCATGGAGATTTTTCCTTTGAAGATTTATTCTGGAGATTTTTCCTTTTGTGGAGATTTGTTCTTTGAGGATTTATTCAGGAGATTTTTCCGTTTACGAAGATCTGTTCATGGAGATTTATCCATTAAAGATTGAAGTGTAGGACATTTGTCCCTTTTTGAAGATTTGTTCATGGTGATTTGTTCTTGGAAGATTTATTTAGGATATTTTTTCTTTTAAGAAGATGTGTTCATGGAGATTTATCAATTGATGATTGAAGTGTAGGAGATTTATCCCTTTTTGAAGATTTGTTCCGGGAGATTTTTCCTTTGAAGATTTATTTAGGATATTTTTCATTTTATGAAGATGTGTTCATTGAGATTTATCCATTGAATATTGAAGTATTGGAGATTTATCTCTTTTCGAAAATTTGTTCATGGAGATCTGTCCTTTGAAGATATATTCAGGTGATTTTTCGTTTTATGGGTATTTCTTCTTTGTAGATTTATTTAGGAGATTATTCCTTTTACGAAGATGTGTTCATGGAGATTTATCCTTTAAAGATTGAAGGGTAGGAGATTTATCCCTTTTCGAAGATTTGTTCATGAAGATTTGTTCTTTGAAGATTTATTCACGGATATTTTTCCTTTAACAAAGATGTGTTCATGGAGATTTATCCTTTGAAAATTGAAGTATAGGAGATTCATCTCTTTTTTAAGATTTGTTCATGGAGATTTGTCCTCCAAGGATTTATTTAGGAGATTTTTCCTTTACGAAGATGTGTTTATGAGATTTTTCCCTTTGATGATGTGTTCATGGAAATTGATCCATTGAAGATTGAAGTGTAGGAGATTTACCTCTTCTCAAAGATTTGTTCATGGAAAATTTTCCTTTGAAGATTTATTCAGGAGATTTTTCCTTTTATGAAGATGTGTTCATGGAGATTTATCCACTGACTATTGAAGTGTAGGAGATTTATCCCTTTTCGAAGATTTGTTCTTGGAGATTTGTCCTTTGAAGATTTATTCAGGAGATTTGTCCTTTTGTGAAGATGTGTTCATGGAAGAAACCCCCATTGAATATTGAAGTGTAGGCAGTTTATCCCTTTCTCAAGATTTGTTCATGGTGATATGTCCTTTGAAGTTTTATTCAAAAGATTTTCCCTTTTCGAAGAAGTGTTTAGGGGATTTTCCCATCGGAAGATGTGATCATGGAGATTTATCCCTTGAAAATTGAAGTGAATGAGATTTATCCCTTTCTAAAGACTTTTGCTTTATGAAGATGTGTTCATTGCAATTTATCCATTGGAGTTTGAAGTATAGGAGATTTAGCCCTCTTCGAACATTTATTCATGCAAAGCTATGAATGCTATCTTTAATGCTATTTCTATGGAGGAATTTAAGAGAATCTCTAATGTTGAGATTGCTCATACTGCTTGGAATATCCTCCAAATTGTGCATGAAGGCACAAAAGCAGTTAAAATCAATAAGTTGTAGCAATTAACAACGAGATTTGAAAGCATTAGGATGTTTGATGATGAAACTTTTGATAAATTCTATGCTAAGCTTAATGATATTATTAATTCTGCTTATAATTTGGGTGAAATTTATGATCAACCTAAAATTGTTAGGAAGATTCTTAGATCTTTGACTGAGAATTTTAGACCCAAAGTGATTGTCATAATTGAAAGCAAGGATGTGGACTCCATCCCTGTTGATGAACTTGTAACATCTCTTCAGTCCTATGAGTTGGACCTACCTAAGACAAGCAAATCCAAATCAATGGCTCTTAAGTCTGTCGATGATGTTGATGTGAATGGATTCAATGATGAGCTTTCTGCTACAAAAATTGCCTATCTTGCCAAGAACTTTAGAAACTTTCTTAGGAACAATAACAGAAGGGCAAAAGGCAAGAACAATGTTGAACCTAGAAATTTTAAGAGAATGATCCCACTAAGGTTAATAACACTGAAAAACCTAAAGAGAAAGTAAGTCAACCTTCTAATAATTCTATGGGTCAACAACGTTTTGGGTATCAAGGGTATGGTTATGTGAAATCTGAATGTCCAACATTTTTGAGGTCTAAGGGTAAGGCTATGGCTGTAACCCTTAGTGATGATGAAGTTTCTGACAATGAGTCCGGTAATGATGAGGTTGAAAACTTCATTGCTTTCACCGCCACTGCTATAGTTGATGAAAGTGTTGTTGTTGAAAAGAACCCATCCGATGGGGAACTCTCAGAAGATGCAGATTTACAAGAAGCCTATAATAAACTTTGCAAAGTTGTTGCAAAAGATGCTATGAGTGTTGATTTAGGCTTAAAGAAAATTGCATCTCTTGAACTTGATAACAAAAATTTGCTTGTGAAACTATTTGATGCTAATGAATTATTGAATAATGTGAAGACTGAGAATATGCTTTTGCTTGATAAATTTAAGAATTTGGAACTTGAATTATTTGTTGCTAGAGAACAAACTAATAGGTCTGCAAGCTCCAAACTTGACCACATGCTGAGTGTTCAAAAGTCTCCCTCGGAAAAACTAGTTTAGGTTTTGTAGAAAGCATCTTTGTGCCTGAAACTCATTTCACAAACTTTGTTCCTTCTTTTGAGGCCCCCGTGAGTGAGATTGTCAAACAAGATGAAGTTACACCTCCTAGGAAAATTAGGGTTGATCTTCAAGAATCTAAACCTAAGACTCCTAACCCTTCTAAGGGCAAGTTGCATGATAGGCCTGCATGGGTTTGTCATTTTTATGGAAAGTCCGGGCATATTCATCCAAACTGTTTCAAGTTGCAAGTCGTTAAGCGAGCAAATAAGCCAAAAGTACCTGTGCCTCATGCACAAGATCCTATGGTACTTATTGGTGAGTTGGTAAAGGCTTTAAACCTTTATTCCAATTCTGGAGTTGCTTAGAATTCTAATTTGAAAAATAACTTCAATGCTAGAGTTGCATCTAAAAAGTTTTGGATGCAAAAGGTTCAATCTATTTGAGTCTTTCTGACATGGTTCTCGTGCTTCATTGCTCTACTCTTTGTGACCTTTTTTTTTTTTTTTTTTTTTTTTTTTTTGGTTTCTTTGCTTTTCTAGGATTTGCATTGCATAACATTCATGCATTTCATTCTAGGTTTTTTTTTTTTTTTTTGTTATTTCCTTTAAAATTTAAAATAAAAAAACAAAAAAAGGAAAAGGAAAGCAAAATGTGTTTTGCATTATTTGTCTTGGATTTGAAATCAAGGTTGGGCAATTTATCTTTACATAACATGTCTATGTGCCTTGTTTAGCCTTGGATGAGCTTATTTATTTCACTTTACTAGTTTGAGCTTTTTAGTGCATGTTTTGTGGGAAGATGTTTATAGTTTTTGATCACATGATCTTGATCTTGAAATCACATGCCTTTGATTGTCGGATTTGAACTTTTTGAGAAAGGCATAAATAACCATCTCACCATTGTTTACTAGCCAATCATGAACTCCTTAGTGCATATCATAAGATTTCGTGCTCGAGAAAGTGTAGCACATGCAAAAAAAGAACATAAGATGTAGCCTCGGTTTAAATTCTAAAGTTGGTGTGTACATTATTGGACTATAATAAATTCAATCAATTAAAATTGGTGTGTAAATTATGAGGCAAATCAAGAAACTTACATGATTGCAAGCTTGTTTTTTAGGAGATATGAGAGTTATATGATGTAACTCTTTAGGTGATAGTCTCTTTCAAGTTTATGTGATGAATTTTGTAGACATGGTGCTTAATTACTATTCACATATCACCTCACATGTATCTCAAGCTTTTGCTAGTTGCACACACTACACAAGTTATTCTTTGCTAAACTTTGTACATGTTATTGTGTGTGATTTTGGTTTGGCCAACCAAGGTTGAAGAATTCCTTGATATTTATGCAAAATGTGTTTGAAGTTTGAGAATTTAAGGAGAAGTGTTTGAAAAACTTATTGTTGGGAAAACTGGGTTCAAAAAAAGTGTTTTTGAAAAGCATTTCATCTCATACTCATGCATTTTATTCACAAAATACTATGCTTTGAGGAGTTTTTGCATAAAATTGCTTTGTTTTTCAAAAAAAAAAATTTTCCAGAATTTCGATCAATCAAACCTATTTCTCAACCGATCGAAATTGCTATTAAAAATTTGGTGTGGTTCTGTTTGTTTCGATTGGTGGTCGATCGCTATTGGATCAATCGAAGGCATTTTCGATCGATTGAATCTAATTTTCGATCAATTGAAAATCGCATAGAGAGTTTTTAAAAAAATAAGTTTTCATGTGTTCATCACTTTTTCAAAACTTTTCAAACTCTATTCTCTCTCTCTTCAATCGGTCAAGGAGTCAAAGCAAATTTTTGTCGTTTTCCTCCGATTCTTTTGCAAGGTTTTTGTCCTCTAAGGCCGGTAAGACCTTTATACCCTTCCTTTTTCATTTATTTTCTTCTTTCGTGCATTTTTGTCATGCATATTGGGAGAATTTCGAACCTATGAAAATTTGGGGTTTTTGTTGATTTAAGCCTTTTCTTTTAAAATTGATCAATGGGTTTTTGCTGTGGGATGCTATAAACATGATCCTTGTGGTTTAATTTGATCAATTTGATGATTTGGGAAAATATTAATTTTCTAGGGCTTGAAAATACCCGATTTGGGGCTTTTGTTAAATTGTGCTTTAATTGATGAAATTGGCTTGTTTGATTGATTGATTTGGTCATTCTAATCTGTTACCTATCTTGTTTAATGATCAATTGATCAATTTGTTGAGATTTTTGAAAATGAGTTTTCAAAATTTGGGGTTTTTGATATAAACTCTATGCTCAAGCCAATTTTGTGATTTTAAAGTAAAATTGAACTTATTCTCACTGCATTAGAGCATACATCATGTGTTGATATTGTTCATGCATCATATAGAATTGTTATTTCTATATATTTATGTGCTAACTTGCGATCTGCCCTTGGTTTTTCTGTTTTTTTTTTTTTTTTCTATCTGTTCTATGTCTATCCTTCTACTCTTTAGCATCATGTCTAGGAAGACTAGAGTTAATAGGAAATCCTTTTCTTCTTCTATCCCCACTTTTGATAGTGAGAGGTTTCGGAGTGAGAAAAACCAGGAAGCATATGAGAAGCCGAACCTTCGTAGGAATGTTTGGGCTGAGCGTAAAGTCATTTTAGATGAGTTAGATGGTGAGATTAAGAGAAACTTTGACCGTAGGGGCTGGTTGCCTTTGTTGGATGTTGATCATCCTCCTCTGGCTACCTTGATCAAAGAGTTCTACTCGAACCTCTCTGTTCACTCCTATGATTCTAACACTCCCGTGAGAAGTTGGATACAAGGTGATGAGTACACCATTACTCCTTCAGTAGTGGCTGATGCTCTTGGGGTGCCATTGGTCCAGCATCCTATTTATCCATATGATGAGTCCCCACCCCTAGATGACATTATGTCATTTATCACTGGTACTTCTATCTAGTGAGGTTCTGATTCTCGGATCACCTTTCACGAGTTGATCGAGACTCATTATCTCTTTTTCCAGATTTCTTGCCATTCCATTTGGCCCATCTCTCATTTGCATACCATTCCTATAGAGAGATGTGCATTTTGTATGCTCTTGTCACTGATGCTCTTATGAGCTTTCCTCATCTTTTCATTCGTTCTTTGATTTAGTTTCATAGGAATAGTTCTATTGCTCATGCTCTTTTCTTTCCGGTTTCTATTCATCGGATTCTTTTGCATTTGAGTTTAAAGGAGTTTCCTGCATTTGAGCTCGTTCATATCATAGCTCTCATAGGTGCCACCTTTCTTAGGTAGAGGGCTACTCGGATGAGAGCAAGCTCTAAACGCCCTAGGGTTGAGCCTTTTGGTATTGCACCTCCTCCTCCCTCTTCTACAGGTGATACTTATGCTGAGGCATTTGTCGATCCTGCTCATCACTGCTCTTGTTCCCCCACCTTCTACTTCGGATGTTTCAGACATTTGTTGTATGATGGAGACTGTCATGACCGTTTAGACGGCTCATGGTCAGCTTTTGGTGGACATACTTGATGAGCTTCGATCTTTGCGAGCGGTTTTGGAGGGTCTTAGACGATCGCCTCCGCCACCTCCTTGTCTTGATGAGTTCTAATTGCCCTTTGGCAACTCGTCACAAAAAGGGGGAGTACATATGTAGGGGAGATTTTGTTGTGTTGGAGCTTTGGAGCTTTTAGATTGTATCTAGGTGCTTCATTCTATATTTATATTTGTGATGGGTTTATATCTGTTTCTTGTTTCACATTGTGCTACATTGATTATTGATTTATATTTATGAGGTTATTCTTGATATATGTCTTGTAGTTTGTGCTTATGTGAAATCAAGATTTTATTTTGTTTTACTTGTATTTTCCACACATGCATTTATGTGTTTGTTAAGTGTTACAAGAATATACAAGTTAATTCAGTCATGCTGCTGTCTACACTTGCAACTAATAGATAGTGGTTAGGTTGAATTTGTTTTGTTGGGAAAAGTTTTATATTGGGCTTTTTTTGTAAACTTTGAGCACTTTGTTTAGCTTGTGTTTTGTCACGGATTGCCAAAGGGTGAGTTTGTTGGGTTCTAAGAATTTAGGTTTAAATGTATTAGAACTTTAATTTGTAATGTTGACAAACCATGATTAAAACGTTTAGTCTTATTTTAGACTTGCTCAAAGTGTGCTTAAGTGTAAAGTTGGAATCGAGTGTTCTGCAGGGTTTACTATGTAAATCTGCCTATCTCGATCGATCGAGAATTAGACTCGATCGATCGGAGTTCGTGTAGATTTTTTTTCTACAGAATTTTCCAACTCAGCCCAAGCCCGTTTGACATGTAGGGTTTTATGTTTTTCCTTAAGTATAAAAGGGAAAACCCTAGCCACGTTTTGAGATTGCTCTTTATGCTGTGTGTGTGAATCTTTTGTGAGATCTAGAGGTATTTGCCTTCACATACACTTAGGGTTTCCAATCTCAAGGTTGATGTCGAGACTTTGGTGATCAATTCAGTTGCAGATTCAAGAGGTTAAAGATACACAAGCGGGAGTGCTTGTACTTGCTGTGAATCCAAGAAAGAAGTAGTCCATGGACTTGGAGCTGTCACGTGGTCGTGGTAGTAAATTTCCTACTCGAGGTAGCAATAGGATGTTAGTGGTCTAAGTCGCTATTGTGTAAACTTCAATTCTTTCATAGCTGATTCGTTTTACCTTAAGGATAGCTAGGTTAAATCCTCCCCAGGTTTTTTACCGGTTTGGTTTTCTTAGGTTATCATATTGTTGTGTTCTTTATTTTCCGCATTTTACAATAATATGATATATGTGCATTAACCTAGATTTGATAATTTGACTAAGTAATCACTTGGCTAATTAACTAGGTTAATCTGGTTATGTTTTAAGGGGTCTAAAAATGAACAATTGGTTTGAATCGTCATGCTGCTCGATTGGTATTCGATCGATACTCGACCGATTGTAATTGAAAAATTTTCAGTTTTTAAGTATTTGACCAATCTATTTTTTCATGCATCATTTATGTTTAGGATTCACATGCATTGCATTGTTTTTGTATCCATCTTGCAGTTTTGCAGTCATATCTCTCATTGTTTTCACACATAACATGCATACACTTTGCTAAATTGGGTACTCAACTTGATTTAAAAATTGATTGATTAATTTTTGAGTCCTTTGTACAATTTAGTATATGCTATTTTTATGTGTGAACTGCAGAGAATATTTTTCTTAAGAGATATGATGGATAATCAATGTGCAAATATTTTCTCTACTCTTGCATCTGTTTATGGGTCACATAGTGTCAAGTTTGTATTTATTGAAAGAGAGAATATTTGTGTTCATGTGTAACCTCAATTTTTTTAAGTTTGGTTTGTGTGTTTTTACTTTTCCCCACCTCCTAAATTTTCCCCAAAATTGTTTTTCCCAAAACATGTTTTGTTTTCCCTATTTTTATAGGGGGAGAAAAGTTTTTATTTTTACCTTTGTTGTTCATAGGGGGAGTTGTTGCTCTTCATTGGGGGAGCTGCCTCTATTCTCTATAGAGCAAAATTTATTTGTTTCCTTGATTCTCTATTTTCTCTTGACTTTTGTTGCGTATGTTTTCTGTTTACTCTTTGTTTGAGTTGTCTTTATCAATATGTGACAGAAAAGGGGAGAAATAGATGAAATGTGGGAATCCTGTTTAAAAAAGGTTTTTAAAATGTTTTGTTTAGGGGGAGATAATATTGTTTTTGAAAGGGAGAGAATATAAAAACTTTTTGATGTATCTAACTTAGGGGGAGAGTTAGAATTTGCTTTTGTTTTTATATTGTGTTTCATATTATTATTTATATGTCTTTCTTTCCACACATGTGTTGATGTGTTCTTTTGAGTGTTTTCAGGAAAGATAGGTACATTCTGATCGAGACCTTCTACCTCTTCTTTCAACTTCTAGGTTAGGAGTCTTAAATTGAGATTTGTGATGTATTTGGGCATTTTATTGTATTTGGGCATTATGTTTTATGTGTGTTTTGATAGGCCATAAACTGAATGACCCCTTGTGATAGAAATTAATTAATCAATTTATCATGCAAATGCGTGGTAGCACAAACAAATCACCAATAAACTAATTATGCAGCAGAAAATAAATAACACGGTGATTTGTTTATGAATGAGGATAACCTAACGGCAAAAACCCCACCAGGTGATTTTCAAGTCACCACTCCCGAAATTCCACTATTATCACAACAAGCGGTTACAAGTAAAGAAATCCTAAGTACCTTACCAACCTACAGTTGAACCCTTGCCCCAATACCTAATTGGACTTGTTCTGTAGTGACAGCCCCCCTTTCGATGCACGACTCCCAAATGCGTGACTAACCAATTGCGCGGATCCCAGTACACGACTTCAATCACCAATTAAGAAGGTTGTTGGCTATAAAGTTCTTCGATTCATCTACACGATGAAGATCAAGAAGATGTTTGGTCACAAAACGCTACGGTGCAAATACATAGCAACTTCTTCAAGAGAAAGAGATGAACTAGGGCAAGAACTTCGTCTCTGATCACAATTTGCTTGAACAGAGTTTGCTTAATGCTTGTGCAACTTGTGAACTATTTGACGGCCTTTAAAACAATCCTTTTATATGTCTAGGGTTAGGAGAAAAGAAAGCCCAAAGATAAATTCACGGATCCCAAGAAAATCAGATTTGAATTCTGAAAATCTTAAACCTCGACAAATAGGAGGTGTCGAGAAGGTGTCGAGCACACCGAATGTAGAAAAGCTTTCTTAAACTCGATAGATACAGCTGTCAAGCCGCTTGTTGAGCTTTAATGATTTTGCACTATAAACTTGTTTTCTTGGACAGACTTGAAGGCTTCAATACTTGATCTTGAAACATGGTTTCTTGAAGTATTTAAACACATCCTAAATCTACCCAAATACAAGTAAAATGCGTTTTGTCAAAGGATAAGCCAATTACATAAAATCATGACATATGTTCTTAACATGTGAACACATATGTCCTAACATGTTTCATCACGGATTGCCAAGGGGGGAGATTGTTAGGTTTTGAGTTTGAAATGTTGGCAAACCATGACAAAAACTAATTTTCATTGGTTTAGAATGGTCTACATTGAAGTCCAAGACAAAAAACTCAAGTTCGTGATGAAAAAAATGAGTTACAAGCTGTTTCATTCGATTGGTACTCGATCAATCGAACGTAATTTGATTGGTACTCAATCGATCGAAAGTCGCATATCAAAGAAAAATTCAAAAACGTAAAAAGCCCATAACTTGACCGTTTGAAGCCCAAATCGCAAGCCGTTTTTTTCAGTATTTAAAGGACATTATAAGCTAACCCTAGGTGGGGTTTTCAGAGTTTTTTAGAGAGAATAGAGTGCATCTTGTGCCTCTTTTGTAAATCTAGGGTTTTGTACCCAAAAGCTCTTTAATGTTTTCTACCGGTATTATTCCTTGAAGAATCTCAAGATCCGATGTTGTAGAAGTTGCTGCATACAAGATCAATGTTTAAGGAGATCCAAAACCTTTGAGTGGAGTCTCAAAGTCACAAGCGATTGAGCTTGTGTTGTTACGAAGGCCAAGGAAAGAAGTAGTCCGTAGACTCGGAGCTATCATGGGGTCGTGGTAGTAAGTTTTCTACTCGAGGTAACAATAAAATGTAGTGGTCTAAGTTCTATTATACAAACTTCAATTCTTTCATAATGAATTTGCTTTTTACCTTGAGGATAACTAGGTTAAAATGCCACACGTGTGAAGCATGCAAGAAGGCGAAAGGTCATGACAACTAGAGCACTACAGGACAAAGAGTATAGTCTAGCCTGACAATTACCTCGCGACTCAAACTTGTGACTTATCCCACTCGCGAGACTAAGTCGCTAGAATGCCCTGTTTTGCAGAAAAGTGACTTTTCACTTTCTTCATGTACACTACTATAAATACCCTTATACCCACGAAATGTAGAGAGCTTTCGGAGAGAATTTTGAGAGAAAAACCCTAGAAAAAACCAAGATTGACTCATCCACAATCTTAGATATTTGATTATTCAAATTCCTCTATTCTCACCCTTTCCATTAACATATCCTTGAGAGGTTCATTTTTCAAATCCTTATCTCACCATGCCCATATTAGTGAGGAGGTATTTTGGTGCTTGGAAAGCAATTCGGAGATGACCAATTCATTTGGTTGATGCAATGGGCTTATTGCAAGATCCGAGAAGCTAAAGAAGACACGATTAGGCTTAACCCTGTTGGACCAAGAAGCTTGGAGAGCTTAGGTGCATTGGGTAGATTAGGCTTGGAGGGTCTATTACTATTCATGTATCCCAACTTTATTCTTGAGTGGATCATTTTACCGCTTGGAGGGCAGCGGAGAGGTTTTTCACCCAAGTTCTTCGGTTTTCTCTTCGATAACACGTGCCTGTGTTATCTTTGTGTTTGCATCTCTCTAACCCTTACTCTCTACCTTTAATTGCTACTATGTTGTGATTAATTATGCTATAGAGTTGTTTATTTGTTTGGGATTTTGCTTGTACCTATTATTCCACACATCTATTGTTTGGGTATAAGCTTGTGTTGGTTTAATTTGAAATTGGGGGTCTAAACATTCATTAGTGTTTTATACACCAAGTAAACTTTTAGAAGCAAACAAAGGGAGTGTTTGGAGCTTTAAAAAAAAAAAAAAAATTGTCACTTGAGGATTTGTGAAATTTGTCTTTGGAAGATATTAGCCAATAGGTCTTGATAATCCTGAACAATTTTCATTCTTAATCTAAGGGAAAATATTATAAGAGCTAAAGGTGCACCTTCAATCAGCTGGACTTCAAGGAGGTCTATATTCAAAGGTTGTAATGTAGGTCGGGTTCAGGTTATTGAAAGGAAGGATATTAAAGGCTCAAAACCTTTATGATATTTCCCCAAGTATGCAATACTTTAAATTCAAGCATTGGAAGATTTTTCCACATCTTCCATCATTGACTCTTGTGCTAAAATCATTGTCATGTTCATCATTTTCTCATTGGTCTTCATTGATTCCTTTCATTTGGCCTTGAATTTTTTTAGCCTGACAGCTTCCTCTTTTTGTTCTTCTTAGCATCCAAACCTGTGGTCAAATCACTCACTCTTATTTTTGTTTTTCTCATTTTTTTGAAAGATTTTTTTTTTTGAATTTTTTGTTTTGTTTTTGCCCTAATTTTTTCCTAGACCACCCTTTTGAGTTTTCAACCTAACAGGCTCTCTCTTTCTTTTTTTTCTTTTTTTTAGGCCCTAATTTTGCCTAAACTGCCCTTTTCAGTTTTCACCTAGCAAGCATTTTTTTTTTTAAATTTTTTATTGGCTTTCACTCAACTGCATTTTTTGTTTCTTTCAATTTGACAGACTTTCATCTTTCTTGGATGAATTTGCATTTCTCCTTGATACCCTCTTATCCTTTCTAATGCACTTTCATTTTTCTTGACTTGACTGAACACACTTTTTTTGATAAAATGTATCTTAATTTTTCTTTTCCTCATCTTCCTCAATTTGATTGAATTTTGCTTTTGATGAACCTTCATTTTTGCTCATCCTTCTCAACTTGAATGATCTTTTTTAGAATCTCATGTCTCTTGTGTCTTTCGATGAATCAATATTCTTTCACAACTTGATGAAAATTCTTGCCTTCACTTCTCTCTCTCTTTTTTTATTTTTTATTTTTTATTGAAGTCTTTTCTAGCTTGTTGGCCTTCTCTTTTTTCCCATAGTTTGATGCTTTCTCAACATCTTATCTCTCCTTGATGGATTTCCTTCCTACCTTGCTTGATGGGTGTGAACAATCCCTTTTCTTTGATGAACTCTCTTTCCTAACCTTGATGAACTCTTCATTATTTTCTTCTTTTGAACCAATCTCATTGTCTTCATTAAGGACCTTACCAAATGGTGTTGAATCCATAAGGTCAACACATCCTCATCTTGAGATTTAAGAATGCATACTTAATATTCCCACCCAAGGTTTAAGTCTTTAGTGGGTTCATTGAAAAAAAAGGCTAACTGTTTAGAGGCTCAAGTTGGCTAGCAATGAATAATTATTGTAATAGGTGTCAAGGAATAATGTGGGTTACCAAAGGCAGCCTCCTATCCCAAGTGATGCTTTCTTGTAAGCACAGTGACTTAAACTCTTTTAATAAATTGTTCTTGGAATAGAATTACAAATGCTCCAAAGATGTGACAAAATTCTTTAAAGATTGAGATTGAGCGTATGTGGCTTGAGAATTTTGAATGAAATGATGACTTTCTTTGGTTTCCTTTTAGGACCTTTTCTTATCATATTTTGAAAGTTTAGCAAAAGTCCTTACATGTATTGAATGAAGTTAAATCCCTCATTGGCACAAACCGATTGGTAGAGCAATTAATCATCATGATTTGGAAGAAGTTTTGTCAAATGGATCTTCTTGTATTCTCTTGAAAAGAAGGCTTTTGAAAAAAAAAAAAAATATTGGAGTCTTTGAAAGGAAGGTTTTGGAAAATTCTTGGAATCTTTAAAAGAACAAAAAGGGTTTTAGAAAAAGGTTACTAATTTTTTTTAAAAAATGGATTGAAATGACTAGGAGGCCCAATGCCCCTAGTCCAAAAGATTTTTTTTTTGGAAAACTTTTTTGTTTTTTTTTTTGTTTTTGTTTTTGTTTTTTGAATTTTTTATGCACATATGAACAACATGATGAATCAAATGCATCAAACACAACATGGATTTTATTGAGTATAAGACCAACTAGAAAACAAATCCTAAATAAACAATAAAACCAAATACTCAATCTAAAAACTTGTAAAATGAAAATCAAGCAAAGTCTGGGTGGGTGGGGGATGAAGGTGGAATGATGACTTGTTCATCAATCAGATTTTAAATGGCATGCCTTAAGTTATAACACTTGTCAATTGTGTGGCCTTCCCTTTGATGATATTTGCAATGAACATGAGGGTTGTAACTTCTATGCATGGGATGTGGTATTGGCTTGGGATCCAATGGCTTTAGTAATCCCTTAGCTTGTAATTTTTCCAAAGCTTCACTCAAAGTCATGTGTAAATTTGAAAAATTCCTTCAACGCCTAAAATTGTTGGTCGATGATTTGATTGCACCATTATTAACGAGGTAGGGCACTGCCTCCTTGGGGATTGAGTCCATTGACATGTTCTTGTTGATTAGGGAGGACATTTAGAAAGACAACTCATTGAAATCTCTAGCCCTTTTCTTTAGGAATTGAAAGTGTGGGATCTCTTTGGGTTACGGTGAATCATCCATGCACAAGGTAGAGAGCATAGCTTGATTGGCTAAGTTGACTTGTAATGTAGAGTTGGCTATCCAGGAGATTTGGGCTAGCTCTTCATTTGTCTTCATTTGACATTCCAGGATGGAGCTGAGACCATCTTCAATCCTTTCTTGACTCATTGGGCTTGAATCTTCCTTGAGCTTGATAGGCTTGACTTTGATAAACTTGTGATCCAAGGGGTTGAAATCTTGATGAACTTGATGGACTTTGGCAAGATTAGGCTTAAACTGCATCAATGCATGTCATATTTTTCCAAAAAATAAAAAACAAATAAAATCATATTCATACAACACAACAACATTCAAACAATTATGATGGGCCCCAGTATTGAACTCGGGTTCACCATGGCTCAAACAATGGTCCAAACATACACAATATGTAATGCAATTTTAACATGGACCAGCCTAAGAAGAGGTTCTAAGTCATTACATTGTAGAGTGGGTTTGTTGTTTTATTGTTTCCCATAGCTAGGGCATTACACCTCGCAACTTGTAATGTAATGAACATTACATTGGTCCAAACGGCATGGTCTATCATTTTTAGTCAACAAGAAATGATCTAGTGACTTTGGGCTATGAGTTGAAGAGTTCACCACTGGGTACCCAAATTTAATGAAGACGGGTGATCCATGGTTACTACCGCCATATGTTGAGATAGGTACATGCATATTTGTTATTTGATGGCACACACTATGATAGTTAGGGAAAGCTTTTAACAATCAACATGGCATTTTCAAATAAGATATTATACAAACAATACATAGACATAAGAAACTAGACAAACAAAAACATCATACAAAAACAAGGGTATTTAATTGGTCATTTAAAGTCTAATGTGAAGCTTAACCCTCGACATCCCCAATGGAGTCACCACTATGAGAGACCGGGAAAACTAGGGTGCTCTCAAAAAAGGGGTTAGACATCGACACCCTCCCTTTTGAGGATTATGTGTGGAGTCGCCACTTATTTTTTGTTACAAAAAATAAGAAAAAAAAAAAAGACATGGTACATACTTGAATAATACAACCTCTCATTAATTTTAATGAATTACAATTTAATAAATGAAATATACATGGCTTTGTTTCCTAGATTACAATTTAGTAAAAAATTACAAAGCTTTGTGATAGGCCAAAAACGTATTGACCCCTTGTGATGAATTAATTGATTAATTAGCCAAGTTTATTAATTAATCAAATTAACATAAAATATGCGTGGTAGCACAAACAAATCACCAATGAAACTAAATGCAGTGGAAAATAAATTAACACGCTGATTTGTTTACGAATGGGGAAAACCAACACGGTAAAAACCCCACCGGATGATTTTAAGGTCACCATTCCCGAGAATCCACTATTATCAAAACAAGCGGTTATAAGTAAAGGAATCCCGATACCTTATACCAACCTATAGTTGAACCCTTACCCAATACCCAATATCCAATTGGACTTGTTCTATAGTGACAATCTCTCCTTTTGATGCATGGCTTGATGCATGAGACTAACCAATTACGCAGATCCCAGTATGCGACTTCAATCACCAACTAGAGAAGGTTGTTGGCTACTAAGTTCTTGATTCATCCGGACAATGAAGATCAAGAAGGTGCTTGGTCACAAGTTGCACAAACACAACAACTTCTACATAAGAACGATGAACTAGGGCAAATTAAATCCGGTCACAATTTGCTTGAACAAACTTTACTCAATACTTGTGCAACTTGTGTAACCTTTGACGACCCATAAAATAATCCTTTTATATGTCTAGGGTTGTGAGAAAAGAAAGTTCAAACACATAATCACGGATTAGAAGAAAATAGAACAGAAAAATCGGTTTCTCTTAAACCTCGATAAATTGCCCTCTCGTCGAAAGCGGTTTAGAGCCTCGAGGTCGAATGAACAGCTCTTCAAGCTCAATAGATGCTAACTGTCGAGCTTTAATGAACTTGCACTTTTCAGCTTGAATCTTGGACAGACTTGCAAGGCTTTAACACTTGATCTTGAAACAAGATTTCTTGAAGTATTAAACACATCCTAGATCTACTGAGACGGGAATGCATCGAGGTTTATGAAAAATAGATTTTCAGTTCTGTTTTGACTCTAATCCATGATTATGTGTTTGGGCTTTCTTCTCACAACCCTGAAATATAAAATGATTATTTTAAGGGCCGTCAAAGGTGACACAAGTTGCACAAGTATTGAACAAAGTTTGTTCAAGAAAATTGTGACCGGAGACAGAATTTGCCCTAATTCATCGTTCTTGTGAAGAAGTTGCTGTGTTTCTGCACCTTAGGGTTTTATGACCAAGCATCTTCTTGATCTTCATCGTGGATGAACTGAAGAACTTTGTAGCCAACAACCTTCTCTAGTTAGTGATTGAAGTCACGTAGTAGGATTCGCGCGGTTGGTTAGTCACGTCTTGGGAGCCGTGCATCAAAAGGAGAAATTGTCACCATAGAACAAGTCCAATTGGGGTAAGGGTTCAACCGTAGGTTGGTATAAGGTACTGGAATTCTTTTACTTGTAACCGCTTGTTGTAATAATAGTGGAATTTCGGGAGTGGTGACCTTAAAATCACCCGATGGGGTTTTTCCCATGTTGGTTTTCCCCATTCGTAAACAAATCACCGTGTTAATTTAATTTCCGTTGCAATTAGTTTAATTGGTGATTTTTTGTGCTACCACGCGTTTGCATGTTAATTTGATTAATTAATAAACTTGACTAATTAATCAATTAATTAATCACAAGGGGTCAATACGTTTTTGGCCTATCGTAACTTTCCATATAATACTCAGAACACACATTTGCTGGGATTGAGCTTCATTCCGTAGAGGTAAAGAGTTGTGAACATCTCTCTAAGATCATTCGGGTGATGATCCTCCTTTTTGCTTTTTACCAACATGTCGTCTATGTATACCTCAATGTTCCATCTAATCTGTTGGACGATCATTTTATTCACATGCCTTGGGTATGTTGCCCTTGCATTCTTTAATCCAAAGGGCATGACCTTGTAGCAAAAAAGGGCCTAGCTAGTGACGAACAATGTCTTCTCTTGGTCTGACTCCTCAAGCTTGATCTGGTTGTAACCAGAGAAAGCATCCATGAAGCTTAACAATTGGTGTCCGATCGTTGAATCCACAAGGAGGTCAATTCGTGGGAGGGGTTAGCTATCTTTTAGACAAGTTGTATTAAGGTCAATGTAGTCCACACACATTCTCCACTTCCCATTTGCTTTCTTGGCCATAACCATGTTGGCCAACCATTCAAGGTAGTAAACCTCTCTAATGAAGCCTACATCCAACAACTTACAAACCTCTTCGACTATGGCATTGTCCCTTTCTTAGCGAAGACCCGTTTTCTTTGGCGAACGGGTGGAAAGGATGGGGAAACATTGAGTTGGTGGACCATGATGCTCGGGTTGATCCTAGGCATATCTTCATGGCTCCAAGCAAAGATGTTCAGGTTGTTCCTTAGGAAAAGGATCAGCCCATCCCAAATCGAAAGGTTGATCTACGTTTCGATGCGAGTGACCCAATTCGGGTGTCCTTCATCTAGGGGGACAATCTCCAATCCCTCGATCGGCTCCATTTTGACTCATCGCTCTTCAATGTTCATAGCGGTCACTTGTTCATCCATTTCAAGCATGTAGCATTCTCAAGCTGCCACCTGATCTCCTCGAGCCTCTCCTATCCCATACTCCATTGGGAACTTCAAAGAGGGTGATATGTAGATGTGGCTGCCCTCCATGCGTTGAGTGTTGATCGCCCTATGATGGCATTGTAGGCTAACAAGCAATCTACTACCAAGAAAGTGACATCCCTTGTGATTTGTTGAGGATAGGTGCCGATGGTGACTAGAAACACAACGGATCCGACGAGTATGACCTTCGTTCCACCGAAGCCTACTAGAGGGGCATCGATGGTGTGAGCCATTCCCTACCGATCCTCATCTGTTGGAAGGCTGAATAGTAGAGAATGTCTGCTAAGCTTTCGTTGTCCACTAGGACCTGTCGGGTATTGAAGTCCACGATGGTTAGATTGATCACTAAGGCATCGTTATGTGGGTGATGGACCCGTCAAGCATCCTCCTCTATGAAGGCGATCACCGGGTCGTCCATCCGAGAAAGCTTGGGTGGAGGACCATGAGTTGGACATTTCGCACCATCCGTAAGTATGTCTTCCTTACTTTCCTCGAGGATCCGATCGTAGTGCCTCCCTCGACGATCACTCTTATCTCTCTAAGTGGGGCCTTAGGTCTTTCCTCAACCCATTAGTTTGGTTCTTGGTCCCTTGGCGGGTTCTCTCTTACCCTTTCTTAGCCTATGAACCAATGCAACTTTTCTTGCCTAATGAAGGCTTCTATCTCTTACTTTAGGTCATAGCAATTGAAGGTGTTATGCCCATGCTCATGGTGGAAGCGGTAGTACTTATTTCTCAACCTTCAGTTAGGGTTTCCCTTTAGCTTACCGGGCCATGCCAAAGTGAGGTCGTCCCTAATCTGCATCGGGGACCCTAATCGAGTGGGGCGTTGAGTGGGGTGAAGTTGGCCATTCGCCCGGGCGGGGGTCTTGACCTTCGTTCGTCCCTTCTATCGCCTATTTTGGCTACCTTCCTTCCTCTTTCCGGGTCGAGATCGTCATGCTTCTCTCACTTTTTCGGTCTGCCCCTTCTAGCGATCACGACATCTTTAGCTTTCATATACTTCGTGGCTCGGTACAACATGTCAACCATGGTCTTTGGGTCGTTCTTGTAAATCGAGAACAAGAACTTTCCAGATTAAAGTTCGTTGGTGAAGGTCGTGACCAGGACCTTATCATCGACTTCGTCAATTAGTAATGCCTCCTTTTTTAATCAAGTGACATACAACCTCAAACTCTCATTTCCCCGCTGCTTGATGTTTAGGAGGCTTGCTGAGGACCTCTTGTATCGCCGAGCTCCAATGAAATGTGTGATGAAGAGCCCACTAAACTCCTTGAAGGTTGAGATGGTATTGGGAGTTATCTTGCTGAACCATACTCGAGCTGGTCCTTTAAGTGTGGTGGGAAAGGCTCTGCACATGATCTCGTCTGGAACCCCTTGTAGATGCATGAAGGTTTTGAATGATTCCGTGTGGTCGAGGGGGTCCCTCGATCCGTTGTAGGCTTCCACTTGTGGCATTCTGAACTTGGCTAGAAGGGGGAAAGAGGTGACCAAAGTCTGCGAAAGGAGAGTCGGTATGATGGACTAGTTCATCTAAGCTAGTAGACACCCAACCCTTCAGGGCATTCATCATCACATCCATCTTCTCTTTCATTATCTGCATCTCTTATGCCATGCATTACGTGTAGACTTCAAACTCGGAGGGATGACTGGTATCCTGTTGGTCCCACCTACTGATGGCGTTGCTTTCCTCTTAGTCATCCCTCTCTTGATGATCATTTGTCGGGGGACGATCATTGTCATGTTCATCCCTATTCTACCCGTCATTTGTCGGGGGACGATCATTGTCGGCTCCTGATCATTCTGCTACTCCAACTATCATTCCAACTCGTGGTTCCGTTAAGTGAGTCGTTCAACTGTTGTGGCCAGGGTTTGCACCTGCCTTTCCAATGCATTGGGAAGGTTCCCGGTCTCTTGGTTGGTGGTGGCCATTAATCGCGTTTGAACCATACAACTCTTTGTCTTTGAAACGACGATACGACTTATCACTCATTCCCATAGACGATGCCAACTGATGATACACAAAAATCGTCGGTGAGTTGATTGTCCACACATGTGCCAATGGATGTACACGAAGAACAAAAGAGAAGAACCAATCAAAGGGCACTTTGGCTGGGTGCGGCCAAAGATCCTCCGAAGGTTAAGTCGATGATAGAAGAATCTCCAAGAACTCAAGAGTGCAAGAGCTAGGGAGGATTCACGTACCTCAAAATGGTTAGGGTTTGTTGTTTATATAGTAGTAGAGAGCTGACCTGAATCCCTTGATATTGGGGAATTTCCTTGCGGAGAGAAGGATCCCAAGATACTTGGGATCACCTTCCCATATATGGGAGATTTGATTGTGGGGTAGGATCTTTGGTCATGATGCGCAAGTAATTTCCATGTATGAACATATGGGTGGACCCCATGCAAGCTCCATTGGAAACCCTAAGGTGATGGGTCATCAGGATTGGGGGTTGTCTAACTTGTCGGCCCCTGGAGGATCGTCCCTCTAGGAGATTGGTTGTCTCTCTTCAGGGACCGATTGTCCCTTCCAATGACTGATTGTCCCTTCGAGGACTAATCACCCTTATGGGGCCTGATTGTCCCTCTCAAGGCCTAATCATCCGTCTTGAAGGATGATCTTTAGCTTTGAGTTTAGTCGTCCCTTTCTAGGGTTGGTCCAAAATTTTCCTCATCAAGTTTTATATGCAGAAAAAATTTTCAAATTCATATTTGATGAAAATGCAGATTAGTTTTGTATGTAGAAAAATTTCAGTTCGGTATTTAATGAAAATACAAATTTGTCTTGTATGCAAATTATTTCAAATCAGTATTTAATGAAAACACAAATCTGATATTTGTTGTTGTTCTTTTATCTTTTTTTTTTTTTAAAAAAATGTTTTTAGTAGTTTATTATAAATCTCGAAATTTAAAGAAGAATCAAATCATAAAGTTAGGCATGTTAATCAACTAATAAAAAATTGAATTAAGCATGTGAACATGGCAGAAAAATATGAACAAAATTGTATTGACAATAAAATCAACCATACATCCATGAAAATATGCGATGAACAAAACATATATATCAGATAGGAAAGAAAAGAAAAAAAATAAAAGGGTGAGATTAAAGACATACTTGCATATATGTACCCTTCAATAAAAGAATATTTTAGAAATCAAAGAAGTTTAACCTCTTTGAAATCTAAAATATGTTCACCGAAAAGAAATTCTTAAAGCCAAGGCTTCGAGAACGTCTTTAATGTAAGGAGAGCAAAAAAGTCAAAAAAAGAAAGGCCTTGAATGTTAGGAGGCCTCCTCTATTTATAGATGTGTTAGTTGTTTAGAAAATAAGCTAGGTTTGGTTAAAAATTAAGTCCAATCAGCTTAAAAAATAAGCAAAAAACGTATGGGGAAAATCCTCAAAAAAAGGAGATTTGGATAAGAGTAAGATGATTTTTCAGATCAGAATAAGTTTCAGTATTTTGATCATATCGTTTTGTTGAGGTCTAAAAGGGATCACGGTGAGGGAGGCCCAAAAGAGTGAGCCAGGCCCAAAAGGAAAAAAACAAGCTAAGTCCAAAGAAGCAGGTGCAAAGGGACCACGAAAGAATAAAAAGGCCAAGGAGGCTTGAAGCCCAAACGAAGAAACATCAAGAAGGAAAAGAAACTCACGGCAAGAGGCTAAGTAACCAGGATCCTCGGCAATCATCAAGGGGCGCGGATCCTTCCAGGTGTATAGTCAAAGAAGATTAAGACAGTTCGAAAGAAAAGGACAGGAAAAGGAAATAAGAAACAGAGCAAAGAAACACAAGCACCAAAAGACCCAAATGACCTCTCATGACACAAGCGGGAAGTGTCTCGAGGAACCAGAACAGAGAAATACGAAAAAGAGAATGGCATCGGGTGACTTTCAATTTGGCAGAATGGGATTCCGCCAGGCGGGGAAAAAAAGGGCAAACAGGGAATTGACAAATGGTGAGACCGAGAAGGGCATACCTCAGCACATCCTGAAGAAGGTAACCAACTAGGGACTTTCAAAGGAATCAAAGCTGAAAGAAGGAAAGAATGAGAAAAACGGGAAATAGAACCTGCCGAGTGAAAGGCACGGAATAGGCTTTGTTCACAAGAAGGCAAAACAGGGGAACCAATGGTTCCCCTGGAAGGCTAGAACTTCATTATAAAAGGAAGGGGTAGGTTACGAAGACAAAGCCAAATAAAAGGAGAAAAAAAAAAAAAAGAGATTTTTTAGAGAAAAGAACTATCAAGTAAAGTTGTGGTGAAGAGAAAGAAAACACTAAGGGAAAAATGAATATTGCTTCCCGGTATCCCGTAAAAGCCACTATTGCACATACTCGGATTCAAAGAGAATCAAACTTTGCAAGTTTTGAAGGCTGAAATAGCCATTCAAGACTGTAATTTTTGAGCTTGATTGAACCTTGTATCACGTCCTAGTGAGCCTTCAGAAACTTAACAAAGAACATATTAATGAAATATGTCTTAGTAATTCAAGGATCCCTTTAACATTATTGTACCTCTTTGTTAATCCTGTTTTCTTTTCCGAATTTACCTTGTTGTTTTGGCATGTCTTTCCATACGAATATCCTTGCTTGTCATTTTACTTGTATTGTAGGAAGCATCCCCTATGCATCACTTGACTCTTAAACGACTTGTTAGCAGTGGTGAGTCAAGGCCCGGTTCACCAAACCTCTTATTAGGCCCGGGATCCTTGGGCCTGAGTGTCACAAAAAAGGCACTCTTACATTTTGGCGACTCCACTGGGGACCGGGCAAAGAAGAGGGAAGAAGCAATCCCTTCACAGAGTATGCCTCCAAGACAAAGAAACAGCAAAGGAACTAATATGCCTCCTATGGCCTCTGAGCCCGTGGGAGAGAACGAGGTAGCTTCCAGGCAAAGAGGTGAGATACCCCTGGTAGAACAGGAGGTTGTGTCGGGACAAAGACACACAAGGCGGGAACCAGACCTCATGGCCAGGATGACAGCAATGTTGAAGGATCTGGAGCAAGAAGTTCATCTTCTCAAAGAAGGCGGGACATAGGAAATTAGAGACAATGTTCCCCCTACTGGTCACCAAGATGGAACGCAGCCGGAAGGAGGAGGGTCGGCGGTGGGAGGAAGAGCCAACCCTCAATACTTAACACCGGCAGATGTCAATACCCTCCTGGAGCAAGAAAGGGAAAAACTCTCGGGGATCCCCAACCAATTCTCTCGGGATCCCTCGTTCCCTCCAGAACTTCTTGGCAAACCATACCCTAAGGGGTACGAACCCCCAAAGTTCCATCCTTTCGATGGAAGAAGTGGAAGTGCTGTGGAACATGTGAGTAGGTTCATCCACACTATAGGCCCTTATGCAGAAGACAGAGAATTGTGTCTAAGGGAATTTGCCAAATCTTTAGTGGATAGGGCATACACTTAGTACACCACGCCGAGACCCGGGTCCATCAAAACCTGGAATGAGATGATGGAAAAATTCTGCGCCAAATATTATCCTGGTGAAGACAAGATCACTTTCCAGAACTTTCGGATGGTAAGGCAGAGACCTGGAGAGGATCCCGTCCAATTCATTAAAAGATTTGAAGATGTGTCCTTAGACTGCTATGGGAACCACGAAGAAAAGGAGCTCGTGGAAACCCGTGTAGCCAACATGCTTTTTGATTACAGGTTCAACCTTGAAAATCTATGTATCACGCGATTCTTGACTCGATTCTGAGAGAAACCGAGAAGGACGGCGCAAACTATGAGGACAAAAAGGATGCCCGTGTCCCAAGCTATGACAAAGATCGATAGGAGAAAAAAAGGAAGAGGCCGGATGGGAAGGTGTTCGAGGAACCACCGGTGATCCCATGTACAGCTAAAGAGTTAAGCCATGTCTTAGACAAATGGATCGGAGATGGAGTTGTTAGGCCATTCACTATGTCCAGGCCACCAACTAAAGAAGAAAGGAAGAACCCTTTATTTTGCAGAGTCCATAATTATGTCAAGCATTCCACCAAGGATTGCTGGACCCTTCGCAAACTCTTCCATAAAAAGTTGAGGGAAGGAACCCTGGAACTCACTCGGAAGGAGCCAGAAGTGCGGAGAAACCCCTTACCTAACCACAAAGGGAAAGGGGTGGTAGCGATAGTAATACATGGAAACCCGGCAGAAGCGGGAGAATCAGAAGGATCCTTCCACCCGAGCACAGTCGGGACCCTCCGGAAGAATCTCGAGTTCAGGTCACTATTCAACCAATTGGGATTTGGACCAGAAGCAAGAATGGTGGCCACAGAGTCTCTCATGAGCATAGCAAACAGATTCGGAATGGAATGCTTTACAAGAGAGTCACATGCTAGTCGAGCTTTCCTGTAGACAGCCAATGCAATAACCTTCACCGATGAAGACATGGAGATTGAGCACCCAGACCACCGTAGACCCCTTTATCTAATGGACACCATAAACGGCGTCCAAATCAGAAGAGCACCGGTGGACACGGGGTCATCGCTCAATCTCATAGCCTTGAGTACCCTGGAAGCTGTGGGCTTAGTTGTGAGAGGATCCTGGGGGTTTCCATGGAAATAACAGGATTTGGAGAATCGGTGGAATCAACGAAAGGATACGTGCGGCTAGCCTTAAGGGTAGGGCCAATAGTAGCCCCGACAAGGTTTCATGTGATTAATGCGAAGTTTCTTACCATGTGTTCTTTGGGGCCTGTGGCTTCATAAACATCGCCTTATTCCATCTACGTTCCATCAATGCATTAAGGGGAGACTGAATGGGAGGCCCGTAAGGATCCCTACCAACCGTAATCTTTCAGCCAGGGAGAAGTGAACTTTGCGAAAACGATGTTCTATGATGAATTGGAGCCAGATGATGAGAGCCCCGCCTGGGGACCCAAGGGCACCCATCCTAGAAGAAGAAGAAGAAGAAGGAGGGAGGGGCACCCGTGACTCGAGGAACCTTCTCGAAAGAAAAAGACAAAAGAGGGAGCTCGACTTTTCAAGATCCCGAGAATGTGTGGTGGTACGGGAACCTGGAGGGAGGCTAATCTATCGTTTGTGAAGGTGCGCAGGGCGTGAATGCATTATGCGAAAAGGTCCCGAACCACCAAGCCGCATGATGGTCCAAGAAGAAATTCGAGAAGAACCAGTTAAGGAAGCCCAGTTTAGCTTTGAGGAAGAATTAAAGGAAATAGATTTGGGAATCGAACCGGGATCCCGAAAGCCTGTCTTCATTAGCGATCAATTGGTGGCACAAGAAAGGGAACAACTGGTAACCTTACTTCAAAAATACAGAGATGTGTTTGCATGGACCTATGATGAGATGCCTGGTTTAGACCCGTGGATTGGTAGTCCATTCTCTTAATGTGGACCCGGGGATGAGGCCGAGTAGTTCAATCGACTAGGGTCTTCCACACCGAGGTAGAAGCTCAAATAGTTCAAGAGGTCAAAAAGTTGCTAACAATGGGTTTTATCAAACCCATCCAACACCCAAAATGGCTTTCCAACATTGTACCCGTGAAGAAGAAAAATGGTCAAATTCGTTGTTGTGTGGACTTTCGCAACTTGAATAAGGCGTGCCCTAAAGATGAATTCCCCTTATCCAATATCGACCTCCTTGTAGATTCAATTGCAGGAAGCTCAATGTTCTCATTTATGGATGGGTACAGTGGGTACAACCAAATCCGCATGGCTGCCAAAGATGCAGAGAAGACGGCATTGAGAACTCCAATTGGGAACTTTTACTACACCGTAATGCCCTTTGGCCTCAAAAATGCGGGGGCTACGTGTCGGCGAACCATGACAGACCATTTTCCATGACATGATACATGAGAAGATGGAAGATTATGTAGATGACATTGTGGTCAAATCAAAGACCGAGCAGGACATTTCCAAGTACTTGAGCAAGTCTTTGAAAGATGCGGAAGTACAAGTTACGTATGAACCCCATGAAATGCGCCTTGAGTGTCTGCTGGAAAGTTCCTTGGGTTTCTGGTACATCACAAAAGCATAAGTGTGGATCCAGCCAAGGCCACAGCTATCGCCACAATGAGAAGACCAACTACTGTTAGAGAACTCAAAAACTTCCTGGGAAGGGTCTCCTATATTAGGAGATTTGTGCCTGGTTTGGCCTCGAGTGCACGCGAGTCTATCCAAACTGTTGAAAAAGGGGACTGAATTTACCTAGGGAGCGGAGCAGCAGGAGGCTTTCCAAAGAATTCGGGGCATCATGAATCATTTGCCCACCCTCCAGGCACCGTGATTGGGCGACCTCTGCTATACTTAGCATCAAATTCCCGGAAATAGGAGCTTTCTTTGGCACAAGAAGACGACCAGGGGAATGAGCGGCCTATTTACTATGTAAGCGAAACACTCAAGGATACCAAGACCAGGTACCCTAGAATAGAGAAAGCCTGCCTAGTAATCATCTACGCGTCCCAAAGCTAAAGAGGTACTTCTTAGCTCACCAAATCCTTTTGGTGACCAAGTTCCACCCCATAAAAGCACTCCTGCACCAGCCCCTTCTCACGGGAAGAATAGCACAATGGCTAGTCTTGCTCTCTCAATATGACATAAGTATCAGAACTCCCAAGGTCACAAAAGCTAGGCCATAGTAGATTTGCTAACTCGGTTCCCAGGAAAGGAGGAAGGCCCACTGAGCGAAGAAATCCTTGGTGAGCTAGCGATAACAGAGATCCCAGGAAAGAAATGGATCATGAGGTTTGACGGGTCGGCTACAGCAACTTCAAATGGGGTAGGAATTGTATTAAGTTGTGAAAATGGGGACATCATACCCTTGTCTTTCAAGCTTGATTTCTCGTGTTCTAATAATGCAACTGAATATGAGGCATACTTAACCGGGCTGACTATAGCACTCAGCATAGGAGTGAAACATATGAGAGTGTTGGGAGATTCCAACCTTGTAGTCTCCCAAGTGAAAGGTGACTTCGCTTTACGGGAACAAAGCTTAGCGACCCTCGAACTTGGGCACAAAGGTCGGCTGGAATTTCGGACCTTTAGCATAGAGTACACTCAAAGAAGTGAAAACAGGGTTTCTTTGATGCGCTCGCCACTCTGGGATCCCAAATACCATTTAATGGGAGAGACACGCTGATAAAAATAGGAAGGCAGGAACATTCTATTGTAAGGATCCTCCAAGGGATGTACCCCGGAGAGTCCAAACAGTGGGATTGGAGAAGCGAAGTCAAAGAAAAGATGAAAGAGGCGGGGCCCGGAGGGAACATCAAAGAACTAATGGATTAGACTCAAATAGAAGGGGAATTGTATAGAAGGCTGCCAGGTGGAATATTGTCCAGATGTATCACCGAGAAGGAAGGAAAGCTCAAGCTAGAAGAATTACATACCCAAGCTTGTGGAGTTGTAGAAAAGGTCGGCCTATATAGAAGGATGCAACGCATGGGGTATTATCGGCTAAATATGGACAAGGAGGCAGCAATTATACGGGAGAAATGTCGGGAGTGTTGGTTGGCAATAGATAAAGAAGAAAGCTACGCTGTGTTTGTTGCAGAAGATTGGCGGGTTCCTTTCATAGGATACATGGCTCAGGGGATCCTACCAATTGACAGAACACTAGCCCACATGCTCAAGAAACTAGCGGACAGGTATTTCCTGCAGAACGACATCTTATTCAAAAAGGGATACAGTGGGGATCCCCTAAGGTGCTTGGGGCCAAAGGAAGATAGAGAAGTAGTCAGGGAAGTTCATTCTGGAGATTGTGGAAGTCACCCGGGAAAAGAAGGTCAGTATAAGCAATTACTGTTGTTGGGATATTACTGGCCAACGATGAAAAGGGACTACGAGGAGCTAGTCAAAACATGCCATGCCTGCCAAGTCCTGGGAGATGCAATTCACACTCACCCAAATGTTCTACAGGATATGACGACACCATGACCTTTTCACACTTGGGGGCTTGATCTCATAGGGCCTATAAACCCTCCATCCAATGGTTACATATGGATCCTGGCAGCCACCGAGTACTTTACAAAATGGGTAGAGGCCATCCCTTTGAAAAAAGCCACTGGAGCAGCCGTAGCAAATTTCATTCAAACCACATCATTACAAGGTTCGGGATCCCGGAAGATTGATCGGTGACAATGGAACCCCATTCATAAACAAAGACATGAAGGGGTTAATCAAAACATATCACATCAAGCGGAAGCTACCCCATACTACCCACAAGGAAACGGCCAAGCTGAAGCTACCAATAGGGTAATGTTAAAGATCCTTAAGAAGATGAAGCATGAGTATGGAGGGAAATGGAGTGATCATCCGGCGGATGTACTCTGGGCATGTAGGAGCTCTGTAAAGACGGCCACATGATTCTCCCCATTCTCCCTAGTCTATGGAACAGAAGCTATCAGCCCCGTGGAGTTAGTCATTCCTACACCAAGGGTAGTTCTAAAAGAAAGCCAAACAATGAAAGGAGGTGGCGATCCGGAAGGAGTAGAAGAAGAAAGAGAGCTAGCCAAAAAAAGAAGCCGGAGGTACCAGCAAAGAATGACTAGAGCATATGCACAAGCAGTACGCCCAAGAATGTTCACTGAAGGGCAATTGGTACTAAGGATGGCGGAGCACGTAAGGAGGAACCTACCAGGGCCCTCTAAGTTCACCCCAAAGTGGGAAGGACCCTACATCATTAGTGCAGCCCATGAGAGTGGGTATTATTACCTTACCAAGGAAGATGGGACAGTCTTGACAGAACCCATAAACGAGAAATGGCTGAAACAATACTATGCATAAGGACGAAGGGATCCCAGCACATCGGGATCCTTTTACTAGCTACACAACCCGCTAAGTGTTTTTATTTTTATCTTTTTATTTCCTTGAGTTTTTGTCATGAATTCTGGTCTAAATGATTTTGTTCGGGAACCTATGATAGATTGACACTCTGTGGTCAATACTACACTAAATGATTTTCTTTGTTCTTTAAAAGATGACCATATTTTAATGAAGTTCCTTTTCTCCAATATTTGAGTCTTTCTTTTAACACCGCAAAGTCCAAGTTTGGATAGATTTAAGGAAGGATACCCGAGTAAAAAAAAAAAAAAAAAAAAAGAAAAAGGTATGTAATACCCTTTTACATATGGCCCAGATTCACCTCACAGATGATTTCAAATACCCCACAGAGAGTTCCAAGTGCATAGGTCTAGGATCATAGGCAAAAGTAAAATACCCAAGATACCTAGCCTAGCACTTGGCAAAAGAGGGGAACCTGTCAAAGTTCATGAACTGGGACCATATCTCAAAAAAATATATATATATACAAGGGAAAAGATACCAAAGTGTACCCGATTCAAGACTTGCACAATAGACCATCGGGTACCTGGACCAGAACTTACAATGAAGCCTATAGGAACCATGGTCCAGGACTCGGGAAAGAAAAGAGAAACGTCATATATCAAAAAAAAAAAAAGAAGGCAATATATCAAAGAGAAAGGCAGATCCACATACTAAGAAATTAGAAGCAGTTTTGAAACACAAAAAAAAAAAAAAAAAGCAATGTTCAAAAAAAAAACTTATACAACCCCAAACTGTTTATACGAATCTAAAGAAAGCTAAGGAATGAGGCCGGCCAACAAGGAGCCATCCGGGGGAATGATAGGCACAGTTGAAGTAGAAAGAATCCTCTGCCGCTTAACCTTCAAATCTTGTAAAATCTTGTGAGCACGAGCCAAAGTTTCCTCGGCAGCAGCTATCTCAACATCTATGCTCTTGGAGGATTGCCTGCAAACAACATATGAGCCGACAGACACAAGTGATCTAGCAAAAAGGATAAATTGAACTTGACCTCTAGAAGGTCTTGGACCACTCCTCTCCACTCCAGAAGCCTTTCTTTAGACAAAGAGTCCACAGAAGAATTCCTCGGTGAAACCAAAGACAACAAGCGCAATCAACACTCCATCAAAATATTACCCAGAAAAACGCCTCCCCACAAGCCATCGGTGATATCCCCGTGACTCTTGATCGGACTCTCTAACAGCGGTAGGCCTTCAACGAGAACAGAGAAACGTAGGAAGCTGCTATAAGAAGACCCAAAAGAATAGAAGTGGCTAGCAAGGAGGTCATTAAACTCCAAGAGGTCATAGCGAGCTAGGAAGGAGGAAAGCCTTGAATCAAGATCTGAGGGCAGCCACTCCCGAGGCGTCCCCCATCGCCGTGTCACCGCCTACAGAGACTAGAGGACTTGCAGCCTTTTGCTTTGACCGAGGATCGGCAATTGAACGGATCTCACAATTCCTTCAAGGATAACAGGCTCAAAATCTTTAAAGCCTGTATCAATATTCGTAAAAGAAAAGGAAAGGGAAGAACAGATTTAGTCTTTTTTTTAAAAAAAAAAAAAAAAAAAAAAAAAAAGAAAAGAAGAACAAACCAAGATTACCCGACTTCTTGAGGCAGAGCCTCTTCTTCCCGATCCCCTGATTTCCCCGAAGATTCTTGGAAAGAACATAAAGTAAGTTGAAGAAAGGGTGAAGAACCAGTGGCAAAATGGCTAAAAGAAGGAAGAGATGCAGGGGGCTTCGCCATGGAAGAAGGAAAAGAAAAGAGGGTAGGGAAAGAAAGAAAGAAAAAAGAAGCACAGTGGAAACAGCTCGCACTCACCTTCTGAGCTTTCTGATTCTAAGGAGGAGGCAACACCGGGAGCGGACCTCGACCGACTTGACCTAAAAGGAGAAAGAAAAGACGGAACTCAAAAAAAAAAAAGGGAAAAAGAAAAATAGAGATGAAACGCTATTTTAAGGGAAACATGGCTCACCTGTTTGTTTGGATAAAAGAGTGTCTCCCAAAGTCCCTTTATCTAACAATGTTTGAGGAAACACAGATCTGATGGGACTAGGAGTGCGCTCAAGATGAGGACTTTGAGATGCGGGGATCTTAGAGGCTTCGGGATCCCGAGAATCCTCGGAACCCTGTATCGGTTGCCCGGTCTCCTCGGCCAGGCCACCATTAGGGAGCTCCTCCCCCACAATAGGAAATGCAACAAAAAGGGCTATAACGACTTCTTCTTCCAGAATTTTGTTGGTCATAAGAGGAGACACCTCCACCTAAAAAAAAAGGGGGGGGGGGGAAGCAGTGCTAAGTGAAAAAAAATGGGGTAATGCAAACAACACAAGATGCGAGCAAAAGAGGGAAAACATGAACAAAGAAAACACATAACACGTCATCACCGGAAGATTGACTTTTGCCCTTCTTGAAATCGGACTTGCGTTTGGACTGCAAAGGAAACCATCACTCGTCGAAGAAAGAGGAAATAACTGCAATAATATGAACAAGTGAAAAAGAGAGAAGAAGGAAAGAAGTCTTGCCCTTCTCTCTCTCTCTATAGATTCTCTAGAAGTCTTTTGTTTACTACGAGTACGCCTGAGGGGGTCCTAAAGGGGGCTGGAATACAAAATCAGAGGATCCTAAAGAACCATGGACTGAAGCGATCACAGAACCTGGGAAAAAGAAGACTCTACCTTGGTCTTCTTCCGGGTCCTTGAAGCCAAAGGTTGCCCGACATCCTTGCCTTCCTGGGATACCAAATGTGTTTGAGATTTCCCGTTTTTTCTTCTTTTCATCTCGGGACCAACCTTCACGCCCTCTGTACTTTCCTCAACATCAACTGTTTTCATTTTTCCTGGCTTGACATCCTTACCTTTACCCGAAGCGATGCAGCACCTATTGTCTCCACTTTGCACCTTTCTTAATAGGTACTCCGGAGGAAGTGCCAATAATGAGACTGCAACCCAACCAAGTCTCGGGAAAATCTTGCGCATAAGTCACCCAACCTCCCCTGGAGGCATGCCACTCTGCGAACCCAACCTTGCTGCTTACAACAGCAGAAACAATTCCAGCAGTAGGAAGGGATAAACGCCTATTGAATGTCGGAGCAGAAGCAATACCAAGATTTGGGGTTTCCCGAACTAAACCAGAGGCAACATAGCCAATGAAAGACTTCTGTATTCTTCTCCAATAACTAGTATAGCCACTAGAAGCAAAAACTCCTCTTTGGGAGTTAGGTACTGCAAATTGGGGGCTCCTCCATGACCAATAAGAAAAGGCCTGCAGCCTCAAGAAAGGATCCAAAGAAGGAAGGGACGACACCACGTCCTTAAAAACTGGAGGAATGTCTTGGTCAAAACCAAACTGCCAGAGCACCCAGTGTGTTGAATAATGGGTATATTTTGGGCCACTCAAAGAGGGCACAGGAAGCCAAGAGGGGCTAATGCAAGCAAGATAAGCCGATCGCCCTCATCACCACGGCACAAGTCAAAGTATTACCTGTAGAAGATAAAAAGGAAGACAACACAGAATCACACGCAAAGCTAGGGCCAAACTCACAAGGAGATCTCCAATGTAAGCTCCCTGCTTGATCAAATAACTCCACAAGATTGAGGCCACCACCTTTCAAGCTAATCCAACGAAAAATAATGGGAAAAGCATCGGTCAAATTGCCACAAAGACCCTTCACTATGTCAGGGGATCCTTGGAATTTATCCTTCACAAATTTCAAATTCACTGCACTTGGCTAAAGTAGCTACGAAACGGTCCCACATAAAAATCAAGGATAGCACAATGAAGAGACGAGGTAATCACATAACAAGAATCACCCTCGGTCTCATCTCCATGAAGCTGGTCCAATTGAGAATACACATGACCCAAAAACAGAGGGGCTAAAGGATATTGGGTACCTCGAGCTAACTTAATCGCTAATGGAAAAAAGGAAGACTTAACCGCGTACCCAAGAAACTTGCTGAACAAGAACTTGCTAAGCCAAAATGCCGGAAAATCAACCCACCTCACTTCCTTATTCTTCTCACGAGAAAGGGTCATCACCCATCTCCCCATTCTAGCCGGCTTACCACCAGGAGAGCAAAGACGACCACCAAAATGGCCAAACAGTTTATCTTCCACCACAAGATCCTCTTGAAAAGGTTGATATCAAAGGGACTCTCATCACCAAACACCGGGAGAAGGAAGTTGTTAACCACGTCCTCGAGGGTAATCGTCAATTCACCAACAGAAAAGAAAAAAGTATGAAGGGAAGGGCACCAACGATGTACCGGATGTCCGAGCCCTTTGGTGTCTCTGAAACCCTCAAGGTTTCTAGAAATAGCCATTGCCTTTAGGATACCAGCGCACTCCAGGCGACCCACAAACTCCGCATCGATGACGGCTCATTGTCTACCGAGATGGGCCAGCCTTGGATTTTTCCCGGGACAAAATCAAAGAAGATAGGCATCGCCTCTCGAATTCCTTGTCTAATCTGAAGGTCAAAAATCTCTCTGGGGTCCGGAACCTGGGCGGAACCAGCAAAACCCGCTTGGCGAGAAAACATCCAGGCATGAGGAGACAGAAGAGCCTCGCCATGAGATACATGAGGAAAAAACGGACTGGGAGAATACCAGGGATCCCGTAAAGGGAAGGCCGGACGTTCGATAACTTCACGAGAATCACTCGGAGCGGAACCAGAAGAACCTTCGCCCTCGGAAGGATCAGTGCACGCTCTCTCCTTTTTCGGGAAGAAGAAGAAGCTATTGGAACAACACGAATAATGAGAAGAGAAGAAATTGAAAGAACGAAAAAGGGGAAGACGGGAATAACAGAGAAGAAAAAGAAAAAAAAAGAGACCCAAGAATGAAAGACTCAGAGAAGCAAAGTGATAAGGTGAAACGGCCACAATAAAGGCGCAAAGAGCAGTTGGAGAAGACAGTGTATGGAAAGACGCGCCAATTGCAAAAAAATTTAATTTTGAAGAAGGGATTAATCAGCGGTTATTAATGAAAAGTAACGGGAAACGAGAAAAGTGGGTAGAGGAATTTTACCTTAAATACTCAACTACCACGTCCGTGCAAAGAGGAAACTGCAAAAATAAGGGAATGCAACACACAAGAAAAGACTAAGGTGACCAAAAGCAGCGAGAAAAAGGCCGGGATCCTAAGTAAGAAAGAAGGGAACCCGGAGAAAAAAAAAAAAAAAAAAAAAGGGGGATCCTACGAAAATCTTAGAAAACCTGAATTACTCACGCATGGGCTTCTGGCAACCCACGAGCTCGGGGGGCTAAATGTTGAGGTCTAAAAGGGATCACGGTGAGGGAGGCCCAAAAGAGTGAGCCAAGCCCAAAAGGAAAAAAACAAGCTAAGTCCAAAGAAGCGGGTGCAAGGGGACCACGAAAGAATAAAAAGGCCCGGGAGGCTTGAAGCCCAAACGAAGAAACATCAAGAAGGAAAAGAAACTCATGGCAAGAGGCTAAGTAGCCAGGATCCTTAGCAACCATCAAGGGGCGCGGATCCTTCCAGGCGCATAGTCAAAGAAGATTAAGACAGTTCGAAAGAAAAGGACGGGAAAAGAAAATAAGAAACAGAGCAAAGAAACACAAGCGCCAAAAGACCCAGCGACCTCTCATGACACAAGCGAGAAGCGTCTCGGGAACCAGAACGAGAGAAATACGAAAAAGAGAATGGCATCAAAGGCGACTTTCAATTTGGCGAAATGGGATTACGCCGGATGGGAAAAAAAGGGCAAACAGGGAATTGACAAATGGTGAGACCGAGAAGGGCATACCTTAGCACATCCCGAAGAAGGTAACCAACTAGGGACTTTCAAAGGAATCAAAGCTGAAAGAAGGAAAGAATGAGAAAAATGGGAAATAGAACCTGCCAAGTGAAAGGCACGGAACAGGCTCTGTTCACAAGAAGGCAAAACAGGGGAACCAATGGTTCCCCTGGAAGGCCGAAACTTCATTATAAAAGGAAGGGGTAGGTTACAAAGACAAAGCCAGCGAAAAGGAGAGAAAAAAAAGAGATTTTTTAGAGAAAAGAACTATCAATAAAGTGGTTGTGAAGAGAAAGAAAACACTAAGGGAAAAATGAATATTGCTTCCCGGTATCCTGTAAAAGCCACTATTGCCCATACTCAGATTCAAAGAGAATCAAACTTTGCAAGTTTTGAAGGCTGAAATAGCCATTCAAGATTGTAATTTTTGAGCTTGATTGAATCTTGTATCACGTCCTAGTGAGCCTTCAGTAACTTAACAAAGAACATATTAATGAAATATGTCTCATTAATTCAAGGATCCCTTGAACATTATTGTACCTTTTTGTTAATCCTGTTTTCTTTTCCGAATTTTCCTTGTTGTTTTGGCATGTCTCTCCATATGAATATCCTTGCTTGTCATTTTACTTGTATTGTAGGAAGCATCCCCTATGCATCACTTGACTCTTAAACAGCTTGTTAGTTGCGGTGAGTTAAGGCCCGGTTCACCAAACCTCTTATTAGGCCCGGGATCTTTGGGCCTGAGTGTCACAAAAAAAGGCACTCTCACACGTTTCACTAAAAATTCCAATTTATCTGTAATTTTGATAACTAAAGGGAAATTTGATTTTCTACAACTTTGCCAGAAATAGCCTAGTCCTAATTTTGAGTTCTAGTATGTCAAAAGTGCCTTGAAACGTGAATCTAAACTGTACTAGTTGATTAGCATGTTTCAGAAGTGTTTTCCAAGTCTAAAACTGTATGTGGACAAATTTTAGAGTTACTTTCATGATAAACCTCATCGCAAAGTGATAATTAGGATTTTGAATATAATTATCCCAAAAGCCTAATTATTTACTGCCTTTAAATATTATCAACTTATTTGTTTTAATCCCATGCAACAAATCTCACTTTAAGAAAAATAGTTAACCAATCACAAAAATTAATTTAATTAATTTTAATCATTAACCAATCAAAATTAATTTTAATGGATCACATGTGATCAGTTGCACCCAAATGAATACATGCGGACCGTGAAAACTAGATCTTGTGACATCTTTCAATCCGATGGTCCAATTTGGGAATCGGGCATACTATTTTGACTGTTAGAATCTCAAGATCATTTTTATGATATGCAATGAATAATTAAATACATGTAATGCAACTATAATTTTTGGGTATTTGAAATGGTTGTTTTAGTCATCTTCCAAAACTATATTATGAGTGCAAAATCGAGTGTCTACAAAGATGAAGATGACAATGATGATAATGTTGGTGGTGCATTTGGTTCACATGATGATATTAATTTCAAATATCTCTATGACAAATGAGGCTTGTGTTGTTACCAAATGAACCTTAGAACTTAATAGTTCTTTGTTTGAAACTTATTTGTTATTTGGATGTAATGAACTTATCTATTTGATTTTGTTGATAGTTTATTAAGTTAAGAACAATTATTTTGTAATGTTAGTTCTATGGTTTAAGGATAGTTGTTTTGTAACGTTAGTTTTATGGGTAGGGATGATTATTTTGTAATGTTAATATGTTGATGTTTAGTACCCTTTGTTACATTTTGGTATTTTTATTTAGTAAATATTAGATATAAATTGTTGAAAAATTACATAAATTCTTTAAAAAGAAATATATGTATTACTATTAGTTTATTTGTATATAAAAATTTATTTAATTTAATTTAATTTAAATATTATTAATTAAATTATTATTGACGTCATTGATTTGACAACTTGTTCAACCTCCGTTGTACTTTAATATCAATAATCAATTCCTTTTTCAGTTTTTTGATTATACTCTTTTTTTAAACTATGAACATAACTACTACTTTTTAGTGTTTTCAATAAAAATGTCTAGGGTATAAATCTTCCATTTTCCTTATTGTGGCTATTTACTTAACTAAAATAAAAAATAAAAAAATAGCTCAAAGAGGAACAAGGGTAAATATAATAAGGACTTTACTAACATATGCTCTAAGGACACACAATAATATACCATTTTTTGAAAAAGTTTTATCGGGAATTGAAAAAGTTTTACAACTTTTTCAATTCTCAATAAATTTTTTCCAAAAATAGATTTGTTAATGTATGGGACATATATTAACTAGACCCATATAATAATATCTTAGGGTATATATTATCCGGACTCATATAATAATACCTCCTAACTTTTTAATTGTTACAATAATACCCTTTAACCCTTTTTTTTCATTTCAAAAAATTATTATATATACTTTAGTACTATAGCAATTAAATCCTTTATGTCCATTCTCAGCCTATTTTAATATATTTTTTTTCACTCAATGATATACAGGTGAGGTAGGTGTGGTAGATATTATCACTTACTTTAAGGCCTCGAGGGGAGCTACTACGAAACATGAGTAAGGCAGATTGTTCGTCCATTCTCTAGTTGGAAACAACTGGAAGCTTTTTTTTTTTTTTTTTTTTTTTGAGCGTACAACTGGAAGCTTTGCACCTTATAATCACATGACTTATTAATTAAAGCTATTTTTGTCTTTTTTTTCTTTTTCTTTTTTCAGTAAACCATGGAAAATACATAGAACTAGGAATTAACTATTCGGTTATAATACGTTACAATATATATTAGCTTTGTCATAAGTTAAAATACTTTCCGCCACAGGCGGTGGGCTCAAAAAACCAACAAAAGAAGATAAAGCTACATTTCTCTTTGTCGATAGGCTGGATTTGTCGTTTTGATTTTTTTTTTTTTGGCTAGGTAATTGGCCTTCATTATTAACTTGCATTTAATTTTTTTCAACTTCCCAATACCACACCGACTTGGTTCATAGGTAATTATTCAATATTTCGAAAATATAATTACATGATATTCTTTTTTTCTTTCAAAATAGTGGACTTTGTCATTCCACATGTGATATGAGGAAGTAGCATATCTCCACAATTTTAGAGTATTTATTAATTTTTCTTTGGTTCAGAAAAATATATTGTTATATGGTATTCTTTTTCTTTTCTTTTTTTCCCACAAAAAAGTGGATTTCGTCATTCCACTGGGAAGCATTATTGATTCATTTTTCTTTAATTAAGGAAAAATAATAATAAAGTGGTAACTGCATTAATATTCTCAACGAGCCATGTCAATTGTCAACTTTTTTCTTAAAAATAAAGAATTGGTATTGGTAAGTGCATTACCAATGTACGTAAATTTTTAAAAAATAATAAAAAATTGTGAGGGTAAATTTCAACATGCTCTGATGCTCTTCGACCAAAGCCTTATCCCAGAGCTTTTTTATTTTTCCCTGAGAATCGTCTTATTCCATTGGAGTTGGCGTGTCATTATAGGTGTGTGTATTTTCATAATAATAATAATAATAATAATAAAAATAAAAAAATAAAAAGAGAATCGTCTTATCCTATATGGTTGGAAGTACATGAGATTAGGATTTTTTTTTTTTTTACAAGATAGAATTTCTATTCTAACCGAATCTAAGTGTATATGTATGTGAAACTTCTTCCTGTAGATTTAAACCACGGCCCTTACCCTCCACACCTCACAAACATTTATACTTGTGGAGTGACCACCGCACCAAAGGTGCACGATGGTGTGAGATTAGGATTTGATACTAATATATTTAGTAATTGTTAGAAGATTTAAAATTTATGAATTTTTCTGTTTATTGTAATTTTTTAAGAAATTTCTTTTAGCTGCTAAGTTATTGGAGATTGATTGTCAATGGATTGTCAGCTATTGGAGTTGTATTTTTCAGAAAAGTCTTTGAAGTTTTATTTGTCATTGAATTATTATTATTATTTTTTTAAATAATTATTGAATTTTGGGATGGCTTTGACCACTTACATGGGGAAATTTTTATGGGTATCATTGTCACATATCTAGTTCATATATTTTGTTTGGGACTTGACAGTTTTGGCCGTGCACATTAATTTGATATTGCCGAATTTGAAGTTTAATGTGCCCAGGTTGTTATTGCATCCAACTATGGGAGTATAGTCCCAGCATACTCCGGGATTATACTTTTGGAGCACACAGTAATTTTCCAATGTGCCCCCAAAATTTTACCATTGTTGTACCTCTCCAATGTATATTACAATTTATGATTCATATTCAAAGATAAGTCAATAGATTAGGTAGATACATATATCTAATCTGATTGAAATACAAAGGATGCATCTTGTGAGTGGGTAAAAGTTAGGCACAGGAATTTTTTAGGTTAAAAATTATATCCCACGGGCCACAAGGAATTACATAGTGGTACGAGATTACTTCTCTTCCTAGTGTAAGTCAAGCCATCTTCTTGAAAATTATTCAGAAAAACTAGTATGATATTTGTTAGGTCCTAAAGATTTAGGTATAAATGTTTAGAATCATATTTTTATTGTGTAGGCAAACCGAGAACAAAACATGTCTAGTCCAAGTGTTAGGCAATGCTTAAAAGTGTTTGTTTCAAGGTTCAAGTCCAGCTGAATGTAGAAAAAGGAAGTGTGGTTCTGCCTTGCTCGTCTGATCGAAAATTAGGCTCGACCAATCGAAAATTGCAGGTCCAGTTTTTCTGCAAAATTTTGAACAGGCCTAAGCTCGCAAAAACGTTTAGGGTTTCATCTAAATTTCTCCACATATAAAAGGGAAACCCTAGCCACGTTTTTCAGATTTTTGGAAGACTTGTGTGTTATTCTTTGTGAGATCTAACAAGTTTTGTACTTTCTAACTACACAAGAATCTACCGGAGTAAGATCTACAATTAAGTGTTGGTAGAACATAGTTGCTACATCAAGATCATTACGGATGGTGATCTGAAACCTTTGAGTGGGATCTCAAAGTCACAAGCAATGCGGTTTGTGTTGCTGTAAATCCAAGAAGAGAAGGAGTTCGTGGATTCAGAACTTGCACGTGGTTGTGTCGATAAGTTATTACTGGAGGTAGCAATAGATTTAGGGTTAAATCTTATTGTAAAAACTTCAATTCTCTTTTAGTAGATTTACTTTACCTTAAGGATAGCTAGGTGAAATCCTCTCTAGGTTTTTACCTTGAAACGGTTTGTTTCATGGGTTTTTCTAGGTTATCATATCGTGTGTTATTTATTTTTTCGCATTTGTGCATGATATGATATATACTTATTTAACCTAGATTTGAATAATAAACCTAATAATCAACTCAGTTAATTAATTAGGTTAAACAATGTAGTTTAAGGGGTCCAAGCGAACAAACAAGTGATATCGGAAGCGGGTTAGCTCTTGTTTATAAGTTTCTTAACCTAGAGTTGATTCTTGACCCCTGTTATCATGGAACACAATCACTCTCTTGTGATCCCCCAACACTTTGATGGGAATAACTATACTTATTAGAAGGTTAGGATGATAGCCTTCTTGAAATCTATTGATGAGAGAGTACGGCTGTTTTTTGAAAACGGTTGGAAAAGACAAACCACTGCTATTGGTGAATGGACTACTACCCAAAAGGAAGCAGCAAGCTTTAACAATAAGGCTATGAATGCGATATTCAATGTTGTTTTCATGGAAGAATTTAAAAGGATCTTAAATGTTGAGATTACTCACACTGCTTGGAACATCTTGCAAACAGTGCATGAAAGCACTAAGGCAAAAAAAAAAAAAAAAAAAAAAAAATTTGCAGCGATTTGCCTTCTAAATTTAAAAGTATTAGGATGTCTGATGATGAATCTTTTGATGAATTCTATGCTAAGTTGAATGATATTGTCAATTCTTCTTTTAATTTGGGTGAAGTTTATGATCAACCAAAGGGACTGCCATAATCGAAAGTAAGGATGTTGACTCTATTCCTGTAGATGAACTTGTAAGATCTCTTCAATCCTATAAATCTGACTTACCAAAATCTAATAAATCCAAATATATGGCTTTAAGTTGATGATGTTGATGATTGTGGATTTGATGATGAACTCTCTTTTACTGAGATTGCTTATCTTGCCAAGAACTTTAGAAATTTTCTAAGAAATAATAATAGAAGGGCAAGAAATAGAAACAATGTTGATACTAAGAATGTTAAGAAGAATGACACTGCCAAAAACAACAATTCTGAAAAATCAAAAGATAAAGTAGGTCAATCTTCTAATAGTTTTTTAGGACAATAGTGTTATGGTTGTCAAGGTTATGGTCATCTAAAATCTGAGTGTCCAACTTTCTTGAGATCTAAAGGTAAAGCTATGGCTGTTAGTCTAAATGATGATGATGTTTCTGATCATGAGTCTAAAAGTGATCAAGAAAGAAACTTTATGGTGTTCATTTGCTACAGTGTAGTAAGTGAAATTGAGACTAGCGATAAGAATCCTCTCGATGGGGAACTCTCTAAGAATGCTGATTTACAAGAGACTTATAACAAGCTATGCTAGATTGTAGCTAAAGATGCTATGAGTGTTGAATTAGGGTTGAAAAAGATAAACACTCTTGAACAAGAAAAAAAATTTTTTGCTAAAGCTATTTGATTTTGATAGGCCAAGAATGTATTGACCCCTTATGATAAATTAACCAATTGATTTAGCCAAGTTAATTAATTAATTCAATTAACATAAAAAATGTGTGGTAGCACAAACAAATCACCAATTAATTAAATGCAGTGGAAATTAAATTGATACGGTGATTTGTTTACGAATGGGGAAAACCTATACGGCAAAAACCCCACCGGGTGACTTTAAGGTCATCACTCCCAAAAATCCACTATTATCAAAACAAGAGGTTACAAGTAAAGGAATTCCATTACCTTATACCAACCAACAGTTGAACCCTTACCCCAATACCCAATTGGACTTGTTCTATAGTGACAATCTCTCATTTTTAGTGCACGGCTCCCGATGACGTGATTAACCAATAGATGCGCGGATCCTAGTACACGACTTGATCACCAACTTGAGAAAGATGTTGGTTGCAAAGTTTTTCAGTTCATCACACGATGAAGATCACGAAGCTCCTTGGTCACAAAACCCTACAATGTACAAACACAATAGCTGCTTCAAGAGAAAGATAAACTAGGGCAAAATCTGTCTCCGATCACAATTTGCATGAACAAAACTTTGCTTCACACTCGCGCAACCTTTGACGGCCGTTAAAATAATCCTTATATATGTTTAGTGTTGTGAGAAAAGAAAGCCTAAACATGTATTCATGGATTGGATGCAAAACAGAACTAAAAAATCTGTTTTTCATAATTCTTGATAGATAGGTTATCTATCGAGATAGCTGTCGAGAATTGGGCTTGAGCAACTTTTAAATCTCGATAGATACTAGCTATTGAGCTTTAAAATCCAGCACTTCTACACTTGTTTCTTGGACAGATTTGAATGGGTTTAACACTTGAACTTGAAACCTTGTTTCTTGAAGTATTAAACACATCCTAGATCTACCCAATTACAAGTAAAGTGCGTTTTGTCAAAGGATTAACCAATTACAGAAAATGTTGACATATGTTCCTAACATGATTCACATATGTCCTAACAGATTTTAATGAACTCTTGAACTCTGTTAAGATTGAGAACATGTCTTTGCTTGAAAAGAATAAAAGTTTAGAATTAGAGTTATCTGTTGCTAGAGAACAAATAGATAGAACTTCTACTTCTAAACTAGATGAGATGTTACATGTTCAAAAGTCTATTTCTGATAAGACAGGTTTAGGGTTTGTTGAGAGTGGATTTACTACTATGGTGAATCCTCGTAAGTTTGTACTTGCTACATCATCTTCTGTTGTTCATCCAACTCTTTTTTACATAAGGAAGTAGTTTTAGCTTCTAGAAGAACTAGGGTAGATTTGAGTGAGTCTAAACCTAAGAATCCCAATCAATCTGGAAGCAAGAAAAACCACAAACCCTAGTGGTTTTGTCATTTTTGTGGTGGAGCTAGGCATAAAAGGCCAAATTGCTTTAAGTTGCAAGCTTTAAAGCAATCTTCCAAACAAAAAGTGCCCATGCTAAAAGTACAAGATCCTATGGTACTTATTCAAGAGTTGGTAAAGGTTCTTAATCTTTATACCAATATTGGAGCTGAAATTAGGGTAAATTCTAATAGAAATCCCAACTTCAAGTTTGCATCTAAAAAGGTCCGGATGCAAAAGACTCAAATTCGGTGAGTCTGTCTGACATGGTCCTTGTGTTAATTCTTTTTATCTCTAGTGACCAAAATTTTTTTTAGTGCATTTGCATAACATTCATTCATTGCATTCTAGGTTTGTTTTTGTTTTTTTTTTTTTTCAGTTTTTGTTTAAAAAAATAATATAATATATTTTTTTTTTTGCATTTACATCTTAAATACATGTAAATGAGGTTAGCTTATGAAATTTACATTTCATGACTATGTATCTATTTTAGCATTGATGAGCTTTATTTTTATGCACATTGCTAGTTTGTCTATGTAGTGCTTATATTGTGTGAGTTGTTTATGGCTTTTAATCACATGCTCTTGATTTTAAAGTCACATTCTTTTGATTGTAAGGACAAAAAAGTTTTAGGAGAAAGACATAAATAACCATCTCACCACTATTGCTCGCCAATTATAAACACCTGTGTGCAAATCATAAAAGTTGTGCTCGGTAAGGTGTAGTAAGGTTTTATTGTACATTAGTTAAAAGAAGGAAAAAAAAAAAAAAAAAAAAAAAAAAAAAAAAAAGAAAAAGAAAAAGAAAAAGCAAAAGCAAAATAAAAAAATTGCATTGTTGCAAGTGTGTTTTCTAGAAGATGTGAGAGTTATATGATGTAATTCTTTAGGTAATAGTCACTTTCAAACTTACATGATGAATAATGTAGAAATTGTGCTTATTTTCTATCTACATATCACCTTGTAAGTATCTCATACACTTACTAGTTGCACACACCACAAGCAAAATTTTGTTAAATTTGGTACATGTAATTGTGTATTAAGTTTTGTGGCCTTCTAAAATTAAACTTCTTGATGTGTTTAATGCATTTTGGGGAGTGAGGAAAGAAAAGATTGAAGAAATTTGATAAAGGTTGAGTTTTTTCTTTGAATAGGTTGATTTTGAAAATCATTTGAAGTCATAAACATGCATGTCACATCATAAAAATTGTCTTCTTTTTTCAAATGATTCTACAGAAAATTTTCCATAATTTTTCAAAATTTCTATATCTTTAGAATTTGACCAATCGAGTCTATTTTTCGACAAATCGAAATGTGAAAAAGAAAATTAGGTTTTGGTTTTCAACTTAAAGTCTCTGGTCCCTTCAATTCCTTCCCAATTCCTTTCAACTAGTCGAACCTTTCTTTATGTACATTTCGATTCCTATTCGATTCCTCTTGATCGATTGGATTTCGATTTATAAAAAACATATAGGAATCAGATCTGACTTTTTCAAAAGGTTCTTTGTCTTTCTCTCCGATTCCTCTCTCGATCCTTTCTCACCCAAAAAAAAAAAAAAAAATGTCGTTTTCTTGGTCAAAAATTCAAAATTTTTCTTCAAAATCTTAAGGTAAGACACTTTTGCCCCATCTTTTTCATCAAATTACATAATTTCATGCTTTTTTCTAGGATTTTCACACTTTTTAAAATTTTAGGTTTTTGATGTTTTTGGACTTATTGATCAAAATTAAATCATGGGTTTTTGTTCATGCATCATATAAACATGATTCACATGCTTTAATTTCAAAATTTGTGTAGTTGATTGAAATTTGTGAAATTAGGGTTCTAAAGTTCTTGAGAGATTTGGGGATTTTGTGAAATTGGGCTAAATTGGACAAAATTGACCTGAGTGATTGATGGATTGAGTGATTATAACATGTTTTATGCTTGTTGTGTTGTTCAATTGATCAATATGAGATTTTTTTTTTTTTTTTTTTTTTAAATTAGGTTTTACAAAATTGGGAATTTTCTATAATTCCTAAATTTCTTGGTCAATTTTCAAAATTGTGTTAGAATTAGATTGTTTTAGAGCATTAGATCATGCATCATATGAATTATAATATCATGCACCATATAGTTTTTTTCAAAATTGCATGTTATCTTGTCTCTAACCCTTCTAAATGCAATCTGCCCTTGGTTTTTGTTTTGTTGATTTTGTTTCTGTCCTTAGTCATGGCTCCTAAGGTTGGTAGGAAGTTTTAAACTAGTGCAAATAGGAACCCGGGGTCTTCCTCTTCTGGTTTAGCCCTTGTTGATAGAGATCGTTTTCTGTCTACTAAATGTGAGGATACATATGAGACCTTGACTAAGTATAGGTCTCTCTGGGGTGAAAGGGAAATAGTTTTGAGTAAGCAAGATCCTTGTATTTCTAGAAAATTTGTGTCTAGGAACTGGGTTTTTTAGTGTAAGGTGTCTTCCTGCAGCTTTAAATAGAGAGTTTTATTCTAACCTTTCTGTCTATTCTGAGGTCATAGGTGGTCATTACTTGACTTCCTGGATTAGAGGTCAAGAGTTTACTATAACTAAACAAACTATCTCTGAAGCTTTAGATGTACCTTTAGTTTGTAAACCCACATACCCTTACGCTGAGTTTCCAACTATTGATGACATGATGTCACTTCTTTGTGGTCGTCCTGTTTCTTGGGGTCTTGAACCAAGAATCAATTCTTGTAAATTCACCGAGCTTAATTCTTTGTATTTGTTAGGTTCTAAGACTTTAGGAACTAAACGTATTAGAACTTCAATGTGTAATGTGTTGGAAAATCATGATCAAAACTTAGAGTCTAGATTTAGGCTACTTAAAGTTTATTTATTTGTAAAGTTGGAACCGAGTAATTGCAGGATTTATATGTCTAAATCTGCAAGGCTCGATCGATCGAACCTCGTGTAGATTATTTTCTTGTAGAATTTTTCCAACTCAGCCCAAGCTCATATGATGTGTAGGGTTTTATGTTTTGCTTCAAGTATAAAAGGAAAAACTCTAGCCACGTTTTAGATATTGTTGATATGCTGTGTGTGTGAATCTTCTGTGAGATCTAGAGCTGTTTACCTTCATACACACTTAGGATTATCAAGATCAAGATTGATGTCAAGAACTTGGTGATCTTTTCGATTCTTTGTTTCAAAAGCTTAAAGAAAACACAAGTAGGAGAACTTGTGCTTGCTGTGGATCAAGGAAAGAAGTAGTCCATGGACTTGAGGTCATCACGTGGTTGTGGTAATAAGTTTTCTACTCAAGGTAGCAATAGGATGTTAGTGCTCTAAGTCTTATTGTAAAAACTTCAATTCTTTCACAATGGATCTGTTTTATCTTGAGGATAGCTAGATTAAATCCTCCCTAGGTTTTTTACTAGTTTGGTTTTTCCGGGTTATCATATCGTTGTGTTATTTACTTTTCCGCATTGTTTACATGATATGATTTAATTGTGTTAACCTAGATCTGAATAATTTATCTAAGTAATCACTTGGCTAAATAACAAGGTTAAACAACTTATGTTTAAGGGGTCTAAAATCGTACATGTTTTGAGGATTTCTTGTCATAACATCTATCTCATTTCACATGTTCATATTGTTCCTATAGATAGATGTGCTTTTCTTTATGCTTTAGTTCTTGATGGTTCCATGCATTTCCTTCCATGTTTATCCAAACCATTGTTGATATTTCTAGGAGTAAGAGTAAAGGTTAGAAATTGTTCTTCCTCATGTATATTTATAGGATTTTGAGGTTTTTAGGGTTGTCTGCGTTTCCTCCTTTAGAGTTAGTGCATATCACTGCCCCTATAGGAACCTTCTTTCTTAGATAGCGACAGGCATAAATGAAGAGTGTTGAGACAAGCACTGGGACATCTAAAAGATCACGAGGAAAAGCTTCTACTGCAACTCTTGCCTCTAGTGCTATGCCTACTGATGTGGATGCTTCTGGTGGTGCTGATGATGTAAACCCTACTGTTGCCCCTCCTCTCTCACTTTGTGCCATGATGGAGTCTTTTATGACTACTCAAGCTGCTCATGGATAGCTTTTGGTTGACTTGTTGACGGAGGTTGCTTCCTTGAGAGCAAATTTTGTGGAGTATGGGAGTGCATTTCCACCTCTTCCACCCTTTGATGACTGATGTTGCCTTTGGCAATTGGTAACAAAAAAGGGGAGTAGGTTTTAGGACTTTTTGTAAGCAGGGAGAGTAGATTTATATGTTTTAGGTGGAGTTTGATGTATTTTTATTTTCTTTGGTTTTGTTGTTTATATTGTTTATATCTGATTAGGGTTTATGTTCTTGATTTACAAACATTGATGTGCTCATTGGTTATGATAGTTATTGATGATGAGGTTATTCATTATTGATGTGTTCACTGTCTCTTTATATGTTTTGTGAATTAAAGTTCAGATATTTACTTAGATTATGGTACTGTATCTTCCACACATGCATTTATGGTTTGTTTTCGGTGTTTCAGGAATTTACTAGTTAATTCTTTCAACAGCTACTGTCTATACTAGCAACTAATAGTTAGTAGTTGTGTAAGAATTGTATTAGGGCAATAACTTGTATTTGGGCTGGTATTTAATTTAAGCATTACATGTTGTATGTGTGTTTTGTCACGGATTGCCAAATAGGGAGATTGTTAGATTCTAAAGATTTAGGAATAAATGTTTAGAGTCATATTTTTATTGTATTGGCAAACCAAGAACAAAACATGTCTAGTCTAGGTGTTAGGCAATGCTTAAAAGTGTTTGTTTCAAGGTTGAAGTCCAAATGAATATAGAAAAAGGAAGTATGGTTCTACCTTGCTCAATTGATCGAGAATTAGGCTCGACCGAATGAAAATCATAAAGGTCTAGTTTCTCTGCAGAATTTTTAAACAGGCCCAAGCCCGCGAAAACATTTAGGGTTTCATCTAAACTTCTCCACATATAAAAGGAAAACCCTAGCCACATTTTTCAGATTTTTGGAAGACTTATGCGTTACTCTTTGTAAGATTTGAGAGGTTTTGTACCTTCTAACTACACAAGAATCTATCGGAGCAAGATCTACAATCAAGTGTTGGTAGAACATAGTTTCTGCATTCATTACTGATGGTGATCTGAAACCTTTGAGTGGGATCTCAAAGTCACATGCATGGCGGCTTGTGTTGCTATAAATCAAAGAAGAGAAGGAGTTTGTGTATTCGGAGCTTGCACGTGGTTGTGTTAGTAAATTACTACTGGAGGTAGTAATAGATTTAAGGTTAAATTTGATTGTAAAAACTTCAATTCTCTTTTAGTGGATTAACTTTACCTTGAGGATAGCTAAATCAAATCCTTCCCAGGTTTTTACCTTGAAACGGTTCGTTTCATTGGTTTTCTTGGGTCATCACATCATGTGTTATTTACTTTTTCGCATTTGTGCATGATATGATATATACTTGTTTAACCTAGATCTAAATAATAAACCTAATAATCAACTCGGTTAATTAATTAGGTTAAACAATTTGGTTTAAGGGGTCTAAACGAACAAATAATATTGCCTCTATCCTTTGTTTCCTACAAAATCTTAAAATTTTAGCAGATAAGAAAAACTCCCAAGTAAATTAATGTTTAATGCAGCATTAAAGCTCATGGAGGTTGGAGTACTCTTGGACAAAATGCAGTCTTTGGAGTACAAGAATAAGACCGTCATTCAACCCTATTAAGGCATTATTGTTGATGAAATGGTTGTTAAATGCGATTCGTGAGTGTGACCTAGACTAGTTGAAAAAACGACTTGGCATAATTAGTTGCAAGTAAAAGCTTGAAGGGATCGAATTCTAGGCTAGATTTAGGTTTGGAGGGCTTATTGTAAAACCTGTACTGCAACTATTCACTAGTGGAATTGTGGAAGTTTCAACGATGGTGTTGCAAAGAGGTTTTTACGTTGGAGACTTTGGTTTTCCTCTTCAAAAACACGTTTGCTATTTTCATGTGGTTTGCTTTATCTTTACAGAACTTTATATTGCTTTATATGTTTATGTGAATGTCCATACAATATTGAAATCGGTTAAAACTTATATTTGGCATTAATGGTCAATTTAGGTTAAAAGTGATTTAGCCGTAAAATTTAGAGTTTGAAGTCTAATTCAATACCTAGGGAATTAGGTGTATTTCTTAACTGTTATAGATCCATATATAAGATTCTTAGACGGACATTGGCTTGTGTAAAATTTTCTTTATATTTTAGGATAAGAACCTTCATATTTCTATTTTAGTTAACTACTTTCCAAAACTCCCACAACCGATTTCCTATTCTAAAGTCTATTTCATTTGAATATTTTTTCATCATTCATTTTTTTTTTCCATCTACTTTTCAAAACACCTTTTTCTTTTCCTTTACTTTTTAAGATACTCATTTTCCTCTTACTTTTCAAAACACCCACATCATTGCCAAAAAATGGATAAACATTTATTTAGAGAAGTTATAGTGGCGGCTGCACTTAGAAGCTAGGATGTTCATATGAACACCTTTACTTGGCAAAAAATTATTTATACTTATGAAAAATAATTATATACCTAATTATATGTAAATTAACCTATTTTGTCTACCCTAGAAAAGAAATTGAACACCCTCACTTGAGATTTTCAAGAATTTTGGTTCTACAAAAATAAGAGTAATACTAGAAAAACAACAAAAATGTCACAATAGTTTTACAACATTCCTTTTTTCTATAAATTTTTTTTTTAAAAAAAAAATTCAATTTCTCAACATTCCTAAATTAGCATGCCAACTCACACTTGGGCCCACTACAATCTCTAATTTAAAATTTTTGGTACACTGGTGTAGGAATTTTGTGAAATTGTTGTGCATTTTTTTTTTGTGTCCTTAGCATTACTCACAAAAATAATCTTGACCCCCAAACACTTTACCTATTAGGTAATGTTACATCTATAATATTTTTACAACAAATCGTAGGTGACAGGTTATTATTAGTTCTAATCTGGACCCATCACTAAAATCAATTTTTTACCCACCATAACAGTTTGCCATTTAGGATATTTTGTAAATATGCTATAAAAATATTATGGACATAATATTACTTTAATCCTTAACCCTTTAAGTCAAATGACAACAATAAAAATTAGCTTAAATAATAGCAAAAATAGTCCAAACAACAACAAAAATTAGCCAAAACAACAATAAATGAACAAAATGTTCAACAAAAAGGCCATTAAAAAAATCAATAAATAAAAACCTTTAATCATTCAAATTTGTAACTCGTTCAACCTATTTCATAAAAATAATCTCTAATTTCATTTTTCCTAGAAAAAAAAAAATGTAACAAGACAGATAATGTGGTTATAAGTTCTTCTAATTAGTCTTTTTTTAGCTTTTAATTTTGTTAGAAGATATAAATTGTAAATTTTTATTAATTTACGTGTTTTTTTTTTTTTTTTTGGTGATATTATATCCAAGGTCATGCCAAACAAAGAACTAGTAAGTGGTTAATATTCCTAACACCAAACTACCTTCTTCACAACATTGGATTCTTTAAAATGCTTTTAATTTTTTTTTAAACTTTAAAATGCCATTTATTGATTTGCATTGACAACATTTTAAATGAACTAAACACGCATGACAAGCTTATGTGACACTTAATAGAAAATATGGATGGAGAGTTGCTAATACAAACAGAATAAAACTTCAGGGAGTAAAGTTCAAATTATGAAACTTCAAGGTGTAAAAATCCAAATACCCCTAAACTTTAGGGGTGTAGTTTGCAATTTAGCCATTTATGTTTTATAAAGTTTTTAAAATTTTTTTTATAGGTGCTGCTTTTTTTTTTTTTTTTTTTTTTTCCAGAATTTTTGATACCCGTTTGTGCAACATATTTTCTATAAGGCCGTATCAACCAAGTCCGACCTGTTGTGGGCCTAATTCATGTGTATATATATATTTTTAATTCTTTTAAGCATGGCTCAAGCCCATGCAAAATATTGGGGAAATTGAGGAAGTTTGGTTTGGAGGATATGGGTTGGTTTCTTTTGGAACTTATACATGAACCTAGACCATGCGTGCTACCAAGTGGGTAAGGGACACTGGTAGTACCTTAAGCTCATGGAGGAAGTATTGTACCAAAAATTTCCATTAATTTTTGCCTTTAAACATAGTTGGCTCTCATTGGCCAACTCCAGCTGCTAGCCTTCACTTAGGTGAGCCTCCCAATGGTTTGAAACAACTGAAAAGTGGGAGCCAATGGGGGTTTAGTCAAGTATTTCATTTAATGATGATAAAAGTAAGCCTTCCTTTTATCTAAACAAAAGCAAGCTTGAAAATTACTACTTGCTTAACACCATGGGGTCCAAAGCCTTTTTTATTGCCCAAAAACTAGTCACTAAGAGCACCCAAAACTCAATATAAAAGGCCACAATTAGATTCAAAACAGACAAACCATGTTTTACCCTTAGAGCTGAAACTTTAGAGTAAAAGTCCATTCAACCAAGATGCATCCTCACAATTCTGAAATTTTGGGGTGGAAATATGGGTGCAGGTGAATCTTCCATCTCTTCTTCACAACTTTTCTTAATTTCCTCTTCTCGCTGACTCTAGGTCAAAGTTTCGGACTTGTTGTGTTTCTATGCATTTTTCAGCATTTTCATTATCGACATTTTGATTTCTCTTTTATTAAAGGACCATTAGCCTTTGCTTGCTATACATTGTGAATTTTAGACTTGACACTCAACAAATAATCACTTTTAAATAATCCAAGAGGAGATCCGGGATGTTCTCGCATTTTTGACCCTTGTCATAAAAATGTCCTCGACAAGAATCTTTATAGGAGTTGTTTTAATTTTTTTTAATTAAATTGTTTCGTCATTTTAATGTGCAAAGCTTCCCAAAAAAAAAAAAAAAATTGAAAATAATAACATTTTATTAGACCAATGACACACTTTTAAAAAACATCTCAAATTGTTTTTTTTTTTAAAATTAATTTAATTATTTAACTTATATTTTGATTATTCAATATTTAATAAAGATTAATTTTTATTTGAATTGGTTGGGAAACTTGAACAAGATGACCCAAAAAATGGTTGGGACACTTGAATTGGTTGTCTTGAATATGACTTGACTTTCAGTTGTTGCTATCTGAGGTGTGCATGAAAACTACTTGGGCTGGGTTGTAGAGGGTTTTTTTTTTCACCTAATCCAATCTTCTTGGGTTGAGAAATTCCTAATCCAACTCATCATATGTATGAAGACAGGAAACACACCCAATTCAAACCACATTTGAGTTAAGTTTGGGTTAGTGGGTATTATATGTATACATATTTTATGCATTGTGAAAAATTGGTTTTTCATAAACCAATTCTCAAAAATCTTAGTAAGTCAATTTTACATTTTACTCTTTTTCTTTTCATCGTTTTTAGTACCTTCCCTTTATTTTTTTTTAGTACCTTCCCTTGTCGCCTTCAGTAGGGAACCCATTATTTTTCATCACACACGTGACACATCCACCTTTTCAGCACTGGGTTGCTTGATTTATGCACATTTAACTATGATAGAAGTATGTATGGGTAAACGGGTGCTGTTCTTGAAATTAACTGCATCATAAGGGATATCTTACGAAAAATCATTTGGTTTTGGAGCCTACTCGGTTCTCCCTCCCCCTCTCCCCTCTCCCCTCTCCCCGCTCCTCTCTTTCTCCGGCCACACCTACTAATGAAAAACGAAACTACTGTTCAGTAAGTACCAACTTGGAAGCAAAATCGCCATAGATGCCGATGCCTACAGGTACTAACTTTAGTAATTGAGCCAACTTTGAGGAGCAACATGTTATTAGCTAACTGTTTAGCAAAAAAATAAAATGTTTATAGCTAGCTTTTGTAAGAAGAAAAAAAAAAACACTTTTATTAATTTTAAACTTGTGTATTTCCTTTATCGTTTTGTTGATTGCTAATCACTTGGAGTAGTACTAAAATGTTGAATCGGTTTTTTTGTTTTTTGTTTTTTTTTTTGTTTATTTACATAATAATGCGTATATTTTTTTAGTTAGCAATATGATGATGTTATTCAATAAGAGGAGAATGGTGGAGGTGATTCCTCCAAAATTGAGAAATCTATGGACAGAATGGCAGCTACGAGTATTGATTCTACTTAGTCTCACTTCTCAAATCGTTCTCGTCCTTCTGGGCAAGCGCAGAAAGTATAATGCCCAACCATGGATCAGATTTACTGTATGGTCAACCTACTTAATCGCCGACTCAATTGCATTAATGGCTGCTGGAGTTATCTCAAATGACATAGGAGATGTCTACGATACTGGTGGTTTTCTTGATCCAAAGAACGAGCTAACAACATTTTGGGCGCCGCTCTTATTATTGCACCTGGGTGGCACTGATGCCATTACTGCTTACTCCTTGGAAGACAACGAGTTGTGGAAAAGGCACTTGGTTGGAGTAGTTATCCAATCAATTGCAATATTGTACATCTTGCTCACGACCTGGACAAGCTCTCTTATTTCCCTGCTCTTTCTTGTGATGTTCTTTGTTGGGCTTGTCAAATACTGCGAAAGAGTGTGGGTCCTCTACTTGGCAAGTGAAAAAAAATTTAGAGACTCAATTCCGGATGTCCCTACAAGTGGTTCTAAATTAATGGAGAAATGCAAGTTGAAGGCGTTGGAGGGGTACCATCTTACAACACATGAGGTGATTGAGGTTGAGATGCTGGATGATTCAACCCATGAGGAGTATATTCCTCATGCAAATGAATTACTTACTGCCTACAATTTACGTGAGATGGTCAAACGTTTCTTCGTAGATCTAATACTTAGCTCCGAGGATGGAGCTGAATGCAGAGAACTCATGAAATTGTTGACTCCGCGAAAGTGTTTCAAGGTTATTGAGATTGAAATTGGGATGATATACGATTTGTTGTACACCAAGGCAAACGTAATCTACTCTCTTTTGGGCATTGCACGGCGAATTATTGGAATATTTGTCACCCTCATTGTATTGGTGCTATTTCTCACCTTGGAAGAGAAACATCTTCACTCCAAGATTGACCTTACCATAGCTTTCGTATTGTTGGCAGCCGCTCTTCTTCTGGAGTTATATGAATTTAGGGAACTACTTATCTCCGACCAAACCGCTCATTGGTTAATTACGCAAAAGAAAATCTCTTTCTTACATCTCATCAATAGTACTTTACGGCCTAATTGGAATACAAAACGCAGGTGCTCAAATTCCATTGGTCAGTGTAGTCTGCTAAGCTTTTCCCTAAGGAAAGTAACCCTGCTTGATGACATGCTTGGGTTTCAAACATATGATATTCCACAAGAACACATGGATGGTTTAAAAGATCTCATCTTTATCGAGATTGAGAAAGTAAGGGACTGGGCACAAGTCAGAGGCACAGAGAATGGTCGTCCAGGACGCCGCACCCTTGAAGCGATGGCTCGTCCTGATCTTGCTTGGAGCGTTGAGTTGGGGTTTGACCAGAGCATCCTTATCTGGCAAATGGCTACAGAAATCTGCTACTACGAATCGATGGATGAAACGAGTGAAGAAAGTGAAGGTGTGCGCCAAAGTTGCCATTACCTATCAAGATATATGCTCTACCTTCTAGTAAGTCATCCAATTATGCTACCACTTGGGACAGGGAACATCAAGTTCGATCGCGTTTATGCCAAGGTTAGAGAGTTCATTAAGGAACATGTGAACACTTCTTATCCGATTAAGCTACCACTTGGGACGGGGATCATCAAGTTGACGGGGAACATCAAGTTCGATCGCGTTTATACCAAGTTTAGAAAGTTCATTGAGGAACAGGTGGGCACTTCTTATAAACACATTGAACTAAAGGATGCTTGTAAAAGATTGCGTGAAGTGAAAACCAAGATCATGCTCACTGATGGTGCAAGGGACAAAAATAGAAGTGATAGAATCAATTTTGTGATATTTCATGCGTGCAAGCTGGCATCAGCTTTGCCCTCTGGAGAGGACAAATGGAAAATAATTAAAGGTGTTTGGCTGGAAATGTTAATTCATGCTGCTAGCCAATGCAGAGGAAGAAATCATGCTCAACAACTGAGACGAGGAGGGGAGCTTCTCACTCATGTCTGGCTTTTCATGGCACATCTTGGACGAACGTATCACTTCCAGATATCGCGTGGCTCTACAATAGCTGATGCGACCCTAAGATAGACATAAATGATTTTAGTACCTAAAGTCCTTAACTACATTTTGGTTTTAACTTTGATGGGGCAATTTTTGAGGATTTGAGAGCAGCGGGTATTGGAGTGGCTGTTCGGAACGAGCATGGAGAGGTGGTTGCAGCTTTGGCAGAGCAAATTCCTATTCCTGGTTCTGTTTTTACTCTTGAAACCTTGGCAGCTAGGCGTGCGGTTCTTTTTGTTCAGGAACTTGGTCTTCGTAATGTTGTCTTTGAGGGTGATTCCGAATCTTCCATTCAAGCTATTAGCAATAGACTTCTTTCTCATTCGTCTTGTGGTCATATAATTCATGACATTTTACTGTTTGCACGCTCATTTCAGAGCTTTTCTTTCCCTCATGTGTGTAGGCAAGATAACGCACTAGCGGATGCCTTGGCTAAGAGAGCTAGGTTGTCTTGTCCATTATTGGTTTGGATGAAGTTTGTTCCTCCAGATCTGTATAACTGTTATTTATTATTATTATTTTTGAGCTAAATGATAGAGTTTTAATTAGTGTCAATTCCCCAGAAATGCAACCTATTAATGGATATAATAGTACTCATTATTAGTTGATGCCCAAAATACAATTGTATCGAACATTGTATTTTTTTACTAAGGGAAAAGTTAATAAATGCTGGCATTGGTATTCAGCAAAAAAAAAAAAAAAAAAAAAAATGCTGGCATTGGTTTAAAAAAAAAAAAAAAAAATCATATTTAGAAACTTTTGATGGGAAAAAAATGATTTTTTTTTTTTTTTTTTATTTTTACAGTTTTTTTTTTTTTTTTTTTTATATTTTTCATGGAAGTGGTATTAAAACTTTCTTAAAATTTTCTATTAGTAAATGTGAATACCTGTTAACATGACTTATTTACCAAAAATACCATATTTTATTTTTATACATCAATTATGTATTTATAGTCAACTTTGCAGGCATTGTGTTAATAGAGTGGATAATTGTTGAGTAAACAATTTTTTTCTTCTTCTTTAAAACCTGGCAATTCCTGTGCTTATGCTATAAGGATAAGCTCAAATCTACAGAACTGAATTGGAGCATCAAAACATGGTAGATGTTAACTTACCCATCTTCATTCGTTCTACATCGATATGCTCTAAGGATTTCCACTAAGAAGGGGAATGCACATATGTATGAAAATTTTGAAAGGTTGACAACTCGGAACAAAGAATGTCAAGTTAAAACCTTGGTCTCAGCTTGTCTCTAAAATTCCGCTCTCAATTGAAATTATGAGTGACTAGCCACACCTTCAAATCTCCCACTTATTCTTATCTCACATCTCAAATCTCAACAAATCGAGAGAGAGCAAGTAACGACAAAAAAGGGTAATGTCACATCCACAACACTAATAGCATAATACTATACAGTACGCAACATATCTCAATGTGTGGCTTTCAGCATTAAGTTGCAAAGATTAATACCTAACAAACAATAAACAATAAAGTTGGTGTCACAATTGATGATGCTGAAATCGTCACTCAAAATGATCGTCAAAAGGAAAAGCCGTCCATAGCCGCTAAAGATCTTGAAAAGGTAAATGAAGAATGGAAGAAGTGTGGGTCACTGGTGTGGTACCCGCCACAAAGCTTCCGCTGGTAAAGTCAGATAGCTATAAGAGAAAAGAAGATTCAATGCCAAAGTATAAGGGTATATTAGTTAGAGCTTTCAATACCTCCTTAGGTCTTGGGGTGTTGGTATATATATGTGCTTGTTTCTTCCTTCTAGCCGTTGGAGGTGTTTTAATGGTGGTTTCAAATTGGTATTTGTAACGCCCTTGTGAGGTGTTAATGACAAGATCTTTGTCTCTCCAACGGTATGGAGACTCATTATTATCATGTAACGCTTCACCATTGATTGTGAGTGAATGGCCTCATCTTCGTCTGATAGGTACTATGAGGGACAAAGATTGATGTTACCTTTGTCCACTGTCTTCTCCTATGGATGAGGATATTGCCGGGCCTACCAGCTGCCCCCCCCCCCTCGCCCCCTTTTTTTTGGTGGCTATGGCGTTTGGGGTTCCACCCCTTTGTATTAATTGCTCGGTGGCGGCGTGGTGTGTGTTGTGGCCACATGTCACATTCTAGACTACCTAAGGGGTCTCGATTTCGATGAGACCCTTTAGTTTTTCTCACATTTTTCGAGGCAACCCTTTTTAACCCTTTGTCTTGCCCTAATCATTTCTTCACTTTCCTTCTACGCTTTGCTCTTTAATTTCTCAGTTTTTCCTTTCTCTCTCGTGTGCGCTCCTTTCTTCTCCTTTTTTCCTTTTAGAGTTATATTTTTTCTCTTTCTTTGTGCTTCTTTTTCCTATTAGAGCTTTATTACTTGCTTTCCCTTCCACTGATGGTTGGTTATTCTGATATTAGGCGCACTTCCCCCTCTGTTGCCTTCTTTTTTTCTCGCTTGGGTGTGTTTTTAGGCTTCTCTAGTGACCATTATCCATGGGTTGGGGATTTTGTTCTAAGTGATAGTAGCCTAGGTCTAGTGTTAGGTAATCTATACCCATTGTTGCGCCAATCCTTAGATTGGTTTAGGTGTGTGTGAGAGTCTTTAAGGAGGGAGAACATGAATTACGAGGTTAGATCGGGTGATTTAGAGACCGGCCTATCATCTAGTGCTAGCACGGCTGGGGTCGAGATGGATGCAGCTACCTCCATGCCTTCTTTTGTACCATCGTCCTCCCATCCTTCCGTTTCTGATACATCTCGATTGTTTCACGCCCTCAAAGAAGAGAGCTCTCTGAAAGGAGATACTTTTAGGAGGTTCAAGGATAGGTTCCAATTCCCTGAATAGACCAGGGTTTGTCTTCCTAGAAAGGGCGAGAAGTCTTGTGCTTTTGCCTATAGTGAGGTTTGTTTTTATGAGGCTGCGTTCTTGTGTGGCCTCGTTTCTGTCCGTCCATTTATAATGGAACTTCTTCATCATCTGAACATAGCTCCGGAACAGCTTATGCCGAATTCGTGGAGAATCGTCATAAGTCGTATAATGATTTGGACGATTATAGCCGACAGGGATATGATCACTTTAAATGAGTTTGTCTACCTTTACCGTCTGAAAGAATCTAAAGAATTTGGGTATTATGAGCTCGTGCCTTGGGATAGAAGGTCTCGAATCATCGTCGATCTACCTTCGTCCTTTCGTTCCTGGAAGTCTAGATACTTTTTCGTGTCGGGTGACAGTTGGGAGACCCTTTCGACGATTTACTGGGGGATGTCCCTAGGCTGCTGCGTCGGTGGGAGACCCCTCAACTTGGTGCGTTTGCCTCTTAGGTGACGCACTTTTCCTTTAATATTACTTACTTTGATCGTCCATTCTGACCTTGTGTGTTTTCCTATTTTGCAATTAAAGAGCGTCCCGAGCTTGAAGGTAAGTTTGTGTAGTGTGTCTAGGAGGCTATGAGGTGCGCAAGTTAGATAGACGATTTTGATGAGTTGGTTGACCCTTAGACCTTAGCTCATCACTGTTTAGGTCAGGAGCCTTCTCATTTCGTCCTTCGTGCCATTCACCCAGAGGAGAAAAGTAAGTCATCTTGGGACGAAGGTGGATCGTCTTTCTTCCGTTTCCTCTCCTTCTTTTCTTCTTTTCTTTTAACTTCCCTATTGTTTCTCTTTTTGTAGAGATGAAGACAAAATTTAACCAAGAGTTGTACGCTCGGATAAAGGCAAAAAAGAACGAGCCCCTCTCCAGTATCGGCCAACAAGGGCCGAGGGCTGTTGAGAAGGAGAAGGATAAAGAGGCGGCGGAGAAGGGTTCATCCACCCCTGCTCTGGACAAAGGATACGCTGTTTCTCTAGGCGTCTCCATCGAGGAGCTCACCCCTCTTGTAAAGAAACGCAAGACGGGAGGTAAAGGGAAGGAGAAAGTAGGGACCAGATATTTGGGCGGATGTTGGAACGGCCTTGGCTTGAGCTAATGAGGTCTTGACGCCTGAGGAACTGAAGGAAATTTTAGGCGTGCCCTCTCACGAGATGGTGAGCCGCTATGTTCATAAACTTGTCTAGGTAATTTCCTTCCTTTTTTGATTTCTTTTGTCTTTAAGTGTTAACTACCTCAACTGATCTTGGCTATTGTGTAATTTTTGGTTGTCAAGTGTTGGGGGAGACAATGCACATTACCTCCCAATACTTAGCAAATGAGGAGAAGGCCGTGGTGGCCACTTCCAAGGTGGAGGCGTTGGAGTCCAAGGCTTCTAGTCCGAGGAAAGACTTAATAGCTGCGATGGATGCCAACAATACCTCCAAAGAAAAGATCTAGGCCTTGTCTAAGCAGTTGAACATGGAGAAGCTGCTAGCAAAGCAGAAGGACAAATAGCTTGCGGTGGCCAACTAGAAGATGAAGAGCATTGTTGCCAAGGCCACCCATGCCTTTCAACTTACAGATGAATATAATGCAATTTTGTTTGGCTGGTACTTCAAAGGTTTTGAATTGTTGAGAAGGTACCTGGTGAAACACGGTCCAGGGACAGACTTGGAGGATTTGGACTTTGAAGCCATTGATGAAGAGATTGAGGCAGACGAGGCGGTGCGGGCAGCCCAGGCTGCTGCAGTTATTGGCGAGGATCCTCCAGAGCTTGAAAAAGATGGAAATAATGTTTCTACAACATAATTTTATTACCTGTTTCCTTTTTCTTTTTCTTTTTTTTTTTTTTTTTTGGGTGCCCCGCCTATTTTGGGGCTATTGAACAATTTACAACTTTATATATATATGCATTTACCTTCTTTACGTTCATGTGGTTTGTGAATACTTCTGGTTTATATTTCTTGTTTTGCTGTAATTTGCTTTGCAGGGGTATGCTCTTTGTCCATTTGGAGACTTGAAATTTTTTTTTTCTGGGGCATGCACTTCGTCCATCTTGGGACTTAAAATTTTTTTTTTTAAAGGGCATGCACTTCGTCCATCTTGGGACTTAGAAATTTTTTTGCTCACTTATGAATTTTACTTCATCATTCTACTGCCTTGGCCTTAGTTTCTAGTTACACGACTTTCATCTATTCATGGTCTAAGCTTCAGATGAGCCATATCTTCTTTAAAGAATCTTAACATCTCTACTTAGTGGGAACGATGTACATCCGTTCAAAGACTTTTATTGTCCATTCAGTCGAAAAGAACCTCATCACTTTAACTCGGTTAGGACAGAAGGGAGCATGGCCCGAGGAGTTACCAAGCGTTTTATGGGCTTATAGAACTACAGCAAGAACCTCAACAGGTGAAACACCCTTCAAGCTGACATATGGCACAAAAGCGGTCATCCCCATCGAAATAGGGCTCACTAGCCTCAGGAAGGAATTCTTTGACGAACACAGCAACAATGACCAATTAAAGTTAAACCTGGATTGGTTGGACGAAGTCAGAGACCAAGCTTCTCAAAGAATGGCCGGGTATCGGTAGAAGATGGTGGAGTACTACAACCAGAAAGTAAAGCTCAAAAGGTTCCTCGTCCTACGAAAAGTGACACCTGCAACAAAGGATCCAACACAAGGCAAGCTAGGGCCAACATGGGAAGGACCCTAAAAAGTCGTCCACTATTCTCGGCGAGGAAGCTATCACCTAGAAGATTTGGATGAGAACAAGTTACCTCGTCCTTGGAATGTTGAACATCTAAAGAGGTATTACAAATAGGAATTGTAGCCCATTTGTAAGCAATCAAGATTGTCATATACTTTTTAGAGCAGATCAAATAAATGTATTATTCAATGATTAACATATTCTAACTATCTTTTTCATGATCGAACTAAAATCACCATCTAGATGCAAAAACTCCAACCAAGTTAAAATGATAAGATTCCTCCAAAGGATGTAAATCATTTTAACTAGAAAAGATGATAAGATCCCGAACCTACATACAATATTTTTCCATACAAAACTTTGTACCTTTGCTTCTGTGATCATGGCTAGTGTTTCTACCTCCACCCACTTTGTAAAGTAGTCGATAGCAACGAGTAAGAACTTTACTTGCTTCTTTCCTTGTGGCAAAGGCCCCATGATGTCAATCCTCCATTGTTGAAATGGCTAGGGCGAAGTGATTGCCATCATCTTCTCTCCTGGGACTCACTGGACATTCCCATACCTTTGGCAACTATCACGTTTCTTAACGAAATTCGTTGCGTCTTGTTGCATTATGGGCCAGAAATAGCCTGCACTCATGATCTTTCTTACAAGGGACTTTGCTCTCACGTGGTCACCGCAAATGCCCTCGTGAACCTCTTCCAAAACATACTTAGCTTCTTCTTCTTCAACACACCTTAAATAAGGCTGTGAGAAGCCTCTTTTGTAAAGCTCATCATTTAACACCGGGAATCTAGCAGCCTTTTTCTTGATCTTCTTGGCTTCGTCAGGATTCGGTGGTAATCGTCTATCCTTAAGATGGGACAAGATTGGGCTCGTCCATCCAGCGTAGGTGTGCACCAGGAAGGTCTAAAATTCTTCGATGCTGGGAGAGTTCTGTTCTTCCAATCTCCAATCTGTCACCTCTGCCTAATTATCTGTTGACGCACTCCTAACCACTTCGTCAACTTCTGCATTTTGATCTCTTGTGATTTGAGCAAACTCTACCCGATCAAACTTGCTAACCAATTGGTTTGTCAACTTGAGGTACACAAGTACCAATGGCTATCCAAGGTACACAAGTACCAATGTACACAAAACACACACTGTTTTTGTATTTTTCTGATTTTTTTTAAAAAATTTTTTAAAACAAAACAAAATAAAAACTAAACAACCAAACAAAAACAGACAAACAACATGAAAGCATGAAAGAATGATGCAAATGTATGAAGGCATGATAGAAAGTTGTAGATGCATGAAAGCATGATTCAAAAAGTAGATATGAAATTAAGCAAAGAGAGTCTTACTTTAGATAGAAAGAATTAAAGTATAGGACAAATAGAAAAGACAATTAAGTCTTAGGCTCCTTTCTCACCCACACAGCACGAGTCTTTAGCCGTGAAGATGAAAAGGCACGTGTCCTAGTATGTTTACTAAAGGAAATAGAAGAATTATAATTCTCCTGAAATTGAGTTAAAAAGCTCAAGACTTTTAATTACTCTCCAAATATAGGTGTAGGTCCTTGAGAGGAAACTCAGAACCGTTTGGACACTTGCTTTTGAGGATACAACTTAAAGCAATTAGGACAAAAGTGTCCAGAAACACCACAATGGTGACAAACATGAGGTCTAACAAATGATTTAGAATTAGGCAAATCAGTTATGAATTTCATACCTTTATTACCTTTCTCAGATTGGGGCACACAAATAGTCCTTGATCTAGAAGCCGTGGAAGAGGAGGGGCCGGAGGAAACAGCATATCCTAAGCCGGTCTTATTAGAACTAGACTTTTGAGCACTTAATACCTCATCAAGCTTTGCACTAGACATCCTCTCTATTTGAGTTCTAGCTTGACTAAGCTCAACCTCAAGATTCTTGACCTTCTCTTTTAATGAGGTGTTCTCCACAACAAGAGTCTCAACTAACCTTATAATCTCATCTAGTTTGACTGACAGATCAGCTTTTTCAATTTTTACCTCATTAAGCTCTTTTCTACAACAATGAGAAGTCTTTTCAGATTTTATAAATTTAGTGCATAGCTTATCATAGGTTTCCTGAAGGGTCAACTTCTTGGATACTTCATCATTAGAAGAATCCTCACCGTCATTAGCACTCTCCACAATCACCTTATCGGTTGTAGCAGCAAAAGCTATAAAGTGACCACATTCATCCACATACTCATCAAAAGAGTCATTCTTAGTGTCACTCCAGTTAGCAACCAACCCTTTATCTTCTGACTTCTTAGTCATTTTCTTCATAAGGTAGTTTTGGCACTCTATCTTCATATGACCAAAAGTTTTGCACTCATGGCACTAGATGAGGGGTTTCTCACTCTTACCCTTCCTAGAGGATTTACATTTCCTAGGAGGTTTGCCCTTATCATTTTTTTCTAAATTGAAGATGCTTGATAATCTCATCAGTTATGAAGGTTAGATCCTCATCCTCATTTTCACTTTCATCTTCATCCTCAAAGTCCTCAATCTATTCCTCTATACCCTTAAGAGCCAAGTTTCTACTCTTTCCACCTTTTCCCATTAAACCTAATCCCATCTCATAGGTTTGAAGGTTCCCTACAAGCTTAGTCAAAGGAATTTGATCAATGTCCTTCACTTCTTCAATGGCGGTGATCTTGGCATGGAATCTTTCAGGTAAGGACCTAAGGATTTTCCTAACAATTTTGGATTCCGCAATAGATTCTCCAAGATTTAAAGAAGAATTCACAATATCTTTGAGTTTAGCATAGAACTCATCAAAGGTCTCATCCTCTTCCATCCTTATTTCTTCAAAACTACTAGTGAGTCTTTGAAGCTTCGTTGTCTTTACTGCCTTGGTACCTTCATAGGTGGTCTCAAGAATGATCCATGCTTTCTTGGCAACTTCCGTGGATGATATTTTCTTGAATTCCTCATTGGTCACCCTACAAAACAAAGCATTCGAGGCCCTATTGTTGAAATTTGCCGCTATGATTGTTGCATCATCCCAATCCACTGATGCTTCCTTTGGCTTAATCCAGCCAACTTCAACAACTTGCCATACCTGTTCACCTAGAGCCTACAAAAAAAATTTCATACGAACTTTCCAATACGCATAATTAGTGCCATCAAATAAAGGAGGAATCAAAAGAGATTTTCCACGATCCATGACAACGGGGGTTAAGGATCACACTTAGGAAATTAATCCAATAAGAGTGTACCTGTTTTGATACCACTTGTTGGGAAATTTAGACCCCGGTTGATAGAATTAACAAGTTTTAGACCCAAGTTGTTAATTAGATTTATTATGAATAAATCTTGTTAAAACAAACAAACATCAATATCATGCAGCGGAAAAAATAAATAAGACAAGATATAATGATCCAGGAAAACTAATAAAACAAACTAGTTTCATAGTAAAAAACTTGGGGGGAAACCTTTCCGAAAAGCAATTCACTATAGTAAAGAGATGTTTCAGATTTAGGGCAAATCCTTTGTCCCTAGACTCTACAATCCCTGTTGATGAACTCACATTAGAAACCTTCTACCGCTTCAGAACCTTTAAACTCTTCAATATATGAACACCACCCTTTTGATGCGTGGATCCCAAGACATGACTAACTCACCAACTTGAAGAAGATTGTTGGTTGCAAAAGTTCTTCATTTCATCAACAATGAAGATCAAGAAGCACTTGGTTACAAAACCCTAAGGAGCAAAGATGCAGTAGCTTCTTTCGGAGAGAGTAAGGCATCGGTCACTTTTTGCATGTACTTAGGCAATCGTGTAACTTGTGACAGCCCTTAAACAATCCTTTTATATGTCTAGGGTTGTGAGAAAAGAAAGCCCAAACATATACTCACGGATTGAATTGAAATAAGTTCTAAAAAACTGAATTTCATAAACCTCGATAGATAGCCATCTATCGAGCTAGATATCGAGCCACGGGCTGAAGCGACTTTTAAACCTCGATAAATGCTAGCCGTTGAGTTAGCTATCGAGTTTTAAAATCCAATACTTTCTCACTTGTTTTTTGGACAGACTTGCATGGCTTTAACACTTGAACTTGAAATATTGTTTCTTGAAGAATAAACACATCCTAGATCTATCCAATTACAAGTAAAGTACGTTTTGTCAAAGGATTAGCCAATTCTATAATGACATATGTTTCTAACATGATTTACATATGTCCTAACACAGAATATAAGGGTATATTAGTTAGAGTTTTCAATAGCTCCTCGGGTCTTGGGGTGCTGGTATATGTATGCACTTGTTTCTTCCTTCTAAGCGTTGGAGGTGTTTTAATGGTGGTTTCAATGTGGTATCTATAACGCCCCTGTGAGGTGTTAATGACAAGATCTTTGTCTCTCCAACAGTACGGAGACTCATTATTGTCATGTAACGCTTTGCCATTGATTGTGAGTGAATGGTCTCATCTTCATCTGACGGGTACTATGAGGGAAGAAGATTGATGTTACCTTCGCCCACTGTCTTCTCCTATGGACGAGGATATTGCCGGGCCTATCAACAACAATTTGTCAATTTCACAACACCCTCTAATTTGTCGACTACCTCAAGCCTAAAAAAAAAAAAAAGACACTACAAAAAAACAAAACTATACCTGCATTTTTAAAATGTGGTTGTAGTTACAAAAAACGCAGGGACAAGTCCATTTAAGTTATATCCGCATTTTCTATAGTCATGTTTTGTAGTGTTGCCCAAACAAGCAATAGACCCGATTGGTCTATACCAGCAACATTGTCTTAGGTGGTAGAATGTTATGTTATAATCTAAATCACCACCGACAACCTGCAATTGAGTATTTTTTTTTTTTTTGGTGTGGAAATTTGGAGACGTCAAAGCCTCAAGCCGCGTACGGGTAAGCTCGTCTTGTGCCCTATGAAGGAACATCGGCTTCTGTCAAACTTACATTTGTTTGGAGAGATAGGCAAAGAGGATTGCATACATAACGTTCCAAGAAACCTCAGAACTCTTACACTGTCGATGTCAGTACTTGAAGAAGATCCAATTAATGCTGGCCGCTGCTAGGGAAGCTGCTGCCTCTGCTGAACACCCTCAGGCTTTTTGCTCGCTCTTACGTAGGGTTGGAAATGACTTGTCTTTCTTCCACTTTCCTAACCTTCGTGTCTTGAAAATGTGGAATCTAAAGCGACAAGACCAGTGGAAGGTGGAGCAAGGTGTAATGCCCCAGCTTGTAGAGTTGGAAATTAGATGTTGCAAAAAACTGAAAAGGTTAGTTGGATTAGAGAAGCTGGATTCCTTGAAGGCATTGATTTTAACAAACATGCCGTAGGATTTTGTAGAAGATATTAGAGCAAGGTTTTGGAAATAATGTTTGAAAATTGCCCAAATTAATTAACAAAATACAAAATAGATTAGAGATATAAGATGAGAGTGTAGAGAGATATAAACTTATCGATTTGAGCTGAAGCACGGAACTTAATCCGCTGTTCTAAAGAAGCGATTTCGCCCCCACTGGAATGACGTTGTCAGTGCAAACGGCTCAAGCGGTCGCTCTTCAGGATATAATGGCAGTTTTGTTGGTGTGCACTCACAAACAGAACTTCGAACTTGTCATTGGATGCCCAATATAAAGATTGAAGAAAGGTGGAGGAAATGGTATATTAGATGAACTCTATTTTTTTTTTTCCTTCTGCTTCTCCCTCTTGGGAAAGAGGAATGGCCTTTTGGTTATATAGAAGAGCCAATGGAATATTTTAAGCAAAAGAGTTGACAAAACCCAACACAAATTTGAGAATCTGTCGTGATATAAGCATTCCATAATTATCCCTTTGATTTCCTTCAACATCTGCTAATATTATAGGGATATTTGCTAGGGATTTGAGTTGGTTAAGGCGAGATAGGTGAAAGTAAGAAAGGAAAGTGATGATATTGTGGAGGGGCTGATTTTGTTTGTGAATTAAGAGAGAAGGCCGTGGGTCTGGGGTAAAGCTGATGGTGGGGTTGGTGAGTTTAATTCTCACCAACCACATTTACTAATTTTGGTCAATAGCAATCCAGGTGGCACTAGAAATTACCCTCCATTTAATAAAATTAGTTTCCTTTTTAAATATTAAAAACATACCCAACACAAGGATGGGCAGAGGCATATTACTCACGAACAAGTAGGAATTTTCTACTTTACATGTAAGTTTTCTCCGCCTTTACTCTTTCTCTATTGTGTATTTTTTGTTGGTTATAAAGAAGGCGCGCAGTAGAACAAAAATTAAGTATTTGATTTTTATTTTTATTTTTTTTTGTTTTGGAGGGGGTATTTGATTAATTATAATCTATAATGCATATAATAATAATCTATATAAACTCTAAGATATTTTACTAGAATGATAATCTAAGAATTTTATTAAGAAAAATTAGAATGATATTTCTTTTCTCCATCTTTAGTTTCTGCTACAAAATCATAAAAATAGGGAAAAGCTCACAAGCATTATAATTAAAAAAAAAAAAAAAAAAAAAACATGAAGATACAAAAAAGCTCCCAAGTATTATAGAGAGAGGGAGAGAGCTCCTAAGTAAATTAATGTTTTTAACGCAGGATTAAATTAAGCTTATGGAGGTTGGATTCCAGCGCTGGAGTACACTTGGACATGATGGAGTCTCTGGAGTGCAAGAACACGACCGTCATTCAAACCTTTAACGTGCTACTGATGACGAATGGTTGTTAATTAAAATGCGCTTCCTGAGACTGTCAAAGTGACCTGGACTTTCCTGAGATTGTTTCTGCAATTTCTAGAGTGAGTCAACCGTAGTTAGCACTGATGGCCTCGTAATGGAAGATCACAATGATTTCATGAGTTTTCTTTTGATTTTCTCCTCAAAAATGAAATTTTTTCTAATGGAACACCAAGTATACTGAAATTTCTTGCAACATTTGAGTCGAATATTTTCCACTCTCTAATAATAAGGAGATGTTTGATGAAATAAGCTTTGAATGGTTATGGTATACTGTGAATTTTATATTTTTCACACTAAATATACTGTCATTGCATTGACTAATGAACCATATGATTGAATTTTATTATTTTCTTTTGTTGTATTGGCCAATACAACTATGTTGTTAAATACAAAACTTAAGATACAATACCTAACAAATTGTACCTAAATTTTGTCCATCAAATATTATTATCATTTTATATAAAACATTAATTCCAAAACAATACACTAGTATTAATTAATACCAAATATTTCATTCCCCTAATCAAAACCGAAATAACTTACATTGTAAAAGAATTTTATGGCATTTGCCAGAATGCCCTAGGTAGCTTTGCCTCTCATTAAAACAATTTTGATCAGAGGAACCAATGTGGATAAGTTAGGTTGCTCACTTTTCATTTTTCAGCAATTACATGGTACTATGTGCTATATATTACTTGTGGGCTTTCAGCTTTAAGTAACGTTACGAAGATAACTGGTCCATCAAAAAATAAACAATAAAGCTATTGGTATACAAAAATTCACAACAATTTTACAGAACTTCAATTTGCCTAATACCTCACACTTAGGCCATTAAAAAAAAAACTATAGAATGCTGAACCCAAGTGTAAGATGTTAGACAAATTGAAGGGTGTTACGAAATTGTTGTTCATTTTTTATTGTAACCCTAGAAATGTTTCAATGATAACTTGGAAGAGTAGTTATTATTACATACTTACTTTAAATACCCATTTTCGCGACACATTTTTACAAGCCCAATTCATGTATTATGTTTTATTTTATTCTTTTAAGCATGGCCCAAGCCCATGCGACTTTTTGGGAAAATTGAGGAAGTGTAGTTTGGAGGGTATGGGTCGATTCCTTTCAGACCTTTTGCATGAGCCCAGCCCATGCGTGCTACCAAGTGGGCAAGGGACACTTGTAGCACCTCAGGCTCATGGAAGAGGACTTGTATCCAAAATTTCCACCCCAAAACAGCTTTTATGCTCTGTGTGACTGTGGTCCAAACTTTTTGTCCGAACCTTTTTTTTTCCTTTAAAAATGGTTGGCTCTCATTGGCCAACTTCAGCTACTAGCTCTCATCTAGTTGAGCCTCCCAATGGTCTGAAACAACTGAAAATGAGGAGCCAATGAGGGTTTAGTCAAGCATTTCCCTTAATGATGATAAAAGTAATCCTTCCTTTTATCCAAATAAAAGTAAACCTGAAAATTACTACTTGCTTAACACCTTGGGGTCCAAAGCCTTTTCTATTGACCAAAAACCAGTCACTTAGAGCACCCCAAACTCAATATAAATTCCACAATTAGATTCAAAACAAGGGGACGTTTTTGCTCTAAGAGCAACACCCCAAGCTCAATACAAGAGTCTTTCTTCAACTAAAAAAAACAACCAGCCACGTTCTACCTAGAGCCCTGGAACTTTAGAGCAAAAAACCCATTCAGCTATTCAACAATCTTACAATTTCGAAGCTTGGGGGTGGAAATGTGGGTATAGGGGCCTTCCTCACGACCTCCCTCAATTTCCTCTTCTGTGATCGTGGGTCGAAGTTTCAGACTTGTTAAACCACGTTTTCCCTATAGTGCTAAAACTTGAGAGCAAAAACCCACTGAGCCAAGAGACATTCTCACAATTCTGAACCTTAGGGTTGGAAATATGGGTACAGGGGAACCTTCCCTCTCTTCCTCACGACCTTCCTCATTTTGTTTTTCTGTGTGACTGTGGGTCGAAGTTTCAGACCTGTTATGTTTTTATGCTTTTTCTACACTTTCATTATTAGCATTTTGATTTTCTCTTGTCAAAGCACCATTAGCCTTTTGTTCATTATACATTTGGAATTTTGGGCTTGATTCTCCACAAATAAACACTTCTAAAGAACCCAAGGGGAGATTTGGGCCATTCTCGCATTTTCAGCCCTTGTCGCAAAAATGTCTCCGACACTTACTTAATGCTATTTTTCTTAGAGAAATGCTAACGAGTACCCTTAGGGCATTGGTTAAGAATCCAGTTAAAGAAAGTTTTTATGGGAAAAGAAAAAAAAAACAATTAATGTTTTGATAGTTTTTTTTTATTTCCTATAAAAGTGATATTAAAACTTTCCTAAAATGGATTCTTAACTAGTGTTAGGGCACTCATTAGCATGACCCTTTTTCTTAATGTGGGAACTTCAACATTAAGTTGCAATTAATATTCTCAATGACATTCCAACTCGATTCCAACCAGGGGACACAACTAAGCTAGACCAAGGGGACCATGGAATTTATTATTTTTTTAATGACAAATATATTAATATATAATATTTAAAGTATCAGCTCAAGACCAAGAGTTTTCTATTCCAATTGGTCCTGTGAATTCTAGTTTTTATCAACATAAATGCTATAGCTTCTTATGGTCCGGAGGCTCCAATTATCATGGCCTTCAAGTACCTTTGTTGAAAGAATCAAAAATAGGGTGGGAAAAATGGGCATATGTCCCTAATTTACGAACTATGCAAGAAAATGCTCCTGTTTTGAAATTATTTAGTAAAATGTCACTGTTTTTTAAACTCGATTATAACAAAATTGAGTTATAAGTAGAACTCAGCATTAGCAATGTCGAGTTCTATGCATATTTTACCATTTAAAGTTTATTGAAAAATGTTAATATTGTTGATGTTTATTACCCTTTGTTACATTTTGGTATTTTTATTTAGTAGATATAAGATATAAAATACTAAAAATTTACATAAATTCTTTAAAAAGAAACATATGTATTACTACTAGTTTATTAGTATATTAATAAACTATTATTTATTTATATAATTTAAATATTATTAATTAAATTATTATTGACGTCATTGATTTGACCATTTGTTCAACATTGGTTGAATTTTAATATCGATAACCAGTTCATTTTTCAGTTTTTTGACTATACCATTTTTTAAGACTATACCATTTTTTAAAAATATGAACATAACTAATCATTTTTGGTATTTCTAATGAAAATGTCTAGGATATAAATCTTCCATTTTCCTTATTGTGGCTATTTAATTAACTAAAATAAAATAAAAATTTTGGCTTAAAGAGGAACAAGGGTAAATATAGTAATATCTCGTAACTTTTTTGTCGTTACAATAATACCGTTTACCCCTTTTCTTTTTCATTTCAAAATTTTATTATATAAAGTTTAGTACTATAGCAATTAAATCCTTTATGTCCATTCTCAGCCTATTTTATTATATTCTTTTTCACTTCTTTCAAAAATATATTCTTTTTCACTCGATGATACACAGGTGAGGTAGGTGTGGTGTAGAAAGTATATGATGTTTCAAGAACTCCACATCAGCACCTAGATGGTGTTTCTAAGCCCAATAAAAAAGTGACATCTATCGAAAAGAAACAGATCAGCATATTGCGCCTTATACGCTTGAAAAGACAAATATACCCCTAAAAAAATTCAAACCCCCGCCTTTAACACCCTTTTCCCTTTCTTGAAAAAATCAAAACTCTCTCTCCATTTCTACTTTCTATCACCGCACCACCATCTTCACTCTCTCTTTCTCTCAACTCCAAAGCTCCACAGCCACCGCCTAGCATCGCCGCTGGAAAAATTTTCAAAGACTCGCCCTCTCTTGCTTTTCCCATTTCTGCAAAATCAAAAAAAAAAAAAAATTCATCTCTTTCTCTCTCCATTTCTCTCGGCACCACCAGAGCACACCAGCACCTCCATGACTCCATCTTCTCTCTCTCAACTCCAAACCTTGATAGCCGCTACCTAGCATCGTCGCTGGAGACTGACCTTTGTCTCGTCGTAAAAACGCCCAAAATCGTGTGTCTTTCTCGTTGTTTCCAACCACCGACGCCAGAAGTTTTCTCGCCACTTCTAACAACTGAATTTGCAAAGAGAACCAGTACAATCAAGTTCTTCTTCGAGAACCGAGTTCACTTCTCAAGGACAACGGTCAAAAGCACGATTCCCATCTGAGCTCTCGACCCTCAAAGAGATGAAGAAACAGAGAAACCAAACATGAATGACAAAACCGGTGCTTTCACATCCCAAGTGTAACACCCGAACCTAATTTCATAATTAATTTTATGGGTTTATATGCATGTCATTATCTTAATTACTTTTAAGTGCATGAAGCTTTAATATTGTGATATTATAGAACATATATGCTCTTTTAATGTGATGGATATAACTTTATAAAGGTAAGGATATATATATATATATATATGTATGTATGTATGTATGTATGTATATGCAAAGTGATATTATTTTTGTAGAAAAGTGTGAGTGTGAATGCAAGAAATTATTTTTGTAGAAAGGTGTGAGTGTGAATGCAAGAAAATTGGAAAAGTGGGTGGTGAGATTTTTCCTAAGCTCCACACGTATTCCACCCAAAGTCCCCATCTTTTATCCCCTTTTTGCTGCCCCAAAAGTCTTCCCCTTATCTCATTTTCTTGGCTGCACCAGACAGAAAGTTCAGCCCTCTTTCCCTACTCTTTTCCTTGTTCTTTGTTTCTTTCTTCTCCCCTTCTTACATGGCAGCCCTTCCTCTCTCACCAAAACAAAATATCCCTCTCTAAAGAAGAAATTAAAGGGTTAACACTAAAATTTCAGCTTCAAATTGTTGGGGGTAAGTAATCAAAACTTCATTTGTTTATTTCTACTTCTTTAACCTCTATCCAGATTTTATAGGCTGAATTATGATTTTGTTTTAGTGATTTGAAGGTTTGATGATATTATGGTTTATTTAATGTTTAATAACACATTTTAGTATAAAAATACCCAAATGAAATTAAGGCCTATTGCTATTTGTTGATGATTTTGTAAGAATATGTACTGAAGTTGTCTCTGTGACAGATTTGATGTTTACAACAAGAAAAATATGTATTAAATCATATTTTGTGAATTAAGATGCTAAGAGTAGTTTTTATGAATTATAAGACACACATGATTGTTATGGAAGTGGTCTCACAACATTTGGATGAACATAAAAATAATGGTTTAATTTGTAAGTTGCAAGAAATTCTGTCAGGACAGATTTGAGTATGCTGTCTTGTGTGATTTTTAGTAAATCATGGGTTTATCCTCTGACTCCGAAATTTTTATTGTTTATACTGGACATACAGGGGAGTTGTTATGTAAAATTTCATGACATTGGATCTGTGTGGACAGCCCGTTTGTATTTTACAAATGGAGCATATGCTGCTGAAATGAGCAGTGAACAACATATGCTACTACACCTTTGTTGTGGATTTAATTCTCAAGTTAGGATAAATTTTTTGAGCTATAATTTAATATGCTCATCCTTTGGTATGTTAGAATCATATATAAATTTTATGAATTGGTTTCTCTATGATTTAGTACATCATGTTGTCTGATGAATGTATTTTGTATTTGTGGGAACCTCGTTGAGGTGAGAGTAGAACTTCCTTGATTTTAGGAGATAGGTTTTGAGATGAATATGTAAGTTTATGATAAGGAGTAATTGATATTAATAAGCTTTGATATTTGGTTTAGGTGTTACCAGTATCCAAGTCTAAGCTCCTTCGACTTTAGGCTCTCGGTTCCTCTGCTTTCATGTAAGGGATAATTTATATGGGTATTTGGTAAGTCATGAGGTTATTTTGAAGTATATTATGTATTAAGAGGTTTTATTTTGGAGCAGAGGGAGCCTTAGTCAAGTTTTGGAAGGAGCTGGTTTTAGTTTTATATGTATAAATCCTAAATTAGCAATATGATGTTTAGATTTGTAGCATTGTGTATTTTAGGATATAATGAAAGTGTGTACCTTAAAGTATTAAGAGATGTATTATGTGAATTTTAGAATTTGAATAATCGGTGGATTGTGTTATCCTTTGAGGTACAATGTAGATGCTCTGAATATCAAGTGGAAAGTTATATCATTTAAGTAAAGAAACAAGAAAGAAAAGAAAAAGGGAAGCTTTTGTAAAAGTTTTGGAAAAAGTTAAGTTGGTTCTTGTTAATATCGGGTTTAAGCTTGATATTAGCATGCCGGTCATGGCCACAAATTTGGGTATCGGGTTTGGGGCGTGACACCAGGTCACTCTCTTTCTCTTGTATAATTTTCCCATACATGTCAAATTTACCATTTTTCTTTTGTGGGTAACTTTATATTTGGCCAAAATGTCTTTTTTCGCATGGTCCATAATTTTACTAAATTTTTTGTGAATTTTAAGAATAATTCTTGCATAATATTATGCTACTTATAATGGGTTTGTGATATATTTCTACAAATTTGAGGTTAATTAGAATGATATGTGTTAAGGTCACCATGTTTGTTCGGGTACGTTGTAGCTAATGATTTGGATATCAAGAAACGCTTGTATTCCATAGTCAGTTCTACAATTTTTGATAGCAAATTCCTGAATTAGAGAAGATATGAACTTTAGGTACATGTTGTAGGAGATGCATGTCTTTTGAGTTTGAGTCCAGTTAAAGAGCATGTGTAGACATAAAATGTGGCCCAACTTGTGATACGTTTAGCTTTTATTTGGATATCTATCTGGCTTTTGTTAAGATTATTGATGAGAATTAGCTATAACCTGTTCTACATTGTCCAAAAGTTTTTTTTAAACTCTGGTTATCTATGTTTATTGCTTCCTCAATTGGATGATAGGATAAGTGCTAATCTGATGGAATTGTTGAATACAGTAGTAAGTACCTTTTTCCCCCAATCAGGTTCAACTTCACCGATAATGTCCCTTGCTTAACCAGTGTTGATAAATTTTCTTCATCATCCACAGTCCACACGAATGAGTTATGTCTTGAAGTTGTAACTTATTTGGTGAGGCTGCTTTGAAATTAGGGAAAAGTGCATTCCAAAAGGTGGGTGAAAGAAAGCAGTATATCTTATTGGAGAATGGGATAGCTATATATGGTTTGCTTATAGAATCACAATGTTTCATATATCATCCAAAATCCTAAATGCATAATTTTCCTTTATCAAGTCTCTTTCACAAACTAATAACACCTCAAGTCTTTCATTGGTTAGCTATAACAAGAGGATTGGAATTTTAAGTTCAGATGGAGGTGGTAGGGAAACCAACAATTTGTTTGCGAGCATGCTTTTGTGATTCATCCATGTTTAAGAATGCAATAGAAGAAAGATAATTATGTTTTGATCCTGTGTGATCTTTTGCAAACTATGGTGATAGCTGCTAATTATACTCGTAAAAAATTTAATATTGATTAGGAAAACTGAAACAGTTTCAGAAACATAGCCACATAAAGGAGGGTATACATGATTAAGGTAGTCACAACAGGCTGAGGATCCCAAACCCACAGAACAAGTAAATTCGAATATTCAGTCTTTGGATGTTTTTACACAATATAACCTTGTGGGTAGCTAAAGTTTCACTCATATGCATGACCAACTTCTATATCTATTTGAAAGGAAGATACAATGTAGGACAAAGAGTGTGGCAGTAAGCACAAAGAGTGACCTGACCATACTTCAATTTTTTATTTTTTTTTACTTTTAATTCCTTACTAGATTTGCTAAATAATTATACTTTCTTATTTATTAGTTTGCTATTTTTCTGGTTCTTTGCATGTTGCTTGCTTTGTCTTTTTCTTTGTACTTTTTCATCATAATTGCAGTGGAGTTTTATTTACCTATCCAAAAAAAAAAAAAAAAAAATCTGGTATTGTTGTTGGCTATACTAATTATTAAATTTTTGTTTCTTGTTGGATTATTGTAAGGGGTTGCCAACTATGTAAGATTTTTCATTAAAGCGATGAAGAGGTCAAATATGAAGCAATGGGATAAATTGAAGCTCTGAAGTATCAATCAATGATGGATAAATACAAAATAATTGTGAAGCAGCTGAAGTAGGCATCAATAGGGTCTTGGCTATTTTTTGTAGTTTGTTTTGGTGTGTTTATGTATGCTAGCAAAACAAAAGAAGCCTAAATGTTGTTACCTTGATGTAACTTTTTAAATATTGATGCCAATAATAGTGATGTATCCTAAAATTTATCTTTATGTTAGCTTTTGGTTCAATGAAAATTTACCTTTATGTTAACTTTGATAATCATTGGTTACCAAAGACAAACAACACCATTGATTAAGGCAGTTGCATTTTATATAATCTAAATTATAGGTATTACGGCAAACAACACATTATATATAATCTAAATTTCAAAATTGTGTCCAGAGAAAAAATCTTGCTCAAGCTTTGATAGAATAAGTATTTCAATTTGCAATGACATATTTTTAAGTTTGACAAAATAGGTATTCCCAAAATGTATTGGTCATTTCATACTTTGAGGGGGTAACAATAGATGTTGGTCATTGCTTTTATGAAAATAGTTATTACGCATATGGTTTTATTTTAACAAAGTTCTATTTGTTTATAGAGTACAAAATTATATTAACAATACATCTATTGAAAACTGCAATTCTTAAAACAAAAAAAAAAAAAAAAAAAAAAAAAAAAAAAAAAAATTGTCTATGCCTTATCCAAATCAAAACTATTTTCTTGCATTTGAACATTACATAATGCCAAACTCTCATTTTTATATACAAAACAATCTCAAATAAATAATGAACATTTAAATTTTCACCACAAAAATGTTCAATATGCCCATATCTCTCCACCATCCGAATAATCCTCATTTTTCATCATCAATATATTTCTTGTAAACACACTTGTACAATTCTCCCCTGGAATAATAAAAAACAAATCCCCTTCCCCCACCCAGTAAGAAAACAAAAAACAAAACTACACAATGTTTTTGTACATATATCAAATAAGCTACATTGTCATTTAGATGAAATTGCACATTTCTTCAATTTCTTCAACTTTGGAACACAAGGTAAGATCTCTAGATTTCTACTTGAAGCTTCAATCTGAGTTTCATTTGTTCCTACATCAGCTAGTAACTGATTTACTTGTCTTGCTTGGTCAAGTGCTTGGCTGGGTAGCTTTGATGCACGAGCTACTGCACTTTGTGGCATGCTTGGTTGCATTAGTGTGGCGGTGATCTGCATCTCCTGGTGCACTAGCCGCTACACTGTGTGGCTAGCTGAGCCGCATTGATGTAGCAGCTAGTGATGCACTCTCTTGCCTTTGACATAATCGAGCACATTTAATATGATTAATTCTAGCATATGCAAATCTAACAAAATCTCCAAGTTGCATAGTTAGCAAGAATATATCCCAATGGAAATATTCCAAAGTGAGCATAGTATAATTAAAGTAGGAATCCATCCTTCAAATTCACTCAATATAATCTACCATTACCTATTACTTTTTTTTTTGAACAAGACAAAATCAATGATTATTAAGTAGCAACGTACGGTTGTAATTATTGAAATCCTACAAAGAATACATTTCATGTATAAACTTTGAAGGACAAAATGGGCTTACGCCCTTTTCAGGAAAATTAATTAGTGTTTTGCCTTTCTTCCCAAACTAAACAGGGAAATGCCCCTCTTTTGAAACTCGACTTTCTCAAAATCGAGTTAAAAAAAAAAAAAATTATGGAGCCCTATAGTGACGTTTTTAAGGACCTATAGTGACGTTTTAAGAACCTATTGCCTATAACTCGATTTCATGGATATCAAGTTACAAAACGCTACTATAGGTCCTTAAAAACGCCACTATAGGTCTTTGAAAACGTCACTATAAGGCTTAACTCGATTTTGAAAAAGTAGAGTTTCAAAAGAGGGGTATTTCCCTATTTAGTTTGGGAAGAAGGGCAAAAAGCTAATTAGTTTGCCTGAAAAGGACAGAAGCCAATTTTGTCCAAACTTTGAATACTAAATTATTGCATTTTAGTATAACAGACCCTTCCAACAATTTTCCCTTTTCATACACAACCCTGCAAACAAAATTTATGGAATGGTACCACTTGGGGGGCAAGAATGGAGGGGCACTCGAGAGGAATGCTTCTCTTTATTGTCTTTACCTATAGCCCGTGTATAAGAATAGTAATATATATTTTTGGTGCTTACTTCTTAAGACACAGTGATTAGGATTAATTGGCTATAGCTTGGCAAAGGCTTGTTCTCCAAAAATGATTTGAAAAGAATGAAAGCCTAGTGAGGGCGATGAAGTGGAACCTCATGTCCTGCTCCGATTCTTGTGACTACCATTACCTATTACCATCAAAACCAAATACAAAGCACATCTTAGCAATTCCATAAGCTGGAGTAATCCTCCACAGAGCTTTGTTTGGAAACTCAAGCAAAGAATTTAAAACACGGTCCCCTTATTTTCTCAAACTTTCTTAGTGATCAATTCCAAACTTATACACAATTTGATTTAGTAATAGAAATAAGCAACATACCAAAAACAATTAGCAAGGTTCCGTAACAACAACTCGCGCCACATGGTGCCATGATGCAAAACAAAAAAAAGTAGGGTATATAAAGCCAATAATAAACATGATTGATGTTGATATAATCCAAAGGTATCTAACAAAATGTACCAAATTCCTCTTTATTTAAATCTAAGGCAATATAGACTTAGACCATATGCAAGTAACAAAGTACATTGCAAGCACGAAGTTTGACTACGATAGCATCATATATTACTTGGAAGGAACCATCAATGTTAATCTAGGCAGCCCAATCTTATTTTGTCCCTTTCTTTATTACTACAATACAAATATAAAGATGAGAAATATGTACAACCCCAAAACAAGATTGTACGTACAGCTTCAATATTGGAAGAAAAAATAACAATTTTAATCTAATCTAAAAGAACAATTTTTTGAAAAGAAAAAAAAAAAAAAAAAAACCCTTTTACTGTATATTAGTGCATCTATACTCATTGAAGCATTTTATCAAACAGTACAAGTTTCCTTTCTACATAAGACTACATAAGAACGTGTATGTCAATTTTTTTGGAAAAAAAAAAACAATCAAGACACATTTAAACAGAAAATTCATAAAATAAAATGAAAAAAAGTGAGGAGAAAACCTTCTTGCAAAATCAGAAGTTGAAAGCGAAGAAGAAAACTTTGTGGTTGGAGACAACGGAGAGACAATTTTAGTCGTTTTTCGACGAGACAAAGGTCGATCTCGTCGAGAATTGATGATCGGCAATGCTAGGCAACGGCTATCAAGGTTTGGAGTTGAGAGAGGGAAGATGGAGGTGCCAGTGTGGTATGGTGGTGCGAGATAAACAGAGAGAGATGAGATTTGCTATTTTGGAGAATGGGAAATGGAAGAGTGGCAGGATAGTGAAATTTGGTTTTTTCGAATCTGTTTATGTCCGGCAACATAGCTCCGACGACGATGCTAGGCGGTGGGCGGTGGCTATGGGGCTTTGAAAGAGAGAGAGGTGAGAGCGCAGAGATAGAGAGAAAATTTTGATTTTCAAAAAAGGGGAAGTGTTGTTTTGATGGTGGGCTTTGAAAATTCAGAGAGTATTTGTGTTTTTTTTTTTTTTATATATTTTTAAATAACCTGAGTTGGTGAGTTGTAATTTTTAATCCATTTGTCAATTTTTCATTGGTCTTAGAAACTCCACATGTGTGCTGAGTTGGAGTTTCAGAAACACTATATACTTTCTCCATGGTAGATATTATCCTTACTTTAAGGCCACGAGGGAAGGTACTCAAAGCTTTTTTTTTTTTGGTAAAACAAGAAATAACATTAAATACTAAATAGCCAAAAGAGTTTTAGGACAAAGCCTGTGCACATACAAACCAGTGGCATCGACCTCCAAATAACTAAGTCCACAGGCGGACTAGAAAAAACAATGAAATTGCTTTCAAGCAAAGTGCCTATTCTAGCCAAACAGTCAGCACACCTATTAGCCTCCCTATAAATATGTCTAAACCTCTTACGGGCAATCCGGGTTGCCAAGTACCTGCATTCATCCATGATTGAGGACACAACAGAATTGGAAACAGTTGGAGAGTTAAAGGCATCCACAATGGCTTTATCATCTAACTCAATAACAACTGCTTGAGCATGGATTTGCAAACATAGCTACAGTCCATCATGGAGAGCCCATTATTCAGCCAAGTAACTCGAAGCATTCCCAATCCTCCTTGCAAAACCCATAACCCACTCACCATTTTCATCTTTAACTAGCCCACCTCCCCTAGTTGGACCCACGATGCTTGCTGCCAAGCCATTAGAGTTCAAAGTGAGCCACCCAGCCCTCGGTTTCTCCCGATGTTCTTCACAATCATCGTTTTGGTGACCAAGGCATTGTTTGCACAAAAGAAAAACTTGTAAGCCCAGTTCACAATTTCTCTACTCAGGTTAGGATTAGGATTTTTATGCTTGAAGACACATAGATTCCTGTCTTTCCAAAGCAGCCAAAGACTAAATAAAAACACTTGATTCGAAGGAAGACCTATATTATGGTGAAGTTTAGAAGTGGCATTAGTGATTAGCCAATCTTGAAGACTCAAAGAGAAGAAGTTAGAACTATTTACCTACCTTCCAAGATGATGCCATACGTTCATGCTTAAAGGGCAATCACGTAACAAGTGTAGAATAGATTCTACCTCACGGTGACATCGAGGGTAGCAAGCATCCATAGGCAATCCTCCGGCCACCAAACACCGATTAACCCCAAGACTTAGATGCATACACTTCCATACGAACATTTGTATTCTAGGCAGCGTTTTCGACTTCCAAATCCATTGCCCATTAAAAGGAGCATCCCCAATAGCATCCGTAGCAAGAAAATATGCACTTTTAAGATGAAAAACCCCCTTGGCCGAATGCTTCCAGGCCAGCCTATCATCAATTCTAGTAGAAAAAGGAACTGAAGTGGCCATAATGTCTCTAAGAACCTCATTCGGGAAGAGCATCCGAATTGAAGACCAGTCATATCTTTCCTCATAATCCACTACATCCTTAATCTTCAAGCTGGTTGCTTCTCTAGATAAAGGTCCCCGAACGGTACTCCTCAAAGGACCGTAACTAGTCCAATTATCATTCCAAAAATCCAGGCTACTCTCAAAACCCAGAATCCATTTAATGCCTTTCTTAAAGGTTTCTTCTCCTCGCAACATCCCTTTCCAAATTCTAGAGCTAGGAAGCTTGCTTACATTTCTTGAATTCAGTCTTCGAGGGCAACAAGATTTCAATCTAAGGACCTTGGCCCAAGTTTCCTTATCTTCGGTATGAAACCTCCAGTTTAGCTTTGCTAAAAGCGTTGTATTTCTTCCTTTAGCTATTTGAAGCCCCAAACCCTCTTCATCTTTAGGTCTAGTGACCTTTTTCTAGCCCACCCAATGCATTTTTCCCTTGCTCTCGGTCGAACCCCACAAGAAATTTCTATTAACCCGGTCAATACCCTCCAACACCTTGCTAGGCAGCAAATTACTTTGCATTATATACGCCGGAACAGCTGAAGATGAAGCCTGAATCAAAACTGCTTTCCCGACCAAGGATAGGAGATTTGCTTTCCACCCCGCAAGCTTACTTTTAACTCTATCTAAAACAAAACCAAAATCCTGGTTGTTATTCCCTTGGTGTTTGATAAGGAAGCCTAAGTATTTCCCCAAGTACTCCGTTTGATGGAAGCCGAGAATATCACCGAAAGCCTCCCTATCATCCCGATCAATGTTCGGCAAAAAGTACACCCTGGACTTAGAATCACTCACAGCTTGCCCAGAGCATTTACAAAAGGTTGTTTGTCCATTCTTCACCGAAACAATCGAAGCTTTACACCTTATAATCACATGACTTTAATTAAAGCTACTTTTGTCGATAGGCTGGATTTGTCGTTTTGAATTTGGGATTGCAAACTAGTTGCGCATGCTGTATTGGGGTGGCCTTCATTATTAACTTGCATTTAATTTTTTCAACTCCTCAATACCACGCCAACTTAGTTCATAGGTCATTATTCAAGATTTCGAAAAGAGAAATGATATGTCCACAATATTTTTATAACATTTTTATAACAAATTATAAGTAGCAAGTTATTCTTGGTTGTTATTGTTGGTTTAAAAAAGTAATCTTAGTGCTAAATTTAAATTTGAACCAATAATAACTGATGATGCTCGAATCGTCAGTAGAGATGTTCGTCCAGGCGAGAGTCGTCCGCAGCTTATCCTAATCTAGAGACAAGTTGAAAAGAAAATACAGTCATCGGTGTGGCACCCGCCACAGAGCCTTCGATGCCAAAGTTAGAATAGCTAGAGTTTGAAGAAAGTAATGTGGATGTACTAGAAAATTTTTTAGTGTACCTTTTCGTCGGGTTTTATCAATGGACATATATAGGCGCTCTCTTCTTAGCCGTTGGTTTTGCTTTAATGGTGGAATCATTGCCGAAGTTGTAACGCCCATGCGGGGTGTTAAATGGACAAAATGATCTTCCAACGGCATCAAGATCATTATTTATCTTTTGTAATGCTTCGTCATAACTGAGGGACGATGGTTGAGTCTTTGTCGTGCGTTCCTCCTGGGCTAGGCTAGTTTCGGCGTCGTCCTTGTCTATCGTCCTTCTTGGGTGGACGAGTATATTTTCGGGACCATCGGCTACCCCCCTATTCCAAGGTCGTCCATAATTTGGATGGTCTAAGGAATATGAGAGGTTTTTTTTTTTTTTTTTTTTTGAAAAGTTTTCTGACGCTTGGGGTTATGTTCTCCGCATTAATGGTTTTATGACGGTGGCACACATTGTGGCCACGTGTCCTTTTCTGATCGGTGAGTAGTTCTTGTTTTCGGTGAATGCCTTTTCGCTTTTCCCACATTTTTCAAGGCAAACTTTTTAACTCTTTGCCTTTCATTTTTCATCTTTTCACTTTCCTTTTGCATTTGATTTCTCTGACTTCTAGCCTTTCTCTCCACTCTCTCTACATCCGATTTCTCTGAATTCACCGTTGCTGCTGCGTATTTTGCTCCCAGCCTTTTTGGTTTTCCTCCTTATTTCCAGGCACGTTTGCCTATTTTTACGCTTTTTCTTTTTGGGCAGTCTTGTATTCTTCTCTTTCTTATTCTTATTTTCCTTTTTGGGATTGCGTATCTTTCCTTAATGGTGGATTATACTGAATTTAGGCATATTTCTCCCTCCATCGCCTTTCTTTTTGCTCACTTAGGGGGGCTATTAGATTCTTCTGGAGACCAATACCCACAAATTGGGGGTTTCGTTGTAGGGGGTAGTAGCCTTGATTTAGCGTTAGGTGACCTGTATCCGTTGTGGCATCAATCTTTGTCTTGGTTTAAATCAATTCATGGGGTCCTTAGGAGGGAAAATATGGGATCCGAGTTGGGATCAAGTGGTCGGGAGAGGGGTTCATCTTCTGGTGTGGTTGCGGACGGGGCTATTAAGGATACAGCTACCTCCGTTCCTCCTCCTTTTTCCGTCCTTCCTTCTACTTCTGCAACTCCTCGTCCCTTCCATGCCCTCATGGAAAAGTGTACCTTGAAGGTGGATGTCTTTAATAAGTTTAGGGATAGGTTTCGGTTTCCTGATGAAACTAGGGCTCGTCTTCCCGGGAAGGGCGAAAAGGCTTGTGCCTTTGCCCATGGTGAGGTCTGTTTTTATGAGGCTGCTTTCTTGTGCGGCCTAAGGTTTCCCGTTCACCCGTTCATTATGGAACTTCTAGATCACCTATATATAGCCCCCGGGCAGCTTATGCCGAATTCTTGGAGGATCGTCATAAGTTGTATGGTGATCTGGACGACCATAGTGGATGGAGACATGATCACATTCAACGAGTTTATCCATCTCTATCACTTAAAAGAGCCCAAGGAGTTTGGATATTATGAACTTGTTCCCTGGGATAGGAGATCTCGCCTCGTCGTTGACCTTTCTTCGTCCTTTTGTTACTAGAAGTCTAGATATTTCTTTGTGTCGGGCGATGGTTGGGAGACTTTATCCGACGACTTTTGGGGGAATGTCCCTAGGTAGTTGCGCCAGGGGGAGACCCCTCATATTGGTGCGTTTGCCTTTTATGTCTCTTTTTTCCGATACTTTGGATGATTTTGATTGTCCTTCTTACAAGGTGTGATTTTTTTTTTTTTTTTTTTTTTTTTTTTTTTTTTTTTTTTTTTTGGTAGTGAATGAGCATCCCGATCTTGAGAGCCGCTTTGAAGAAAGAGTTTAGGAGGCGATTAAGTACTCATGGACGATCGACGACTTTGACGAGCTGGTCGATCCACGCACATTGGCTCGTCACAATTTGGGTCCTGAGCCTTCACTCTACGTTCTTCAAGCAATCGACCGAGAACAAAGGAAACGTGAGTCGTCTTGACATGCATGATCGTTCTTTTTCTTTTTTTTCTTATTTTAATTCTTGGATTTTCCTTCCTTTTTGGTGCAGAGATGACGAGCAAGTTTAACAAGGATATGTACTCAAAAATCAAGGCGAAGAAGAATGAACCTCTTTCCAAAGATTGGCGAAAAACGTTAAGGATAACTGATAAGGAAAAAGAGAAAGAGGCGGTTGAGAAAGGTTCGTCCACCCCTACCTTGGACGAAGGACGGACAGCTTCTCCCGCAATTTCTATTGAGGAGGTCCTTTCCCCCAAGAGACGGAAGACGGGGTACAAGGGCAAGGAAAAAATGGGCTCCAAATTTGGGCCGACGCCAAGCAACCATGGCTCGGGCGAATACGTTTTTAACTCCTGAAGAAATGAAGGAGATTTCCCTGGTACCCTCCCACGAGATGGTGAGCCAGCATGTTCATAAGCTCGTCCAGGTAATCTTCCTCTTACCCTATTATCCCTTTCTTTTTTGTTGATTCAAGTTTTGATGGTACTGTTTATTGTTAGGTGTTGGGAGAGATGATGCATCTTACTACTCAATTTTTGGCAAACGAAGAGAAGGCCGTTATGGCCACTTCAAAAGTGGAGGCTTTGGAGGCCGAGGCTTCGGGGTTGTGGAGGGACTTGATTGCTGCCATGGACGCACATAATACTTCCATGGAGCAAGTCAAGGTTCTGATCGAATAGCTTGGAGCCGAGAAGTTGTTCATAAATCGGAAGGACGAACTTCTCATATCGGCCGGCCGGAGGATGAAAGTCATAGTCGCTAAGGCTGTCCTTGCCTTCTAGACGACAGAAGAATACAACACCATTTTGTTCCAGTGGTACTTCAAAGGTTTCGAATTATTAAGGAGGTACTTGGTGAAGCATGGGTCAGGAATCGATCTAGAAGAATTGGATTTCGAAGCCGTGGATAAGGAGATTGAGGCGGACGAGGCGGCCCAAGTTGCTCGGGCTCCTGGCGAGGATCCCCCTGAGGCGGACAAGGGTGGTGACGATGCTCCTCCGGCTTGACCAGGCTTCACTTTTCAAGACATTTTCTTTTTTTATGTGCCCTATATGTTTTGGGGCTTTTGGACGAACAATCTTTTTGTGCCCTGTATGTTTTAGGGCTTTCGAACAATTTGCATCTTTTTATATATGATATATTTGTTGGTATTTTCCTTATTCGTTTCAATTGTGGACGTATTTTCTTCGTCCTTATGGGGACTTGAAAAATTTTCTTCGTCCTTCCGGGGACTTAGAGAATTTTTATTGAAGTACTCTTTTCGTCCTTATGGGGACTTAGGGAATTTTTGTTGAAACATTTTCTTCGTCCTTCCGGGGACTTGGAGAATTTTTATTGAAGTACTCTTTTCGTCCTTATGGGGACTTAGGGAATTTTTGTTGAAACATTTTCTTCTCCCTTCTCCGGGAAATGGGGAATTTTTGGTGAAGTATTCTTGTTGTCTTCTTTATCCGGACGATGTACATCCATTTGAGGAATTTTATTCTTGTTGTCTTCTTTAACTTAGACGATGTACATCCATTTAAGGAATTTTATCGCCTTTTTGATTTGGACGATGTACATCCATTTAAGGAATTTTATCGTCTTTTTTATCGGGACGATGTACATCCATTTAAGGAATCTTATCGTCTTTTCGATTTGGACGACCATTTTGGTCTTTTGAGGAAGAAATAATTAGAGCGCATGAATTGCTGGATAATACTTGTGAAATGAAGAATAACAACTTATGAAATTCTGAATAATCACTTATTACATAACTTGTATTAAAAAGCACGAAATCAACTTATGTTAATCACACAATTAGGCTATGATTCCTTTTCATAATGCCTCTTTAGATGTTCGACATTCCACGGACGAGGTAGCCTTTTTCCTTTTAAGTCTTCTAGGTGGTAACTTCCCAGTCGTGAATAGTGGACGAATCAGTAGGGTCCTTCCCAGGTTGGACCTAGTTTGCCTTATCTTGGATCTTTTGTTGCAGGAGTCACCTTCTAGAGGACTAGATCCCCGATGCTGAATCTTTTCGGTTTCTCTTTGATTGTAGTATTCGGCCATCTTCTGCTGGTACTTGGCCATTCCTTGGAAGGCTTGGTCTCTAACTTCGTCCGGGCAATCCAGGTTCAGCTTGAGTTGATCGTCATTGCATTGTTTGTCAAAGAACTCCCTCCCGAGGCTAGTGAGCCCTACTTCGACCGGGATGATCGCTTCAGTGCCGTACGTTAGGTTGAAGGGTGTTTCTCCTGTTGGTGTTCATGCCGTCGTCCCGTAAGCCCACAGGACACTCGGTAATTCCTCGAGCCATGCTCCCTTTGTCCCCACTAATCGGGTTTTGATAATCTTGAGCAAGGTTCAGTTGGTTACTTCCGTTTTTCCATTGGCCTGAGGATGTCTTGGTGATGAGTATTTGTTTTTTATACCTAGGCTCAAGCAAAATGACCTAAACCCATGACTGTCGAACTGACGACCATTGTTTGAGATAATCATCCTTGGTATCTCGAACCTACAAACAATATTTTTCCATATAAAATTTTGTACCTTTGCCTCTCTGATCTTTGCAAGAGTTTCCGCTTCGACCCACTTCATGAGGTAGTCGATTGCGATAAGTAGGAACTTCATCTGTCTCTTTCCCCGTGGTAGGGGGCCTATAATGTCAATCCCCCACTGTGCAAATGGCCAGAGCGAGGAGATGGTCTTCATTTTTTCCCCTAGGACTCATTGAACATTCCCATACCTTTGGCAACTGTCACGTCTCTTCACGAAATCTGCTGCATCTTGCTGCATCGTGGGCCAAAAGTAACCTGCCCTCATGATCTTCCCGACAAGGGACTTTGACCCCATATGATCTCTGCAAACTCCCCCATGTACCTCCTCCAGGACATATCGGGCCTCTTCCTTTTCTATCAAGTAGGGCTAGGAGAAGCCACTTTTGTAAAGCTCGTCATTTAGTATCGTGAACCGGGCAGCTCGCTTTGGATCTTCTTGGCTTCTTCAGGATTTGGTGGTAATCATCCATCTCTGAGGAACGACAAAATTGGACTCGTCCATCCCGAGCGGGTGTGCACAGGGAAAGTTTGAAACTCTTTGATGCTAGGAGAGTTTTGTTCTTCCACCCTCTAATCATTTATCTTGTCCCGGTCATCTGCTAACGCACTCCGTGCTATTTCGTTAGCTTCTGCATTTTGATCCCGTGGGATCTGAACAAACTCTGCGCGATGAAAGTTGCTTACCAACCGATTCATCAATTTGAGGTATTTCTGCATTCTTGTCTCTTTTGCTTCAAAATCTCCTCTGACTTGCCCCGTGATGAGCTTTGAGTCGCTCTTAAGCATGATATTTTCAGCTCTAAGTGCCTGGGCTATTCTTATTTATAGGGAATTTGAGTTGGACCCCATACTTGAGAACGTCCTCTTCAGGGGAGGTGATAACGACACCCGCCCCGCCTCCTTTCTGAGTGGACAATCCATCCGTATTGATCGTCCAAAGGTCTTCCTGGTCACCTGTATGCTCGGGGATGGTGAATTCTGCTATGAAATCTGCTAACGCCCGAGCTTTTACGGCCGTCCGTGGGCGGTATTCTATATCAAATTGGCTGAGTTTGATGGCCCATTGTACCATTCGTCCCGCGGCCTCGGGTTTGCTCATTGCTTTCTTGATGGGTCAAAAGTGCGTCATTACTATGATAGGATTAGCTTGGAAGTAGGGACGAAGTTTTCTTGAAGCCACTATTAGGGCGAAGGTGATCTTCTCTATGCGCGGATATCGAGCTTGAGCACCCTGGAAGGCCTGGCTAACATAGAACACAGGGAGTTGTACCTTATTCTCTTCTCTGATCAAAGCTGCACTAATTACGGTGACAGATCTTGCCAAGTATAAGAATAAGTCTTCACCTTCCTTGGATAGACTCAAGAGTAGGGGGTTGCTCGGGTAGCACTTCAATTCTTGAAATGTTGTCTCGCATTCCTCTGTCCAAACAAATGCTCTCTTCATGGTCTTGAAGAAAGGAAGGCATTTGTCTGTTGCCTTGGAGATGAACCTGTTGAGGGCTGCCACTCTTCCCATGAGTGATTGTACTTCTTTGATCATCTTTGGTGAGGACATCTCGAGGATAGCCCTCACTTTTTTGAGATTCGCTTCAATTCCTCTTCGCAATACCATAAACCTAAGGAATTTCCCTTGGGAAACCCCAAAAGCACATTTGGACGGGTTTAACTTCATGCTTGTCTTCGTCTGAGTATGTTGAACATCTCCTTGAGATCGTTTAGGTGATCCTCTTCCTCTTTGCTCTTGAAGAGCATATCATTAATGTATACCTCCACATTTCTCCCAATCTGTTTTTTAAACATCTGGTTTACCAATCTTTGATACGTGGCCTTGCATTCTTCAAACGAAAGGACATGACCCTGTAGCAATAAAGTCCTTGGCTAGTGATGAAAGCAGTTTTTTCTTGATCTTCCTCAACCATTTGTATCTGGTTATACCCAGAAAATGCATCCATGAAAGTGAGAAGTTTATGTCCGGCAGTTGAATCTATCGGCTGATCAATTCAGGGTAAGGGAAAACTATCCTTCGGGCAGGCTTGGTTTAGATCCGTGAAGTCGACACACATTCTCCACTTCCCATTTGCCTTCTTGACCATGACAACATTGGCCAACCACTCGGGATAGTAGACTTCTCGAATAAAATTTACAGCAAGCAACTTATTTACTTCGTCCATTCTTTTGCTTTGTTTCGTTCGGGGGCAAAGACTCTTCTTCTCTCGCTAGACGGGCTTCTTCTCTGGGTCTACATTCAGGCGGTGCTAGATGATGTTTGCTTTGGGATTCCTGGCATATCCTCGTGGCTCCAAGCAAATACGTCGAGGTTATCTTTCAAGAAGTTGATGATTCTTTCCTTCGTCTTTGTACTTAGATTCGTCCTTACTTGGGTTGTCTTTGTCGGACTTCCCTCAACCAACTTTATCATTTCTAGCTTCTCTACGATCTCTGGTGTTTTATCTTCGATTATCCATGCGTGGTTCTCTTTTGAGGCCAGGGCGGCCTGGTAACACTCCCTTGCCAACACCTGGTCTCCTCTTATCTCTCTGACCCTTTGTTTTGTTGGAAATTTTACCTTTAAACAGTATGTGGAAGTAGCAACTCTCCAAATGGTTGAGGGTAGGTCGTCCTATGATCACATTGTAGGACGAGGGTGAGTCTACCACCAGAAAATTGTGTTTGTTGGTTACCTGGAGGGGGTATGAATCGGCCGTGACTATCAACGTCACTATTCCACGGGGTACACCTTGTCTCCACCGAAACCGATGAGGGGTGACTCGAAAGGACGAAACCTTTTAGGGTCTACTTTTAATTGCTGGAAGGCGGAAAGGTAGATAATGTCTCAAAAAATGGTGAACCAAATTTAACATCACTACATTATAGTCATGACACAAAATCTTATGCAAAATTCAATAGACATTATAAGGAAAATTTTGATGCATTCAAGCAAATACATAACTGATCTAGACAGTCACAATGCAATTAAATACACTATATTGACTCAATCGAAAAATAAAAATAACTAAAAACATAGGAATCAGAGATGTAAAAAGTACCCTTTCCAAGCTTTTGAATTTGTTTCATAGCAACAGACACAACAAAATTATTAATAAAACATGAAAATTCAAATAAAGTTTAACCCTTTGCATGTTTAACTTAGCTCTGTCTCTCTATTACAACGGGAATGAAAGAAACTGGAAAAATACAACTATAAAAGTTTAATGTTTCCTCAATTTCTTTTATATATAGCGTGCGAGGACACCATTTTCATTGATATAGATTTAATATCATGCTTTATGCTCATTGTAAAGTAGGTACTCAGTACATATCCGGTGAGCCAAGAGGGAGGTGATAGTCTCCAAATTTGTGAGAATGTTCCCGCAAGTCAAAACTGAAAATTGCTATCAACGTACAAAATGCAGTAAATCCATCCACTTTCCAGCTTCTAATTCCCTCTCAACTACACAGAATATCCCCTTCAGGCTATCTTGTAGGTTTGTTAGGATGTTCCCTTTAATCCTTTTTGAAAGTTCAAATAGTGTATAAAACACCCTTGAACGTTTAGACCCCCAATTACAAAATAACCAATTCAAGCTTTATGTCAAACAACTAGTGTGCGGAAAATGAACAAAAGCTATAAACAGAATTGGTAAACAATCTAAGCCAATTAAAATCACAACCTACAGTAGATAATAAAAGGCAAAGATAAAAGGGAAGGAAGATGCAAATACAAGGACAACACACGATGTGTTATCGAAGAGGAAACCGAAGCCCTCGGCGTAAAACCTTTCCGCCGCCTTCCAAGCGGTAAGTAATCCACTAGAAAATGTAGTTAGGATACATGAACAGCAATAGACCCTCCAAGCCTAATCTACCCAGTGCACCTAAGCCCTCCAAGCTTCTTGCTCCAACGAGGTTGCGCCGAACCTATTTCTTTTCTAGCTTCCCGAATTTCGCTACTTGACCATAGCATCAGCCAATGTAGATTGGTTCCTTCCTAACTACTTCCCAGAACACCAAACAGCCTTCTCACAAGAATGGATATGGTGAGAAAAGTTTTTGGTAAAAGACCTCTCAAGGGTTTAACAGTGGAGAGGAAGAGAGTTGAGGAATTTGAAGAGACTCTTATGTAAAGATTGCAGATGAATCAATCTTGTTTTACTCTAGGGTTTCTCTCTCAAAATTCTCTCTGGAAGCTCTCTTTCTTTTGTGGGTATAAGGGGTATTTATACTGGGGTGAGAATGGAATGTGAAGAGTCGGGTTTTTCAAAACAGGGCTAGCTCGTGTCTTGACCGAGTCGCGAGATCCAGCCGTGAGATAGCAGAATGGCTAGTTGTCCTATTTTTTCCCGTAGTGCTCCAGCTAGCATGACGCTTCAACTTCTGACATTCTTGGCACGTGTCTTTTTCCTCGCAGCGACTTGAAGTCGCGAGTCACCCGCGAGATCAAGTCGCGAGTCTCTGTTTTCTTGCACACTCTTGAGCATTTCAACACTCTATCTCACTCACTACCCTTACAAAAATCCCACCTAAATACAGGGTTACTAAATGCTGAAATACAAGCAAATTTGGCACGGAATAAAGCCAACAAGATGGTTGATTAAATTCAACCTTACACTTTTTTATGCTAAGTGCTTTTCAGCCACCGCATTACCAAGAACAGCTGTACATACTTTACATCCCTTTGATTTTAAGGGTAACTCCTAAGTTTGCATCAAGATGAAGTTGCAAATGAAGAAAAGAAGAAGTTCAATATTGTTTACCCAAGGAAGAAGAAAAAAGAAGCCTGAAACTGGGAAGACAATTCCAAAAGATAGTTTGAGCAGTCTACATAATTCATTCATTGAAATAATCATAAATCAAATCCTAATTTATGGTCAAGTGCAGGTTTCTTCTCGGCATTCTCTGTTTTTTAAAAAGAGTTTTGCGAGAGGGCTTGTTTTTTGTACTTTTGAATCAAAGTAGTATAAATCTCAGTCACAACTCTAATGCGAGTCTGATTTACAACTATAATCAAACACATTCTAGGCAACTCATCAAATGACAAAACACCCAAATCTACTTTTTAATTAGCACACATTGTTGCTTTCAACAGTATAAAGATAAATTTTAATGAAGAGCCATGCTAGTTAGTGCAATTAAATCTTCGAATTGCTTCAAAAACAAATCATGAACTTATGCAAATTATTCTATAAAAAAATGTAAATTAGAAAATTTCAAAACAGTGGTGCTTACTTGTCACGACCCAAATCCATGGAACATGAATTTAGATGCATGACTAACCTGCTAAACTTATATAATTCCATAAAAACATAATTAATCCAAAATAGATCAATACTCCAAAGAAATAATACTCTTAAAAAACCTCTCACAAAAAAAAGTCTAAACTCCACAAATGGGAAATAATCTCCATAAAAACATGAAATACAAAAATAAGGTAGCTAAAGTTCTATTAGTCTTCAATGCATACTGAAGTCGCCTACGACTTCCATGCTCTACCTTGCACCTTACAAAGCGACCCAACGGTTCTATGTTTCCAACTATACTTTAATCTGAAAAATAGTAATTGATGGGGTGAGCCACACATCTAGTAAGTAATTATACAGAATACACAACGGAATAGAGTCAAGCCAGGCACGAGTATTTTGATTTTTCACAAACTCATTCAATGATATCAAAATAATTATTCCAAAACATATAATGAATCACTTAATACAATTGTAATCACATCTTAAAATCATTTGAAATCACATTCATAAAATTGATCAGAGCACAGTGTCACATATACACATCACATATTCTCACATACAATCCTGTGAGCGGATACCAACATCTAACCCTTGCTGGTGAGGGATTAACACATATTCTCACATACAATCCTGTGAGCGGATTTACACATATATCCGATATATCCGATCAAATCCAAAAACACTTATTTTGAGTCACATATCACAAAGCAAAATTTATACAAAATATAATAATTTACTTGATATTAACAATTTCTTTTCAAATACAGAGGCATATCAAAGATCACAATATCGAATAGAACATAAATCAAAGGATGCTTGACCCTCTTAGGGAATGAATAAGAATTGAAGATTTTATACATATATTACAATTCTTGAGTAAATCTGAAAATTCAATTCGCTAAAAGAAACATTTTAAATATCATTTGGAGAATAGGAATATGACTTTAAAATCACTTGGTTTTAACAAATTTAAAGAACAAGAACCTTTTTAGAAAGCTTACATTGAAACTCAATTATTTACGGAAAAATAATTTAGTTTAGAAATCATTTTTTAAATGAGATTTGGACAGTCAAAACTTATTCAAAATTCGAAGTATCTCTTTAAAACATTATTTAATAGACGAAATTTCTCTTTCAATGATACACAAATACTTTTGACAAACTTTAGAAAATATAAGTTTGAAATAAAAAAAACTTTTGAAAACTTTTAACTTCTAAGAACCTAATGGACAAAACTTGTGCATATTATGCATAATTACTTACCTCTCTTGCTAATATATTCGCAATGAGCACTTTTAGTCTTCCGTAAGCTCTAAACAGAAAATTACTTTAATCAATAAGCAAGAAATTTCATGATCATAAACTACTTCCTAAAACACTATAATACTCCACAACCTTCTCTTTTTATTTTATTTTAATTTTTTCCTAGAGTCATAATATAGGCAAAACTAGTTCCCACACGTAGAAACATCAAATCTGAATATATCTATTAATTATTCTAAAACAATCATCCAGTATATCAAATATCAAATTTAACCAACTACAAGACTTCATGTTATTATTGACCGCCACCTTCTCTTTAGGATCAATCCTAAACTAGTGATATAATCAAGGAAAACGTGGAAAATCTAGTAGGACCTAATATACACAAATCTAATAGGAGACTTGATGGCAATATATATAATTTATACGTGCAAAACCGAAGAAGACTTAGCCAAAATCACGGATTCTAGAAATTCTGTGGCTCAATCTAGGATTCAAGGACCAACTTTTAGGAAAAGATATCTCTTAGAAACAAATCTACATATCGCCAATGTTTCTAAGATAAAATTTTAATCCTTTAATTCTTTGTTTCTAATGGATGAAAAATCATACCTGAAACAATCAACTGCCTCTTCAATTAACTCCAAGGAAAAAAATACCTCTAAGCCTCTTTGATAAAACCCTTCTTATCCCAAAACCCTAATTATTTTTTTCCTCCAACTTATATTTTAACACAAAAGAGATGTGGGCTTGATGGGGTAGTGGGCTGGATTTTAAAACCCACTTGAACTTATCACTTTATTTTGCAAGGAGTCCATAAAACATCTTCCTCTTTTCCTTTTTTATTTATTTATTTTAATTGCCCCACTAAATCATATACACTAAAACTTTAATTTTCTCATCTATTTGTAGCACCACAAAATTGTCGACTCCCATCTTCTTGTGCACACACATATGGTACCTCAAGTCTATATTAAAATTGACAAGGTACAGTGATAATCATAAAATCAAAATTTGGGGTATTACATTACTGGCTTCTCTTCAAACTTGTTTTTGCCAAAAATCTTCAGTTGGGCTTCAACACTTTCTGATTAAAATCCACTTCGTTCTTCAAAAATTTCGTCTAATGCAAATGTGCCCCTATCAAACCAAAGTATTTCAAAGATTTTAAGAATTAAAAACAGAACTTTACAGGTAATGATTTCGGCAATCCGATCGTGTATGAAGACTTTGATTTTTCTTTCTCTACTTTAAAATCTTAAATCTCTACATCATTATTCTAAAAGCCCCAAATTTTTCCTGTTTGATACTGAAACAGTTTTTTTACGACAACTAAGGTTCTACCTTTCAATGAAAATGCCATAGAACGGTTGCAAACCCAAAAAAAAAGAAGAAAAAGGTAAGAAGAAAGAAAAGAAAAACCAAATAGAATTCAGAGAATAAGAAGAGAACAATAGCATTAACAAAAAAAAAAAAAAAAAGGAATATACAAATCTGAAAAATAAGAATTAGAACTGATTTTTTTTCCTTAAAACTTTTAGTCTCTCTCATTCCGATGTGCGCCTTAAGAACTGTTTCTCTTTGTGTTTGTGGTTCCGGTGGTCTAAGTCTGGTGAGTGTAAATCAATCCAACCAAAAAATTCAAACCTAAATCATATTCAATCCCCAGATTTGAAAAAGAAAAGGGGGAAAAAAAATAACTTTACTAGTAATGGGTATACACAATGGCGATGCCACGTTGGTCCCAGTGTGTTCCTGGGTGTTCCCAGGAACACCTTGAACTGAAAAAAAAAATATAGGAATACACTCAAATAAAAATAAAAATAAAAATAATTATTTGTTCTACTTTCAAGCAGCAAAAAAAAAAAAAAAAAAAAAGCCCAAAAATATTTTTGAACTAAAATCTGAAAAAATAAATAAAATTGTAACAGAGCAAGCCCACCAGGAAAAAAAGCCCAACATCAATCAGTAAAGCAAACCCAATCTAAAGAAAAAAACAAGGTAAAGCAAATCCAACAGATTACAGTAGCAAACCCACAGATTCTCAAAAAAAAAAACAAAACAAACCAAATCCCATTATACTCAAATCGATTCTCGAAAAACCAACGGACGGTGCTTGAAAGAAAGAAAGAAACCTAACCTAAAGTCTAAAGAAAAAACATAACCCATAAACCCAATTAATCGAGCTCCGAACGGCGAACGCGCGGAACCAACGGATCGCCGGATCAGAGAAGGAGATCGCCAGATCAAAGAAGGAGATCAGAGATCGGATCGCTTTTCCTCGCCTCGGCGTCTTTGCCAGAGTCCCGACGGCGCCGCCCCCCCCCCCTTAGCCTCAGGCCTCCAAATCGAAGAAGGAGATCACTAGATCGAATCGGTCTTTCTCGCCTCGACGTGTTGCTAGAGTCCCGACGACGCCGCCCCGGCCCCTCAACCTCAAGGTATTTCATGATTTCATCTCTGGCTCGGTCTCTCTCTCTCTCCTGTCTCGGTCTCTCTCTCTCTCTCTCTCTTCATCTTAGTTTCTCTAATTCTCTTTATTAATATTTACCCTGTTTTTGGTTTTATTCGGTGTTGGTGTTTTTTTTTTTTTTTTTGGCTGAATTATCCGGTGTTGGTGTTGGTGAGATTATTAATTGTCTTTTAGTGTTAGTTTTGGTGTCTTTTGGTGAGATACAATAAATTGGCTTTATCTTATTGGCTATAGTCTTGTGATTGGGGCCATGGGGCATTGGGGTAGGGTAGGGCAAGTGTGATGTGTGTTAGTGCTAGTGCTAGTACAAGTGTGCAACTAATAATTAATAAATATGGCTGTGTGCTATGTGCTAGTTGATTAGTTCAATTAATGGTCATAAAATATGTATCAAATCACTCTTTTTTAGACTTGGACTTAAGCTATACGACCCATATATTTTTGTGTTGCACAATTTATTGACTTTTTTTTGTTAAGTAATAGTGTGATATTCTAAGTATCAAACAATCATAGTAATTAGTTGAACTAATTAATTTTGTTTGTTTGGGATATTAATTATCCAATAATTAATTGGGGAAAGCAACTAATAAAAAATAATTAATAATTTAATTAACCAATATATTATAAAAGACAAATAAATTATATTATATTAGACTAAACAACAATTAATAATTTTATAATTAATGAAACAACAATATAACAAATAAAGGTTTATAAAAGACAAACAAATTAATGAAACAACTAAACAACAATACATTTGGGAAAAATTCTTGGAGCCGAGAGCCCCCACTGGAAAAAATTATGCTTCTTAAGAAACACCCTAGGAAAAATTCCTGGAGTCGCCACTGGGTATAGGGCAAAAAAACCTAAAATAAATATCAATGCAACATTCAATTCTATACTTATTTAATCCCAAAGATTTCGTTAAGATTAGAAATAGAAGTACCCAAACTAAAATCAATATTTTTAGTGATTTCTATAATCTAAAAAAAAAAAAAAAAACAAAAGCAAATATCTAAAATTGAGAAAACAAACATTTTGATAGAGAATCCAAAAGCCCATAACAAAAACGAATCAAATCTAAACTTTATACCCAAACCTACAAAATTGAGGAAAAATTGTACCGTTATCGATGTTGGTTCCTGCGATCTGGTGGTTGTGGGCAGAGAGGCGTTCTTTTAGAAATAGAGAGGCGATCTCTTCTTTCTCCATGTCCCAGGATCGCCTCTCTTTCTTTATGTATCTTTCACCATGTCTTCATCTGGTGGTTGTGGGCGGAGGGCGTTTCAGTTAGAAACAGAGAGGCGATCTCTTCTTTCTCCGTGTCCCAGGATCGCCTCTCTCTTTTTCTGCTTCTTTCTCCGTGTCTTCATAGCCTCTCTCTGGATTTCATCGCCTCTCTATGTTTCAATTTATGTGTACTTTTTAATTTTAACCAGTTATATTTGTAATTTATTGCTTTTTAACTTATACGTGGCATAATTTTAAGGGACCATTTTTCCTAACGTGTCAACACCTCCTTAAAGGCTTCTGCTATTATATATAGTATTAGATATTGCAAGATTCTCTTGTTATCTTTTGTTGCCATACTTGTGGTGTGGTTGTGATTGAATTATTTGTTAGAATTTGTTTGCTGGCTTGTGTAAGTTGTGTTACATGTATGGAATGGTTGGCACAACTTGGCAGATTTAATAGGTTGAGATGTGCTTTTGTGCTTATTAGACTTTCTTGATTTGTTTTTTGGATTTTTAAGGTACTACCTAGGTCTTAATGCTAAGGCATTTTGAAAAAAATTTCTTTCTTGTATTGTGTGGTTTTAACAGATGGTTAGAAAGTGATATTATGTGTGTTTTTATGTGCTTGCTAATTGCCCAGGTTTTTACGTGTTATTTACTGTATTTGTTGTCATTAGGTGTGAGCTAGAAACATTAAATTTGCACTGATAAGGCCTGGAGGCCCAAAAGATTCAAAGTTGTTTAATGGCATACAAGCTAAGCTTGAAGGCCCAATTTGAAATAAAGGATGTGAAAAGAGGCCCATATAATATATATACATGGTTCAAAAATATATAAATCTTTGTTAAAAGTAAGCCCATTAATTTGGGCTCAAAAGGCCTGTCAAAAATTGAGTTAAATTTTTTTTATGCAAATTCACAAATTCAGCCCAATTCGAAGCCCAATCCCGCTTAATCGATTTAATCCGACCCGTTTAAGGGTCATAATTTTGGTAACCCGATCCAGTCGGGTCAAATCCGGTCGAGCCCAAACTTGAGCTAACCTGACCCATGGACAGCCCTAATGTGAATGGGTAAAAGTTAGGCATAGGAATTTTTTAGGTTAAAAATTGAATCCCACAGGCCACAAGGAATTACATAGTGGTGCAAGATTACTTCTCTTCCTAGTGTAAGTTAAGCCATCTTCTTGAAAATTGATGGGACCAATGAACCTTCTTGCCCGGATGATACTATAAGCCACCTTCGTCCACCTTGCCACGTCATGGATGAAGTAAGGCAAGCCATTTATTGAAAGATTTGATGCCTCGGCGATTCACGATTACACAGTCATCGAGACCGTTGGAAGCTCATTAAAACCTACATCACCGAGCCCGGAGGCGTTACAAAGAGGCACTAAAGCCACAATAAAGGCCATAATGGTAGGAGCAATGAAGCCATATATAAACACCCCCCAAGACCAAAAAAGGTACACATTCTGATATTCTAAAAAATTTATTTATTTATTTAATTTAAATATTATTAATTAAATTATTATTGACGTCATCGATTTGACCACTTGTTCAACCTTGGTTGAATTTTAATATAAATAATCAGTCACTTTTTTGTATGGTCAGAAGGACAGATTCACCCTTCACCATGGCAGTCTTGGAATGCCCAATGCCCTCAAAGTTTCTTCTAGCTCGAGCGGTTTGATGGGCTAAAGGATCCTTTGGATCACCTCAACACCTTTAAGATAACTTTGGGTCTTCAAAGAACCCCGATGAGATATTATGCCACTCTTTCCCCACTACTCTCAAAGGAGCTACGAGGGAGTGGTTCACGAAGTTACCAATGTCGTCCATCGACAACTTCAAGCAGCTAAGCAACTCCTTCTTATGCCACTTCGTCGGAGGACAATGCCTGAAAAGGCCGGTAGACCACCCGCTTACAATTAAACAAGGAGAAAAGGAGACCCCGAGGTCTTACGTGAAGCGTTTCACCCGAGAAACTTTAAAGGAACGAAGTGGATGACAAAGTGCAGTTGACGGCTTTTAAAGCTGGGTTGAAGTCCGGGGAGTTCATGGTCTCGTTCGCGAAGAATCTCCCTTGGACGATGGCGGAAATGCTTCTGAAGGTGCAGAAGTACATGAACGCCGAGGACGCCCTAGCAGCAATTGAAGAGGTAGAAAAGCCCAATGAGAGGGAAAGAAAGGGTGACGACCGAAGAGGATGAAAAAGGGAGCGGATAGATTGTCAAAATGTTTGACAGAACAAAAGGAAAGACCATAAAACCCTTCGGACGGTAAAATTCACTCCTTTAGTTATGCCTGTTGATAAAATTACGATCTGATTAAAGATGAGCACTACCTCAAGTGGCCAAGGCCATTACACTCGTCACCTAATGTTCGTGACAAGAGGAAATACTGTCGTTTTCATAAAGATCATGGCCATTACGACGTAAGACTGCAGAGACCTGAAGGAGCAGATAGAGGAACTCATACGAAGAGGGAAGTTATAGAAATTTGTAAAGAAGGGAGATTCCAACAGTCCAGGGGATCGATAACAGGGACAAGCCCGAAGCCTCTCCAAGAGACGAAGACGACAAGTCACATCATCAACAGAGTGCAATAGGGAAAATAAAGACGATCCCAGGAGGACCATCCACAGGGGGGTCATTCAAATCCCTTAAGAAGTCATACTAGAGGCAGGTGAACAACATCCATAGAATACCACCCCTAAAGCAAAGACGAATGGACAGTGATATCCTGTTTTTAGAAGAAGATGCCGGAGGAGTGAAGCAAACATGACAATCCCCTAGTTATCATGCTTATGATAGAAGGGTTCAATACTAGGACAATCCTTGTAGACAACAAAGACTCTGCGGACATCATCTACCTTTCCGCTTTTCAACAGTTGAAGGTGGCCCTCGAGAGGCTGCGTCCCTTTGAGTCGCCACTTGTCGGCTTTAGTGGAGACAAAGTGTATCCTAAAGGCATAGTGACACTAACGGTCACAGTGGGGGCTTACTCGCGACAACCGACTCGTCACCTGGACTTCTTGGTGGTAGACTATCCCTCCTCATACAATGTGATCATCGGGAGGCCCACGCTCAATTATTGGAAGGCAGCTACGTCCACCTATTGCCTGAAGGTAAAATTCCCAACAAAATATGGTATAGGCGAGGGAAAAGGAGATCAAGTGCTGGCCTGGGAGTGCTACCAAGCGGTGTTAGTTGCAAAGGAAAACCATATGTGGATGATCGAGGAGAAAGAAGAAGAGAAAGTGGAAGCCCTGGAAATGGTGGAGTTGGTAGTCGGAGAACCAACGAAGACGACTAGGATAGGGATGACCCTGAATTCTGAGATGAAGATGAGACTAGTCCAATTCCTCAAAGAGAACCTGGACGTCTTCGCATGGAGCCATGAGGACATGTCGGGCATATCCATAGAAGTCATCCAACATAGGCTAAACATGGACCCCGAGAAAAAGCCCGTCCAGAAGAGACGACGAATCTTTGCTCTAGAACTGAACTGGGCTATCATAGACGAGGTCAAGAAAATCGCTAGTAGCCGACTTTATCCGGGAGGTCTACTACCCAGATTGGCTCGCCAATGTCGTCCCGGTAAAGAAAGCAAATGGGAAATGGAGGATGTGTACAAACTTCAAGGACTTAAACAAGACCTGCCAAAAGGACAGTTTCCCTCTGCCAAGGATAGATCACCTGGTGGATTCCATAGTAGGACATAAGCTACTGATGGTCATGGATGCATTCTTGGGGTACAATCAAATAAAAATGGTAGAAGAGAATCGGGAGAAAACTACCTTCATAACAAGCCAAGGGCTTTATTGCTACAAGGTAATGCCTCTCGGACTCAAGAGCGCAAGAGCAACCTACCAAAGGTTAGTAAACAAAATGTTCAGCAAGCAAATTGGGAGGAACATGGAAGTGTACGTGGATGACATGCTCGTCAAGAGCAAGGAAGAGTCTACTCACCTAGATGATCTCCAGGAGACATTCACCACCCTCGGGTAGTACCAAATGAAGTTAAACCCCGGCAAGTGCACCTTTGGGGTAGCGTTAGGGAAGTTTTTAGGGTTCATGGTGTCCCAAAGAGGGATAAAAGCAAACCCAGAGAAGGTGTGAGCCATACTTGAGATGATGTCACCCAAGACCGTGAAGGAAGTCCAAAAGCTCACAGGAAGGATAGTAGCACTCAACGGGTTCTTCTCTAAAGCAAAGACCAAATACTTGCCCTTCTTCAAGACACTCAAGAAGGCCTTCGCTTGGACCGACGAATGCGAGAAAGCTTTCCAAGAGCTCAAGCACTACCTGAGCAATCCACCCCTCCTAAGCCCGTCCAAGGAGGGAGAAAACCTGTATTTATATTTAGCGATGTCAGCTACAAATGTAAGCATAGACTTGATTCGAGAAGAGGACAAAATGCAGCTCCTAGTTTACTACGTCACTCAAGTCTTCCAAGGGGCAGATCGAGAAGATTATATTCGCATTGATTGTAGCCTCACGCAAGCTGCGTCTCTACTTCCAGGCGAACCTCATCTTGGTAATGACGGACCAACCTATAAAGAAGTCTATGAACAAGCCTCGAGGTCAGAGGAAGGATGGACCAATGGGCAATCAAACTTAGCTAGTTCGACATTGAGTACCACCCTAAAACAACTATTAAGGCGCAGGCATTAGCAGACTTCATCACCGAATTCACCATCCCGCACAAGGATGGGGCACTTGACGGAGCTGAAAGATAGACGATTCAAACTGACGACTCGTCGGCCCGAAAGAGGGTGCGGAGTAAGGGTCATTATCATCACCCTAGAAGGAGAGATGCTTAAATACAGAGTTCAGCTAACGTTCCTGGCCACCAACAATGAAGTCGAGTATGAAGGAATACTAGCAAGGCCGAGGGTCGGGAAAGCACTAGGAGCCAAAAACTTGCTTCTCCAAAGCGATTCAAAGCTGGTTGTGGGGCGGATAAAAGAGGAATATGAAGCAAAAGGAGGAAAGAATGCAAAAATACCTCGAGGTCGACGAAGTATTTAGCATTGGAATTTGATTTGGTAGAACTCGTTCGGATCCCTAGAAGCCAAAATATAGAGGCAGATGAGCTTGCGAAGTAGGCGTCGTCGAAAGCAAGACTAATGAGTATGGACTTGAATATGGAAATCCGAAAATGCCCCAACATTGAAGAAGTCTCCACCTTCGTAATCTAGAGTGGAAGCAACTGGATGACCCTAATCCCGTCCTCCCTCCAGGACGGGCGGCTTCCACAGGACATCGAGGAGGTCGGGAGAGTCGGGAAAAAATCAGCCAAGTTCACGATCTTGAACGACACCCTATATAAGAGAGGCTTCTCCATGCCCGACATGAAGTACGTCGACGGGAAGGAGGCCAAATACATTCTAGAAGAGATCTATGAAGGAATTTGTGGAGACCATGCAGGCCCAAGATCCCCGGTAAGCAAAGTTATCAGAACAGGTTACTTCTGGCCTACTTTACTCAAGGATGCAAGGGAGTTCGTCAAAAGATGCGATAGATGCCAAAGGTTTGGGAATGTTCAGCCCCTCCTAGCAGAGAGACCGACGCCGATAGCCTCCCCATGGACATTTGCACAATGAGGGATTGGCATTGTCACCCTATTACACCAAGGTATGAGACAGGTAAAATTTTTACTGGTCGCTATTAACTATTTCACAAAATGGGTTGAAGCAGAAACATTATCAACCATCACAGAGGCAAAGATCCAGAACTTCGTATGGAAGAACATAATTTGCAGATTCGGGATACCACGGACGATGGTATCGGACAACAAAGGCATTCGATAGTCAAGGCTTTAGGGACTTTTGTTCGTGCCTAGGGATCAAGAACCAATTCTCATCCCCAAGACACCCACAAGTGAACGGACGGACAGAAGTGACGAATTGGACACTGCTCAAGATCATCAAAGCTCGGTTGGATGATGCTAAAGGCGCTGGGTCGGAGGAATTACCTAATGTCCTGTGGACATACAGGGACTACAAAGAAGAACCCCGACAAGAGAAACCCCTTTCAAACTCACCTATGGCACTGAGGCAGTAATCCCAGTTGAAGTGGGAATCACTAGCGTAAGACGAGAGGTCTTCCATGAAGATAACAATGACGATCATCCGAGGGTCAATCTAGATTGCTTGGACAAAGTTAGAGACGGAGCTTCTCATAGGATGTCGAAGTACCAACAAAAGATGGTTGAGTATTACAACAAGAGAGTGAAGCTCAGACGACTCGACATAGGGGGCCCCGCTGTACACAAAGTCACCCTGTCTACCAAAGATTCGGCCCAAGGGAAGCTTGGCCCAACCAGGGAAGGGCCCTACAAAGTCACCCATTACTCTAGACAAGGCAGCTATCACCTAGAGACCTTGAACGGGAAGAAGTTGCCACGAGCATGGAACATTGAGCATTTGAAGAAGTACCATCAATAGATGTAGCAGACAATTGTACTCGTATTTGAAGTAAAGAAATAAAAAGAACTATTCAACCAATGGTCCCATGTAATGCAAAGTGCAAACAAATCTAGAAGCCTAAAACCCAAAAATTGGCTAAGTAACAAGATTTCTCCTAGACGGGTGTAAGTTCTTGTGAAGCCAAATGACAGGATCCCTTAAATGGGTGTAAGTCACCAAAAATTGGCTAAGTAACAAGATTCTGCCTAGACAGATATAAGTTACTAACGAAGCCAAATGACAAGATCCCTTAAATGGGTGTAAGTCACTCAAAATGGGCAAAGTAACAAGATTCCACCTTGACGGATGTAAGTTACTGATGAAGCCAAATGATCAGATCCCTTAAATGGGTGTATGTCACCAAAAATGGGCTAAGTAACAAGATTCTGCCTAGACGGATGTAAGTTACTGATGAAGCTAAATGACAAGATCCCTTAAATGGGTGTAAGTCACCAAAAATTGGCTAAGTAATAAGATTCTACCTAGACGGATGTAAGTTCTTGACGAAGCCAAATGACAAGATCCCTTAAATGGGTGTAAGTCACCAAAAATGGGCTAAGTAACAAGATTCCGCCTAGACAAATGTAAATTACTAACGAAGCCAAATGACAAGATCCCTTAAATGGGTGTAAGTCACCAAAAATTGGCTAAGTAACAAGATTCCGCTTAGACAGATGTAAGTTCTTGTGAAGCCGAATGACAAGATCCTATACATGGGTGTAAATCACCTAAAAATTGACTAAGTAATGAAATTCTGCCCCGATGAATATAAACTACTGACAGATACAAGTCATTTCCTAGTCAACCAAGCCCCCAAGCTAAGGGTAAACAAGCAACAAGGCAAGCAGAAATCATATACGGACAAAAAGTATCATGCACAATTATGCAGGAAAGTAAATAGGTAAACATGAAGTAGTCAATAGAATTGCCAGCCCAAAAACATCGGGCAACCATTATTGTTCCAACATTAGAATTAAAAGCCCAAGAACACTAGGCAAAAAATATTGTTCTAGAATTTGAATGAAAAGCCCAAAAAAAACACTGGGCACCCAAAAAAAAAGAAAAAGAGGAAGAAGAAAAACATAAGTGTCTGTAGGGTTAAACACCAGCCTTTCCATCGTCGCTTTTAAGGCCTTGGAGTACTTCCCTCGGGAGCAATGACTGTAGCTTGGGCAACTTGTGACGCCTAGGCAGCCTCGTTCGCGGCCATCTCTTTATCCACAGTTTCAAAGTCCAAGTCCTCCAAGTCCGCGCCAAGAGGGCGCTTGACAAGGTATTGCCTCAAGAGCTCGAAGCCTTTGTAGTACCAAATGAAGAGCATGGTATTGTACTCGTTAGTCTGTTGGAAGGCCTCAACGGACTTGACAACGATCGTCTTCACCCTTTCCTTTGCTGCTTGGAGCTACTCGTCTTTCTCTAGGGTTAGTTGCCTCTCCACCCTTAAGTCATCAGACAAAACCCTTGCCTTTTCTTTAGCAGTATTGGTCTCGTCCATGGCCACGATAAGGTCCTTCCTCGCCTTCGAAAGCTCCACCTCCGGACCCTTAGCCTTGGACTCTGTGAACGAAGCCTAGCCTTCTGGCTCAAGTACTACGAGGTTATGTGAATAGTTTCCCCTAGAACCTGGAAGGAAGATCCAACTTTCAAAAAAAGAAACGAAAAAAAAAAGAAAAAAAAAAGAAGAAGAATAGAAAACGAAGGGCAAGCTAGACGAGCATATTACTTGAACAAGTTTGTGGACATGACGACCCATTATCTCATTGGGTGGCATCCTAAAAAAGCCCTTGAGCTCGTCATTCGTAAACACTTCCTACTCCCTCGTTTGTGCGAGATCAACGTCATCCCAAACGCTGAACGATTGTGAAGAGGCCTTCTCCTTCCCTTTGTCTGCCACGCGAGCCTTTTTCGTACGTGGCGTGATTTCTTCCATTGAAGTAGCCAGTGAAGCTTCCCTTGTTTGTCTAAGGACGGTGGTGGCAAGAACAATTGGACTCCCTTAATCCACGACGTGAACCGTCCTCTTCCCAAAGGCAAAAAGAGGCTCGTTCTTCTTCACCCTCATCTTGGCGTACATATCTTGGTTAAATTTGGTCGTCATCCCTACAGAAGAAAAGAAGAGAAACACTTAAAAAAAAAAAAAAAAAAAAAAAAAAAAAAAAGAAGAAGGGAAGGACAACAAGGTATGATAACACTTATTCTTCTATTCAATTGCTATAGCCCGAAGAACAAAGGCGAAAGGCTCAAATCGAGACAATGACGGGCCAAAGTTTACGGGTTAACTAGGTTGTCAAAGTTGTTTATTGTCTTTGCATACTTCACAGTTGCCTCCACACGACCCTTATACCTGCTCTTAAGCCTTGGATGCTTCTTAACTACACATAATGAACAGGAAAGTTAGTGACGATCAAAAAGAAAGAAAAACACACAAGAGGGAGTATATAAAGGACAACGAAGGGACTTACAGAGAAATGATGCACCTAGACTTGGGGCTCTCCACCGACGGAGTAACCTAGGGACGTCGCCCCAAACTTCATCGGGAAGAGTCTCTTAATCATCCCCGGACACAAACAAAAACCAGGACTTCCAAAGATCTCGAAGGATGAGGGTAGGTCGGTAATGATCCTAGCTTTCCTATCCCAGGGCACAAGCTCGTAGTACCCATATTCCTTGGACTTCTTTAAATAGTACAAATATGCGAATTTGTCCCCCTAACCATATCCCCCTCTGTGGACGCCAACCAAATCTCCATACAACTAACTACGATCCTCCACGAGTTGGGCATAAGTTGCCTAGGAACAATATTAAAGTGATTTAGGAGCTCCATGATAAAGGGGTGGACGGGAAATCTAAGCCGGCTTTGGAAAGCAACCTTATAGAAACACACCTCTCCGGGGGAGAAATGGCAAGGTCGTTCCTCTTTTCAAGGAAGATGAATCCTAACCCTCTCAGGAAACCGAAACCTATCCCTAAATCTGGAAAGGGTCTTAGCGTCTAGGCCACACTCCTCCTCTATAGCAGAAAAAGCCCAAACCACTCTCGGAGTAGATGTCGCAGTATCTTCCTCCACAAGGTCGTCACTAGATGACAACCCCGTCTCTAACTCACTGGATCTTACCTCTGACATTACTCTTCGATCACCCACTAGGTCCTCAAACCAATCAACGAATTGACGGAGTAAAGGGAATAGATCGGTTAATACTAAACTTAAGCTATTTCCCCCACACACAAAACCCTCAACTAAAGGGAAGAAATTGTGAGAAATTCTCAGAGAAGCCCTTAAACGCGCAAAAAGGAAGGAAACAGAGGGATAAAGTGTCCTAACCTTAGAACTACTAAGCATGGAACTCAAAAAGCAAAAGAAGAGGGGCCGGATCCTAAGAAAACCCAAAACACAGAAAGAAGAAAAATGAGGAGAATCAGAAACCTTTGTGAAATTACAATGGTAGGAAGAATTAAAAGAGGAAGAAGAAGCCATACCTCGGAAAAGCAACCCCAAAAAGGACAAAATGCAAACAATTGCAAGGAAGGTAGCTCGGAGAAGAAAAAAATCGCAGAGCAACAATAGCGTAAGAAAGATGAAAAGTGAAGAAGAAAGAGAAAAGGAAGGGAGTTTAAAAACTAGGCACAGAAAACTAAAAAACAGCAGGAAACCCAAGAGGCACAAGAAGTGGAGCATTAACTCCACCACCCAGAACACGCCACGTGGCTATGATGTGTGCAACGCCACCACTACACACTAAATGTGGAATGGAAACCCAAGAGTCATGTCCGAGCAAGAAACCTTTCACCTTCCGATGGTCGTTATGACATGAAAGGACGACCACGTAACCTGGGGGGGCAGCTGATGGGACCAACAAACCTTCTTGCCCAGGCGATACCATAAGCCACCTTCGTCCACCTTGCCACGTCATGGACGAAGTAAGGCAAGCCATTTAATGAAGGATTTAATGCCTCGGCGATTACATAACAGTCTGTCGGACCATTGTAAGCTCATTAAAACCTACATCACTGAGCCCAAAGGCATTACAAAGAGGCACTAAAGCCACAATAAAGGCCAAAATGGCTAGGAGCAATGAAGCCATATATAAACACCCCCCAAGACCAAAAAAGGTACACATTCTAATATTCTAATACGCCATTGCTCTAATATTTTCTAAAAAAGCTTTTACACGCAACCTTTATCATTGTAGACTCTATGGCAAGCACCACACCGGTGACCACCTAAGGAAGGCCCTTAACGACGATTGCGAGGCACGAGAACGAGGTTGTCGACTCATCCGGACGAGTCTACTTGACTGACGACTTTTGTTTCATCAAAAATTATTCAGAAAAACTAGTATGATATTGCCTCTATCCTTTGTTTCCTACAAAATCTTAAAAATTTAGCAAATAAGAAAAAACTCCCAAGTAAATTAATATTTTTAACACAGCCTTAAAGCTCATGGAGGCTGGAGTACTCTTGGACAAAAAAGTTCCTCCTTCCTCTCCTCCCTCTCACTCTATCACACTGGCCACACATACCAAAATACAAATGAAACTACCCTTCTGATGAAAGTACCTGACGAGTATCAAGTGGAGGTCATCTAGCTCAAAGAAGACCACAACCGCATCTAAATCGGGGACGAGTGTAGGGGCAAGACCCCGTTCGTATAGACGAGACAAGACCGCATTCATTGAAGGTGTAAATAAATGCCATCAAGACAGTTGACAAGGAATAAGTGTGCCGGAATAGTTACAAAGGCAATGATGGCCCAATGGTCATCTGTTACACTTTAAATAGAATCTTCATTGTCAATTAATGCTGCATTTCTTTCAGGAGAAAAATGCCTAGAGGAGCATTAACAAACGTAACTACACCGACCTGAAGCAAACATAAAAGGGAAATGGAACTCGGGTAAAATATATATGACAAACTGAATATATACACGAGAGAGAATTCTTTGAGAACCATTTAGCTGACTTTAGCATCAGAGTATTCTCAACTGGCGCCACGTCGGTGAAACTTCCTTTGCCTTTCTTTTCTTGACAACAAGTACCGGAGCTCGTCCATCAACATTGATGAGGAGCATACTAACGAGGTTGATTTTTGGCTTCATCAATTTGGTGTCGTCTGTGGGGAACACGAGTTGATTCTTTCTCAAACCATTGTGCTCCTACCAATAAAGCTCATGTCGCTTGATGGACTCCATACCACCACCACCCCCGGATCTTGTGGTGATGGCTCAACAGATCCAAGCTTTGACAGCCAATGTACAAGAGCTAATGAAGCCAAACGAAGAGTTGAAGCACTAAGCACATCCAGAGGGCAATAATGCTTCGCACCACCGATGTAGCCGTAGTAGACATGACGAGGAAGTTAGCAGCCACAAAACAAGAAAAGGAAAGATACAATAGAATACATTGGGCGATCTGCGCATGACAACAATCACATGATGAAGAGCTTAAGAAGGAAGCTAGATGAGGTAAAGAATGCCATGAAGGGGAAGACAACAATGAACCTTGATGGCATGCTCAAATGAACAGATTCACCTTTCACAACCATTGTGTTGGAATGCCCTCTGCCTCCGAAGTTTTGTCTCCACACTGAGTTTTATGATGGCACGAAGGACCCTTTCGACCACATAAGGGCCTTCAAGACTATCTTGAACCTCCAACAGACCATGGACGAAGTTATATGCAGATCTTTCCTTACCACCCTCAAAGGGGCTGCTAGGGTATGGTTCAATGAAGTCGCTAGTGTCTTCAATAGCGAATTTTGAACAACTCAATGACTCATTTGTTCACCATTTCATTGGGGGGCAGCATCACAAAAGGCTAACCTCTTACTTGCTAACAACAAGGCAGCGGGAAGGGGAAAGCCTAACGGATTATGTGAAGCATTTCAACAAGGTCATGTCTTTGAAATTGATGAAGTCGATGGCCAAGTGATAATGATGAGCTTCTAGGCTAGACTCAACAAACCCGATCTCATCTTTTCGTTGGGGAAGACGCCGCCAACCTTTATGACAGATCTCTAGTTCAAAACTCAGAAGTACATGAACGGAGATGATGCCCTTACTACAAAGGAGCTAACAGGAAAATGGAAGAAGGAAGAACCTGGTGATTCCCAAAGTAAGAAAAAGGATCGTAAAGACTTATATTTGGAGGCTAAGGCCGATGAAGCGATTCGACTCCTCGAAGAAGAAGATTAACTTTACCCCATTAGTGATGCCCGTAGACAATATCCTGATGCAGATTAAGGATGAACCAGGCTTGAAATGGCCCAAGTCATTAAGTACGTCCTCTAGGAAGTGTGACTCGAAGAAGTGCTGCTGTTTTCACAAGGATCATGGCCACTACACTGACGAATGTCGTGACCTGAAAAAGCAGATTGAAGAACTAGTTCAACGGGGGAAACTCCAAAAGTTCATCAAAGGGACCACTAACCTCGATCACGGACTGATGACAAGCTTCATGATGATACCAAGGATGATGGACGGGATCATCCAAAGCAGTCTGTAGGTGAAATAAGGATGATAACAAGGGGACCATTATTAGGAGGGTCATACAAGTCTTTGAAGAAGACTTACGAGAGACAGATTAACAGCGTTCATATCATGCATCCATCCACAAAGTATCGACGATCGAAAAGTGACGACATAACATTCTCTGAGTGAGATGCAAGTGGAATCAAGCAACCCCATGATGACCCACTCGTCATCATGCTAGAAATTGAAGGTTTCAACACAAGAAGAGTGCTAGTTGACAACGGGAGCTCCGCAGATATAATGTATATGACGGCCTACCATTAGTTGAGGTTGGACCCAAAGCGGCTTCGACCTTTCAAATCCCCATTGGTCAGCTTCAGTGGGGATTGAATCTATCCAAAGGGCATTATCTCATTGAAAGTCACAACAGGAACACATCCAGCCCAGGTAACAAAGCGGGTTGATTTCTTGATCGTTGATTGTCCATCGTCCTATAATGTCATCCTGGGACGACCTACACTCAATCGGATTAAGTTTGCAACTTTAACTTATTGCCTCAAGGTGAAGTTTCCAACCCCGCATGGGATAGGAGAAATATGCGGGGATAAGCTACTGGCTCGAGAGTGTTACCAGGCGGTGTTAGCCTCCAAAGAAAACCATACTTGGGTGGTAGAAGAAAAGCCAAAGAAGCTTGCCCAAGAGCTGGAAGATGTAAACCTAATAGAAGGAGACACTACCAAGGTCAGAAAGATTAGAGCAGGACTTGACTCAACCCTAAAGGATAAGATCGTGGAGTTCTTGAAGTAGAATCTGGATATCTTCACTTGGACCCATGAGGATATGCCAAGTATAAATAACAAAGTAATAGAATATCGGTTGAATGTCAACCCCACTAGAAAGCCCGTCCAATAGAAGCAATGAGTTTTTGCTCCCGAAAGGAATAAAGCGGTTATAGAGGAGGTAGAGAAGCTTTTAATTGCCGGGTTCATCAGGGAAGTCTAGTACCCTAAATGGCTTGCCAACGTCCTCATCGTGAAGAAGTCCAACGGGAAATGGCGTATGTGCATTAATTTCACAGATCTCAACCGTGCTTGCTCAAAAGATAGCTTTCCACTGCCTAGGATCGACTAGCTAGTAGATTCAATAGCTAGTCACGAGCTACCGACCTTTATGGACACATTTTCAGGTTAAAACCAAATTCGTATGAGCGAAGAGGACCAAGAGAAAACAGCCTTTGTCATTAGCCAAGGGTTGTATTGTTATAGGGTTATGTCGTTTGGCACGAAGAATGCGGAAGCGACCTATTAGAGGCTGGTGAATCAAATGTTTAGCAAGTAGATTGGACGGAATATGGAAGTATATGTGGACGACATGCTCGTGAAAAGCGAGAAAGCGAGTTACATCTAGACGACCTCGGAGAAACTTTTGACACTTTGAGGAAGTATCGGATGAGGTTGAACCCGGCAAAGTGTGTGTTTGGAGTCTTGTCAGGCAAGTTTCTAGGGTTCATGGTTTTGCAACTGGGTATAGAGGCCAACCCCGAGAAAGTCAAAGCCATATTAGACATGACCTCCCCAAGAAGTGTGAAGGAAGTACAAAGGGCGACGGGATGAGTAGCGACTTTGAACAAGTTTGTTTCTAGAGCCACTAATAAATGCCTCCCGTTTTTTAAAATGTTGAAACAAGCCTTTCAGTGGACAGAGGAGTGTGAAGAAGCTTTCTAAGCCCTCAAGAATTACTTATCCAAGCCACCGCTTTTGAGTCCATATGTTAAAGGAGAAGATCCATTCCTAAATTTGGTTGTCTCCTCAACGGCCGTGAGCTTGGCATTGATCCGTGAAAAGTGAGGATCCGTGCTGGTCTATTACACAAGTTAGGCTTTCCAGGGTGTAGAAGCAAGATACCCAAAGATAGAAAAGTTAGGCTTTGCATTGATCGTTGTGTTAAGGAAACTTCATCCCTATGTCTAGGCGCACACGATACTAGTCATGATGGACCAACCTTTATGAAAGGCCATGGGTAGGCTGGATGAGGCGGGAAGAATGGTCCAATGGATAGTGGAATTGAGTCAATTTGACGTCGATTGTAGGCCTAGGATGGTGATCAAAGCCTAAGCATTGGTTGACTTCGTTGCTGAGTTCATTATTGCTGATCAAGATCTAGAGTCGACATCGGATAGTGTATACAGATGGGTTGTCAACAACAGGCATCGGAGGAGTAGGAGTAATCCTCTTATCCTCCGAGAAAGACATCCTCAGATATGGAGTCCAGCTTTAGTTCCTAGCAACGAATAACGAAGCGGAGTACGAAGCTGTCTTGATGAGCTTGAGAATTACAAAAGCCTTGGGTGTAAGAAACTTGAAGCTTAATTCTGATTCAAAACTTATGGTGGGGCGGATAACCAACGAGTACAAGGCCAAAGAGGACAGAATGAAAAGGTACTTAACACTGACTAATCAGTTAGTTTCTAACTTTGATGATGTCAATATCACTCAGGTACCAAGGGAGGAAAACTCGGAAGTGGATGAAGTTGCTAGGCTGGCATCGTCAACTACCAATGAAGGACGACCTGGATTGTACATGAAAGTGCAGCACCTCACAAGCATTGGGGGGTTTGACGTGAGCTACATCCAATCTAGAGGGAGCTAGATGGACCCAATAATCACGTACATCAAGAATGGCAACCTTTTTGCAGATCCCTCGGATGCCGAAAAAGTCAAAGTAAGGTCGTCTAGGTTCGCATTCCTGAATGATTAACTCTACAAGAGGGGAATTTCACAGCCCTACTTAAAGTGCCTCGACCTAGAAGATGCTGCGTATGTACTAAGAGAGATCCACGAAGGAGTCTGCGAAAATCACTGCGGACCACGGTCACTTGTTGGGCAAGTTGTCCTTGCAAGATATTTCTAGCCAACCATGCAAAAGGATGCAGCTCGGGTCGTATAGAGATGCGACAAGTGCCAACGGTTTGGAAATGTGTAACATGTCCTAGCAGAGTACTTGACTAACATCACATCACCATGGCCATTCTCCACATGGGGAATTGATATACTGGGCCCCCTACCCCTCAGTAAGAAGCAAGTAAAATTTATAGTCGCCGCTATTGACTATTTCATGAAGTGGGTGGAAGCAGAGCCTTTAGTAGTTATAACAGAGGCCAAAATACAACACTTCGTATGGAAAAACCTTGTTTGTCGATTCGGGATTCCACAGGTTATTATCTTTGACAATGGATGACAGTTTGATAGCCACAAGTTCAGGGATTTTTGCAAGGAGTCAGGGATAAGGAATCACTATTCCTCCCCTAGACACCCACAAGCAAACGGCCAAACAGAAGTTATAAATCGGACTTTGCTTAAGCTAATCAAAACCTAACTTGAGGGGGCAGAAGGAGCATGGCCTGACAAGCTTCCGGGAGTTTAATGCGCCTACAAAATGATGGTGAGGACACCAACAAGCGAGACACCCTTCAAGTCGGCATTTGGAACTCAAGCGGTAAAATCTGTGGAAGTTAGAGTGTCAAATTTCAGAAGAACCTGTTATGAATAACGCAGCAATGAAGAAGGCCTTAAGCTAGCTTTGGATTGCTTACCCGAGGTCGATGATGATGCAACTCAGAGAATGGCTCTATATCAGGAGAGGATGACAAGGTACTACAATCAGAGGGTAAAGCTGAAACGTTTCAATCCTAGAGATATAATTCTGCGGAAGGTTTTACAAGCCACCAAAGATCCAAACGAAGGGAAGCTAGGCCCTAATTGTGAAGGCCCATACAAGGTCGTCCGTTATTCAAGAAGAGGGAACTACTACCTGGAGGATGCAAATGGGAAACCTTTGCCTCGTCCTTGGAACGCAAAGCACCTTAAAAAGTACTATCGGTGAGGGAACGGACCTTCAAGATTAATAAGTTCCAAAATTTGGAACACCTCGTTTATTCATCAACAGATTAGTGGGATTTCATTGTTTTCATGCATTTGTTCTATTTTCAGTACTTTCTATTTTTTCGTGAAGAATTATCCTTGTAACCCCCTTTTTATACACAAGGATGAATAAAAAACGATTAGATGTCAAACACTCCATGATGAAAATCTCCTTTATTGAAAAGATAAGTTCAAAGCACGACAACTATGATAAAAACTTTGTTAACATCAACGATGAGTTTAAATCATAACTAAGTGATAAAACTTTAAGTTTATCATAACTAAGTGATAAAAACTTTAAGTTTAAATCACGAGGATAAAAGCTCCGTCAATATGAATGACGAAGTTAAAAATCCAAATCATGTGATAAAATCTTTAAGTTAAAATTACAAGGATAAAAGCTTCGTCAATATGAATGACGAATTTAAAAATCCAAATCAAGTGATAAAAACTTTAAGTTAAAATCACAAGGATAAAAGCTACGTCAATGTGAATGACGAAGTTAAAAATCTAAACTAAGTGATAAAAACTTTGAGTTTAAATCACAAGGATAAAAGCCCTGTCAATATGAATGATGAAGTTTAAAATCCTAGTCAAGTGATAAAAACTTTAAGTTTAAATCACGAAGATAAAAGACTCAGCCAATATATATATGACGAGTTCAAAGATAAAACCCCAAAACAAAGGGGCAACCATTGTTTTCCAAAAAAAAAAAAAAAAAAAAGAAAGAATATACTACAGAGGAGGGATAGTAGGCTTGTCGGTATCCTTTCCTTTAACAACGTCCTTCCCAGCCAAATCTTTCTCCATTGCCGCACTTTTGATTTGATTTCTTCTTGCTCCTTGGCTTTGTCTACAAGCACCTCAGTGTCAATCTTCTCAAAGTCTAAATTGAAGAAGTCCACGGCCAAGCCGTGATGCTTCATTCTCCAACGATGCGGAAGCTTGAACCCTTTGAAGTACAAGATAAACTCAAGATCTAAAAACTCATCCGATTGCTTGAATTTCTGGATGATTTTCTCTCTCTTCACATTAGTCTTTAGGAGGGCAGCTTGAATCTCTTCTTCCTTCCGGACAACAAGCGCTTTCTCTACACGCAAGGCCTCGGTAAGCTCCCTTATTTTTCATTCGCATCGTTCCTCTCATTCATAGCAGCAATTAGATCTTTCCCGAACCGGGAGCATTCTACCTCGTCAAACTCCACCTTTGAGTTAGCCACCACAACCTTCTCTTTCATATTCAAATAGTCAGTCATGATGCGCAATGACTTCCTAAGGACCTAATAGAAACAAGCAAATGAGAGGAGAGACCATGCATACAGAAAAATACCAAAGGGATGTTGAAAGGGAAAAACCATATACCTGTACTAATTTATGGATATGACGGCTGACCAACTCATGGGAGGGAATGGATGACAAACCCCCGAGTTCATCATCAGTAATTACGTTGTGAGCATGGCCCATAGCAGTAGCAGGGTCGTCCCAAACACTCCTTCCAACTTTGCCTTTTCCTTTAGCAAGTGTAGTTGGAGGGGAGAAGGCGATCACGTCTAAGGATGGAGTAGGAGAAGAAGGGGCAATATAAATGGGAGGAAGAGCAGCAATCTCACTTTTCTCTTCGCCCAACTTCCTCTTCTTCGAATCAAGAATCGAGATTGGATAAGGGTTCATTTTTCAAATTCTTGATGCAGGCATACTTCTCTTTACTATATCTAGTGGCCATTTCTGCTAAGTTAAAAAAAATAAATAAAAAATAAAAAATAAAAAGAAAAGAACAAGTAGGCATTCAAGTTGAGTACAGACGAAGCTAATAAAGACGAAGGAGTTTTAGAAACTTATAGACAGATGATCTTACTCTTTTCCTCTCGACGAATCTTTTCTAATACGTACTTCGAAGGCTCGGGACCTAAACAAAGATCAAACAGTCGTCAAAATCCTCAATTTCACGAGCGTAGGTAAGAGCAGCACGAACCCGATGGCGATGTTTATCTTCTAAGTCGGGACGATCAAGAGCTGCAAAGAATTAGAAGGAAAACATCATTAGACGGGCAATTACGATATGAAAGAAAAGCGAAAGAAGACGATGGAAATATGCACAAAGTGCTGGGACTTCCCATTTTTGTAGTAATCTTGGGACTTCCCCCCAGAAATCGTCAAACAGGGTTTCCCAACCCGCTCTAGAAATAAAAAAGTATCATGATTTCCAATCACGAAAGGATAAAGGAAAACCTCTAACAATCCTAGATTTCCTATCCCAAGGTAAAAGTTCAAAATACCCATAGTGGGTAGAGGCTCTCAAATGGTACAAAAACAGGAATTCATTCAAAGTTATCATTTCCCCATCACAAGCAGACATCTAGATAGACATACAACTTATGATTGTCCTCCAAGAATTAGGGACGAGTTGACCTGGGGCGATTTGAAATTCGTTCGGAAGTTGCATGATGAACGGATGGACGGGGAAATGAAGGCCACACAGAAAGTCAGCCTCGTAAAAGCACACCTCTCCGTGGGCAAAGTTACAAGCTTTCTCACCTAGGCGAGGTAGTCTAATAGAGGTACCCTTAGGAAATTGAAACCTTAAATGTTTCTCTTTCAAGGAACAAGACTTAAAAAGAGCATAAAAGAAGGGAGAAGTTGAAGATGAAGGCAACTTTGAAGCTTATTAGCTACCTTACTCAAGGACTCCGCATTGGAAGATAATCCAGTCTCCAACACACTAGACCTAACATCATCTACCCTATACTCGATTATGGCCATCTCTGAATGGTGCTTTATCAGAGATTGACGAATTAGAGGGTAAAGAGAAAGCAAAACAGGCCTAAGTGCGGAAAAACGAGACATAAATAAACCCACTTGGGGACGTCGACCAAAAGAATATTCTAAGAAAACCCCCAACCTAGCAAAGAAAAATGAAACCGAGGGGCACTTTTGACTAAGGAATTCAAAACCAACCATCAAAGCATAGGGAAAATAGGCCTTACTAGGAAATTTCAAAGTATGGGGATTTCTCAACACTTTGAAGTTCGGACCAAATAGGACGGAGGAAGAGGAACGGATTTCTCTAAAAGGAAAAATTGGAATTAAGGCGCACCAAAATCAAGGAAGTTTCACACACACCACGAATAGAAGACCAACATGTGTTCGTTTCCTGAAGAGTAGTCGTTTCGCATTTAGACGAGAGCCAGATTTCGGGAATCGAGAAGATACGAATCGTCACCTCTGATCATATTCCTAAGATCGTCCAAGTTCCCGACGACCAAGGAATGGCCGAGGGAGGGGGGGTAAATCGACGAGTATTAAGTGGAGGTCGTCTAGCTTAAAGGCGACCACGATCGCACCTAAATCGGGGAGGAGTGTAGGGGCAAGACCCTGTCCGTATAGACGAGACAAGACCGCATTCATTGAAGGCATAAATAAATGCCATCGGGATAGTTGACAAGGAAGAAGTGCGCCGAACGATTCACGAAGGCAATGATGGCCCAACGGTCATCTATTACACTTTAAATAGAATCTTCATTGTCAATTAATGTTGCATTTCTTTCAGGAGAAAAACACCTTGAGGAGCATTAACAAACATAACTACATCGACCCATAGCAAACTACAAAAGGGAAATGGAACTTAGGTAAAATATATATGACAAACTGAATATACACCTGTGAGAGAATTCTTTGAGAACCATTTAGCTGACTTTAGCATCGAAGTATTCTCAACTAGCACCACGTCGGTGAAACTTCAATTTTCGGCTTCATTAGTACCCATTTGGAAGCTAAACTGCCAATGATGTCAATGCCCACAGGTAAATACTTTAGTAATTGAGCAAACTTTCAGTAACTTCAAATTTCTGTATTTCTTTTATATGTTTGTTGACTGCTAGTATTACTATACTTTGTTGACTACTAATCACTTAGAGTAGTACTAGAATGTTGAATGCGTTTTTTTTTTTTTTTACCCCTTAGCTTTAATAAGCAGGTAAATTATTAGTTGATAGCAGTGTAATGTTTATCAAGAAGAGGAGGTTAATGGAGGTGATTCCTCCAAGTTGGATGAATATGTGGGTAGAATGGTAGCTACGAGTCTTGGTTCTATTTAGTCTATCTACCCAAATAATTCTCGTCATTTTGGGCAAGCACAGAAAGCGTGTTTCAGGATCTTGGATCAGATTTACTGTTTGGTCAGCCTACTTACTCACTGACTCAATAGCATTAATGGCTGCTGGCATAATCTCAAGTGAACTAGGAGGTGTTTACGATGCCAATGGTTTAGTTGATCCAAACCATGAGCTAGTAGGATTTTGGGCACCCATTTTGCTATTGCACTTGGGTGGCACTGATACCATTACTGCTTATTCCTTGGAAGACAACGAGTTGTGGAAAAGTGAAAAGACACTCATTGGGAGTGGTTATCCAAGCAATTTCAACATTGTAGATTTGGTTCACAGCTTGGACAAGCTCTACTCTTTCCTTACTCGATCTTTTTTTTTTTTTTATTTTTTATTTTTTATTTTTTATTTTTTTTAATGTTGTTAGGACATATGTGGAACTTGTTAGAACATATTTTATTGTAAATTGACTAATTGTTTGACAAAACGCACTTTATTTGTAATTGGATAGATTTAGGATGAGTTTAATACTTCAAGAAACAAGAATTCAAGTCTAGTATTGAAGCCATGTGAAAGTTCAAATATGTGTATAAACACCCTTGAATGTTTAGACCCCCAAGTTACAACTTAACCAATTCAAGCATTATGTCAAACAACTAGTGTGCGGAAAATTAACATAAGCTATAATATGGAATTGGAAAAACTATCTAAGCCAAATTAAAATCACAACCCACAGCAGATAATAAAAGGCAAAGATAAAAGGGAAGGAAGATGCAAACACAAAGACAACACGCGATGTGTTATCGAAGAGGAAACCAAGTCCTCGGCGTAAAACCTTTCCGCCGCCCTCCAAGCGGTAAACAATCCACTAGAAAATATAGTTGGGATACATAGACAAAGAATAGACCCTCCAAGCCTAATCTACCCAGTGCACCTAAGCCTTCCAAGCTTCTTGCTCCAACGAGGTTGCGCCGAACCTTTTTCTTTTCTAGCTTCCCGGATTCCGCTACTAGACCGTAGCATCAACCAATGTAGATTGGTTCCTTCCTAACTACTTCCCGAAAATCCAAACAGCTCTCTCATAGTGATGAATATGGTGAGAACAAGGTTTGGTAAAATGCCTCTCAAGGATTTGACAATGGAGAGGAAAAGAGTTGATGAATTTGAAGATACTCTAATGTATAGATTGTGGGTGAATCAATCTTGTTTTTCTTTAGGGGTTCTCTCTCAAAATTCTCTCTCAAGCTCTTACATTTGTGGGTAAAAGGGGTATTATACTTGAGTGAGAGAGGAATGTGAAACGTCAAGATTTACAAAACAGGGGTGGCTCGCGGCTTGACCTCGCGACTTGACCGAGTCGCGAGATCCAATCGCGAGATAACCGTATGGCCAGATTGTCCTGTTTTGTCTGTAGTGCTCCAGCTAGCATGACTATTCACCTTCCGCATGCTTGGCACGTGTCTTTGCGTCAGCGGCTTGCGGCCGCGAGTCTCTGTTTTCTTGCACACTCTTGAGCAAACTTCACTCTATCTCACTCACTACCCTTACAACAAGCCCACCTAAATACAGGGTTACTAAATACTGAAATACAAGCAAATTTGGCACGGAATAAAGCCAATAAAATGGTTGATTAAATTCAACCTTACACCATGCAAATCTGTCGAAGAATCAAGTGAAGAAGTGCTGATCATTAAATCTCGACAGCTAGCTCGACAGATATATCTATCGATATTTAATGTATAATTCTCAACAGCTCTCAACAGAAGTTGTATCTATCGAGAATTACGAAATTCAGATTTCCGGATCTGTTTTTCACACATATCCAATTTATTTGTGTAGGGTTTCTTTTTCTCATAACCCTAGACATATATAAGGATTATTTTAAGAACCGTCTCACTTGATGCAAAGGTTGTTGCAATTGTTGTTGCCCTCAAATTGTGACCGGAGACAATATGTCTCAGTTCATCTTCTTTCTTGTAGAAGCTGCTGTGTTTGTGCGCCAAGGGTTTTGTAACCAAGGAGCTTCTTAATCTTCATCGTCTAGATGAACTCAAGAACTTTGTAGCCAACATCTATCTCAAGTTGGTGTGTCACTCACGTACTTGGATCTGTGCATCGATTGGTTAGTCACGTACTGGGAGCCGTGCATTGAAAGAAGAGATTGTCACTACATTACAAGTCCAATTATGTATTGGGGTAAGGGTTCAACTGTAGGTTGGTATTAGGTACTAGGATTCCTTTTACTTGTAACCGCTTGTTTTGATAATAGTGGATTCTCGGGAGTGGTGACTTTAAATTCACCCGGTAGGGTTTTGCCTCGGTGGTTTTCCTCATTCATAAACAAATCACCCGTGTCAAATTTATTTTCTGCTGTATTTATTTATTTGGTGATTTATTTGTGCTACCATGCATAATGCATGAAATTGAATCTAATTAATTAACTTGTCTAATTAATTGGTTAACCTAAGGGGTCAATACATTCTTGACCTATCAAGTGGTATCAAAGTAGGCACACTCTAATTAGGGTTAATCTTTGCTGTGTGATCCATTGACCCCTGTTTGTCATGGATAGAGGACAATCTTTAATTATCCCTCCTTTATTTGATGGTACTAACTATGCATATTGGAAAGTACGCATGAGAGCTTTCTTGCAATCTTTAGTGATTTAGTCACTTTTTCTCTCTTTTTTTTTTTGGTTATGCATTACTTGTGTGTTTTGCTTTCTTGTTTTTAAGTCAGTCTAGTTTTATGCTATGCTTTGTTTAACATGTTTTTGTTTATTTGTTTTCAGTTTTGCTTTATTTTGTTTTTCATAAAAATTTAAAAAAAATTGAAAAATCAGAAAAATACAAAATAGTGTGTGTTTTGTGTACATTGGTACTTGTGTACCTTGGATGGCCATTGAAACAAAGTTTTCTAAACTTTGTATCTTTTGTAGGTTAGATGAGCATCTTAATGCACAACTAAGCAAGTGAGCTTTATGACTCGTGTTTGTGATGAGCACGATTAAATAATCTTTTACACTTAACACTCATATCACTGTTTTTGTCGAGAAGGACTAAAAAATCTCAAGAGAAAGACATAAAAAACCATCTTAACATTAAAGACACTTATGCAATCTTGCGATATTTTTCACACACAACACGCAAATTCTTTGCTACTTTTGATACATATGCATATGCAGGTACGATGTGACTTGGCCTTCACAAGGAATACATGTGTTAATGTATACTCACGAAATTGCCTTAACTTGTTTTTATAATATAAAATTGGTCAGACTTGTTTAGTGTGTGTGTGTGTTTTGGATCATGAATGCTTTGTATTTTCTTGTTGAGAGATGTTTTTGAGAGCTTAATATGTTGCTTGGATATTTGGTTGAATAGCTTGCTTGATGCATTCATCTCTATGTGTTTTTCTCCTCTTTGAAAAACTGTTTTTATCAAGCTCGACAACTTCTTAATAGATCTCGATAGATAGCTATCTATCGAGCCCCTTGAACTTCTTTTTCTCGACAGATCTTAACGCATCTTCGATCCATCAAAGCTTTCTGGAATTTGTCTCGATAGCTTCTCGGCAGATTCTCAATCCATCGAGAAAGTTTTTGTCCAGGGTGATAGCTTCTCGATAGCTGTTCAATCCATCTAGGTATTTTTGCCATTGACAAATTCTAGACAGCACCACGATAGATTTATCTCTCGAGAATTAGTGCTCAATAGAAGCTTGACGGATCCTCGATCCATCGAGGCGCGTTTTCTTTAAATAGCTTCAGCGAAAATCGAGATCTTATTTTTTCGATCTCTCTCGACAGAAACTTGTCTCTTCACCTCATAGACACTCACTTCTCACTCAAAACCTCTTTCCCTTATGGATTTCAGCCTAGGTTGATCATTTCTCCTCTGGTATGATCTCTCTATCCCTCATTCTTCATGCATTTAGACCTAGGTTTTGGGTTTTCTTGGAATTTTTGGGGTTTTTGAAAATCTTTGAGTATTTTGTGAAATTTTTGGGTTAGGTTTTGCTTATATGATGTTATATGCTCATGCATTGCATTACATTTGCATTTTCACAATGTTTCATACATTATAGATGTGTGTTTATATGTTGAAACTTGTGTGTTGTTAGGATTGGATTAGGTTGAACTCATGATGCAATTTTTTTTGCATGTCACATGCTCATGCATTGTTCATGCATACGTACCATTTCAATTCCTTATTTTGGTATATGTTGTGATTGTGCTTTTCTGCTTCTCTTTCTCTCTCTCTCTCTCTCTCTCTCTCTCTCTCTCTCTCTCTCATAGTCCTCAGTGCATGGCACCCAAGTGCAAATCCCCTCTGTCTCGGAACCCTCTTCGTTCTGGGACATCTTCCGATCCTACTCCTCACATTTGGTTCCATGATAAGAAGGCCCGTCGGGACTTCTCGGAAAACTTCTCCAAACGTGGTGTTCATTCGGAACGCCGCATGATTCTATCGGATTTTTTCAATACTACTCTACCCACTATCATACACAGTCGGGGATGGGAATCTCTATGTGAGATACCCGAGAGTTGTCCCACCGTGATCATACAGGAGTTCTACTCCAATATGCACGGTTTCGATGCCTCTATACCTCGATTTGTTACACAAGTTCGAGGTATACATATCGTAGTCACTTCGGAGCTTATCTCCGAAGTGCTACATGTTCCGAGGGTATCGCATCCCGATTACCCCGGATGTCCACGCCTGAGGACTGTGTCCAAAGACGAACTTCTATCTCTCTTTTGTGAGACACCTTCTTCATGGGGTGATAGTTAAAACACTTCATGTTCGGGCTTTGCAAAAGGTCCAAGGTTCCTTAATATGGTGATGACATTTGTTTTCCATCCCTTGTCTCACTATAACTCCATTACCGAGCTTCGTGCTCACTTTTTGCTTTACCTCATTGAGGACCTCTTTATAGACTTCCCTTCTCATTTCATTCTCTCCCTTATTGATGTCTATAGAGATATAGGGACCCGTGATAAACTCATTTTTCCTTCTACTATCACGAGGATCATTCACTATTCCTTTGTCTCTTATCCCGAGTCCGCTCATTTCATCGTCATGGGTGCTGATGAAGTGCAAATCGTCGATCTTGTAGGTTCATCCGGATGGAGTCGTATCTTCGTCGGTGTCACTGTGAAAGTGGTAAGATAGCTCCCTTAAGGTGGACACCGGTGTGGTGCCCGCCACAACGTCTCCGATGCCAAAGTCAATATAAGAGAACTTTAAGGAAATAACAAAGTATCGAAATAACTAGAAATGCTTTGAGGTGTGTCTGTGTACCTTGTGTTGGTGTTGTGAGGGCTTTATATATGCTCCCACAGCCCCTAGCCGTTGTGGTGTTGTTAACGTGGTTTTAATGTCTCTTTTGGTAACGTCTCATGCTTAGTAATGTGTGCCTTAATGAGGCATCCAACGGTCTGTACAGCTGGTCTTGTAAATCGCTCGACATTATTGGCTGTATTGAATGGTTTTGTTACCTTCGTCGATGATATGGACATGTGGTTAGTTCGTCTCGGAGGACAGCCCTCGTCGGTCTCGATGAGGTCGTCCAAGAAAGGTGAGTTCGTCGGTCCCCATCGATGGTGAGTTCGTTAGTCCCATCGGATGGTGAGTTCGTCAATCCCATCAAGTGCCATCAGTGCGACGTCTATTCGACGGAGCGAGGCCCACTTTAATCAAGCGGCCACTGACCGAGACGGCGACTCCTCCAGCCCATTTCGCTTCATCTACCTCCGCTCCTTCTTCTTCTTTTGCAGGTGGTGTGACGCTAGAAACAGTCATGACACAGCTTGAAAGCATGGATTCTTGCCTCGATACACTCACTATTGAGTTGTATCGGGTGAACACCTATGTTAGTCGTATTGCATGACGACAGGCTCGCATGGGTGGCTTCATCGCGTCTCCATCTCCCTCTCCATCTCCACAGGCTTTAGAGGACAAGGACGGTGATGATGGCTCCGGTGATGATGATGATGATGATGATGATGAGGATGCTAGCTCTTCCAGTAATGAGGAGATGACCACTTCTTAATGACTTGCCCTTTGTCATTCGTGACAAAAAGGGGGAGTAGTTTTGGGATGATAGTTATGGACTTAGGAGGAGAGTTAGCATATGACATTTTTGATAGGGGAGTGTTTATATCTTTTGAGGGATGTAGCGAGGATTTATGTACTTTTCTTTTCTTTTCTTGTAGTTATATTATCCTTTTGTACATCGGTCTTATGACCATTTAGTGATAGCAAAAATTGTACTTATTTATCTCATATATATGATGTTGCAATCTTATATTTCTATTTCACACTAAGATCCCTTGATGAGTTTTGTTTAAAGTGTTTCGAAAAGACAGTTGTCAAAAACTATCATGCCATGAATTCTCTTCTTGCAAAGTTTTTCAATAGTTTGTGTTAGGATTAGATTTTATTGTACTCAACAAGTGATTATGAGTTTAGTGATTTATGACTTCTCTCATACTACATTTGTTTGTTGTGGTTTTGTCACAGATTGCCAAAGGGAGACATTGTTAGGACATATGTGGAACTTGTTAGAATATATATTATTGTAAATTGGCTAATGCTTTGACAAAACGTACTTTACTTGTAATTGGGTAGATCTAGGATGAGTTTAATACTTCAAGGAACAAGAGTTCAAGTCTAGTATTGAAGCCATGCAAATCTGTCCAAGAATCAAATGAAGAAGTGCTGATCATTAAATCTCGATAGCTTGCTCGACAAATGTATCTATTGAGATTTAATGTATAATTCTCAACAGAAGTTGTATCTATCGAGAATTACGAAATTCAGATTTTCAAATATGATTTTCACACATATCCAAGTTATGTGTGTAGGGTTTCTTTTCTCACAACCCTAGACATATATAAGGATTATTTTAAGAACCGTCTCACTTGATGCAAAGGTTGTTGCAATTGTTGTTGCACTCAAATTGTGACAGGAGACAATATGTCCTAGTTCATCTTCTTCCTTGTAGAAGTTGTTGTGTTTGTGCGCCAAGGGTTTTGTAATCAAGGAGCTTCTTGATCTTCATCATCTGGATGAACTAAAGAACTTTGCATCCAACATCTTTCTCAAGTTGGTGTGTTAGTCACGTACTTGGATCTGTGCATCGATTCGTTAGTCACATACTGGGAGCCGTGCCTTTAAAGGAGAGATGGTCACTACATTACAAGTCCAATTATGTATTTGGGTAAGGGTTCAACTGTAGGTTGGTATTAGGTACTGAGATCCTTTTTACTTGTAGCTGCTTGTTTTGATGATAGTGGATTCTCGAGTGTGGTGACCTTAAATTCACCCGGTTGGGTTTTGTCTTGGTGATTTTTGTAAAGTTGTAATTTACAACTATGTGTTTTGTTGGCTTTTATTCCATGCCAAATTTGATTGTAATTTTATTCAATCTTTTGTACCCTATATTTATTGTGGGATTTAATTGTAAGGGTTGTGTGTGAGAGAGAAAGATAGTGTGAAGACTCAAGGAAATTGAAGATCGAAGAGCTTTCGCGAGTATCTCGCGACTAAGCATCCCACGAAATGATGCATGTGCCCTGCACATGACCGGAATGCGAAGAGTCGGGACGGGATGGAGACAGCTATATTTCGCGAGTAGCTCGCGGGTAAGGCCTTCCCGCGAGACACTCGCGAAACATTCTGTTTTGCCAGATTGTCCTATCTGATACACACTTTCTGTACTCACACTATATATACCTACATTACCCACAAATGTTGAGGAGTGCTTCTGAGAGAAAACCCTAGCCACAAACCTTGAGAGTTAGAGATCGTTATACCCACAATCTTCTACACAATTGCTTATGGATTTTCCTTAACTCCTACCTCTCCATTTTCATATCTTTGAGAGGTTGATAGCCCAAACATTTACCAAACCCTTTTAGAGTGTTTAGTGAGGTTTTGGTGTTGTTGGGAAGCATTGGAAGAAGCCAAGGATGGCATACGCAACATGGAGCTTGTTGCGGGATTTGGAGAGCTAGACAAGATACGATTCAGAGAAGTCTTGTTGGAGTAGGAGCTTGGAGGGCTTAAGTACATCGGGTAGATTAGGCTTGGAGGGTCTCTTGCTAACCCATGTATCCCAACCGATTGTCTAGTGGATCGATTACCTCTTGGAGGGCGGTGGAGAGGTTTTATGCCGAGGACTTCGGTTTACTCTTCAATAACACATCGCTTTGTTGTCTTTGTGTTTGCATCTTTCTTCCCTACTCTTTTACCTTTTATTTTATACTTTGTGTTATTATGAATATGGGTTAGAGTAGCTTATTTGTTTATACGCTCGCATTTACTATTTTCCGCACTTAGTAAAAGTTAGAGTAAAATCTATCGAGCCGTAATTTTAATTTGGGGGTCTAAATAGCTTTTGTGTTTTCACACATTTTAGAGCATTCATTTTTCTCCATTCGTAAACAAATCACCAGTGTCAAATTTATTTTTTGCTGCATTTTGTTATTTGGTGATTTATTTGTACTATCATGCATATTGCATGAAATTGAATATAATTAATTAACTTGGCTAATTAATTGGTTAATTTACCTAAGGGGTCAATACATTCTTGGCCTATCAAACATTCATTGTTGGGCTTATGAAATACGGAGAAAGGGTACGGGCCCTCTTCTTGGCAAGTGAAAAGAGTCTCAATTCCCAATATCCCTACCGATAAGTCTAAAATAATGGAGAAATGTGAACTGAAGCGGTTGGAGGGGTACCATCTCACCAAACATCTGGTTTTTGAGGTCGAGATACCAGATCTTTCAACTAATGAATCGTTGAATGATGTTCATCCTGATACAGATGAATTACCTAAATCCAATCGCTTACTTGAGACAGTCAAACGTCTCTTTGCAGATTTCAAAATAAGCTCTCAAGATCGGTTAGTATATGCACTTGTGTAGGAATTTTAGTCATGATCCTTTATTATGAATGCATATTGATTATCCTCGATTCAGAAAAGGATCATAGCTTCCATGGGTCTTAAAGAGCCTTTTAATTTACTGGTATTGCCTCTTATTCTTTATAAGAAAGGCCAAAGTTTAAATACCCCTTACCCAATTGTTTTTGGAACTAAAAATGTAGTTACTAAGAGTTTATTGATGTGGACGTAAGCTGTGAGACCGATCCACATAAACCATTACTTTTTCTGTCTCATTCTCCAACTCTTTTTATTTTCTTCCTTTATATTTTAACAGAGATGTAAGCGTAAAAATATTCCGAAAGCTATCTGCTCTACAGGCTTTCAAGGTTATTGAGATTGAACTTGATTTTATATACGATTTCTTATACACGAAGGCCGACGCAATCTACTCTCGCTTGGGCATCGCTCTACGAATTATTGCAATCTTTATCATCTCTATTGTATTGGTGCTATTTCTCAACCTCAAGGAGAGACATCATCACTCCAAGATTGACGTTATTATAACCCTGGTATTGTTGGTCGTTGCTCTTTTTATGGAGTTGTATGCATCTAGGGAACAACTTATCTCTGACCAGACCGCTTATTGGTTAATTAAGAATAAAAAAACCACTTTCTTAGAAGTCATCAATCGTACTTTACGATCTAAACCTATCAAAAAAAAGAGGTGGTCAAATTCCATTGGTCAGTTCAGTCTGCTTAGCCTTGCCTTAAGCAAAAACCCCCTGCCTCGCTATGGAATCCTACAGATATTAGGCATTGATGAAATGCTTGAGATTCACTTAGCCAAAAAAAAAGATGAAAAAAAGAAAAGCTGGAGATTCAACCATATGATATTCCTCAGGAACAGAGTATTGATATACGAAATTTGATCTTTTCGGGGATCAGGGATATTGAATCACCGGAAGTGATCAGTGGCACAAACATTAAAGATTTGTATAGTCGTAGGGGAGACAGCACACTTGAAAAGTTTTATCGTCGTGATCTTTCTTGGAGTGTTGAATTGGAGTTTGACCAGAGCATCCTTATCTGGCATCTTGCTACAGAAATCTGCTACTTCAAAGATTTCGTAAATCTCAATGGTATTCTTGCACCGGCCAATAAAAAATCAGGCGAACGAGAACGGAAAGATGAAAAAAGTACAGAAGGTTTACTGCACCAAAGATGCAATTACCTATCCCGATATATGCTTTACCTTCTAGTAAAGCATCCTAATATGTTACCAATTGGGATGGCACGTATCAAGTTCCGGGACATTTACACTGAGGTCGGAGACTTCATTGAAGAACATATTGGCGAATCAGTTGAACACATTGAACTAAAGGAATCTTCAAAGAAATTGAGTAAAGTGAAATCCGATGTCATGCTAACAGTTGGAGGAAGGGATAGAAGCAATAATGTTATTTCCATGCATGTAAGCTTGTTTCAGCATTGGGCGAAGATGAGAAGAAATGGGAACTAATTAAAAATGTTTGGCTTGAAATGTTGGCTCATGCTGCTAGCCAATGTAAAGGAAGACTTTATGCTCAACAACTTAGACGAGGAGGGGAGCTGCTCACTCATGTATGGCTTCTCATGGCATATTTTTGGCTTAAGTGATCACTTCCAGAATCACGTAGCCGTGTAATAGCTGAAACTATTATATGATAGGCTACAAAAAATATTATTGTTGTCTCTGTTTGTACCTAACTAGTTGATGTCCCCCCTCAAAAAAAAACTAGTTGATGTAATGTGCGATGCACAGTGCATTTTAAGCTATTTTATATGAAATTATATTATGTTCCATGTGTAATACTTATTATGTGTTATTAAATTTTGGTTATCAACTTCAATTATATAACATAACATGTCATTAAAAAGAAAAGATAATCAAGAATATGAAGCAATTGCTAGACTTACTTGATAAATATTTAATTATTTTTATTAATTTAAACATATATACAATTATATTTCATATTCTTTGTAAGGTTAAATTTAATCAACCATCTTATTGATTTTATTCCGTGCCAAATTTGCTTGTATTTCAGCATTTAGTAACCCCGTATTTAGGTGAGTTTGTTGTAAGGGTAGTGAGTGAGATAGAGTGTTGATTGCTCAAGAGTGTGCAAGAAAACAGAGACTCGCGGCTTGATCTCGCGGGTGACTCACGGCCGCAAGGCGCCAGATGCGACACACGTGCCAAGCATGCCAGAAGGAAAACAGTCATGCTAGCCGGAGCACTACAGACAATCGGTCATACGGTTATCTCGCGATCGGGTCTCATGATTTAGTCAAGTCGTGAGGCCAAGCCGCGAGCCACCCCTGTTTTGAAAAACTTGACGTTTCACATTCTCCTCTCACCCCGGTATAAATACCCCTTATACCCACAGATGAAAGAGAGCTTCCAGAGAGAATTTTGAGAGATAAACCCTAGAGTAAAACAAGATTGATTCACCTACAATCTATACATTAGAGTCTCTTCAAATTCCTCAACTTTCTTCCTCTCCATTGTCAAACCCTTGAGAGGCATTTTACCAAAACCTTGTTCTCACCATATTCATCACCGTGAGAGGGCTGTTTGGTCTTCTAGGAAGCGATTAGGAAGGAACCAATCTACATTAGTCGATGCTACGGTCTAGTAGCGGAATCCGAGAAGCTAGAAAAGAAAAAGGTTTGGCGCAACCTCGTTGGAGCAAGAAGCTTGGAAGGCTTAGGTGCACTGGGTAGATTAGACTTGGAGGGTCTATTGTCATCCATGTATCCCAACTACATTTTCTAGTAGATTGTTTACCGTTTGGAGGGCGCGGAGAGGTTTTACGCCGAGGGCTTCTGGTTTCCTCTTCGATAACACATCGCGTGTTGTCTTTGTGTTTGCATCTTCCTTCCCTTTTATCTTTGCCTTTTATTATCTGCTGTGGGTTGTGATTTTAATTTGGCTTAGATAGTTTTTCCAATTCTATATTATAGCTTATGTTCATTTTCCGAACACTAGTTGTTTGACATAAAGCTTGAATTGGTCAATTTGTAAATTGGGGGTCTAAACGTTTAAGGGTGTTTATACACATATTTGAACTTTCATTCTTGATTATGTGGAATTAAATTTACTTTTATCTTTTGTTGCACTTTATTTTCAAAACAACTCAATTTGAGCAAAAATGTCGTATTACATGTGAGGACAAGTAAACCGAGCACGTTCGTTGGGTTATGGGCCATGCTTGAGGACGAGAGAATATCCGAGGATGATTGAAAGGTTTGTATGGGCCTAGGAGAGTGGGCCAAGGAGAAAGGAAGAAGGTGACGGAGTGACCAAGCCCCCTAAGGAGCCGAGCTACCTCGGAAGATATTTAGGGAGTTGGTCACTTTGGGAATATAAGTTTCAAATAAAGTAGTAGATTTGGGCCAACAACAGAAGGAGAAATATCTAAGAAAAAGGCTGCCACCATCACATTAAATACACTAAACCAAATGAATTGGCCGCATTTATGAAGAAATGACACCTGAATAGTGTCATCCCAAATAAATATCTCCTTACAAAGCTTCCAAGAGGTCCGGATGGGATAAGCATCCAAGCAATTTCTTAAGAAATCAACAGGTGGAGGGCTGAGATTTAAATGTGAGGGACTATATAAGGGAATGGCCACCACAAAAATGGGGCAGGTAATCCGAGAAGGAAGAAAAAAAAGAACACTCTGTATTCAAATAAGCTTGATTAAATATAACAACGTCACATCCTCGGACTCGACCGAGGAGTGTTATTTTCATCATTTTTGCGTATTCAGTCTATTAGTGCAAATCCTGTTAATCGTGGCTAAGATTTAATTTGCTAGGACATTTTCTAGTAAAACTCATTCTCTTACAAATATATTGTTTTGGGCTTATTGGGCCATCATCCACTGTTCCTAGTGGGCTGAAGTTCCAACCACGGTCCTTACATTACCAATCAATCATTTCTTTATAAGTCTTATCAATATAATCATAAAATTAATTTTACATAAATAATTAGTGCACCACCTATAAGTAACTAGTATATGGATCCGAAATAAATGCATTTACCTTATTAACACTCTATATGATTACATAGCACAAATTTAGACTACTTTAGCATGTCTTTGACGAAGAATTTGATAACAAAACAGATTTTTATAAATGAAGGGATTTAGAGCATTCGCATCAGGAAATGCCTCCCATTTCATTTTACCATCTCAAAAAGTTACTTTATCAATTATATCATACCATTTTACAACACTCTCAACATCCCAACTTTTATTTTCCTATTCTACTCATTAAAATAATATTTCTACACAATAAAATAATATAATTTATACCACCCAATAAATTACCCACACAACCCACCGCCACCACCACCAAGCCAAACCCAACCCAACCCACCACCACCACCACCATCAACCCAACCAAAATTAAAACTCTCATCCAACCACCACCATCAACACAACCAAAACCACCACCATCAACCCACTACCCATATCACCATCAAATTACCCACCACCAACCCACAAAAACCACAACCACCAAACCAAGGAACAAAGGAATCCGGCCACCCAGACCACCCGAAATGAAACCCATCCATTGATCCATGAAACCTATACCTTAAAAAATGAAACCCACATCAGGGATGATGAAACCCAACCACCGATCCATGAGTGCCACGCCACATCTCCACCATGGAGGGTTGATTCAAGGGAAGATAGAGAGAAAAAAAGAACCAAAACTCCATCATCTCCACCCCATTCCCATTCCACCACCTCCTACTTCTTCTCCGATCCCAACTCCGACCTCACCCTCACTCTTCATACCACCTCTCCCTTCACCTTCTCCATCTCCCGCAAATCCACAAACGACACAATCTTTGACACCGCCTCCACTCCCTTCATCTTCAAAAACCAGATCGTCGAGCTCTCTTCCTCGCTCCCCAAAACCAAGTCCTCACTCTATGGCCTTGGCAAGCAAACCAAGCGGTCCTTCAAGCTTGTTCCGGATGACACTCAAACGCTCACTTTGTGGAATGCCGATATCACCAGTGCTAATCTCGATGTTAATCTTTATGAGTTGCACCCATTTTACATGGACGCTAGATCATCATCATCATCACCGACCATTCAAAGTCATGGTGTTTTGCTTCTGAATAGTAATGGGATAGGTGTGACATATAGTGGTGCCACCACCACATGAGATTTTGGGTTTAAGAAAATGGGTTTTGGGTTTGAGGAGAGGAGAGAGCAAACCAAAGAACCAGAGTGAGAGAGAAGAGAAGCAAGACAAAGAGTGGGTTGAGAAGTCCGACATAGAGGAGAGAGAAAGAATAAATCAGATTAAAAAAGTTATCCAATAGTCTACAGTGTCATTCTACATCTAGAATGGCACTATAGCAAGATTGTAAAAAAATTTACAATTTTGAGCATTTGCAATTCTGGATGTGGGAGGTTTTTGAGGAAAAAATGCTAAATAAACCTTACATATGGCATTTAGCATTCCAAATGCGAATGCTCTTATATCTCCATCATTTAAAATCCCATCATTTATAAATTTCTTTATTTGGCTATAAATTTACAAATGATGGGATTTTAATTAAAGTAATCAAATCCTCCACTGATGAATTTTGATCTTCATTTTAACAAGCTGATCCTACAAGTGGAAGAGATGATTTAATACTCTAGCAATAGGAACCAAAGACTTGAAGTTTGGGGCAATACTTACATATAGGGATGGAGCCAAGACTTAGAGTTAGGGGTGCGGCTCACTACTAGGCGTGTACGGCAACTCCCGCCTTTAATTCTATTACTTTATCACTAATTATTTTTGTTTAAAACTTTTTAAATGGCCAAGTTGTTTGTTTAGGGTAAAATAGATTGATTGGGCTTAATTTTTTTTAGCTTTATTATTGGTAGTTTTTGTTGTTGGGCTAATTTTTTGGACTTTAAAAGGTGGAAAATGCTAAAACAACAAAATTTTTACAAATTGCTAATGTGGTAGGTGGTTATTGATGTTAGGTTCTAAAGACTTAGGTATTTATGTATTTAGAACTCGAATGTGTATTGTTGGCAAACCATGATCAAAACAATGTGTTTAGAAGTGTTTAAATCTTGCTCAAAGTTGTGTATTTTATGTAAAGTTGGAATCGAGCTAATGCTGAAAGTATTATGTATTTCGGCCTGGCTCGATCGATCGAATCTCGTGCGAGAATATTTTTTTCTGCAGATTTCCAACTCAGCCCTAGTTGTTTAAAATGTTTTAGGGTTTTCTAATTTGTCCTAAGTATAAAAGGCAAACCCTAGCCACGTTTTAGTGTTGCTCATATTGCTGTTTGTGTAAATCTCTTGTAAGATCTAGAGGAGCTTTCTTTTACACAAACTTAGGGTTTTCAAGGAGAATATTTTATCTACACCTCGATGATCAACTCGGTTGCTACCATTGAAACTTAAAGAAAACACAAGCGGGTGTGCTTGTATCCGGTGGTGAATCCAAGAAAGAAGGAGTCTGTGGATTCGGAGCTTGCACGTAGTCGTGTCGGTAAGTTCTACTGGTTGGTAGCAATAGGAAGTTGAGCGTGTGGGCTTGTAAGTCTTATTGTATGAATTTCGATTCTTTCAAGATAGTGGATTCAAATTTACCTTGAGGATAGCTAAGTCAAATCCTCCTTCTTCTTCCTTTTTTTTTTCTTCTTTGTTTTTTTTTTTTTTTTTTTTTTTTTTTTTTTGGGTTTGGGTTTTTCTTTGTTTAACTAGACATGATTTTTATTTTTTTTTTGGGATATGATTTTTTTTTTAATAAATTGGGTGATTTTTATTTTTTGGTTGTTTGTCACTTTTTTGTTTTAATTGGCCATCATTTTTTAACAATGGTATATGAGTAAATTTATACAAACTCATTTTTTCCATCCTTCCACTTTTCCACTCCCAACCAAACAAAAAGAAGAGAAATTAAAATCTTTTTTATCCTCCCACTTTTCCACTCCTCCAACCAAACGAACCCTAAAAGAATTGATGGCGTTGTTAATGGGGGGGAAATGTAATTTTATTGAACAAAATTGCTAAAATTAAAACATATAATATACTGATATTTTTTAAAAAAATATTTAGGGGGGGCCATTGCCCCCCTAGTCAATATATATAGATTTGTCCATGCTTACATACCTTCAGAGCAATGCTCAAGGCTCTCACAATAGAGGAGGTATGTTATATTTCAGATATATGATGTATTTTTCCCTCACAAAAGGGGTGGGTCTCACCTGTGGGGTCCACATTCTTTGTGAGAGCATGGAACATTGTTTGTTTGTTTAGACTCCTTAATAGATTATTTAACCTAATATATTACCCAAGTGTTTACTTAGATTAATTATGAAATCGAGGTTAAACAACAATAAATCATATCATGCATAGTGGAAAAGAAAATAACACACAAATATGATCACTTAGGAAAACCAATGAAACAAATTGTTTCAAGATAAAAACTTGAGGAGGATTTGACCTAGCTATCCTCAAGGTAAACAAATCCACTAGAAAGAATTGAAATTTACAAAATATTTAACCCTAAATCTATTACTACCACTAGTAGAACTTACTGACATGACCACGTGTAAGCTCCGACTTTACGAACTCTTCTCTCTTGGATTTGTAGCACACAAGCTCCCACGCTTTTGTCTTTGAGATCCCACTCAAAGGTTTCAAATCATCGATTGTTGATCTTGTAGCAGCAACTAGATTCCACCAACACTTGATTGTAGATTTCATTCCAATAGATACTTGTAGAGTTAGAAGGTTATAGAACCTCTCGGATCTCATAGGAGTAACTCACAAGTTTTTCAAGATTCTTCAAAACGTAGTTAGGGTTTTTCTTTTATACTTAGGAGTGTTGGATTGAAACTCTAAACATTTTCGTGGGCTTGGGCTTGATTTAAAATCTACAGAATCTGATTTACTACGATTTTCAATTGGTCGAGTGTAATTTTTGATCGGTCGAGCTTCACCGAAATTGAACTCTTCTTTCTATAGCTTGAATGTTCTTGAGACTTGATTTCTACCACCTTGAGCAATGTCTAACACCTAATTTAAATATGTTTTTGTTGTCGGTTTGCCAACATAAACAAAATAAGAATCTAAACATTTAATCCTAAATCTTTAGAACCTAACAAACATTACTGCAGGAATATGTAAGTTTTTTTCCAGAAGTTAACTTGCACACCTCTGTAAAAGGTTTCAAGCTTGGCACCACCAATGCTGCGGGCCATACTCACCAAATCAAAACAGCTCATTTCCTTAATGAATCCCGGATGACGATAAATAACAAAAAACTTTTAAGTCTCCCCCTAGGTCTTCTCTCTCTCTCTCTCTCTGAAAACAGGTTCTGGAGGAAATACTCAAGACGTGCTATATCTACTAACGACAATGAACCACATAAGAGTGTATGATGTTTGTTACTGTTGTTCCTTTCTTTTTCGCTTTTTGATGCATGAAAGTGTGCATATGATTTGGTGGTTTTTTCTCTATGTGGAGTTGAGTTTAGCTCTTTATTTCATTCATTTTCTTTCTTTGGTTGCCTTTTTAGCAGTGATGAGACAAACTCGGTCGGGGAAATGGAATTGGAAACTGATGAAATCAAACAAGTTGAATAAAATAGTGAGGCAGACCCAGTCAAGGGAAATGAACTCACAAGTCACAACAAAGAGAGGAACAAAGCCCCCACTTAATTTCCTGGCGATTTTGAAAGACAAAGACATACCTATCGACACGTCTTCCCTGACAAGCTGAGTAAACAGCTCTATGCTGGAGTGTTCTTAGAGCCGAATGCACTGGCAAGTTCTCTATCGATTTCCCCTGATCTTACATACATAGATGGAACATTATCATATAATCAGTACATATTTCATAGTCATTCTCTGTAATATTAAATATATTTATTATCTAACCCTTATCTGCGAAATCCAAAATAATGCACCAATGTTTTAATATGTTTGCATTATATGTTTCATAAATAGTTGCTAGAAGATAGCTCATTCTTTTTATCTGTGCTCTTCTTTGGTTTAATCATTTTGGTTAAAAAAATATAAAATTTTAACCCCAAATAATAATTTCTGCTTTTTAAAAAATATTATTTTCTCAAAAACAATTTATAGTAAATTTATGGAAATTTTTTTATGTAAGAAAATTAAAAACAAAACAAAACATCATCATTTTGGGCTAACATGAGGACTTAATTGGATAAATTTAAAAATAAGAAAACTTAAGTAAAAGAAATTGAAGTTACAGGCCTGAATTGAATTTTAGGTAATATTGAAAGGTGCAATTTGTAATTTGGCCTTATTTTTATGTGTGGGACTTTTGTAAAAGTAAGAGGTCTAATGGCAATGATTAGCTTAAAAAATTAACGGCAATGATTTAATGTTGCTATGGTTTTAGGATTTTTATTTCTTGAAAGAATGATTTTAGGAATCGTATCTTATAAATAGAAAAGTAGCCTATTATGATTATTTTTGTTACTGTTATTTTTCGTTTTCCCATTATTATGCTTACCACTGCAGAAGTATTATGTAGACGAGAATTCAAACAAGAATTGCTTCGTATTGTTTGCCAAAAAACTGTCTATCAGTTGGATTGATAATGATCAGTATTGGAGATGGATCGAAGAGAAAGATACAAGGTATATTAAAACCTTCAAATATATACATGGAGACATTTGTAGTTCTAGCACAAATTTTGTTTAATTTAATTTTCTTTTTTAATCTTACTTGGCTTTACAGCGGTGAAGTCATTGAAATGGCTGAGCTATTAGGAGTATGTTGGTTAAACATTGAAGGGAAGATTCGTACAATTGATCTCTCACCTGGAACTGAGTATGAAGTTGTGTTTGTCGTAAAGATGAATGGCTATCAGAAAACGTGGAAGAACTCAGTGACTCTTACGATAATTCTCCCAAGTTCGAAAAGTCTAACTCGCTCAGAAAATTTAAGTGGAAAACCCGTAGGAATTTGGATTGACGTCAAGGTCGGTGAATTTAGAATGACACCAGAAAATGTTGGAGAGATTACATTCAAAATGGGTGAATATTCTTCAGAATGGAAGGGGTGTTTGTCCTGAAATGTGCCATCATTCGACCGAAGAAAGACCAGGCACATGGATGTTAAGCTTTATCCATCTATCCAGAGTGGAGAATGTGTGCTCATGTGTAATAAATAAGCAACTTTTATATAAAGGTCAATAATCTGTGCAATATACGGAAACGTTTAATCTTTTCTATTGAGAGATTTGTAATTTAGTGATTTGCATTGTCCATTCTCCTTCACGAGAAGAACCATAATTTAAATTCTCCATTTTCATTATTGTAACTATTGAATTATCAAAATATATAGAGGAAATTAGACTTAGCCCATTTATGGTTAGGTCAATTATGATTTTTTCATCTATGATTTGAAAATTATCACTTTATCCATCTGTTGAGGTAATCTTTGCTAGACAGCTATTATCCACCTCTTCCACTGCCATTAAAAAAACACATTTTAACACAAAAACTTAAAAGAAAATGTATCAAACACCTCCCAAGAAATCCCTTCTCACCATTTTCCCGAGATTCAGAAATCCTTCTTTTTTCAACTTCATGCATGCTTGAAAATAAAGGCAAAAATATTCATATCTAAGATCTATTAATAATTTCTTGGACAAGAGCCTTACCAAAGGTGTTTGTTCATTTAAACCCCTATACACTCATATCGTTTTACCTAATTAATTAACCAAGTTGTTACTTAGATTTATTATCTAGATCTAGGTTAAACACATACAATCATATCACATAAAGCAGAAGATAAATAACACAAGCGATATGATGACCTATAAAAACCAATAAAACCGTTCAATTTCAAGGTAAAAAACCTAGGTAGAATTTAACCTAAACTATCCTCAAGGCAACAAATTTACTATGATAAAATGGAAGTTGTACAATAGATTTATCCCTAAATCTAATGCCACCTCTTGTAGTACTTACTCACGTGTGACCACACGCACATGAACACCCATGTTTGTGACTCCGAGATCCCACTCAAAACTTTAAATCATTAGCTATGTATGATCTTGTATGCAACAACTTATCTTTACTAGTTCTTGAATATGGATATTTTTTCCGGTAGAGGCTTGTTGAGTTAGAAGGTTACAAAACCTAAACATTTAGAAGGTTTGCCAACTTATATAAAATTAGAACCTAAACATTTATTCCAAAATATTTAGAACCTAACATATTTGATAGGGTTACACACACAGAGAGAGCTTTGATTCCAATTTTTTGAGAAAAGCATAAACCTAAATACCTTTTTTATTTTATTTTAGGGTAAATTCCACAAACCACCTCTGAGGTTTGGGTTAATACCAATTAGGTCCAAGACATTCCAAAATTGACCAATTTGGTCCATAAAGACTATTTTGTCCCTAAACACCACTAAACGTTAACCTCCGTTAATTTCTCTCTCTTCTCTCTCTTACTCTTCCATCTTCCCTCTTCCTTCCTCCCTCCTCCCTCACTCTCTCTCCTCGGATCTGCCATAACCACTCGGATTAACTACAACAAGAGCCACAACACATAGAAAACTCACCAACAATATCCAAATACTCCAACACATAGAAAACTCACCACAACATCAAAACCCAAAACCACCCCCATCGCAAATTCATTCCATATTGGAACCCACCACCACCATCACCGGCCACTAAACCTAGCAACCACCTTTGGCCACTAAACCCAGTGACACCGGCAACAAAACCCAACCAAACCTAAATCCAAAAATTCCAATCACCACTTCGTAACCCACAACCACCTCACCGCAAATCCACCCTAGATCAAAACCCGTAACCACCTCCATTTCAAATCCACCCCAAATCAGACCCACGACCACCACCACCTTAAACAACCACCGACCATAAAACCCAAATAAAAAAAACTCAAACCCACAACAAACCCGGCGCAGATTGGAATCCACCACCACCAAAATACCCACAACAAACCAGAACCCATCACCGGCAACCAAAAACCACCACAAACAACCACCATAATCACGATCCACAACTAACCCAAACCACCAAACCCATGCACCATTGCCGTTGTAGAGAGAAGAAAGAGATAAATGAAAAGGGTGAGTCGGAGAGAGGAGATTGGGTCAGGTTGGAGAGAGAGGCCTAAGGGAAAAGAAGAGCAAAGTGCAAAGAGGTTAAGATTAGAAAAAAAAAAAAAAAAAAAAAAAAAGAGAGGTCGGAGGGAAGAAGAACGAAAGAGGTAGAGAGAGAGCAGAATCATACGCTTGAGAAAGGAGAAAAAAGAAAAAGAAAATGACTAACGGAATAGCTAACGGGTTAGGGATTAAAATGTCTTCGAGGACAAAATTGTCTTTATGAACTAAATTGGTCAATTTTGGAATGTCTTGGACCTAATTGGTATTAACCCAAACCTCAGGGGTTGTTTGTGGAATTTACCCTTTATTTTATTTATGTGTGTATCCAAATAACAGTAGATTTATGTAAAATAGAAATAAAAAATAGAAAAAACAATCACACAGGAACACAAAGATTTATGTGGTTCGGCTTTTGGCCTACATGCACAAGTAGTGTCGATGAGAAAATTTCAATAACAAAAGAAGGAGATTACAAAGGTGGCACCAAAATCACTCTCACAAAACCCAAACATACACCCAAAGAGTTCTTCTTGTTAGAAACATATGTCACTATTTTATGTAATTGGCTAATCCTTTGATAAAACGCACTTTACTTGTATTTGAATAGATCTAGGATGTGTTTAATACTTCAAGAAACATGTTGTTCAAGTCTAGTATTAAAGCCATGAAAATTGGATCAAGAAATAAGTGAAGAAAAGCTGTTCACTAAAGTCGGACAAATAGCTCGACACCTGCTCAAGAGATAACTATCTATCGAGGTTTAATGAGGCTCGACAGATATTATCTATCAAGGTATCTATCGAGGTTATGGGAATTCAGATTTTCAAATCTAATTTTCGGCCCATGATTATGTATTTGTGTAGGGTTTCTTTTCTCACAACCCTAAACATATATAAGGCTTATTTTAGAGGCCGTTATATAAGAGAATACAAGGAGAACACATGAAAAATGTGACCGATGCCTTATTCTCTCCGAAAGAAGCTATTGCGTTTTTACGCCTTGTAACCAATGTGTTGTAACCAAGTGCTTTTTGATCTTCATTGTTGATGAAGTGAAGAATTTTGCAGCCAACATCTTCTTCTAGTTGGTGTGTTAGTCACGTACTGAGAGCCGTGCATCATTGGATAGTCACGTATTGGAATCCGTGCAAAAATGGTGGCGTTCATATATTGAAGAGTTCAGAAGTTCTGAAGCGGTAGAAGGTTTTTACTGTAAGTTTATCTACGGAGATTATAGAGTCTAGGGACAAAAGTTTTGTACTAGATCTGAAATTTCTCTTTACTATAGTGGATTGCTTTTCGAGAAGGTTTCCTATCGGGTTTTTTATTGTGAAACTAGTTTGTTTCATTGGTTTTCCTAGGTTATCATATCTTGTCTTATTTAATTTTCCGTTGTGCATGATATTGATGTTTGTTTGTTTTAACAGGTTTTATTCATAATAAATCTAATTAACAACTTACGTTTAAAACTTGTTAAATTCTATCAACCGGGGTTTAAATTTCCTAACAAGTGGTATCGGAGCGGGTACACTCTGATTGGATTAATTTCCTGAGTGTGATCCTTGACCCTTGTTGTCATGGATCATAAACAATCTCTTTTGATTCCTCCTTTATTTGATGGAACTAATTATGCGTACTGAAAAGTTCGTATGAAAGTTTTTTTTTTGCGGGCTCTAGGTGAACAGGTATGGCAAGCTGTTGAAGTTGGCTGGATTAAGCCAAAGGAAGTCTTGGTGGATTGGAATGAAACAACAATCATAGCCGCAAATTTCAACAATAGGGACTTGAATGCTTTATTTTGTGAGGTGATCAATGAGGAATTCAAGAAAATATCATCCATAGAAGTCGCCAAGGAAGCATGGACCATTCTTGAGACCACCTATGAAGGTACCAAGGCGAAAAAGACCTGTGAAGCTTCAACGACTCACTAGTAGTTTTGAAGAAATAAGGATGGAGGAGGATGAGACCTTTGATGAGTTCTATGCCAAACTCAAGGATATTGTGAATTCTACCTTCAACCTTGGAGAATGTATTGCAGAATCCTAAATTGTTAGAAAAATCCTTAGGTCTTTACCTAAAATATTCCATGCCAAGATCATTGCCATTGAAGAAGTGAAGGACATTGATAAAATTCCTTTAACTGAGCTTGTAGGGAACCTTCAAACCTATGAGATGGGATTAAGCTCAATGGGAAAAGGTGGAAAGATTAAAAACTTGGCTCTTAAGGGTATAGAGGAAGAGATTGAGGACTCTGAAGATGAAGATGAAGATGAGGATGAGGATCTAACTTTCATAACTGATAAGATTATCAAGCTTCTTCAATTTTGGAAAAAGGATAAGGACAAACCTCCTAGGAAATCTAAATCCTCAAGGAAGGGCAAGAATGAGAAACCCCTTATTCAATGTTATGAGTGAAAAGGTTTTGGTCATATGAGGATAGAGTGTCCAAATTACCTTCTGAAGGAAAAGACCGAGAAGTCAAAAGATAAATGGTTGGTTGCTACCTGGAGTGATATTGAGAATGACTCTTCTGATGAGTATGTGAATGAATGTAGTCACATTATGGCCTTTGTTGCCTTAATCGATAAAGTGATTGTGGAGAATGCTAGTGACAGTAAGGATTCTTCCGATGATGAAGTATCCAAGAAGATGACCCTTCAAGAAGCCTATGAGCTATGCACTGAATTCATAAAATCTGAAAAGACTTCTCATCTTTGTAGAAAAGAGTTTAGTGAGGTAAAAATTGAAAAAGCTAATCAGTTAGTCAAACTAGATGAGACTACAAGGTTAGTTGAGACTCTTGTTGGGAAGAACACCTCATTAGAAAAGAATGTCAAGAATCTTGAGGTTGAGCTTAGTCAAGCTAGAACTCAAATAGAGAGGATGTCTAGTGCAAAGTTTGATGAGGTATTGAGTGCTCAAAAACCTAGTTGTGATAAGACTGGCTTAGGATATGTTGTCTCTTCTGGCCCCTCCACTTCCACGGCTTCCGGATCAAAGGCTGTCTTTGTGCTCCAATTTGAGAAAGGTAATAAAGGTATGAAATCTAAAACTGATTTGGCTAATTCTAAATCATTTGTTAGACCTCATGTTTGTCACCATTGTGATGTTTCTGGACACATTCATCCTAATTGCTTTAAGTTGTATCCTCATAAGCAATTGTTCAAGCGATCACAGGTTCAAGCGATTAGGAGAATTTTAATTCTTCTATGTCCGTTAGTAGATATACTAGGACATGTGTTTTTTCATCTTCATGGCCAAAGACTCATCTTTGTGTGGTGAGAAAGGAGTCTAAGACTTAATTATCTTTTCTGTTTGTTCTCTACTTTAATTCTTTCTATCTACAGTAGGATTCTTTTTGCTTGATTTCTTATTTGCTTTTGGAATCATGCTTTCATGCATTTGTATCTTTCTATCATGTTTTCATGCATTTGCATTATTTCTTTCATACTTTCATGTTCATTGTCTATTTTTGTTTGGTTGTTTAGTCTTTATTTTATTTTGTTTATTTTTCAAAATAAAAAAGAGAAAAATAAAAAATAAAAAAATAAAAATACAAAACAGTGTGTGTTTTGTGTACATTGGTACTTGTGTACCTTTGATGGCTATTGAAACAAAATTTTTTAAACTTTGTATCTCTTGTAACTTAGATGAGCATCTCTATACACAACTAAGCAAGTGAATTTTGTGGCTCTTGTTTGTGATAAGTAAGATTAAATGATCTCTTGTACTTAACACTCGTATCACTCTTTTTTATGGGAATAACTAGAAAATCTTAAGACAAAAGCATAAATAACCATCTCACCATTATTGCCTGCCAATCATGAATGACATTTGTGTGCTTCGGCATAGTAAAATTGGAATGTCAAATGCTTAACATAATTGGGTATTTCTTTTCTATCTCTCATATGCCCATGCATGATTTGCTTAAAAGAAAAATAAAAGCAAAAAGAGCAAAATGCTTTATATATGATTACAAGCGTGTATTCTAGAAAATGTCGGAGTTATAGGATGTATCTCGAAGGTGATAGTCTCCATCAAACAGTTATGATTGTGTGTGAGTTAAAGTGTTTACTCATATCTTAAATTGTCATAACTAGTTGACACTTATGCAATGTTGCGATATTTTTCATACACAACACGCAATATTCTTTGCTACTCTTGATACATGTGCAGGTACAATATGATTTGGCCATCACAAGGTTTTACATGTGTTAATGTATACTCACTAAACTGTCTTAACTTGTTTTTGAAATATAAAATTGGTTAGACTTGTTTAGTGTGTGTGTGTGTGTTTTGGGATCTTTGTGCTTAAAATATTTGGTTGAGAGATGATTTTGAGAACTTAAAATGTTGATTGGATCCTTTGTTGAGTTGCATGCTTGATTATATTCATATCTATGTTTTTCCCTTATTGAAAAATTGTTTTAAAAGCAACCTCGACACCTCTCAACACTTGGCTTATCCGTCGAGCTCTTGATTTGTCTTTTATCACAATCTTGACACCTCTCAATAGCTAGGTGGATCTATTGAGAAAGTTTAGATCCCTTCGATCGATCGAGATCCTCTTGCATGCATTGTTTTTCACATGTTTTGCATCTTTCTTTTTATTTTTATGTCCATAGCATCTTGTTTCTCTTTTTCTTGTAGGTCTATGGTTCCTTGTTCTCCTCATTCCCTCTATGTCGGTTTTCGGTCTGTCTCCTGTCAAGTCTTTTGGCTTTTTATGCCTTTTGACAATCGTGTCAAAAAGGAGGAGAAATTTAAGAATTGAATGTCTTTCCTCAGGGAGAGTAATAGACTTAGGGGGAGAACTTCATGTTAAAGGGAAGAAAGTTTTTGATGTAACTAACTTAGGGGGAGAGTTAGTTTGATATACATTGATATTGATATATTTTTTTTGTATTGTGTATCTTTTGGTTTTGTAACAATTTACATACATCATGTGTTGTTTCTATATTTGATGATGATGTATGTGTTTCACTCTTTATCTCACATGTGTTGTTTCTTTTCTCTCTTTATACACATGTTTCTTGTTTATTTAACTTGTCATTATTTTCCACATGGTACCTTGATGTGTTTTGTTTAGTGCCTTTCAGGAAAGACAAGTTAAAGCCAAGTCAAGATTCCAAACCTTCTTCTTGCAAAGAACTTCCAAGGTTCGGATCTTTTAGACTAGGCTTATTTATTCTGTAATCTTGAGTAGAATGTATTTTAGGACATTCAATGTACTATTGTGGTTTTGTCATGGATTGCCAAAGGGGGAGATTGTTAGGGACATATTTTTATGTAATTGGCATATCCTTTAACAAAACGCACTTTACTTGTAATTTGGTAAATCTAAGTAAGTTCAAGATGATCATTACAAGTGGTTAAATTGAAGACATGAAAATTACTTAAGAACTGCTCAAGAAATGTGCAATCTGCAAGTCTCGATACCTCCTCGATAGAAGCTTGATCTGTCGAGATTCATTAAAGCTCGACACATGTCTCGATCTATCGAGCTTACGAGATTCAAACTATAGCCAGCAACGTTTTTATTTTAAAAGGCTATTTGTTTATGGGTTTGTATAATCCTCATAGAACTAGGAAAACCCAAGGTTTACGGGTTTGTATAATCCTTATTGGACTAGAAAAGCCCAAGGTTTGTGTAAACTTATTTGGAATAGGAGAGCCCATTAAGCTCGTATTTAAAGGAGGTGTTAAAAGAAAAACCCTAACCCTAGAGAGTTTTATAAGGTTTTCTTTTTGAAACCGTAGCCTCCTCCCTGAGAAGAAAGAATTCATGCTGCGTTTCTTGTACGCTTTTGGGTTCTGTAACCAAGCAAAGTCTCTTGCACCAACATTGAAGATCTTATTAGTGTTTCTATGTGAAGCTGCTACAAATCAACTACAACAATCAAAGGGTTGCTGTGGAGTTAGTCACGTACTTGGATTTGTGCAAAGGAGTAAGTCACGTCTTGAGATTCGCGCAATTGGTTAGTTACGTGCTTGGGAGCCGTGTATCAAAAGGAGAAATTGTCATTACTGAACAAGTCCAATTGGGTATTGCGGTAAGGGTTCAAATGTAGGTTGGTATAAGGTACTGTGATTCCTTTACTTGTAACTACTTGTTGTGACAATAGTGGAATTTCGGGAGTAGTGACCTTAAAATCACTGGTGGGATTTTTGCCGTGTTGATTTTCCCCATTCGTAAACAAATCACCACGTCAAATTTATTTTCCGCTACATACTTAGTTTATTGGTGATTTGTTTGTGCTATCACGCGTTTGTATGTTAATTAACTTAATTAATTCACTTGGCTAAATTAATTGGTTAATTTATCACAAGGGGTCAATTCATTTTTGGCCTATCAAAGCCCCATAAACAAACTTCTCCATTGCTTAGCCAAAGCCCCTAAGGGCTATCACGTGTTGCAAATAGCAATCAAGTCCAAATACAATCTCACTAATGAAGTGATATCTGACATCATTGTGTTTGGTTATCTCATGAAACATATGATTTTTAGTTAGATGTATGGTGCTCTAACTATCACAAAATACAACAGTATCATCTTGTTATAAACTAAGATCACCAACCAAACCCTTTAACCAAATAGCTATCACCACTGCCTTTGTCACCACTATATACTTTGTCTCTATAGAAGACAAAACAATTGTTGACTATAATGTCGCCTCCCAACTAATAGCACAACCAAATAATATGAAGACATAACCTATTAGAGTTCTCCTCTTATCCAAATCACTAGCAAAATCAAAATCTACAAATCCAACAATGCTACTACCATCTGTAGAAGCCCTATCATATACCAAACCAGCATCTACATTACCTTTCAAAATTGAAGAGACTCAATCTCCTAACCCAAAGCAACAATACACAAAACTTCAACCTCATGCTCCCCCTACTCACCAACATCGTGGCCTTTGATTGTCTCGATACTCTTATTTGACCCGTCAACAATAGTAGACTTATCAAATTTCACATCTCTGCTAATAATTAGCCTTAGCAATCCTTGATATGTACTTATTTGCACTCAGCTCAAGTTTACCATCATTCACATGAGCATAAGGACAACCAAATACTCTTTATTGGGGGCCTTTTTGGCGCACAACCATGTGTCCTTCGCTAGAAGGGTGACCTTTCTAGACCTGAGTTTGGTTGGGGAGTTGAGTCCAAAACTCAACATTAGGCTGCATAGAGCAATGGCTTCCGGCGCATTTTTAGGCTTAAAAAATAAATAAAACTCAAAGTCTAAGAATCATGATAATTGGTTGAAATAAATAAATAATATGCTTTGTATAATAACTTTAATTTTATTGTTGCAATAATGGTTGAAATAAGTAATATGTATTTATTGTAATAGCCTCGATTGAATTATGAATTAAATATCATAATGATGTATATTGGGTGATGTCCAATATTAGAGAATAATTTAAAAATTATTATTTGTCTAGCAATGGGATGGTCTAAAATAGTCCATGTCCAACTGTGATATAGTTTATGTTCAACATAATAAGGTATGTCCAAAGATGGTTTATGTCTAAATTATGTATGTCCAGTAGTGATAAATCAATTTATTAGTATATGAGTTTATTAGTGAAATATTAAATAGTGAGATAATATTAAAGTACTTTGTATTCAATGGTACAATAATAATAAAGTAATCATGTACTCAATAATATAAATTTTAGAGATATATGATTTATCTTGTATGGTCTATGACTCTAGCTGTATGGCATTAGTAGACTGATAGCAGTCCAGTGGCAAAGAATAACAGGAGTCCAACAGTGGAGAAGTAGTATGCCATGATGACTTTAGAGAGAAGGGGAAAAAAATGGTGCAACTCTAGGGAGAGAGAGTATGTCTAGTTGTGTGCAGGGCTTGTTAAGCTTATCCCATTATCATGCACTTAGATGAATTTTCCTACGTAATGCTCTTTTAGTTCTTAGTGAAGTATTGATGATATTGCCTTCCAACCAAAATTTAAAAAATGTATCATCAGAAGATAGTAAAAGCAAATGAGTTTACCGATATTTTATTTACCCGATTATGGCCAAATGTGTATTCCTTTGGTGGCCAGCTTCAAATCTGAGAGGTCGGTGATTGCTGATGGTTATTGAGTTTTGGGTCGTTTGGTGGCGGGTTAGAAGTGAGTCATTAATGGGTGACTGGAACAACTAGTTATTTCTCTTATGTTAGGCATTAGGCACTTTGTCATTGAATTGACCGGTTATATTGTAGCTTGTAAGCGATTGCATGTTCATCAATTGCAGAAGATATGCTCCCTACTAGAAAAAGGGTGGGTGTGAAATAATATTTTTTCTTGAATTTATGTTTCGTGTTGCTTGAATATTGGTGCACAACAAGAGTGCATGTGGTGGACCATTCGGGATAATCTCTCAATTAATATCCTAGCTAACCTTGTGGTTAGCCTACTAATTTTGAGTAATTATTAAGTATTCTCGAAAGTGCAAGACTTAGGTACAATTTAGATGTTGTTCTTTAGGTTCCCTTTTTTAAGATTTTGTCATATGGATTTTTTCTCATGTGATAGAAGTATATTTGTTAGTTAAGTAATCACATGGCTAAATCTTAAAAAGGAAACCTAAGGAACAACACCTAAAATATTGTTCCTAAGTTTTATCATTCTCGAAATACAAGAGCATAATGCTCTCTTCCTTTACATTTATGGTGAATCTTATTAATTAAATTTACGATGGGGTCTATCATAAATGTGAGAGAAGGGAGCACTACGTCATTGTACTTTTATAATCCCTAATAATTTTTCACTAAATAGTAAATACTACTTATGTAAAAAGCTCTTTAAATGTATTTAAAATTTGAGTTTTGTGTGAGTATCTTTGCACTTTGTAAAAAAAGCTCTTTAAAGAGAAGTTCTGGTGCTATACTCTAGTGCACAACTTTGTCCACAACTTGCCCATGTGATGAGTTATGGTTGATGGAGGGGTGTCCCCACATGGACCCACCATCACCCTTCCACCAACCACAACTCGCCACATGAGCGAGTTGTAGGCAAATTTGTGCACTAGGGTGTGGAACCAAAATTTTTCCTCTTTAAATGTATTAACTGACCAGAAATGGCCATGTGTTATGCATATGACAACTTTATTATAAATTTTTTTTAAAAAAAATTCAAAAATAATACCTACACACGATTAATTAATTTCAACTAATCTTAGGGTCCGTTTGGTTGGAGGGGGTGGAAAATTGAAATGATAGAAAATGAGAAATTGATGAAAAGTGGGAGGATAGAAAATATTTTAGTTTCCTTCATTTGTATTTGGTTGGAAGGGTAGAAAAGTAGAAGGATGAAAAAAAATTTTGTTTGGTTGAGAAGAAAAGTAAGAAGATGAAAAATGTAATTTGTAGAAATTTACTCTTATGCCCTTACACAAAACATTATAATTTTTTATATTATATTACTCGTTAATATATATTTTTTTATTATATTTATTCAAATTATTACTATTATAAACCCACGTAACACCTTTGGTGGCTATTTTTTGGTGGGTCTAGTGCTGAACGTTTATAAGGAAAAAAAAAAAAAAAAAAAAAAAAAGAAAAAAAGACCTTGATTCCCTGGTAGTGTTAACACAAAAAGAGGTAAAAATAAATAAAGCATATTGTCTTGCTTGCTTGGTGTGAGTTAGTGATAACAAAATACAGGGCAAAAATGACCATTTTATGTTTGAACAAGAAACATCAGTTTTTCTCCTTGTTTTTCTCTGATTAATTTTTTGTGAGCACCGGTTGGAAAACAGCCGAGGAGGCTAGGACGGCTAATTTTCACTTCATTTTTTCTTGTTACCAAATACACAAAATTATGTTTTCTCCCCCACTTTTCTCCTCCCCTCTTCCATCAACCAACTTTTCAACCCAACCAAACACAGGTTCTTTTTGCATTTTACTCACAATTTAATACTGACTAGGCTTCTAAACAATCTTAAATGGCTAATAATTTGTGGCATACAATTTTGGAAGCTCATTTGTCTTTCCCACCCCAATTGTGAGAAAGGAGAAGAGACTGAAAGAAGTTATGGCAGCTAAAGTGCCCGTTCACTTTTATTGGGGAAATTACAGAAGCTGCGTGACGAGGAAAGATTTGTCTTTCCAGGATTGAGAAATCGTGTGGTTACTGCTGTCAATGAACTAGAAAAGATTTTGCATATCCTCAAAGCTTCGAAGCCAAACCATGAGATTATCAGTATCAGTCCACAGGAGACCATGCTTCTGCGCCCAGTCAGTAGCAGTACTCCCCAGGAGGCTTCGCTTCTGCGCACTATTTACTCTGCAGAGCACTTCATCGAAAGTTTCCTTCTACAAAGGAGACGAAAGGGTGTCATTCAAAATGAAATGCCATTGGCGTTTTCACCATAGACACAGCTATGGTTCAGCTTCAAAATGCAGAAGTTAGTGCAGGGCATGAGAGCTGTATCGATGGAATTTGGAAAGACGCAAGGCCAGCCTACAGCGCTGTTGGACGGACCAGAAATACATGCAGGACAGCGCTGCCGCTGCTGCCAGCGCCTTGTTGGGGAGCTTGTAGCTCGACTGATCTACGATAATGAGACTAGCCTCCGCGTCATTTCACTGGTTAGAGAGGAAGTACATAGCGAAGAAATATGTTTTACAGCTTTGGCAAGGGAAGTTTATATTAAATATCTTGTAATCTTGTAGATATTTGAGTCTTTGTTGAGTTTTGTAGATATCTGTGAGTCATGTAGTTAGTCATGTAGCTATCTGTAGTATCGTGTAGATATTAGTTTTAGTTTGGTAGTTTTATATTGTAGTTTGTAAATAAAGTGTTAAGCTACATGCCACTTGTCATGTTTGTATTGGTTGACTTGGGATTGAATATTGTTGGTCAAGGCGGAGTTTGAATCCGCGTTTTAAGTTTCCTGCGTTTCCCTTTTTTTTATTTTTATTTTCACGCCTTTTCCCCAACAAGTGATACTGTTCATGTACGGTACAGTAGCGGTAACTTTTGTCCGGACTTCTGTGAACAATGCATCCGTGCCTTTTTTACGGACCCACAAATTTCATTTTTTATCAATTTTTTCATTAAAAATGAGTCCCACAGCACTATTCACACATTTAAAAATTATTTTGCTACAGTGTTTTTAGTTTTTCGGTTTTCGGTTTCAACAAAATAAATTCTATCCAAACAGACCCCAAATATGGCTACTCTGTTTCTATTATATATAAAGAAACAGAGTCAGATAATTATATGGTATGAAAATCATTCTCTCATCCCGAATGTTCATTCTCTCTCTCTCTGCATGCCTTCACGTCTCTGCATGCTTTACGCCATTGCTGAACCTTCTTTGAGCTTGATTTTCAACATGGTATCGTAGTGAACTAGCTCGGAGAATCGTTCAAGTCCGGTATTCTCTGATTCGTCCTAGTTCAATTTCATTTTCTTTTCGATTTCTTGGTGCTTCTTTCAAATCAATTAGTAATTTTCTTCATTGTGTTTCTAATTGATTTTAGCACTAAGTTCACCATCTTCTAGATCTTGATTTCTTTAGCATACTGAAATCTAGATTCCCCTCTTCATGATTGGAAATTGATTTCTTTCAATCTTAGGGTTTCAATTCCCAATTTACGGTGAGTTCATCAAGATTGTAAATTGAATCTTGATCTGATCTGACGTTACATTGTATCACATTGTTCATTACTTGTTCCTTGAAGATTTTTTTTTTTTTTTTTTCTAAAAGGACAATTCTTGTTTTTTCATTTGCTAAATCCTGTTTGGGACTCTGAATTTTTTTCGTTTGCTAAATCCTGTTTGGGACTGTGAATCTTCAATCAAGTTTCATCTTTTTCTTGATAAACATTGCACTAAGTATGAATGAAAGTACTTCCCGATTACTCTTTGCTCAACTCATTTAGCCTTGGGAAAATTCCTCTAGCCCCTATTTTCTATCTAGTGGTGATAATCCTAGTATTTCATTGGTGGTTCAACCTCTCACCGAGGAGAATTATAGCACACAGAGTAGGGCAATCCTCATTTCTCTAGATGCCAAGACCAAACTAGGATTCATTGATGGTTCTATTCCCAAACCTCAATCTGTTGATCATCCCTATTATAGAGCTTGGTGTAAATGTAATAAAGACAGTCTTGGCTTGGCTGTTTAATTACATTACCAAGGATTTACAACCAAGCATAGTCTATTTCAAGACCGCCAGAGATGTGTGGATTGGCTTACGGTTTAGATTTGGACAAGGCAATGGCCCTAGGATCTTTGAGTTGAGAAAGGAGATTAGTTCTTTGACTCAAGACAATTTAACCATCAATGCATATTACACCAAATTTAAGGGACTTTTGGGATGAATTTTCTAATTATGGGACATGTACCTGTGGTCATCAAGTGGAGGAGTGTACTATGTCTTTTCCGATGGGGTTGAATGAGACTTATGCGGTTGTCGGAGGACAGATTCTGATTATGGATCCTGTGCCTCCCTTGAGCAAGGTGTTTTCTCTTATACTTTAAGATGAGAAGCAAAGGAAGGTTGGTGTTGCCAAGAAAATGCAGCTTGACACAAGAATCGCTTTGGCATCGGCATTAGCGACAAAGAATGTCAAGAACTTCAAGAAGGGTAGGCCACAATGTACTCACTGTGGTGCAATGGGTCATGTGGTTGACAAATGCTATAAGTTGCATGGATACCCTCCTGGCTATAAGTTCAAGTCCACTAAAGGCCAGGTTGCGGCTACTCTACCACCTTTTGCCAACAATGTAATTGCCCCTGAAGATGATGCAAGTGGAGGTGTTAGCCTTACTAAGTCAGAATATCAGCAGTTACTTAGTTTGTTAAACTCCAACTGCCATTTTGGTACTCAAGGACCTTCTGAGGGAGCTACAAATACCCATCGGGTTGCAAATATCATCACTCGGCCTTCATCTGATCTTCAAGGACATGAGATATCGGTACATGGTCCATTCCCTCTCTTTAATATTCAGTTTTTCTTCTTCCATCAGTACTTCTCATATTCAGTCCAATCGATTGGATTCTTGACAATGGAGCCACCGATCATATGATTCATTCTTTAGCCTTTTTCACTTCCATTACTTCTATTGTACAAATTTTTGTTAGACTTCCCAATGGTGACATGGCCAAAGTTACACATATTGGCATTGTGCAACTATCTTCTACCTTAGTTCTTGACAATGTGCTTTGCATTCCTAGTTTTTCCTTTAATCTGATTTCCATTAGTAAACTAACTCAACATCCTTCTTCTTGTTGCATTTTTCTTTCACAATATTGTTTCATTCAAGACTTACAAAGACCTTTGGAAGATAATTGGGTTGGGTAGAAATCAAGGTGGATTATACACATTGCAAAGCGACTTGCCGAGATAGTTTGCCATCATGTGTTTCCAATGCTCTTTCCAAGCTTTCACCTTCTTTTCCCTCTTTGTAATGACTCATCGTAATGCTCTTAATTCTTGTGATGTGAATTCTGTTGATACTACTAGTCTATGGCATTGTAGATTAGGTCATCCCTCTACCAAAAGACTTGATTTGTTGCAATCTGTTGTACCTACCATCATTTCTTGCAATAATAAGAACTTTGATTGTTCTATCTATCCATTAGCTAAGCAAAAGAGATTGTATTTTCCTATTTCTACTTCTCATTCATCTGCATGTTTTGATTTAATACATGTTGATATCTGGGGCCCTTACTCCACACCTTCCCTAAATGGTTCTAGGTATTTTCTTACCTTAGTGGATGACTATAGTAGGTGCACTTGGGTGTTTCTAATGAGATACAAGTCAGAGGCTTCATCTTTGATTCAATCCTTTTACAATCTCATTCTTACTCAATTTAAACTTCCTATAAAGGTCATTAGATCGGATAATGGACCTGAATTTGCTTTGAATTCCTTTTATGATTCTAAAGGAATTATACAACAATTGTCTTGTGTGGAAACACCTCAACAAAATTCAGTTGTTGAGAGGAAACATCAACATTTTCTTCTCGTGGCTAGAGCTTTGAGATTTCAAGCTAATTTACCTCTCAAATTTTGGGGTGATTGTGTTCTCACCGCCATTTATTTGATTAATAGAACACCTAGTCCACTTCTTCAAAATCTCACTCCTTATGAAAAACTGTTAGGGCATTCACCTTCCTATGGTCATTTAAGAATTTTTGGTTGTTTGTGTTTTAGGACTAAGTTTGATGCCGGGGCTAAGCCTTGTATGTTCCTTGGTTATCCTTTTGGCATTAAAGGCTATAAGGTTTATGATTTGGCTACTAAAACTTGTTTTGTCTCTAGAGATGTTGTTTTTAAAGAAAGTATCTTTCCTTTTAAACATTGGTTGTCCAATTCTAATTCTGTTCCCATTTCTTCCTGCCCTAACATGTTTCCTTCTCAACCTATCATACCAGATTCCTCTTCTTCTTTTCCCACTGCAGAATTCACTCCCTCTTTCTCCACAAACTTGGCTGTACCTCCCGATGAGTTCCCCGACCTTGTTCATCCCGATTCTAACCATTCTAATTCTTCTTGTGATGTTCCTCAATCCCAACTTGATGATCAACCCATTAGACAGTCCATTAGAGTTAGGAAACCTCCTAGTTATCTTCAGGACTATCATTGCAACTTGGCTTCTGCACATGTGTCCGCCTCGATTTCACTTCCTTAATCGGATGCTTCCATTGCTCTTGGTGATACAAGTATTCTTTATCCTCTTGCTTCAACACTTTCCTATGCCAAACTTTCTTCTTCCCATAAATCCTTTGCCCTTGCATTAACCATTGCTAAGGAACCCGAAACTTATGCTCAAGCTTTGAATGATCCTAATTGGCTTGATGCCATGAAGGCTTAAATTGATGCACTTCAAGATAACCGTACTTGGGTTATGTGCAAGCTTCCTCCCGATAAGGTACCAATTGGGTGTAAATGGGTGTTGGGTTTATAAAATCAAGTTGAAGGCTGATGGTTCTGTTGAGAGGTATAAGGCTAGGTTAATGGCCAAAGGTTTCTGAAATCGAAGGTATAGACTTTTATGAGACCTTTTCTCCTGTGGTTAAGTTTGTTACTGTCAGGACTCTTTTGGCTCTTGCTGCTATTCATGGTTGGCATTTAACTAAGTTAGATGTCAACAATGCTTTCTTGCAAAGTTATCCTCTACAATTGTCGATCAAGGCTTTGTACAATCAAAGGCTGACTATTCTGTTTTTACTAAGATTAAGGGAGGTTCTATGATCATCATACTCATTTATGTTGATGATATTCTTATTGCCGATAATGATTTGGATGCTGTGAATGTGTTTAAGCAATTTACGGACAGACAAGTTCAAGCTCAAAGATTTGGGAACCTTGAAGTATTTCCTAGGTCTTAAGGTAGCAAGAACTGCTAATGGAATCTCATTATGTCGGAGAAAATACACTATTGAGCTTAAATCGATCTTTGGTATGTTAGCTTGTAAGCCAACAAACATTCCTATGGATCAATCGGCTAAATTGATAGTTTAGTTGGTGATGCGAGTCCCGGATGCTTCATTGTACGAAAGGTTAATAGGAAGATTTTTGTATTTGACATTGACTAGGCCTGACATTTGTTATTCACTCCACAAGTTAAGTCAATTCATGAGTTCACCTAGAGTACCTCACCTTCAAGTCGCTTACGAAATCCTCAAATACTTGAAGAAAACACCAGGTTAAGGCTTGTTCTTGTCTGCAAGATCAAAATTGCAATTGAAGTCCTATTGCGATGCTGATTGGGTAGCCCCGCCCGATTCCGGAAGGTCAATCACAAGGTTTTGTGTGTTTTTAGGAGATTCACTAATCTCTTGGAAGAGTAAAAAGCAGCAGGTAGTGTCCAGATCCTCTGCTGAGTCGGAGTATAGATCAATGGCAACAGTCACTAGTGAGGTGGTTTGGCTCATTACTTTGCTCAACACTTTTGGCTTAAATCATTCTCAACCTGCTTTCCTTTATTGTGATAGTAAAGCAGCCCTTTATATAGTTGCTAATCCTGTGTATCATGAATGAACGAAACATATTGAAATAGACTGCCATTTCATTCGAGAAAATATTGAAGATAGGGTTATTAAAACATTTCATATTCCTACACGGCACCAGATTGCAGATTTCTTTACCAAAACTCCTGGGCAGAAGCAATTTCATCACTTACTTTCCAAGATGAACTTTATTAACATATACGGTTCATCTTGAGGGGGAGTATTAAATATCTTGTAATCTTGTAGATATTTGAGTCTTGTTGAGTTTTGTAGATATCTTTGAGTCATGTAGTTAGTCATGTAGCTATCTGTAGTATCTTGTAGATATTAGTTTTAGTTTAGTAGTTTTATATTGTAGTTTGGAAATAAAGTGTTAAGCTACATGCCACTTGTCATGTTTGTATTGGCTGACTTGGGATTGAATATTGTTGGTCAAATATGGCTACTCTGTTTCTATTATATATAAAGAAACAGAGTCAGGTAATTATATGATATGAAAATCGTTCTCTCATCCCGAATGTTCATTCTCTCTCTCTGCATGCCTCACGTCTCTGCATGCTTCCCGCCATTGCTGAACCTTCTTTGAGCTTGATTTTCAACAGTTTATGACAGACTAGATATTCAGCTGCATTTCAGGTCTCGAGCCTGGCTCAAAGTTTCTAGAGATCCTGAATAAAAGAATCTCTTGCTCGCATTGCTAAAACAGCTTCCAAGTTGTGTAATGAATGACTTAGAGCATATGAATGAGAAAGAACTGTGTGCTATGCTTTTCCAGTTTTTAATGGAAGACAGGTTTCTTATAGTCTTGGATGATGTCCAAACTGTTGATGTTTGGCTCAAGTTTGTCCGTCCATTTGCTGATGCCGTGAATGGGAGTAGGGTCATTCTCACTACTACTAACATAGATGTAGCAACGCAAGCTGATCCATGGAGTTCTCCGCTTGAACCAAGTCCATTAATTGAGCAGGAGTCGGATGCAATTGTTGTTGGACGTAAAGATAAGGTAAAGAAGCTTGTATCTCGATTGATCAATCACAATGATTATAGCCTCCGTGTGATTTCAGTGGTCGGTGATAAAGCAGTTGGCAAGACTGCTTTGGCAAGGAATGTTTACAACAGACTAGATATTCGACAGCGTTTCCCATGGCGAGCCTGGCTCCATGTTTCCGGAGACCTTGAATATAAGGATCTTTTGCTCATCATACTTAAACAGCTTCCAACAAGCGAACTGAAAGACTTAGATCTTATGGGAGAGGAAGAATTGTCTGATATGCTTTTCAAGTATTTAATGGAGCACAGATTTCTAATTGTCTTGGATGATGTCCGAGTCGAATCTGTTTTCAATCTTTTCCGTTGTTTTGGAGATGCTGTGAATGGAAGTAGAGTTATTCTTACTACTCGCGACTTCAATATAGCAAAGAGAGCTGATCCGTGGAGTTCTCCACTCACATTAAGGCCATTAACTGAGGAGAAGAGTTGGTCATTGTTCTTGAAGAAGGTAGGCAGACCAGAATATAGTAAAGAACTAAACAACCTCAGGGGAGATATTCTGAGAATATGTGACGGTTTGCCTCTAGCAATCGTTCTGCTGAGAGGGGTTTTGTCAGTTCTAGATTATAAGGAGTGGTCAAGGGTGGGCTTGCTGAACAACGAATAGGAAGTCAATCCCATCTTGCAAATATCGTTGATTTTGGCTATGATCAACTTCCATATGTTTTAAAGCCCTGTTTCCTTTATTTGGCTCTCTTTCCTAAAGCCTATGAAATCCCTATACGGAGGCTGTTACAGTTGTGGCTTGCCGAGGGATTTGTTCATTTCATACCTGTTGGGACAATCCCTGAAGATATGGCCAAAAGATATTTGGAAGAGCTAGTGTGTAGAAACATGATTGAAATAGCAAAATGGAAATCAGATGGAAGCCCCAAAACGTGTCGAATGCCAACTTATCTCTATGACCATTTCTTGCCAAAGGCTAATGATATAGGATTTCTTCATGTCCACCATTGCAAGTCAGAATGTACATCCAAAGACTCACCTGAGTCTTACATTCCAAGGCTTGCAGATAAATTTCGGGTGGAGTCTTCTACTTCGAAATCTCACATTCGACAGCTACGTTCCTATGTTTCTTTCAACTCCGAGAAACGAGATACATCCAACAGTGGAATTGGTATGTTTCTTAAAACAATGATCAAGAGAAGAGGTTTTGTCCTGCTGAAGGTGCTTGATCTAGAGGGTGTCTACAAACCTTTGCTACCTTAGAAACTGGGTAAGTTGCCGAATTTAAGGTACCTAGGCTTACGATGGACTGGCCTTGACACATGTCCAGAGTCTGTTGGGGATCTACCATGTTTGGAGACTTTAGATTTGAAATATACAAATATAACGACTTTGCCAAATTCCATTTGGAAGGCAAAGAAGCTTCGACATCTCTATATGAATGAGAATTTCATTCAGAAGCCACCAAAAAAGTCTTTACCTAATCTTCTGACATTAATGGAGCTCCATATTGGTGCTAATAAACCCAAGGAATATGGACTACACAAGTTCACCAGCCTTAGAAAATTGGGGCTGACGTGCCATTCAGAATCAGCGGAGGAAACAGCCGATTGCATCTCACAACTTGTTAACCTTCAAACCTTAAAGTTGAAATCAAGAGACCCATTTGGTCAACCTGTAGAGCTCGTGTTGGCGCCTATGAAGGAACATCGGACTCTCTCAAACTTGTATTTGTTTGGAGAGAAAGAAAAAGGGTAACATATGTAAGGAACATCGGTTCCCATCAAACTTACATTTATTTGGAGAGATAGGCAAAGAGGATGGCATACATAACTTTCCACGAAACCTCAGAACTCTTACACTGTCGATGTCAGGACTAACAGAAGATCCAATGCCGGTGCTAGGGAAGCTGCTGCCTCAGCTGAACACCCTCAGGCTTTTTTCTGGCTCTTTTGTAGGGTGGGGAATGACTTGTCTTTCTGCCCACTTTCCTAACCTTCGTGTCTTGAAAATGTGGAATCTAGAGCAACTAGAGCAGTGGGAGGTGGAGCAAGGTGCAATGCCGAACTTGTAGAGTTGGAAATTAGATGTTGCGAAAAACTTGAAAGCTCAGTTGAATTAGAGAAGCTGGATTCCTTGAATGAGTTGATTTTAACAAACATGCCGCAGGATTTTGTAGAAGATATTAGAACAAGGATGCAGGACAGAGGCATATTACTCACGAACAAGTGGGAATTTTCTACTTCACATGTAAGTTTTCTCCGCCTTTATTCTCTCTGTTCTGTATTTTTTGTTGGGTATAAAGAAGGCAGTAGAACAAAAATAAAGTATTTGATTTTTTTTAAGGGGTATTTGATTAATTATAATCTATAATGCATATAATAATAATCTATATAAACTCAAAGATATATGACTTTTGGTTGATTTTTTAATATTTTGCCACCAAAAATTTTAAGATCTCACAATTTTACACATTATTATTCTAATATAAATATTTTTTAATTGAATTTAAATTCCATTCTATATTTAAACCATCAATTATAATCTTCACATATCATATATTTATTTTAATGTTAGAATATATAATTTAATGTACAATTATCATGATAAATACTTAATAATAATTATCATGGTGGAATTGTGTTAATAATGTTTATATTTTAAACATATTGTTCAATGTCTATTATTAGTATGTGTAATGTTAATAGATACTCTTACGACAATTACTAATAAACTATTTTTAAAAAGTACCTCATTTAAAATATATATATATATATATATAATTTATCAAAAAAACTAATTATTTTATTATTTTTCCTTAAATTATTTCCAAAAATATTTCGTATTCCAATATTGTTAGGAATCTGTTAACTTTTCTTTATTATCCACCTTAAAGTAATGGCCAGTGGCCACGGCATATTGTTCTTTCCGGAAAAGAAGCCATACAAAATTGTTTTGTTGTCAGCATACCTCATTGATTACAGTTGGATTATTTGAATTGCTTTTCTTTTTTAATTTATTTGGTGTGTAGGCAGCGCCGGCTCAAGGCCTAGGCCTAAGCCCCACCAAAAAAACAAAAATTTTCTTAAGAAAAAATGTCCCATTTTTCATAGCTAAAGGTCCAAAATTTTATATATTTTCTAAAGGTTGTACATTATTTTTATTAGTGATGTTAAGGGTACTACAAATTTTATTATTGACTTACAAATTGTCATGTTATTAATCACAAATAAGTGATATAAACATTCATTAGTTAAATTGATGAAATTCATCAATGAGAGACAGTGTCACATTATATTTTGAAAATTTTATAGTGCTTTTAATTAGCGCATTTTTCTTTTTCATTTCTATTAATGTTCTCAAATTACGAGACCAATAGAACCTTAACTCAATTGAAACCCTAAAATATTTCAAAAGATGTTGCAAATGTGTTAAATCATCAATTATAGATTAATCTCCCTTGATAGTTTGAGACTTTGATTTTTGTAAACTAATATCCTACAAAGTCACACACCAAATAATATCTATCTCTCTCTCTCTCTCTCTTAAAATCAAAATATAAAATTAAAAATTAGATTACAACTTTATTTAATTATGCATCGTCTTATATCCAAAATAAAGTATCTTTTTCAATCGCAATATATTTTTATTTCTTTTTATTAATATTTATAATTCAACTATGATATTTAATTCTCTACATGAAATTAACATTAGTCTAGTTGGTATTATTTATGTATTTAATGTATCAAATTAACTTTAATTTGATTAGTATTAAATAATTTTGTTTAATTAATATTTACATATTAAAGACCCCGCATAAATTTTTCGCCTTAGGCCCCAAATTATGTTGGGCCGCCCCTGTGTAGGTTAACCTATGATACAAACACAAGAAAAGAATGACTCAGCACTGGTAGCCAAATTGTGGCTTCGGTAATCAAACCTCCAACATTGGTGTCTCCCATGATTGGACTGTTGGCATCGGTCGTCAGAACGACGACTTCAACCATCCGACTATCAGAGTAGCAACTTCAGCCATTAGACCCTAACACCGGTTGTTAGAGCGACGGCTCTGAACACCGAACCGATGACTTAGCCACTAAAGAATTTTATGGCCAACGGAAAATATTTTACAAATTTGTACACATTTTACTTGCAAACAAACATTTGAAATGGTAAACATTTTCCTGGAAAAATAGTTTACTTCAAAACAAACGGAGAAAAAGCATATACATTTCTTTCTAATATAGCGGTGTCATATGAAATACAATGCGGTAACTTTCCGTTGAGAATAAATCAATCTTATCTTGCATTCTCAACTCTAGGATTGAATATTTAGTGTGCTCTCAAGACATTATATTCATACTAACTTGTTATTCCCCAACCACCTGTTTGTATGATTCATAGAAAAATTGGAACCATTCATGATTGCTCGTTGATCTTTGTGAGAGGTTTGTAATAAATTAATATTTAATATCTAAATATATATATATATATATATATATTGTGATAAATCAAATTAGTTTATATAAGTATATATTCTTTTGGGAATATACATGATCATACTCTTCAAGACGTTTGAGATGTATTTACAAATTTGGACATTTATTGTTGTATCATGTAGGCATACATGATACAACAATAGTCATGAAATTCAATTTGTTATATTGTGCCTTTAATTTATATAACAAAATTTAATACAAAGATAAGTCTATATTTATTTTTTGCTATACCAAAAATGATTAATGATTTTTTTTTTTTTTTGAGAAAGAAATGATTAATGCAATTAATATTACAGTACAAATTAAACTACAAAATGAGAGTAAGTCTTTCCTTCTAATAATTATGATATCATGTTTATATTAATTTTTTTTTTGGAGCTATCTTAGAATTGTTTTATAATTTTTTTAATATTATTAAAGAGAGAGAGAGAGAGAGAGAGAGAGAGAGATCCTAAGTAAATTAATGTTTTTAACGCAGGATTAAAGCTTATGGAGGTTGGATTCCAGAGCTGGAGTACTCTTGGACATGGTGGAATCTCTGGAGTGCAAGAACACGACCGTCATTCAAACCTTTAACGTGCTATTGTTGACGAATGGTTGTTAATTAAAATGCGTTTCTTGAGACTTTCAGGGTGACCTGGATTTTCCTGAGATTGTTTCTGCAATTACTAGAGTGAGTAGACCGCAGTTAGCACTGTTGGCCTTGTAATGGAAGATCACAACGATTTCATTAGTTTTCTTTCGATTTTCTTGCCAAAAATGAATTTTTTTTTCTAAGTTGGCAGCAAGTATACTGAAATTTCTTACAATATTTGAGTTGAATATTTTCCACTCTCTAATAAATAGATGTTTGATGAAATAAGCTTTGAATGGTTATGGTATACTGTGAATTTTATATTTTTCACACTAAATATACTGTGATTGCATTGACAATTACTGTGATTGCATTTACTAATGAGCCATGTGATTGAATTTTATTATCTTCTTTGTTGTATTGGCCAATACAACTATGTTTTTGAATACAAAACTTAAGATACAATACCTAACAACTTGTACTTAAATTTTGTCCATAAAATATTATAATCATTTTATATAAACAGGGGCAGCTCCACTTGGAGCCCGGGGGGTTTTTGAATCCCCTGAATTGAACCAAAAAAAAATTTATTATAATATTTTTTATTTTATTTTTCCTATTTTGACATTTAAATTGAAAATTTGAACACCTTAACCTTAAGCCCAATTGAAATAAACTTAAATATAGTCATCTTAACAATATCTTGGCCTTTTTAAACAGAAAGAAAAATCTCAATAATAAATCAATTTTATCTAAAATTTGGGAAAAAAATTTAATTAGCCCAACAACAAAATTTGAATTTGCTAATCTTAAACCTTAGAGAAAGCTCATTTAGATCTTAAGAAATTTTAAATAAATCAATCAAATGGGAAATTAGTGGATGAATGATTGCTTGACTATGTACATTAAAACAGATGTAGCTAGTACGATTGATAATGAAGATATCATGCAATAATTTTAAAATACAAAACATCATAGAAGACAATTGTAAAACTTTATGTATTAAAGATTTTTTTTTTTGTGTGATGTTGATATATTTAATTTATCTTTTGTTTAAAATTTTGTATGATTTATGTTTCTTATTAAACCCCTAGAAAATAATCCTAGAGCCGCCACTTTATATAAAACATTAAATCAGAAACAATACACTAGTATTAGTTAATACCAAATATTTCGTTTCCCTAATCAAAACCGAAATGCCATACATTGTAAAAGAAATTTATGGCATTTGCCGAATTCCCTAGGTAGCTTTGCCTCTCATTAAAACAATTTTAATCGGAGGAACCGATGTGGATAAGTTAGGTTGCCCGCCTTTCATTTTTTAGCAATTACATAGTACTAATGTGCTACATATTACATGTGGGCTTACAGCTTTAAGTTACGAAGATAACTTCTTCTCTTTTTTAGAGATACTTACAATATGCTACTAACTCCGCAACTCAAATTCTTTCTCTCCTAAACCCTCAAGCACTTTGTGCATGGGACGGTGCCAATTCAACTGCAATGCTCTTGACATTTACAAAAATAATTGATCCATCAAAAAACAAACAATAAAGTTAGTGGTATACAAAAATTCACAACAATTTAACAAAACTTCAATTTGCATAATACCTCACACTTAGGCCATTAAAAAAAATTATAGAATGGTGAGCCCAAGTGTAAGATGTTAGACAAATTGAAGGGTGTCAAGAAATTGTTGTTCATTTTTGTTGTAACCCTAGAAATGTTTCAATGATAACTTGGAAGAGTAGTTATTAGTTATTACATACTTACCCAATGCTACTTTTCTTAATGCAGGGCCTTCAACATTAAGTTGCAATTAATATTCTCAACGACTTACCAACTCGGTTCCAACCAGGGGACAGAACTAAGCTAGACCAAGGGGACCATGGAATTTATTATTTTTTTAATGACAAATATATTAATATATAATATTTAATGTATCAGCTCAAGACCCAGAGTTTTCTATTCCAATTAATGCTGTGAATTCAAATTTTATCAACATAAATGCTATAGCTTCTTATGGTCTAAGGGCTCAAATTATCATGGCCTTCAAGTACCTTTGTTGAAAGAATCAAAAACAGAAGTCCTGTTGGTTGTTGATTCACATTGTTCGGATTTGGTTGACCATGGTTGTACAATAATGGCTAATGGGTTGATTGATACTAAGCATAGAACATTAATTAATGGGTCATGTTAACAAATACCTTTAAGGCACTAGTTAATAATCTAATTAAAGAAAGTTTTTATAAGAAAAAAAAAAATTAATGTTTTGACAGTTTTTTTCATTTCCCATAAAAGTGATGTTAAAACTTTCCTAAAATAAATTGTTAACTAATACCCTAAGAACACTCATTAGTATTTCCCTTAATTAATTTCCTTGTTATCTATTTTTCTAAATGAATGATTTTTATACGCTCTGTTGATGCTTCCAAGATCACAGTGTTCATCTGTAACCATGTGGCTTTGCTATCTTGGTTAAGGAATAGAAAACATTAGATGGAAATTGTGCGTCCAGGGCCAACTAGAATTGTTACTACTTTCATTGCCTTAGGGGGCCTTAAGGATCATAAGCATGACTTATAGGTTTTGGTGATATGACTAGCAAATTTTATGTTGAATCATGATATGCAAAAGATAAGAAAGCAAAAGAAGTGTTGAAAATCATTCTTGACAATCAATTTTCAAACGATTGTCATGTAATATGCATATTGTGTCACCATAGATTCATTTATTTCGCATTGTTAATTCTGATGAACAACTAGCTATGGGATATGTTATGATGGCATGTATAGATCAAATGATTGAATTCAAGGAATAGAAGAAATTTTGGGAGCCATATGTTAATATTATCAAGGATTGTTGGGATACTCAATTCTATAAAAATATTCATATTGCAACTTATTTGTTGAATCTTGCATTCCAAAATGACCCATCCACTCTTAATAAGAGGCTAGAAACACAATATGTTGTGACAAATGTTATTGAATCAAAAGTTTTCGGTGGCCGACTCAAATTGGTGGAGAAATTAATGCTATTTCGAGAGTGTGAACAAAGCTTTGGAACTTAACTTGCACTAGAAACAGCCAAGACATCTCAACCAAGTAAGATATTGTTTACTTTAACTACTAATAATATGAAATTATGTTTTGAGGAATATAGCTTTTTTTCTTTTCTTTTTTTGGATAAGTATAGCTTTGTTTATTGATTGTATATTTGTTTGTGTTGTGTATGGAACTTAGATGAGCGGTGCAAGTCGTTTGGGTCTTGTGCTCCAAACTTACAAAAGTTTGCAATTTGGGTTGTAAGTTTGCAATTTGGATCCTTTGCCAAGTAGCTGCCTCTTTGGGATGTGAGCGAAATTGGAGTGTTTTTGAACAAGTACATACCAAAAGGAGAAATAGATTGGAGCATCAACAACTTAATGATCTTGTGTATGTTCATTATAACTATTGGTTTAAAGATAGGCATATAGATCTTATTCAATTATTCAAATACTACTCTTGCTTTCTTTTATTTTAATATGTGGTTGATAACTAATTATTCAAATGTTCATCTTATGGTATAGCGGCAAAAAATTGATTATGCAAGTATTGATAAAACAGAATTTTGGGTAATGGAAGAAGAGGAACCTCCACTTCTTGATTATGAGAAGTTAGAGAATGCATTATATGAAGAGAGAGTTTATCCAATTGAAGAAGGGTCTAGCCATGCACAAGGAGATTAGTTTATATTAAATTTTGTGAATTCTTTGCCTAGTTACATATTTTTAATAAACTGTTATGATTTATGAGAAATGATTATTAGAATCATACTTCTATTTATTGTTCTTTGGTTTTGGAATGTATAGATATGATTAATGACGTGATTGAGGATGATGATATTGATTTGGAATCATTTGGTATTGAATGTAATGCTCCTCCTAGATTTAGAGTTAGAAATCATCCTATTGATGCTGAAGATGAAGAGAATGAGGACGAGGATGAAGATGACAATGATGATAATGCCGGTGGTGGTGGTGCATTTGGTTCACATGATGATATTAATTTCAAATATCTTTATGACAAATGAGGCTTGTATTGTTATCAAATGAACCTTAGAACTTAATAGTTCTTTGTTTGAAACTTATTTGTTATTTGGATGTAATGAACTTATCTATTTGGTTTTGTTGAAAGTTTATTGTGTTAAGGACGATTATTTTGTAATGTTAGTTCTATGGATTGAGGATAATTGTTTTGTAACATTAGTTATATGGGTAAGGGTGATTATTTTGTAATGTTAATATGTCGATGTTTTGTACTCTTTGTTACATTTTGGTATTTTTATTTAGTAAATATAAGATATAAAATGCTAAAAACTTACATAAATTCTTTAAAAAGAAACATATGTATTACTATTAGTTTATTAGTATATAAAAAACTATTATTTATTTATATAATGTAAATATTATTAATTAAATTATTATTGAAGTCATTGATTTGACCATTGGTTCAAACTCGCTTGAATCTTAATATCGGTAACTAGTCCACTTTTCAGTTCTTTGACTATATCGTTTTTTAAAACCATGAACATAACTAATGCTTCTTGTTGTTTTCAATGAAAAATGTCCAAGGTATAAATCTTCCGTTTTTCTTGTTGTGGCTATTTAATTAACTAAAATAAAATAAAAAATTCGGCTCAAAGAGAAACAAAGGGTAAAATATAGTAATACCCCTAAATCTTTTGTTGTTACAATAATACCCTTTAACCCTTTTTTTTTATTTCACAAATTTATTATATAAACTTTAGTACTATAGCAAATAAATCCTTTATGCCCATTCTCGGTCTATTTATATATATATATATATATATATATATATATTCACTCAATGATATACAGGTGAGGTAGGTGTGGTAGATATTATCACTTACTTGAGGCCACGAGGGAAGGTACTACGAAACATGAGTAAGGAAGATTGTTTGTCCATTCTCCAGGTGAAACAACTAGAAGCTTTTACTTCCCAATACCACACCTACGTGATTTGTAGATAATTATTTAGGGCTCGTTTCGTTTGGTCATGACTCAATTTTCATAACTCAATACTCATAACTCATAGCTCACTCAAAACCCATAACTCATAACCCAAACCTCACTTTATCTCAAAAACTCCAAAATTATTGTTTGGTCACATAACTCAGTCACATAACTCACTTTTTGCTACCATAACTCATATTTCAGAAATTGAAAACACCAAAATTCTATTTTCAGTTTTCATCATCCATCACTCAAATTTTTGAGTTTTGAGTGATGGAAACATCGCCCAAAAACCAAGCCAAACAAGAATTTTTCAATGGGACTCATGCGTTTTGAAAACTCAGTGATGAAAACTGAGTTATATCACTCAAAATCATGGTAATCCAAACAAGCCCTTAGTATTTCAAATATATAGTTATATGGTATTCTCTTTCTTTTAAAATAGTGGATTTCGTCATTCCACTATTCATGAGGAAGCATTATCTATTCATTTTTCTTTAGTTAAGAAAAAAAAAAGTGGTAACTGCATTAATATTCTCAACGAGCCATGTCAATTGTCAACTTCTTTCTTAAAAATAAAGAATTGGTAAGTGCATTACCATGTACGTAAATTTTTAAAAAATAATAAAAAATTGCGAGGGTAAATTTCAACATGCTCTCTGATGCTCTTCGATAGACCAAAGTCTTATCCTAGAAAATAAGATTTTCAAAATTAAAATTGATAAAATTCTATTTGAGATCAACTATAATTTAAGAAAGATTAAGTGGTTAATTATATTATCAATTGGAAAGGAAAATATTAGCAAAATTTTAATACCAAAAATAATAATTTTGTATCTTAAAAATTAAGAAAAATATATTTTAAATGATAAAAATGACATAAAAAAGTTGAATAAATATTATTAAATTAATATATATATATATATATATATTGTGGGGCCCGATAATTTATGGGCCAGGCCCACTTGCTCGGGGAGAATCCACAGTTCAAGTCAAGAAGGTCATGGCCCAAGCTCCGAAATTAGAAGCACAAAGGGCCCGGAGATATGGCCGAGGACAGCTTAGTCCTCGGCAAATCCAAAATCTCATTGATGAAAGTGGCGTATAAGCAAACTTTAAAGATCAAAAATATCTCGGGGAAGTTGTCCTTAATACCCTTCGTTGATAAGACTCGCACCTAATGAACCCGATTTTTAGGCTTTATTAACCATCCCCAACAATCCTGGGATTAGATTGACGGGACAAATCTCAATCCTGGAAAAAGTTGACCCTACACGTGGACGAGGGACAACAAACGTAGGCTAGTATAAAAGGAAAGGTAAACTAATCGAAAAAGGATCCCCCATCTCACTTCCTGGGAAAAACTTGAGAATGAGAATGCCTGACAACATATGCACCACCACGGAAAATCCACCGTCGGATAACCGGAGAAACACATCGGTGCTCCTCGAACACGATCCGAGGAGTATAATCCCTCAAGTTACAAAGCAGTAGGGCTTGGATATCCAGGCTGAAGGCTTTTCTTCTCTGGGTTTCCCTAGAATCCGGTCCGGACCAACGCCCTGTGACCAAACGCTAGCCTTTCAAGCCCACTCTCTACAAATCGTATTGTGAGGGATTTTCTATATGCGAGCCCAACATCGTTGTTGGGCCGTTAAAGATTCGTGTCCCCACAATTGGCGCCGTCTGTGGGAAGGCTTGCGCGTTGGCACAGGTGGCACATGAGTCAACCTTCTAGCAAGCGGAAATTCGCGAGTTTTTTCCCATCTCCGGTGACCTGAAGTTGTCGCTCTGATATAAACTTGCACTAGGGCTTACATCCTGTAGCGCCAACGGCACGGGCATCTCTAGGGGCTTCCAACCCCAAGTCAGCCCTCCCCGTCACGGTCAAGGGGCTGACCTCCAAAAGAAAAACAAAAAATTTTGGACAGAACCAAGGCCTTGCATGGTCCTCGGACTCAAGCCTATGGGGAAACCAAGTACTCAAAAGTTTTGGGCAGAACCAAGGCCTTGCATGGTCCTCGGACTCAAGCCTATGAGGAAACCAAGTACTCAAAAGTTTTGGACAGAACCAAGGCCTTGCATGGTCTTCGGACTCAAGCCTATGGGGAAACCAAGTACACAAAAGAAAAACAAAAAATTTTTGAGCAGAACCAAGGCCTTGCATAGTCCTCGGACTCAAGCCTATGGGGAAACCAAGTACTCAAAAGTTTTGGACAAAACCAAGGCCTTGCATGGTCCTCGGACTCAAGCCTATGGGGAAACCAAGTACTCAAAAGTTTTGAACAGAACCAAGGCCTTGCATGGTCTTCGGACTCAAGCCTATGGGGAAACCAAGTACTCAAAAGTTTTGGACAGAACCAAGGCCTTGCATGGTCCTCGGACTCAAGCCTATGGGGAAACCAAGTACTCAAAAGTTTTGGACAGAACCAAGGCCTTGCATGGTCTTCGGACTCAAGCCTATGGGGAAACCAAGTACACAAAAGAAAAACAAAAAAGTTTTGGACAGAACCAAGGCCTTGCATGGTCCTCGGACTCAAGCCTATGGGGAAACCAAGTACTCAAAAGTTTTGGACAGAACCAAGGCCTTGCATGGTCCTCGGACTCAAGCCTATGGGGAAACCAAGTACACGAAAGAAAAAACTACAAGTTTTGGACAGAACCAAGGCCTTGCATGGTCCTCGGACTCAAGCCTATGGGGAAACCAAATACACAAAAGCACAATCGGAGTACCCTACTTCCCGATCGACAGCTCGGATGGATTATTTAGAGATTACCACCTTGGACGATATTCACGCGTTTATCACAGAATATTCAACTCACACCCTGGTTAGTTTCCTAAGTTTGATTTACTATGAATTATCGATATAATCCCTAGTAGTATTAGTAAATTAGAATTATTTAGATTATATTTCAATGTATCTTGCTCTAAATATGCTAGAAGCAGCACACACATGGAACACATTCATTCACTAAATAATGTTGCCCAAAAGATCAGTACTTAAAACATGTAAATAAATTTCCATTTTCACTTAAACAAAGAAGTAGTACAACAGACAATGAAAAGCTGGAGTCAGCCTATGTCAAAGCTCACTACACAAGCAAAAAAGAAAGATACAAGAAAAAAAGAAAGATACAAGAGAATTAGAGAAAGCCGAGGAGGTGGGTCGGAGGATAGGTTGGCTACAGCTCCAAGACCTTATTCTTCCTCAATGCTTTTACATGCCCATGACTCAGGCAACAAAAGAAACCCAACTTGAACCCGACACCGTTGAAGGAGAGGTGCGGGGAGTGGGAAATTGAGGGGCTTTCTCTAAATATTCGCCCGCAGCGAGGCGCTAATGGTGGAAAATCTTTCTTCCGACACACCAAAATTCTGGCATGAACAGAACCTGCTTCGGATTTTGACTAAAAGAGGGTGAGACACCCTTCCCCCTCGGTCAAAATGGAGTATTCTCCTGAACTTATGCTTCCCGTGCCCATACCTTACTATTTTGAGTCTCATGAGGACACGGTGCTTCCGCGGCGGAGAGAATTCTTTCTTCCCAACCCTTGCCTTAGACATGTTATGCTAAGGGAGGAGAGCTCCGGATATGGGAGTTATGATGTGGGAGAAAACTGAAGGATTTGTGCGTATATAAAGCAACTTTCTCTCCCTCTTATTTATTTGAAAAGATAAGGTGGTGGCAGTCAACTCACGCGGCATCCCAAGGTACGCTACAGACAAAACAGTTCTGGCTCAACTTCCAACGTCAACTGCAACCACAAGATTAAAGAAGCCTCGTAAAGGCACACCTCGATCATTGTGACGTCAAAGAGTACCGCGTGGCCAGAGGTTGCAGAAATATCTCTTAATTCATGGGCTAAGTGAATTCGCGACCCGAGCCCGCTCTGCGTGAGGGCCCGGGGGACTCGTGGCCCACGCCGAGAAATAGCCGTTGCCGAGGACAACCCCTGCTCGGCGCCTCGTGAAATGCCTAATGAAAGGGAGAATCTGAACTCAAAGAGTTTTGGACAGAACCTAAGACTTGCATGGTCCTCGGACTCAAGCCTATGGGGAAACCAAGTAATGAGAAAAACATAAGTCTTGGATGTAACCTAGGACTTGTATGGTCCTCGGACTCAAGTCTATGGGGAAACCAAGAATATAAAAGAAAAAACATAAGTCTTGGACAGGACCTAGGACTTGCATGGTCCTCGGACTCAAGTCTATGGGAAAACCAAGTACATAAAAGAAAAAGCATAATTCTAAAACAAAACCCAGGCTTTGCGAAGTCCTCGGACTCAGGCTTTTTGGGAAATCAACTGCTCGGATGGAGAAGTTTCTCGGCTCAAATACTGGAAAAGGTTAAGGCCAGTGTGTTAAGAAGATGGCGAAACGAACTGATAATCGTTAGCCTAAGGAAATTGTTCATTGGGAGGGTGACATGTCCTTGGATAACTATTTCTTACACCTTATCGAGCACTTAGTCCCCATCTCGACTAATTTTAAGGTAAGTCTCGTTCCTCACTGGTCGGATTGTTATGTCGAATAATAATTTTGTTAAAGTTATTGTGGCGTCTTTTTATTAGCGAGTATTTTGGCCTTAGTTGTCATTGATTCAAATGCTATACTATTGTGCCGAGCAGTGCTTGCAAATTTATTAAAACATATAAACAAAACATACGAAATAGAATAACAATAACTTTTATGAATATGAAAAATTATTACAACGTACAAGGAAGGGCTTAAACAAGCCTATACAAAAAATGAACTCATTGAAAGAAATACCATCTGTCTGAGATAAGTAAACAATCAGTGTCTTTTAAACTCGCCTTCAAAATCTCTTTAAAGTCTCTACCTCAAGATCTTTGCTCATATCAGGAGAAGAACCTTATATAGAAAAGATGAAGGAGAAGGAAGAAGAATTGGAACACATGGAAGCACTTGAAAGCAAGCTCTTGTCACTGAGGAATGCAAAGGAAAAAGAAGATGGAGGACATGAGTAGGAAGGAGGAGAAGAAGAGGGAAGAAATGAAAAGAAAGAGAAAGGAGCAAAAGAGGGAGAAGGGGAATCAAAGGATGGCGCCAGTGAACAAAGAGAGGAAGAAGTAAGGGCATTTAGTCCCTGCCTCAATCCTAGCTCTTAGCACACTGGAGCCATATTAGGTATGCTCATGAGAGAGCGGACGGAGATGATAATGGAGGTTTTCGACTCAGTCACACCGGAAGTGGGATGTGGCGAGTCCCCGCTTCGGATTTTGGCTAAAAGGAAGGAGAGACAAATCTTGAGTCTCCGCCATCCTTGCCTCGACCGAGCCATCTCAAACTTTGTTAGGACATGGCGTTTACGGGAAAGGAAGGGTTTATTCATGGTCGACTACTATGGTGGATGTATTATTGGATAGGGAATAATCGGATGGAAGAAGTGAACTCTGAGAAGAGCCTGAGGGATTCAGATATGAGAAAATCGCATTTTGTCTTCTCTCTTTATATAGGGAACGAAGAAAAGGGTATATAACACATTCAGATCCCTAGGGAAATCTATAAAGAAGGACGCGCCGTTTCGTTCTCCCACGCCATCAAGAACCGTTAGATTTAGGAGGTCTCGTAAATGGGAAGATATTAAAGGCACGCTTGAGATAACCAAACGGCATAATGGCAACGTGCGCAAATTCAGGAGAACGGCTCGTAGACCGGTACACTCTTTCGGTTGGTGAAGGGTCGCCAGCGTCATTCAAGGGCTCAAATAAATGAACCATAATAAGGCCCAATGTCACCAAAACCCACCTTTCCAACCAAGATGTTGGACAAGAAGGTTTTGAGGGGCTATTGTGGGGCCCGATAATTTATGGGCCAGGCCCACTTGCTTAGGGAGAATCCACAGGCTCAAGTTTAAGAAGGCCATGGCCCAAGCTCCGAAATAAGAAGCACAAAGGGCCCGGAGATATGGCCGAGGACAGCTTAGTCCTCGACAGATCCAAAATCCTATTGATGAAAGTGGCGTATGAGCAAACTTTAAAGATCAAAAATATCTCAAGGAAGTTGTCCTTAATACCCTTCGTTGATAAGACTACGCACCTAACGTAACCTGATTTTTAGGCTTTATTAACCATCCCCAACAATCCTGGGATTAGATTGACGGGACAAATCTCGATCCTGGAAAAAGTTGACCCTACACGTGGACGAGGGACAACAAACGTAGGCTAGTATAAAAGGAAAGGTAAACTAATCAGAAAAGGATCCCCCATCTCACTTCCTGGGAAAAACTTCAGGAATGAGAATGCCTGGACAACATATGCGCACCACCACGGAAAATCCACCGTCGGATAACCGGAGAAACACATCGGTGCTCCTCGGACACGATCCGAGGAGTATAATCCCTCAAGTTACAAAGTCAGAGGGCTTGGATATCCAGGCTGAAGGCTTTTCTTCTCTGGGTTTCCCTAGAATCCGGTCCGGACCAACGCCCTGTGACCAAACGCTAGCCTTTCAAGCCCACTCTCTACAAATCGTATTGTGAGGGATTTTCTATATGCGAGCCCAACATCGTTGTTGGGCCGTTAAAGATTCGTGTCCCCACAATATATATATATATATATATATATATATATATATATATATATATAAATAAAGACTATCTTTAGAGTTAAATAAACATTATTACGTGCGACTTTCTTCAACCAAAAAAAAAAAAAAAAAATCAGTTGGACTCTCTCTCTCTCTCAGCGGCACACATACAATCACAAATCTCAGAAAGTACCCACTTGGAAGCAAAATAGCCAAAGATGCTGATGCCTACAGGTACTTTATTACTGGTTTGTTCACCGGTAAATCACTTGGAGCAATACTATCATTTAATTTGTTGATCGCTAATCACTTAGAGCAATACTAAAATGTTGAATGAGTTGTTTTGTGTTTCCCCTCTTGTGCAATTAATAATGCATGTTTTAGTTGTTATCACTTAGCATTACGATGTTTGTCAAGAAGAAGAGAATGATGGAGGTGTTTCCACTAAGATAGGGGAATCTGTGGACAGAATGGCAGCTACGAGGATTGATTCTACTTAGTCTCACTAACCAAATAATTCTCATCATTCTGGGCAATCGCAGAAAGTACACGGCTGGAACTTGGATCAAACTTATTGTTTGGTCAACCTACTTACTTGCCGACTCAATAGCAACAATGGGCATTGGTACAATCTTAAATGGCTTGGGAGATGTCTATAATCACGATGGTATTCTTGACGCAAAATACAAGCTCACAACATTTTGGGTCCCCATTTTGCTATTGCACCTTGGTGGCACCGATACCATTACTACTTACTCCCTGGAAGACAACGAGTTGTGGAAAAGGCACTTATTAGGAGTAGTTGTCCAAGCAATTGCAATATTGTATATTTGGCTCACGGCCGGCACAACCTCTCATGTTTCCCTACTTTTTATTTTGATGTTCTTTGTTGGGCTTGTCAAATCCTGCGAAAGAGTGTGGGTCCTCTACAAAGCAAGTGACAATAAGTTCGTAGACTCAATTCCAGATATCCAGATCAATTCTTCCAAAATAATGGACAAATGTGTTAAATATTAGCAACGCGATGTGTTATATCATGTTGTGTATGCTAGAATGGATGCGGAAGAAGAAGCATAGAAGAGGAACACTGAGAACACAAGGATTACGTGGAATCCCTTAAGGGCTACATCTTTATTGTATGAGAGTGTAGTACAATAATCTCCTGTGTTACAATGAACCCTAACATGAGTATATATAGGCGACTAAACCCTAGACTACTAGTACAAGCAGGAATGGGCTTGGGCCTATTACATTGGGCTAATATGTCTAATATATATCTCTAACACCCTCCCTCAAACTCAAGGCGAAAGCTCGATGAAGGCTTGAGGTTGGATAAGTATGAGAAGATCACTTGAAGATGCCTTGTAGAATGCCTTTGAAGAAACCACAATGAAGAATGTGCCAATTGTCCAATTTCGAAGCTTCAAATGAAGAAACGGAGGCTAAAATCGGAATCTACGCGAAAAATCGAGCAAGATAGGCCATTTTGGAAATTTTGACTTTTGGTCAAAGGTCAACACAAAAAGTCAAAGTCAACTGGTCGAGAGTCAAAGTCAACAGTCAAAGTGCTCACGGGTCAGATCCGGGTGGTCCGGGTCGGGTCGGTCCGGGTCAACGGTCAGCTAGGTGACGTGGTGTTGACGAGACGACATTGCCGCGTGGGCGATGACGTGTCGATGACGTGGACCAGGGCTGATGTGGACGAGCTTGCGTGGGTGGCGACGTGGAGTAATGACGTCATCATATGACGCCAGATGACATCAGCAACAGAATCGGCGCGTGGCGGGGCGCGCAATGTTCACCGGCGCGTGAAGGAGCAACTAGAAACCCAGGTGGCGCGTGGTGGCGCGTGCGGCGTCTTATGACCACCGATTCTCGAGCCCAAGTAGATCGGTGGACGACAAGGCCGTCTTGGCGGCGCGTGCGGATCGAGATCTAGCCTGGGAATCGAGAATCTGCGGCGGCGCTTGTGAAAGTTCCAGGAGCCATTGTCCGCGCGTGGTGGCGCGTGCGGCTACCGTTGGAGGTCGGGTTCCTGGGTTTTGGTCGCGATATGTCGTGGAGCACGTCCGTGGTTTTGGCTTTGTCAGGCGAGGCTTGGATTTGCGCAGATCTTATAGGGAGAGGCACGGATTGCTTGGGCTTAAGGATCTAGACATAGCAGGGAGCCATGGCGGCTGCGAGAAGTCATGGAGTCTAGTTCCAGCAGACAAGCATGTGTGACTTCACATGGTGTGCACGTGAGAATCTTCTTTGTTTGTTAGAGATATTTGTTTGATGCCAAGAACAGAATTTGGCTCTGATACCATGTTAAATATTAGCATTGATACACCATGTTGAATATGCTAGTATAGATGCGGAAGCGAAAGCATAAAGTATAGAATACAAGAACACACGAGAGTTACGTGGTTCACCCTAACGGCCTACATTCACGGAGGAAACCCTAAAGGGCTACATCAATTATATATTAGAGTGTAGTACAAATCCTGTGTTACAATGAATCATAACATGTGTATATATAGTAGATTAAACCCTAGACTAATAGACTTCTAGTACAAGTAGGAGACTTGGCTTGCACACAAAGTAGAATTAAGTTTGGGCCTATGCTAATGGGCTAATATATCTCTAACACCCCCTCTCAAACTCAAGATGGAAGCTTGATGAAATCTTGAGATTTGATAAGGTTGAGAAGATCCCTTGAATGAAGTTTGGCTCTGTGACGGTAGTTTGAGGAAGGCAATGATCTTGCAGTGTTGATACGACTTCTAACGGTGGCTTGACTATACCGGAGAGTTTTGACGGCAGCAGAAAAGCCAAAGAAGATGAACGCAGCGAAAAAAAAAAAAAACACCGAGGAAGACAAAGATTGCTCTTAAATATACCGTAAGGACAAAAAACCATGACCACAAGAAGGTGGCTCTGATACCATGTTGAATATTAGCAACGCGATGTGTTATATCATGTTGTGTATGCTAGAATGGATGCGGAAGAGGAAGCATAGAAGAGGAACACCGAGAACACGAGGATTACGTGGAATCCCTTAAGGTCTACATCTTTATTGTATGAGAGTGAAGTACAATAATCTCCTGTGTTACAATGAACCCTAACATAAGTATATATAGGCGACTAAACCCTAGACTACTAGTACAAGCAGGAATGGGCTTGGGCCTATTACATTGGGCTAATATGTCTAATATATATCACTAACAGAATGCTTGCTGAAGGAGGAACAGGGATACCACGTCACAACACACCAGGTGCTTGAGCTCGATCTGCCGGAGCATTTATCCAATGAATCATTTGAGCAGTATAATATTCCTGACGCAGATGTGTTACTTACAGCATACAGCTTACTAGAGATGGTCAAACGTCTCTTTGCAGATCTCATACTTGGCTGCCAGGATCGAGATGCAAGCAAAGAAATCTTCGAAAAGCTGTCTTCTTCAATGGCTTTCAGGATTATTGAGATTGAACTTGGGTTTATATATGATATGTTTCACACCAAGGCCAAGTCAATCTACTCTCCTTTGGGCATTGCTGTACGAATTATTGGAATCTTGGTCACCCTCATTGTATTGCTTCTATTTCTCACCCTTGGGGAGAAACATCGTCACTCCAAGATTGATGTTAACGTAACTTTGGTAGTGTTGGGGGTCGCTCTTCTTCTGGACTTATCTGCATTTAGGGAACTACTTCTCTCCGACCAGACAGCTCTTTGGTTAATCAAGCATAAGAAAACCACTTGCTTAAAAGTCATCAGTGCTTTACGACTTAACTGTAATAAAAAACGCAGGTGGTCTAATTCCGTTTGTCAGTTCAGTTCGCTAAGGTTTTCCCTAAGAAACAAACCCCTGCCCTACTATGGAATCTTGAAGATGTTCCGCATTGAGAAAATGCTTGAGATTCAGCCATATGATATTCCTAAATCACACGTTGATGATATAAAATATCTCATCTTTATGGAGATCAGGGAAGTGAATAGTCATGGCTCAGATCTTAAAACTAATTTTTTTGGTCGTAGGGAGGCCGCACACTAGAAGAGTTTGGTCTTCCTGATCTTGCTTGGAGTGTTAAATTGGGGTTTGACCAGAGCATCCTTATCTGGCATCTGACTACAGAAATCTGCTACTTTAAAGATTTCATACATCCAAATGAAATTAATGCACCGGCCGATAAAAAATCAGGAGAACGAGAACCGCAAAATGAAATACACCAAAGATGCAATTACCTATCCCGATATATGCTCTACCTTCTAGTAAGGCGTCCTAATATGTTACCAAATTACCAATTGGGATGGGCAACATCAAGTTCCACAGCATTTATGCTGGGATCGGGGACTTCATTGAAAAACAGAGAGGTTCAGTTAAAGACATTACACTGGAGCACGCTTCCGAGACGTTGAATAAAGTTGCAAGTGAGGTCATGATAGCAGTTGGCGAAAGGGGCATAAGCAATTTTGTGATGTTCCATGCATGTAAGCTTGCTTCAGCATTAGGCCCTGGAGAGGAGAAATGGGAAATAATTAAAAAAGTTTGGCTTGAAATGTTGCGTCATGCTGCTGGCCAATGCAAGGGAAGACTTCATGCTCAACAACTTTAGACGAGGCGGGGAACTTCTCACTCATGCATGGCTTCTTATGGCACACTTTGGCTTAACCGATCACTTCCAAATACCAAGTAGCCCTGCAATTGCTGAAGCGATTCTTAGATAAACTGAAAATTATAGTAGTACCCCAATTACATTAATTTTGGCTTTAGTTAGCGCTCATTTTCTTGGAAACACGAACATTTTAAATTAATGATCTATGATTTATTTATTTTTGGCTTTCTAGGCATTGTATTAATGGAGTAGTCATAAATTATAATATATTGTCGGGGAAAAACAAAACTATTAGTTCTTTATTTTTGCCTCATAGTAGAATGATGCTCAATTTTAACTTACCCATGTTTATGCATTCTACATCTATGTGCTGTAAGGATTGCCGCTTAGAATGAGAGCATAACTGTTCATGAAATTAACGCACCGTTGTAACCCACACGACTCAGATGAGTGGGTTCATATAAATTTTTTTTTTTCCAGAAGTATTTTTTATATTAACTATATTGGATTTTTAAACTTGATTTTTTTTTTTTGAAAGCAAAATTTAACAGCAACATCTAACGGAAGTAAAAAAAAAAACTTTAATTGAATAAATTTAAAATTAAAAGTCTCAATTGAACAAAAATAAATTTAAAGAACTGAAATAAATTTTAGTCAATAGAGAAGTGTAATTTGCATTTTAACCTTAATTTTTTCTTATGCCCTTACCTCTAAACTTTTAAAAGCCACAATTTTCTAAGTCATTATTATATAATATATATTTTATTACAAATCAATTTCACCAGTTATATCTCACTTTTTATCCGAATAAACATCCAATATTTTAATTCTGCCCAAATTGCATTATATTTTTTTACGTATATAAATTCTTTGATTTTATTTTATTTATTGATGCACAAACTTCAAAAAATTTGTAATATTCTTAGGTTCCATTTGGATACAACTTATTTTACTGAAAACTGAAAACATTATAGCAAAATAATTTTTAAACATGTAAATAGTGACGTGGGACCCGTGAGCAGTGCATGAATAGTGCACTTTGTCTCTTGCACAATGAATCCATGTGCATTCACTGTTCATACACGCTAAAAAAATAAAGAAGGAAAAAAAAACGCAAATGTGAGGGAAAAACGAGAATCCAAACACACACTTAACATCACTAATTAAAAAAAATGCATAATTTTTAAAATATATATAATTTTATAAAAATTTAGCCCTTTAACAATGGGAAGTAGAGCCTTTCCCCCTAAGGAGAATTATTTATTTGGTGAGGCCTTAAACCTAGGCCTTGGGCATGCCCTATTTTTAATACAAATAGATTGTTTATATGGTCAATAAATTATAAATAATAATTTGATAACATGGTTGGTGGCATTACTATTATCTGGCTTGTCAAGGCAACTATTTTTCCTTCCCTTCATTATCTCGGATAATTATTCCAAGACTAGCCTCATCAGTTCCACATAAAGGACCCATTAAATTGGAGCATTTGAATCTTTGTTTTAGATGCCACTTTCCACAAAAGCATATTATAATCATTTGAAAATTCCTACCGACATTAAAATTGAGTTCCTTTGGCTGGTTTTCAAAAGTCATGAGCAAAGCATTGGATTCTGTAGGGGTAAAGTCCCAAGATCAAACAATGGGCCTTGGGCCCCATATAAAATTCGACTACATCCGAGGAGAAGGTGTAGGCGCCAAAAGGGCTCCCGGCCCAATTCCTATGGGCCCAAACTTGTTTAACAGGTAGTTCGAGGAAAAATGTCTCCTCAAACGTACCAAGTATGGCTCAAACATGCACCCTACCAGTAATAAAGAATCACTCCAACGAGTATTAGTAGCAGGGATGAGTCCCACAAGCCTGTGAGAGGGAAGAGAGTATAGGATGTCAAAGGAGAAATCAGAGATGCCACATTAAATGCATGGCAACTACTTTTCTGGCTACATTAATGTGGAGAGGACTGGCAAATAGTATTATCTTGGCTACTACAACTCACAGAAAGATGGGGGAGATGTCCGATGGGACGGGCACTCAAGTGAAGGTCTAAATGATCAACAGGTGTAAGGTTCTGATAACTTCAAGGGGGCTATATAAGAGAAGGGAGTCCCCATGAAGAAGGAGACTGGAAAAAAAGAAGAACTTAGAACAGAGGAAGGAGAGAAGAAACACATCTCCGGACTAAAGACAGAGATACTCCCCATACGTCTCCTCGGACAGTATATTCAATGGACTTGAAGGAGATTTTCCTATTTTAGATTGCTGTACGGCCCAAAGTTAATCAACACGCACTTCGTTAGGGTCCACTTCTGTAACCCACCCTCTACAAATTCATTGTCTAGAGCTCCTTGGGCCAGAACCGCATAATTGTTGGGCCTGGACCCCAAATCGAGACCCTACAATTGGCGCTGTATGTGGGAAGAACTCGTGCCTCGATAAGTGAAACCGTTAGAAATGGAAGGATCGGGTCCGCGTCAAACAGGACGCGCAGACTCTTAACGGCAAGACAACTTCTTGAACCTCGAACGGGAGAGAGACCAGGATAATCAACGAGAGGGTAGTGTAAACACCTCCCACACGAGCAGAAGTCACTCAAGAGGGAAAGGTCTCACATCCCATAAGCGAAATGATCATAGGGCTCTACAACAAGAAATCGACGACTTGAAGAAGAAGTTACGCCGAGCGTAGCGAAAGCATCCTTCCTTCGGCTCGGACACTAGCGAAGAGAAGGACAATGAGTACAGGCGGAGGTTGAGAACCCCTCCAAGTGAAACCTTTTCCTACGAGGAAGACCAACCTCGCAAACGCGGCCACAAAAGCCCATCTTACCAGGGCCTAGCAAACGACGCCATGAGCAAGGCCCTGGACCGCATCTCCCAATCGCCCTTCATGCATAGGATAGAGGGGGCTGAGCTTCCTCGGTGATTCTACCAACCCGCTTTTGCTATATATAATGGTCAGACGGACCCAGTAGAGCATGTAAGCTAGTTCAACTAGAGGATGACCGTCCATTCCAAGGACGAGGCGTTGATGTGCAAAGTGTTTTCGTCCAACTTGGAACCCATGGTGATGAGATGGTTTGATGGCCTCAAGCCAAACTCCATAAACTCTTTTAAGCGATTGACACAAGCTTTCGATTCTAGCTTCATAACTAGCAGTAGAGTCCCTCGGCCCCTAGATTTCCTTCTATCCTTGTCCATGCGAGAAGGAGAGACCCTGAAGTCCTACTCAGACAGATATTGGAAAATGTATAATGAGATAGAGGGAAATTGCGATGACATCGCCATTAGCACATTTAAGAGGGGCCTGCCGATAGAGCATGGTTTGAGAAAGTCCTTGACTGGGAAACTGGTCACTAGCGTGCACCAACTTATGGATAAAATCGATAAGTACAAGAGAGTCGAAGAAAACCAACAGATGGGTAAGGGCAAAGCGAAGGTTGTCCATCAAGAGAGGAGGGGCTTCAGGTCGGAACGGTTTAACAACGATGTCGGCCGAGAAGGGATTACTCGGAGTAGTCCGGATCCACAGGGGCACAGTCAGTCCATATTGTGTTCCAAGAACCATTATAGAAGATCCTAGAGAAAGTGAAGAACGAACCGTTCTTTCAATGGCCAAGCAGTTGGCAAAGCGACCCCGTGAAACATAACAAGAATATGTATTGTACGTATCACCAAGAGATGGGCCACGCCACCGATGATTGCAGAAATCTGAAAAACCACTTGGACCGGCTAGTCCGAGAGGGGAAGTTGTGACATTTGCTACATCACCCTGTCGGATGGCAAGAGCAGTCGAACATCGAAACAAGGCAAAGCACATTGAGACCACCCATTGGCAAGATAAATGTCATTCTCGCCGCACCGGGAAGGACCGACTCCTATCCTTTCGTAGTAATGTTAATGGGCTGGCTCCTCACTAAAGCTAACAACCGGGAGTCCAAAAGGGCTAGAGGGATAGCCGCGCCCCTAATCGGACTCTTGGATGAGGACAAATTGGGAACCCTCCAACCCCACGATGATGCCCTAGTCGTCACGCTCGGGATTGGGGGGTATAACGTGAAGAAGGTGCTGGTTGATCAGGGTAGTGCCGTGGAAGTAATGTATCCCGACTTATACAAGGGGTTAAAGCTGAAACCAAAGGACTGACAAAGATATGACTTTCATTTAGTGAGTTTCGAGGAAAAAACTCACACTCCGAAAGGCATGATTAGGTTACCTATACAAACAGACTCGAACGTGGTGGAAGTGGACTTCATAGTAGTAGACGCATACTCCCCTTACACCGCCATCGTAGCCAAACCGTGGCTTCACGCCCTAGGGTCTGTGTCATCAACCTTACTCCAAAAGCAATGGCCCTGCAATGCATGGTGTCAGCCATTTCGCGACGATCAATATCTTGTGCCATCCACCTCGGTAGAACGGCTTATAGCGATTAACGACTCCGGCCCTGGCCTCGGGTAATAAGGGACCTATCGAGGAAGCGAGTTGTGAGGACCTGGAGAAAGTTCTTGTGGGCTCCGACCCGAAAAGATTTTTTCAGATCGGCTCAAAACTATCGCCCCAAGAGAAGGAAACACTAATTGACTTTCTCAAACAGAATGTAGACGTGTTTCCATGGGACGCCTACGAGGCTCCGGGGGTCGATCCAGATTTCATTTGCCACCACCTTAATGTTAGCCCGGTCGTAACACCCAAGAAGCAACCTCCTTGACGACCGTCGAAAGAGCATGCAGATGCGGTGAGAGAGAAGGTTATAAAATTGAAGAAAGCAGGGGCTATTAAGGAGGTATTCTACCCTGAGTGGCTAGCCAACACAGTCGTGGTGAAGAAGAAGAGTGGGAAATGGTGGGTCTACATGGACTTCACGGACCTGAATAAGGCCTGCCCGAAGGATCCTTTTCCTATGCCGCGAATAGACCGATTGGTGGATTCGACCATGGGATACCCTCAAATGAGTTTCTTGGATGCCTTCCAAGGCTACCATCAAATACCCCCAGGCTCACCGAGGACCAAGAAAAAATGACTTTTGTCACCCCGTTGGAAACTACCATTACAAGGTAATGCCTTTTGGCTTGAAGAATGCCGGGTCGACCTACCAGAGGATGATGACCAGGATGTTTGAACTACAGATGGGTAAGAGCATCGAAGTCTACATAGACGACATGGTGGTGAAGAGCAAGTTAGTACCCAACCACGTCAGAGACCTCGGCGATGTCTTTGGAATCCCGAGAAAGTACAAGCTGCACCCGAACGCCTTCCAAGGCTACCATCAGATACCCCTGGCTGCCGAGGACCAAGAAAAAATGACTTTTGTCACCCCCGTTGGAAACTACCATTACAAGGTAATGCCCTTTGGCTTGAAGAATGCCGGGTCGACCTACCGTGAGGATGATGACCAGGATATTTGAACTACTGATGGGTAAGAGCATCGAAGTCTACATAGACGACATGGTGGTGAAGAGCAAGTTAGTACCCAACCACGTCAGAGACCTCGGCGATGTCTTTGGAATCCCGAGAAAGTACAGGCTGCACCCGAATGCGTCCAAGTGTTCATTCGGAGTGGGGTCGGGGAGATTCCTAGGTTACATGGTGACCCATAGAGGCATTGAAGTCAGCCCCGACCAAATTAGAGCTATCCATAGCCTGCAGCCTCCTCGGAACCCCAAAGAAGTCCAAAAACTCATTGGCATAATTGCCGCCTTAAACCGTTTCATCTCTCGCTCGGTAGACAGCTGCAGGCCTTTTTTCCTCTTATTAAACAAGTGGAAAGGCTTCGAAATGGACGGAAGAGTGCGCCTTAGCCTTCCAACAACTTAAGGAATACCTGGCTCTGCCACCAATCATGTCCAGTTCAGAAGCCGACGAGGTACTATTTGCCTATATTGCGGTAGCCCCTCACGCAATAAGTTTGGTGCTGATCCGGGAAGACAACGGCACACAACGACCCATCTACTACGTGAGTAAATCGTTGCACGAGGCAGAGATCCACTACCTCCCCTTCGAAAAGGCTATCCTGGCAATCATGTAAGCCACGCGAAAGCTCCCCCACTATTTCCAGGCACATACCATTGTTGTACTGCCCCAACTTCCACTCAGATAAATACTCCGGAGTGCCAACTACACAGGCAGAATAGCAAAGTAGGGGACGATTCTGGGCACTTTCGACATTAGGTACATGCCTCGTATCACTGTAAAGGGTTAGGTTCTCACGGATCTAGTAGCCGAGTTTGCGTAACCCACACTAGAAGGAAGGGGAGGGCCACTAAACCCGCACGGGAAACCGATCGGCAGAATCTCTCAGCAAGAGCCCACTTGTTGGAAAGCATACGTTGATAGCGCAACCAACCAAAGAGGCTCAAGGGTAGGGCTCGTCCTAATTTCCCCCAAGAGGATTACCATCGAAAAATCGTTGAGGTTGGGCTTCTTCGCCACAAATAATGAAGCAGAGTATGAGGCATTATTGGAAGGAATGTCAATGATCCAGAAACCGAGTGGAAAATCCTTAAACATGTTCTTGGACTCAAGACTTGTTGTGGGACAAGTAAATGGGGAATTGGAGGCGAGGGATGAAAGAATGCAAGAGTACCTAGTCCAAGTTAAGTGCTTGCGGGCACATTTCAATCACTTCAATCTAGTGCACATGTCCGGGAGCGGGAACACCCATGCCGACTCTTTTGCAACGCTCGCCACCTCCTCGGCTCGGCCACTTCCTCGTGTTATTCTCGTAGAAGATCTCTACAGCCCAATGATGGCGAGAACCAACTTAGTACGGGTTCACAACATCGGGCAAGGCCTAGCTGGATGGATCCTCTAGTACTATTCTTAAAGCACGACACCTTACCGGAAGATAAAAACGAGGCCGACAAGATTAGGAGAAAGGCTTTTTTATTCTGGCTGTCCGAGGACTCCAAATCGTATAAGCGCTCATTCTCGGGACCGTACTTGCTATGCATGCACCCAAATGCCATTAAACTTATCCTGGAGGAATTACACGAAGGGATTTGCAGAAGTCATACGGGGGGTAGGTCCTGTCCCATAAGGCCATAACGCAAGGTTATTGGTGGCCGAGCATGCAGAAAGAGGTGCAAGAATATGTAAAGAAATGTGACCAAAGCCAAAGGTTCACCCCGAATATACATCACCCAAGCGGAACCCTTAATCCGCTGTCCAGCCCTTGGCCATTCGCACAGTTGGGCCTAGACATCCTAGGACCATTTCCTAAAGCAACGGGGAACAAAAGGTTTCTTCTTGTCGGCACGGATTATTTCACAAAATGGGTCGAAGCTGAACCACTGGCAAACATTAGAGACGTTGACGCCAAGAAATTTGTTTGGGAAAATATCATCACTAGATTCAGAATCCCTCACACCCTGATCTCGGACAACGGTCTCTAATTTGATAGTGAAGCTTTCGGAAGATATTGCAGCGAGTTGGGAATCGCCAATAGGTACTCCACACCGACTTACCTGCGGGGTAATGGGCGGGTTAAAGCCATCAATAAAACCATAGTGAATGGGTTGAAAAAGAGGTTAAATGACGCCAAGGAAAGGTGGGTAGAAGAACTGCCCCATGTCTTGTGGACGTACCGTACCACGCCATGTAGGTCCACAAGGGAAACCCCCTTTTCGATGACCTATGGGGCCAAGGCTGTTATTCCTCTAGAGATAAATTTCCCAACACAGAAGACCAGTACATTATGCCCCAATGCTAACAACGGACTACTAGAAAAGAGCTTAGACCTCATCAAGGAAAGAAGGGAGAGTGCAATGTTCCAACTTGCCTACTACCAGAAAAAGCTCAAGCAAGGTTATGATGCCAAGGTGAAGCTAAGGCCCCCGGCACCCGGGGATTTGGTATTGAGGAAGGTCCTAGGCACTGCAAGAAATCCCGCGTGGGGAAAACTCGGACCAAATTGGGAAGGCCCATATCATATCACCTCTGTGACCGACATAGGGGCCTACTTTTTAGAAGATTTGGATGAACGTGTAATGCCATGCCCTTGGAATGTAAATAACCTGAAAATGTACTATTATTAATGAAAGTTGTAATTCTTGGCGCCACACTACTGTGCAATTTTTCCCAAGTGTTAAACAAAACCTAAGTCCCGCCTGGCACTACGGACCACAGGCTTGGAGGAAATTAACTAGAATACAATTTCTTCTAAGTGTTAAACAGAACCTAAGTCCTGTTTGGCTCCTCGGTCCATAGGATTGGGGGAAATTAACTGCTGTGCAATTTCTTCCAAGTCTTAAACAGAACCTAAGTTCTGCCTGGCTCCTCGGACCACGGGATTGGAGGAAATTAACTCATCGTGCAATTTCTTCCAAGTGTTAAACAGAACCTAAGTCCCGCCTGGCTCCTCGAACCACAAGTTTGGGAGAAATTAACTCATCAGTGCAATTTCATCTAAGTGTTAAACAGAACTCAAGTCCCGCTTGACTCCACGGACCACAAGCTTGGGGGAAATTAACCAAAATACAATTTCTTCTAAGTGTTAAACAAAATCTAAGTCCTACCTAGCTCCTCGGACCACGGGATTGGGGAAAATTAACTCATCGTGCAATTTCTTCCAAGTGTTAAACAGAACTTAAGTTCTGTCTGGCTCCTCGTACCACAAGATTGGGGGAAATTAATTATCGTGCAATTTTATCTAAGTGTTAAACAGAACCCAAGTCCCGCCTGGCTCCATGGACCACAAGCTTGGGGGAAATTAACTACTATGCAATTTCATCTAAGTGTTAAACAGAACCCAAGTCCCGCCTGGCTCCTCGGATCACAGGATTGGGGGAAATTAACTACTATGCAATTTCTTCCAAATGTTAAACAAAACCTAAGTCCTGTCTGGCTCCTCGGACCATAGGCTTGAGGGAAATTAACCTCAATGCAATTTTATTTAAGTGTCAACTATCATTTTTCTCATACATTTAGTCATGCTTAACTGTATTGCTTAAATTTCGAGTAACGTTCGACTCTCGGCAGTTAATAGCATAACAGAAACTCATCCATAACAAAGGCAGAAAAAGAAGCAATGAAACAAGATTCAAAGGAGAAATAATATCATTCATTGGGCTCAAAAATGCATTCTCTTACAAACATTGGCAAAATAAGGAGATAAAAGACAAAAGAAGATAACTACAAATGAAGTCCTACACTAATGTTCTCGACTTTATCCTAGGTAGAACTCTTTGTAGGGACCTCTACTTCAGATTGATCACCTCCTGCCTTGGGCTCGGGGACGGCCTCCTTGTCTTGTGCAACAACATCCCTTATGGTAAGGGTATCCTCGGGTGACTTGTCCTTTGCAAGTGGCTGCACCTCCCCGACTTCAGGCATGAGGGAATCCGAGGTAGTGACCTTAGCAGAGAGGGGCTCCTCGGGAGGAACCGAACCTGGAATCTCACGAATATCTTTAGGGAAGAAGATATTCTCAATCTTCCTAAGGTCGGAGTTCACAGAATCGTCGCTCGGTCCAAGGCTACCCCCCAGGACATAGTGATGTAGTCCCTACATACTGTAGCCACCTCCTCGGTCGATCGGCCTCGGTATCCGCCACACCACGTTCATAGAAGGCTGCCACCGCAGCCTCGGCCACCTCCTTGGCCAGGCGAGCCGCCTCTTTTGCCTTCGATAGCTCGGCCTTAAGGTCCGAGACCATCCGCTTCTCGATCGCAAGGTTTATTTCGGACATGTGAAGTTGTTTGCACATGTCCTCGGCACCTTTGGTGGTTGTCTTAAGTCCGGCCTTGGCATTGTCGTGGGCCTTCATCGCATCCTTTACTTCCTTATTTAGGCGATCCTTTTCGAGCCTAAGGGTGCCTGTAGCCTTCTCCGCAGCGATGCGGGACTGAGCCTTAGTATGCGGGTCTTCGCGAGTCTTCTTGGCAGACTCCTCGGCTATGAAAATTTGTTGAGTGACCTGCGTGGGAATAATGGAAAATTGATTAAAAGAAAATAACAAATAGACAAGTGCGGAATAAATAAACTGAATAAGAAAGAGTCTTGGTTTACCATGGCCATGTCTCTCTTGAGTGACATAAAGAGTGAAAGTTCAAAAACGTGTACAAATACACTTTTGAACGTTTAGACCCCCAAAAACCAACTTAACCAACACAAGCAATATGTTAAACAATTAATGTGCGGAAACTTAACATATGCTATATCATGTAATTGGTTAAACAACTATCTAAGCCATAACAAATTAAACCACAAAGCAGATAATGTAAAGGCGAGAGATAGAGAGGAAGGAAGATGCAAACACAAATGATAACACAGATATGTTATCGAAGAGGAAACCGAAGACCTCGGCGAAAAACCTCTCCGCCGCCCTCCAAGCGGTAATCAATCCACTAGAAAATATAGTTGGGATACAAGGACAAACAAAAGACCCTCCAAGCCTAATCTACCCAATGCACCTAAGCCCTCCAAGCTTCTTGCTCCAACGAGGTTGCGCCGAACCTTTTTCTTCTCTAGCTTACAGGATTCCGCTACTACACCGTAGCATCAACCAATAAAGATTGGCTCCTTCCTAATCGCTTCCCGAGAACTCCAAACGCCTGTCTCACGAGAGATGATAATGGTGAGAACCAGGTTTGGTTATAAGGCCTCTCAAGGATTTGACAATGGAGAGGAAGAGAGTGAGGGAATTTGATGAGACTCTAAGGTAGAGATTGTGGGTGAGGCAATCTGGTTTTTCTTTAGGGTTTCTCTCTCAAAATTCTCTCTGGAAGCTCTCTTTCAATCGTGGGTTAAAAGGGTATTTATACTTTGAGTGGAGTGGAATACGAAAACGTCGGGTTTTTCCAAAACAGGGTGGCTCGCGGCTTGACCTCGCGGCTTGACTCGGTCGCGAGTTCCATCGCGAGATAACCGTATGGCCAGATTGTCCTGTTTTGTCCTGTAGTGCTCCAGCTAGCATGACTGTTCATCTTCCAAAGATGCTTGGCACGTGTGCGGTTCTCAGCGGGTTGAAGCCGCGAGTCCAGCCGCGAGTCCCAGCCGCGACACTCTGTTTTCTTGCACACTCTTGAGCAATCTTCACTCTATCTCACTCACTACCCTTACAACAATCCCACCTAAATACAGGGTTACTAAATGCTGAATTACAAGCAAATTTGGCACGGAATAAAGCCAATTAGATGGGTGAATAAATTCAACCTTACAAAGAGATCCGATTGCTGAGTAGCCTAGAGCCCTTTCATGTCACGAGGCAGGAGAAGGGGCTGCTGCAAAGCCTCGGCCAGATAAGACACCTGTCCTCGTTGGGACTCCCGGAGAGTCGCGTCCCACGAGATAGGGGCGTGTGAGGACCAGGTCCACTGCTCCCTCCTCATAGTCGCCTCGTCTCGGCTATCAATGGATTTTGTTCTTTTATCCTTGGGCTCCTTACCCTTCTTTTGTTGCTTGGCATTCTCGGGGCTAACCTCTCCCTTCTCCAGCTCTTCCACTGGTCTCTTCCACCTCAAATTGGGAAAAGGTTGTAGCGCTGGGTCAGTTGTGGGTGGAAGAGAAGGAGGAAGCTTGGATGTAGCTTGTTCCTTGGGGGCATCCCTAGAAGACTGCCCTTTATTTCTATTGGACAAAAGGCCCCTAAGACCAGAACTTGGCTTCAAGTCCATGCCTTCTTCTTCGACCTCTTAACTAGTGTCAACTTGTGCAATTACCAAGCTAAGGGTGGGGGCCGCTGAGGAACGGTCTATGTCGAGTCGTCGTCCGAGAGCTCTACAGGCCTGGCCGGTACCTCTCCTTCCTCGGTGAAGTGGAATTGGTCAATTTGATCCTCAAGAGATGAGTGCGAGGAATCAGCTCCTTCTCCTGGGACAACTACCTCCGAAAGAACATGCTGAACATGCAATTGGATGGGAGGTAAGTCTCTCCGAGCAAGAAAGCCTGGTATAAAGACGTCGATGCGAGCTAATCGGGGACTTCCAGCCCCGATGGCTTGATCGGCGTCCACTAAAGCGCGTGAAAAGGGCTCGTAGTCCAAAATAAGAGGAGCAGCATGAAGTTACCCGTCCTCGCTCACAAAGATTTCAGACCTTAGGAGAAAGTTGAGAGCCTGGACGTTGACCAAAGTTAGCCGAGGAGTTGTTCGTTCCTTATCTGCAAAACCCAAAGAAAGGGTTACGTTAATCCGATGAGGCAAATAATCAAAGCTAAAACTGAGACAAGGAAAAGAAAACTCGAGGCTAAGATCCCCTCCAAGGAATCTGACCCTACTGTGCCCCATTTGGTGTTCCTACCCTAATCGGGCGGTGAATATTGTCGTGCCATGCTCCGGAGATGATCAAAAGATCGTCCTTCAAGCCTTTGTTGGACTTGGGAAGACAGGATATCAGCCTCACCTCGTCGGACCTAGATTTCAGGTAATACGACTCATTGAGGCAATGACATTCATATAGGTGAACTACGTCATGCCATGAGAGGCCGAGGTTCATTTGTTCGCTCGGAGCGTCTATGCACCCCAGGATCCGGAACATGTTCGCGGTGCACCGGTGGGGGGCCAACCTATGACCACGCAAATAATCCCTAGTTATTCTCCCCATAGTGATCGTCATTCCTCCCTCCATAAAGGCTATCATTGGAATGGCGACCTACCCCGTCTTTCTCTGGATTAAGACCTCTTCCAAGGAGTAATACTCTAGACCTACTTTCGGCGGGATACGGTATTTGGCCCCGAAGCCTTCCATACCGGTCGGAGAGTCTACCAGTTTCTCAAGCTTACCCATCCCACTAACCCTAGGCGACACGAAGAAGGATTACTTAAGGAAGAAAGCCAGGAAAAGCAACGGAAGGGGAATGAGCACTTACGGGTGAAGAACTCCGAGAATCTTCAAGGGAGTGTATGTGGAGTTTTGAATGCTTTGCAAAAGAAAATGCCGGAGTGCTCTGGGACACTTGAGTGCTTTTTCAAAAAATGGAAGTAAGTCTCCTTTGAAATCTTATATAGCAAGGAGAAACTAAACGGTCTTACTCCCGCCTAGAGAAATGAGAAAAATATCAACCGTTGATCAAGCGCCCCACCGTTGGATTAGAGGGACATAAAGCCGCCTAACACAATAATTAGCGCCTCGTGGGCTACGAAACGCCATCAGCAGTAATAAGGCACGTGGGGCTGTACCCCCACACGTGCAAGACAAGGATTTACAATAAGTTACCCTATACGTGTCAAAATCCCGCTTTTTCTCCTCGGATAAGAGGAAAAGAACCGGAATTTTGAGGGGCTATTGTAGGGGTAAAGTCCCCAGATTAAACAATGGGCCTTGGGCCCTATATAAAATTCGACCACGTCCGAGGAGAAGGTGTGGGCGCCAAAGGGCTCCCTACCCAATTCCTATGGGCCCAAACTTGTTTAACAAGCAGTCCAAGGAGAAATGTCTCCTCAAAAGTACCAAGTATGGCTCAAACATGCACCCTACCAGCAATAAATAATCACTCCAACGAGTATTAGTAGCAAGGATGAGTCCCACAAGCCTGTGAGAGGGAAGAGAGTATAGGATATCAAAGGAGAAACCACAGCTGCCACATTAAATGCATGACAACTACTTTTCTAGCCGCATTAATGTGGAGAGGACTGACGAACAGTGTTACCTTGGCTACTACAACTCACAGAAAGATGGGGGAGATATCCGATGGGACGGGCACTCAAGTGAAGGAGAGAAGAAACACATCTCTGGACTAAAGACAGAGATACTCCCCAAACGTCTCCTCGGACAATATATTCAATGGACTTGAAGGAGATTTTCATATTTTAGATTGTTGTATGGCCTAAAGTTAATCAACACGCACTTCGTTAGGGCCCAATTCTGTAACCCACCCTCTACAAATTCATTGTCTAGGGCTCCTTGGGCCGGAACCACATAATTTTTGGCCCTGGACCTCGAATCAAGACCCTACTGATTCTATATGAAATGGTAGCAAAAGTCATGAGCAGAGCCCCACCTAATGAATAAAGTTTTTAGGACATATGTGATTTGATGTTAGAAATATATGTTAAAATTTTATATAATTGGCTAATATTTTGACAAAACGCACTTTACTTGTAATTTGGTAGATCTAAGATGAGTTTCATACTTCAAGGAATAAGGTTTCAAGTTCAAATGTTAAAACCATGCAAGTCTGTCCCAGAAACAAGTGAAGAAGTGCTGGATTTTAAAGCTCAACAACTAGCATTTATCGAGATTTAAAAGTTGTTTCAGCCGGTGGCTCGACAGCTACCTCGATAGATGGCTATCTATCGAGGTTTATGAAACTTAGTTTTTCAAAACTATTTTTCATCCAATCTGTGAGTATGTGTTTAGTTCTTCTTTTCTCACAACCCTAAACATATATAAAGATTATTTTAAGGGCCGTCAAAGGTTGCATAAGTGTGAAGCAAAGTTGTGTTCATGCAAATTGTGATCAGAGACAAAATTTACTTGAGTTCATCTTTCTCTTGAAGAAGCTGCAATGTTTGTACACCGTAGGGTTTTGTGACCAAGGAGTCTTATGATCTTCATCGTGTGATGAGCTAAAGAACTTTGCAGTCAATATCCTTCTTGAGTTGGTGATCAAGTCACGTACTAGGATCCGCGCATCTATTGGTTAGTCACATACTGGGAGCCGTGCATTGAAAATGAGAGATTGTCACTACAAAACAAGTCCAATTGGATATTAGGGTAAGAGTTCAATTGTAGGTTGGTATAAAGTCTTTGAATCCCTTTACTTGTAACAGCTTGTTTTGATAATAGTGGATTCTCGAGAGTGTTGACCTTAAAATCACTCGGTGGGATTTTTGCCGTGTAAGTTTTCCTCATTCGTAAACAAATCACCGTGTCAACTTAATTTCCATTGCACTTTAGTTTAATTGGTGATTTGTTTGTGCTACCATAAATTTTGCATGTTAATTTGATTAATTAATCAATTAATTCATCACATGAGTCAATACATTCTTGATCTATCATAAGCAAACCAATTAAGCGGTTTGGCGTGTTTCATTTTGTATCTTTTCTAAGAACATCCACACTTGGGCATGGATATGCCAAATGTAAGATGGGTTTAGCATAAAAACCCCAAAAACACCCAGCATTTGGACTTGTAAACATTCAGAATTGTAAAAAATTTTACAATTGTGCTACAATAGAATCTTATTGGTAAGATGCTACTGTAGCACAATCTTATTTCTAAAAATTATTTTTTAATTGTCTCTCTCCTCTCTCTCTCTCTCTCTCTCTCTCTCTCTCTCTCATTATTTCCTTTTCTTTTCTCTATCTTCTCTCTCATTCAGCTTTCCTCTCTTCATACTCAACCCCATAGCCACCATACCATGGCCTGACCCACTGTCACCGGCCATGGCAAGCCACCACCTAGTCATTATTTCTCTTCTCCCTCTCATTGCGGATCAATGTGGAGGTGTGGAGATCGGCGTTTGGGGTTTGGCGCAGTGATCGGTGTTTGGGTGTGGTGTGGAGATCGCCGTTGGGCGTAGAGATAGGCGTTGGGCGTGGGATGTGGACATCTCCGTTGGGCATGGAGATCGCCGTTGGGCATGGGATGTGGACATTGCCGTTGGGCATGGAGGTCGTGGGATGTGGACATCGCCGTTAGGCATGGAGATCGCCGTTGGGCGTGGGATGTGGACATTGCCGTTGGGCATGGAGGTCGTGGGATGTGGAGATTGGCATTGGGCGTTGGGTGTGGAGATCGCGCGAGAGATCGGTTTATGGGTTTGTTCATTTATGGTGCAAGTTGTTCATTTATGGGTCTGATTTTGCTGGGTTTTTGTTGGTCATTTGTGGGTGGGGTTTTGGCGGTGGTGGGGTGATGGGCGGTGAAGCGGGGGCAATTTGTTTGAGTTTTGTAGCCTTTTTGGACGGTGGAGGTGGTGGTGGTTTCAATGGAAGAGAGACAGAGGCCTTTTTGGACGGTGGAGGTGGTGGTGGTTTCAAAGGAAGAGAGACGGAGGAAGAGAATTAAAAATCAAAGAGAGGAAAGAGAAGGGAGAGAATAGATATGGATTTGGGATATATTATTTTATTGGGTAGATATATTATTTTAAAGTGTAGAATAGGAAAATAGAAGTTGGGATGTTGGGAATGTTGTAAAATTGTATGGTATAATTGATAAAGTTGCTTTTTGGAATGGTAAAATAGGATAGGATGAGATTTTCGGCTGCGAATGCTCTAACTTTGTATCATTTCTTCCTATTATTTGTGTGCTTAATAAAGCAGTCAAGCTTTATGTCATTTCTATTCACTTTTTGAACCTAACTTTTGAAACCACGTGAAGTAAAATTGATTTAGATCGTGCAAATCTTAGGGGTTGTTTCACTTGTTTGGTTTAGATTTTTTAAAAAAATGGTATATTTTGTTTTCATTTTTAGTTTTTAGCAAGACCAGCCTCATCAGTTCCACATAAGAGGACCCATTAAATCGGAGCATTTGAATCTTTGTTTTAGATGCCACTTTCCACAAAAGCATATTGTAATCATCTGAAAATTCCTACCGACATTAAATTTGAGTTCCTTTGGCTAGATTTCAAAAGTCATGAGGAGAGCATTGGATTCCATATGAAATGGAAGCAAAAGTCATGAGCAGAGCCCCACCCAAGGAATAAAGCAAAACCAATTAAGCAGTCAATCTTGGCGTGTTTCATTTTGTATCATTTCTTCCTATTATTTGTGAGCTTTAATAAAGCAGTCAAGCTTTATGTCATTTCTGTTCACTTTTTGAACCTTACTTTTGAAACCACGTGAAGTAAAATTGATTTAGATCGTGCAAATCTTAGGGGTTGTTTGGTTTAGATTTAAAAAAAAAGGGGTATATTTTGTTTTCATTTTTAGTTTTTAACAAGACTCAGTACTTAAAAAATTAGTTCATTTGGTAGCATTATTCGTCTATTTTTATATTACTATTACGCACCTAAGTTATAATTAGATGCTAGTGGATGTTATGAATTGTGTGTCCCAATCAAGCAAAAGTATCTGGGGGTTTAGTTTTCTTATTCGTAATGGATTTACCAGCATTGTGCTAATGTTTACTTAATTTTCATATTGGAGTGTATTCAGTTCTTGTTTAGTCTCTAAGAAATTCAATAAAACAACCTAAAATCTTATCATTTTGATCTGTATTTTCTTGGCAACCAAATATGACCTAAGTGGCCCTTGGGCTTTTGCTTTTTTGGTAAAAAGATTTGGTCCTGTCCCTCTCATATTTTGTCTTTTAATCAAACATCCCTATCCACAATAAAATTCATTAACACTCGTGTGCTAACACTTCTAGCCATACCTCACCGAACCCCCCTTCCAATAGGCCAGAGGGAGTTGGGCCCAAATGACGTTAAAATAATCTACCACCATGTTAAGGTGATTACGTAAATATGGAATTATTTGTGGTTGCTTTCCAAAAGTGTTGAGCACTAATAAAGCTACTGTTGGTGCAAATACGATAATAATGAAAATAACACACAAAGAGAATCTGAATAGTACTTCTGAATGTTATTAATTCAATGAGAAAAATTACACAACACTATTTAGACTGAGGTGCGGCACTCACTCTCTTTAAGGATATTCAAGCCCTTGGTTGGCTAAATTTTATAACCGATGCAGACCTTCTCTCGACTTGTATCTCCCAGGATACAACAGCCCAACAAATGTCGTATGGCTAGAACAACTTCTACACAAAGTGTTCAAGTCCAAAACTCCACCAAAAAGAACACCCTTCCTTGCCAATAATCTCTCTATTTTTTTGAGTGTGTATTGTGTATCGCAAAGACTTGGATTGGGTCCGAATGAGTCTATTTATAGGCTTAACGGGTCTCACGAAATTACTATCCAATTTATTCTGATTAATTAGGTCCATTATTCTCAAGTAGTGGGTGTTACAAGATTAATTGTTGGATATTAATCTGATGGGCTGGAGTTACTCAATTAATGGTGAGATAAGGAGTTTCTGAAGAATGAATAGGCCCAAAGGGATAGTCCATTAAGTGGGCTAATGGCTCTTCATTGTCCATAATAAAAATGGAGTATTAATTCGGGCCATTTACTCACCAACGGATATGGTAATTATTATGAATGGGCTGTCAAGTAGGAGGATCCAAGAGGCTGATTTATTTCCATTTTTGATACCTCCACTCTTCACCTCTCTTTTGCACATGTATTTAGCCCAATATTTGAGACAATTCATGTTAGCCCATTAATCACCATAATTAAAAAGAATAAAATAGTCTCTCTCCTTTTCAATGTGAGATTAAACATTTTCACAACTCCTCATCTTCCATGTTCACTCTCACATTTTACATTTATGTTGTAACATTTATTCATTTTAATTATTTAATATTAAAATGCCCCAACAACTACCAATAAAACAATCATTCTGATTTTTAAAGCGAGCTTTGTTTTGCACTTTTGTTATCTTCATATTCATATTAGACTCACCAATTTAATATTTCAGCAAAAATTTATTTAAACTCAACCAAACAAGCGTGCATCGGTTTCACTAAATTAACTAAAAATTTTTAAGAGGATAGATTCATCTCTACATTTAGTGAGCCTTTGTCCTCACTACATTAAATTTCTATATTTATAATGTATTGAGGCTGATGTATGTGTATGAAAATAATAAATAGTTAAGTGAGTAAAAGTAGCATTGATACCCCTACAAGAAAATAAATGAAAAAGTACGTAAGTATAAAAATAAGAGGGAAAGAAGAAATTCAAAAGGGTGATATATTACCATGATGACCTCCCTCTTCATGTTCGATAGAAGGGATTCATCATCCCACTTCGCCCAATGGCTCATGTCCTCGGGAAGTAAGAGGGCCTTTCCCACGCACTTAGCAACTTTGCCCCTCACGACCTTCCCTCCAAGGCCTAACTCTGTCGGTGGTAGGGAGAGGCTCCTTGTCCACCATAAAGGCCTTAATATAGGTAGTGGCTCCAATAGGGTCAGTAGGAGCATCACCTAGGTCAGGAGGGGAGTTCTTGGTGTTAGGTTTTGTGGAGCCTAGTTGTGTTTGATTCGAATTATGACCCGACCCGAAATAATGTTGTTACAATTTTTTATGGGAAATTTTCTGAGACTTAGTCCATGGAGTGGATCGGCCCAAGAAATAGAAAAATTTTTTGCCCGTTTTTGTAGCCTATTGTGAATCTTGTGTTCGGGATATAAAAATTGTTGTTTTGAAGATTAGGGTTTTTTGATGTTGTTTTTGAGAGAGAGAAAACTGTCTTGCCGCACTCTGTAATTTTCCTAGATAGGAGCTAAGATGCATGTGCTTTTTGTTAACCAAAATGATATATCCTGACTAGCTAGCAATTCATGAATTTGTTCTGATTCGTGCCTATGATTCTTGGGTCAGTTGGTTCTTCGGAGACGTCAAGATTTGAATTCCCTCCTCAAAGTAAATTTTTTTTAATTTTTAATTTATTAATAATTCTGCTTTGATTCGTTAATTGAATTTAACTTTCCAATTAAAAGATTGACGTGGTATCATATTTTGTTTGTCTTCCTTATAGGTGTTGAAATCCAAAATTGGATCCAAAAAATTTCAAGAATTACATTTTTTACCTTGGGATCATGCAGATCATGGTGATTGATTTAATTGGTCATGATTGGATGTCAAATTATCCAACTTCATAAATTAAGAGCCAAAATAACCAATGCCATATTTGACTAAGTTTCATCGGGTTGACTAATGGTCAAACGAACTCACCAATTATAAACAAACAATTCATATATCAAATGCAGTAACATTTTTAGTATCTTTAACATTTTACCTATTAAAAAGATGTATAAATCTCATTATGTTGACAGCTCAATTGCCGGTCAAATACTGCATAATGTCCTATCATGTGCCAATTTAATTTGCATTTAGTTTTTTTAACCTCTTTTTATTAAGATTTTTTTACTATTACTCAAAAGTTCATATTAACTTATTTTTATTGTTATCTCATTAATCTCTTATTAATTTACTGAGCTTACACCACACATTTCTCTTTTCTTCATATTTTTTAGCATACTCACTATTTGGGTATTAAAAACAAAAGCAAAAAAAAAAAAAAAAAAAAGGACTAACTAACCAGATAAGGTTGGAGAGAAATAGAGAGACACGAAAATTTTGTGAATTTTTAAATGAAACGCATCATTTCACTATTACCAAAATGTTGTGGATTGTTAAATGAAATGTACTCTTTCACCATTACTAAAATAAAATACTTGAGACTGACAAAGTATTTGTAAGAGAGAGAAAGAGGAATTTGAGGGGCCGCCACCTCCGTCATACTAGTCTCCCACCACCATCAAGCCGTCGAAACCCTTATGGGGTTTTTTTTTTTTTTTTTTTTAATTTTAAAATAGAGGCTTAAATATGATTTAGGTTTGGGTAATTTGGTTGGATAGTTTTTGTTTTGCGTATATAAGTAGAGAGAATATTTGGGACGCAATGTAAAGCTATAGTCTATCGTGGTTTTAAATTATCTATTAGACACATGCATACACACTTGTCCACAATATGTCTTAATATCGCACTATTGAAAAGTAGAAAATAGTGAGAGAGTTGGGTATATTTTTATTTTATGGTATACAATTTGTGAACACAACACAAATTAGTTAATTTTCATGGTCGTGTTATTCTTTTGCATTTATTTTGGGTCTTATGATTTAAAAATAATAATAATAATAATCTTACCTTGAGAAGTCTACAAATGTGCAGTGACTAGTGAAACTATTAAGCTAATTTTTAATATCTCAAAAATGCACTTACTTTTTTTATTCTAAATTAGTTTAGTTTATATATATATATATATATATATGTACAATATTTTTCAAAAACATTTTATATAAAATACCACAAAATTATTTGTGCATTACACGGACAATTTACTATTTCATTATAATAATTAAATAATTTACAAAATCGTCTCAATTTTATTTTCAATTCTTAAGGTAGCATCAAATGCAATAATACATCCTCTATAGGAATTAATACAACTCTCTTGAGGTCTTTCACGTTAGATATTACAATTCTTTATGTTTACAATAAACACATAAAAAAAATTTAGAGAGAGAGAGAGAGAAAAAAAAAAAAAAAAAAAAAAAAAAAGATGATTGTAGAATTGTCTTTGCTAGATCGATAGAAAAAGAATATGAGATATTAACTGATGTGCAACGAGAATTCGCTTAGTCATCTCCCGTCCATATGCGTCGTCCAAAGGATAGGTAGGTCTTTGCTAACTCGTCCAAAGGATAGGTAGGTCTTTGCTAACTCGTCCGTCTGTCCTTAAGGACAGGCGAGCTCACTATCGCCCGTCTCACCTGGAAGACGGACGAGAGTGTTAGCATTCGTCCGTCCTTCACAGACGGACGAGCTTGCCACCACCCCCTCGTTCACTAAGGACAAAGGAGGACTTCTCCGACAAGTAGAAGAATGAACCGTCGCGAGTCAAAGCCAACCGTTGTGAAATACAAACTTCTACATCGATTACTTCCGAGCCTGTCGGATTCCTCAATCGTAGGAGCGGTTACTAAATAAGTAACCGCTTCCCACATACTATATAAGCATACGCCAATGAATGAGTAAGGCATTCTGTTCTTGAGAAACTAAGTTTACATTCCTTCAGTCAGAGACTAACTTCACCATCGGAGGGTTCTTGGCCGGCTTCCACCGGTCTCCTCTGAGTTTTTACTTGTTTTCTCAGGATTCAGTCGCAAGTTTATCAAGGCCTGACATTTTCAGTCCACTGATATCCCAGAGTTCATCATTAACAACTTAGTCAATTGTCTTTGTGGAATTTATTTTTCTTTGTCCCAAGTTGTAGAACTATTAGTTTGATAGGAAAGAGATGCTTATGGTCACAGAAAGTTCGTGGGTCATTATGAAATTATCAAGGAAAAATTACAAAGAGTTGCTTTCCTATTTTTGTGGTTGAAAACACGCGGCAGGCCAGGACAGTGGATCAAAGTAGACAGGTTAATTTGGATTATCGATAGGTCACCTGGTATATACTATTCAATCTCAATTATTTATGCAACTAGTCCTTATGATGCCTATATTTATGTTTGTTTTTGACGGGAATGACGATTCTACATCCTTATCCGATTGCGAAGACAACATTAATGACGGGGGAATCATCCATGACGAGATCATCGAAAACAACGAAGAAAGCCATTATCACCGATTTAAGGCGGGGAGTTATTCAATGCGATCAATCAATGACCTGAGCAGTTACCAAATCGACCAGGTAGACCGTTGGAGAGCCTCTTAAAAGTCTCATTACTGACCAAGGGCGTTACTTGAGAGAGCATTAACAACCTCAACGGCTAGCCCTTAAGGCCTCGGGTAAAAACTTTCATACAACCAACAGAAGAGGATATATGCAAAAATACTCTAAAATTATACTTTATTTCTTTCTTGTGTTTAATTGTGATCCTAACTTTGGCATCGGAGACTTTGTGGCGGGCGCCACACCGGTGTCCCTCATCGAGCAAACCTTCACATTCCACAAGAGATTCCATCTGCTCACTCTTCTTGACGGATTTGTGTTCCATCAGTTTTCATTTCTATCCTCCCCCCTACGTTATGTTCTCTCTAGAGTCTAGACAGGCGCTAAGATGCATGTGCTTTTTGTTAACCAAATTGATATATCCTGACTAGTCAGCGATTCATGAATTTGTTCTGATTCGTGCCAATGATTCTTGGGTCAGTTGGTTCTTCGGAGACGTCAAGATTTGAATTCACTCAAAGTAAATTTTTTTTTAATTTTTAATTTATTATTAATTCTGCTTTGACTCATTAATTGAATTTAACTTTCCAATTAAAAGATTGACGTGGTATCATATTTTGTTTGTCTTTCTTATAGGTGTTGGAATCCAAAATTGAATCCAAAAAAATTTCAAGACTTACATTTTTTTACCTTGGGATCATGCGGATCATGGTGATTGATTTAATTGGTCATGATTGGATGTCAGATTTTCCAACTTCATAAATTAAGAGCCAAAATAACCAATGCCATATTTGACTAAGTTTCATCGGGTTGACTAATGGTCAAACGAACTCACCAATTATAAACAAACAATTCATATATCAAATGCAGTAACATTTGTAGTATCTGTAGCATTTTACCTATTAAAAAGATGTATAAATCTCATTATGTTGACAGCTCAACTGCCGGTCAAATACTGCATAATGTCCTATCATGTGCCAATTTAATTTTGCATTTAGTTTTTTTTTTATCTCTTTTTATTATGATTTTTTTACTATTACTCAAAAGTTCATATTAATTTATTTTTATTATTATCTCATTAATCTCTTATTAATTTACTGAGCTTACACCACACATTTCTAATTTACTCAATTGTGTCAATTTGGTTTCTAACCTTTTAGGGTCTTGTCAATTTAGTTCATACCGTTATATCTAGAATAAAAATTGCTGAGACGGCAAATGACCAAAATAAAATTTTAATTTATTACCACATCAACGGAAGCTAATTTTTTATTTTGCCATTAAACACATCATCAATTTTCATCCAAAAGATAAAGACAGGGGCTAAATTAACACGCTACTGAAAAATTAGGGACTATATTGACACAATTGAAAGGTTATGGATCAAATTGAAATATGATGTATAAGATAGGAATAAAAAATACGTAATTTACTCTTAAAAAAAAATAATGTTTTCCAAACCAACTTGACAAAAAAAAGTATCCTACAAGACCTCCCCCATATACATTTTCCCACAATATTAATGCACTAACCAATTGTTTGTTTTTTCTGAACCAAGTTGCCATAAAGGTTAATTAAACCAACTTGATGAAAAAAGTATCCTACAAGACCTCCCCATATATATTGTCCTACAATATTAATGCCCTAACCAATTGTTTGTTTTTTCTGAACCAAGTTGCCATGACGATAATTATCAAACCAACTTAACGAAAAAAGTATCCTACAAGACCTCCCCGTATATATTGTCCCACAATATTGACGCACTAACCAAAATTTTTTTTTTTTTTTTGAACCAAGTTACCATGACGATTAATTATCAAACCAACTTGACGAAAAAAGTATCCTACAAGACCTCCCCTAATATATTGTCCTACAATATTAATACACTAACCAATTGTTTGTTTTTTCAGAACCAAGTTGCTACGACGATTAATTATCAATATATATGGGCAGTAAAGTCAGATTCCAATTCAAAAAATTAATAGTGTACCAATTTCCAAAAAACTAGTTGGCATCACGTTTGGAATATTAATTGCAACATAATGCTGAGGGCCCTCCATTGAAAACGACAAATCCATCCTCGGGGAAAAGGAAAGGTAGGAGTGTAGGAAAGCCTTTTATTTTTTATTTATTTAATTTTTTTATCAATCGACAATCATTCTAATTAGAGCTGTTCATCAACTGATCAGACTCGACCCATCCATCCAAACCGAACCAACTTGGAATGACTCTCAGATGATGTGAGATTCATCCCAAAATCCATCTTTAATGCATAAAAACTTGCTTTTCATAATTTCTGGAGCCTTAACATGCGTACGCATGCCCATGTATGCATACGTATGCATAATGCATGCGTATGTAGAGCTTGAGCATGTGTGCGCATACGTGTGTATGCATATGCATGCCCTAGGGTTTCCTTAGTCTTTATTTTCCAAAAATAGCTTATTTTATTCATTAAAAAAGTTATATTTTTCCTAAAAATTTTTCCTCAAGTCAATTTCAATCTGATTGGGCCCTAAACCAACATTAGGCTTTAGAATTTCGACATCATTAGGAAACAGGGGCTCGAGTCATAAAGGGCACAAAATGCGGTATCTACACTTATGCATTCATATGTCATCTTAGGATATGTTCAAATGTCACGCGTTCGAATGTCATCTTATCATGGATTTTTTTATGCTCATGCATTCGCATATCATTCTAGGGTAGACTTTGATGCCATGTATTCAAGCTTTCACATGACATGCACTTGTTTAACTTATACATGATCGCACATGCAAAAAAAAAAAAAAAACAAAAAAAAAAACAAAAAACAAAAAACAAAAAACAGAAAACAAAAAAAAAAAAAAAAAAAAAAAATCAAACCAAATGCCAAACTCTTTAGTTATTATTTAAACAATTATCTTTAAGAGTAAATTCTAGACAATGTACTATCCTTTAGAATAAACATTGTGAGGTTTATAACATATTCTCCACCAATAACCGAGCGTTTGAGTCCACATCTTCTAGTTCAACACATTTGCCTACCTTTTCAATTTTGGACCCATTAAGAAGAGCCCTTAGTTAATAGGTTAATTAGAAGTAGGTAACGACTCCTAAAAAATGGAAAGATAAATAAAAGACTTACTTACACATACACATCACCCTATTGTAGGATGTGTCACACACTTTACATTACATCTCACGGGTCACTGAAGTGAAAACCCTCAAAGGTGAACACGGTAAAAATTAGATTACGACAATCCATTAACTATATCCCTATATTTGCACAAGCGTGAGCGCAATTGACTTTAAAAAGAGTCACTCAAGGTTTACTCATTTGATTTAAATTATAATTTCAAAAAATAATTAAGGTATTACAACAAAGGAAATCGGGTCTGACTCTGTGGGCAAGCAACTTAGACAATTGCCTAAGGGACCCAAGTAGAAAAAGTCACTCAAAATTGTGGGAAAGTAAAAATTCTAGGTTGGTTTCACCAAAAAGAAAAAAATGATCTTCGGTACACTCTTTCTATTCCCCTTCTCAAATAGTGATTCAATTTTTTCCCTCCACCTTAATCTTCTGTGTTGAGAGAAAGAAGCTATAAAGCCCCAAATTAAGGACCAATTCTTGGTTTAGTCTCAATAAGAAGGCCAGGAGGGAGTAGAGAGAGAGAGAGATCCCATGTTCTATAATTTATAACACAGTAAATATTTTTTATTTATAAATGTCGATTGGAAAAATATCAATATGGATATAAAATATAAGGAAAAAAAAAAGTGTGACCATCACTGCAACAATTTACATGCATGGACAGTATGTACATTAAAAATAATTTTATCTAGAAAAATGTTGTACCTAAAATGTCTTTTTATTTTATATTAAAAAATTGAGGACTTTTTCATAAGAATTTTATATTTTTTTATATTAAAAAAAAAAAAAAAAAAAGAAAGATGTAAAATATTAAAGATTAAAAAAAATCAGTTTTCGACTTATATCTGGGAATTTCTTAAAAAGAAAAAATGAAAGAAAAAGAAACACTTAAATTTGAATGAAGATACCGATATTCACTTCATTGCAAATATTTAAAAAAAAAAAAAAAAAATACTAGTTCCACAGTTAAATTCAGGTTTGAAAAGATATGTCTATTTGACGAAAGAAAAAGGAGGAAAGAGTGGATGATCCCTCATTAATTTTAAGTCTACATCTAGTCAACTTTGCTGTCTAAAATCTTCTTCCACTTTTTTTTTTCAAGTTTTATGTATACTCCCTTTAATAGTACTTTTCAACTATACCCTACTTCACACTTTGACTTGTTCTTCTCAATTTATAATTCCATTAGACATGCTCCTCCTTGGATGGTCTATAAATATGATTAGGATAGAGAAACTTAGCATATCAAGTATCAAATCTCAAAATGAAAGCCATTCTAGTGGTCTGTTTTCTCTTGCTTTCCACATTTTTCATTCCTTCTTCAAATGCAGCTAGAGATTTAGCTGGTGAGAACACTATAGTTTCTAGTAGATAGTTGTGTTTTAATCTATTTTGTAGCATACTTATTAAACTGAACTTTTGATATTGTTTATTAAAAACAGTTCATGAGTAAGAGTTTACAAGCAGTTGGTCAAATATGTTAGAATTAGTTGGTGCGTTTCTGATAAATTATTACCAAATAGCTACGTACTAGAATTTTTTACTTTTGTCGGTTTTACAAATATGGAACTCTTATTCCCAAATCCCATCGCATGGTTCTAGCCCATGTTTTCCTTTACAGATTTTAAGTTATATTCTGATAATTACTTCATATCATATCTCAGATCTATCTGCAGTAACAGTACCTTCTCAGAATCCTCATAAGCCAGTAATTACGTGTGGTCGTGGAAAGCCTTATCGTGAATGTCTACCCGGCCCCAGGAAGCCATCTCCACCTAGCAAGTCCTACCCATGAGTGTGGTCGTGGAAAGCCATATACTTCATGTATTCCAAAGCCACCAAAACTTTGTTTCATCTACGGTCGCGAAGGTTGCTCATCACCTTAAACCCCTTTTGACTTTTAAATAATGGCTATAAATAAGTCATCTTTGTTTGATGTATTATATATGGTTTGGGGTTTGTGATGCCTCTAATTCGCAGTGTTGTAATAATTTGCACTCAATAAGCTACGGCTTTTTTCTTCTTTTTTGCCCCTTTTGTTACAATGAACCCTGAGAACCATGTAGTTTGCAGTATAAGGTTTGCAAAATAAAAGAGCTGACTAAAGTCAGTCCATTGAGTATTTGTGGCACTTCCATGCAAATTCTAATTATAATCTCTTCCACTGTTCGACAATAAAAGAGGTAAAGGAATTTTTTTGAGGCCCAGTCATGGGTGCAAGGGGGGAAAACGACAAATGATAAAAAGTTAAAACATTGTTTATTAGGTACAAAGTTGACAAATCCATAACAATATAAATCTTGTTGGGTTTTAATGTACAAAATCAAGTTCAAGACTACATTAAAGTAGTGTGTAGTAATGTGATTATAAGTGATGATTAAATAATGAGTGGAAGAATAAAAGAGGAGTATAAAAAAAGTTTTACGTAATTCAATCTAATGGTCTACATCTATGGTATAAAAGTCCTATTAAGTTCTCATGTTATAATAAACCCATAGTAAAGTTTACATATTAAAAAAATACTTGATTAACTTTTTAGATTAACCTAAATTGTAAATGAATTTTTGATATAAAGAACCAGAATTAGAAAATAGAGAGCGCGAAAATGGATTTATTGTATTATTATCGTGTGTGTAAATTACATGTGTAGCTTCTCTTTTATATACAAGAATTAGCACAAGAAAAGAAAATCCAAGTAAACAAACTAACCCACGATCATGGTTGTCAAAATCGAGATTTGGATTGTAAAATTACACAATTTTACGATCCCACCTTACCAAAAAGTTTAAAATCATAATAGGATTGCAAAAATGGTAGGATCTTATATAGAATCGTGTAGGATCGCATAGGATCGTAGGATCGTATGGGATCCTACTGATCTTACCGATCCTACCATTTGGCTTGATTTTTTTTTTTTTTTTTTTTAAGTGGGATTCATTTGGGTAAGATAATCCACCTAAACTCACAAGCCCAACGGGTTATCAAAGCCTAATAATGAATTGAAGTCCCAAATTTACCCCTATGCTAACATAAAATCTCAAAAAAACCTATAGTACTTAAGTTTAACGTTTTCAAAAACAAAACCTAAAATATTTAGATGATGAAATGGGATATGACAATGACAGTGATTAGATTAGAAGAACCTTAGAATTAGAATTCTCTTTTGGATTTCATATTTGTAATTAGTTAGTTTACTTTAGATTGAGAATTCTCTTTTAAATTACATTTTGTAAATTTGTAGTTAGCTAGTTTTTATATGCTAACTAGCCTCACTTATTTTGGATTTGGAACTTAGAATTTGGAAAACATTTTCCATATGTGTAGATAATATTTTGGTACTTAGTTGCTAATTAAACATGTACTGAACTTTTTAGATACATTATGTCAAAAGTTAAATATATTTTGTTTCATTAGAATGACATAAGAATGATGTAGTGCATGCAAATTACATTTTAAGATGCAATTTTTTTTTTTAATGGATGGATTCATATTTTAGTGACTATATAACATACAAAGTCACTGTTAATAGGTTTTTTGCTTAAAATCTAAAAATAGGTAGGATCTTACGATCCACGATCCGATCCTACGATCCACGATCCGATCCTACGATCTACGATCCTACGTAGAATCCCGATTTTAACAACCTTACCCACGACTAACAAGACCAACAAATCTACTATGCCTAATTCAATAAAAATAATAAATTCCAAAAAAACATGGAAAATATGTTGTGAAAAGTACAACCTCTAATACTTGCATATTAAGAAAGAAACTATCTAGTGGGACTCAAGAGAAAATCAGATTGTGAGACTGGGTGTGAACTGTGATGAATAAGACTGAATCTTGTGCATTAGGATTGAAAGGCTCTATGTAATTAAGCTCATATAGAGGCCATGATCAATGGGAAGGCCCGGTGAGAATGACGACCAGAGACCGTAAAACACCAACAATGGGTTAGAGAGAAAAAAAGACACAACAATGTATCATTGGAAAACATCAAAATTGGAAAATAATGCTGGAAACAACATAAAACTTACGCAAAACCAACAGGGACACTACAACAAACTTTAGGTATTTCAACCCTCTTTTATTGAGGGTTTACTAAAATCTGTCGATATAATCTATAAATACAAATGCGGTAGGCTATATTACTCAACTTTATTTCAAAAATTATTTAATCCCTCAAAATAAGTTAAAATACCCTTGAAATAAATGTGAAAAAAAAAAAAAACGCGTCAGTTTTTTCAGCCCACAACCCTTGATAAAAAATTACAATTTTTTCAGCCCTTGAAAAAAGCCCACAACAAAATTTTCATCCCTAGAAAAAGCCCAACAAAATTAAAAATATAGCCCAAACATAACCAACAAACACAGAGCTATTATCACTCTTTGGTGAAAAGCTTTGAACCGAGAGAGCATAGAAATCTCACAGAGCGCATGGAAATCTCATAGAGCTCGATGATAATGGAGATCTCATAGAGCTCGACGATCATCGATTAGGTACGTAATCGCACAGCTCCGATTAGGTACGATCTTGGTTTTGTGACTCTTCCTCTCTCTTGGCGTTGTGTTTCTCGGCTCCGGTTAGGTACGAATCACAAACCCTAATTTCGTCTTTGATTTTTTGGTTTACCCACACTTTTTCATCGATTTCCCCATGATTTTCGTTTCACATTTCTAAGAAAACTGAGCTCATCATCGATTTCCCTATTTCTATTTATAATTGATCATTCGCTTTAGAATCTCACCGTAACGTAATCGTTTTCCTCGGGTTGTAGCATAGAAAGTGAAGGAAGCTAAAATCACTGAGCGGGATTTGCTTCTTTTGGTAATCATCATCAGAATTTTGATTTTCTGTCTTTCAACTTCAATTACGGACAATCGCATTTGAATTTCTTTAGCAGAAATTTACATCTGAGCATATTTTCCTTGTTTATGTGATCAGATTCAATTTTCTTTTAGAAAATCCATAGAATTATTTTTGTTACTTCATACTCTGCTTCGAGTACTCCATGTAAAATTTGGTTAAAACAAATGGAAATTATTTCTCATTTATTTTTTTCTAGATCTTAGAGATTTAAGATCGAGAAATTTAATGGTTGTGTTATGCTAATTGAAATTTGAAACAGACGAGGAATTTGCTCTAAATTGCTATATTCAATATTAGTTACATCGAGGCACGTATATCGAGAGAAATTTAGTAAGCTTCTTGTATTTTTAGTTGTCATGTGTATGTGTGTGCGGTTTGTGTGTTTAATGTGTGGTGTGTGTGATTGTTGCGGTCGATTGACCGAGGGTGAGGTTGGTTGGGTGTTGCCATGGGATTATGCGAATGTTAGGTTCATGGGTCTCGGCTTTGGGTTGTGGAAATTGAGAGGGAGATTACTGATAGTGGAGGTTAGTGGTAAGGGGATGAACCTAGGGGGGTTTATTTGTTTTGGTTGGGTTCATCCACAGCGTGAATTGGGTTTATTTGTCTTTCAAAGTGAATTATTGGTTTGGTTTTATAAAATTTTGAGTGTGATTTGACCGTAATGGAAATTTGATGGTGGGTTTAGTTCTTTTTAAATTAAATGCATACCTAGTGAGAACCCTATTCTCTGAGCCGATGTTGCGATTAGAGTGATGTTGTCTTCTAAAGTGATGTGGAAAGATTGTATAAATATTGTTAATTGTTGCCCGAAATGCAACTCACATATAATAATTTCTCGAAGAAAATGGATTTTTTTTAATCTTCATGGGGCATCCTAGTATCCTACCCTTCTTTCTTTTATTGTTTTTTAGTTTTGTTCATTCTTTTGGCAGTTGACTAGATTCTATTATTTCTTCTTTTGCAGCTTACTTGGACCTGCTACAACTTCTATCAGTCAACACCAACAAAATTGGCTGGGGAGAATTATTTCTTTCATTCTGGGCAAGTGAGTTATCCCTATTCTTGTGATATACAATGTTTTTGTCTGTGTGTGTATGTCTTACACTACATCCATAAATACCTGTTTTAGGACATGACTGTGGGCTTCTACATAAGTAAATGAATGCACTTTGGATGTTTGTTGTTAGAATCCCCTTTTGAGCCTAATGATGATGCAAATAACTTTTTTATGAAACTAGGAGATAACGAGCAAAAACTTTTTCTAGATTGCAAGTATACAAAACTGTCTTTCATTGTGAAGTTACTTCATATTAAATGCCTTAGTGGTTGGACAAACAAATTGTTTACTCAATTGCTTCAATTGTTGAATGATGCGCTTTTTAAAGTTATTGTAGAGTTGCCAGATTCATTATATGAGGCAAAGAAGATGATTTGGGATTTGGGTCTTGATTATGTGAAGATAGATGCTTGTAGAAATAATTGTATGTTGTATTGGAAGGAAAATTCCAACAAAAGTGAGTGTCAAGTTTGTGGCCTCTCAAGATGGAAACCAAGTGAAGGGAGTTATTCGTGAAGATGTCCCGACTTGTGAAATTCATAGCATATCATTTCAACAATTGTGAATGATATGCTTTAGGCATTGAAATCAAAGAATATTTCTTTGGTATTGTCAAATTTCGAGTACTTTAGGCTTTGACACTAATTGCTAATTTGGGCCTTGGTTTGGAAGTGTGTTTTTGTCCATTGCTTTGGAAGATGAATCTCAAGCGAGAAGCCTATCTTGAACAAAAGTGATTATATGAATCACTATCTAGAGTTTTTACTTTTTATGGTAGCCTTATATTACATTTCCTTCTAAATCATCAAGGACTATGACTTTGTCATGCGGGGTGGTTAGGATAAGTTGGACGTGTGAAGTAAATCTGGAAGCGGTTCTTCTTGCATTGTGCTCAAAGCAATTCAGCCAGGCATAAGCGCCTATGTCTTGTTTGCAGCTTAATTTGGTTGCAAACTAGAGTAAAAGACTAGATATTCTGATTATTTTTAAATTTCATCACCAATGAAACAAGTTCTAACACTTTTCTTTTGTTTTTTATGAATCAGGGGTTTTTGAGAAAACCAGCAACTACTATAGAACATCTACACCTGAGTTGAAAGAGAAAAGAGCAAAGCCATTGGAAAAGTGGATGAACATAGAAAGCGATTTTGGTGAGCTTGATGATATTAGTTTATTCCAAGCTAAGTTGCCAAAAAAGCTGAAAAAGAGGAGGCAGATCTTTGTCGAGATATAATTGTGTTCCATTACATTTTGTAAGCTTTGTAAGGTTGAATTTATTCAACCATTTAATTGGCTTTATTCCGTGCCAAATTTGCTTGTAATTCAGCATTTAGTAACCCCGTATTTAGGTGGGTTTGTTGTAAGGGTAGTGAGTGAGATAGAGTGAAGATTGCTTAAGAGTGTGCAAGAAAACAGAGAGTCGTGGCTGGGACTCGGACTCGGTGGACTCGCGGCCGCAAGCCGCGTGAAAAGCTACACACGTGCCAAGCATCTTTGGAAGATGAACAGTCATGCTAGCTGGAGCACTACAGGACAAAACAGGACAATCGGCCATACGGTTAACTCAAGGACTGGATCTCGCGACTTAGTCAAGCCGCGAGGTCAAGCCGCGAGCCACCCACCTGTTTTGTAAAACCCGACGTTTCACATTCCTCTCCAACTCCGATATAAATACCCCTTTTACCCACGATTGAAAGAGAGCTTCCAGAGAGAATTTTAAGAGAGAAACCTAAAGAAAAACCAGATTGTTTCACCCACAATCTCTACCTTAGAGTCTCTTCAAATTCCTCAACTCGCTTCCTCTCCATTGTCAAAACCTTGAGAGGCATTATACCAAACCTGGTTCTCACCATCATCATCATCAACTGTGAGGCAGTTGTTTGGAGTTAAGGGAAGCGATTAGGAAGGAGCCAATCTTCATTGGTTGATGCTATGGTATAGTAGCGGAATCCGGGAAGCTAGAAAAGAAAAAGGTTCGGCGTAACCTTGTTGGAGCAAGAAGCTTGGAGGGCTTAGGTGCACTAGGTAGATTAGGCTTGGAGGGTCTATTCTTGTCCTTGTATCCTAACTGTATTTTCTAGTGGATTGATTACCGCTTGGAGGGCGGCGGAGAGGTTTTTCGCCGAGGACTTGGTTTCCTCTTCGATAACACATCGCGTGTTGTCTTTGTGTTTGCATCTTCCTTCCTCACTATCTTTGCCTTTACATTATCTGCTGTGGTTTTATTTTGTTATGGCTTAGATAGTATTTAACCAATTTCGTATTATAGCATATGTTAAGTTTCCGCACACTAGTTGTTTGACATATTGCTTGTGTTGGTTAAGTTGTAATTTGGAGGTCTAAACGTTCAAAGGTGGTTTGTACACGTTTTTGAACTTTCAATTAGTATCAGAGCGGGTACACTGCTATTGGTTTCATTACCATTGTGTGATCCTTGACTCCCTTTTGAGATGGATAGGTCTCAATCCCTTAATGCACCTCCATATTTTGATGGTAGTAATTATGCTTTTTGGAAGGTTCGCATGAGAGCTTTTCTGTGTTCTATTGATGAATCCGTGCAGGATCTTTGTTGAGATTGGTTGGACCAAACCTGAGGCAGCCAAATCCACATGGGATAAGCGCAAGACTTGCTGCATCTAATTCTAACAATAAAGCACTCAATGCTATTTTCTGTGGTGTGTCTCCGGATGAATTTCACAGGATTTCTCATATTACCATTGATTTTGGAAACCACCTATGAAGGCACGAAGAAAGTGAAAGACACTAAGTTGCAAATGCTGACCACTCGGTTTGAGGAGCTCAAAATGAGTGAGGATGAGTCTTTTGACTCTTTCTATGGGAAGCTAAATGAGGTGGTGGTCAATAAGTTCAACTTGGGGGAGAAAACGGAGGACTCAAAGATTGTAAGAAAGATTCTTCGATCATTGCCGGAAAGTTTTCGTGCGAAAGTGACAGCAATTGAAGAGAGCAAGGACCTTGATGACATCAAAGTACAAGAGCTGGTTGGTTCTCTGCAGACTTATGAGATGTTGCTGCCCAATCAACGAAAGAGTAAATCTCTTGCTCTAAAGACCATCAATGAGAAGGTGGAAGATCAAGGCTCTTCGGGAGAAGATGTGGTTGACAAAGATGTAGCTTACCTTGTCAAAAATTTCAGGAAGTTCTTGAAATTCAAAAATAATGGCAAATTTGATGATAAAAGAAAATTCCAAAGTTCTGGAAGGGAGAAGAGGGATTTCAAAAAGAAAGATGGAAAAGAATCTCAACCCACACAAGGTGTCACTTGTTTCGAATGTAACGGGCATGGACACTTTAAGAAGGAATGTCCGAATTATTTGAAATCGAAAGGTAAAGTATATGCCACGACCTTGAGTGACTCGAATTCGTCTGACTCGAGAAATCAAGAGAGCTGTGATGGAGAGGGGAACTATTCAGCTTTTATGACTATTGCTCATGTTGAGTCTTCGGATGAGTTAAATCTACTTGTACGAGACCTTGGAGAACAAAGTGATGATGAATCACTAGGAATTGTTGAAGAATCGAATCTTTGAAGAAGATGAAAGCACAAAGAAATCTTTAAGAGAATTATAACTCACTCTTGGAGAAGTCGGGTGAGTACACAAGGGTGGCCAAGGCTGCTGTGAGAAAAAAAATGAAGAAGGCCGAGGAGGACTACAAAAGTCTCCTAATCCGATATAGGGAGGCCAAATGTGAGATTGAAACACTGAATGGTGAGCTATCCGAAACTTACACAAAAGTGAGATTTCTTGAGAATGAGGTTGTGCAAGCGAATGCTAAAATAAAGAGGGTCACCACCAAGAAGCTAGATGATGTTATATCATCTCAAAAGAGCTTTTCGCACAAATCCGGATTGGGGTATACCGGAGGAAGTAGTTCATCCGGAAATGTCACTAAAGAAGTAAAGTTTGTAAAGGCCAAAGATCCAGTTGTAACAGACCTTACTAGTGAGAAGCTCGAGGTGGAGGAGAAGAAGAATGTGCTGAACCAACGGATGCTTTGAATCCCCGTGTCGATCGTGGGCAGGTCTGAATCTCGTGCCAAGTCACGTCCACAACCACAAAGAGGTCCTAGAGGAACTTATGTGTGTCATTATTGCGGACTTCAAAGGCATACTCGACCAAATTGCCAAAAGCTGAGAGCAAAGAACAATGCAACTCCTCAAAGGTCGGGAGGACCCAGAAATGACAGGAGAACTTGGGCGGGTGATCAATCTAGAGATCAAAATGGAGATCCCGGAATGATGAACGTGATGAAGATGATTGGTGCATTCACCAACTGCTTGGAAAGCTTCTCACGAAGGTTTGAAAGCCTAACTCTCGTACCCAATCCTATAAGGAAATCACCCCAAACGCAAGTGACGTGTGGGTGAAAAAGGGTACTCATGCATAAGCATTACAACATGTCCATGCATTAATACTTCCTATGCTTTGTGACAATGTTTGTTTGGTTTGCTTGCTGTTTTTGATGTTGGTTGTTTGCTTATCTTCTTGTGAATATTTTTAATTTTGTTTTATCAATCTTTTTGTTTCTTGTGTCAAAAATCCAAAAATCACATAAAAATTAGAAAATCAAAAAGCTTGATTGACTTTGTTGAGTTTTGTCTCAAAACTTGTTTTGCCTTGTACCTTTGTGCTAATGGCTTTGTGCATTTTCGAGCATTGCTTGTTTTCATGCACCTATATCTCTCGAGGGAAAAATCTTGAAATCTATGTGATTGTTGTAAATAGATCTTCAAACTTGTCATGAATGATTAGTGAATGGTTATGTTGATCTTGAGACATGCATAGACTTGTGTCTATATATCTTCCCACTCTTTACTTTTGTTTTGCTAAAAGAGCTCACCAAATGTAAATCTCCAAATGAAAAGAGATATTGAGTGCAAAAGCCTGTCGCACATTCTAGTATTCGACTAGGAAAAAGGGTAAGCGACCTTATATTAAAGAGAATATTTATTCAAAAAGCCAAAGGCTTGTTCATTAAGTTGAAATGTAAAATATCTCTCTCACAATGAGAGATGATTGCCTCAAAAGATCAAAAAGATCAAATGTTATGATTGAAAGTGGAGTAAAATGATAAGCTCCAAGTTATGTTATCAAGTTGTGTGGGAGGTCATATATACATATTTGTATAATTGAGATGGGTCACATGATCTAGTGCTAATTGTGTATGTCTTGGTTGAATTGATCATTGAAGCTTCACATTAGACAAAGGACTATCTCATTGTTGATATCCACACACAACACACAAATTTATGTTCAATAAATGCCATATTCATTTGTGTGATTGTACTTGATGAAATGTGTTTTCACATGCTCAATCCTTGTTAATTCAAGCACAAAAATATTTTTGAGTGTTTTAGGTGTTTTTGGAAAGTATTTTGTTTAAAAAATCTGAAAATTTCAAAAATCCTGTTTTGCCCTATTTTTGCGGCTCGATCGCGGTATATGTCAAGTCGCGAGCCTCGATCGCATCTTCGCTGGTCATTTTTGGCGACTTGTTCGCGAGTGGAAGGTCCAAATCGCGAGGTTCACTCGAGAGATTTTCGCGGCTCGGATCGCGACTCATTCGCGGGTAGACCTTCCAGTCGCGAAAAACACTTAGAAAAATTTTCAATTTTTTGTTCTTGTGTGCTTTGGCGGCTTGAGTCATGGCGGCGTGTGTGGCGACTTAATCAAGTCGCGAAAATCGCGTGTTTAGCAGATACAAGAGCAGTTTTTTAAAACTTTTTTTTTTCAGTTTTTCCTCGAACTTTTGTGACTGTTCATCTTCTCTCTAAACTATCTCCCTCCCAAACACTCCGTGCTCCCATCTCCAATCTCCATTGTTGCATTTTTGTAGCTCAAAATCTTCAAATCACAGGTATGGGTTTTCAGTTTTGCACTCTTTTCTACTTAATTTTGTGCTTTTCTCTTTGATTTTTCGCATATGTTTGTGTTTTTAAAATGGGTTTGGGTTTCGATTTTTGCTCCTTGTTCATGCTTAGCTTGCGAATACTGCCGCTAGTTTTTGATGTGATCTTAGTTGATTCCTTATTGCTCTTCATCCTGTGCTTAGCTAAGTGATTATTTTATGTTATCCGAACTTTGAGCTATTGTGTTGTTTCAAAATGTTCCGTCGGTTCTTGTGAGTTTCACTGTGCTAAATATGCATGTTCTATTGTGTTAATCTTTGGGAGCTTCATTTAGTCTCTCGAATACGATTGTGTGTCATATCCATTTTTCCACTATATGTCTCATTGACATATATCTGCCTTTATGATAGTTTCTCCTTGTTGTTCATGTGTTTCCTATCTTAGGCTTGGTTTATCCATGTGATTGATCTAAGTAGCGTATTGTTTAAGTGTTCATAGTTCATTTGTGTGGATGATATCTCTTTGTTAATCATGGTACTGACTAGTTCTGCACATATATTGTTCTATGTTGTTGTGGCCTTTTCTGATTGTTCACACATGGCTCCCTCACCTTAGAAGAAGAAATCTACTGCAAAGAAGGCTGACAAGAGATTAAAAATGGATTCTAAACTGTTTAGGTCAGTCCATCACTTTGAGAGATACAAGGATAACTTCTTGCATGCAGGAATTATTCAAGAAAGGTTTGTAGATTTGGAGGACTTAAGACAAACCTTTATTCCTAGCTGTTTTGAAGGAAGAGGATGGGAAAAGCTTTTGAGTGATTTCCCTTTGGTGTGTGAACCCCTGATTAGGGAATTTTACTCAAATGTTGTGATAAAGGAGAATGAGTTAAATTGCTGGGTTAGAGGTAAAGAATTCATTTTGGATGCACATGTCATAGATGATGTACTAGGGCTTGAAGGTTTAGATGATGAGGAATTTATCAATTTCAAGGATAGGAGTGTTTTTATTGAAACAGTTCAACAAAGGATATGTGGGCAGAAAGAAGGGAAATGTTTAAATACCACTGCCTTTCCAGTGGACATGAGGTGTCTAACCATAATCATGATGTTTAACCTCTATCCCATTAAGAAATTGACTACAATCAATTGTGCTTGAGCAATTTTTCCGATGGATCTCAAAGAAAAGAACTTCATAGATATAAGTTCCCACATATTTGACACCATTGTGGATGAGACAAGAACAACATCTAGGCCAAAACCGATCTTTCCCGGTTTGCTAATGAGGATATTTAGAAGGAAGGGTGTTCCAATCCCTCAAGACATCAGCCACATGTCCACACCCTCTGCAATTAACAAGCTTACCTGCAAAAGGATTAGTGTTAGACTTCCAGGAGAAGAAGATGAAGGTGATGAAGGAGAGGGTGTCCCAATGGAGACTGATGCAGAGGCAGCGGGGCATGCATCCACCTCAACACCCGGGAGGAGTGGCAAAGGTCTAGAGCTTCAACTTCTTCGGATACACCTCCGGATGCTTTCCAAATCATTCTGAAAGACTTGATGGGATCGGGGAAGTTCAGACCGAGCACTCGAGCGGATGAGAGCCATGCGGACCGGATCGATGTATTGTCTCAAAAACTTGACAGACTTCACCACTCAAAGATAACCAATGACCCTTTGGCCATTCCGGTCAAAAAGGGGGAGAATATGACATGATGATGAAAAGCGAGAAAAGCAAATCTTAAGGGGGAGTAATGTGTTGAGGGGAGTTGTCAAAGTTATCTTTGACATCAAAATCGAAAACTTTGTTTTTTTATATATGCTTATGTTTTAGGGTATTTGGTGTATAGTTGTTTCTAACTCTTTATTTATACTCTTGGTTTAATCTTTAATATAATTTGATGATGTTATTCAAGTTGTTTTGTGTTTGTACCCATTTGCTTTTGTAAGCTTTTAGGGTTATTGTTTTATGCATAGTTTGTAGGCTTTATGGTATGTACCTTGCTTTATGCGGCCTTTATGCTTTTGTTGAAATCAGTACTTTAATCTAAATGTTATGCATTTTGGTTTATGTACTGTCACTCTTGTGCCCTTGTAGGATTGTTCCTAGATGCATATGCCTTGTGTGGTATGCATTAGTTGAGTGTTGAGCATACAAGTGTCTTGCCTTGTGCTTGTTAACTTGTATGTCCTTGTGTTCATTCCAAGTGTGAATGAGCACTGTGATCACTACCTGGTGGTGTTCACTTGGTTGATCAAGCCATGGTTTATATCTTAACTCCATCTTTGCTTGATCACATTCTGCCTGTTTCATATGCATGTATAATTTTTTGCTTACAATGATCATGGTGTATTGTTGTGTTTCAGGAGTATTATGTTCATATGATTCAAGTGCTTCACAGCTTCTAGAGTTAGGTGTGAGTGAGTTTTGTTCAACTGTTCCCAACTCACATGTTAAGTCTAGAGTCTGTTTTAGGGTTTTGTCACGGAATAGCCAAAGGGGGAGATTGTAAGGTTGAATTTATTCAACCATTTAATTGGCTTTATTCCGTGCCAAATTTGCTTGTAATTCAAATTTAGTAACCCTGTATTTAGGTGGGTTTGTTGTAAGGGTAGTGAGTGAGATAGAGTGAAGATTGCTCAAGAGTGTGCAAGAAAACAGAGAGTCGCGGCTGGGACTCGCGGGTGGACTCGCGTCTGCAAGCCGCCAGAAGCTGCACATGTGCCAAGCATGCTGGAAGATGAACAGTCATGCTAGCTGGAGCACTACAGGACAAAACAGGACAACTGGCCATACGGTTAACTCATGATCGGATCTCGCGACTTAGTCAAGCCGCGAGCCACCCCCTGTTTTGTAAAACCTGACGTTTCACATTCCTCTCCCACTCCAAAGATAAATACCCCTTTTACCCACGATTGAAAGAGAGCTTCCCGAGAGAGAATTTTAAGAGAGAAACCCTAAAGAAAAACCAGATTGTTTCACCCACAATCTCTACCTTAGAGTCTCTTCAAATTCCTCAACTCTCTTCCTCTCCATTGTCAAAACCTTGAGAGGCATTATACCAAACCTGGTTCTCACCATCATCATCACTGTGAGACAGTTGTTTGGAGTTAAGGGAAGCGATTAGGAAGGAGCCAATCTTCATTGGTTGATGCTATGGTATAGTAGCGGAATCCGGGAAGCTAGAAAAGAAAAAGGTTCAGCGCAACCTCGTTGGAGCAAGAAGCTTGGAGGGCTTAGGTGCACTAGGTAGATTAGGCTTGGAGGGTCTATTGCTGTCCTTGTATCCCAAACTGTATTTTCTAGTGGATTGATTACCGCTTGGAGGCGGCGGAGAGGTTTTTCGCCGAGGACTTCGGTTTCCTCTTCGATAACACATCGCGTGTTGTCTTTGTGTTTGCATCTTCCTTCCTCTCTATCTTTGCCTTTACATTATCTGCTGTGGTTTTATTTTGTTATGGCTTAGATAGTATTTAACCAATTTCGTATTATAGCATATGTTAAGTTTCCGCACACTAGTTGTTTGACATATTGCTTGTGTTGGTTAAGTTGTAATTTGGGGGTCTAAACGTTCAAAGGTGGTTTGTACACGTTTTTGAACTTTCAAGCTTTCCTTGTTTGCCTTTGCTAACAAGTTTAAATTAGCAGATATGAGGAATACATTGACTACATGTTCCCAGAGGAAACTCAGACGACTAATCTTAGAATATTGGAAGCTGCACATAAGTGGAAGAAGCAAAAGATTTCTCATAAAGACTGGCATGGTAACGTGCTTTTGTAGAATTGAAGCTTTTGGTTTAAATACATAATTGCTTTTTTAATGTTAATTGGGTGAAAATGAAGTAGCCTTTACAGTTAGTAGGGCAATAAGTTTTGCTAGAGAACTTTGCATTTCTAAGGTAGAGTTCGAAGGAGATAGTCAAAGAGTTGTCACAGCTATCAACAATCGGGCACCATCAAAAACCATGGTTTGGTCATGTTTATTGAAGAGATTTGGATGTTGTAAGAGATTTTTCATAAATATAGCTTCAAACATGTAAAAAGAGAGGGCAACCAGCTTGCTCATCTCCTTGCTAGAAAAGCGATTTATCTGCAGATCTTGATATATGGGTAGAAGATCTACCTTCTAAGTTGGATTTTGTAATCCAAGCTGATTTAGTTCATTTATAAAATCTTTTCTTACCGATTCCTCAAAAAATAAAAAATACAGTTCCAATCCAAAACATTGATGGGCATTTTTTTTCTTCTTCTTTCTTTTATGCTCTTATGAGAATGATTTCTACCGAATTTTGAATATGCAATGAAATAATTGTATGTTCATAGCATATCATTTCAACAATTGTGAATTTTTGTGTATGTATATATATATATATATTTGTGCATGATTGTGGTTTTTTTTTTTTTTTAAATAAAATAAAATCTTATTTTGAGGGTCAAGAGACTCCTTAAATAACCTTATTTATCAAGGGTTGTAAATATAAAATTTTTAAACCTTGGTTAAAGGTTATTTAAGGGTCTCTTGACCCCAAAAATAAGATTAGAGCACTTATTTTAAGGGCCACGAAGGCCGTTAAAATTTCCTTTTTGACGGTATATGTTTCGAAGGTTATCAATGGTCAATTGGACTCTTAAAATAATTTTTTTCAAGGTTTTTTTAAACCTTTTTTTAAGGGTTTTGACCCTTGAAAAAAGTCAGATTTGTTGTAGTGGGAATGGCGTGAAAAATACCAAGTATGGTTGGAAAACTACCAAGAATGACCAAAAAAGCTAGTTAGGGAGATGGAAAACATAAATAAATTCCAGAAAGGTCATCGAAAAGCCAGAAAATATTCTATTAAGATTGAGAAAGAACATTAAAGCAATTGAAGGAAATCACTGCCGTTGTAGTAGATGAAGCATATATAATGCTGGCTCCATTGCTAGAAACACCCTCTTTTTCTTTTTTTCTTTTTTGAGTTTTAATTTATGGCATTCGCTTTTGATAATAACTATTTATCATAACTACAGATTTCTTACCGTAGCTAGACATACCTTAAATATTCTAAACCAGCTCTTTTAAATTATTTGAAAAAAAAAATTAAGTGTATACAATCAATAAAAACCAAAACGGTCAAAAAACTGGAAAAAGAATTGGTTCTCGGTTTTTTGCAGTTCTTGACCGGTTTTCACCAGTTTTTAGCCAAATAATCTTTCTCTTTCAACATTAAAATCAAAATTAGAATTATATTTTAGTTTTCCTTAACTATGCATCAATTTCGCCAATAACTTTTTTTTTTCTTTTAAATATATTATGTCACAATAACGTTAAGTTGATTAAACATACTATCTATTGAAAAGTAAATAATAACAAAATCTAATATAAAAACTTAATTAGCAGTTATGTACCTCAAGTCTCAACAAGTAAAAAAATGGGTTTTAATTTATATATATATATATATATATGTATGTATGTATGTATGTATATATAATATAAATATAAATATAAAAATGCCCTCCTTAAATAGCAATTTTGTATCTCAAGTTCTCAAATTAAACCCTTAATTATAAAAGATCACAATTTTTATTTTTTAGATAGTTATAATATGCCGTTAATTTCACAACACGAACTCTTTTCCTCCAAAAACCTCTAAGCACTTTATCCATAGGGAGTTGTTAATTAAGTTACAAGACTCTCGAAAAGCACAAAATTATTTTGAATAAGAGATCAAATGTAATTATGTAAACCTATGTGTTAATCCTATACTAATAAAGAATTATTAGTCAATATATTTTCTTTACTGAACAGAGTTTTCCTTCCGAACTAGTTTGGAGAAATTTCATCCAACCTACTACATGATAGCTCAAATGATGGAATTTACATATATTTTTAGTTATATGAACTATTTAACAATGATATAATTAACTTATTTAAATGATTTAATAAGTCATGTAATTTAACACATGTGAGCAATATTATTATAAAGTTGCGATTTATAGCTATATTTTTATGCTGGTTTTAATTCTGTGTCAAATTTGATTGTATTTTTGTTCAATCATTTTCCTATATTTTTTGTGAGATTTAATGTAAAGGTTATGTATGAGAGTTTGGTGAAGATCTGTGAAGAATGAGATTTCGCGGCTGGCTTGCGAGTGACAACCCACGGAAGGTTACATGAGAAGCACATGCTGAAATCTGAAGAGTCTCATGCCAAGCTAGATTTCGCAAGTCACTTCGAGACTCGGGCCAAGTCGTGAGTGACCCGCGAAACTTACTGCCTGGTTTTAAAGTATGTTCATCTCATACCTTTACTAAGACTATATAAGCCCTAATTACCCACGAAATTGTAAGGATTTTTTCCAAGAAACTTTTGAGAAAGAAAACCCTAGCTACACACTTGAGAGTTAGAGATTGTATACGCACAATCATCTACACCATTTCTCTAAAAATTTTCTCTACTCCTACCTCTCCGTCTACACATCCTTGAGAGGTTCTTAGCCCAAACACATACTTCACCTAATCTGAGTGTTGAGAGAAGTTTTGGTGCATATGGGAAGGAAGAAGCTATTGATTAGCAGATGCAATTTGAAGCTAATTGCGAAATCTGGATAACTAGTGAAGACATGGCTCTGTGAAGCCCGTTGGTAATTGGAACTTGGAGGGTTCAAGTACATTGGGTTTATTAGTTTTGGAGGGTCATTTTGATATTCATGTACTCCAACTTTATTCACTAGTAGATCGATTTTGGCTTGAAGGGCCACAGAGAGGTTTTTCATTGAGTACTTCGATTTCCTCTTCGATAACACATTTCAGTGTTATCTTGTGTTTGTATCTCTCTTCCCTACTCTTTAAGCTTTACATTTATTGTTTATTGTACATGCTTATGCTTTATAGTAGTGTTCTAGTTTTATTACGATTCATTTACTCTTGTTCCGCACTTAGTTAAGTTAGAGTAAAAGTAATTAAGCCGTAATTTATATTTGAGGGTCTAAATTAGGTACAGTGTTTTACACTATTTGAGTTTTCAATTATGAACCATCAAAGCTTCAACCTTGTGTTTGAGTGGGGTGTTAGAGTTAATATTATGATGGTTGTTGTGTAATGGCCCAAGTGGTAGTCCAATCTAGTGTAAAGCTCGTCTAGTCCTACCCTCAACTCTACTACTATTATATAGACCTTATTAGAGTTATTGTAATCTACGACACTTCATCATATTATAAAAATGTTACCACATGGACTTTACACCATGGACATAGATCGTCTGACCGAACCATGTAATTTTTATCTTCTCTTTCTCTTTCTTATGCTCCCACTATCTTTACAATATATCTCTAAGAATAGTAATAGCTAAGTTAGATTTCTTCAACACGGTTTGGAAAAAATCTTAATCCATTTTTATGTGCCACTTGTGGGAGTGCGACAAATTTTCTCTGGTTTAAGAAGAAAAATATCTGAGATGTAATTGATAAATGAAGGTGACAAAGTATGCATTTAATTCATCGTGGAATGATTATATTAAAATAAAAATGTAATGAATAAATGAGTCATGATGGATTGATTATAACTATCATGCACCTTCACCATTTTCTATAAGGTTAGATGAAAGAAAGTTGCGTTGAAATTGTCACGTAGTGGAGGAACCACCAAAATATACATACTAATTTTTAAGGTCATAAAGAAGTATTGGAATTTTAACGTTTTACTCAAACTTTTGTAATTGGACAATAGGACTGTGTAAGCCCCTCACGAATGTAACACATTTCAATTATACCCTATTTTTTTAGGTCTATAAATAAGATCAGGGTAGGTTAATTAGCATTATCAAGTATCAATTGTCGAAATGAAAGCCATTATAATTGTCTGCTTTCTCTTGGCTTCCACATTTTTCATTCCTGCTTCAAATGCAGCACGAGAATTATCCGGTGTGAGCACTATTTTCAAGTCGAAAGTTGTGTTTTAATTTATTTTGCTGCATGCATGCTTATCGAACTGAACATTTGATATAGTTTATAGAAAACAGTTTATTGAGTAAGAGTTTACATGTCAGTTGCTCATTACATACGTTGAATAATAGTTTTAAATAGCTTATTTTAAGTAATTTTCTATGGATTTTTTTAGATTTTTTTATTTTTTTTTATTTTTTTATTTTTTTACATATTGCAATGGGTTTCATGATTTTGAAAGCATAAATTACCTCCTAAAGCATACAGTGTGTATCTGATAAATTCTACCCAAATACTGGTTGTTTGTTTGTTTGTTTTTTTTTTTTTTTTTTGATATATCTATCTTATGGCATCTATTCCATAATGACTATATTTATAATCAGATGAAAACACTAATTGGTTTTCGTTGTAGGCAATTGATTTAACTTTATATTTCTTATTTGATCATTAGAGACTTTACCAATTGAGATAATTAAAACCACAAATATATACACTATTAACTTTTAGTTTTGCAATATATCGGACTCTCTTGTTCCCAATTAGCATGGTTTCCTTTTTATGTTCATCAATTTGGTTATATTCTTATTACTTCATATATATGATATCTATATCTCAGCTGAATATAGAGCAGTAACTGATCCTACCAGAAGCCCAATTTCATGCAGTCGTGGATCACCATATACTTCGTGTCTCCCCTAGATTCCGCCACCAGAATCTAATTGTACCATCTACAGTAGTGGAGGTTGCCATCCTTAAACCACTTTGAGATAATAAGCATCATGGTTCAGCTAAAAGCACCATATATATATATATATATATATATAGGTTGTTTAATTATTCTCAGGATGATTGGTGACTATAAAAAAGTAATCCTTGTGTGATATATCATATATGGTTTGGGGTTTGTGATGCCTCTAATTCACAGTATTGTAATTTGCACTCAATATGCTACCGTCTTTTCTTTTTTCTTTACTTCACTTTTTCTCTCTCTTTTTTGTGAAAAGGAACCCCCGAGAACTATTTAGTTTGTTATAACATGTGCAAAATAAAATAACTGAAAAAACTTGATCCATTGGCTATATAGCTTAATTATTCGAGGGACTTCCATGCAAATTCTAAATATAATCTCTTCCAGTGAATCCTATAACGTACAAGGTATAGGAATTATATTGTCCACAATTATGGGAAATATGGACAAATGATAAACACGTCATATAATTTATTCATAGAAAAATCTGAAAATGAAAATTGCAAATGGACTTTCAAGTTTCAATACATAAAAAACCCGCATGCATGTTTTTCCGGCTGAACAACTCAAAAAATAAAGAATAGAAGTATCATTAATTTTATCATGCTCGTTTTAAGTTCAAAGTACCATTTTGTACAAATAAGAATTCCATAGGGTATTTATATGAACAGCTTGATCAGTGAGTAGTATTATTCTATTTATACTTTTTATTCATAACTTGATCAGTGACTAGTGAGTAGTATTATTTCGTTTCATAACTATTCCGAAAATCCATTTTCTTCGTCTCTGTCAAATCACAATATTACATCAATACTTAAACTATCTAAAATTCTAAATTTAAGACTAAAATAAGCTTTTGTAAAATATTAATGGACAAAATTAATAAAGAGATAATAGAATTATAGTTGAGTTCTAGTGAAATAAAACATTAGAAAACTATTAGTAATCTATAGTACTATTTAAGGGTTTTCCTTGTTTTGATTTCTCAATTTCGATTCTCAAAATACTCTCAAATTTACTAATTTGTAAAATTTAAATAGTAGGGTTATATATGTAATTTTTCTAATTTAAAAACTCCTAAATTTTTGCAAAATTAAAAAAAGCATTTTTGCAAACTATTTGTTCCTTGAATAATTGACTCCCACTCTTCAAACACCATACACAACCATCCCACTAACTTCCCACTAAATCAAAATCTCCTAGGATCAGTTGCTACTTTTATATCTCTATCTCCCCCACTTTTACTTGCTCTTCTACTCATTTTTCAATTCCAAATAATCTCATTCGAACTACTCCTATTTTAGATTCAGTTTTCACCTTGCACACGTTACTCCATTACTCTAGAGAAAAAAAATAGAATGAATTATAGGGCTGGTGACTCACCAATCTAGCCTTCCATCAAACAATTTTAAAGAATTTTCTTCAACTCTTGCCTTTTCAACCAAAGCCCACGATGATGCTGAGCAATTCCTAAGATCCCCTTAATTGCACATTTCCCACTGTTTGGATTTTTCCTAAGTTAATTTCATCAATTCAACTACATTTATAAATGAAAACTATTTCAACAAAAGAGAAATTCATTCGTGCTAAGATATTCCTCTAACAAATTTAGTTTCTAGCCTTGGGTACATGCCAATAAAAAATGGCACATAAAATTACAATCTCATGTAAAGGTGAATAAAAAGTAATCTTCAAATATATATATATATATATATATAGATATATTTTTTAATAAAAGGGTGTCATTGGAATTATAGTAAACTACATATTCATGATTATGTCATATGTTTGTTTCTGCTAATCGGCTGTTCATATTGGCAGGTGTTAAGTCTTTCAATTGTTCTATGTCTATGTTTATTGGAACGGAAATCATATTTATTTATTCACAAAAAATAAAAACAAATATTACCCATAAATATTTCTCATCCCATTGGCCCACAAATATTTCTTATTTCATTATCTAAATTAGGCTACGATATAAACCATCACAAAAAAACTCAAAACTCATATCTTATCCAATTTCATTATCATTATTTAGCTAAACCCAAAACCAACTCTATGAGCCCAATGCACACATCCCATTCTTTTTAAAGCCCAAAACTACTTATGCTTGACAATATTTCAAAGTCCATGGTTCAAGCTCATGGCAAATTGTTTATTAAAACCCAATTTTTAATGGCAACATCAAAGCCCAATGCTACATGGCACCATTAAAGCCCAATTTTCATTGGTAATATCAAAGGCCCGATTCACATTGATAATTTATCAAAAGTTAATTCATATTGGCAATATCAAAAGTCCAATTATTTTTAGTAATATCAAAAACTCAATTCTCATTGGCAATATTGAAAGTTTAATTCTACAATATCAAATGCCTAATTTACGTTAGCACTATTAAAAGCCCAAGCTAGCTATTTCGTACTATTTAGTAAAAAAACCCAAGTTTATTAATACTTGTTAGATACTATATCATAAGTATTTTACTTAAAGTCCAATGATAAACAATACTTTAAGTTCTTAAACCTGTTACTATAATATTACAAGCCCATGGAATCTATGGCAATTATCTATTCTCAAAACCAATAGCAATCATCTTATAAAAGCTCACAAAAAGTTATGATTATTTATCTTAGACCCATGCCATTTATTTATGTCATACCATATTATAAACCCATTGAATTTATATAAGAACCCATGGTCACTATTTATCTTAAATCACAACATATATAATATTTATCTCCAAAACTCATGGTAATTATTCATCCTACAAGCCCATTATGATTATCTATCAAAAACCCATAAGAATATGACAAATATAATCCATCAAGTATTTTAAAGTAATCAAACTCATATCAAGTACTAAGCTATACAAACTATTATGGGAATTAGTACCCAAAACATATTATAAGTATTGAAACCCTAAAACAGATTCAATTTTACTAACAACCAAAGCCTATGTGGGATAGAAAACCATGGCAACACATAGCAACCTTGTCCACTTTGTAGGACTCAATGAGTGGAAGCAAATGAGTAAGCCCGAGTGAGGAGAATCACTAAAAGAAGGCCCGGTGGAAGTACCCGGTTGAAGTACCCAGCAAAAATACTCTAGTGGAAGTACTCCAAAAGCTAAGATAGCTGGGGCTAGTTGTCTCTTAATTTTAGCAACTGAAACCTATTGATTATGACAAGACCGAAGGGCTAAAGCTGACATGCAAGAGCCGAGGTCAGCTTATTTTCTACTTCTTCTCCAAGTTTTGGTCAAAGGAGAAGGGAAGCCATAACCAAGACATCCAAGTTCATGAAATTCTCAACTAATTAAATAGCTTATTTTCTTACTAAAAATATATGTAATTGATTCATGAACCAAGCCCATGAATCCCGAAAGAGGAAATTTAGGGAAAAGTGGTTTGGAGGGCATAAATGACTGTCTGACAGAAGCTCCCAGCAGAGGCGGTAATAGTTGACACCTGGCTTAGAGTGTCAACCAACCCTTTTGAGCTATGATCCTAGTTGTAGCAAGTAAGATCTCTAGTCCTCATATAAGCTCTAATCCTATTAGACGAAATTAATCTTCAAATCCTAGCATTTAATGCATAGATTAGGAGCATCTCAGCCTCCAACTACATTACCCAAATAAGCAAAACACTCTAAAAAGCAAGTCTCACCATTTTGAGCCAAATTTCAAGAGAGATATTCTAAGATTTTGTTGTTGGTCAAACCTAGTCCTCTCTAAATTTTGCTAATCAATCCCTTAAGCTTCACTATAAAAGGAACTATTATCAACTCATCAAAGACACTAGATCCTATCATAAAATTTCTCACCCATCATGCTATTTTCAACTTATAAGTTAGTCACTTAGTTCATAAACTACCTTTTAGTCCATAAATACCCATTCCATCTTATCGAAAAATCTCAGCACCTTAAAATAGCCATAAATAGCCCCTTTTCTACATCATAGCTGAAAATGACTAAATATTATTCTATCTCTCTTCCATACTTCCATATATTCACTCATATTTTCCATAAAGTCACCCCCATCACTTATTATATACATATATTCTTTATTATGGGCATGATATGGCACATAGAGATATTGTTTAAACATTTGATGCACTAGATGGACACTATTTCTCTCCCTTTATTCCATCCTAAGTTTTCCTCTTTTATTTGTAATTATGGAGCATTTAATTCTTGTATATTGCTATTACAATAAAGGTTATAATGTTTTGGATACTATAGAAGTTTTTTCTTATGTTGAATTAATAATAATGAAAAAAGTATATGATTTTTTTACTATGTAAACACAATTATTAATCTATCAAACGTCTATCGCTGGAGATCTTCCATATTCACTGTTTGCTCCTTTTCCTCTTGTTTACTTGTTATGATGAACTCACTTTTATATTAACCAACTATTGTGAAAATGCATTTTGGGTTTTGTTGTTATTCTTTCTAAGATGAAACATATATTCCGAGCTAAGGGTGAACCCATGCCATCACATGACACCAAAAGTCTTTGGGCCATGCCTTGAAGCCCAACATTAAGTATTTGATTTGACCTCCTTAAATATTTTATTAAGGGGATAATAATAATGGAGGAAATGCATGATTTTCAATATGTGAACACATTTATTAATTTTCCAGACATCTACCACTAGTTGTTTCTTTTGTTTAACTATCTTTGCAAGAGGTATTATTGAGGCCTTATCATAACTTTTGTTGGATACAATCTGGACCTTGAGCAAAAATGAGTCTTTCACACTTCACCAATAGCCTTTGGGCCATATTTTAAGCCCAAAGTAGAGTGTCGGTTTTGGCTTCCTAAATATCATATTGGTAATGATAAACACCCCCAACAGCCATTTTAGTAGAAGTGGGAGTTTTTCCTTTTCTTTCGTCTTTCCTCAATGGAGTATATTTTTAGGTGTCTGCAATTTTATCAGAAGTTCATTCGATTACCAACAAAGTCTTGAATTATATAATTGTTTTTTTTTCCTTAATTTATTAATACTTTGATTCTGGGATATATCAACCAGCAACTAGTGGAACTTGGTATTTGATTTTGGGTTTTTTTTTTCTTTGATTTGTTGGTGCCATTTGTATTTAATGTTATTTTACAAATTAAAAAAAAAAAAAAAAAAAATTTCTATCAATCTCATTAAGCCCAATGCCCTTTGATGAACAAAACTTTAAATAAGCCTCAAGATCTAATTAAGAATGCCCAAACCGGTCATGGCATAGCTGAGGTTGAAAATTTGGAATGGATAGTGAGGTTGAAGTAGCCACGGCACTTTTAGGTTGAATGTGAAGGTGGAGGTGTGTAGATCAACGGTGTCTAGTTCTGACTATTGGTGAAGATTTAAGATTGCTCGATTACATGGGTAATGTGAGATTCGTCTGGATAAGTGATGAAATGTATTAGTAAGAGCATTTACATCCCAAAATTCTATCTCATCCTATTTTACCATCCCAAAAAGCTACTTTATCAATTACACCATACTATGTTACAATACTCTCAAGATCCCAACTTTTATTTTATAATATAACACATTAAAATAATATTTCTACACAATAAAATAATATATCCCAAAACCCAAATAAAAACAAAAACCCAAAACCCAAAAACCCGGTGAGAGAGAGAGAGAGAGAGAGAGAGAGAGGAATTGATAAAGTAAGTGAATAAAATATTAGTTTTTTTTTTTTTTTTTTTAGAATTGAGCAACAGTGCAATTCTATCTTTAGAATTGCACTATAGCACTATTGCAAATTTTTTTGCAATAGTTGGTTTTTACAAGTCCGAATGTATGGGAGGTTTTGGACTTTTATGCTACATTTTCCCTACATATGGCATAAACCTGGCATAAACCATTCCCAATGTGAATGCTCTAAGAGCATTCACATCTGAAAATGCTATCCAATCCCATTTTACCATCCCAAAAAGCTACTTTATCAATTATACCATACCATTTTACAATACACCTAACATCCCAACTTTTATTTTCCTATTCAACTTATTAAAATAATATATAATACCTAATAAAATAATCTAATCTAATCTCTCTTACTTCATTCTCCACCAACAATCTGTTTATCTTTTCCTCACTATCTCCCTTTCAACCACCTATCACCACCACCTCTGTCACAAGAAACCCACCACTACCAATGCTAAAAAAACCCATCACCACCACCTCTGCCACAAGAAACCCACAAAAACACAAAAAAAAAAAAAAAAAAAAAAAAAATCAAAGAAATCAAATAATCCACCAGCACCATAACAACACAAAAAAATCCACAACAACACAAATAATCCACCACCACATAAACAAAATAACACAAAAATCCAATGAAAAATCCACCACCAACACAGCAACAACACAAAAAGTCAAATAAACCACCACAGCAACAACACAAAAAAATAATAATAAAAATAAAAATAAAAATAAAAAATTCCAAGAAAAATCCACCACGGCAAATCCACAAGAACAACACACCCACCACCACCATAGACAAAAAACCCACAAAAAATTAAATAAAAATTCACATCAAAACCCACTAGAAATCAAACCCATTACCACCGTGAGGCACTGGAAATCAAACCCAAAACCCTCCCAGAATTCACACACCACCGCAAGGCACATGACACCAATCTCACCAAGCCACACACCACGCCACGCCCACGCCGACTTCCAACCCAGCTCCAGTGGCATGCTTAAAAATAGAAGATAGAAATGTGAGAGAGGGAGTGAGGATGAAAAGAAAAACTAAGTGTACGCCAATGTTCACGCCGACCTCCAACCCAACTCCAATAGTTTGCTTAGAAGAAGAAGATAGAGAGATGTGAGAGAGGGATGAGGATGAAAAAAAAAAAAAAAAAAAACTAAAAACTAAAAAAATAAAATAAAAACTGAGTGCAAGAGAGAGAGAAAACAAATAATAAAATATTTATCCAAGTTGCTACAATTGCATCTTACTTTTAAGACAAAAGATATGGCAATATTGTAAAAAATTTTAGAATTTTACAAGTTTAGCAGGCCGGATGTAGAGGATTTTTGAGGCTTAATGCTAAATATTGCTAACATATGGCATTTAAAATCCCAGATGTGAATGCTCGGCTTATTAGACCACTCATATTGCAAGCTAGGCGATGATGTGTTTATTTTCATTTGTTGTTATTTTATTATTGGTCCACTTGGCATTTTTAATATTATTAAAACTTATTATTATCATTTCATTAGCCATGTTAGCTTCATGTGTGACAATAATCCCCAAATTAACTGCTATTAAAATATTAAAACCAAAATATAAGGACTAAAATAATGTTTTTGCCTTTATTTTAAAACCTTCATTTAATTTTTTTTTTCTTTTATATTTAAGACCAAAAAATAAATAAATAGATAGGCGATAAATTAGCGAGTCCAACGTCCTAGGGAGATTTTTTATAACACTGAACCTACACTACTCGAACGAAAGCAGGAAAATATGACCAAACTCAGAAAATATTTCTTCTACCATTAATCCTCAATGGCGTTCCCATGTGCATCATCTCTGAAGATATTTCCTCTTTCATCGTTCTGTCGTTGTTTTCCTCCTCAAAATGATTTCACCTTCTTTTCTACATCACCATCTCCATATGTCCCCAAGACTCATTCTGAAAAGCCTTCCAAACTCGTAAAAAAACTCTTTCAACTCCTCCTTTCGCCTTTCATATCAATTCTCTGCCGTGGAAAGACGACTATGATAATGATCATACGATAATTGCAGCTTTGACGAAGCTGTCATGCTCTTCAATGACAGAGAATACTATAAGTGCCATGACTATCTTGAAGCTCTCTAGAACATGGCCCAAGAGCCTACCAGAACTCTTATTCATGGCATTCTTCAATGTGCTGTAGGATTTCATCACCTCTTGAACCCGGTTGGTACTTCATTTGTAGGTTTAGCTTTATTAATTTATTGGTTTATTTTATTTACTTCCTTTTTTTTCAAAATTTTGTTATTGGGTTTTTGTGTTAACGTATATTAGGGTATGTGGGCTTTAGGCCCACCTTGTTTACTTGTATAACACTCTTACTTGTACTGCACACTCTGCCTCCTATATAAAGGCACTTATGTATATTCTATTACTCAATGAAATACAATACAATTATTCTGTATTGCTAACATGGTATCAGAGCCACTGCTCTCGATCCTTGATGTGCCACTCTTAAGCAGTCTTGTCTTCTTGGGTGTCCTCTGCAGCCGTTTTTGTGAGCAAAGACCCGCTGCCTTCATCGCGACTCCAGTACATCAAAGACCACTGCCTTGCTGCTGCCACCGCTTCCGCTTCTCCAATCGGACCACAGATAGCATCATTGGAAAGTAGTCTCTCCGATCTGCCTTTACGGGAAATTTCGTCTTCATCGGACCTCCCACGCGCCCCCACGCGGCGCCCGGATTCTCGGCATCATAGCCACGCGCCTCCACGCGCCGCCACTCGCGTCTCTGTCTCGATCCACGCCGCCACGCGCGTCCTGTCTCTGACACGTGCCGCCATGCGCTCCACACGCCGGAACACTGTTCGGCGACGTCATCACCTGTGCCACGTCAACCCTAGCTGCATCAGCATCCACCGATCTGCTGACGTCATCGCCACGTCATCCTGTGACGTCATATGCCTGATCGTTGACCGTTGACTTTGATTAGGTTGACCGTTGACTTTTGACCAGAGTTGACTTTTTGCGGTCAGAGTCCTCCTAACCCGATTTTTTGCGTAGATTTCGTTTTTGCGCTCCATTTTTGCATATTTTGCTTCTAAATGAGAAATAAGGACAGGTCTTCTTCTTGTTGCAATAATCGCCGCCAACAATCCAACAAACGTCTTTGCGGTTTTTACAAACGTTTTGGCCACAATATTGAGACTTGCTATCATCGCAACAAATCACCTGTGTCTATATCCGCTGCTACTATTGCCAACACTAAGAGTGTCCAACCAATGACTCTCGTCTCTGCACAATCTAAGTCTTCGGGACGCACTTTCACCATGTCCACAGATGACATTAAAAACATCATGGCCAATGCCATTCGTATGGTTGGTAATGCATCTTATTCCTCTTCTCTCTCGACTTTATCGGTATGTCTCATTCCTCTTGGCTTATGGATTGTGCTTGTTGCAATCACATGACTCCTCACTCGTCTTTATTTTCTGAACTTAAACCTCTACCACACCCTCTTAATATTCACACAGCAAATGGTTCCACTATGCCTGGTCATATTATAGGTTCCGTTTCAACCGCCAATCTCTCGGTTCCTAGTGTCTTTAATGTTCCTGACCTTTCTTACAATTTATTTTCTGTTGGCCAATTAGCCGAGTTAGGTCATCGCATTATCTTTGATTATTCTGGGTGTATTGTGCAGGATCCAAGGACGGGACAGGAGTTTGGGACCGGTCCCAGAGTTGGGTGTATGTTTCCCGTGGACAACCTTCGTCTTCCACTTGTTGCCCCTGTTTCATTGTTGCAGCTGCTGCAGTTTCTTCTACTCCTTCCCTTGCACTTTGGCATGCTCGACTTGGTCACGCATCTTCCTCTCGTGTACAACAATTGGCTTCTAGAGGTTTGTTAAGTTCGGTGTCTCTGAGAAAATTTTGATTGTGTTTCATGTCGATTAGGAAAACAACCAGCTTTGTCTTTCAATACTAGTGAATCAATATCTATTGATATCTTTGACCTTATTCATTCTGATGTTTGGGGGCCTTCCTTTGTCTCTAGTATTGGTGGGTCTCGATATTTTGTTGTCTTTGTTGATGATTACTCTCGCTATAGCTGGATTTTTAATATGAAACATCGTTACGAGTTATTGCAAGTATATTCTAATTTTGCAAAAATGGTTGAAACTCAATTTTCAAAACGTATTAAAATTTTTCGATCTGAAAATGCTCTTGAATACACTCAATATGCCTTCCAAGCTGTTTTGCATTCCTATGGCAATGTTCATCAACTAACTTGTCTAGGTACCTCTCAAAGAAAATGGTAGAGCCGAACGAAAACTTCGCCATATTCTTGACAATGTTCGTGCTCTTCTCTCTGCCAAAGTTCCTGCTCCTTTTTGGGGTGAAGTCGCCCTTCATGCTGTTCATGCTATTAATCGCATTCCAAGTCCTGTTATTTAAAATCAAACTCCATATGAGCGCCTTTTTGGGTCACCTCCAGACTATCACCACCTTCGCTCCTTCGATTCTGCTTGTTTCGTTCTTCTTCAGCCACATGAGCATAACAAACTTGAGCCTCGGTCAAGGCTTTGTTGTTTTCTTGGCTATGGCGAAACTCAAAAGGGGTATCGGTGTTATCATCCTGTCTCTCATCGTCTTCGTATCTCTCGCAATGTTGTCATTTGGGAACATCGCTCCTTTGTCGAGCTCTCTCACTTCCGTGCCTCCTTATCTTCCTCCTCTGTTTTAGATTTTTTTCCGGATGAGGCACATATTCCTTCTCAGAATCGCTCCCCGATCCTCCTATAGTTGCTCCCGATCCGCCTATAGACTTCTCTGTCCAACCACCAGATACCTTTGATCCCTTTCCTAGTTCACCCTTTAATGAACAGGTGGAAGATGCACGGGTTGAAGACAAGCTACCCAACCCTGAGCTTAGGTCCCCTGCTCCCGCTCCGCTTGAAGATCTTGCACAAGACATTCCACCTCGCCACTCAACTCGGGTAAGATCCGTTCCTACACATTTACTTGATTATCATTGTTACACTGCATGAGCCTCACACCTATCGTGAGGCTTCCATTGACACTTTATGGCGGATTGTAATGAAAGAGGAACTTGATGCATTATCTAAAAACCATACTTGGGATTTGGTGAATCTCCCCCCTAGGAAATCTGTGGTTGGTTGTAAGTGGATCTACAAGATTAAGATTCGCTCTGATGGGTCCATTGAGCGCTACAAAGCTCGTCTTGTTGCAAAAGGTTTTACACAGGAGTGTGGGATTGATTATGAAGAGACCTTTGCTCCAGTTGCTCGTATCTCATCTGTTCGAGCTCTCTTAGCTATTGCTGCTACCAGAAAATGGGACCTTTTTCGGATAGATGTCAAAAATGCATTCCTTAATGGGGATTTAAGTGAAGAAGTTTATATGCAAGCTCCTCCTGGTCTTTCTATTGAATCAAATAAGGTTTGTTACCTTCGGCGTGCTCTTTATGGCTTTAAACAAGCTCCATGAGCTTGGCTTGCCAAATTCAGCTCTACCATCTCTCGCTTAGGTTACATGGCCAATCATTATGATTCTGCCTTATTTTTTCATCGCACCGACAAAGGCACTATTTTACTTCTCCTGTATGTGGATGATATGATCATAACTGGTGATGACCTCGGTGGCATTCAAGAACTCAAGGATTTTCTCGGTCAGCAGTTTGAGATGAAAGATCTTAGCCATCTCGGCTACTTCTTGGGTCTTGAAATCACTCATTCTACTGAGATGGACTTTATGTTACTCAAGCCAAGTATGCCTCTGAACTCTTGTCTCGAGCTGGACTCACTGATAGCAAGACTGTTGACACTCCAGTTGAGTTTAATGCGCATCTGACTCCGTCAGGGGAGAAACCATTGTCTAATCCCTTTCTTTACGGACGCTTGGTTGGCAACCTAGTTTATCTCACTGTCACTCGTCCGGACATTTCCTATCTTGTTCATCGGTGAGTCAGTATCTATCTGCTCCACGATTGACTCATTATGCTGCTGTTCTGCGTATTCTTTGATACCTAAAGGATACTCTCTTCCATGGTCTTTTCTACTCTACTCGGTCTCCTCTTGTTCTCCGTGCATTTTCTCGATCTTTGATTGGGCAGGAGATCCCACTGATCGCAGTTCCACCACTGGTTATTGCTTTCTTCTTGGTTCTTCTCTGGTTATCGCAGTTCCACCACAAACTCATGTGGCCCGCTCCAAGATCTTGAAGCGAGAATATCGTGCCCTTACTGATACCACATCCGAGCTCCTTTGGCTACGGTGGCTTCTCAAAGACTTAGGTGTGTCCACATCCTCCGCTACTCCTCTTTATTGTGACAACCAGAGTGCCATTCATATTGCTCACAATGATGTCTTCCATGAACGAACTAAACACATCGAGATCAATTGTCATTTTATCCGTTATCATCTTGTCCATGGTGCTCTCAAGCTGATCTCGCTTTCTTCTAAAGATCAACTTGTAGATATCTTCACCAAGTCACATCCTAAAGGACGTCTTCGCACTTTGGTTGACAACCTCAAGTTGGTCTCACATCCACCTTGAGTTTGAGGGGGCTCGTTAACGTATATTAGGGTATGTGAGCTTTAGGCCCACCTTGTTTACTTGTATAGCACTCTTACTTGTACTGCACACTCTGCCTTCTATATAAAGGCACTTATGTATATTCTATTACTCAATGAAATACAATACAATTATTCTGTATTTCTAACATGATGGTTTGTGGTAAATTAGAACCATAAAGGAGCCATGATGGAGCTAGGAGAGGGACCCTGTAAGCTAAGAAAGATGAATTTTGTGAGTGGACCATTTCATCAATTTGAGCAAGAGATTTCTGCAGTTCTGGATTTTATTTATTAGACCCAGATTGAGTTAGCTGCCTGTGAGTGAGTCTATATCCAATTTTTTTTTTCTTTTTTCTAATAAGTATATATCCCATTTGCATTGCTTTTAAGTTTAAGTTATTTTTGCAGCAGGCATCCCATTAGCTAAACAACATAAATAATAATCCTATGGTTGTGAGTCTTGTGACTACTGACTAGTTGGTTAGAAATTAGAATTCAATTGGAATTCTAGCTCTTTTATTTATTTATCTTTTTCATAAACAATAGGATTTTAACCAATGACGTTTTCTTTACAATCAATTTTGTTTATCATAAAACTAAAACACCAATTAATTCTTAGTGTAGATGAGATTCGAAATTTTGAATCCAAGTCCATTATACAGTTGGAATTGTAGCTTTAAGGTGCCTTCTTTATCACAAGGAATGCAGTGGACATAAATATACACAAATTAGTTGTCTTCCATGAAAACCTTGGCCTTGAATTCATTATTGTGTGTTTGTCTTAATTTATCAGAAACCACGTAAAAGACCTGAACTTCATACAATGTTTCATAGTAGTTATTAAGTATTTATTTGTCAATTAAAGACTTGAATTAAATCATTTCAATTTAAGACCTCTATCTATTTCTATTATTCTAAACAGTAACAGAGCTTATAAAAGTGGAAAACCCATTTATTAAATTTTGCATTTCACCTAGGCCCTTGTTAATAAATCAATTTGATAACCACTAAACAAAAAGAGCAGTAATGAGAAAGTTTCGCTTAAAGTGAGAAAGTGATTGCCAATATTTTTAAACAATAAAATTTCAAAAGATTGAATTTATCAAACAACTAAAAAGGTTAAGGTGGACCCCAAATCTGATTTTGTTCTTACCATGTTATTTAGTCATAACTCGCTAAGAAACCCTGCATACGCCTAACAGTACAAACCTCAACTCCTTTCCACATCCTCCAAGTCTCAAAAAAATAAAAATAAAAGTCTCAATAATGAATTGGAAGGCTCTTTTTTATTAGGGTTTTGATTATCTTACGTCTACTATTTTACAATTTTTTTTTATATATTTACTTTTATGTGTTAAAATATGGACATTCCTGCATCAATTATGGATATGTTTGTGAAAGAGTGGATATATATAAAAAAAAAATTTACATCCACTTTTATGTGTTAAAATATAAACATTCCCGCATCAATTATGAATAGGTTTGTGAAATATTGGATATATATATTAATGCTTAAGTACTATAAGAAAAGTATCTATTATCATATATAGACCAAATTCAATGGCTATTCAGTGATTGACCCCTACAACAAAAGAAGAGCACCAATGATGTGGATTGTTGTGGTTGGGCTAACTAGGACACATTGTTGGAATTGCATGTTGACATATTACAATTGATACGCTCCTAACATGTAACTAATCAATCTGTATTATATTGTAGTAATAAATCTAACACTTCGATCTTATTGGTATGAAGGAAATGTCTGATTATATTTCCTGGATTTTGACAGGCACTAATGATCTTTGTCTTACAATGGATCGATCAGAGAGATCATACCAACTTCTCGCTGGCTACGGCGCTGGACAGCATCTATATAGTCTTCAAAGTGACCTTAATCAAATAGTGTACATTAAGTTCTACCCGGACAAAATGGTCTTATATCCTTTTCACCCAAATTATATAGCATTATGCCTCCTTTCCCAAACTAATTAGGAAAATGCCCCTCTTTTGTAACTTGATTTTCTCAAAATCGAGTTTTAAAATTTAAAAAAAAAAAAAATCTAGCCCTATAGTGACGTTTTTAAGGGCCTATAGTGACGTTTTAAGGATCTATAGTGACATTTTGTAACTTGATCTCCATGAAATCGAGTTACAAAACGCTACTATAGGTCCTTAAAAACGTCACTATAGATCCTTAAAAGCGTCACTATAGGGCTTAACTCGATTTTAAGAAAGTCAAGTTTTAAAAGATGGACATTTTTCTAATTAGTTTGGGAAGGAGGGCATAAGGCTATATAATTTGGGTGGAAAGGGCATAAGGCAATTTTGTTCTATTCTACCCCCAAAGGTCTTATGGTACCAATATGGCACCAAAGGTAAAAGCTTCCAATCCTTAATGCAACCAAAGAACACCTTCTAGCCTTCAAGTATAGATGAATTTATGCTAAAAGCAATTGTGTAGTGTTTTTTTTTTTTTTTTTTTTTTAATAAACAACAATTATGTAGTTATTGTAGATATTAGTTGGTTGAATGGGCTTAAAATTAGATCCCACTTACAATAAGGTAGAGTTAGGGCATTTTATACTCTCACATATGTTATTTCACATCCATTTTCATGGTTTTAAATGCGGTCATTTTCACATCAATTGTGCATATTGATGTGTACAAAGTAGTGTATAGAAATGATTACTCTTCTTTCGATTGAATATTGGAACCCATCATACTCCGCCCATCCCTTTTAAATAAGCTTGACACTTTCTCTTTCAAAAATTTCATTTTGGATTAAGATTACTCCTCTTTCGATTGAATATTGGAATCTAACATATCGGAGTTGTTGGAATCTAACATATCGGAGTTGGTAGGTCCATTTATTCTGATCCATCACTAAGAACCAACAAAGAATTGGTTATGCACTTATGCTCCACTATCTGATGTGGATTTGGGGAATGGCAAATACATGGAAGCTATCATTGAGTATCCTGGTGACTCCACCCATATGTGATAAATGCAAGCTATTTCATAAGGTTATGGCAAGACCTAAGGAGTCTAGGAAGGCTAATGGTTTTGAAGATGATAGGAGGGAGTCACGGTATTGCCCTTAACAAAGTTTTCCACCAACTTGTTACAAGATATTATGAACATGCTTAACTCCTTTACAATTTGGTCAGCAAACCATGAAATTAAAAACTCTAATTTTTGTGATCTTAGCAAGATGAGCTCTTTTGTGTAATCAAGAAGGAATTAGACCAAAATTTCCTTGAGTTTAATATAAACTCTTTTCAATGCAGCTAATCAAGTCAAAACAATACATCTTTCTCAAAAAAAAAAAAAAAAAAAAAAAAAAAAAAAAAAAAAAGGAAGAAGAAGAAGAATTATTCTCATCTTGTCAATCCTTCCCTCTCCTCTCCTCCATCTCCCTCTATTCTAAACATATCATTATATGACAAGTTTCTCTTCCATTGCTCTTAGTGCCTTCTAGCTTGAATCCACAAGTTATACTTATTTTAAAAAATTCTATTTATTATACTATTAAAGTCTGTTGATGCCCAATTTTGCAAATCCATATCCAAAAGCCCATGAGGAAGAAAACCCAATGAAAAGTAAGGCCCAAAGACCCACCAAGAAGACCGAAGAGCAAGAAAGGTCCAAAGAAAGAAGTGCAAGGGAAATGGATTTGCAACAAAATACAAATCTGCATGAGAATACGATTCTTTGGCAGAATGGCTTCGGCAGACAAAGACAAATTGGGCCCAAGACCCTTTTGATCCAGTCAACATTATTTGGCCCATAAAGGCCCAAATTCTTTTGTACGAAAGGATAGACGTGAAAACTGATATGAAAAAGCACGATGAAAAGAAACAAGGAACGGCAAGAAGTGTCGGCAGTAGGAAGAGAGAAAAACACTAAAAGAGGGAGACCGAATGGAGGGAAGCACTTATGGGGGAAAACTGAAAGTTCAAATATGTGTATAAACACCCTTGAACGTTTAGACCCCCAATTTACAAATTAACCAATTCAAGCTTTATGTCAAACAACTAGTGTGCAGAAAATGAACAAAAGCTATAATATAGAATTGGAAAAACTATCTAAGCCAAATCAAAATCACAACCCACAGCAGATAATAAAAGGTAAAGATAAAAGGGAAGGAAGATGCAAACACAAAGACAACATGCGATGTGTTATCGAAGAGGAAACCGAAGCCCTCGGCGTAAAACCTCTCCGCCGCCCTCCAAGCGGTAAACAATCCACTAGAAAATGTAGTTGGGATACATGGACAGCAATAGACCCTCCAAGCCTAATCTACCCAGTGCACCTAAGCCCTCCAAGCTTCTTGCTCCAACGAGGTTGCGCCAAACCTTTTTCTTTTCTAACTTCCCGGATTCCGATACTAGACCGTAGCATCAACCAATGTAGATTGGTTCCTTCCTAATCGCTTCCCATAACACCAAATAGCCCTCTCACGGTGATGAATATGGTGAGAACAAGGTTTTGGTAAAATGCCTCTCAAGGGTTTGACAATGGAAAGGAAGAGAGTTGAGGAATTTGAAGAGACTCTAATGTATAGATTGTAGGTGAATCAATCTTGTTTTACTCTAGGGTTTCTCTCTCAAAATTCTCTCTAGAAGCTCTCTTTCATTTGTGAGTATAAGGCGTATTTATACTAGGGTGAGAGGAGAATGTGAAACATCAAGTTTTTCAAAACAGGGGTGGCTCGCGGCTTGGCCTCGCAATTTGACTGAGTTGTGAGACCCAGTCGAGAGATAACCGTATTGTCCTGTTTTGTCTTGTAGTGCTCCAGCTAGCATGACTGTTCACCTTCCGGCATGCTTGGCACGTGTGCTGCACCTGGCGGCTTGCAGCCGCGAGTCACCGGCGAGATCAAGCCGCGAGTCTCTATTTTCTTGCACACTCTTGAGCAATCAACACTCTATCTCACTCACTACCCTTACAACAAACCCACCTAAATACAGGGTTACTAAATGCTGAAATACAAGTAAATTTGGCACGGAATAAAGCCAATAAGATGGTTGATTAAATTCAACCTTACAAAAACCCATGGTAAGAGAGTAGTAAGCACCCAAAGAGAGGTACCCAGGAAAAGGAAAGACCAAAATGGGGAACAACCCACAGCAAGATAGTAGTTAGAAATTAAGAGTAAAAATAGAACAGAGTAAAAGAAAGAAAGTGGTAAAACAAAGAGAGAAAATATGGCAAGAATAGGGGCATGCTTCAATAGACCATCTTTTCCCTCCCTCTTAGCAAACCCATTCTTTGATGTCCCCAAAAGTAATAACTAGTAGCCATTTAGGCCTATTCTCCAAAATGCATAACTTTGATGGCAAAAACTTATGACAAGGTTGTTCAAGTTAGGATTTGGGTTCTTTCTTGGTTTACTTATCCTATGGGAAGATTCAATACTTGATTTTGATTGCAAATATATTTGATTTCTTTCATTATAACTTATATCTCACAGTATTTAGTCATCCTGTTGTAACACATTTTTTATCACGTCTGTTGCATTAGTTGTCCTGCTGTGGTATCTTTACTTTTTGTACTAGTTATTCTGTTGTAGCACATTTTCATTATATGTACCGTGTTAGCTATTATACTGCTAAACCTGTCCTACGGAAGCTTTCTTCTTTATTTGTTATTACGTGTTTCACTGTTAACACAAACTAATCATTATCCTGCCATAAGTATATATATACATATATCTTGTTTCTCATGTTCTGCAAAAATATATTTTTATATATGTATATGTGAATACGTATAAGTATATATACTCATATATGTATGTATATATTTGAGAATGTGCTAACCCATTTAAACTAACATTTGTTTGATGAGTATTTTCTTTGGGTTTTAGATTTGTTTATGTGCGGGAAGTAGAAAAGTATTTCTGCGGTAAAAACGAAGAGCAATCATTCACATTGCAAAAGGCTTTCTTGCCGACGACAGAAGGCTTTAAAGCACAAGAGAAACGACTTTATTGCACAAGAGATGCTTTTTATTGCACAAAGAGACGACTTTATTGCATAGCAGAAGGCTTTACAAGAGAAAGCTTTATTACACAAAGGGAAGCTTCATTGCACAAGAGAAAGTTTTGCTACATAGCAAAAAAGTCATCTGCTGCGGCGGAAACTGGAGAAAAAAAACTTTTGCGACGAAAACAGAGGATAAGCACCACGTTCTGCCCACCGTAAGCGTGCTCCTAGCAGATGAGACATAGTTTGCGCACAAGCCGAACCAAATTGAGTTACTGTTGGACCGGTCCCAACTCCCTTACTCAGAATACTCGGGCCCAATACCGCAGGAGGCAACCCTACCCACTTTAACCATAAAAAGGCCCACCATATTAAAATGGCGACTTCACCGGAGAGTTGGGATCAAGATGGGGAGGATAAGATATTTCTCCCTCACAAACGTGTTTCCAATTCCTTACCAAAGCAAGACATGCGGATGCTCTTAAACCTTCCAAGCTATACTCTCAGGAAATTTTCCAAAACGTCATAGCAGGACAATACCGTAGCGAAATTCTATGGCGGCGAATCACAACAACATTACAAAGAGGACGATACCGTCCGCAGAATTTTCTGGCAAAATGCAGCAACGTTACAGCAGGAGAGTGCCGTAGTGAGCGAGTGCTCTGTGGCGTAATACAGACAGCGTTACAGAAAGACAATATCGTAGCAAAATTCTGTGGCAAAATGCAGCAACGTTACAGCAGGACAATACCGTAGCAGAATTTTGTGGCAGAATGTAGCAAATTACGGCAAGACAATACCGTGAGCGTAAAATCAGAGCGAGAATACAGCAACATTAAAACAGAGTAGTATCATAAGGAAAATGCAATAGCAAAATATCACTGCAACACCATAGAGTTCTACAATAAAAATACCACGAGAACTCTACAATAGATGGCCTTTATAATACTTGGGCCTATCCTTTAAATGCCACTTGTTCTCCTTGTCGTGCATGTAAGACATGTGGCAAACTCACTTATTCAAACATGCAAAACCAAAACTTCCACCACTTTTTGCTCTCATTTCTTTAAAGGAAACATTAAAAGCTTTCTAAACTCTCTCCATCTCCACCTTCGGGTCCAAAGACTTAGGGAGAAAAATCCCTTCATTCCCTCACAAGGTTTCGGTCATTTTTCTTTCATGCTAGTGATTCTAGCTCTACTTCCCCTCAAGAACCAAAAGCTAGAAAAAAAAAATTGAAGCTATAACAGCCAAAGGAAAGCTTTCATCATTGCTATACTATTGCGAATCACTATTTCCTCCGCAAAAGTATCTCTCGTGAGACTTTTCCGGAAGTGCAAATCCCTCGGCAGATCTGTTTCTTCGCAGGAGAATCTGCTGAATTTCAAAAGTACAGAATGTTCATCTGCATAATATTTTATAGCGGAAATTTCATAAGGCAGAATGTTGATTATTTACAGTAGAATCTGCTGAATTCCAGAATGTTCGGTGGCAGAATATTTCACACAAAAAGAACCCTAGAAATGCAAAATGTTCATTGGCAGAATATTTCGTAGCGAAAAGTTTCAGAAAACAAAGTGCAGATCCTTCGGCGGACTATTCACAATGAGAATCTACTGAATTTTAATGCAGAATGCTTATTTGCAGAATATTTCGTAGTAGAAAGTTTCAGAAACCAAAGTGCAGATCCTTCGACAAAACCTTGTTCACAGCAGAATTTGCTGAATTTTAGAAGTGCAGAATGTTTGTCCGTAGAATATTTTATAGCAGAAAATTTCAGCATGCCAGGATATTCCACACTGAGATAGAAGGGCAAATAGTTGTGAAGGTCCAAAAATTGCTAGCCATAAGATTCATTAAGCCTATTCAAAGACCCGCTAATTGTCCAACATAGTACCAATAAAGAAGAAGAATAGTTAGATAAGGTGTTCTGTAGATTTCAGAAATCTCAATAGGGCCTACCAGAAAGACGAATTCCCACTACCAAACATGGATTTACTGATAGATTCTTCGACAAGCAGCGCCATGTTTTCATTCATGGACAGATTCGATGAATACAATCAGATCAAAATGGCACCAAAGGATACGGAGAAAATCGCTTTCAAGACACCCATAGGAATTGGAGGATTATGTGGATGACATAGTGGTGAAATCAAAAAGGAGAGTAGAACACTTCCACGTGTTGAGAAAGCTATTCGAAGAGATGTAGAGCTTTCAAACCGAGAATGAACCCTCTAGAGTGTGCATTCGGGGTGTTCTCTGGGAAATTCCTGGGTTTCTTGGTTCACAACAGAGGAATAGATGTGGACCTAGCCAAAGCTATGGCCATAGCAACCATAAAACCTCCAGCCACAAAAAAGGAGTTGAAGAGTTTCTTGGGGAAGGTCTCATTATCTCAAGATTCATCCCTGGATTGGCATCAATTACTTCTACTTTTAGCAAATTACTCAAGAAGGGGCATAGCTGTGAGTGGGGAGAAGCACAGCAAACAGCCTTCAAAAGGCTACAACAGATTATGATGAACCTCCTTACTGTGCAAGCCCCAATCCGCAAGAAGCCATTATTGCTCTACCTAGCCACCAACTTGTATGCCACAGGTGCGTTGATTACCTAAGAAGATGAAGGTGGCATTGAGCAACCAGTTTACTACGTCAGTCACGCCCCAAAGGATGCAGAGACTTGTTACCCAAGGGCAGAAAGGGCATGCCTGGCCATAGTATATGCCTCACAGAGACTACGCCATTATTTCTTGGCCTATGAAGTGTGGCTGATGACTAAGTCTCACGCAATCAAAACCTTGTTGCGGTAGCCAATCCTTTCCGGCAGAATATCCCAGTGGTTGCTACAATTGTCGCAATACAACTTGAAAGCGAGAACGCCCAAAGCAAGAAAGAGCCAAGCTATAGCAGACTTGCTGGCACAATTCCCAAGAGAAGAAGAATTCTCATTGGATGATGAAGACCCAAGAGAGGTGGCTATGGCGGGAGAAGTCAGAGAGCAATGGGTAATGAAATTTGATGGGTCTTCTACCACTCAATCGGGAGTAGTGGGAGTAGTTTTGTATCATGAAGAAGACAAGGTTGTGGTGCTCTCATTCAAGTTAGAATTTCCCTGTTCTAACAATACGGCAGAATATGAGGCCTATCTAACCGGATTAGCCACAGCCCTTGAAATGGGGATCAATCACTTAAAGGTGATGAGTGATTCAAACTTGGTGGTCTACTGGACCAAGGCGAGCTCCTCCCTAAAGGAACCCAACCTGGCCCCATACGAAACAATGGCCCAGAAGATGGAGGAAAAGTTTTCAACCTTTGAAATAGAACATACTCCAAGGAACGAAAACCGGTTTAGGGATGCGTTGGCCGCATAAGGCTCACAAATAATTTTCGAAGGGGATAGCACCAAAATAGAAGTCAGCAAAAAGAATCTATTATTAAGATGTTGAAAGAAAGGTTTCAGAAGGAATAGTGTGAAAGGGATTGGCGAATCCCTATAAGGGAAGGCTTGATGAAAGGAAAAGGTGCCGCAGAACTAAAGGTGCTAAAAGATTACACCTTGGTAAGAGGAGAATTGCACCGAGATGCCAGTGGGATCTTGACTTACCGATTCTGCGAAGAGGTCAGCCTTTACCACGGACTTCAAAGGGCAGACTTCTATTGGCCAAGCATGGGTAAAGACACAGACCGAGTTCAAACCCGGTGTGGGACCTACCGGTTTGCGGCAGACAGAGAGGAAAGTTATGTTGTGTTCATCGGTGAGGACTAGAGAAGCCCATTCATACAATATTTGACAGAAGGCATCCTACCACAAAAGCGGATAGTGTAGGACCCGTCAGCCGACTGCGCGTGACAGAGAGGAAAGTTACGCTGTGTTCATCGGCAAGAACTAGAGAAGCCCATTCATACAAGACTTGACAGAAGGTATCTTGCCGCAAAAGCACAAAGAAAAGAAACAAGCTTAGGAGGCCGACAACACGTTACTTTTTGCATAACAGAGTCCTTTTCAAGTTGCTTGTGTCCAAATTAAATCCAGACCTTGGAATGAAGCCTATCACTCACCCACTGCGTATTCTCCATAGAGAAGCCCAAATCTACAAGCTGCTTGCAGACTGCTCTTTGTCCATTATCGGGTCTAGCAAACCAATTCAACAACCTTGAAGAGTTGAGAAGTTTTCTTTGAAGCACCTCGGAGGATTTATGCCTAGAGTGGCATTAATGATCATGATCTTTATGATATTTCTAAGAAAGAATGTATCAGATCATTTGTATTGTGCAACTCCACCATCACTTTTCAAGTTATGAAGCTCATTGATACCCATGTCTCATCCTAGAAGAACTTTGCAACAGTGGCAAACTCAAAGCTCCTTCTTTTAGCTTGTGTACAAAGGGAAATAGCAAAAAAAAAAAAAATTGCTGACACACATTCTGCCGTAAATAGAGTTGCTTATCTTCTTGCTACAGAAAAACTATTACATGGTTTTTATTGAAGGTGTTCTCACTGCAAGGGCATTCTGCTGTAGGAACAAAGAAGCATGATGTCCCAAGAAGATGTTGGTACGTCATGGGAAAATTCTACATTAGAAGCCGCTAACTCTTGGCTATTACTAGCCAACCATGAAGCAAGAAACGTTGCAAGCTCCATTTAAATATGCCCATACTCAAAGCAAGCAAAGAAGAAACCCATGAAATATGGGTCTTAGTAGCAAAAGCCAGCAAAAGGGTCGTGGTTATGAATTCTTGGCTAGAAGCCAGCAAAGGAACCGGTTCTTCGCAAAAGCCCATAATGGGGGCTACACTTAATCAAACCCGCAAAGGAGCCATGATCACAAGTCTTTGGAAAGAATCTGCAGAAAAGTTATAGCCACAATCATATGTAGCAGGAGATACTTGGGAAGCAATTATGCCTGCGGTAGAACGAAGCCAAAGAAAATGCATGAACCACATGATAGAGCATCAACACCAAGAGAAAGCGACATCAAACCCATCCAATTGTCTCACATGCTGGGAGGCTAAGTCTCATTTTGTGGCAAATCTGGGAAGGCTTCCGCAGAAAGCTAAGGACTTATTTTCATACGCTAGGGGTTGTATTATTCTACAGCAAATACAAAAAGCCTTCCGCATAAAGCTAAGGACTCATTCTCACCCTCTTTTGGGCGTCTCATTCTATAGAAAATACGAAAAGCCTTCTTCAAAAAGCTAAAGACTCATCCAGTTATCTCATATCTTTGGGGGCTAAGGCCCATTCTGCAACAAATTTAGAAAGCCTTCCGCAAAGCGCTTAAAGTGTCAACATGCAAGAAAAACATTACCCACCACGAAATAAGTATTAATTGTGACACTTCAAAAGTATACATCCATCTGCCACTTGGTCTGCAGCAACTTCAAACTTCATGATATGGCATAGTGCAACACCCATGCAATTTGTTGCAACCTGCCATGGTTAAGTAACATTCTAGTCGGTGATAAAGCAGCAACATCATCTATCTTCTGCAGTAGTATCAACTAGCAATTGGAGAATAAGTTCTCACACGATATAAAGTCTATGCAGCAATGAATCCATGGGAAGAAATTCTACCACCCTTGTTGTGGCAAATTTCAAAGAAGTAAAGAAAGGAAGCAAGAAGAGAAGGCCTACAAGCACTTCGGCAGAAAACATATGTATAGGTGAACCAACAAGCACTACAAACAGAAAAATAGATGCTCTTCGTGAGACTTTAAGGCTTCAAGAGTGCTCCATGAAAAAGCTCGACAAAGGAACTCACAGCAGAAACAAAAGGTGGAAATCAATGATGAAATCCAAACATCTTTCTAGCAACACATTCAGTGGCAGACCGCCTTCCACAAGAATTGGAAAGACACTGCTAAGCTTAGCAACATGAGAAAAGTTAAGAGATTTAGTTCACAACATCTATGCCTTTTCATCAAAGAGGCGATGATATCCTCACCAACAACGGCTATGGCGGAATGACAAGAAGAATATGTTAAAGAAGAAAAAAGCAAACACGAAGGAATCAATAGTTGTTGTGACAGAATGACAAAGAAAATGTTTAAAAAGTGAAGATTTCTCATGAAAGCATCCTCATTTCCCCTTGAAAAAATATCTATAGTGGCACCACTTGTAGGCGCCTTAAAATGAGTGGCAGACTCGGCCACTTCTGCAGAAAGATCAATTTTCCGCAGAACCAGAATTTATGGCAGAATTAGAAATAGCCCGCAATGCAAACAGCAAAGGTACAAGAGTATTGATGATCTTGGAGGCTAAAAGGTCCTCTACTATTGGAACAATACATTTGCCCATGTCAGTAGTAGCTTCTAATAATGGGGTCCTCCATAAATACATCATCACCGAAAGAAACTTGCCTTTCTACAAGGCCCAACATCCTTCTCCGCGGAAATTTCATCTTGGCAAAGAATACATGTGTTTTTCAACACGGCAGAAAGTATTATCAACAAATGAAAGAGTACTCTACTATGATGAGGGCTTGCAATGTTAGCTCTATGTTTTGTTTTGAGCAAAAGAAATGAAGATATATGAAGGCAAAGAGAAGAAGAAGGCACAAGAAAAGGGAGTGAAGCCACCCTTTGATCTACACACTTAGAGGAATACATGGGGGAAGTAAGTTAGTTGAAGCGGTCAAGCCTAATTCTTTTACCCGAGAATCACCACAGACCTTCACTTCCTACAAGATAGATCTGCTCCAACAGAAGCAAAGTAAGAGGTGTATTAACGAAGAGAAATATGTGCATGTATTGCAGCAGAAAGTGTCTACATATTCTGCGAGAAAAAAAATGATTATTTGTCCCCCAAAAGCGAAGAAATGAGTACGTGCCACTGCAGAAATGTGAAGAAATAAGTGTACAAATTGCCGCAGACATAAAGAAATGAGTACCATTGCAGAAGTCCAAGATCACAAGAAATTTCCAAGAAGCAAACCAAGAAACAAGCAAGGGAATGATGAAGAAGAGAAGGATGCACACATCATCATCATTGACAATCCCTTTGAACTTTGGCAAGGGGGCCCAATAACAAGAAGAAGCCCAACAATATGGGAAGAAAAGAGTTAGTAAATTGAGAAAAAAAAAAACCATTAAGCCCGAATGGCGAAAATAATGGATCACGGGCCCATGAGATAAACAAATGGGTCTTGAAGAGGTAAATGGGCCTTAGGGAGCCCAAAAAGAGAGAAAAAGCAAACCATGGGCAGTATATGATGTGAAAAAGTGAGAATGGGCATGGCAGGCCCAAAGTAATGAAAACAAAGAAAGTAAGGGGTTGATGGCAAGCCCATGAGCCCTAAGGATGAGAATAAGGTAATTGGGCAGGGGAAGCCCAATGAAGTTAGTAAAAGCCCATGGTAATGCGAAGGGAAAACAAATGAGACAAAAGAGCCCGAATGGGACAAAGGAGCCTGAAAGCAATGAAACGGGTCAAGGATGCCCAAAAGAATAAAATGGGACAAAGGAGCCCAAAGCGATGAAATTGGCCAAAAAAGCCCAAAACAACATTAGTACAAGCCCAATGATAGTCTTGGACTATTGGAATTTGGAAAGCATACAGCAGGCCCAAAGAGGCCCAAGAGGGCACAAGTCAAACAATAACATGCGAAAACAATCAAGCTAAAGAGAGGCATTCGCATGTGAGTTGTGAAACAACCCACAAAAGAAAATCGCATGAGTTTTCGCATACGAATCGCAGGAGCAATCCATATGCTCGGGGGGCTAAAAGTTAATGCCCAATTTTGCAAATCCATATCCCAAAGCCCATGAGGAAGAAAACCCAATGAAAAGTAAGGCCCAAAGACCTACCAAGAAGACCGAAGAGCAAGAAAGGTCCAAAGAAAGAAGTGCAAGGGAAATGGATCTGCAGCAAAATACAAATCTGCTGCGAAATACGCTTCTTTGGCAGAATGGCTTCGGCAAACAAAGACAAATTGGGCCCAAGACCCTTTTGATCCAGTCAACATTATTTGACCCATAAAGGCCCAAATTCTTTTGTACAAAAGGATAGACGTGAAAACCGATATGAAGAAGCACGATGAAAAGAAACAAGGAACGGCAGGAAGTGTCAGCAGAGGGAATTACGTGAAGGAAAGAAAAGCCAAACCAAAGGAAAATGACAAACGTAGCAGGAAACGCGTGAAGAAATAAGACAAAACACGCAGCAGACCAAAACAAAGCTAATCTGCTAAGGCAAAAACGGCGTGGGAGGCAAACACAGAAGATAGCAGAGCAAGCACAGAAGGGCCAGGGCACCACCAACCTATACCCAGCCAATACAAGGGAGGTGGGCCCACGGTCAAAGGGATTCGGAGGGCGTGGTTTGGTGGTGGGGGGAAAAGGGGGTCTATATTTGGTTTCCTCCGTGACTTCTTTTGGGGAATATATCTTACTAGGATGGTATCTTACCCAAAAGAAGTAATAAATGGTTAGGACCATCTGATGCATGCCATAGAGCTAGGTAGTGAGGTAGCCCAATCCTTATTTAGTCACCTAGAGGTAGAGGTATACAGTAGGAACAAACAAAAAGGAATTTTGTCGTGAAATGAGTAATGGTGCAATAGACATGTCTTTGTCTTGAGCAATGGCGGGGGCAACCAATGGATGAGTGGGTAGTCTTGAAAGGATGCCCACAACAAACCAAAAACAATTGGTGAAGCCCTAAGGGTAAAAGGGAGAAATCTCATTGAATCAGTTGGCTATAAAAGGAAGGTAACCACGGCAGATTAAAGGGACGAAATTTAAGAGAAAAATAAAAACAGGGAAAAGGAAAAAAAACAGGGGAAGAGAGAAAAACACTAAAAGAGGGAGACCGAATGAAGGGAAGCACTTAAGGGGGAAAACCCATGGTAAGAGAGTAGTAAGCACCCAGAGAGAAGTACCTAGGAAAAGGAAAGACCAAAATGGGGAACAACCCACAACAAGATAGTAGTTAGAAATTAAGAATAAAAATAGAACGAAGTGAAAGAAAGAAAGTGGTAAAACAAAGAGAGAAAATACGGCGGGAATAGGGGCATGCTTCAATAGACCATCTTTTCCCTCCCTCTTAGTAAACCCACTCTTTGATGTCCCCAAAAGTAATAACTAGTAGCCATTTAGGCCTATTCTCCAAAATGCACAACTTTGATGGCAAAAGCTTATGACAAGGTTGTTTAAGTTGGGGTTTGGGTTCTTTCTTGGTTTACTTATCCTATGGGAAGATTCAATACTTGATTTTGATTGCAAATATATTTAATTTCTTTCATTATAACTTATATCTGCTGTATTTAGTCATCCTGCTGTAACATGTTTTTTATCACGTCTGTTGCATTAGTTGTCCTCTTGTGGTATCTTTACTTTTTGTACTAGTTATTCTAACTTTGTAGCACCTTTTCATTATATGTACCATGTTAGCTATTATACTTTAAAACCTATCCTGTGGAAGCTTTCTTCTTTATTTGTTATTACGTGTTTCACTGTTAACACAAACTAATCATTATCCTGCCATAAGTATATATATACATATATCTTGTTTCTCATGTTCTGTAAAAATATATTTTTATATATGTATATGTGAATACGTATAAGTATATATACTCATATATGTATTTATATATTTGAGAATATGCTAACCCATTTAAACTAACATTTGTTTGATGAGTATCTTCTTTGGGTTTTAGATTTGTTTATGTGCGGGAAGTAGAAAAGTATTTCTGCGGTAAAAACGAAGAGTAGTCATTCACATTGCAAAAGGCTTTCTTGCGCACAAAAAGGCTTTAAAGCACAAAGAGATGACTTTATTACACAAATGAGACAGCTTTTTTATCGCACAAAGAAGGCTTTACGGCAAAAAGTTTTATTGCACAAGAGGGAAGCTTCATTGCACAAGAGAAAGTTTTGCTACATAGCAAAAAAAGTCCGTCCTACGGCGGAAACTGGAGAAAAAAACTTCTGCGACGAAAACAGAGGATAAGCACCACGTTACGCCCGCCGTAAGCGTGCTCTGGCGAGGCGAGACATAGTTTGCACACAAGCCTGACCAAATTGAGTTGCGGTTGAACCGATCCCAACTCCCTTACTCATAATACTTGGGCCCAATACCGCAGGAGGCAGCCCCCACCCACTTTAACCACAAAAAGGCCCACCACAAAGTCACATAAATTATCTTGGTTACTCTTGTTGGGATACTTTTCTTTACACCTAATATTATTTAAATAACACCTCTTTGTTTCTTTTCAAAATATCACAAACAAATTATTGGGCATGCCTAAATATTTTCTGACTATCATTATACTAGCCCACAACCTTTCTCCTCTCTATCACAAAATTGAGCTACAAATGCGAAACACCATGGAACCTAATATTTTCTCGTAAAAGCCCTAATTATTTAGCAAGTGAGATAAAATCTAAACCCTTTCTAAGGTCCAATAATTTTATACATAGCAAATATTCTAAAAAACCCATGATACAAATTCATGGCAATACTATCTTGTCCAATGGGATTCAACCCCATGATCAAAGCCCATCATTCAAACCTGTGGCAATATCAAAAGCCCAATTTTCATTGGCAAAATCAAAAGCCCAATCTTCATTGGCAATGTCAAAAGCCTAGTTCCCACTGGCAATATCCAAAGCCCATTTTTTCATCAGCGCTATCTTATCAAAGAGCCCAAGATTATTAATGCTTGGTAAAGAAAAAAGATATATCATGGTATAATTGCTGCTTAAATATTGCTATGGCAATCATCTTATAAAAACCCGAGAAATTATCTTATGATCTCATGTTAAAAACTCATGAAGTGCATGATCACCATTTGTGTCACAACATCGACACCCATGGTAAATATTCAAACCCACAAGCTCATCATTTAAATTATGATACGATTATTAGAAACCATAGACATTGTTCACAATATAGAATTCATCATAGCAAAGGTTATTCACAAAGGCATTTTGGAAACTTGTCCTATTATTTCAAAAATTACAACTAATTGATCAAAGGCCCATTGCAAGTGTCTATAAAAAACCCCAAAATATGTACTAACAAAAGTCCATGAGGAATAAAAACCCATGGCCAACATCTCTTGTCCATTTTATAGGATGCACACAAACCGGCCCAAAGGAACCAGCCCATGTAAGCAAGCCCAAATCCAAAGGACCCCAAATAGGAGGCAAAGGATTGGGAATGGACAACCAGCCCTTGTTCATCCCTAACCAAAGAACAACCGGAGACCCCTACAAGAGAACCAAGCCTTTGAGGATGAACTAGGGGGTTGTCCCATCGATTTTCTACCATCCTCTACCCGCGTGAATAAAGTGTCCAAGGGCTATCATATCACCTGAAGTCTCAAGGACAATGCGGTTCCATCACCTTCCCCAAGACTACACCTCCAGCAGAAGAGGAGCTGAAACCAAATCATCCCAAACCTCAACAAATTGATCCTATAAACATTAAAAAACATTCAAAGACATGATTCATGTGCCAAGCCCATGAATCCTAAAGGGGAAATATTGGGAATATGTGGTTTGGAGGGCATAAAGGGATCTCAGTGAGAACCCCAAAAAGTAGATTTAGTTTGACACCTGGCTTGGCGTGTTGAATCTTACTTCTTGGGGAATCGAATATCGATTTGCAGCATTAGGATTCGTTCTTGATACATGCCTTAATCCCATTAATTAAGTTCAGCCCCAAAAATCCTGGCATTTAATGCAAAACACTCTAAAATCTCATCATTACCCAAAGAAGGAAGGCAGCCCCTAAAGTAAATCTCCTACTTCTGACCAAAAATCCCGGAAAGATTAACCTTGATTCATGAGCTCTGATTAGTCCAACGTTTTTGGATTCTTGTTAATTAATGCTTCTCAAAAAGCTCCATTATAAGAACATAAACACCTTAACCCAGAGCGGGATAGCTAGCCCCTCCGAAACTTTGAATTCGTTTTTCACTTTGCTAGTGGTTTAACTTTCCTCAAGTTCACCGCTCATTTTCCACAGCCCACATTCATCTAATCCCAAATACTTCTTTTCTCCCTTACATAGAATCACAACTCAAAATGTCTCCCAACTAGCCATAAACAGCCCACTAACCACAAAAAGCCTTAATCTCGGTATTAAGCCTACCCCATTCACCAAAACCTTAGTTTAATACTTGCTACACCGAGCTGGGATCTCTTTCTCTCCCTTCACACCATGCCAATCAATCCTCCTTTTTCATTCCTATGGAACCCTTAATTTTTACCTTTTATTTTATTGTTGAAGGATATGAGGTATTTATAATGATTGAACTCTTCCCTCACATTAATGTAATGATGGCCGAAAGTACCATAAATTCCTCTTAATCGAGACATATAAGAACCCCTGGGACTTAACATTTTTTCCTGAATTTATTTACTCATTGATTGTTGGACTTAATCGTAACTTCACCCTTACTGTTGGAGAATTCATTTCCCTTGAACTATCGTAATAGGACCATTAACGTGTTAATTAAGTATTGTAAAATATTTTTCACTATGCTTCTATTGCTGTTTTGTCAAGTGCAGCCTTTGTTTCTTGCTTGGATAGGCTTGTCATCACACCGAAAGCCCTTGGGCACCATCTCAAGAGCCCATAGTTGAGTTTCGGCTTGCCTTCCCAATATTTTATTCAGAGGCATAAATTTCCCCCTCAACAACTCTCAATAATAGCATTCAATAAGTATAGGGACACAACTTTTGTCACAATTTTTAAAGTGGACAATAATGTAAAAAAAATAGTGATCCATGTAAAAGTAATTGTCTATCACTATAATTAACTACTTTAGCATGTTGTGAAGGAAAAAAAATGGGAAAATTACACTTTGCCCACCTGTAGTTTTCCTGAAAAACACTTTGCCTACTTGTCCAAAAATTAGCACTTTACCCACCTAAAATTAGCTTTGTTTCTTACCCTTTTATGTCTCTCTTCTCTCAAAACATAAAAAACTAAAAAAATCAAGGGAAAAGAAAATCTAAAAGCTAGGTTTTGTAAAAATTAATACCTAACTTTTACATCTTCTTTTCATGTATCAACTTTTAGACCTTCAATTTAACACATTAAAAATCTTATTCCAATCCTCCCCCATCTTTCTTGCTCCCCTTCTCCAGATGTGGACTTCCTTCAATGCTCAATGTTTTGAGTGCCGTAATATTCTGCAACTCATTTGGTATAGACATTAGATTAGGGTAGTACAAAAATCCCAAATATGAAAGCGATGTGAGGCATCCAATCTGCTTCGGTAGAGAAGATAAATCTTCACATCTACTAATTTGTAGAAAACAGAGAGCAGTTAGATGTTGAATACCCTGTGGCAATGAAATTAACTTCAGACACTCCTCAATATATAAATCCCCAAGTGCAATTAAATATTGAATTCCCTCAAACAAAGAGCAAAATTTGTTGCAGCTCGAAATGGATAAAATCCGTAGTGAAGATAAGCCCTACAAACCATTCATTGGTAAGGAAAAAAAATTAGTACACTCCCATATGTACAGTTTCCATAATGAATGTGAGTTCTGGAGTCCTTCTGGAAGACTTTCGATCTTGTCACAACATTCAAGACTAAATTCATTCAACACAGAAAGATTATCCAACTGATTAGTCAGTAGTGACTTGAGATTGGGCAACCTGGAAATCATTGGGATCTCAAGCATCTTATGATTTTGCAACAGTCCATCTAGAAGAACTGTCGATTCATCATCCATGTCTTCAATCACAATGGAAGAAAGTGAAGTGAGATTCATCACTGACCTAATTAACATTGCATTGTTTCTACTCATAATCAAATCTATAATTGAAGGAATGATAGGAATTTCAACTAACTTTGGGCACTCAGTGATATTAAATGTGCTTAGGTAGGGAAAATTTTCTCTTCCATTCATTGTTCTCCATTCCTCCAAATCATGCATCCACAGAATTCTAAGGGCAATATGTTAAAATAGAAGATCTAAAAGTTGATACATGAAAAGATGTAAAAGTTAGGTTTCAATTTTCACAAAACCTAGCTTTTAGATCTTCTTTTGATTTTTTAGTTTTTTATGTTTTGAGAGGAGAGAGACATAAAAGGGTAAAAAATACAAATTTACCTATATTTTTTACAGAGGTGGGTAACGTTTTAACAGAAGTGGATAACAAGGGACAAATGGAGCTAATCTCAAGTGGGTAAAGGGTCAATTTTTAAACCACAGGTAGGTAAAGTGTTTTTTTTTTTTTTTTTTTTGAGAGAGAGAGTTAGTTAAAATGTTTTTCAAGCAAACCACACATGAATAAAATGTAATTTTCCCTAAAATATTTGAAATATATTGCACATCACTAGTAAATACAAACAGGGGTACTAATATGATTTTTACTTTATCTTAAAATCACTTCAACGGTTGCACGACTATACGTGGTATTTGGAAGCGATCCGTTAAACCAAAATCTGCCATGAGAAGCCATACATGAGCGAGCAGCTCCCCTCCCCGTCTAAGTTACTTAAGCAAAAAGTCTTCCTTTACATTGGCTAGCAGTAGCAGCATGACCCAACATTTCCAGCCAAACATCTTTAACTAGTCGCAAACCTTGGGCATTGTGATTGATAAATTTTTAGAGTGGTCTTATTAAATTTATTTACTATTTCATTTTAGACTAATTTAATAAATAGTAATGTAATTTATAATCATATTTTAATTTATTATAAGGACAATCACAAATTTAATATATATATATATATATATATATATATATATTGTTTTTGTCGTACCAAATCAAAACAATACAATTTTTCTCAAGAATTCAAAAGGTAAGTTAGTGAAAATATTAATTTTTTAATAAAATTTATTATAGTATTTTGTGTATCATTAAAAATTATATAAAATCTAAAAAAAAAAATTCTTTTAGTTTTAAACAAAATTTCTCAAACCAAAATTTTTTTACCATACAATTAGAAACACTGAGAAACTTATCTAAAAAAATTAATAAAACTCAACAAAACTACAATTCAAAAAAAAATTAAAATAAAAGATTGCAACTCTTTTTCCTTGAAAAATAAGAACCAAGAGTACAATTCCAAAGGGGAAAATGTAGAGAAGTTTTTTTTTTTTTTTTTTTTTTTTTTTAAGTATTGTGTTAATGTTGTTGTAATCTAATCTAACATCTAATCCAACATATGAAAAATGAAAAGATAAATAAATAATTTTAAACACAAAATAGAATCTATTTTCTAAAAAACCTCAAAGAACACACTAATGAAATAAAGAAGATATAAAACAATATAAAATATTCGTAAACACTAAAAATAGTTACTTAAACATCTAAGAATATCATATAATAAAGACATAACAATTTTCCGCTAATATATCAAACATAATATTTACAAACAATGAAAAGAAATTGCACAAAGACAATCTTCAACTATACTAACGGTTCTTCATTAGCTTGTTTAGATTATCCTGTTGCTTTCCAAATAAACTAAAATCTAACAACAACACAAAATATAACATACTATAATATGATTTTTCCCCAATTCAGATCAACATCAAACACTATTCATTAAAAGTATTTGGTGATGTAAATAAAATGATAAAAAAAAAAAAAAAAAATACTTGCATCAAGGAACATATATGAATTAGTTAATAATAGGACAATAAGGAAACGAACCTCTAATAGGAGATCCTCATATGGGCAGTGAATATTTTTTTATAGAAAATTTTTAAAAAGTAGAATTCTAAACAACAAATATTCATCAATCTAAGGTAGAGATACGGGAAAAAAGAAAATCCAACAAAAAATGAAAAAAAAAATTGATTGAGAGAGAGAGAGAGAGAGAGAGAGAGAAAGAGAGAAATAACCTTTTTTGTATGGGAAAAATATACATAGAATGAGAGAAAGTGGCAAATTTATAGTAAGATGATGAGAATAAGAAGAGTCAAAATAAAAGAAGATGAAGAGGCAAAATAGTATGTAAAGTTAAAACCACCCAAGATGAATATATATATATATATAGACAATACTTTTATTTGATTTTCCAAAGATTTATTATATAGATTATAACATCAAAATTAAAGTTAGGGGTGTGCATGGGTCGGGTTAGGTCCGATTAAGGGGATTTTTTGACACAACCCACCATTGTGGGTTAAAAAAAATTCAACCCATCACATAAGTCCAACCCAACCCACATGGATGAGGTTGGGTCGAGTTGAACCCATAGGTTGGACAGTTTTTTTTTTTTTTTTTTTTTTTTTTTTACTATTATTATTAGATTGTGCAGAAAAAAATATATCACACCTGCTACCTGAGTTAATAAACAAAATATACATTAATATATGAACTAATATTCCAACTCAGTTATACATTAATATATGAACTAATATACATTAATATTGGTTTTTATATAGGAGAGGAGGAAGAGCTAGTTATTAAATATATGGGTGGGTTGAGTCAAGTTTGAAGGGTTTGGAACTTTATAACCCAAAACCAACCCGAACTGCTATAAAAAAAAACTTTGTAACCCAACCCAACCCACCAAGCCCTCGGGTTGGGTCGGTTTTGATGGATCAACGGGTTGGCTGCACACCCCTAAGTAGATGAATATGTAAAGTTTAATCCACCTAAGATGAATTTGTAAAGCCAATATATTTATATATTTAATATTGTAAAAAAATTAAAGGTAAAAAATAAATACGAAAAAGACTAATTATGTGGCCAATAACATGACAATAAGATGACTAAGCGTAGCAATAATAAATACTACACTTCAACTTTTACATATATATATATATATATATATATATAGAGAGAGAGAGAGAGAGAGAGAGAGAGAGAGAGTATTTCCCTGGGAAATTTTCCCATTTGTTCTCATCATCGCCCAATGCTGAAGCAAGCTTACAGGCATGGAATATCACTGTTATCACATAATTGCTTCTATCCTTCTTGGAGACATGATTTGGCACATCCAATGGAGGTCAAATTTTGCTTTTAGGTGTGCTAAAATAGCATTTTGAGTATTTTAACACAATGCCAGTGCTCTTTAGTGACTCATTAACACAAAGTCTTAAAGTATAGAATTAGATCATTTGTTTGCCACCTTGTGCTCTTTATTCTTGAATCATTACACATATAATGCTTAGAACAAAGCCACCACCTTGAAAACCGAATACATTGAGACCCTCAGAAAAAACCATTGAAAAGGGATCGAAAGGGGGGGAGAAATGGGGGAAGTTTTAAGGAGATTAATTCTTATTGCCATCTAATGGAATTATGCATGGAGAGGAACAAAACATTTTACAAATACAACAACTTATTAGAATTGACAGCCAAATCTCTAAGAATTCTATCTATATGTGCACATTAATTTTTGAAGAACACACAGAAAATGCAATGTTTATTTGGATCCAAAAGGGCAAAACTTAAACAGATATTATTAATCTCATTTTGATGACTAAGGAGTCAAGACAGATAACAAATCCACCATCTGTAAATACGGACATGCCTAATCATCCAAATTTATAGCCAGTCTATTTGTAGTCTTTTTTTCCTTTATACAATTACATCACAAGAAAATGGGAACAGAAAGCTGTAAATCCAAAAAATTGTATATCCACCAACATGAAGAGAAGAATTCTTTTAACATAGGAAGCTAGGAACAGAACTTTACTTTGGGGTAACAACTTTAACCTAAGTGTACTTCCAATAAGGGTATATTGAGCTGCAAGCACTTTCTGACAGCATGAATATCAGATCATTTAATTAGAAGATATATAAATGTCACATGGCCAAATCCATGAGAATCTGTCGTGCAATCCTACAAGTCTACAACCATAGCAGAAAAAATACACCATCCAATGTACAGTTAATCTGCATTCTGCATTATATATAGTTGAAACACAATAAATCTACAACACGTCATGCAAGATAGCATCAACACTAAAATTGAGGTCAAGAATTTCTCATTAAACCAATGCATATAAATATTAGTTTTCTGCATAGCGAGGGAGGCACAAACAAGTAGTCATCAACCAAAGGTTCCCAACCGTATGGAAGAATTTAACCAAAACCATGCAACTTTATGTTCTAGCAGGCTAGGAGGGAAATAGTAAAATACTACAGTCACTATCAATACTGAAATTTTGAGATAGCTGGATAGCCAGAGAAGGGCCCATGCATGGATGGTTGAACCATTCTGGAATTTCACTTTGAGGAAAATATGTATTTATACAGAGTGTTTGGATGATCTTAGTGGTCTAAAATGTTTTTCCACTACATCTTCACGAATAATGTCCCAATTGTCATAAAGCGAAGCCTTACAGTGGATTGAATTTGCCAAATTTGTTGTCCATCTTGTTTTTTTACAAGAAGGGAGTCCACGTTTCTGCACCATCCATCCTGGCTAGTAGCTGACTATTGAAACCTCCTATGGATCCAACGACTTTCTTTGTAGTGACACCAAAACTACTACACCCATCATTCCTCCCTGGAGGCAACCAGTGGAAAAGTAATTACAGAAGTTAACACACAAAAAAGTGTTCCTAGAAATGGATTTCATCTAATGATAAACATCTTGTTTAGATCAATCTAAAATTCAAATATTGATTCATTCGGAAGCATTGTTTCTTGTTAAATTAAATCACTGACAATAGGAGATCAAACAGTTCATGGCAGATCATGTAGAATGGTATTAAACTTTGGGAAATTTGATTGGAAAAAAAAGTAAACAGAGCAAATACACAAGTTTCATTTTTGAAAAAAATGAGGCAGTGCTAATGTGAGTCAAAGTTATCCACGGAAAAAAAAAAATAATAAATAATAATTATTATTATCTCTCACCTAATCACAAAGAAAAATAAGAACAAAACGAGATTTTTTTTATACCAGAAAACTAGAGGGAGGATGGCTTACAAGTAACTTAAGAAGAAAGAGCAAAGAAGCTATGAAGGTAGCTATCCAAGTAGTGGAGAGATTTTTTTAAAACTTGTGGCTAAAATACACTGTAGCGAACGCTTTTAATTCTTCAGGTTTCAAATGAGCTTATTAGTCCCTAAATATTAAAAATGAGCACTATTGGTCCCTCTGTCCATCTCCATTAGTTTTCTTGCATGCGTCTAACAAAGCAATACAGTAGCATCTTTATAATAACATGGAAACTAATTTTTTTATTAAAAAAAATAACACATGCAACTAAGAGCAAACCCGTTTCTATTTGGAACTTTTCCCAAAACTGAATGAAATCTTCTTCACCAAAAAGGATGTCTAGTGCTCAACCATATACCAATGACCAACACAGCAACATCTTTATTGAAAAAACAGAGTTGAAGAAGTCTTTCCTAAATATTTCTATTAGGCCACATTCATAGAATAATTCATTTCAATTTAACAATCTACAGATCTAGAGGCCTCCCTAGAAACTGAGTCTTATTGAGAAGTATAAAAAACAATTTCAAGGCATTTGCTTTGAATGTTAACCAGATCATCAGATCTGGCTTGGCATAATTCCAACTTAAATGGCTGATTACAGAATTTACAATTACTTTAACATTACTGGCTGCATCATTTTGCCCCAACCAGTTGAGCAAGTCTGTCTTTAATTTCTCGATTCATACAATATGTGTTCACCGGATGGAAGCAGAAGAGAACTTTTTATACAGCATGTTGATTATTAACCTTTTTTACTTTTCTTATCTTCACTTTGGGTTTTGCATAATATTTGAAAAAAAAAAATCATAAAAGGGTCTAGTGCTCCAAACCTTGAATCTTTTCTCCTATTCGACCATTGGTATATGGTTGGGCATTTTGTTTTTTGTTCCAACAAAGAAGTTCTACTGCCCCAAATTAGTTAAACCAAATGTTTTGCAAAGAGGTTTTCATTCTGTTTGGGGAAAGATCTTTATAGAAAAGGTTTCAGGCCTTAGATGCATGTGTCAATGTCATTTAAATATATATATACACACACACATATACACCATGCCATTTAAAAATTTTCACCTTATTGTCCCTTAAGACGTATAGGCTAGAAATTAATGGAAGTGGACGGAGGATCAATCAGGCTCATTTGCGAAACTTTAGGGACTAAGAGCACTATTTGAAACTTTCAAATTAAAAGAACTCACTAGTGACTTTAGGGACCAACAATATATTTCCGCCAAAGCTTTTTTTCCCTCGTCTTTAAGAATGGGATCAAGGATTGTCTCAACCTCTCAATGCGAAATTCCTCATTGGAGCCTCAAGTTCTACTAGATCTTGCCTTATAATTACAGTTTTGCATTTTTCATTAGCTATTATCAATCATTAATGGACAAATGAGACCTCAATTATCAAATAAAGGGGCCACCAATGCCTTATTGTTTGCTTAAAGTCTACATAACACCATGCTGATAGAAGAGTAAGCCCTTCCGCACGATCAAGGTTGGCCAATTTCCTGCAACTGAATCCTCAATGCTAGAAAATTGAGCCTCATGTATTTTCTGGTAGTCTGGGCTTATTTTGATTTTGTTAATATATTTCAAGGAGTAATGTGTTCATACTATAATCATCATTCTATTTATTAAATGCCAAGCTCCCTTTCAACTTTCAAGGTGAACTAGAAACACATAGAATCTGGAAGCCCCTTCTTAAAATCTAGAATCTTGGTGAGAAATTGCATACATAGGCAATAAAAACCAACAGCCCAACCCTCTTTTCACATTCTACAGACCTACCACCTCAGCCAAGCCAAGAAGCACACCACTTCGTTATTGTGCAATGCTCCAAATGAAAAATTGACTCACTCTTAAATAAAACCCAAAACTGAACATTAAATTACAAAACCAACATGATAAATAGTAGCTTACCAGCAGAAACTGAACCACTGTAGGGGCAAAAAAGATGCATATGTTCTTCTGGGGCTTCGTTTTCAAGTGACCCAGCTTGTGTATAAGCAGTACAGCAATGTGGGTCGTCCCACAACCTTTTCCCAAATATACAATTATATTCTCTCCAAAGCTTTCTGGCTTAGCTCCAACTGATACTTTCAGAAAACATATATACAAAACAATGTAACCCATAATAAGCTCCTATTTTCTTGCGGAAAAAGTTGCATTTTATGTGAAGGAAAGAAATTGCCAGCAAAGCCAAACACAACTGGCTTGCTTGAGCCGTGTTTATGTGTTCTGACAACAAAACCATAAGAAAAAACCCCAGCATTTTGTCACTCTTTCAGATTCTATTAAAAATATGGGACAAGAAAACAAAATTTATATGTTTCAGAGGGAACCCAGAAAGTTGAGAACTCAAGAACCAAGTCTAGCTCCACTATTTCAGATCATATTAGTCAAGCATTATAATTCCCCAAAACTAAAACATCAAATGAGATAGAATTCATAGGTTTTTTACCCTTTCTACATTAATTTTCCTCAAGTTTCCTTGCAGCCAAACAGAGACATAGTCACATACAAGAAACAAATGTGTGCCAAAAAAAAAAGACAGTTTCTGGGAAAAGGAAAACCCACATGAGAAAATAAGTGGATACTTGAAAATGACATACTTTCTGGAATCTTTCAGTTTTTGAGTTGCTGAACCCAGCTCCACTCCATCATCATCATCAGCATAAAGTCCTGACACCCAAAGACGGTGCAGTGGTGCTGGTGGTAGCAGTAGTAGCACCAAACCCCATGCTACTGGCAGTAGGATGATCATCTATGCCGTTGGCATTGCATGGCCTCTTTATCCGAGTTACCTTGTCACTGTGTGCATTAATTGAAATTCCCAATCCAATTTTCAATTAGATTGGGCCCATTTGGATGCTGTATCCACTTTTGTTGTGGTGCATCTACATCATTAGAGGTACCTTCTCCACTACATCCAGCCCCTTCCCCATCATAGTTGTCATGGCTTTCCTTAATTATGGCATCTCTGGCTGAATCGTCAAAATCATCCTCATAAGGAGTGATGCTGCAGCTTTTGCTAGACCCAACAATAGTTTGTTTGAGATCTTCAACGTCTTGTGAATACCAAATGGGCCCCGCATTTTGTAACCTCCAATCCTGGACCCCAAGTTTTAAATTTAATCTCAATATCACTGAATCCATTAGCAAAGCTTTTACTCAACACGTCTTTCCAGTCCTTTTTAAAGAATTGAGAGGGAAAATATTGCAGCCAAAGGTGATGCCGTTCAATCTTACCAAATTTTTCAGAAAAACCATGGGCCACTTCGTCAATTTGATTTTTTTTGGATTCAATGGAACACAAAAGCTCATGTGTAAATCTATGAAGTCCCCAATCCTTAAAATCAAGTTGGTCTAATGGATTATGTTGGCGGAATACAAAAACAACACACACAGCAATTCCCACTAACTCGTTACAAAAACCTAAAGGCATTTGCAGACTCACTGAAGCCCCCACGTTTCGGTGGCAAAACCAGTTCGGAATTTCACCTCCAGGAATGTCGATATAATGTGCCAATCTTTCTTGCCCACGGTAATGCTGAAATATGCAAATAATGATGATTAGAACTTCACAAGTGAGAGAGAGATACAGAGAGAGAGAGAGAGAGAGAGAGATACCTTTTCGTTAATGAAATAATGTCTTAGAATTGTTAATAACATGTTACTGTAGCCTTGATTCTCAATCAATTTGACGCAATTGAGAAGCCGAAGTGCTGGCTGAAAATCATATTCTGATTCTGATGATAATGTTTCTAGCGAGGTACACTGTGTTGCATCGATATACTTAATGTTTAATGGAAGCTCAGGCAATGATCGAAGATTCTTGCAACAACTCAGAACAAGATCTTTTAGATTAGATAGTTGAATCATACTTTTAGGAAGCGAAACAAAATTATTTCCCTCTAGATTTAATTTCAATAAAGACGACAAGCAGTCAAAAGCATTGGGAATTGCTTGAAGATTGCAATAACTTAGATCTAGTTCAGTCAAAGACCATAAGCCTGATAAAGAAAACTCTAACATGGCAGTGGGATCTGGACTTCTTCTCTGTTGCATTGAAGGAAAACTAAAGAGTTTATTTGAAGGTTTAGGTGATAGCCCCTTACATCCACGAAGAGACAGTACTCTGAGATTTTTAAGATGAGATGTAGGTAGGTATTTTATTGCAGTTCCACTCACATCTAACTCCTCCAAGCCTTTGAAATCCCCCAAATTCTCTGGTAGTGCATCAAGCTTTGAGCAGCCAGATAAAGTGAGAAATTTTAGAGACATTGAACTATAACAAGCATTCGGAAGACTTGAAAGGTTTTTGCAGTCTCTTAAATCCAATTTAATAAAGCCAGTTAAAAGCTCCACCGATAATGGTAGATCTTTTATAGCGGTCTCATTTAAATAAAGTTCAGACAAACATGACATATTTCCCACAACCTCTGGAAACTTCATCAGTTTTGAACATCCGGAAAGAATAAAAACTTTAAGAGATTCCAAGTTGATCTTGTGTGGAAGGCTTTCAAGGTGCTTGCAACCATTCAGATCTAATTGAACAAGTTGTTTGAGATTTTCAAGAGATGGATGAATCTTAGACAACCCTATACAACCTTGAAGAATCAATTGCTTAAGCTTTGGGACTCCACTTAGATTTGGGGTCTCAATCAAGTTTTGAGAGTTATGCAAGTCAATGAGTTTTAACTCATCTAAATTCTGTTATTAACCAATAAATAATTAGATAAACTCAAGCCTTAATGAAAATAAATAAAATACAAAATTGAATAAGTGAAAATCTAACCATAATTCCATTCCATAGTCGTTTGATGTCACTTTGCAATGCATTTTCAATTCAACAAGCTTGTTTGGTTGGAAATTGGCTGGCATGGAACTTAAAGGATATCCATGCCATTCTATAATGCGTAACTCATTAGAAAGATAATCAAGGCCTTGTGGTAGTTTCACATTACCCATATCACCCATTTTAAGCAATCTCATTTTTTTCATCTTTGAGAAGACTCCAAGATCCAAAAGCTCCTCATTTTGAATAGGTATGTTTAGGATTATGCCTTCAACTACCTCTGTTCCCTAATAACCAAGACAAATGAAATTAGAATAATTGTTAACCCTTAAAAGAATCTATAAGAATATATTTCTACGTTTAGGTTTAGACTAGTCAACTTACAAGATTATTCTTCAAGACATGAAGGATATCCTCATAAAGCCATAACCTAGTACGTCCACCAGCCTCTTTTGGGGATCCACGACGAACTATTTCCTGACCCATTTCTTGTAGCAAATCATGCATCCACAAAGTTCCATTTTCATTAATTGTTATGAGAGATTTATCCACAAGAACACCAATATTGTAGTCCGGATAGTAACGAAAATTTTGTAATATATCTCTTATGCAACCTTTGTTCTCTCCTTTGAAAAAACATGCAATATCTAAAAATATTTCTTTTTCGGTATCCGTTAACCCATCAAAACTTATTTGAAGAATATTCAAAATTTCTTTATTAGGTTCTACCTTTAGTTTATCAATGACACATTTCCATTCATCTCTGCTTTTGTTAAACAACAAAGAACCTAAAACTTTAAGAGCTAAAGGAAGGCCATTTCTTTTTCGGTATCCGTTAACCCATCAAAACTTATTTGAAGAATATCCAAAATTTCTTTATTAGGTTCTACCTTTAGTTTATCAATGACACATTTCCATTCATCTCTGCTTTTGTTAAACAACAAAGAACCTAAAACTTTAAGAGCTAAAAGAAGGCCATTAGTGTAATTCACAAAACACATAGAAAAATCCTCATAATTTTCTTTAGGATGGGGTTTCTTGAAAGCACTCAAACAAAAGAGTTGCAAAGCTTCATCTTTATCCAACCCCTTTGCTTCATATATGTCATGCACACCACATCTTCTCAACAAATGGCTATCTCTGCTTGTTACAATGATTATACTCCCTGGACCAAACCAATCATGGTTCCCCGCTAATGCTTCTAATTGTTTTTCTCCATCAACATCATCAAGAACAATAAGAACCTTCTTACCACGTAGTCTATTCCCTATGATATTGATCCCCTCATGAACATCCATATCTTTATTTCACTTGCCATAAGGATGTTAGAAAGAAGTTGTTCTTGTAAAGAAACTAGATGTTGATTTTTAGTTTTTTCTCTTACATCAGCAATATAGCTGCTAGCTTCAAAATGACATAAAATTCTATTATAAATTTCTAGTGCAAGAGTCGTTTTACTGATTCCACCCATCCCGCAAATTCCTACAAAGCAAACACCACTTGAACCATCTAAAAAGAAATTCAACACTTCTCCCACACGGGATTTTATTCCAACAAGCTCCTTGGATATATTACTTGAGGATCGAAGCTTGTTAAGTATCAAATTACAGATAAGTTGGATAGATTCTGATTCAGGCGTGCGAAGAAGATAGCATAACAATAAATTTGATGACTGTAGAGTATAGCATAAATACATCAGACAAAAAATTCAAAACACAATCTTAGATTCATTCAGTAGCAAAAGGGGAATTCAAGAAGTACATAATATAGCATCGTAATTGAGGTTTGATTTGATTGACGTCATACAGTCAAGTGAGAACCACATTTTTCCTTCTAACTTTAACATTTTAATGAGTTGAGACTTGAGAGTGTGCTTAATTTTAATAAGTCATTTGTTGTATGATTCCTGGATTTAATTTTCATACTCCTTTTTTCTTTTTCTTTAATCTTCACAATAAGAAAAAAGAACAAATGTAGTAGTTGAATTATTTATGATATATTTATGCTTATTGCCTGTATACTTGTCCAGAATACTTTGACTGTCCATCAAAGAAATTCTCCAAGAAATGTAAATTAGCGAGACAATGATTGAGGCTAAAAGATTCCTCGACTCGGCAATTCACTTATAGAATGCAGATTACCAAGTTGTATGTTCTGTTGGGTAGGCAGAGAGGCCAATAGATCAGCAGCAAATGCTCTAGCTCGCTGGTCTCTGCTTAATTTTGCATTTTTTTTTTTCTCACCATTTCTCAAGACTTGGCTTCTGTACTGGATGTTTACAGGTCTTGAAGTTTGTTTATCAATAAAAGTTTATGTGATTATCAAAAAATATTGTCTATATTGATTAATTCGGTAACAGAGACTACCATGCCTCAAAAAAAGTTCTTCAACCAAAGTCCAACTTGAGCAGTTGAGCATACATAATCTCATAAGTCATAATATACATAAAAGTGACCAAATTTAAAATTTTCTCTGGTTCTATTGGACTAAAAATGTAACATCCCAGCGAATCAAAAAAAAAGTAATGGTCAGATTTTTTTGGGACCACACGTGCCCCAGCTGACACATTAACCCCCACCACACATCTCACTCATTTGCTCTTATCCTTGGCCGGCCATCCCTCACTTCTTATTTTCTTTTCTTTCTTTTCTTTTCTTTTCTCTCGTACACTCCTCTCTATCACTTGCTCATCCTCTCCCACCGGTACCTCCATGCCACCATCTTCACCATCATTTTTCCGGCAATATCACCAGAAAATTCTTAGGAACCTCTAAGCATCTTCATCTTTTATTTGAAGTAAAAGTTTCTAATCTTTTTGGTGGGTTTATATACTTTTGCTTGAGGTTATTTTTATCTAAGCTTCAATAATGATATCCATGGGATTTATGAGCATTGGAAGTAATATTTATGTGTTTATATGTATAGGTTTTGTATTGGTGGAAGTATTTGATAAGTGGGTTTATGGTTTGCGTTAATGATGACTACCTAAGGTTTATGTATAGTGGAAAATTTGGGAGTTTTGAGTTATAACATGTGATGGTTGGTAAATTTAATTTTTCCATTGTCATTGGGTTTATTTGGAGTTAGTTAAAGTTCTAAATTCTTTGTCTTGGAGGATATTTTGATTTTGCTTTCATGGGTCTCTTAATGATGTAGTGTAAAATTTTGGAAGCTAGTCATAATGTTAAAGATAATATTAAATGGGTTAACTTTATAAATTGGAGTTTATGCCTTGTGAATCAAATTGTTGAGAAACTTTGGAAGTGAGATGTATTATTATTGATGAGGTTAAATACTAGGCTTGCCTAATTAAGTGCATATTTGGCAATTCCTAAATTGTAGCTAAATACAATTTTAAACTTTATGCTTATTGTGTTAGGTTTGCTTGATATTGTTGACATTCTAGCTAATCTCCTTTAGAGCTTGGAGAATTAGGCTTTTTATGGGTTGCAAGGTAAGTAGCTTTTTAATGGCATTTTTGGAAAAACAAACATGTTGCATAAATGATGTTTTTGGGTTAGACACACTATTGGAAACTACCTATGGAAATTATATTTTCCTAAAAACTATTGTGTCGTAACCTTAATATATATATATATATATATATATATATGATTATATATGAAAGTACATCATATCATATTTGGTATTGCATTTGGGGAAATGCATGAATTTGTTGATATGGATAAATAAGCATCTTTTATTTAATCTTTGATAAGGAAATCTTGGATTTTATGGTATATTAGAAAATTTAAAAATGCTTATTTTGTCTTGTTATATGGGAAATTGATAGAAAATTTTTTTGACAAAAATGAAATTGAAAACCTTACAAATTTTGTAGAAGTTAGATTATTTAAGGTTTTTCTCAAACTACCTATGTAGGGACACGATTTGTTTAACGGCCCAAGATTGACGTTGGGCTCGTATGCAAAGGGCCCCAACAATATGATTTGTAGAGAGTGGGCTTAAAAGGCATGACCTTGGGCATAGGTGGACAGTTTGATCGTGGCGTCTATGGAAATTCTTATATGGGCGGGCCTAGCTTGACTAGCTAAACCCTCCATTGGTACGGGTTGTAGGACTCCCTCCCCTGGTAAAAGGGAGGAATGGAAGGATATAAAGATCCATAGACGCCACGATCAAACCGTCCACCTGTGCCCAAGGTCATGCCTTTCAAACCCACTCTCTACAAATCATATTGTTGGGACCTTTTGCATACGAGCCCAACGTCAATCTTGGGCCGTTAAACAAATCGTGTCCCTACAACCTAGATATGAACTATGTGTTTCAAGGTAATGTAACCTATGAGTTTATGTGGTTTTAACACCATGTCATGTGTGATTTCCTATGATCACCGATTTGGTTTCCATAGTCTTTGTGACAATGGAATCAAATTCAGGTCAGTGCTCTTTCACTTTGGAATCTTGGATGACGCGTTCTTCCCTGCTACCCATGGGGGGAAGAGGTTCCTTGATTGTGTGTGGGTGAGATTGTTGCCTATAGGGCCAAGAGACCACATGCAAGAGAAGTCCTATTTGACGCACTCTCTCTGCCGCCCATGGGGGGAGAGAAAAACCTTGAGGGTATGGGTGAGGTCATTGTCCATGGGACCAAGAGTCCGCATACCGAAAAAGGACAATATCATGCCGATTGTGAATAGGTGGATCCCCCGACCAATCTATGTGATAGTGTGGTATATTTATGATAATTTACCTTATGTTAGATATTATGGCTTTGGAAATTATATTATTAATGCTCACAAATTATGATATATAGTTTTATGGTATTATTTTGAGAAACTTTGTGTTTCATCATTTAATCATTCTTATTACATTATTATTACAAATGATATTGCAGTATTAAGTTAGCAATTTCTCAAACTAAAACATGTTTTGTAAACTGTTCATTATCATAAAACTTGCATTTCCCCCACCCCCATTAATTATGCTACTTATCGGGCATTAGCTCATCCCACCCTCTAACAGTTTTTCAGATTTCTTAGCTATACCTTGGGTATGGAGCTTACTTCCTTGGTGATGATTAGAGTGCTATCTTAAATTTGGAGACTCTTGTTGTAAATGGTTGGTGACTCGATCTTGTTATGTTCAACGAGACCTTAATTAATTCTATTAGAGGTTGGTTACTTGAGGTTTGTTAACCTTAGGCATGGTAGGCATAGACTTGATACTAAGATTCCTTATTCTTGATAAGATTGTGACTTTGTATAATCCAAGAGCTTTGAAATATATATTCATGTATTATGTGGAGGCACATGATTTTTAGTTATTGTTTGTAAATATGTTATAGAGCTCTAACATGTAATGTGGAGATTATGGTTATATATTCTTATCCTATGGAAATGAAAGGAAAACAAAGATCTCCTATAGTTTGGTTTTCCAAAAAAGGAAAAATCTACAGATATCTTTGGGATGTATTTCTCATGCTTTGGACCCCTTTGGGTTTAGGGCATGACAAAAAAAGAGTAAATAAAATTTGTCAAGTTAATCCACGGGAAAGACGTAGTAATTTTAAAGAGTAGAAAATTATGACATTGATATAATAATATGAACAAAAGTAGTCTGCAAAAGACATATGTAAAGTGTTACCTATCTTGTACATGCCATCCAGCTATATTGTTGAATTCTTTCAAAGCAACTTTCCATGCTTGCACATCATCTATGTTAACAATAGTACCCATCCGGTTCCGTACAAAGAAAATAAATCTACCGTTCCGTACATCAGAGGGATCCACATGGTAAAAGACCGGCAAAATTATCAACTCCTTCTCTTTCATGCATTCAACAATCTTTACTAGTTCAATCAAGCACCACCTTGAAGAAGCGTAGTTTTTTGAGAGAACGACGATTGCAAATCTGGACTCTTCTATTACTTTTAAGAGCTCTTGAGAAATATACTTTCCCCGCTCAAGTTTCTCATCGTCTCGGAAGGTGATAATACCTCTTTGTTTCAAAGCAACAGAGAGATGGTTTGTAAAATTCTTGCGGGTGTCAACACCATAAAAACTAAGGAACACGTCGTATTTCGGAAAATAAGAGGAAGAGGAAGCTGTTTGAGTGGCCATAGAAGAAGATGGATCAATGACCAAAAGTTTCAGTCACTTTGCCCGTACAAAAACCACCAAATTAAAAAGATTGATATTGAATTGGGTTTGCAAAGAAGGGAGGTAAAAGTGAGAGCAGGAGAGAGGAGGTAAAAGGGAAACAACAAAAATAAAGGAGATTTCAGAGTTGGTGCGCTTTTTTCATTTTTTTTTTTTTCTAAAACCATTCACGTACTAAAAGTTTAGTCATTTATATAAAAAATTTAATTTTGGAAACTTTTTTAAAATTAAAATTTTAATCTTGTACTTATAACATTATGTAGCGTTTTTATTCGAATCTTCCGTCCATGATCGATTTTTATTTTTATTTTTTCAGGAAAGTCCATGCTCAATTAATGTTGATATATCTGATAAGTGATAAGTAAATTAAAAAAAAAAAAAAAAAAACACACACACACACACACAACAAAACCCTCAATATGATGTAATTTTAACATTCTAAATTTAGTGGTTTTGAAAATATTTATTAAAAAAGTAATACTACTAACAATATTTTTAAAACAATTTCACATACAAGTTATTGGTAGATAAAAAATAATAATGTTAATAGTGAGATCAAATTAAAATTAGTAACAATTTATTATATATAGTTTGTTATGAAACTATAATAAAGAAATTATGAACAGTAATATTACTTGTGAAAAATTATTTGATCTCCCTTTATGATACTAAAATGGTAGTTTGGAAAGCAAGTCATTGCTTGGAAATTTCTAAACGGTGGGATGCAGCTTTATTTTTCCTTCCCCAAGATAAAGTATGTTTCCATTTAGTAGTCAAGTCAAAAAGACTTGTGTCAGGTTAGATTAACTGAATGTTGTTTCTCGTGTCTTCAATGCATAGAAACGCGTGTAATTTTAACATTATAAAGTTATTGGTATAAAAAATATTTATATATATATATATAAATGCATCGACAATATTTTTAATCAATTTTACATTTAAATGACAAATTATTGATGGATAAAAATAAGTAATGTTAAAAGTGAGATCAAATTAAAATTAGTAACAATTTATCACTTATAATTTACTATAAAACTATAATAAAGACATTGTCAACATAACATTACTTGAAAAAATTTATTTAATCCACCTATATGATACTAAAATAGGAGTTTAGAAACCATAAAATAAAAAAATAAAAAATAAAAAGTAGTAGTTTAGAAAGTATGTTATTGCTTGAAAATTTCTAAATAGTTGGAAACAGCTTTATTTTTCCTTCCCCAGGAGAAACTACGTTTCCATTTAATAGTCAAGTCAAAAAGACTTGCATTGGGGTAGATTATTAGCCGGATGATGTTCACCATGTGGCCATGTCTTCAATGCATAGGAACGTGTGTAATTTTAACATTATAAAAGTAGTGGTTTTGAAAATATTTATTAAAAAAAAGTAATACCATGTTAATAAAATTTTCCTTCTCAACAAAAAAAAAAATGTTAATAAAATTTTCAAAACAATTTTACATTTAGATGACAAGTTATTGGTAGATAAAATAATAATAATAATAATAATAATAATAATAATAATAATAGGACTAAATTAGAATTAGTAACAATTTATTACATACAATTTATTATGAAACTATAATAAAAACATCATAAACATAACATTACTTGAAAAAAATTATTTAATCCAGCTCTATGATACTAAAATAGTAGTGTAGAAAGCTTGTCATTACCTGGAAATTTCTAAATGGTTGGGTATGGCTTTATTTTCCCTTCCCCAAGAGAAAGTACGTGTCCATTCAGTAGTCAAGTCAATAAGACTTGCATTGGGTTTAATTCCCATTCAGTTTTTTATAAAATAAAATAAAATAAATTTTATTTTATCAATTCAAAACTTATTTTATCGATTTGAATTTTGACATGGCATTACTATTCATAAAAATAAATAAATAAACTTATTTAATCTACCTTAGACTCAGTCTGCGTTTGGACTCGGCTGATTCGTCTGTGTCTGCGTTTTGTTTGTTTTTTTTTTTTTATTTTTTTTTCACGCGTTTTTTCAGATTGTAGCTATTGTTCATGTACTGTTTAATGAACAAGAATTACAAATTTTGACTTTTCAAATTTTTTTACCAATCAGTGCATATCATGTACTGTATATGGACCCACAAATTTTACTTTTCAACAATTTTTTTATTACAAATGAATCCCACAAAGATCTATTTACATATTTAAAAATTATTTTACTACAAAGATTCAAATTGTATCCAAACCATCAGTAATACTTTTTCTTTCCTTTTGAACGTGACTTGGTGTAGCAGGTAGTTTTTTATTTCTCGGAAGAAATGATGTCATTGGGAAATTTCTAAAGGTTGGAACCTGAGGTTCTATTTAGTACCAACCAAGCCTAAAACCAATTCAGTCTTTAAATAATTAAAACTGTTGAGAAAATTTAAAAAAAAAAAAACCTAAATTAATTTATTTTGAAAAATTTTGAACCAAATTAACGTTAACCCAAACATCAGAATATATTAGCAAAAGGGCAAAACTTAGAAATTAAAAAATACTCAGAATATATTAGCTACCTGTCAAATTTAAAAAAAAAAAAAAAAAAAAAGAAAAATGCAAACGGCGTTAAAAATACTCTTTTTTTCTCCTCTGACCTGTGACAAACCCAATGGCTTTTACGCTTTAGATCTCTCAAACTTCTCACCCTCAATCTCTGAAGCATTGACAGCTTTAGATCTCTTAGAAAAATCTCATAAGAACCCAATGGCTTTGTATGGGATTTGGAGCTTTATACTAGGAAATGAGCTTTTTGGATTGCTCTTTCCCTTTAAATGCCTCTATTGATATTCATTGTTTCTTCAAAGGACATATCAATAGAGGCATTTAAAGGGAAAGAGCAATCCAAAAAGCTCTGCGCCTCTGCCTATAGATGAATAACCTCTCTTAGAAAACTCCAAATCTTAACAGAGTGTTGGTTTAGGATTAATTTTTATATTTTAATAGATATGGATTGAAGAGGGGAACAATTTCCAGTAACGATTTCCAGCCCCTTCGTCCTTCTTTTGCTTGATTTTGATGAGAAGTCTACGGGATCTGAACTCATCCGGTGTTTATGAGATTGTGGGTCAGAAGTTTGAGAGATCTACACTGTGAAGCCATTGGGTTTTCTCATAGGTCAGGCAAAAAGAAGAAGAAAGACGTGCCTCTTTTAACGCCGTTTGCTTTTTTTTTTTTTTTTTTAAATTTGACAGGTGGCTTAATTTCAAGAGATGAACTTAATGTATTACCCTTTCCTTTTAAAAAGGATATATGTAAGTATGTTTCCTTTAGTAGTCTAAGCCAACATGTTGCATCAGGGGAGATGAGTCGGATCGTATTCCCACGTCTTCAGGGACAAAGCCATTTATGGGCTTTTTGGGGCACCCACAAATTTTATTTATTTTTTTAATATTACTATATGTAATACTAATTTTAGTAATTTTTAGTCAATAAAGTTATAAATAATGCTAGAGATATAAATTATTTTACAAAAAATCAAGGTGATTTTGGAGTTGGTGCGCTTTTTTTCTTTTTCTAAAACCATTCACATACTAAAAGTTTAGTCATTTATATAAAAAATTTAATTTTGGAAACTTTTTTAAAATTAAAATTTTAATCTTGTACTTATAACATTATGTAGCGCTTTTATTCGAATCTTCCGTCCATGATCGATTTTTATTTTTATTTTTTTAGGATGTTGATATATCTGATAAGTGATAAGTATAAAAAAAAATAAAAATAAAAGCTCCTTATCCAAAAAAAAAATAATAATAATAATAACAAAAAACACAAAACAAAACCCTCAATATGATGTAATTTTAACATTCTAAATTTAGTGGTTTTGAAAATATTTATTAAAAAAGTAATACTACTAAAAATATTTTTAAAATAATTTCACGTATAAGTTATTGATAGATAAAAAAATAATGTTAAGTGTGAAACCAGATTAAAATTAGTAACAATTTATTATATATAATTTGTTATGAAACTATAATAAAGAAATTGTGAACATTAACATTACTTGTGAAAAATTATTTGAACTCCTTTTATGATACTAAAATAGTAGTTTGGAAAGTAGGTCATTGCTTGGAAATTTCTAAATGGTTGGATGCATCTTTATTTTTCCTTCCCCAAGATAAAGTATGTTTCCATTAGTAGTCAAGTCAAAAAGACTTGCATCGGGTTAGATTAGCTGAAAGATGTTCCCTGTGTCTTCAATGCATAAAAACGCGTGTAATTTTAACATTATAAAGTTAGTGGTTGAAAAAGTATTTATATAAAATAAATAAATAAATAAACTGCATCGACAATATTTTTAATCAATTTCACATTTAAATGACAAGTTATTGGTGGATAAAAATAAATAATGTTAAAAGTGAGATCATATTAAAATTAATAACAATTTATCACATATAATTTTTTATAAAATTATAATAAAGACATTGTCAACATAACATTACTTGAAAAAAATTATTTAATCCACCTGTATAATACTAAAATAGTACTAGTTTAGAAACCATAAAAAAATAATAAAAAATAAAAAGTAGTAGTTTAGAAAGTATGTTATTGCTTGAAAATTTCTAAATAGTTGGAAACAGCTTTATTTTCCTTCCCCAAGAGAAAGTACGTTTCCATTTAGGGTGAATTTGATTTAGCTTTTTGAAAGCTGGCTTTTTCAAAAAAGTGAAGTTTTCAAAAAGTGCATAATGAAAAAATGTTTTTTCAAAAAACTGAGTTTTTGGAAAAAGTCATTAAAAAGTGCTTTTTGAAAAAGTTGAGTGTTTGACTAGCACTTATAAAAATGGCGGTTTAAGAGATAAATTACCAAAAATGACAATGTATATATAAGAGAGTTTATTTTATACTTAAAAAAAAAAAAATCAACTACTTCAGAGCATCTCAAAGGCTAGGAAAATTTTTGTACTGTTTGGATAATCAACATTGACATTTACCTTTTGTCTACTCACTTTTTCAAATACGTCTTTCAACAAACTCTCTATCTTTTCTCCATCTCATTTAAATATTATTTCTTTATTCATTCTTTATTCTTTTTTAATCTTTATTTTTTTCTTCCTCTATTCATTCTCAACAATTGTATTTTTTAACAAAAAAGTGTTATATCCACAATATTTTTTGCAATACTTTCACAAGAATCATAACAAAATCTTATATGGAAAGTTGTTACTAGTTCTAATTTAAACTCACTACTGAAATTATATTTTTACTCGTCAATATTAGCTAATTACTTAAAATTTATTGTGAAAATATTGTGATAGTATTTTTCAATTGTGATTTCTTATTCTTTGCCTTTCTTTCATCCATAAGTTTCCTTTTTTTTTTTTCTTTTTTTTTTCTCTTGCATTTTGTCCACCACACATGTATACCCATAGGATTCCATCCTCTCCTTTTTTTTTTTTTTTTTTCTTTACTTTCCACTTGATTCCAGAACCTCCCTCTCTCTTTCTTTCTCCAACTCTCTCATTTTCTACTCTCTTTTTTTTTTTTTTTTTTTTTCTCCTTGATTCCAAAAATTCTCTAGCTCTCTCTGTGATACGTCTCACATAATCTTGCTTGCCTTTTGGTGTCATTATCTTCAAACATACACAAACATGCAGGGAGAGAAAGGAGAAATTGTCTTTGCTCCACCACACCGCCACCGCCGCTTCTCCTCCTCACCGTGAAGTGCATGCAACCAGGGGTCATATTGGCTTCTATTTTTTTTCCTTGTTCTTGATTAGTTGTTGTTTTTGATTTTAGATTTGTCAGATCGACTTCTTCTTCTTTTCTTTTTTTTTTCTTGATCTTTTATTGTTGTTCTAATTTTTTTTTTTTTTTTTCTGTTCTTGATCTGATGTTGTTGTTGTTTTGATTTTAGATTTGTTGTTTAATAAAGGGTAATTTGGAAATTTCCCAAGATCCTCCAACAGATATATGACAACACGCACGGGCTTTTTCCAAAATGCTGGGCAAAGCACCTTTTTCACTTTGCGCGTTCTCTTCAAGTTTACCAAATGGGCTTTTTCACTTTGCTTTCTTCAAAACGGACTTTTTGAGTCGAAAACGTTAAAACAAATAGGCATTTAATAGTCAAGTAAAAAAAGACTTGCATTGGAGTAGATTATTAGCCGGATGATGTTCCCCATGTGGCCATGTCTTCAATGAATAGGAACGCGTGTAATTTTAACATTTTAAAAGTAGTTGTTTTGAAAATATTTATTAAAAAAAAAGTAATACTATGTTAATAAAATTTTCAAAACAATTTTACATTTAGATGACAAGTTATTGGTATATAAAATAATAATAATAATAATAGGACTAGATTAGAATTAGTAACAATTTATTATGAAACTATAATAAAGACATCGAAAACATAGCATTTCAGCAACTTTTTTTTATTAAAAATGGGTCACACGGTAATATTCACACATTTAAAAATTATTTTGCTATAGTGTTTTCGGTTTTTCGATTTCAAAAAAATAAGTTCGATCTAAACAGACCCTAGTAGTCAAGTCAATAAGACTTGCATCGGGTTAGATTCCCATTCAGTTTCTTAAAAAAAAAAAAAAAAAATTTATTTTATCAATTCAAAACTTACTTTATCAATTTGAATTTTGACATGGCTTTACTATTCAATAAAAAAAAATTATTTAATCTACCTCAAACTCAGTAATACTTTTCTTTCCTTTTGAACATGGCTTGGTGTAGCAAGTAGTTTTTTATTTCTCGGAAGAAATGATGTCATTGGGAAATTTCTAAAGGTTGGAACCTGTGGTTCAATTTAGTACCAACCAAGCCTAAAACCAATTCAGTCTTTAAAACTGTTGAAAAAAAAAAAACTAAATTAATTAATTTTGAAAATTTTTGAACCAAATTAACATTAACCCAAACCTCAGAATATATTAGCAAAAGGGCAAAACTTAGAAATTAAGCTACCTGTTAAATTAAAAAAAAAAAAAAAAAAAAAAAAAAAAAAACCAAGCAAACCGCGTTAAAAATACTCTTTTTTTCTCCTCAAACCCGTGACAAACCCAATGGCTTTTATGCTTTAGATCTCTCAAACTTCTCACCCTCAATCTCTGTAGCATTGACTGCTTTAGATCTCTCAGACAAATCTCATAAGAACCCAATGGCTTCATATGGGATTTGGAGCTTTATACTAGGAAATGAGCTTTTTGGATTGCTCTTTCCCTTTAAGTGCCTCTATTGATATTCATTGTTTCTTCAAAAGACATATCAATGCTCTGCGCCTCTGCCTATAGATGAATAACCTCTCTTAGAAAACTCCAAATCTTAACAGAGTGTTGGTTTAGGATTAATTTTTATATTTTAATAGATATGGATTGAAGAGGGGAACAATTTCCAGCAACGATTTCCAGCCCCTTTGTCCTTTTGCTTGATTTTGATGAGAAGTCTACGGGATCTGAACTCATCCGGTGCTTATGAGATTGTGGGTGAGAAGTTTGAGAGATCTAAACTGTGAAGCCATTGGGTTTCTCACAAGTCAAGCAAAAAGAAGAAGAAAGGCGTGCCTGTTTTGACGCCGTTTGCTTTTTTTTTTTATTTGACAGGCGGTTTTTTTTTTTTTTTTTTAATTTGACAGGCGGCTTAATTTCAAGAGAGGAACTAATGTATTACCATTTCCTTTTAAGAAGGATATACGTAAGTATGTCTCTTTTAGTAGTCTAAGTCAAAATGTTGCATCAGGGGAGATGAGTCGAATCGTATTCCCACGTCTTTAGGGACAAAGCCATTTATGGGCTTTCTGGGGCACCCATAAATTTTATTTATTTTTTTAATATTACTATATGTAATACTAATTTTAGTAATTTTTGGTCTATAAAGTTATAAATAATGCTAGAGATATAAATTATTTTACAAAAGAAAAATTTAAATTGCTAATGTGGTGAGTAATTATTGGTAAATGAAAAAATGATATTAATGGTGAATTTAGATGAAAACCAATAAGAGGTTGATCACATCAATATTTAAAAAAAATATTGTAAAATAATTTGTGACTGTAGTATTACTCTAAAGTTATATTTTACTTCTTTAATAATATCATTGATTCTTTTAAAAATAATGCTATAGTCACAAATTTTTTTACAAAATTTTTACAAACTATTGAGATAACAAATTCTTATTGGTTTACATTTGGACTTACCACTTACATAATTTTTTTACTTACCAATAACCACTAATCTAATCAAAGAATTTAAAAGGTTTGTAATTCTAGCATTTTCTTCCTTTTAAATACCATATAAAAATGCATAGATCTAAAATCTAAAACAAAATATACAAGCCCCCAAAAATTAGTCCAACAACAAAAATTACCAATAGCAAAGCTAAACAAAATTAAGCCCTATAAATCAATTTCAACAAAAACAAACAAACCATCCCTAAAAATCAAAAACAAAATATTTTTGTCCATATCCAACAGTAGCATCAAAGACAAAAAAAAAAAAAAAAAAAAAAAAAAACAAACAAACAAACAAACAAAAAATACCCTTCAACGCCTAAGCAACAGTAGAGCCAAATGCATAGATCTAAAATCAAACAAAAAAAAAAAAAAAAAAAAACCTTCAACGCTTAAGCAACAGTAGAGCCAAATGTAAGAGTTATAGCACATAACTAATGTAAGAGTCGTCTTTCTTAACTCCAAGTTCTGATTTCATCCTTGGCCAGCTTAAGTGCAAGGAAAATGCAAGAATCTCAGTTAGAGCCCAAGAAAAATGGATAGGGTACATACGTAGTAATATTTCTAATAAGTTCATAATTTTTTTAAGGGTCTAGTTAACCAGTGCCCTTAGGGCATTTGTTAATGGACCATTTTGGGAAAATTTTGATATCGCTTTTATGAGAAATTTAAAATATATCAAAACAATCAATGAATTTTTTATTTTTTCATAAAAACTTTCTATAAATATTTCCTAAACTAATAAAGACATGAATTTATTTGACATTAGCCTCATTACATGCGCTTCGCACGAACGATAAAGTTCTTTTTTTTTGGGGTTTTGTGTCCTAATTTTCTATTCATAACCAAATTTTCTATTACACCTTTCATATAGTTCATGCATTACGTAATGTCATAAAGTTACAAATTCACAATATATGTTGTAAGGACACGATTTTTAACGATCCAAGGATGACATTGGGCTCCCGTGTAAAGGGCCCGAACAATATGATTTGTAGAGAGTGGGTTTGGAAAGGCCTCGCTTTGGGCGCCGGGTTTCGGTCTGGTCCCGGTTTCATGAGCGATCATACAAAGATGGGATTGGACTGTATAGCCGAGCCTTGCCTCAATGTAGTTTGAAAGGTTTGACTCCTCGGAATTAGTCCGAGGAGCATTACATTCTCACCATTTCTCCTCCTTCTTCCTCCTTTCTCCAGGGGCCTCCTCTCCATGGTGAGTCTCTCCTATTATATAGTCCCCTTTGAACGATCTTGGACTTCCACTTGTTGATCATCCAAGCCTATACTTGAGTGCCTGTCCCATCGGACACCCTCTCCAGCGCGTTCGTGAGTTGTAGTAACCGAGTTAGCACTGCTCAAGGGTCTTGTCCACATAAATGCGGTGTTAGCAACTTTCCCTTAAATATTCCCGAGTTCATATCCTTTAGAACTTCCTAGAAGGTCACTCTAACTATTTAGGACTTATATCTGACCGTGCTTTAGCCGGTCCGAGGATATATTCCTCCTCGGACTTGGACTACCGCGCTCTCGGCCAAAACCTCACGCCCCATTGTATGATTTTTAGCCCATGACCCCACAATAGCCCCTCAAAATCCTGCTTCCCGACTTTTAGTTGAGGAGGAAGGTTTTGGTGATGTTGGCCCCACCTCGCGGCTTTGCTCAAGTTCCGTACCTTATTGCTGTTTGTGTTCTTCCATTTGCATGGGAGATGTGCCGAATTAAGAGGCGTTACTTCCTTCTTCACCCGCTCGGTGTCCTTTGATGTTTCAAGACTCGAGGCGCGCCTTCACGAGGACCTTTAAATCTTGTGGTGGCGGATAGTGTTGGAAATTGTGCCGTAGTCGCCTTGTCTCGCAGCGTTTCTTGGGAATCTGCTCAAATTAAATTAAATGACACCTCCTTACCCATTATATAAGTAGGATAGGTGGTTATTCTCCTGGCGTATAAACTCTTCTGCTCTCTTCAAAATCATAACCCTTTATCCATAACTAGTTCCCACCTCCGAAGTGTCATTTTCCCTTAGTGCAACATGTCTGAGGCTTGGGTGGAGGTGGAGGTGGAGGAACTTCACCCGCCACAGAGGCACCGAACCCTTCCAAGACTTAAGGTGATGTGGTCCAGGCAGGGGAGGCATAGATTTAAGGTGTCCTCCCGCTTGGATATGGTGGGAACGGTACCCCCCTCTTTCGGTCAAAATCAGAAGCAATTTCTGGTCACACCAGATTTTTGGTGTGTCAGAAGAAAGGTTTTCCGCCATCGCCGCCGCGTCCGCAATACCGCAGCGTGGTTCTCGTGGAGGCTCATCAACTTTCGGTTCCCCGCACCTTTTCTTCAAAGCAGGCTAACCTCGAGTTGGACTCCCGGCACCTTTTCTTCAATGGTGCCGACCCGAAGTCGGGCTCTTTTGCTGCCCGAGTTAGAGGCATGTAAAAGTATTGAGGAATGGCTCCTTAGACGAAATTTTGAAACGGCAAGACGTCTCTTCTCTGCACTCCTTCTTCGGCTTTTTCTTTATTCCCTTGTATCTTTTCTTTTCACTTTTTGTAGTTAGCTTCAGTGTGAGCTTATTTAAGCTCTTTCAATGTCTGTTATCTTGTTTCTTTGTCTTAATAAAAGAGGAATTTATTTACTTGTTTTAAATATTTTTCTTTTTTGCAACAACTATTTTGTGAATGGGTGTGCTCCATGTGTGTTTTTCTTCAATGATACTTAGAGCAGAAAACCTTGAAACATAATCCGACTAATTCTAATTTACCGACATTACCAGGCATAATAATGATAATTCACAGAAAATTAAACTTAGGAAACTAACCGAGATAACAAATGAATACTCCGTAATACGTGCGAGGAAACCGTCCGAGAATGATAAACTCTAAATAATTCATCCGAGGGGGTAACCGAGCGGTGAGGGACTCAACTGCGTTTCGACAACGTATGGCACTATATTGCAGTCGCACCAATTCCTCTGGTACCGAGAATCCGAGGGTAGGTCGGGAATCCATGCACCTTGGGATTAGCCCACTTATCAATGGGAGACTTTCGCGGGGTAGATTCTAAGGGTCATATAACGTCCGGTGTTGTGTCCAATCCCGTATTGTCTCTTCTAAGTAGTTGGTTTCCCCATAGGCTTGAGTCCGAGGACCATGCAAGGCCTTGGTTCTGTCCAAAACTTGTAGTTTTTTCTGTGTGTACTTGGTTTCCCCATAGGCTTGAGTCCGAGGACCATGCAAGGCCTTGGTTCTGTCCAAAACTTGTAATTTTTTCTATGTGTACTTGGTTTCCCCATAGGCTTGAGTCCGAGGACCATGCAAGGCCTTGGTTCTGTCCAAAACTTGTAGTTTTTTCTGTATACTTGGTTTCCCCATAGGCTTGAGTCCGAGGACCATGCAAGGCCTTGGTTCTGTCCAAAACTTGTAGTTTTTCCTGTGTACTTGGTTTCCCCATAGGCTTGAGTCCGAGGACCATGTAAGGCCTTAGTTCTATCCAAAACTTGTAGGTTTTTCCTTTAAGTAGTTGATTTCCCCATAGGCTTGAGTCCGAGGACCGTGCAAGGCCTTGGTTCTGTCCAAAACTTGTAGTTTTTCCTTTAAGTAGTTGGTTTCCCCATAGGCTTGAGTCCGAGGACCATGCAAGGCCTTGGTTCTGTCCAAAACTTGTAGGTTTTTCCTTTAAGTAGTTGGTTTCCCCATAAGCTTGAGTCCGAGGACCATGCAAGGCCTTGGTTCTGTCCAAAACTTGTAGTTTTTCCTTTAAGTAGTTGGTTTCCCCATAGGCTTGAGTCCGAGGACCATGCAAGGCCTTGGTTCTGTCCAAAACTTGTAGTTTTTTGCGAAGATTAGCCCCTCGACCAAGGTGGGGAGAGTTAGCTTGAGGTTGGAAGCCCCTAGAGCTGCCCGTGCCATTGGCACTGCGAGACGTAGCGCCTAGCGGAAGTTTATGTCGGAGCAACAACTGCATGTTGCTGGAAATGGAGGAAACTTCGCGGACCTCTACTTGATAGAGACTTGACTCCACCGCCTCCTGCGCCAACGCGCGAGCCTCTCCACAGACGGCGCCAATTGTAAGGACACGATTTTTAACGACCCAAGGATGACGTTAGGCTCGTGTGTAAAGGGCCCGAACAATATGATTTGTAGAGAGTGGGTTTGGAAAGGCCTGCCTTTGGGCGCTGGGTTTCGGTCTGGCCCCGGTTTCATGAGCGATCATACAAAGATGGGTTTGGACTGTATAGCTGAGCCTTGCCTCAATGTAGTTTGAAAGGTTTGACTCCTCGGAATTAGTCCGAGGAGCATTACATTCTCACCATTCCTCCTCCTTCTTCCTCCTTTCTCCGGGGGCCTCCTCTCCATGGTGAGTCTCTCCTATTATATAGTCCCCTTTGAACGATCTTGGACTTCCACTTATTGATCATCCAAGCCTATACTTGAGTGCCTGTCCCATCGTACACCCTCTCCGGCGTTCTATGAGTTGCGGTAACCGAGATAGCACTGTTCAAGGGTCTTGTCCACATAAATGCGGTGTTAGCAACTTTCCCTTAAATATTCCCGAGTTCCTATCCTTTAGAACTTCTTAGAAGGTCACTCCGACTATTTAGGACTTATATCTGATCGTGCTTTAGCTGGTCCGAGGATATATTCCTCCTCGGACTTGGACTACCGCGCTCTCGGCCAAAACCTCACGCCCCATTGTATGATTTTTAGCCCATGACCCCACATATGTAATTGAGAAAGTACGATACATAATATAATTAAAATGAGAAAGTAGTATATAAATTTTGTTCAAATGCTTTCCAATTTAGAGAAGAATTCAGTATATAAAACAGCAAGTGTAGAAGAAAATAATGTCGGTTAGAAATATAATGACAGAATGAAAAAGAAACTAAAGGAATATTGTGGGTTTGGAGCTTGTGGGATCTAATGTAATAATTAATTTTTTGAATACTCTTAATATATAGAAATACGGTACCACCAAACCTTCTCCTCCCCACTCTCAAAAGAAAAGAAGAAATGAAAATTGACTTTATCAATAAAATATTTTAAAAAGTGGACATTTCCATATCAATTGTGTATATTGATGTATAGTGTATGTAAATGATTACTCTTCTTTAGACTTGTAAAGTTGTTATTTACAACTATTTTGTGTTGGCTTTAATTTCAAAAAATCTGATTGTAATTTTATTCAATCATTTTTCCCTGTATTTATGTGGGGTTTTTAATTGTAAGGGATGAGTGTGAGAGAGTGTGAAGACTCAAACTTAAATTTAAGAATAAGTGGATTTCACGAGAAGCTCGCAAGAAACTAACCCGCGAAGTAGCCACATGTAAAGCACATGACTGGAATACGAAGAGTCATGACAGCCTGGAGTTTTCATAAGTGTCTCGCGGGTAAGGCCTTCTCGCAAAATACTTGCGAAACATTTTGTTTGGCTAATTTGTCATGTTTGTTTTACCAAGTCTTTACCCACACTATATATACCCTTATTACTCACATATTGTAAGGAGTTCTTTTCGGAGAGAAAACCCTATAATACACACTTAAGAGTTAGAGATTGTTATACCCACAATCATCTACACATTTCCTTGTGGTTTTCCTCCACTCCTACCTCTCCATCTCTAAATCATTGAGAGGTTAATAGCCTAAACACTTACCACACCCAATCTAAGTGTCAAGTGAGGTTTTAGTGCTGCTAGGTAGCATTGGAAGGAGCCAATCATTGGTGGATGCAATCGGGCGTATTATGGAATCCAGGAAAGCTTGAAAAACAAGGTTCCAAGAAGCCAGTTGGTAGCAAGAGCTTTAAGAGCTTAAGTACATTGGGTAGACTAGGCTTAGAGGGTCTTTTGTTATTCATGTACTCCAACTTTATTCTCTAATGGATCGATTACCGCTTGGAGGGCGGTAAAGAGGTTTTTCGTTGAGTTCTTTGGTTTCCTCTTCGATAACACATCTCTGTGTTATCTTGTGTTTGCATCTCTCTTCCCTACTCTTAAGTTTTACTTTATATTGTTGATAATGGATGAATATGGCTTAGGGTAGTGTTATCGGTTGTTTGCGCTCATTTACTCTTATTCCGCACTTAGTCTAAGTTAGAGTAAAAGCAATCTAGCCATGTTTTTAATTTGGGGGGTCTAAACAAGCTCTTGTGTTTTCACACAAATTCAAGCTTTTAAGACTGAATATTGGAATCCATTGTACTTAACCCATTCCTTTTCAATGAGCCCATCATACTCTAAAGGGTAGCTAGGTATGCAACACTTAAAGCTTTCTCTTTCAAAAATTACATTTTAGATTAAGATTACTCTTCTTTGAATTGGATATTGAAATCCAATATATCGGAGTTGGTAGGCCCATTTATTCTAATCCATCACTAAGAACCAACAAAGAATTGGTTATGCACTTATGCCCCGCTATTTGCAGAGGTTGATGCAAATTCTGAATTTCCTTAAGGGAGTTGTTGTGGATTTGGGGAATGGGAAATACATGGGCTTCATTGAGTATCCTTACGATTCCACCCACATGTGATAAATGCAAGCTATTTCATAATTGTCCAGGACAGGTGAGACAAGTTGGGGACTTTAAGGAGCTGAAGACCCAACTTTGCCATAAGGAACTTCTAAGTTTCTTTTTTGATACCAGGCTACTATATGTAATATTTTAAAAAAAAAAAATTATATGTAATATTTTTAGGGCAAATTACAATAAACTTATCTATGATTTGGCCCATTTACAGCTTACCTACCTGTAGTTCTAAAATTAATACTTTACCCGCTCGAGGTTACCTCCGTTAGTTTTCCGTTATCCAACTTTATCAAAAACACCTTTTTAAGACTTAAAAAAATTTTAAATGAATCAAAGAGTTAGGGTTTGATTTTTTTTACAAAAATGGATGAACATTACAAATGAAATTCCAAACAATTACAAATCAAATTATTTGAAATTAAAACTAGTACAAATCAAATACATGCATATCGCAACAAACACAAGACAACACAACACAAGACCGGAGAGAGAGAGAGAGAGAGAGAGAGAGAGAGAGAGAGAGCCCATAGATCATAATAAACAATAAACAAAAGTTCCGTCATGGGTAGTGATTTGGTTTGGATTGGAGAGAGAGAGAGAGAGAGGGAGAGGGGGGCAAAGCTTGAGGTCATGGGCTCGGTGTAGATCAGAGAAAGCAAAGAGAGTTTAATAGATATATCGTCGAGTTGGAGGTGGTTTGGTGCAGAATGAAGAGAGAAGGGCAAGGAGGCTCTGCCATGAGCATGGGTCAACATGAGATAGAGTGAGAGAGAGCTTGAGGTTTAAGAGGAGAGAGATGGAAAGAGGAGGCCACTACGTTGGTGGTAGTGGAGATGAGAACGTAGAAGAGAAACACACTTTCAGCCATGGCTCCTATTTAGGTGTGTGTGTGTGTGTGAGATGTCCATGGCTATAGTGAAGCTTTGGCCATAGAGATCGGTGGTGGATCAACCATGGGTTTTGGTTATGGTGGTCTTGGAGACCAGTGGTGGATCCATCATGATTTCAGTTATGGTGGTTTTTGAGGTCGGTAGTGGATCACCCGGTGAAGTCTTGGATCCGCTATCCTCTCTCTCTCTCTCTCTCTCTCTCTCTCTCTCTCTCTCTCTCTCTCTCTCTCTCTCTCTCTCTCTCTCTCTCTCTCTCTCTCTCTCTCTCTCTCTCCCTGAGCTACTACTTGTGTGTGTCCGAAAGGGTAGGATTTTTTTAAATTTAAGGTTAATCGTGTGTATAAGTGTAGTTTGTGAATTTTTTTTTTTTGATTATTTGGATTGATTGGCTCAAGAATGTTCATACAAAGAGGAAGTGTGTTTTTCAACCAAATTTTTACAAATTTTAAAAATATGTTTTTAGACCTTATTTCTCTTACTGTTTTATGCATTATTTTGTTTTGGGAGGAAAGAGACATAAGATGTGAGAAAAATACATATTTACCTTTATTTTTAACAGGGGTAGATAATAGAAGACTAACTGAGGTAATCTCAAGTAGGCAAAGTGTTAAATTTTGAATCATGGATAGGTAAGGTGCAAACGGACCAAATCACAAGTGGATTTATTGTAGTTTACCCAAATAAGAATAACGCACATAATAAGTATCTAACACACATATATATAATGTCAATTTATAATAATTAAAAAGGAGAGGCGCTCACAAACACTCACCTTTTGATCTTAGAGTTGGAAATGCCAAGATAGTCGGGAGAGAGAGAGAGAGAGAGAGAGAGAGAGAGAGAGAGAGAGAGAGAGAGAGAGAGAGAGAGAGAGAGAGAGAGAGAGAGAGTTTGTGAGTGATTTGTGATTTTTGTTATTTGATTTTAGGATGAGCTAATTCGTGATTGTGATGTAATGTGTGAGTTATAGGTCAAGTGCAAAAATATTTTTAAGAGTAAATTAATCTAATAAAAAAATGGGCAAACTACAGTAAACTCACCTATGGTTAGACCCGTAATTCACTTTGCCTACCCATGGTTTAAAACTTAACACTTTGCCCACCTGAGGTTCGCTTCGTTAGAACTCTGTTATCTATTTCTATTAAAAATAAGGGTAAATATGTATTTTTACTTTCCTTTTATATCTCTCTCCTCCCAAAACAAAATAATACATAAATAAAAGGGAAATAAGATTTGAAAGCAAAATTGTAAAAATGGTAAAGTTCTGTTTGAAGAACACACTACCTCTTGGCATGAGCATTCTTAAGCCAGTCAATCCATACAAATCCAAAAGACAATTCGCAAGCTACACTTATATACATACAATAACATTAAATTTAAAAAATCCTACGTTTTCAAAACTCACACACAAACAACCATCACCACCACCGATCTCGGATCCATGGCCGATCTCGCCCCACCTTTCTTTCTCTTCGATCTCATCCAAGGAACCTATGGCCAAAGCTTCACCGAGTTTTGTCGTCTTCTCTCTCTCTTCATCACACGCACACACACCCAAACAAGAGCCACCGCCGATCTTAAATCGGATTGCAATGGCTTTGTTTTTGCTTCGTGGGTCTTTTTTTTTATTTTTTTTTTCATTTTTTTTATGGCTTTTTAGGTTATGGGTTGATCTAATTTTGGCATGGTAGTGGTTGTTGATTTGATTTTGGCAGTGGTTGTGTGTTATGGTTTGCGATTGAGTATGGGTTTCGAAGGTGGTTATGGTGATTGTTGATGGATGAGAGAGACAAATTTGGGCGTTTTGATAAAGATGTCAAACGATGAAGAAAAAGTTTTGGGTCTTTGGTTAATAGTTTCTACAAATTAGAGCCAACTTATGCAGACTATGTTAGAAAGGAGATGCGAAAGAAGGCTTTGCTTGTAGGACTAGCATCATATAACACAAATATTACTAATAAGTAGGGGTGTCCACGGGTCGGTCCGGGTCGGGTTTGTGCCCAACCCGGAACCGACCCGCTCATATCGGGTGGGACGTTGAACGACCCGCCGCCGACCGCCGGTAACCTCGGGTCGAGTCGGATCGGGATCCGGTGTACAACGGTCGGGTCGGTCGAAGTCGACCGAGTTTTACCCTCCGGATCTTCGCCGAAATCGCCAAATTTTCGCGGATCTCGCCGAATCTTCTCGGATCTTCGCTGGATCTGCGGCGACAACCACGGGATCGAAGCAGAAAGACCACCTCAAGCCCAGATTTGAATGAAAACTTCCATCTCATCGCCGGATCTTCGCCGTTCTTCACGGATCTTCGCCGTTCTTCACGGATCTTCGCCGTTCTTCACCGGATCTTCGCCGAATCTGTTGATTTTTCTTGGGATTTGTGTGACAACCACGGGATCGAAGCCAAAAACACCACCTCAAGCCCAGATTTGAGCGAAAACTTCCATCAAATCGCCGGATCTAACCAAAAACTACCAAATCTTCACCGGATCTGAGTGGTTCTAGGTAGATTCGGTCTTCTTTCACGGGATTCGGCGGTCGGATCGGGTTCATCGGGTTTTGGAGAAGAAAACCCGTCATCCGATCCGCCTGAATCGGTTCTTCGTGGCGAAGACCCGCCGCCGACCAAATCACCGGCGTCGGATCGGCCGGTTTTCGGGTCGGTCCGGTCGGTTTGAACGGGTGGGTCGGTTTTCGGTTTTCGATGGACAGCCCTACTAATAAGGCTGATTTTTTTTTTTTTTAGAAGAAATATGGGTAGAGGGGGGCAACTTGAGTTGGTGTCTTCCACCTGGGCTGACCATAGTGACACTTTACCCGCTAGGCTCGGGCCTACGATAGCAGGGGATTTGGATAAGCCATCCGATAAGGCCGAGAAATAGCCCAATTTGGTTCTTTATATTAGTTTTAGAAGCAAACCCAATTTTGCACTAGGATAGTTTGTTGAGATTGCTCATGCTATTGAGGCTTCCAACCATTCATTCATTTAGGTTTTCAAAAGACCTTCAAAGAAAAAGAACTCTATGTTGGAAGGAGTTTGTTATGGTGTGCCTATGATTATATTAGCTCTCTCTGCTAAACAGTTCCTTAAGTTTCTATGTTTTTGAAGTTATTTAGCAACTTTTTACCATTTTCACAAAAATGACATTTTTTGATCTTGTTTACTTTTGTTTTTGTATGAATATTTTGTTTTAAGAGAAGAGAGATATAAAAGGGGAGAAAAATACTTATTTACCCTCGTTTTTAACAGATGTGGGTAATAGACTTCTAACAGAGCTGACCTTAGATGGGTAAAATGTTAAGTTTTAAACTATAGGCAACATAAAAATGAACCTAACCACATGTAGGTTTACTAATTTGCCCTAAATTTACAATGTCTCTGGAAAAAAACTATTGCAAATCCTACCTCAAAATTTCCTCATTTAGAATGCATGGGATTCCAAAACTCTCACGCTAAGTGCTAGAAAAATTAAAGCAGCCACGTTTTAACTAGTTAATAATAGCCTTTTAATTTCCTATAAACCCACATTAAAAAAGAAAAAAGAAAAAAGAAAAGAAGAAGTAAACAAACTCTTGAGGTTTGTGACACACTTCCACGTCACTTTTTCGTGAGAGTGCTAACACAAAATCCAGCATTTTCTTCTTAACATCGAGTAGATTTTATGTGACAAAATTCACCACAATTATTAAAGGCAATTAGTAGTTTTATATAAAGAGAGGAAGGTTTTAAAATAGAAAATCTAAAAGTTGATATATGAAAAGAAGATGTAAAAGTTAAATTTTGATTTTTACAAAACTTAGCTTTTAGATCTTCTTTTCCCTTGATTTTTTAGTTTTTTATGTTTTGAGAGGAGAGATACATGAAGGAGTAAGAAAATACAAATTTACCCTTGTTTTTAATAGAGGTGAGTAACGAGAGACAAATTAAGCTAATCTTAGGTGGGTAAATTGCCAATTTTTAAATCACAGGTAGACAATTTTTTTGGGCAAATCACACGCAGACAAAATGTAATTTCCCCTTATATATATAGATTATTATTTTAAGAAAGGTAATAGATTTATTTTAAAGAGAAAAGTTAACGGATGCATTAAGGGAATGAGTATAAGAAATATTTTTTGAGCAGATTTTTAAAATTTTTTATGGAAAAGAAAAGGACAATCGACTTTTTTGACATTTTTTTATAATTTTCATGCAATGGTGTATTAACAAATGTCCTAAAGGTATCTATTAACATGAATATTTTTTTTAAAAGCTCCCATTTAAAAATATTTTCTTTTATATTTAACAAAAGAAATATTAATGTATACTCTAAAATTATTGGTTTAGAAACTATTTTTAAAAATATTTTATGAAAAATTAATAAAATAATTAATTTTATTGATAATTAACTTTTTATATCTCTCTTTAAAAATGTTATAAAAAATTTCCATGGTTTACTAAAAATTGCAAGCACCCGTTAAGGTGAACCATTTAACAATACGAAGATAGGTGATAAATTAGCTAGTCCAATATCTTAGCTCTTAGGGAGATTTTTGAGAATACTGAGCCTCCACCACACGAACAAAAGCAAGAAAACATGACCAAACTCAGAAAATATTTCTTCTACCATTAATCCTCAATGGCGATCCCATGTGCATCATCTCTGAAGATATTTCCTCTTTCATCGTTCTCTCGTTGTTTTCCTCCTAAAGCTGATCATGATTCCTCCACCTTTTCTTCATCACCATCACCATATGTCCCCAAGACTCATTCTGAAAAGCCTTCCAAACTCATAAAAAACTCTTTCAACTCCTCCTTTCGCCTTTCATATCGATTTTCAGCTCGTTCTGGTTGTGAGTCTTGTGACTAGTTGGTTAGAAATTGGGATTCATTTGGAATTCTAGCTCTTTTATTTATTTATCTTTTTCAAAAACAATAGGATTTTAACCAATGATGTCCGCTCTATAATCAATTTTGTTTATCATAAAACTAAGATATCAATTGATTCTTAGTGTAGATGAGATTCAAAGTTTCGAACCCAAGTCCCTTATACAGTTGGAATTGTAGCTTTAAGGTGCCTTCTTTATCACGAGGAATGTAGTGGACGTGAATATACTCAAATGAGTTGTCTTCCTTGAAAACCTTGGCCTTGAATTCATTATTGTGTGTTTGTCTTAATTTAACAGAAACCACATAAAAGACCTGAACTTTATACAATGTTTCATAGTAGGTATTAAGTATTTATATTTGTCAATTAAAGATTTGAATTAAATTATTTCAATTTAAGACATCTATCTATTTCTATTGATCTAAACATAAACAGAGTAGATAAAAATGGAAAAACCATTTATTAAATTTTGCATTTCACCTAGGCCCTTGTTAATAAATCAATTTGATAACCATTGATAAGAAAAAGTAGTAAAGAGAAAGTTTTGCTTATAGTGAGAAAGTGATTGCCAATATTTTTAAACAATAAAATTTCAGAAGATTGAATTTATCGAATCACTAAAAAGATTAAGGTGGACAGGAAAAAAAAAAAGATTCAGGTGATTCAAATAAAAAAAAATTTAAAAAAATGAAGAAGAAGTCTTTCAAAAAAAAAAATTTAGGGGATGGGACCGAGTAGAAATTAAAAGATTGAGCTTTAATAAGTTGGGTGTATATGGTAAGATGGGCCAGGGTTATTATTGGTAATTCAAATTGTAATGAGTCAATTTGGGCTTTAATTTTTCTTTGTCAATCTGTGTCTAATCTTTGGTCTTTCGGTTTCTTTTATAAAACTGGAGGAAATAGATATTAAGGGACTCAAATAAAACTGGAGCTTAAATGGATAGTTACAGATGGTTGATCTTGATAATTAACAATTTTATGTTGTGTAAGTAGCATCAACAGATGATATAAATGAAATAGATATTTACACAATATAACATCTAACTAAATCAGATTTTGTTCTTACCATGTTATTTAGTCATAACTCAATGAGGAACCCTGCATACAGCCTAATAGTACAAACCTCAACTCCTTTCCACATCCTCCAAGTCTCAATAATGAATTCGAAGGCTCTTTTTTATTAGGGTTTTGATTATCTTATATCCACTATTTTACAATTTTTTTTTATATCCACTATTATGTGTTAAAATATGGATATTCCCACATTTATTATGGATATTCTTGTAAAATAGTGGATATATATCCATGTGCAAGTACCATATGACAAGTATCTATTATCATATATAGACCAAATTCAATGGCTATTCAGTGATTGACCCCCTACAAAAAAGGAAGAGCACCAGTGATGTGGATAGTTGTGGTTGGAATAACTAGGACACAATGTAGGAATTGCATGTTGACATATTACAATTGATACTCTCCTAACACTGTAACTAATCAATCTGTGTTATTTTGTAGTAATAAATCTAACACACTACGATCTTATTGGTATGAAGGAAATGGCTGATTATATTTCCTGGATTTTGACAGGCACTGATGATATTTGTCTTACAATGAATCGATCAAAGAGATAATACCAACTTCTGGGGGGCTACTGCGCTGGACAACATCTATATAGTCTTCAAAGTGACCCTAATCAAATAGTGTACATTATGTTCTACCCCCAGAGGTCTTATGGTACCAATATGGCACCAAGGGTAAAGCTTTCGATCCTTAATGCAACCAAAGAACACCTCCTGGCCTTCGAGAACAGATGAATTTATGCTAAAAGCAATTGTGTAGTTTTTTTTTTTTTTTTAATAAACAACAATTATGTAGTTATTGTAGATATTAGTTGGTTGAATGGGCTTAAAATTAGATCCCACTTACAATAAGGTAGAGTTAGGGCATTTTATACTCTCACATATGTTATTTCACATCCATTTTCATGGTTTAAAATGCGGTCATTTTCACATCAATTGTGCATATTGATGTGTACAAAGTAATGTATAGAAATGATTACTCTTCTTTCGATTGAATATTGGAATCCATCGTACTCCTCCCATCCCTTTTAAATAAGCTTGAAACTTTCTCTTTCTAAAATTTCATTTTGGATTAAGACTACTCTTCTTTCGATTGAATATTGAAATCTAACATATCGGAGTTGGTAGGTCCATTTATTCTGATCCATCACTAAGAACCAACAAAGAATTGGTTATGCACTTATGCTCAGCTATTTGAAGTGGATTTGGGGAATGGCCAATACATGGAAGCTACCATTGAGTATCCTTGCGACTCCACCCATATGTGATAAATGCAAGCTATTTCATAAGGTTATGGCAAGACCTAAGGAGTCCAGGAAGGCTAATGGTTTTGAAGATGATAGGAGGGAGTCATGGATTTGCCCTTGACAAAGTTTTCCACCAACTTGTTACAAGACATTATGAACATGCTTAACTCCCTTACAATTTGGTCAGCAAACCATGTAATTAGAAACTCTAATTTTTGTGGTCTTAGCAAGATGAGCTCTTTGTGTAATCAAGAAGGAATTAGACCAAAATTTCCTTGAGTTTAATATAAACTCTTTTCAATGCAGCTAATCAAGTCAAAACAATACATCTTTCTCAATAATTTTGTTTTTTAAAAAAAAAAAAAAAAAAAAAAGGAGGAATTATCCTCATCTTGTCTATCCTTCCCTCTCCTCTCCTCCATCTCCCTCTATTCCAAACATATCCTTATATGACAAGTTTCTCTTACATTGCTCTTAGTGCCTTCTAGCATGAATCCACAAGCTACACTTATTTTTTTAAAATTCTATTTATTATACTATTAAAGTCACATAAATTATCTTGGTTACTCTCAATAATATCATTCAATAAGTATAGGAACACAACTTTTGTCACAATTTCTAAAGTGTTCAATAATGTAAAAAAAAATAATGATCCATGTAAAAGTAATTGTCTATCACTATAGTTAACTACTTTAGCAAGTTGTGAAGAAAAAAAAAAAGGGAAAATTACACTTTGCCCCACCTGTAGTTTGCCCGAAAAACACTTTGCCTACTTGTTCAAAAATTAGCATTTTACCCACGTTAAGTTAGCTCTGTTTGTCTCCTGTTACCCGCCTCTGTTAAAAACATGAATAAATTTGTATTTTTGTTACCCTTTTATGTCTCTCTTCTCTCAAAACATAAAAAACTAAAAAAAATCAAGGAAAAAGAAAATCTAAAAGCTAGGTTTTGTAAAAATTAAAACCTAACTTTTACATCTTCTTTTCATGTATCAACTTTTAGATCTTCAATTTTAACACATTAAAAATCTTATTCCAATCCCCCCCACTATCTTTCTTGCACCGCTTCTCCAGATGTGGACTTCCTTCAATGCTCAATGTTTTGAGTGCCATAAGATTCTGTAGCTCGTCTGGTATAGACATTAGATTAGGGCAGTACAAAAATCCCAAATATGAAAGCAATGTGAGGCATCCAATCTGCACCGGCAGAGAAGATAAGTCTTCACATCTACTAATATGCAGAGAACAGAGAGCAGTTAGATGTTGAATACCCTGTGGCAATGAAATTAACTTCGGACACTTCTCAATATATAAATCCTCAAGTGCAATTAAATATTGAATTCCCTTAAACAAAGAGCATAATTTGTTGCAGCTTGAAATGGATAAAATCCGTAGTGAAGATAAGCCCTGCAAACCATTCATTGGTGAGGACAAAAAATTATTACACTCCCATATGTACAGTTTCCGTAATGAATGTGAGTTCTGGAGTCCTTCCGGAAGACTTTCAATCTTGTCGCAACATTCAAGACTAAATTCATTCAACACAGAAAGATTATCCACCTGATTAGTCAGTAATGACTTAAGATTGGGTAACCTGGAAATCATTAAGATCTCAAGCATCTTATGATTTTGCAACAGTCCATCTAGAAGAACTGTCAATTCATCATCCATGTCTTCAATCACAAGGGAAGAAAGTGAAGTGAGATTCATCACTGACCTAATTAACATTGCATTGTTTCTACTCATAATCAAATCTATAATGGAAGGAATGATAGGAATTTCAACTAACTTTGGGCACTCAGTGATATTAAATGTGCTTAGGCAGGGAAAATTTTCTCTTCCATTCATTGTTCTCCATTCCTCCAAACCATGCATCCATGGAATTCTAAGGGCAATATGTTAAAATAGAAGATCTAAAAGTTGATATATGAATAGATGTAAATGTTAGGTTTTAATTTTTACAAAACTTAGCTTTTAGATTTTCTTTTGATTTTTTAGTTTTTTATGTTTTCAAAGGAGAGAGACATAAAAGATTAAGAAATACAAATTTACCCATGTTTTTAATAGAGGTGGGTAAACGGAGACAAATTGAGCTAACCTCAAGTGGGTAAAATGCCAATTTTTAAACCACAGGTAGGTAAAGTATTTTCGAGCAAACCACATATGAATAAAGTGTAATTTCTCCTAAAATATTTGAAATGTACTGCACATTGCATAGGACATCACTAGTAAATACAAATAGAGGTACTAATATGATTTTTACTTTATCTTATAATCACTTCAATGGTTGCATGACTATATGTGGTATTTGGAAGTGATCTGTTAAACCAAAATGTGCCATGAGAAGCCATACATGAGTGAGTAGCTCCCCTCCCCGCCGTCTAAGTTACTTGAGCATGAAGTCTTCCTTTACATTGGCTAGCAGCATGACCCAACATTTCCGGCCAAACATCTTTTTAATTAGTCGCGAACCCTGCGCATTGTGCTTGATAATTTTTTTAGAGTAGTCTTATTAAATTTATTTATTATTTCATTGTAGACTAATTTAATAAATAGTAATGTAATTTGTAATCATATTTTAATTTATTATAGGGACAATCACAAATGTAATATATATATATATATATATTATTTTTGTTGTACCAAATTAAAACAATACAATTTTTCTCAAGAATTCAAAAGGTAAAGTAGCAAAAATATTAATTTTTTAATAAAATTTATTTATAATATTTTGTGTATCACTAAAAATTATATAAAATCTAAAAAAAATTCTTTTAGTTTTAAATAAACTTTCTCAAACCAAAATTTTTTTACCATACAATCAAAAGCACCAAGAAACTTATCTAAAAAATTAATAAAACTCAACAAAACTACAATTCAAAAATAAAATAAAAATAAAGATTGCAACTCTTTTTCCTTAAAAATAAAGAACCAAAGCTATAAAAAAAAAGGTATTGTGTTAATGTTGTCATAATCTAATCTAACATCTAATCCAATATATGAAAAATGAATAGATAAATAAATAATTTTAAACACAAAATAGAATTTATTTTCCTAAAAATCTCAAAGAATACACTAACGAAATAAAGAATATGAAAAACAATATAAAATATTCGTAATGCTTAAAACAATTACTTAAACATCTAAAAATATCATATAACAAAGACATAAAAATTTGCCGCTAATATATCAAACATAATATTTACAAACAAAGAAAAGAAATTGCACAAAGACCATTGTCTTCAACTACACTAATAGTTCTTCATCGACTTGTCCAGATTATCCTATTGCTTTCCAAATAAATTGAAATCTGACAACAACACAAAATATAAAATATTATAATATGATTTTTCCCCAATTCAGATCAATATCAAACACCATTCATTAAAAGTATTTGGTGATGCAAATAAAATGATAAAATAAAAATACTTGCATCAAGGAACATATATGAATTAGTTAATAATAGGACAATAAGGGAACGAACCTCTAATAGGAGATCCTCCTATGAGCAGTGAATATTTTTTTATAGAAAATTTTTAAAAAGTAGAATCCTAAACAGCAAATATTCATCAATCTAAAGTAGAGATATAGGGAAAATTTAAAAAAAAAAAATGATTGAGAGAGAGAGAGAGAGAGAAATAACCTTTTTTTGTATGGGAAAAATATACATAGAATGGGAGAGAGTGGCAAATTTATAGTAAGATGATGAGAATAAGAAGAGCCAAAATAAAGGAAGATGAAGAGACAAAATAATATGTAAAGTTAAAACCACCCAAGATGAATATATATTAATAGGGAAGGGCTTGTGTCCAATGAAAGTTATCACTAGACACATTAGGATTCGGACACGTGTCCGTAACCCAACGTGTCCAGTGATAACTTTCATTGGACACAAGCCGCAACCATATGAATATATATATATATATATATATATATATAGAGAGAGAGAGAGAGAGAGAGAGAGAGAGAGAGAGAGAGAGAGAGAGAGAGAGACAATACTTTTATTTGATTTTCCATTGATTTATTATATAGATTATAACATCAAAATTAAAGTAGATGAATATGTAAAGTTTAAATCGCCTCAAATGAATTTGTAAAGCCAATATATTTATATATTTAATATTGTAAAAAAATTAAAGGTAAAAAATAAATACGAAAAGACTAATTATGTGGCCAATAATGTGACAAAGAGATGACTCAATAAAAACATAGTAATAATAAATGTTACACTTCAGCTTATATATATATATATATATATATATATATATATATATATATAGATTATTTCCCATTTCTTCTCATCATCGCCCAATGCTCAAGCAAGCTTACAGGCATGGAATATCACATAATTGATGTTATCCCTCCTGGAGACTTGATTTGGCACATCCAATGGAGGCAGGGACAAACCCAGGTAGAAGGCTAAGGGGGCCCGAGCCCCCCTTGGGCCCAAAAAAAAAAAATTTTTAGCAAGTAAAATTTTCCCAAAAAAATAAAAAAAGGGCTTGGGCCCCCGAGATTTTTGCTCTAGCCCCCCTCCCAAAAATCATGAACCCCCATTCCCCTAGCCCATCATCCGGCTAGCTCGGAGCAAAGCCCATAACCCATGTCAATCTAAAAATAAAAAAACAAACTCAGCTCTCAACAATCCAAAACCAACCAGAGAAAGCAAAAAACAAAGGAAAAAAAAGAAAAAAAAAAAGAAAAAGAAAGGAAAGTGAGAGACTAAGAGGCGAGAGTCATGAGAGACAGAGATAGAGAGTACAGTGATCTTGATCAGATTCAAAGGCTCATGTCGGTGTCGCCGTGACGGAGAGAGACGAGAGCGAGAGAGTGCGAACCTAGCTTCGAGCGAGACCCACGCCGCCACGCGAGACGAGATCCACTTGCCGCCGCTTATCGCCGATTGTCGTTGCTCGATCTACCTAGCCAGCCCAGCTTTAAGCCTTCACAGTTTACAGGTATTTACTCTTATCTTTTCCTTCAAATTTCAAAACCTTGTGATCTGAAAATCAAAGAAACTGTGCTTGTGCCTTGTGGACTTGACTTGTGGTGTTTCATGTTTGTGTTTTTACCGATGAGTGAATAGTGATGAACTGAATTGATTTGGTGATTGTGAATTGAATCATGTTTGCGATCGCTCTTTGTTGTGTTTTTTTTTTTTTTTTTTTGGCTTTTTGGCTTTGTGACTCTATGTTTGTGACTCTTGCATTATATAGATAAAAGAGATAGATAGAGAGAGTAGAGTTTGTAGTGATAGTCGGATAGTTTTTTCTTTGTTGACTGGTAGTTGGGCATAATAATAAGGAAAAGTGGAGTTGCTGTTGGGCAAAAGACAAGTGACAGGAAAAAAAAAAAGGTAAAGTTAAGAAAAGTTTTGTTAGTAGTGCTTGACTGTCTGTAGTGGGATTCATTGGGTATTTGGGTTAGTGGGTCAGAATTAGGAAGATGGAGACAAGAGACAACACAAAGATACAAAAGACATAAATAAAGGAAGAGACAACACAGAGACATAAATAAAGGCAGTCCAAACACAAAGACATTAAAGGCGGACCAAAGACAAAAAGAAAAAAAAAATAAATCATATAATATAAAAAATTGTCACAAAAATTTAAAAAAATAACGGTGATTCTTATATAATTTTTATTTTATTTGTAGATCATGAAAAAATCAACTACAATGCTTGATTTTTTCAAAAGAAAAGGTTCAACTTCAAATTCTTCCGAAGTCAATGTGGAATTGCCAACAACTAATGTTGCTATTCCAATTCCGGAAAATGTGGATGTTCCAATTCCGGAAAATGCGGATGTTCGAATCTCTCAAACACAATTTCAAAGAATTGACCTTGATTCTTTGGATTATGATCCCGGAACACGCAAACAAATATGGGAATATCATGTTAATCAATGTGATGAAATTCGACGGGCTTACATTTAAAAAGGTCCGCACCAACCTCCTCTAGAGACATTCAAAAAAGTGGAAAGCGCAATCATAGCTTTCAAGCTTCTTGGTATAAAAATAATTCAAAATGGCTTGAATATTCTCCTACAACAGATGCAACTTATTGTCTACCCCGCTTTGTCTTTCATAATCCAAATGTGGTTGTGGGGCAAAATACATTCATTGTTGGTGGATTTAGAAATTGGAAAAAGGTTGGGGGCAAAGATTGTTATTTTCAAGGTCATATAGGAAAAGATTCTAACTCAGCTCATAGAGTTGCTGAGCAAATGTGTAAGAATTTGATGAACCAATCGCAGCATTTGTAAGGGTAGTTGATCATTTCACTCTTGAACAAATTGCAAATAATCGGTTGCAAATCAAGGCCACAATTTTTATTGTCCGATATCTTGCCTTTCAAGCTATAGCTTTTAGAGGTCGAGATGAAAGTTTTAGTTCATTAAATCGTGGGAACTTTCATGAATCATTGGGTATTGTAACTTTTTGGAATGAGAAGGTTGCTGAAATAATAGAAAAAGCTCCAAAAAATGCAACCTACACGTTTTCTCAGCCAAAGTGAAGAAGGCCATTCGGGAAGAAATTGGTGATGCAAAGTTTTGCATAATGGTTGATGAAGCTCGTGATGAGTCCATGAAAGAGCAAATGGCTATGGTTTTTAGATATGTTGATGCAGAAGGCTTTGTGAAAGAACGCTTTTTTGGGCTTATTCATGTTGTTGATACTTTTAAACTTTGACTCTAAAGAAGGGGATATATTCTTTGTTATCTCTGATGGGAGTGACGAGAATGCATTACCTTGACGAAGTCAATACTAATGACGAGGTCATCCCTAGCGACGAGGAAATCAACCATCACTAACGAAGGAAGGAAAGTCATTCAATGATGCCAGCCAATAACCTGAAAGCGATTCTGAAAACCAGCAAAATAGACCGTTGGGAGCCTAGTAAAAGCCCCATTATTGGGCTGGAGGCGTTACTAAGAAAGGCCTTAACACTCCAAAGGCTAGCAACCAAAATCACATATATAAAGCCCTTGCATTGGCAGCACAAGGTACATATACTGACATTCTAAGAAAATACCTATTACTTTTCTAGTTCATTCATTCCCATTTGGCGAATTACTTTTCTGTTCTAACTTTGGCATCGGAGGTGTTGTGGCAGGCACCACACCGGTGACCCTTTTAAAGGATACATTGGTCTTGACGGAAAGTTCCATCTGCCCATTTCGACCGACGAATTCACATTTCATCAATCTCAACATTGCTTAGATATACAAAATATTCGAGGGCAAGGATATGATGGAGCAAGCAACATGCGAGGCATGTGGAATGGATTACAAGCTTTGATTTTGAATGATTGTCCATATGCTTACTATATCCATTGTTTTGCACATCGCTTACAATTGGCATTAGTAAAAGCATCAAAACAAGTTGTTCCCATTAGTCATTTTTTTCTTACATTGCTTTTTTTGATCAAAATTGTTAATGCTTCATGCAAGTGCAATGAGCAATTGAAAGTTGCCAATGCTAATGAAATAGCACGTTTGATTGATCTTGAAGAGCTTGAGAATGGAAGTGGACTTAATCAAATTGGCACTTTACAACGACCTGTAGAAACACGTTGGAGTTCACATTTTAGATCAGTTTCTAGCTTATTAAGGATGTTTAGTTCAACTGTTGAAGTTTTACAAAATATAATTGATGATGCAATTGATGGAGAACATCGGGCAGAAGGAGAGTCAGCTTATGATGGTTTAACTTCATTTGAATTTGTCTTCATCTTGCATCTTGAGAAGGAAACTATGGAGATCACCGATAAACTTTGTCAAGCTTTGCAAAGCCAGTCTCAAGACATTTTAAATGCCATGCATTTAGTTTCATCTACTAAAGCACTTATCCAAAAATTTAGAGATGATGGATGGGATGGCTTACTCACCACTGTGATATTTGTGAGAAGCATCGCATTGATGTCCTGGATATGAATGCTTGTTATGTTGCGAGGTGAGGTCGAGCTCGTAATCAACAAGATAACGTTACAAATGAGCATCATTATCGAGTAAATATATTTTATGCTACAATAGATTCTCAACTACAGGAACTAAATTATCGGTTTAATGAAGATGCAATGGAGTTACTTAGACTTAGCTCAGCTTTAGAACCTCGAGAGGTATTAAAATCTTTCAGAATTAGTGATCTTTGTTTGTTGGTAAAGAATTTCTATCCACAAGATTTCACAGATTATGACAAACAAGTGTTGGAGAAGGAGCTCTATCATTTTGAGCATAATGTAATCCAAGATCCAGAGTTCAAAAAATTGAAAAGTTTATCTAAGTTGTCTCAATGGTTAGTGAGAACTGGAAATTCAGAACACTACAAACTTATTTATAGAATGGTGAGACTTATGCTTACTCTTCCAGTTTCTACTGCTACTATAGAGTGAGCATTTTCAGCTATGAAACTTGTCAAAACTGAACTTCGAAACAAAATGGAAGATGATTTTTTGAATGACTCTTTGATGTTATACATTGAAAAGGATATAGTTTCGACATTTAGTTTGGATTCAATAGTAGATGATTTTGAAAATTTGAAAGAGTGTCAAGTTCCCTTTTCATAGATGATTGTATAAAGAAACAATAGTGTTTCGTATCTTTTGTTTTTGTTAGTAGATTGTATCTTAATATATTAAGAAACAATGATTTTTGGGTATTTGTCTTAGTTGATAGTTTATTAATACTATATGGATGCGTATTTGAAATTTTTTTTTTTCTTATCTCCAGCCCCCCCCACCCCCACCCCCACCCCCACCCCGGCTTAAAATCCTATGTTCGTCCCTGAATGGAGGTCAATTTTTGCTTATAGGTGTGCTAAAATAGCATTTTGAGTATTTTAACACAATGCCAGTGCTCTTTAACCACTCATTAACACAAACTAGCATGTAACCTATGTTTATGCACGGCATAGACTTATCTATGAACAGAAGCCCATCAAGGTTAAAAGAAGAGAAAGAAGATGATGTGTCATTGACAATCTGGCGAAGCACAACCCAAACCACTTTTTTAATCTATCTAGTCAACATACAAATAAGTCAGAAAAAAGTTACCAAAATGCTACGTTTGGATGCTAGAGTGAGACCCAAAAAAAAAAAAAAAATTAAAAAAAAACACACACACAATGTTTAATAAAAAATATTACAAACTTCTTTTCATATTCCGTGATTCTCAGCAACCCAAAATAACATAAAACCGAAAAAGTAAATGTGGATATAAAAAATTAGAAACAAATTTATTATGTTAACGTTTTAACCAAGAATAAAAAGGAACAGGAAAAAAAAGGCAAAATGTAACTTTCTAACTCTTAAGTCCTCAATTTAACACTACAATGGCATGCCTTCAAAATGTGAGGAAATAGACCCAAAAGTGTTTTTTTTTTTTTTTTTTTTTTTTTTTTTCGGCAACAAATGTAATATTGAGTAAATGGAAAACATTACATAAATAATTAGATTGCAATTATTCTCTTCTTCTTCCAAAATAGCTCAAAATTTTATAAAATAAGAACAAAGTACATCTCCATCTCAAACACGCATTTTTCAATTCCATGACATTATGTGTCTCTTAAGTATATATGTTTACATTCTCAAAAAAAAAAAAAGTATATATGTTTAAATTTTTTCAAGAAAATTGTGCAAGAAAAATGAAAAAAAAAAAAAAAAAAAAAAAAAAAAAAAAAAAAGAGCACATCTAGCAATGAAAAGAAATGATACTGAAATCAATTTTCCATTATATTTTAAAATGCTAATGAGTTCAAGTGCAAATCTCCAGTGTCTATTTGCAAGTCACATGAAGTAGCTGAGTGAATGATAGAAGATTTCTAATTTTTAGAGTCAGGGATACCCCATATGTATATATTATCATAGGTATAACTATTGAAGATACTGTGACTACTATAAATCCCTATCCAAAGTAATAATTGTAGAATGGATATAGAAATATATCATTGAAGTCAATTTCATGTCCACAAAATACCTTTCACTTGATCCTTACAGTTACTTTCAAATGTATAGTCCCATGGAAAGTCAAAAGGATAAGAAGATATCAAACTGAAATTCATAACCACATATATGTAAATCCAACTCAAATCCATCAACAATAAATGGCATTACACCCTTTGCATCAAACTATGTTCTGCTAACAGCTAAGTTGTGCATTTGTCAAGACAAGACATTTATATTTTTGTGGTTGATTCAAAGGAAACAAAAGAAAAATTAGCAATGATCTAGTCGTGTAAAATTAGGAAATCTCCTCAAGAGTCAAGCATTAGTAAAGCAAACTTCAGCTTTTATAGAAATCCATTTAATGTCAAATTTCCTAAATAAAAAATGATGATACATAAGCCAAATTGAAGTACATAGTTTTATTTTTATTTAAAAAAAAAATTGAAGTACATAGATATCAAAAATGCAAAAACAAAACAAATCTTAATCAACGAAAAAAGGGGACCTATGGATCTTACGGTCTCAAAAGAGATCCAGATGTTTTTGCTCCTCCATTTAAATCCCCTAATTTTAGTGGGTCTAGGTGAAGATATCCAAACATAATTATATCAAAAGACACATATGCAGAGAAAGTCAATTGTAATGGCAGAAAATATCTTGAAATGCTTCCTTGGAAAATAATAAAATGGAGACAAAGCACCGGTAACAATACTCTAATATAAAAAGGTAAATTTCATAAACTCAATTTAAACCCACAAAAAATGAGAGGAAAACATACATAAAATACAAATTTATAATAAAGGATGGAGCAGTTGAAGATGGTTTTCGGCCATGTATGGGCTCCAATATTGACGATGGTGTTGTTTTCCCAGGATCTAAAGTCTGTTTGGGCTTATATCGGTCCTTCCATTGCGTTTAATGTCTTATATCTTTTCATATTAAAAAGACAAATTCTATTAAATTAAAGAAAATCTTCAAACGCATAACCATTAAAAAGAACAACCATAAGCTAATAGCGTGCTCAAATGTTTGCAAAATTTTTTTTAAACAAAATAAGGTTTCTGTTTGATGTACAGTTTCGTTGACAGACTTCGACCAACAATTCCAAATCCTTCAACATAACTTTGAACCCACGTATTCTCAAAATCATTATAAATGGTCACATTAAAATTTGAAAACACAAGAGAGAGAAAGATTTACCAGAAGAGGGCGAAGAAGAAGACCTAGAATAAAAATTTAACCTTCGCCAGAGGACCCAAGCAGTTCAACTCTTCAAGTTTATGTGAGAATAATTGTGTATGCTAATGGTGTGATAGGGTCATGTGTGTAAGTTAAAACTTCAACTATATACATTGGAAACTATAAAAACCTAAGATTAATATTCATAGAAACTGTACAATAAATAGAAGCACTTTACTTTCCATTGATTAGTAAGGGGTATGGCAATTAGTACCATGTCTAAAATAATACGTAGCATTTGGTTCTTTACATACATATCCTATTTCTCTCTCTCTCTCTCTCTCTCTCTCTCTCTCTCTCTCTCTCTCTCTCTCTCTCTCTTATGGACCCTCTCTCTACCTCTATCCCTCATTCTCTTTTTTTTTTTTTAATAAATAGCAAACTCAATGCATTTCATCCCTATAAAAATAGTCATGTGTTGCTATCTTAATGGCTGGATGCATTGTACCCAAGCAAAGTTCTTATGCTGGATGCATTGTATCCAAACCAAGTTCTTATCGTAGTCTCTTTGGTTTTCACATTTAGCAACAAAATTAAGAAAACTTAATTGATACAATAACTCACTTAGCACAAAAATTCATAAAAATTATATGAAACACATGGCATAAAATTAGAACTCTAATTTAGAATTTTAATTTAAGTTTCTCTCAAACTCACCTATTACTATATATATATATATATATATATATATATGAAAGTTCAAAAACGTGTACAAATACACTTTTGAACGTTTAGACCCCCAAAAACCAACTTAACCAACACAAGCAATATGTTAAACAATTAATGTGCGGAAACTTAACATATGCTATATCATGTAATTGGTTAAACAACTATCTAAGCCATAACAAATTAAACCACAAGAGATAATGTAAAGGCGGAGATAGAGAGGAAGGAAGATGCAAACACAAATGATAACACCAGATATGTTATCGAAGAGGAAACCGAAGACCTCGGCGAAAAACCTCTCCGCCGCCCTCCAAGCGGTAATCAATCCACTAGAAAATATAGTTGGGATACAAGGACAACAAAAGACCCTCCAAGCCTAATCTACCCAATGCACCTAAGCCCTCCAAGCTTCTTGCTCCAACGAGGTTGCGCCGAACCTTTTTCTTCTCTAGCTTACAGGATTCCGCTACTACACCGTAGCATCAACCAATAAAGATTGGCTCCTTCCTAATCGCTTCCCCGAACTCCAAACGTCTGTCTCACAGAGATGATAATGGTGAGAACCAGGTTTTGGTTATAATGGCCTCTCAAGGATTTGACAATGGAGAGGAAGAGAGTGAGGGAATTTGATGAGACTCTAAGGTAGAGATTGTGGGTAAAACAATCTGGTTTTTCTTTAGGGTTTCTCTCTCAAAAATCTCTCTGGAAGCTCTCTTTCAATCGTGGGTTAAAAGGGTATTTATACTTTGGAGTGGAGTGGAATACGAAACGTCGTGTTTTTCCAAAACAGGGGTGGCTCGCGGCTTGACCTCGCGGCTTGACTCGATCGCGAGTTCCAATCGCGAGATAACCGTATGGCCGATTGTCCTATTTTGTCCTGTAGTGCTCCAGCTAGCATGACTGTTCATCTTCCAAAGATGCTTGGCACGTGTGCGGTTCTCAGCGGGTTGAAGCCGCGAGTCCAGCCGCGAGTCCCGGCCCGCGACACTCTGTTTTCTTGCACACTCTTGAGCAATCTTCACTCTATCTCACTCACTACCCTTACACAAATCCCACCTAAATACAGGGGTTACTAAATGCTGAATTACAAGCAAATTTGACACGGAATAAAGCCAATTAGATGGGTGAATAAATTCAACCTTACAATCTCCCCTTTGGCTATTCCGTGACAAAACCCTAAAACAGACTCTAGACTTAAACCGTGAGTAGGGAACAGTTGAACAAAACTCACTCACACCTAACTCTAGAAGTCTGTGAAGCACTTGAAACATATGAACAATATACTCTCAAAACACAACAATACACTTTGATTATTGTAAGCGAGAAAATTATAGATGCATATGAAACAAGTTTCAAAGTGATCAATCAAAGATGGAGTTTGATAAACAACCCATGGCTTGATCAACCAAGTGAACACTACAAGGAAGTGATCACGGTGTTCATTCACACTTGGAATGAACACAAGAACATACAAGTTAGCAAGCACAAGGCAAGATACTTGTATGCTCAACACTCAACCAATGCATAGCACACAAGGCATATGCATCTAGGAACAATCCTACAAGGGCACAAGAGTGACAAGACATTAAACCACAATGCATAACATTTGGAACAAAGTACTGATTTCAACAAGCATAAAGGCTGCACTTAAGCATGGTACAAACCACAAGGCCTACAAATATGCTTAATCCCATTAACCCTAAAAGCTTACAAAAGCATATGGGTACAAAACAGAATTTCTGAATAACATCATCAAAATGTATTAAAGATTAAACCAAGAGTATATGAAAAGAGTTAGAAACAGTTATACATCAAAACACAGTGTATCAAAAGCATAAAACAAGAAATAATATCCAACAAAGCATAATCTTAAACACATAAGTTTAGAAGGTAAGACTAAGAGACTAAGAACAAAATTATAACAAAAGTATGTGTGTGTGTGTACTCCCCCTATCACTATGCACACTTCCCTTTGAGCTTCTCTCCCCCTTACTGTATGCTCTCCCCCTTTTTGTCACGAATAGCTAAAGACTCTCGTCCAGACTTTTCGTTGAATCTCATCTAGCCGATTCTCCATAGTCTCGAGACGCATTTGAACACGGTTGTCTGGGAGTAGAGAAGAGTCACTAGCTCATCAACGCGTCTCTGAATGTGCTCAAGAACACTCCCAACTCTGTCGGTATGATGAGAAGCTGTTTGTGCTTGCGGAATACCAGCCGGTGAAGCTTCAGAACAGCATGTGATGCGGATGTAGTATGTACATGCGTTCTTTGAGTCATGGGCGAGGAGGAGGAACCGGAGAGCTGTGAGTACTTCTTGGGGATTTGGAAGAGTGACTTCTGCTCGCTTTGAAGAGTGAACAAAGAGATGGGACGTTGACGAGTCAATATTTTACCATCTCACGGGAGGAGTAATGCCTCGCACTAAGAATAAGTTTCATGACGAGACTGCAGAATGGAATGATTCCTCGAGTCCGTAGATCGACACGCGGTCTTCCTCAAGTTGTAGTAGATGTGAGCACATATATCAATGGGGGCTCCGTAATGAGATCACACGAAATATAGCTCTCCCAAGATTGATGAATGTGGTGTTGGACAAAGTGGGTAGAGATTGGTGAACATGATCAACTTCGGTGTGGTCACTCAGTGCAAACTTTGCGGTGCTAATGGATGTTCCCGCACTGGAGACTTCATGATCATAGCCTAGGATTTGAAGAATTTCTCCAACTTCCGGATTTCGGTCATCATAAGGAGTTAAGTTCACATTCCGAGGTCCGGTGATGCCGAGAAGATCTGCTATGGAATCAGGGTAACAATGAACTCAGTTCCTCGACCCGAAAACTAGTTCAGTCCAAGATCGCTTGCATTGGCGAAGCATTCTTTGACCAGCTCATCCATTGGATCATCAAAGTTCCCGAACAGGTTTGCCCAATCTCTGTTCTCAAAGATTCGAGGATGAAGGTGGTCCCTAAAGTGTTGAACTCTACTACCCGTTCCACTATGGTAGTTGACTTGTCAAACACATTTGAGTAGGAATGTGAGTTGAGTGGAAGTCTGAATCTTTCCTCATTTGGGTCTTGAGATGCCCGAGATGATAAACGAGTTCTTTTGGCAAATCGGTGTTGCTTTGGTTCGTCAAAGAACAATGTCTTTACCCCCTGGAAGATCGACGAGACATCCGCAAGAAACCAAGCCAACAGAAAAGAACCAAGCAACAATACCCCACGAAAGATTGTCAACAAGATTCAAAAACAATATTTCAGAATATAAACTCGGATCAATATAATGAAGACCCCAACCAAAACTTCCAACAAAACACGAAGCGCAAAAACTAATATGTGCAACAAACTTGGTGAAAGTGCACCAAGACAAAGAAAGATATCACAACCATCATATAAACAGATTAACATGACCATGGTATGCAATAAGAAACAAACATTAGAACATTTTGAGCAGATATCAAAAAATACTCCAACAGAGACAAGAACATGGGGAAACTATTTCAATCAAGAAGGGACCAAACATCCATACTTTCGAGCACGTGGCTAAGTATCATGCATTATGTTAATACAAACAAATCAAGAACCATATGCCAAACACCATCAACAAGATTTAAGCAAATGTAATGGGTAAGACAAATAGACACCAAACCCATATCGAAAAAGAATCTCATATTCAGTATTAGAGCATAAAACCGACCAATGAACAACGCAAAGTAACATTCAGCATGAAAAAATAGAAGTTAACAATATCAATCACAATACGCCAAACCCATTTCGCAAAGAGATAAAGAAACCGGATGCAATAATGGACCAAAACAAGAAAGAAAAACCGCAGAAAAAAAAAATGAGATTGAGAGAGTAAAACCCATACCTTTTCTTGATGTTTTGAATGAGGAAAGAAACACCAATGGGGTTTGGAAAAACTGGAGTCTCGAAGAGTTTTGGGAGAAAAACAGTTTAAAGAGAAGATGAACAGTTGCAAAAGTTCGAGGGAAAACTGAAAAGGTTTAAAAACTGCTCCTGTTTACGCAAAACACGCGATTTTCGCGACTGGATCAAGTCGCCACACGATCGCCAGCTCAAGCCGCCGAAAAACACAAGATCAAAATTTTGAAAAATTTTCTAAGTGTTTTTCGCGATCGGAAGGTCTACCCGCGAGTGAGTCGCGAGATGAGCCGCGAAAATCTCTGAGTGAACTCGCGATCGACCTTCTACTCGCGAACAAGTCGCCAAAAATGACCAGCGAAGATGCGACTAAGGCCCGCGACTTGACACACCCGCGACCGAGCCGCCAAAACAGGCAAAACTGTATTTTTGAAATTTTCAGATTTTTCAACCAAAATACTTTCCAAAAACACCTAAAACACTCAAAAATCTTTTTGTGCTTTAATTAACAAAGATTGAGCATGTGAAAACACATTTTATCAAGTACAATCACACAAATGAATATGGCATTTAACGAACATGAACTTGTGTGTTGTGTGTGGATATCAACAAAGAGATAGTCCTTTGTCTAATGTGAAGCTTCAATGATCAATTCAACCAAGGCATACACAATTAGCACTAGATTATGTGACCAATCTCAATTATAGAAATATGAATATATGACTTCCCACACATAACTTGATAACAAAGCTTGGAGCTTTTCATTTGACTCCACTTTCGGACATAACATTTGACCTTCTTGATCTTTTGAGGCATTCATCTCTCATTGTGAGAGGGATATACATCATTTCTTTTTTGAAGAACAGGCCTTTGGCCTTTTTGAGAGAAATTTCACTTTTAACATAAGGTCGCTTACCCTTTTTCCTAGTCAAATACTAGAATGTGCGATGTGCTTTTGCAGCTCAATATCTCTTTTCATTTGGAGATTTACATTTGGTGAGCTCTTTTTAGTAAAACAAAAATAAAAAAGTGGGAAGAGATATAGACACAAGTCTATGCATGTCTCAAGATCAACACAACCATTCACTAATCATTCATGACAAGTTTGAAGATCTATTTACAACAATCTCATAGATTTCAAGATTTTCCCATAGTGATATGAGTGCATGAAAATAAGCAATGCTCGAGAATGCACAAAGCCATTAGCACAAAGGTACAAGGCAAAATGAGTTTTAAGACAAAAACTCAACAAAGTCAATCAAGCCCTTTTTGATTTTCTACTTTTTATGGGATTTTTGGATTTTTGACACAAGACACAAAAAGGTTGATAAAACACAATAAAGAAATATTCACAAGAAGACAAGCAAACAACCAAAAATACAAGCAACAAGCATACCTCACAAACATAGTCACAAAGCATAGGAAGTATTAATGCATGGACATGTTATAATGCTTATGCATGAGTACCCCTTTTCACCCACACGACACTTGCGTTTGGGGTGATTTCCTTATCGGATTGGGTACGGAGTTAGGGCTTTCAAACCTTCGTGAGAAGCTTTCCAAGCAGTTTGTGAAAGCACCAATCATCTTCATCACGTTCACCATTCCGGGATCTCCATGTTGTTCTCTAGGTTGTTCACCCGCCCAAGTTCTCCTATCGCCTCTTGGTCCTCCCGACCTTTGAGGAGTTGCACTGTTCTTTGCTCTCGCTTTTGGCAATTTGGTCGAGTGTGCCCTTGAAGTCCGCAATAATGGCACACATATGTTCCTCTAGGACCTCTCTCGTGGCCGTGGACGTGACTTGGCACGTGATTCGACCTGCCTGCGACCGATTACGGGGATTCAAGACCCGTTGGTTCACCAAATTCTTCTTCTTATCCACCTCTAGCTTCTCACCAAGATGTTCATCTACAACTGGATCTTTTGCCTTCACAAACTTCACTTCTTTAGTGATATTCACAGATGAACTACTTCCTCCGGTATACCCCAGTCCGGATTTGTCCGAGAAGCTCTTTTGAGATGATATAACATCATCTAGCTTCTTGGTGGTGACCCTCTCTATTTTAGCATTTGCTTGAACAACCTCACTTTCAAGAAATCTTACTTTTGTGTAAGCTTCGGACAACTCACCATTTAGAGTTTCAATCTCACATTTGGCCTCCCTATACCGGATTAGGAGACTTTTGTAGTCCTCCTCGGCCTTCTTCATCTTTCTCACAAAGAGCCTTGGCAACCCTTGTGTATTCACCGGACTTCTCCAAGAGTAAGTTGTAGTTTTCTTGAAGAGTTGTTTGTGCTTTCTTCTTCTTGACTTTCGACTCTTCAACAATTCCTAGTGATTCATCATCACTATGATCTCCAAGGTCTTGTACAAGCACACTCAACTCATCCGAAGACTCAACATGAGCAATAGTCATGAAAGCTGAATAATTCCCTTCTCCATCACAGCTCTCTTGATTCTCGAGTCGGATGAGTCTCGAATCACTCAAGGTCGTGGCATACACCTTGCCTTTCGACTTCAAATAATTAGGACATTCCTTCTTGAAGTGTCCATGCCCGTTGCATTCAAAACAAGTCACACCTTGTGTGGATTTGGATTCTTTTCCATCTTTCCTTTTAAAATCCCTCTTCTCTCTTCCCTTAATTTTGGAAATTTCTCTTATCATCAAATTTTCCATTGTTTTTGAATTTCAAAAACTTCTTGAAATTTTTAACAAGATAGGCTACATCCTTGTCCACCTTGTCTTCTCCCGATGAGCCTTCATCAACCACCTTCTCATTAATGGTCTTTAGAGCAAGGGATTTACTCTTCCGTTGATTGGGAAGAGACATCTCATAGGTTTGCAGAGAACCCACCAGCTCTTGCACCTTGATGTCATCAAGGTCCTTGCTCTCTTCTATGGCTGTCACTTTAGCACGAAAACTCTCCAAAGAATGATCGGAGGATCTTCCTTACGATCTTTGAGTCCTCCATCTTCTCCCCCAAGTTAAACTTACTCGACAACCACTTCATTTAACTTCCCATAGAAAGAGTCGAAAGACTCATCTTCACTCATCTTGAGCTCCTCAAATCGAGTGGTCGCATTTGTAACTTGGTATCTTTTACTTTCTTCGTGCCTTCATAAGTTGTTTCCAGAATCTCCCATGCATCTTTGGCAATGGTAATGTGAGAAATCCTGTGAAATTCATCTGGAGACACACCACGAAAAATAGCATTTAGTGCTTTCTTGTTAGAATTTGATGCAGCAAGTGCTTGCCTTATCCCAAGTGGATTTTGCTTTGCCTCGGGTTTTGTCCAACCAATCTCAACAAAGATCCCAAACAGACTCATCAATAGAACATAAAAAGGCTCTCATACGAACCTTCCAAAATGCATAATTACTTCCATCAAAATATGGAGGTGCATTAAGGGATTGAGACCTATCCATCTCAAATAGGGAGTCAAGGATCACACAATGGTAATGAAACCAACCTGCTTGTGTACCCGCTCTCGATACCAATTGAAAGTTCAAAAACGTGTACAAATACACTTTTGAACGTTTAGACCCCAAAACCAACTTAACCAACACAAGCAATATGTTAAACAATTAATGTGCGGAAACTTAACATATGCTATATCATGTAATTGGTTAAACAACTATCTAAGCCATAACAAATTAAACCACAAAGAGATAATGTAAAGGCAGAGATAGAGAGGAAGGAAGATGCAAACACAGCGATAACACCAGATATGTTATCGAAGAGGAAACCGAAGACCTCGGCGAAAAACCTCTCCGCCGCCCTCCAAGCGGTAATCAATCCACTAGAAAATATAGTTGGGATACAAGGACAAAAAAAGACCCTCCAAGCCTAATCTACCCAATGCACCTAAGCCCTCCAAGCTTCTTGCTCCAACGAGGTTGCGCCGAACCTTTTTCTTCTCTAGCTTACCGGATTCCGCTACTACACCGTAGCATCAACCAATAAAGATTGGCTCCTTCCTAATCGCTTCCCGAACTCCAAACGTCTGTCTCACGAGATGATAATGGTGAGAACCAGGTTTGGTTATAATGGCCTCTCAAGGATTTGACAATGGAGAGGAAGAGAGTGAGGGAATTTGATGAGACTCTAAGGTAGAGATTGTGGGTAAAACAATCTGGTTTTTCTTTAGGGTTTCTCTCTCAAAAATCTCTCTGGAAGCTCTCTTTCAATCGTGGGTTAAAAGGGTATTTATACTTTGGAGTGGAGTGGAATACGAAACGTCGGGTTTTTCCAAAACAGGGGTGGCTCGCGGCTTGACCTCGCGGCTTGACTCGATCGCGAGTTCCATCGGCGAGATAACCGTATGGCCGATTGTCCTGTTTTGTCCTGTAGTGCTCCGGCTAGCATGACTGTTCATCTTCCAAAGATGCTTGGCACGTGTGCGGATTCTCAGCGGGTTGAAGCCGCGAGTCCAGCCGCGAGTCCCAGCCGCGACACTGCTTTTTCTTGCACACTCTTGAGCAATCTTCACTCTATCTCACTCACTACCCTTACACAAATCCCACCTAAATACAGGGTTACTAAATGCTGAATTACAAGCAAATTTGACACGGAATAAAGCCAATTAGATGGGTGAATAAATTCAACCTTACAATATATATATAGAAATCTAAAGTATAGAATTAGATCATTTGTTTGCCACCTTGTGCTCTTTATTCTTGAATCATTACACATATATGATGCTTACAACAAAGCCACCACCTTGAAAACCGAATACATTGAGACCTTCACTCCATAGCGTTAAATTTATAATGCCTAAGAAATAACTATTGAAAAGGGATCGAAAGAGGGGGAGAAATGGGGGAAGTTTTAAGGAGACTAATTCTTATTGCCATCTCATGGAATTATGCCTGGAAAGGAACATAACATTTTAAAAATACAACTTATTAGAATTGACAGCCAAATCTCTAAGAATTCTATCTATATGTGCACATTAGTTTTTGTACAACACACAGAAAATGCAATGTTTATTTGAATCCAAAAGGGCAAAACTTAAACAGATATTATTAATCTCATTTTGATGACTAAGGAGTCAAGACAGATAACAAATCCATCATCTGTAAATACGGACATGCCTAATCATCCAAATTTATAGCCAGTCTATTTGTAGTCTTTTTTTCCTTTATACAATTAAATCACAAGAAAATGGGAACAGAAAGCTGTAAATCCAAAAAATTGTATATCCACCAAAATAAAGAGAAGAATTCTTTTAACATAGGAAGCTAGGAACAGAACTTTACTTTGGGGTAACAATTTTAACCTCAAGTGTACTTCCACTAAGGGTATATTGAGCTGCAAGCACTTTCTGACAGCATGAATATCAGATCATTTAATTAGAAGATATATAAATGTCACATAGCCAAGTCCATGAGAATGTCCTGTCGTGCAATCCTACAACCATAGCAGAAACCAATTAGTCACCAAGCAGCAGAAACACACCATCCAATGAACAGTTAATCTGCATTCTGCAGTATATATAGTTGAAACACAATAAATCTACAACAACACGTCATGCATGATAGCATCAACACTAAAAGTGAGGTCAAGAATTGCTCATTAAACCAATGCATATAAATATTAGTTTTCTGTGTAGCGAGTGAGGACAATAAATCTACAAAACATCATATATGATAGCATCAACACTAAAAGTGAGGTCAAGAATTCCTCATTAAACCAAAGCATATAAATATTAGTTTTCTGCAGAGCGAGTGAGGCACAAACTTAAGTAGTCATCAACCAAAGGTTCCCAACCGTATGGAAGAATTTAACCAAAACCATGCAACCTTATGTTCTAGCAGGCTAGGAGGGAAATAGTAAAATACTACAGTCACTATCAATACTGAAATTTTGAGCTAGCTGGATAGCCAGAGAAGGGCCCATGCATTGATGGTTGATGGTTGAACCATTCTGGAATTTCACTTTGAGGAAAACATGTATTTATACAGAGTGTTTGGATGATATTAGTGGTCTAAAATGTTTTTCCACTACATCTTCATGAATGATGTCCCAATTGTCATAAAGCGAAGCCTTACAGTGGATTGAATTTGCCAAATCTGTTGTCCATCTTGTTTTTTTACAAGACAGGAGCCCACGTTTCTGCACAATCCATCCTGGCTAGTCGCTGACTATTGAAACCTCCTATGGATCCAATGACTTTCTTTGTAGTGACACCAAAACTACTACACCCATCATTCCTCCCTGGAGGCAACCAGTGGAAAAGTAATTACAGAAGTTAACACACAAAAAAGTGTTCCTAGAAATGGATTTCATCTAATGATAAACATCTTGTTTAGATCAATCTAAAATTCAAATATTAATTCATTCAGAAGCATTGTTTCTTGTTAAATTAAATCACTAGCAATAGGAGATCAAACAGTTCATGGCAGATCATGTAGAATAGTATTAAACTTTGGGAAATTTGATTGGGAAGCACAACTCGAATATTTGGAATTTGATTCTAGGGTGCTTAATGTGGATTGTTTAGTTGGAAGGAAATCGTCGCTCCTTTGAGAACATGGATAAGACGTTGGATGAGTTAAAGGTTTTATGCCAGCATAGTCTTTTTGAGTGAGCTCATTGTTGGGGCTTTACTGTTTCTTCATCTCTTTCAAAGTTTATGTTTTCCCTCAGATTATCTTTCTGATTTCCTTATCTTCTGTTTTGCTGTTTGGCTCTTCTGTTTCTTGTTGTTCATCATCATGAACTACTTGTATTTTTCTTTTTTTCTCATTTATAACAGTTCTCTGATTACCTATCAAAAAAATAAAAAGATTGGCAAAAAAATTAAACAAAGCAAATACACAAGTTTCATTTTTAAAAAAAATGAGGCAGTGCTAACGTGAGTCAAAGTTATCCACAAAGAAAAAAAAAAAAAAAAAAAAAGAAGTTATCTCTCACCTAATCACAAAGAAAAATAAGAACAAAACGAGATTTTAAAACTTGTGGAGAGGTTATTTTAAAACTTGTGGCTAAAATACACTATAGCGAACACTTTTAATTCTTCAGGTTTCAAATGAGCGTTATTAGTCCCTAGATATTAAAAAATGAGCACTATTGGTCCCTCTGTCCATCTCCATTAGTTTTCTTGCATGCGTCTAACAAAGCAATACAGTAGCAACTTTATAATAACATGGCAACTAATGTTTTTGTTAAAAAATTACACATATGCAACTAAGAGCAAACCCGTTTCTATTTGGAACTTTTCCCAAAACTGAATGAAATCTTCTTCACCAAAAAGGATGTCTAGTGCTGAACCATATACCAATGACCAACACAGCAACACCTTTATTGAAAAGACAGAGTTGAAGAAGTCTTTCCTAAATATTTCTATTAGGCCACATTCATAGAATAGTTCATTTCAATTTTACAATCTTCAGATCTAGAGGCCTCTCTCTAGAAGCTGAGTCTTATTGAGAAGTATAAAAAACAATTTCAAGGCATTTGCTTTGAATGTTAACCAGATCATCAGATCTGGCTTGGCGCCAACTCCAACTTAAATGGCTGATTACAGAATCTACAATTACTTTAACATTACTGGCTGCATCATTTTTGCCCCAACCAATTGAGCAAGTCCGTCTTTAATTTCTCGATTCATACAATATGTGTTCACCGGATGTAAGCAGAAGAGAACTTTTTATACAGCATGTTGATTATTAACCCATTTTTACTTTTCTTTATCTTCACTTTGGGTTTTGCATAATATTTGAAAAAATAATCATAAAAGGATCTAGTGCTCCAAACCTTGAATCTTTTCTCCTATTCGACCATTGGTATATGGTTGGGCATTTTGTTTTTTGTTCCAATAAAGAAGTTCTACTGCCCCAAATTTGTTACACCAAATGTTTGGCAAAGAGGTTTTCATTCTGTTTAGGGAAAGATCTTTATAGAAAAGGGTTCAGGCCTTAAATGCATGTGTCAATGTCATTTAAATATATATACACACACACATATACACCATGCCATTTAAAAATTTTCACCTTATTGTCCCTTTAGACATATAGGCAAGAAATTAATGGAAGTGGATGGAGGATCAATCAGGCTCATTTGTGAAACTTTAGGGACTAACAGCGCTAGGGGTGTCCACGGGTCGGTCCGGGTCGGGTTTGTGCCCAACTCGAGACCGACCCGATAGAATCGGGTTGAGAAAATCCTAATCCGCCACCGACCGGCGAGGGAGTCGGATCGGCTTGGTCGGTTTTGTGCCGGGAACACGGTCGGTTCGGTCGGAACCATCCACGGTGAAAAATCCAGTCAAAATAGTTGATTTCGGTAAAAAAACGACAAATCCGGCGGAGATCTAATCGGATCTGGTGAGATCTCGCTAGATCCAAAGAAATTTCACTAGATTTGGACGAAATATCAATAGATCTACTTGATAAGTCGCCGAAATATGAAAATTTGTTGCGAGAATCTGAAAATTTGAAGTCGGAATCTGGAAATTTGAGGTCGGAATCTGGAAAATCCCGTCGAATCTGAAAATCCCGCCGGATTCTGGAAATTTCTGCGGATTCTGAATTTTTTTGCTTGAAATTCTTAGTACATCGGTCGGATCGGGTTTTTTCGGGTTTTGGGAGGAAAACCGAGACCGACCAGCCGGAGTCCGTTTTGGAACAAATGACCCGCCGCCGACCGGTGACTTGATCAGGTCGGCGGTTTTGGGTTGGATTCGATCGGAATCTTCGGGTGGGTCGGTTTGTCGGATTGGATGGACAGCCCTAAACAGCGCTATTGGAAACTTTCAAATTAAAAGCGCTCATTAGTAACTTTAGGGACCAACAATATATTTCGGCCAAAGCTTTTTTTCCCTCGTCTTTAAGAATGGGATCAAGGATTGTTTCAACCTCTCAATGCGAAATCCCTCATTGGAGCCTCAAGTTCTACTAGGTCTTGCCTTATAATTACGTTTTGCATTTTTCATTAGCTTTTATCAATCATTAATGGACAAATGAGACCTCAATTATCAAATAAAGAGGCCACCAAAGCCTTATTGTTTGCTTAAACTCTACATAACACCATGTTGATAGAAGAGTTAAGCCCTTCCGCACTATCAAGGTTGGCCAATTTCCCGCAATCAATCCTCAATGCTAGAAAATTGACCCTCATGTATTTTCTCTCGGTAGTCTAGGCTTATTTTGATTTTGTTAATATATTTCAAGGAGTAATTTGTTCATAGTATAATCATCATTCTATTTATTAAATGCCAAGCTCCCTTTCAAGGTGAACTAGGAACACATAGAATCAAAGCCCCTTCTTAAAATCTAGAATCATGGTGAGAAATTGCATACATGGGCACTTGTCTGGTTTGTGTGCCTTACCAATCCATCCAACGACCAATTGGTGAAGGATGAGGGGGCACAAATCTTTTATAGCATTCGATCGCAGACCAAGCTTCATTGGTATTGGAGCGAATTGTGAAATCCCTCACAATCCCTCCCTCACAATGCGGCTCCAACGACTCAAACCTATGACCGGGCTTTGATACCACTTGTCGGACCATGTGCCTTACCGATCCATCCAACGACCAACCGGTGAAAGATAAGGGGGCACAAATCTTTTATAGCATTCGATCGTAGACCAAGCCCATTGGTATTGGAGCGAATTGTGAAATCCCTCACAAAGACTAAAAACCAACAACCCAACCCTCTTTTCACATTCTACGGACCTACCACCTCGGCCAAGCCAAGAAGCACACCACTTCGTTATTGTGCAATGTTCCAAATGAAAAATTGACTCATTCTTAAATAAAACTCAAAACTGAATATTAAATTACAAAACCAAAACCAACATGATAAATAGTAGCTTACCAGCGAAATGCAGAACCACTTTGTAGGGACAAAAAGACACATATGTTCTTTTGGGGCTTCCTTTTCAAGCGACCCGGCTCGTGTATAAACAAAGACAAAGAATGTGGGTCCTCCCACAACCTTTTCCCAAATATACAATTATATTTTCTCCAAAGCTTTCTAGCTTAGCTCCAACTGGTATTTTCGTAAAAACATATATACAAAACAATGTAACCCATAATAAGCTCCCATTTTCTTGTGGAAAAATTGCATTTTATGTGAAAGAAAGAAATTGCCAAAAAAGCCAAACACAACTGGCTTGCTTGAGCCGTGTTTATGTGTTCAAAAACAAAACCGTAAGAAAAAACCCCAGCATTTTGTCACTCTTTCAGATTCTAATAAAAATATGGGACAAGAAAACAAAATTTATATGTTTCAAAGGGAACCCAAATAGTTGAGAACTCAAGAACTAAGTCCGGCTCCACTATTTCAGCTCATATTAGTCAAGCATTACAATTCCCCAAAACTAAAACATCAAATGATATAGAATTCAAAAGTTTTTTACCCTTTCTACATTAATTTTCCTCAAGTTTCCTTGCAGCCAAACAGAGACATAGTCACATACAAGAAACAAATGTGTGCCAAAAAAAAAAAAAAAGACAGTTTCTAGGAAAAGGAAAACCCACATGAGAAAATAAGTAGATACTTGAAAATGACATACTTTCTTGTGATCTTTCTGGAATCTTTCGGTTTTTGAGTTCTTGAACCCACTCCACTCATCATCATCATCATCGATAAAGTCCAGGACACCCAAAGACAAAGTCAGGTGGTGGTGGTGGTAGTAGTAGTAGCACCAAACCCCGTGCTCTTTGGCGGTGGGGCGATCATCTCTCGCCATTGGCATTGCATGGCCTCTTTATCCGAGTTACCTTGTCACTTTGTGTGCACTAATTGAAATTCCCAATCCAATTTTCAATTAGATTGGGCCCATTTGGATGCTGTATCCACTTTTGGTGTGGTGCGTCTACATCATTAGAGGTACCTTCTCCACTAGGTCCAGCCCCTTCCCCATCATAGTTGTCATGGCTTTCCTTAATTATGGCGTCTCTGGCTGAAACGTCAAAATCATCCTCATAAGGAGTGATGTCTTTGCAGCCTTCCGCTTTAGACCCAAAAATAGTTTGTTTGAGATCTTCAACGTCTTGCTTGAATACCAAATGGGCCCCGCATTTTGTAACCTCCAATCCTGGACCCCAAGTTTTAAATTTAATCTCAATATCACTCAATCCATTAGCAAAGTTGTTACTCAATACGTCTTTCCAGTCCTTTCTAAAGAATTGAGAGGGAAAATATTGCAGCCAAAGGTGATGCGGTTCAATCTTACCAAATTTTTCAGGAAAAACCATGGGTCACTACGTCAATTTGATTTTTTTGGGATTCAATGGAACATGAGAGCTCATGTGTAAATCTATGAAGCCCCAATCTTTAAACTCAAGTTGGTCTAATGGATTATGTTGGCGGAGTACAAAAACAACACACACAAAGAATTCCCATCAACTTGTTACAATAACCTCAAGGCATTTGCAAACTTATCAAGCCCCCACATTTTGGTGGCAAAACCAGTTCGAATTTCACCTCCAGGAATGTCAATATAATGTGCCAATCTTTCTTGCCCACAGTAATGCTGAAATATGCAAATAATGATGCTTAGAACTTCACAAATGAATGAGAGAGAGAGAGAGAGAGAGAGAGAGAGAGAGAGAGAGAGAGAGAGAGAGAGAGAGAGAGAGAGAGAGAGAGAGAGAGAGATACCTTTTCGTTAATGAAATGACGTCTTAGAATTGCTAATAACATATTACTGTAGCCTTGATTCTCAATCAATTTGACGCAATTGAAAAGCCGAAGTGATGGCTGAAAATCATATTCGATTTTGATGATAATGTTTCTAGCGAGGTACACTTGTTTGCATCGATATACTTAATGTTTAATGGAAGCTCACGCAATGATTGAAGATTCGTGCAACAACTCGAGAAATAGATCTTGTAGATTAGATAGTTGAATCATACTTTTAGGAAGTGAAACAAAATTATTTCCCTCTAGATTTAATTTCAATAAAGATGACAAGCGAGTCAAAAGCATTGGGAATTGCTTAAAGATTGCAATAACTTAGATCTAGTTCGATTAAAGACCATAAGCCTCGATAAAGAAAACTCTAACATGACAAAGGGATCTGGACTTCTTCTTTGTTGCATTGAAAGAAAAATCAAGAGTTTATTCGAAGGTTTAGGTGATAGCCCTTTACATCCACGAAGAGACAAGATTTTGAGATTTCTAAGATGAGATGTAGGTAGGTATTTTATTGCAGTTCCACTCACATCTAACTCCTCCAAGCCTTCGAGATTTCCCAAATTCTCTGGTAGTGCATCAAGCTTTGAGCGACGGATAAAGTGAGAATTTTTAAAGACATTAAACTATAACAAGCATTTGGAAGACTTGAAAGGTTTTTGCGGTCTCTTAGATCCAATTTAATAAGGCCGAGTTAAAAGGTCCACTGATAATGGTAGATCTTTTATAGCGGTCTCATTTAAATAAAGTTCAGACAAACATGACATATTTCCCACAACCTCTGGAAACTTCTTCAATTTTGAACATCCGAAAAGAATAAAACCTCAAGAGATTCCAAGTTGATCTTGTGTGGAAGGCTTTCAAGGTTCTTGCAACCATTCGAGATCTAATTGAACAAGCTGCTTGAGATTTTCAAGAGATGGATGAATCTTAGACAGATCTGTACAACCTTGAAGAATCAATTGCTTAAGCTTTGGGACCCCACTTAGATTTGGGGTCTCAATCAAGTTTTGAGAGTTACGCAAGTCAATGAGTTTTAACTCATCTAAATTCTGTTATTAACCAATAAATAATTAGATAAACTCAAGCCTTAATGAAAATGAATAAAATACAAAATTGAATAAGTGAAAATCTAACCATAATTCCATCCCATAGTCGTTTGATGCCGCTACAATGCATTCTCAATTCAACAAGCTTGTTTGGTTGGAAATTGGCCGGCATGGAACTTAAAGGATATCCATGCCATTCTATAATGCGTAACTCATTAGAAAGATAATCGAGGCCTTGTGGAAGTTTCACTTTACCCATATCACCCATTTTAAGCAATCTCATTTTTTTCATCTTTGAGAAGACTCCAGCATCCAAAAGCTCCTCTTTTTGAATAGGTATGTTTAGGATTATGCCTTCAACTACCTCTGTTCCCTAATAACCAAGACAAATGAAATTAGAATAATTGTTAATCCTTAAAAGAATCAGTAAGAATATATTTCTAAGTTTAGGTTTAGACTAGTCAACTTACAGTATTATTCTTCAAGACATGAAGGATATCCTCATAAAGCCATAACCTAGTACGTCCACCACCCTCTTTTGGGGATCCACGACGAACTATTGCCTGACCCATTTCTTGTAGCAAATCATGCATCAACAAAGTTCCATTTTCATTAATTGTTATGAGAGATTTATCCTCAAGAACACCAATATTGTAGTTTGGATGGTAACCAAAACTCGTAATATATCTCTTATGCAACCTTTGTTCTCTCCTTTGAAAAAACATGCAATATCTAAAAATAATTCCTTTTCGGTATCCATTAACCCATCAAAACTTATTTGAAGAATATCCAAAATTTCTTTATTAGGTTCTGCCTTTAGTTTATCAATGACACATTTCCATTCATCTCGTGCTTTTTTAAACAACAAAGAACCTAAAACTTTAAGAGCTAAAGGAAGGCCATTAGTGTAATTCACAAAAAACATAGAAAAATCCACATAATTTTCTTCAGGATGGGGTTTCTTGAAAGCTCTCAAACTAAAGAGTTGCAAAGCTTCATCTTTATCCAACCCCTTTGCTGCATATATGTAATGCACACCACATCTTCTCAACAAATGGCTATCTCTACTTGTTACAATGATTCTACTCCTGGACCAAACCAATTATGGTTCCCCACTAATGCTTCTAATTGTTTTTCTCCATCAACATCATCAAGAACAATAAGAACCTTCCTACCACGTAGTCTATTCCCTATGATTTTGATCCCCTCATGAACATTCCATATCTTTATTTCACTTCCCATAAAGATGTTAGAAAGAAGTTGTTCTTGTAAAAAAACTAGATGTTGATTTTTAGTTTTTTCTCTTACATCAGCAATATAGCTGCTAGCTTCAAAGCTACCTGAAATTCTTTCATAAATTTCTAGTGCAAGAGTTGTTTTACCGATTCCACCCATCCCACAAATTCCTACAAAGCGAACACCATCCGAACTTTTATCTAAATATGAATTCAAGTTATTCAACATTTCACTCACACGGGATTCTATTCCAACAAGCTCCTTGGATATATTACATGAGAATTGAAGCCTTGAAAATATATGTCTACAGATTTCTTGAACAAGGATTGCTTCACTCCTGCAAAGAAGATAGCATAACAATAAAAATTTGATGACTGTAGAGTATAGCATAAATACATCAGACAAAACATTCAAAACACAATCTTAGATTCATTCAGTAGCAAAAGGGGAATTCAAGAAGTATATAATATAGCATAGTAATTGAGGTTTGATTTGATTGACGTCATACAGTCAAGTGAGAACCACATGTTTCCTTCTAACTTTAACATTTTAATGAGTTGAGACTTGAGAGTGTGCTTAATTTTAATAAGCATTTGTTGTATGATTCTTGGATTTAATTTTCATACTCCTTTTTTCTTTTTCTTTAATCTTCACAATAAGAAAAAAAGAATAAATGTAGCAATTGAATTATTTATGATATATTTATGCTTATTGCCTGCATACTTGTCCAGAATATTTTAACTGTCCATCAAAGAAATTCTACAAGAAATGTAAATTAGCGAGACAATGATTGAGGCTAAAAGATTCCTTAACTCGGCAATTCACTAATAGAATGCAGATTACCAAGTTGTACGTTCTGTTGGGTAGGCAGAGAAGCCAATAGATCAGCAGCAAATGCTCTAGCTCGCTGGTCTCAGCTTAATTTTGCATTTTTTTTTTTTTTCTCACCATTTCTCAAGACTTGGCTTCTGTACTGGATGTTTACAGGTCTTGAAGTTTGTTTATCAATAAAAGTTTATGTGATTATCAAAAAATATTGTCTATATTGATTAATTCAGTAACAGACAGACTACCATGCCTCAAAAAAAGTTCTTCAACCAAAGTCCAACTTGAGCAGTTGAGCGTATAATCTCATAAGTCATATAATATACATAAAAGTGACCAAATTTAAAATTTTCTCTGGTTCTATTGGACTAAAAAAGAGTAAATAAAATTTGTCAAGTTAATCCACGGGAAAGTCGGAGTAATTTTAGAGAGTAGAAAATTATGATATTGATATAATAATATGAACAAAAGTAGTCTGCAAAAGACAAATGTAAAGTGTTACCCATTTTGTATACGAAATCCGGCTATACTGCCGACATTTTTCAAAGCAGCTTTCCATGCTTGCACGTCCTCTATGTTAACAATAGTACCCATCTGGTTCCGTACATCAAAATTAAACCTACAGTTCCGTACATCAGACGGTTCCACATGGTAAAAGACTGGCAAAATTCTCAACTTCTTCTCTTTCACGCATTCAACAATCTTTACTAGTTCAATCATGCACCACCTTGAATAAACGTAGTTTTTTGAGAAAACGACGATTGCAAATCTGGACTCTTCTATTGCTTTTAAGAACTCTTGAGAAATATACTTTCCCCGCTCAAGATTCTCATCGTCTCTGAAGGTGAAAATACCTCTTTGTTTCAAAGCAGCGTAGAGATGGTCTGTAAAACTCTTGCGGGTGTCAACACCGCAAAAACTAAGGAACACGTCGTATTTCGGAAAATAAGAGGAAGAGGAAGCTGTTTGAGTGGCCATAGAAGCAATTGGATCAATGACCAAAAGTTTCAGTCACTTTGCCCGTAAAAAAAACCACCAAATTATAAAGATTGATATTGAATTGGGTTTGCAAAGAAAGGGAGGAAGAACAAAGATAAAGGGGGAAGAGCGTCAGGATGAAATTGCAGGAGAGAGAAGGAAAAAGTGAAACAGCAAAAATCTTATTCCAATCCTCCCCACTATCTTTCTTGCACCGCTTCTCCAGATGTGGACTTCCTTCAATGCTCAATGTTTTGAGTGCCGTAAGATTCTGCAGCTCGTCTGGTATAGACATTAGATTAGGGTAGTACGAAAATCCCAAATATGAAAACGATGTGAGGCATCCAATCTGCTTCAGCAAAGAAGATAAGTCTTCACATCTACTGATTTGCAAAGAACAGAGAGCAGTTAGATGTTGAATACCCTATGGCAATGAAATTAACTTCGGACACTCCTCAATATATAAATCCTCAAGTGCAATTAAATATTGAATTCCCTCAAACAAAGAGCAGAATTTGTTGCAGCTCGAAATGGATAAAATCTGTAGTGAAGATAAGCCCTGCAAACCATTCATTGGTAAGGACAAAAAATTATTAGATTCCCATACGTATAGTTTCCGTAATGAATGTGAGTTTTGGAGTCCTTCTGGAAGACTTTCAATCTTGTCACAACATTCAAGACTAAATTCATTCAACACAGAAAGATTATCCAACTGATTAGTCAGTAATGACTTAAGATTGGGCAACTTGGAAATCATTAAGATCTCAAGCATCTTATGATTTTACAACAGTCCATCTAGAAGAACTGTCAATTCATCATCCATGTCTTCACAACGGAAGAAAATGAAGTGAGATTCATCACTGACCTTATTAACATTACATTGTTTCTACTCATAATCAAATCTGTAATGGAAGGAATGATAGGAATTTCAACTAATTTTGGGCACTCAGTGATATTAAATGTGCTTAGGCAGGGAAAATTTTCTCTTCCATTCATTGTTCTCCATTCCTCCAAATCATGCATCCACAGAATTCTAAGGGCAATATGTTAAAATAGAAGATCTAAAAGTTGATACACGAAAAGATATTTTAGTTAGGTTTTAATTTTCACAAAACCTAGCTTTTAGATCTTCTTTTGACTTTTTAGTTTTTTATGTTTTGAGAGGAAAGAGACATAAAAGGTTAAAAATACAAATTTACCCCTATTTTTAATAGAGGTGGTTAACGAGACACAAATGAAGCTAACCTTAAGTGGGTAAAGTGTCAATTTTTAAACCACAGGTAGGTAAAGTGTTTTTTTTTTTTTTTTTTTTAGAGAGAGTTAGGTAAAATGTTTTTCAAGCAATCCACACGTGGATAAAGTATAATTTCCCCTAAAATATTTGAAATGTATTGCACATTGCATAGCACATCACTAGTAAATACAAACAGGGGTACTAATATGATTTTTACTTTATCTTAAAATCACTTCAACGGTTGCACGACTATATGTGATATTTGGAAGTGATCCGTTAAACCAAAATCTGCCATGAGAAGCCATACATGAGTGAGTAGCTCCCCTCCCTGTCTAAGTTACTTGAGCATGAAGTCTTCCTTTACATTGGCTAGCAGCATGACCCAACATTTCCAGCCAAACATCTTTAACTGTCTAAGTTGCAAACTCCGTGCATTGTGCTTGATAAATTTTTTAGAGTGGTCTTATTAAATTTATTTATTAATTCATTTTAGATTAATTTAATAAATAGTAATGTAATTTATAATCATATTTTAATTTATTATACGAACAATCACAAATCTAATATATATATATATATATATATATTATTTTTGTCGTACCAAATCAAAACAATACAATTTTTCTCAAGAATTCAAAAGGTAAGTTAGTGAAAATATTAATTTTTTAATAAAATTTATTTATAATATTTTGTGTATCATTAAAAATTATATAAAATCTAAAAAAAATTCTTTTAGTTTTAAACAAACTTTCTCAAACCAGAAATTTTTTATCATACAATCAGAAACACCGAGAAACTTATCTAAAAAATTAATAAAATTCAATAGAACTACAATTCAAAAAAAAATAAAATAAAATAAAAGATTGCAAATCTTTTTCCTTAAAATATAAGAACCAAGAGTACAATTCCAAAGGGGAAAATGTGGAGAAGTTAAGTATTGTGTTAATGTTGTCGTAATCTAATCTAACATCTAATCCAACATATGAAAAATGAATAGATAAATAAATAATTTTAAACACAAAATAGAATTTATTTTCTTAAAAACCTCAAAGAACACACTAATGAAATAAAGAAGATGAGAAACAATATAAAATATTCGTAAACGCTTAAAACAATTACTTAAACATCTAAGAATATCGTATAATAAAGACATAACAATTTTCCACTAATATATCAAACATAATATTTACAAATAGTGAAAAGAAATTGCACAAAGACCATTGTCTTCAACTACACTAACGATTCTTCATTAGCTTGTTCAGATTATCCCGTTGCTTTCCAAATAAACTAAAATCTGACAATAACACAAAATATAACATATTATAATATGATTTTTCCCCAATTTAGATCAACATCAAACACCATTCGTTAAAAGTATTTGGTGATGTAAATAAAATGATAAAAAAAAAAATACTTGCATCAAAGAACATATATGAATTAATTAATAATAGGACAATAAGGGAACAAACCTCTAATAGGAGATCCTCATATGGGCAGTGAATATTTTTTTATAGAAAATTTTTAAAAAGTAGAATTCTAAACAACAAATATTCATCAATCTAAGGTAGAGATATAGGGAAAAAAATAAAAATAAAAATCCAACAAAAAATGAAAAAAAAAAAATGATTGAGAGTAGAGAGGGAAATAACCTTTTTTGTATGGTAAAAATATACATAGAATGAGAGAGAGTGGCAAATTTATAGTAAGATGATGAGATTAAGAAGAGTCAAAATAAAAGAAGTTAAAGAGGAAAAATAATATGTAAAGTTAAAACCACCCAAGATGAATATGTATGAATATATATAAACAATACTTTTATTTGATTTTCCAATGATTTATTATATAGATTATAACATCAAAATTAAAGTAGATGAATATATAAAGTTTAATCCGCCTCGGATGAATTTGTATAACCAATATATTTATATATTTAATATTGTAAAAAATGTAAAGGTAAAAAATAAATAAGAAAAAGACTAATTATGTAGCCAATAACGTGACAGTGAGATGACTCAATAAAAGCATAGCAATAATAAATGCTACACTTCAGTTTTTACATATGTATATATATATATATATATATAGAGAGAGAGAGAGAGAGAGAGAGAGAGATTATTTCCCATTTCTTCTCATCATCACCCAATGCTGAAGCAAGCTTACAGGCATGGAATCTCTCATAATTGCTTCTATCCTTCCTGGAGACTTGATTTGGCACATCCAATGGAGGTCAATTTTTGCTTTTAGGTGTGCTAAAATAGCATTTTGAGTATTTTAACACAATGCCAGTGCTCTTTAGCCACTCATTAACACAAAGTCTTAAGTATAGAATTAGATCATTTGTTTGCCACCTTGTGCTCTTTATTCTTGAATCATTACACATATAATGCTTACAACAAAGCCACCACCTTGAAAACCGAATACATTGAGACCCTCACTCCATAGCGTTAAATTTATAATGCCTCAGAAAAAACTATTGAAAAGGGATAGAAAGAGGGGGAGAAATGGAAGAAGTTTTAAGGAGATTAATTCTAACAAAACATTTTAAAAATACAACTTATTAGAATTGACAGCCAAATCTCTAAGAATTCTATCTATATGTGCACGTTAATTTTTGAAGAACACAGAGAAAATGCAATGTTTATTTGGATCCAAAAGGGCAAAACTTAAACAGATATTATTAATCTCATTTTGATGACTAAGGAGTCAAGACAGATAACAAATCCATCATCTGTATATACGGACATGCCTAATCATCCAAATTTATAGCCAGTCTATTTGTAGTCTTTTTTTCCTTTATACAATTAAATCACAAGAAAATGGGAACAGAAAGCTGTAAATCCAAAAAATTGTATATCCACCAACAAAAAGAGAATAATTCTTAACATAGGAAGCTAGGAACAGAACTTTACTTTGGGGTAACAACTTTAACCTCAAGTGTACTTCCAATAAGGGTATATTGAGCTGCAAGCACTTTCTGACAGCATGAATATCAGATCATTTAATTAGAAGATATATAAATGTCACATAGCCAAATCCATGAGAATGTCCTGTCGTGCAATCCTACAAGTCTGCAACCAACCATAGCAGAAAAAACACACCATCCAATGTACAGTTAATCTGCATTCTGCATTATATATAGTTGAAACACAATAAATCTAGAACACGTCATGCAAGATAGCATCAACACTAAAAGTGAGGTCAAGAATTGCTCATTAAACCAATGCATATAAATATTAGTTTTCTGCATAGCGAGTGAGGCACAAACAAGTAGTCATCAACCAAAGGTTCACAATCGTATGGAAGAATTTAACCAAAACCATGCAACTTTATGTTCTAGCAGGCTAGGAGGGAAATAGTAAAATACTAGTCACTATCAATACTGAAATTTTGAGATAGCTGGATAGCCAGAGAAGGGCCCATGCATTGATGGTTGAATCATTTTGGAATTTCACTTTGAGGAAAACATGTATTTATACAGAGTGTTTGGATGATTTTAGTGGTCTAAAATGTTTTTCCACTACATCTTCACGAATGATGTCCCAATTGTCATAAAGCGAAGCCTTACAGTGGATTGAATTTGCCAAATCTGTTGTCCATCTTGTTTTTTTACAAGTCAGGAGTCCACGTTTCTGCACCATCCATCCTGGCTAGTCGCTGACTATTGAAACCTCCTATGGATCCAATGACTTTCTTTGTAGTGACACCAAAACTACTACACCCATCATTCCTCCCTGGAGGCAACCAGTGGAAAAGTAATTACAGAAGTTAACACACAAAAAAGAGTTCCTAGAAATGGATTTCATCTAATGATAAACATCTTGTTTAGACCAATCTAAAATTCAAATATTGATTCATTCGGAAGTATTGTTTCTTGTTAAATTAAATCACTAGCAATAGGAGATCAAACAGTTCATGGCAGATCATGTAGAATAGTATTAAACTTTGGGAAATTTGATTGGAAAAAAAAGTAAACAAAGCAAATACACAAGTTTCATTTAAAAAAAAAAAAAAAAATGAGGCAGTGCTAATGAGAGTCAAAGTTATCCACGAAAAAAAAAAAAAAGGTTATCTCTCACCTAATCACAAAGAAAAATTAGAACAAAACGAGAATTTTTTATACCAGAAGACTAGAGGGAGGATGACTTACAAGTGACTTAAGAAGAAAGAGCAAAGAAGCTATGAAGGTAGCTATGCAAGTAGTGGAGATGCTATTTTAAAACTTGTGGCTAAAATACACTGTAGCGAACGCTTTTAATTCTTCAAATTTCAATTGAGCGTTATTAGTCCCTAAATATTAAAAAATGAGCACTATTGGTCCCTCTGTCCATCTCCATTTGTTTTCTTGCATGCGTCTAACAAAGCAATACAGTAGCATCTTTAAAATAACATGGAAACTAATTTTTTTTATTAAAAAAGTAACACATATGCAACTAAGAGCAAACCCATTTCTATTTGGAACTTTTTCAAAAACTGAATGAAATCTTCTTTACCAAAAAGGATATCTATTGCTCAACCATATACCAATGACCAACACAGCAACACCTTTATTGAAAAAACAGAGTTGAAGAAGTCTTTCCTAAATATTTCTATTAGGCCACATTCATAGAATAGTTCATTTCAATTTTACAATCTTCAGAGGCCTCTCTAGAAACTGAGTCTTATTGAGAAGTATAAAAAATAATTTCAAGGCATTTGCTTTGAATGTTAACCAGATCATCAGATCTGGCTTGGCGCCAACTCAAACTTAAATGGCTGATTACAGAATCTACAATTACTTTAACATTACTGGCTGCATCATTTTGCCCCAACCAGTTGAGCAAGTCCGTCTTTAATTTCTCGATTCATACAATATGTGTTCACCGGATGGAAGCAGAAGAGAACTTTTTATACAGCATGTTGATTATTAACCTTTTTTACTTTTCTTTATCTTCACTTTGGGTTTTGCATAATATTTGAAAAAATACTCATAAAAGGGTCTAGTGCTCCAAACCTTGAATCTTTTCTCCTATTCAACCATTGGTATATGGTTGGGCATTTTGTTTTTTGTTCCAACAAAGAAGTTCTACTGCCCCAAATTAGTTACACCAAATGTTTGGCGAAGAGGTTTTCATTATGTTTGGGGAAAGATCTTTATAGAAAAGGGTTCAGGCCTTAGATGCATGTGTCAATGTCATTTAAATATATATATACACACACACACACATATATACACCATGCCATTTAAAAATTTTCACCTTATTGTCCCTTTAGACATATAGGCAAGAACTTAATGGAAGTGAACGGAGGATCAATCAGGCTCATTTGTGAAACTTTAGGGACTAATAGCACTATTTGATATTTTCAAATTAGAAGCGCTCACTAGTGACCTTAGGGACCAACAATATATTTCGGCCAAAGCTTTTTTTTTTCCTCGTCTTTAATAATGGGATCAAGGATTGTCTCAACCTCTTGATGCAGGACAATCAAAACAAAATTGAAACGACAATAAAATAAAGGGATATGACCTAGGAGTCAGCACCTAGGCCTTGCTTGGAGTCGGCACCAAGCGGGGAAACCATTAGGAGTCAGCACCTAGAGTAGACCTGGAATCGACACTGAGATCAAAGAAAGACCAAACGGTCATTTTTTTTCATTCATCAAAATATCAACTATCTACTCAAGGAGTACAATAGGTTGCTTATAAAGGATTGTTAAACCCTAGTTCTAATTGGCTAGGAAACCCTAATTGCCTTATTACAAAAATAACCTTGCTTTCCAAATTAAAATACTAATTGCCCAATAAACTACTAAGACCTAAAACATAAAAATATAATTGACTTGCAAACATAAATAATATTAAATAATAATTTTCTTGCATCTCCCGCATCACCTCTCAATGCGAAATTCCTCATTGGAGCCTCAAGTTCTACTAGGTCTTGCCTTATAATTACAGTTTCGCATTTTTCATTAGCTACTATAAATCATTAATGGACAAATGAGACCACAATTATCAAATAAAGAGACCACCAATGCCTTATTGTTTGCTTAAACTCTACATAACACCATGCTGATAGAAGAGTAAGCCCTTCCGCACTATCAAGGTTGGCCAATTTCCTGCAACTGAATCCTCAATGCTAGAAAATTGACCCTCATGTATTTTCTGGTTGTCTAGGCTTATTTTGATTTTGTTAATATATTTCAAGTAGTAATGTGTTCATAGTATAATCATCATTCTATTTATTAAATACCAAGCTCCCTTTCAAGGTGAACTAGAAACAGATAGAATCTGGAAGCCCTTTCTTAAAATCCAGAATCATGGTGAGAAATTGCATACATAGGCACTAAAACCCAACAACCCAACCCTCTTTTCACATTGTATAGACCTACCACCTCAGCCAAGCCAAGAAGCACACCACTTCGTTATTGTGCAATGTTCCCAATGAAAAATTGACTCACTCTTAAATAAAACCCAAAACTGAACATTAAATTACAAAACCAACATGATAAATAGTAGCTTACCAGCAGAAACAGAACCACTGTAGGGGCAAAAAAGCCACATATGTTCTTCTGGGGCCTCCTTTTCAAGTGAACCAGCTTGTGTATAAACAGTAAAGCAATGTGGGTCGTCCCACAACCTTTTCCCAAATATACAATTATATTCTCTCCAAAGCTTTCTGGCTTAGCTCCAACTGGTACTTTCAGAAAGCATATATACAAAACAATGTAACCCATTATAACCTCCCATTTTCTTGCGGAAAAAATAGCATTTTATGTGAAGGAAAGAAATTGCCAGCAAAGCCAAACACAACTGGCTTGCTTGAGCCGTGTTTATGTGTCCTGAAAACAAAACCATTAGAAAAAACCCCAGCATTTTGTCACTCTTTCAGATTCTATTAAAAATATGGGATAAGAAAACAAAATTTATATGTTTCAAAGGGAACCCAGAAAGTTGAGAACTCAAGAACTAAGTCTGGCACCACTATTTCAGCCCATATTAGTCAAGCATTACAATTCCCCAAAACTAAAACATCAAATGAGATAGAATTCGAAAGTTTTTTACCCTTTCTACATTAATTTTCCTCAAGTTTCCTTGCAGCCAAACAGAGACATAGTCACATACAAGAAACAAATGTGTGCCAAAAAAAAAAAGACAGTTTCTGGGAAAAAGAAAACCCACATGAGAAAATAAGTAGATACTTGAAAATGACATACTTTCTGGTGATCTTTCTGGAATCTTTCAGTTTTTGAGTTGCTGAACCCAGCTCCACTCCATCATCATCATCAGCATAAAGTCCAGACACCCAAAGACAGTGCAGTGGCGGTGGTGGTGGTAGTAGTAGCACCAAACCTCGTGCTACTGGCAGTAGGATGATCATCTCTGCCACTGGCATTGCATGGCCTCTTTATCCGAGTTACCTTGTCATTGTGTGCATTAATTGAAATTTCCAATTCAATTTTCAATTTGATTGGGCCCATTTGGATGCTGTATCCACTTTTGGTGTGGTGCGTCTACATCATTAGAGGTACCTTCTCCACTAGGTCCAGCCCCTTCCCCATCATAGTCATCATGGCTTTCCTTAATTATGGCATCTCTGGCTGAAACGTCAAAATCATCCTCATAAGGAGTGATGCTGCAGCTTCTGCTAGACCCAAAAATAGTTTGTTTGAGATCTTCAACGTCTTGCTTGAATACCAAATGGGCCCCGCATTGTGTAACCTCCAATCCTGGACCCCAGGTTTTAAATTTAATCTCAATATCACTGAATCCATTAGCAAAGCTTTTACTCAACATGTCTTTCCAGTCCTTTTTAAAGAATTGAGCGGGAAAATATTGCAGCCAAAGGTGATGCCGTTTAATCTTACCAAATTTTTCAGAAAAACCATGGGTCACTACGTCAATTTGATTTTTTTTTGATTCAATGGAACATGAGAGCTCATGTGTAAATCTATGAAGTCCCCAGTCTTTAAAATCAAGTTGGTCTAATGGATTATGTTGGCGGAGTACAAAAACAACACACACAGCAATTCCCATCAACTTGTTACAATAACCTAAAGGCATTTGCAGACTCATTGAAGCCCCCACATTTCGGTGGCAAAACCAGTTCGGAATTTCACCTCCAGGAATGTCGATATAATGTGCCAATCTTTCTTGCCCACAGTAATGCTGAAATATGCAAATAATGATGCTTAGAACTTCACAAGTGAGAGAGAGAGAGAGAGAGAGAGAGATACCTTTTCATTAATGAAATGAGATCTTAGAAGTGTTAATAAGATGTTATTGTAGCCTTGATTCTCAATCAATTTGACGCAATTGAGAAGCCGAAGTGATGGCTGAAAATCATATTCTGATTCTGATGATAATGTTTCTAGGGAGGTACACTGTGTTGCATCGATATACTTAATGTTTAATGGAAGCTTAGGCAATGATCGAAGATTCGTGCAACAACTCAGAAAAAGATCTTGTAGATTAGATAGTTGAATCATACTTTTAGGAAGCGAAACAAAATTATTTCCCTCTAGATTTAATTTCAATAAAGACGACAAGCAGTCAAAAGCATTGGGAATTGCTTGAAGATTGCAATAACTTAGATCTAGTTCAGTCAAAGACCATAAGCCTGATAAAGAAAACTCTAACATGGCGGTGTGATTTGGACTTCTTCTCTGTTGCATTGAAGGAAAAATCAAGAGTTTATTTGAAGGTTTAGGTGATAGCCCTTTACATCCATGAAGAGACAAGACTCGAGATTTTTAAGATGATTGATGGACGTAGGTAGGTATTTTATTGCAGTTCCACTCACATCTAACTCCTCCAAGCCTTCGAGATTCCCCAAATTCTCTGGTAGTGCATCAAGCTTTGAGCAGCCGGATAAAGTGAGAATTTTTAGAGACATTGAACTATAACAAGCATTCGGAAGACTTGAAAGGTTTTTGCAATCTCTTAGATCCAATTTAATAAGGCCAGTTAAAAACTCCACCGATAATGGTAGATCTTTTATAGCGGTCTCATTTAAATAAAGTTCGGACAAACATGACATTCCCACAACCTCTGGAAACTTCTTCAGTTTTGAACATCCGGAAAGAATAAAAACTTTAAGAGATTCCAAGTTGATCTTGTGTGGAAGGCTTTCAAGGTGCTTGCAACCATTCAGATCTAATTGAACAAGCTGTTTGAGATTTTCAAGAGATGGAATCTTAGACAGTCTTGTACAACCTTGAAGAATCAATTGCTTAAGCTTTGGGACTCCACTTAGATTTGGGGTCTCAATCAAGTTTTGAGAGTTACGCAAGTCAATGAGTTTTAACTCATCTAAATTCTGTTATTAACCAATAAATAATTAGATAAACTCAAGCCTTAATGAAAATGAATAAAATACAAAATTGAATAAGTGAAAATCTAACCATAATTCCATCCCATAGTCGTTTGATGCCGCTGCAATGCATTTTCAATTCAACAAGCTTGTTTGGTTGGAAATTGGCTGGCATGGAACTTAAAGGATATCCGTGCCATTCTATAATGCGTAACTCATTAGAAAGATAATCGAGGCCTTGTGGAAGTTTCACTTTACCCATATCACCCATTTTAAGCAATCTCATTTTTTTCATCTTTGAGAAGACTCCAAAGATCCAAAAGCTCCTCTTTTTGAATAAGTATGTTTAGGATTATGCCTTCAACTTCCTTTGTTCCCTAATAACCAAGACAAATGAAATTAGAATAATTGTTAATCCTTAAAAGAATCAGTAAGAATATATTTCTAAGTTTAGGTTTAGACTAGTCAACTTACGGTATTATTCTTCAAGACATGAAGGATATCCTCATAAAGCCATAACCTAGTACGTCCACCAGCCTCTTTTGGGGATCCACGACGAACTATTTCCTTACCCATTTCTTGCAACAAATCATGCATCCACAAAGTTCCATTTTCATTCATTGTTATGAGAGATTTATCCACAAGAACACCAATATTGTAGTCCGGATAGAAACCAAAACTTTGTAATATATCTCTTATGCAACCTTTGTTCTCTCCTTTGAAAAAACATGCAATATCTAAAAATAATTCTTTTTCGGTATCCGTTAACCCATCAAAACTTATTTGAAGAATATCCGAAATTTCTTTATTAGGTTCTGCCTTTAGTTTATCAATGACACATTTCCATTCATCTGTGCTTTTGTTAAACAACAAAGAACCTAAAACTTTAAGAGCTAAAGGAAGGCCATTAGTGTAATTCACAAAACACATAGAAAAATCCACATAATTTTTTTCAGGATGGGGTTTCTTGAAAGCTCTCAAACTAAAGAGTTGCAAAGCTTCATCTTTATCCAACCCCTTTGCCATATATATGTGATGCACACCACATCTTCTCAACAAATGGCTATCTCTGCTTGTTACAATGATTCTACTCCCTAGACCAAACCAATCATGGTTCCCCGCTAATGCTTCTAATTGTTTTTCTTCATCAACATCATCAAGAACAATAAGAACCTTCTTACCACGTAGTCTATTCCCTATGATATTGATCCCCTCATGAACATTCCATATCTTTATTTCACTTCCCCTAAGGATGTTAGAAAGAAGTTGTTCTTGTAAAGAAACTAGATGTTGATTTTTAGTTTTTTCTCTTACATCAGCAATATAGCTGCTAGCTTCAAACCTACCTGAAATACTTTCATAAATTTCTAGTGCAAGAGTCGTTTTACCGATACCACCCATCCCACAAATTCCTACAAAGCGAACACCACCCGAACTTTCATCTAAATAGAAATCCAACATTTCACTCACACGGGATTCTATTCCAACAAGCTCCTTGGATATATTACTTGAGAATTGAAGCCTGTTAAATATCAATTCACAGATTTCTTCGATCATTTCTGGTTCAGGCCTGCAAAGAAGATAGCATAACAATAAAAAATTTGATGACTGTAGAGTATAGCATAAATACATCAGACAAAACATTCAAAACACAATCTTAGATTCATTCAGTAGCGAAAGGGGAATTCAAGAAGTATATAATATAGCATCGTAATTGAGGTTTGATTTGATTGACGTTATACAGTCAAATGAGAACCACATGTTTCCTTCTAACTTAACATTTTAATGAGTTGAGACTTGAGAGTGTGCATAATTTTAATAAGTCATTTTTTGTATGATTCTTGGATTTAATTTTCATACTCCTTTTTTCTTTTTCTTTAATCTTCACAATAAGAAAAAAGAACAAATGTAGTAATTGAATTATTTATGATATATTTATGCTTATTGCCTGTATACTTGTCCAGAATATTTTAACTGTCCATCAAAGAAATTCTACAAGAAATGTAAATTAGCGAGACAATGATTGAGGCTAAAAGATTCCTTGACTCGGCAATTCACTTATAGAATGCAGATTACCAAGTTGTATGTTCTGTTGGGTTGGCAGAGAGGCCAATAGATCAGCAGCAAATGCTCTAGCTCGCTGGACCCCGCTTAATTTTGCTTCTTTTTTTTTCTCGCCATTTCTCAAGACTTGGCTTCAGCACTGGATGTTTACAGGTCTTGAAGTTTGTTTATCAATAAAAGTTTATGTGATTATCAAAAAATATTGTCTATATTGATTAATTCAGTAACAGACAGACTACCATGCCTCAAAAAAAGTTCTTCAACCAAAGTCCAACTTGAGCAGTTGAGCGTATAATTTCCTAACTCATAATATACATAAAAGTGACCAAATTTAAAATTTTCTCTGGTTTTATTGGACTAAAAAAGAGTAAATAAAATTTGTCAAGTTAATCCACGGGAAAGTCGGAGTAATTTTAGAGAGTAGAAAATTATGATATTGATATAATAATATGAACAAAAGTAGTCTGCAAAAGACAAATGTAAAGTGTTACCTATCGTGTACATGCCATCCGGATAAATTGCCGACTTCTTTCAAAGCAGCTTTCCATGCTTGCACGTCATCTATGTTAACAATAGTACCCATCTGGTTCCGTACATCAAAATTAAACCTATGGTTCCGTACATCAGAGGGATTCACATCGTAAAAGACTGGAAAAATTGTCAACTTCTTCTCTTTCATGCATTCAACGATCTTTGCTAGTTCAATCAAGCACCACCTTGAAGAAGCGTAGTTTTTTGAGAGAACGACGATTGCAAATCTGGACTCTTCTATTGCTTTTAAGAGCTCTTGAGAAATATACTTTCCCCGCTCAAGATTCTCATCGTCTCGGAAGGTGAAAATACCTCTATGTTTCAAAGCAGCGTAGAGATGGTCTGTAAAACTCTTGCGGGTGTCAACACCGCAAAAACTAAGGAACAAGTCGTATTTCGGAAAATAAGAGGAAGAGGAAGAGGAAGCTGTTTGAGTGGCCATAGAAGCAATTGGATCAATGACCAAAAGTTCCAGTCACTTTGCCCGTAAAAAAAACCACCAAATTAAAAAGATTGATATTGAATTGGGTTTGCAAAGAAAGGGAGGAAGAACAAAGATAAAGGGGGAAGAGCGTCAGGATGAAATTGCAGGAGAGAGAAGGAAAAAGTGAAACAGCAAAAATAAAGGAGATTTCGGAGTTGGTGCGCGTTTTTTCTTTTTTTCTTTTTCTAAAACCATTCACATTCTCTACCTTCTTCAGTCAAAAAAATAAACCATTCACATACTAAAAGTTTAGTCATTTATATAAAAATTTTAATTTTGGAAACTTTTTTAAAATTAAAATTTTAATCTTGTACTTATAACATTATGTAGCGTTTTTATTCGAATCTTCCGTCCATGATCGATTTTTATTTTTATTTTTTCAGGAAATTTCATGCCCAATTAATGTTGATATATCTGATAAGTGATAAGTATAAAAAATAAAAAAAAAGCTCCTTATCCAAAAACAAAAAACACAAAACAAAACCCTCAATATGATGTAATTTTAACATTCTAAATTTAATGGTTTTGAAAATATTTATTAAAAAAATAATACTACTGACAATATTTTCAAAACAATTTCATACATAAGTTATTGGTGGATAAAAAAAATAAGGTTAAGAGTAAGATCAGATTAGTCACAATTTATCACATACAATTTATTATGAAACTATAATAAAGATATTGTGAACAATTTATCACATACAAATAATTATTTGTGAATAATTATCTAATCTACCTTTATGATACTAAAATAGTAATTTAGAAACCAAGTCATTGCTTGGAAATTTCTAAATGGTTTGGATACAGCTTTATTTTTCCTTCCCCTGGAGAAAGTATCAAGTATGTTTCCGTTTAGTAGACTTTTTGACTTGCATCGGGGTGGATTAGCCGAATGATGTTTCCCATGTCTTCAATGCATAGGAACGCGTGTAATTTTAACATTAAAAAGTTAGTGATTTTGAAAATATTTATTAAAAAAAAAAAAGTAATACTATGGGTGTGTTTGGATTGAACTTATTGTTCTTTAAACCGAAAAACCGAAAACACATCAGAAGAAAATAATTTTTAAATGTGTAAATAGTACCGTGGGACCCATTTTTAATATTTTTAATGAATAAAGTGGCTGTGGGTCCCATAAACAAGATTTGCTACGGTTTACATAAGATGCACTTCTGATCTGCCGTTTGTCCCCTGGTTCTGCAAAACGCGTGAAATGTAAAAGAAAAAAAAAAAAAAAAAAAAAGGAGTGAAACGCAAAGAACGAAAAACGCAAAGAAAAAAAACGCACTATCCAAACGAGCACTATATTAACAATATTTTCTAAACAATTTCACATCATCTAATGTTAAAAGTGGAACCATATTAGAATTTTTTTTTTTTGAGAAATAATTACAACATGCTGCTAACTCCGCAGCTTGAATTCTTTTCCCCTTAAATTCCCAAATACTTTGTACATGAAATATGTCAATTCAACTATAAGGTCTTTAGCAGGACCATATTAGAATTAGTAACAATTTATAACATACAATTTATTATGAAACTATAATAAAGACAATGTGAATGTAGCATTACTTGAAAAAAACTATTTAATCTTCCTGTATGATACTAAAATAGTAGTTTAGAAAGCATGTCATTGCTTGGAAATTTCTAAATGGTTGGATACAGCTTTATTTTTCCTTCCAATCTAACCCGATGCAAGTCTTTTTGACTTGACTACTAAATGGAAACATACATTCTCTTGGGGAAGGAAAAATAAAGCTGTATCCAACCATTTAGAAATTTTCAAGCAATGACATGCTTTATAAACTACCATTTTGGTATAATTTTAGTATCATAGTGATAGATTAAATAATTTTTCACAAGTAAAGTTATGTTCACAATATCTTTATTATAGTTTCATAACAAATTGTATGCGATAAATTATGACTGATTTTAATCTGGTCCACTCTTAACATTCTTTTTTTTTTATCCACCAATAACTTGTATATGCAGTGGCAGCTCTACATGCAAGCCAGGGTGGTCACAAGACCACCCTGACTTGCAAAAAAATGTATATATACACTTGCCAAAAAAATATTATATGTTAAACTAAGCTATTGTGACTACTCTAATAAAAATTTTGAACACCTTGACTTGAGAATTACAAAAATTTGGGTTCTACAAAAATAAGAGTATTACTACTACATTCACAACATTTTCACAATAATTTTACAACAAATCTAATGTAGTAAGTTGTTACTGATTCTAATTTGGACCAAATACTAATATTATTTTTTTTACCCACCAATAATAGCTTTTTGCATAAAATTTATTGTAAAAATATTGTGGACGTAGCTTTACTCCAAAATTAATTCTACCTCCAAACATAATTCTTAATCCCTTTTTTTTTTTTTTTTTTAAAAAGCTTAAATAACAACAAACATAAACCAAAGAAAAACAAGACAAGACCAAACAACAAGAAGTGAAAAAATTATTTTATAAAAAGCCTATTATAAAACAAAAAGATAAAATTTATAACTCATTCAACCTATTTAATAAAAATAACTTCTAATTTCATTTTTCTTTAAAAAAATTATTACAATAAAAATATTGTGGTAATTTAAATTTCTTTATGACCACCTTAAAAAAACTCTTATAGCCGCCACTGACCATAATTATACTTTTTCTTTCCTTTTGAACAAGGTTTGGTGTAGCAGGTAGTTTTTTATTTCTCAGAAGAAAGCACGTCATTGGGAAATTTCTAAAGGTTGGAATTTCATTCACATCTTGAGGATTGATTTAATACCAACCAAACTCATGACTTTTTAAAACTAACTAATTTAGTCTCTAAAGTCAATTCAGTCTCTAAAACAGTTGAGAAAAAATAACTAAACTATTTAGGAACTAAATTGGCTAGTTTTGAAAAAATTTAAACCAAATTTGCATTAATCCAAAGACTCCAAACCTCATAATATGTTAAAATAAAAAAAAAAAAAAAATAATAAAAAAAAGAAGAGGGATGTATGCAGTATGTTTCCTGTAGTAGTTAAGCCAAAAAGTTGCATTAGGGAAGATGAGCCGGATCGCATTCCCACGTCTCAGGGACAAAGCCATTTATGGGCTTCTTGGGGCACCCCCAATTTTTTTTTTTTTTTTTTAATATTACTATATATGTAATACTAATTTTAGTAATTTTTTGTCTATAAAATTATATTTTATCTCTTTAATTATATCATTCTTTTAAGAGTAATATTATAATCATAAATTTTTTTACAAAAATTTTACAAATTACTAAGATAACAAATTCTTATTGGTTCACATTTGAACTCACCACTTACATAATTTTTTTACTTATCAATAACCATTAATCTTATTAGTAATTTGTAAAAAAATTTGTAATTATAGTATTTTCCTCCTTTTAAATACCATATAATAATTCATAGATCTAAGATCTAAAACAAAATATACAAACCCCAAAAAATTAATCCAACAACAAAAATTACCAATAGCAAAGCTAAACAAAATTAAGCCCAATAAATCAATTTCAACAAAAACAAACAAACCATCCCTAAAAATCAAAACAAAAGATTTTTGTCCATATCCAACAGTAGACACAGCAAAAAAAAAAAAAAAAAAAAAAAACCTTGGCTAAACAACAACTGAAGCCAAAGGTCAAAGTTGTAGCACGTAACTAGCGTAAGAGTTGGCTTCCTTAACTCCAAGTTCTGGTTTTGTCCTTGCCCATCTTAAGTGCAAGGAAAACATGAGGATCTCAAGTAGAGCCCAAGAAAAATGGATAGGGTATATACGTGGTAATACTTCTAATAAGTTCAAAAAATTTTAAGAGTCTAGTTAACAAGTGCCCCTAGGGCATATATCAATGAACCATATTAGGAAAGTTTTGATATCACTATCATGAGAAATTTAAAAGGGAAAATTATTAGGTACTCTCAGAGTATTATAAATGCGTCTCCCTTCTTCTCACATGAATGGTGAGTCCCACTAATTAAATTCATGGTGGGACCCACTATTCATGTGAGAGGAGGAAGATTTATTTATGGTACTCTTAATACATAATAATTTCTCATTTAAAAATATCAAAACAATCTATTATTTTTTTGTTCCCATAAAAACTTTCTATAAATATTTCCTAAACTAATACTCTTCTGTTAACTTTTCTCTTTTAAAAAATAAAAATAAAGACATGAATTTATTTGACACTAGTCTCACCACACGCACTTCACACATGCAATGAGGGTTTTTTTTTGGGTTTTGTGTCCTAATTTTTCATTCATAACCAAAATTTCTATTACACCTTTCATATAGTTTACACATTGCAGAATGTCATAAAGTTACAAATTCACAATATATGTAATTGAGATAGTACAATATGCAATATAATTAAAATGAGAAAGTAGTATATAAATTTTGTTCAAATGCTTTCCAATTTAGAGGAGAATTCAGTATATGAAATAGTAAGTGTAGAAGAAAATAGTGTCTGATAGAAATATAATGATAGAATGAAAAAGAAACTAAAGGAATATTGTGGGTTTGGGAGTCTGTGGGATCTAATGTTATTAGAATTTTTCCTCATGCATTCCACAACATTGGAAAGAAGAAGAGAGAAAGAAATGAAAGGAAAAGTTTTTTTTTTTTTTTTCCAGGAAGTTGTAATTTTTTTTTTTTTTGCTTGTGTAGTTTTTTTTTAAAAAAAAATTTAATGGAAGTTTTATTTATTTATTTATATATAGTGTGAGAATAGGATGGTTTTTTTTTTTTTTTTTTTTTTTTTTTTTTTTTAAATTTATAGAACACGAGTTAATGGGAACTGGGAAGTAAGAAGGTTTTTTTTTTTAATGTGACTTGGGTAGTTTTTTTTTTTTTTTTGATAGAATGTGGGAATGGTATAGGTTTTTTTTTTTTTTTTTTTAATTGAATGTCGGGTAGGTTTTTTGTTTTTAATTTTTTTCAATTTAAAATTTTAATCCCATTTCTTATATTTTTGGAATAAGGATAAGTTAATTAAATAAATGATATTTTTGAAAGTAAAAAATGCAATAATTAATTTTTTGAATCCTCTTAATATATAAAAATACGGTACCACCAAACCTTCCCCTCCCCACTCTTAAAAGAAAGGAAGAAATGAAAATCGACTTTATCAATAAAATATTTTAAAATGCAAACATTACCATATCAATTGTGCATATTGATGTAAAGTAGTGTAGGTAAATGATTACTCTTCTTTAGACTGAATATTGGAATCAATTGTACTTAACCCATTCCTTTTCAATAGGCCTATCATACTCTGCAAATGGTAGCTAGGTATGCAGTACTTGAAGCTTTCTCTTTCAAAAATTACATTTTAGATTAAGATTACTCTTCTTTGAATTGAATATTGAAATCCAATATATCAGAGTTGGTAGGCCCATTTATTCTGATCCATCACTTGTTTGTGTGTGTGTGTGTTTGTGTGTTTGTTTCTAAAAAAAAAAAAAAAAGAATGGGTAATTGTCCCACATTGCTTAAAAGAGTGTGTTGTGTATAGTATAACTTACCTCACCTTCCCTTAAAAGTTACTATGGCTTTTGAGTAGAGTTGTGGTATGCCTTTGTGTTAGAACCTCTTTCCCTCTTCCTTGTGTGTGTGTGTGTGTGTGTTTGTTTCTCAAAAAAAAAAAAAAAAAAAAAAAAAAAAAAAAAAGAATTGGTTATGCACTTATGCTTCACTATTTGCTGAGGTTGATGCAAATTCTGAATTTCCTTAAGGGAGTTGTTGTGGATTTGAGGATTGGGAAATACATGGGCTTCATTGAGTATCCTTGGAGACCAGTGGTGGATCCATCATGGTTTCGATTATGGTGGTTTTCGAGGTTGGTAGTGGATTAGCCGATGAAGTCTTGGATCTGCTATCCTCTCTCTCTCTTTTCCTCTATCTGTCTCTCTCTAAGCTGCTACTTGTGTGTGTCTAAAAGTGTAGGATTTTTTAAATTTAAGGTTAATCATGTATATAAGTGTAGTTTGTGAACTTTTTTTGAATTTGTATTTATTTGGATTGATTGGCTCAAGAATGTTCATATAGAGAGGAAGTGTGTTCTTCAACCAAATTTTTACAATTAAAAAAAAATATGTTTTTAGACCTTATTTCTCTTATTGTTTTATGCATTATTTTGTTTTGGGAGGAAAGAGACATAAAATGTGAGAAAAATACATATTTACCCTTGTTTTTAACAAAGATAGATAATGAAAGACTAACCGAGGTAATCTCGGGTGGGCAAGGTGTTAAGTTTTGAATCATGGGTAGGTAAGGTGAAACGGGCCAAATCACAAGTAGGTTTATTGTAGTTTGCCCAAATAATAATAACGCACATAATAAGTATCAGACACACACACACACACACATATATATAATGTAAATTTATAATAATTAAAAAGGAGAGGCACTCACAAACACTCACCTTTTGATCTTAGAGTTGGAAATGCCAAGATACTCGAGAGAGAGAGAGAGAGAGAGAGAGAGAGAGAGAGAGAGAGAGAGAGAGAGAGAGAGAGAGAGAGAGAGAGAGAGAGAGAGAGAGAGAGAGAGAGAGAGAGAGAGAGAGAGAGAGAGAGAGAGAGATTTGTGATTTGTTTTATTTGATTTTAGGATGAGCTAATTTGTGATTGTAATGTAATGTGTGAGTTTTAGGTCAAGTGCAAAAATATTTCTAAGAGTAAATTAAACTAATAAAAAATGGGCAAATTACAAGAAATCCACCTATGGTTAGACCCATTGTTCACTTTGCCTACCCATAGTTCCAAACTTAACACTTTGTCCTCTTGAGATTCACTTTGTCGAACTCATTTATCTACTTTTGTAAAAAACGAGGGTAAATATGTATTTTTGCTTTCCTTTTATATCTCTCTTCTCCCAAAACAAAATAATACATTAAAAAAAAAGGGAAATAAGATCTTAATGCAAATTTGTAAAAATGGTAAAGTTCTAGTTAAAGAACACACTACCTCTTGGTATGAACATTCTTGAGCCAGTCAATCCACACAAATCCAAAAAACAATTCGCAAGCTACAATTATATACATACAATAACCTTAAATTTAAAAATCCTAAACTTTTAAAACTCACACACAAACAATCATCACCACCAACAATCTTAGATCCATGGCCGATCCACCGCTGATCTCGCTTTCCACCTTTCTCTCTCTTCGATCTCATCCAAGGAACCCATGGCCAAAGCTTCACTAAGTTTTGTTGTCTTCTCTCTCTCTTCATCTCACACACACACACCCAAACAATAGCCACCGATGATCTCAAATCGGATTGCAATGACTTTGTTTTTGCTTTACGGGTCTCTTTTTTTTTTTTTTTTTTTTTTTGTGTGGCTTTATAGGTTGTGGGTTGATCTAATTTTGGCATGGTAGTGGTTGTTGATTTGATTTTGGCAGTGGTTGTGTGTTATGGTTTGTGATTGAGTTTGGGTTTTGAAGGTGGTTATGGTGATTGTTGATGGATGGAAGAGAGAAGGACGACAGAGAGAGACAAATCTGGCTATTTTGATAAAGATGTCAAACGACGAAGAAAAAGTTTTGGGCTTTTGGTTAATAGTTTCTACAAATTAGAGCCAACTTATGCAGACTATGTTAGAAAGATGGGAAAGAAGACTTTGCTTGTAGGACTAGCATCATATAACACAAATATTACTTATAAGGCTGATTTTTTTTTTTTTTAGAAGAAAAATGGGTAGAGGGGGGCGACTTGAGTTGGCATCTTCTATCTAGACGTGACTACAATGATACTTTACCTATTGGGCCTGGGCCTACGAGAGCAAGAGATTCGGATGAGTCATCTAATAAGGTTAAGAAATAGCCCAATTTGGTTCTTTATATTAGTTTTTGAAGCAAACCCAATTTTGCGCTGGGACAGTTTGTTGAGATTGCTCATGCTATTGAGGCTTCCAACTATTCATTCATTTAGGTTATTCAAAAGACCTTCAAAGACAAAACTCTATGTTGGAAGGAGTTTGTTATGGTGTGCCTATGATTACATTGCCTCTCTCTACTGAACAGTTCCTAAAGTTTATGTGTTTTTGAAGTTATTTAGCAACTTTTTACCATTTTTACAAAAATGACATTTTTTGATCTTGTTTGCTTTTGTTTTTGTATGAATTTTTTGTCTTAAGAGGAGAGATATAAAAGAGGAGTAAAAATATTTATTTACTCTCGTTTTTAACAAATGTGAGTAACAAAGTTCTAACAGAACAGACCTTAAGTGAGTAAAGTGTTAAGTTTTGAACCATAAATAGTAACATGAAAATGAACCTAACCACATGTAAGTTTACTGTAATTTGCCCTAAATTTATAATGTCTCTGGAAAAAAACTATTACAAATCCTACCTCAAAATTTCCTCATTTAAAATGCACGGGATTCCAAAACTCTCACGCTAAGTGCTACAAAAATTAAAGCAGCCACATTTTAACAAGTTAATAATAGCCTTTTGATTTCCTATAAACCCACATTTAAAAAAAAAAAAAAAAAAAAAAAAAAAAAAAAAAAAAAAAAAACTCTTGAGGTTTGTGACACACTTCCACGTCACTTTTTCGTGAGAGTGCTAACACAAAATCAGCATTTTCTTCTTAACATAGAGTAGATTTTATGTGACAAAATTCACCACAATTATTAAAGGCTATTAGTAGTTTTTATATAAAGAGGGGGAAGGTTTTAAAATAGAAGATCTAAAAGTTGATACATAAAAGAAGATGTAAAAGTTAATTTTTGATTTTTACAAAACTTAGCTTTTAGATTTTCTTTTCCTTTGATTTTTTAGTTTCTTATATTTTGAGAGGAGAGATACGTAAAGGGGGTAGCAAAATATAAATTTGCTTATGTTTTTAATAGAGGTGAGTAATGGGAGATAGATGAAGTTAACCTCAGGTGGGTAAAGTATCAATTTTTAAATCACAGGTAGAAAAAGTTTTTTTCAAATAAATCACAGGTAAATAAAGTGTAATTTCTCCTAATATATATATATATATATATATGCACATATATATTATTTTAAGAAAGGAAATAGAATTTTTTTTTTAAGAGAAAAGTTAATGGATGCATTAAAATATTAGTTTAAGAAATATTTTTTTGAATTTCTTTTGAGCAGATTTTTAAAAGCTTTTTATGGAAAAGAAAAGGATAATCGACTTTTTGACATTTTTTAAAAAATATTTTTCATACAATGGTCCATTAACAAATGTCCTAAAAGTATCATGAACATTTTTTTTTAAAGCTCCCATTTAAAAATATTTTCTTTTATATTTAACAATGAATATATTAATGAATACTTTAAAAATATTGATTTAAAAACTATTTTTAAAAATATTTTATGAGAAATTGATGAAATAGTTAATTTTATTGATAATTTTTTATATTTTCCGTTAAAAATGTTATCAAAACGTTCCTGGTTTACTAAAAATTGCAAGCCAATATCAAAACCACACGAAGATAGGTGATAAATTAGCTAGTCCAATATCTTAGCTCTTAGGGAGATTTTTGAGAACACTGAGCCTCCACCACACGAACAAAATCAAGAAAACATGACCAAACTCAGAATATATTTCTTCTACCATTAATCCTCAATGGCGATCACATGTGCATCATCTCTGAAGATATTTCCTCTTTCATCGTTCTCTCGTTGTTTTCCTCCTAAAGCTGATCATGATTCCTCCACCTTTTCTTCATCACCATCACCATATGTCCCCAAGACTCATTCTGAAAAGCCTTCCAAACTCATAAAAAACTCTTTCAACTCCTCCTTTCGCCTTTCATATCGATTCTCTGCTGTAGAAGACGACTATGATGATGATGACACCAGTGATAACTGCAGCTTTGACGAAGCTGTCATGCTCTTCAATGACAGAGAATACTATAAATGCCATGACTATCTTGAAGCTCTCTGGAACATGGCCCAAGAGCCTACCAGAACACTTATTCATGGCATTCTACAATGTGCTGTAGGATTTCACCACCTCTTTAACCAGGTTGGTACTTCATTTGTAGGTTTAGCTTTATTAATTCATTGGTTTATTTTATTTACTTTCTTTGTTCTTTTCTTTTTTCAAATTTGGTTATTGGGTTTTGATGGTTTGTGGTCAATTAGAACCATAAAGGAGCCATGATGGAGCTAGGAGAGGGACTCTGTAAGCTAAGAAAGATGAATTTTGTGAGTGGACCATTTCATCAGTTTGAGCAAGAGATTTCTGCAGTTCTTGATTTTATTTACCAGACCCAGATTGAATTAGCTGCCTGTGAGTGAGTCTATATCCAATTTTTTTTGGCTAATAAGTATATAACCTATTTCCATTGGTTTAGGTTTAAGTTATGATTGCAGCAGGGTTCCCATTAGATAAACAACAACATAAATAATAATCGTATGGTTGTGAGTCTTGTGGTTAGAAATTGGGATTCATTTGGAATTCTAGTTATTTATTTATCTTTTAAAAAAATAATAGGATTTTAACCAATGACGTTCACTCTATAATCAATTTTGTTTATCATAAAACTATAACATCAATTAATTCTTAGTGTAAATGAGATTCGAAGTTTCGAACCCAAGTCCCTTATATAGTTGGAATTGTAGCTTTAAGGTCCTTCTTTATCAAGAAGAATGCAGTGAACATGAATATACACAAATTAGTTGTCTTCCTTGAAAACCTTGGCCTTGAATTCATTATTGTGTGTTTGTCTTTTTTTTTTTTTTTTTTTTTTTTTTTTGAGGAGGTATTGTGTGTTTGTCTTAATTTATCAGAAACCACATCAAAGACCTGAACTTTATACAATGTTTCATAGTAGGTATTAAGTATTTATGTTTGTCAATTAAAGACTTGAATTAAATCATTTCAATTTAAGACCTCTATCTGTTTCTATTAATCTAAACAGTAACAGAGCAGATAAAAGTAGAAAAACCATTTATTAAATTTTGCATTCCACCCAGACCCTTGTTTATAAATCAATTTGATAGCCATTGATCAAAAAGAGTAGTAAAGAGAAAGTTTCACTAAGAGTGAGAAAGTGATTACCAATATTTTTAAACAATAAAATCTTAGAAGATTGAATTTTTCAAACAACAAAAAAGATTAAGGTGGACAGAAAAAAGAAGAAGAAAAGATTAAGGTGATTCAAATAAAAAAATAAAAATAAAAAAAAAAAAATTGAAGAAGAAGTCTTTCAAATTTAGGGGGGTGGGTGGGAGGGGGGTGGAATGAGAACGAGTAGAAATTAAAAGATTGGGCTTTAATAAGTTGGGTGTATATGGTAAGATGGGCCAGGGTTATTCAGGGCAATTCTGATTGTAATGAGTCAATTTGGCCTTTTTCTTTGTCAATCTGTGTCTAATCTTTGGTCTTTCGGTTTCTCTTATATGGGACTCAAATAAAACTGGAGCTTAAATGGAGAGTTAAAGATGGTTGATCTTGGTAATTAACCATTATGTTGTGTAATTAGCATTAACAGATGATATGAAGGAAATAGATAATTACACAATATATATATATATATATATATATATATATATATATATATATATATATATAGAGCATCTAACTAAATCGGATTTTGTTCTTACCATGTTATTTAGTCATAACTCAGTGGAGAACCCTGCATACAGCCTAATTGTATAAACCTCAACTCCTTTCCACATCCTCCAAGTCTCAATAATGAATTCAAAGGCTCTTTTTTATTAGGGTTTTGATTATCTTACATCTACTATTTTACAATTTTTTTTTTTTACATCCACTTTTATGTGTTAAAGTATAGACATTCCCGCATCAATTATGAGTATGTTTGTGAAATAGTGAATATAATTAATTTTTTTTACATCCACTTTTATGTATTAAAATATAAACATTCCCACATCAATTATAGATATGTTTGTGAAATAGTGGATATACATCAGTGCTTAAATACTATAAGTAAAGTATCTATTATTGTATATAGACCAAATTCAATGGCTATTCAGTGATTGATCCCTACAACAAAGGAAGAGCACCAATGATGAGGATTGTTGTGGTTGGTCTAACTAGGACACATTGTTGGAAATGCATGTTGACATATTACAATTGATATTCTCCTAACATTGTAACTAATCAATCTGTGTTATTTTGGAGTAATAAATCTAACACTAATATCTTATTGGTATGAAGCAAATGGCTGATTATATTTCCTGGATTTTGACAGGCACTGATGATCTTTGTCTTACAATGGATCGATCAGAGAGATCATACCAACTTCTAGGAGGCTACGGCGCTGGACAACATCTATATAGTCTTCAAAGTGACCCTAATCAAATAGTTTACATTATGTTCTACCCCAGAGGTCTTATGGTACCAATATGGCACCAAGGGTAAAGCTTCCGATCCTTAATGCAACCAAAGAACACCTCCTGGCCTTCGAGTATAGATGAATTTATGCTAAAAGCAATTATGTAGTTTTTTTTTTTTTTTTGATAACAACAATTACGTAGTTATTGTAGATATTAGTTGGTTGAATGGGCTTAAGATTGGACCACACTTGCAATAAGTTAAGAGTTAGGACATTTTATACTCTCACATCTGTTATTTCACATCCATTTTCATGTTTTAAAATGCGAACATTTTCATATCAATTGTGCATATTAATGTGTACAAAGTAGTGTATGTAAATGATTACTCTTCTTTCGATTGAATATTGGAATCTATCATACTCCACTCATCCATTTTAAATAAGCTTGAAACTTTCTCTTTTTAAAATTACATTTTGGATTTAGATTATTCTTCTTTGGATTGAATATTGAAATCCAACATATCGGAGTTGGTAGTCCATTTATTCTGATCCATCACTAAGAACCAACAAAGAATTGGTTATGCACTTAGGCTCCGCTATTTGTTGTGGATTTGGGGAATGGGAAATACATGGCAACTACCATTGAGTATCCTTGCGATTCCACCCATATGTGATAAATGCAAGCTATTTCATAAAGTTATGGCAAGAGCTAAGGAGTCTAGGAAGGCTAATGGCTTTGAAGATGATAGGAGGGAGTAATGGTATTGCCCTTGACAAAGTTTTCCACCAACTTATTACAAGACATTATGAACATGCTTAACTCCTTTACAATTTGGTCAGCAAACCATGTAATTAGAAACTGTAATTTTGTGATCTTAGCAAGATGAGCCCGTATGTGTAATCAAGAAGGAACTATCCTCATCTTGTCTATCCTTCCTTCTCCTCTCCTCAATCTCTCTTTGTTCCAAACATATCCTTATATGATGAGTTTCTCTTCCATTGCTCTTGGTGCCTTCTAGCCTGAATCAACAAACTATACTTATCTTTAAAAAGTTCTATTTATTTATTTTACTATTAAAGTCCCATAAATTATCTTGGTTACTCTCGATGATAACATTCAATAAAGACATAATTTTTGTCACAATTATGTGAAGTGATCAATATTGTAAAAAAAAATAGTGATTTATGTAAAAGTAATTGTCTATCGCCCGTAATTACCTAATTTAGCAAGTTGTGAAAAAAAAAAAAAAGTATTGAGCGATTATCCACCGTTTATGGGCAATTATTCAAACAAGTTTTGAGTCGTGGAAAAGTTGTATTGATCACCAAGTTGTGTCACAAGGCACAAAATTTCCTAAACGACTACACCTAGGAAAGCAAGCCAAGCCAAACGATTGCTCGTTTAACTACATAGCCCCGGCAAGCTCAGAGCAAGAGCCATAGCACACCATCGGGCATCGACAGAAAGCACAGAATGGAAAGGCGCAAGAAGAAGAGCGAACACCGAAAAAGGAAAAGAAAACCCGAAAATGACAAAAGCCTTCAACTTCTTCAACATGCTGATGCTGACACCATCTTCTCTCTATTGCTCGCAGCTATCCACAACTCTGACACACCCAGTTCCCTCTCTTTGATCAAGAAATGCCTCATCAAACTCAAACCCACTTTTCTTTCACAGAACCCAAACCCCAACCCCATCCTCTCTTTGCTTCCATTCCTTCTCACTTCCAAGTAATCCCTTCAAAGCTTTCATCTTTTTGATTAAATAACACGAACCCATTTCAAAATTTTGATATTTCTTCGAGTTTTTTGTTGCAGAAGTGATCTTTTCGATTAAATAAAGCAACCCCATTTTGAATTTTAGCTAATTGTTTGAGTTTTTTTATTGTTGCAGAAGTGCAGAAATAGTGTGTTACAGTGCTGAAATTGTGGGGGCATTGTCTCTGTACTCGCTGGAGTTGAACGAACAGGTTGGTTTGGATGGTGAGATTGTGAAAAGTTTGGTCTTGGCATTGGGGAGTTGGAAGAAAAGGAGAGTGTTGATGGCTGCCTGCAATGCTGTTTTGGATATGGCGACAACCCCAGTTGCTAGGCAATGCCTGCTGAGGTTTTTCGCTTTGGAGAGTCTAATGTGAGTGTCTATTTGAAGTTTTATCATGTTTTTACTAGTTGAGCAGTTGTTGTTTCCTTTCTTCTAATTGAAAATTATGATATTGCTGGTTGGTTTGCTTGATAAATGAGGAAACGAATTTCTTTGATCACACCCATTTGCTAAAAACTGTTTTTGTTGTTGGTAATGTGAGGAGGATATTGCCTTTAATATACATTTATTTTATAAAATTAGATGAATGGTTAAAATTTAGTAGAAATGGTACATACCAGAAAAAGAAAGTGTGTACCATAGAATGACCTGCGATATAAATGAGGAAAATAAATGAGGATCTGTTTTTTAGAATTATGGTATCTGGTCTTTGGTTTCTCAGTAGTAGGAAAGACTCAAGTGGATTAATTCAAATTGTTTTTTTTGGGTTATTTCAGTGTATGCTAAAACAAATTAATTACAATGGTTTCTCTATATTATCAATATGAAATATGCAACTATGCAAGTATATTTTTTTTTCTTTTTAATTTTATAAATTTTCAAAGATTTCAATTCCATTGTGGTGTTTTGGTGGTGATATCCATATTCATGTCATTTGTTAATTTATAAATTATCAAAGATTTCTTTGCTTTAATCTTGTTTGTTACTAGAATTTTTTTCTTAAACCCTTCTTCTACATCATACTGAAGGCCTGGCCTACATGAAGATGTAAGCAGACTTATGTCATGTTTGTTGCTAGAATTTCTTCTTCAACCCTTCTTCTACATCATCATGAAATGAAGGTCAAAGTTATGATTGTGGGTTGTCAAGAGCCTGGGTTTTCAGACTGTGTGAGAAAGAAAGGGAAAGGGGGTTGATAATTTGGAGAAGATGAGGGAAAGAATGCCCCAAAAATTCCTTCCACCAGACTATGCCCAGAATTTTCTTTTCTAGTTTTATCGTATAATCCAAGGCATGAGAAGTGTTGAAGAGCATACAACTGAATTTATGAGTTGCTTTCATGAATCAAATTCATGGGAATGGAGATTCAGGTGATTGTAAGATACATCACAGGGTTGAATTCACATGTTTAAGAGAAAGTTTGTTCTCATGGTTTGAGTTAATGATATTACCAATTAGCTTAAGGCCTGAAGAAAGAGTAAGAATGATGTCAAAAAGGCTGGAAAAATGAGATTTTTTAGCGAACATACAATATAGAATCAAGAGATTATGTCAAGGAGCAAGCAACAATTAATTATGCCATGGGGGTAAAAGAGTACAAGCTTTTCTAAAAGGAAAGGGTGAAAGCTTGAAGTGTTTCGGTGTCCAAAGCCAGGTCATAAGTCACATATTAGTCCACAAAGAGTTGTGACAAGTCAGAAAGATGAGTTAGAAGTTGAAAAAAGTGAGAGTAAAAATTAGGAGCTCACTTGCACTGGCACCAGCATGGCTTTACTGGTAAAGGGCACTGACATTTTGAAGGGTCTTAATCTTAAACAGAATGACATAATTGTCTGAACTCAAGGAAAGGTGAAAGGTAAATATTGCAACATCATCATTAATTCAGGAAGTGGAAGTAATTTTATCTCCAAAGACCTTGTTACAACATTGAACTTGAAATTGGGGCATATCCTAAATCTTATTCTGTGAGTTGGTTTACTGTCCTAAACCTTATTTCATGAGTTGTTTTAAAAGGAGAATTGAGCTAAAGGTCACCAATAGGTGTTTCATGTTTGCTTGAATTTTCAATTGGTAAGGATTAAGGCATATCTTGACATAATCAAATGTGATGTTCTTCCCTTAGAAACATGCCATATGATTTTCTGTCAACTGTGGGAGTTTGGTAGAGATGTGATACATGATGGTAGAGACAATATTCATTTACTTGAGAAAGATTTTTTAAGAATCCAGCTAGTTCTATCCCAATTCTAGGAGAAGTATGGGCAGGTTACATCTAACTTTTCAGTGCCACATGTGCAAGGGAAAAAGGAAGAATATTTCAACAAGCAGAAGACTATGATGACAAGGAACTACAAGAAGCCTCACATTAAAAAAATTTGGGTTTTAAAGGGGCAAGAATCAGTGAATTCTTTGAAGATGCATACAATATAGAAGCTTGAGGACTATTTTTTCACAAACCTCAGAGGAATTATGCATCAAGCTCTACAATTGTTGCTAAAACTAAGAGACCATTCTTCTCAGGTCTCGTGTCAGTCAAAAAAGAATTCAATGAAGTTAATGTCTAAGTAATAAATGAGTCAAGGAAATCTCACATCCTTTTTGGTAAAAGAGTGTATTGATGTTTGTGTTTCCCTTTTATCTCAGAGAATAGGACTCTGAATTACAGAGATACTCTTCAGTCTATTTAAGGGTCTCAAAGGGCTGTTCCTAAAATATTTACTCTGGTCTGAGTTTTATTTGTAAAGGGCTGAGGCCTAGTTCCCTATAAAGTTTCTATTTTATAGAAGCTTGGCTGTATCTTTGAACAGAAAGCTATTCAATCAAGATTTGGGACCTCTTTTCATTGTTCTCCCAATTTTCTGCCAATACATCAACTTTATTTTTTCACCAGTTTTGAGTTTGTTAGGTTTCTGATACAAAATTAAATCAGTGGCATTTTGGGCTGCACCATTTCAGGTGGTAGAAACTAAAAAGGGCAGAAAATAGAGGTTTACAGGATTGTTTTCTCTTGCTGTAAATATTAATCTGTGAACAGTGCACCGAGAAGAAGAAAAAAAAGAAAGAAAAAGCCTAATCATTCATTTATTGTGTGGACTTTAACTTGATATCTTAGTAGTTAGTATATCTTGAGGGTTTATATTGAACAAACGGATAAATATCCAAATATGCATTAAGAGTTCCCAAAAAAGATTTTTAATTTCCCTTCTACCAGTTAAACCCTCTCAAAGAGTAGTTTATTAGTGCATATCTCCATTGAGTCTTAACCCAAATACATTTCTTAGCTAAATGACAAATATACAACTTTAGTCCTCATTTTATTTTTTGCATTCATTGAAAGCACATTATTTTCTCCCTCAAGTGGGTATGGGTGAAAAACTCTCCAGTTTCTGCAACTTAAACATCCACCACCGCTGAACACCTTTAATTATCATCTGCAAATTAAAAGATAAAAGGGTCTTGGTCTGGAAGAGGTTCAACTGGTGAATAATGGGATTTTGGTGATTAGTCATGCAAATGACTTCTTGGCATTTTGTTATGAGTTTGCTCATGTATTAGTTGAACTCTGGGTTTTAGTTTTCCTTGATGCTATTTATTTGATGTAGGAAAAATTTGGATATTTTTCCATGTGTGCTTATGGTGGGTTTAGGGTTATGAGGACTTTTGGATCTAGAGTTTAGAACTTGTTGAAGAAAGGGTTATGGGGTTTTGTTAGGAATTAAAAGATGGTTTCATGAGTTACTTGATTGCAATTTGGTAGAAGAAAGTATGAGGGTTTTTAGGGTAATACAACCTAAGGTAATTAGGATCTCCTAATGAAAGATTAAATTTTTCTCAAAGAAATTACAACCTAAGATACTTAGGATCTCCTAAAAATTCTAGACTCAACTACCAAAATCCCTTACTTCACAGAATTGTTAAAATCACAATTTTTCCCCTTGCTACAAAGTTGACCATTACCTATCAAATAAAATTGCAAATAAAAAATTGTTTTAACTATAAGACATGCATAACTAGACCTTTAAAATGTGCAACTTTTACTTTAATTGGAATTTACACATGGGTCCCATAAAATAAATATTGAATGGGCAAATTTGCAAAGTAATAACAAATCAATCTTTCATGGCCACACCACAATGTCTCACTAATATTAGTTGTTTTTGGTGTGTAGGAAATACTTAGACATATTAATCATCTATAACTTTCTTGATCTTTATGATTATTGCTTTCTTCCAGTGATTTATTGCTTGAGTAATGAATTTTCATGACACTGAATTTACCGGGCCATGAGACTTGACAAATTAAAGGCTTGTGTTGACATTGGTTATTGTGCCATTTTAAACCATGCTGAAAAATAAATGGCCTCTCTGCAGGTTTAGCATCTTATCTATATAGCAGAATGAATTTAGGTTCAATATCTGATGGTATATTTGGCTAATGGGCTCTAAAATGACGCCTCCTTCCCTTGTATGAGCAAGGTGGAGGGTGGGAGTGCATGTATAATACCAATAAAAAAAACTGATAGTATATTTGGTAATTTGAGTTAAGGCATTGAATAATTTGACTTAACTTTCAGTTTTCATTAGGTCTGGATTCCTTCAGGTTCCTAAATCTTCAGTGATGCAAGTATCTCTATGTACTTTGGATGATGGAACTGTAGATGATGGAAGTGTTGCCTGTCTCAAGATTGGGTTTGAGGATGATGAACTTCCAGTGTTACTTCTTACTGCATCTATAATTCTCATTAATTCCCGCAACATTGAGCTATTGGGAAAGATCCCAAGAAACCTCTCCAAACTTTCTTGGCCTTTTTGAAAAATCTATGGGCTGAAGTGCATAATCAAATATTGCTTGCCAACACCATGAAGTCTAGCCAAGAGGGACAGTTTGTTATGAGTAACATTAGAGTTAATAATCTGGCAGAAAGCATCTTTAGGCTTTCTATCAATAGTAGTGAAGTTGCAACAACTCTTCCTGTTGAGGTTGTTAAAAGAAGTATTTTTGGTTTGACTAAGTCTAGTTTTGAAAATTTCATGTTAAGTCATTGGGAGGTATCACCCTTTCTCATAAGAAAACTTTCGAGGGCTTTAAATGAGAAAGATGATGTTTTTAGTTCATTTATAAAGTCTCTAGGTTTGATTGAAACAGATCCTTCTTTTCTTTCTTCAATCCTTCAAAATTTAGTTTCTTGTTTTCCTATTGCTTCAGATGAACTAGATGTCCTTAGTTTCTTAAAGGAAGTGAGAAATATATTGGGTTGTCCTATAATCTATCAGCAGGACATTCGAGTTTTAAGAACAGAAAGGAAAACGAAAAGAGAAGTGCATTTCTTTCAGGAGAGTCTGGACTCTTGCTGCAAAAAGATTGTCAATTTTTTAACATTGACGATTTTTTGAAATGTGAAGAAGCATATAAAGAAGGTTATACAGTTGCTCTTCGTGGCATGGAATTTCGCTTCAAGTGTATTGCTGCTATTGCAAATGGATTAGCATCTATTTTTGGTCAACCATCTGTAGGTGTCAATATGTATTTGACACCACCCAATTCTCAAGGGTTGGCTCGTCACTTTGATGACCATTGTGTGTTTGTTTTCCAACTTTTTGGAACTAAACAATGGACAGTTTTTTCTGAGCCGAATGTGCAGCTACCTCGCCTCTATGGTCCTGATAGCCTACATGATGCAGAGGTTGAGAATTCAGTGACCAAGTGCCGCAAAATTTTGCTGAAGGAAGGTGATATTTTGTATATTCCCAGAGGTTTTCTTCATGAGGCATGTACAGATAATGGTGGTCCCAATGAGTCCGCTACATGTTCCTTACATCTTACACTTGGTATTGAGGTTGAACCTCCTTTTGAGTAAGTAAAAGTTAATATTTTTTCCTCTCTAGTTCTCTTCCAAATTTGGTTCTAATGATTTAACTGGTGATGGTTTCTCAGTCATTATATGTGGGAAGTTGTGGCTTTTCTTGTGGATATTTTGCTTTATGTTCTACTTTTCAAGTTTAGGTGGGGTTGCTGAGTATCATGAGGCTGATTTTAGATTTGACAGATGATAATAATTCTGTGTTGGACTTATCAAAAAAATAAAATAATTCTGTGTTGGATTTTTGTACAACCTTTCTAATTCCTCAGCTAGACAAATCATTCTGCAAGGGAAAAAAACATAGTATATTTGGACACAAATGGATACATTATTTGAATGGTGTGACACATAAATATGCACTAGCTTAACACTTATCAAAAAAATAAATATGCACTAGCTTAACATAATTGGTAATTTCTCAGATATATCAATTTAAATCCCTAAGAACACCAGTAATTAACATCACATCTAGTATATATACTGGATTTCTTTTGTCCTCTACTGCATCCTGAAATAAATATGAAATAAATATTTTCAATGCAATGCTTCTTTTATAATTGTGTTCTTAACCATTCAAATAACATTAACTTCTTTTCCCTGAGTATTTTAAAACTTTACTGAGAACAATAAGGCAATCAGCATAGGCCTGTCACTAAGTAACCCAATCAAGTATCATGGTTGTATTTAGCATATCACACCACACTGATAATACTTTTGATTGAAATGTATATGACATAAGTATATGCCATACTTTTCTGAGCTTGATTTAAAAGGAGCTTGGAACACATCACACTTAATTACAGGAAACAGTTATATAGTTGTGGAACTACACATTATTTTTCTGTTCATTTGTTTATTTTTTTGTTCTTCTTTCCGTTTTCATAGACATTTCAGAAAGAAAAGATCCAAATTTTTTATCAACAATCTACTTTTTTTTTTCTTTTGAGAAACAACAATCTACTTATTGATATCAATTAATGCATATCTTATACAAATCCTAATTTATTTACTAACTGCAAAGTATGAAAAAGATGATGGTCTACCCATTATTTTTGGGTAAATAAACACAATTCCTGCCTCTTTCATAATAAAGTTAGTGTTTTGTTTTCTATATACTGTTCTATCAATTAATTTTTTATTGAAAAAAAGGCGAAATGATATATGATATGACAATAAATGATTTCAATGAACAGGAATTTATGCTCTTATGTGATTTATGATTCAATAACTATTGATGTTGTGGGGGCAAAAGTGACCCTTGGTTACTTTGCTACGGTCACATGCTTATATTTTTCTCCTGGTAGACATTATACATGATTCATTAGATATCTCTGGTCATTACATCATATTGGGTCACTCTGTTTGGTGACCATGCTTGGATTCCAAAATAATCAATCAATGATTGAATTGCTTGAGCCTGGATGTCGGTATCCCTATCCATTTAGATATCAACAGTCATCTTTGACTGATTAGCATTGTCATGTCCATTGGTCCACTCCACAAAAAAGGATTCAATTGGATTGGTCAGTCAGTCAATTCATGGATCTAGGCTCTTTTTAACACATGGGTTAGCCCATCTATTGCAATCCAAACACTATGAACCACCAACACTCTCATGAATGACAATATTAAAGGACTACTTACCTATAATTAAATAAAATGCCCCCCAACTCTTAGTGTTCTCGTTACCAAATGCACTCCCCTCCCCCACCATCTCTTCCAAGAAAAAAAAAGGAAAAAGAAGGAGAAAAAAAACTCTTTGCTGAGTGTATGTTTGTGGGACCATTTTTAATTTTACTTTCTGCTTTATAAGTATCTCATTATTCAACTACTCCTCAGAAGCATCCATCTAGAGGTTGCTTTTGAATGTTCATTGATGCACATCATTATTCATTTCAATGTTTTTTTCTCAAATTCTTTATACGGATCTTGGTTTCTTCTTAATGATTAGAATGATAGAGTAAAAAGCTGAGAACAGTGCATGTGGGCTGACACATGTCCTTGACCAAGCTATGTCATATAGACATTTATATGTCTATGAGACATAGAGACAGGGTTTAGGACCCAATGTCTTTGGAAAGCTGAATTATGGTCTGCCTTTAAAATTTAATAGGGTAATAATCAAGCATATGCCAATCATCTCCAAGATGTTATAGTGATCTACTTTACATAGTATATTGAAATGGTCTGCATTATTTGTCTGTTTTTACCTGTGTACATGTGACGTGTGAGTTTATTTCTGTAAAGTGATAGGATTTGAATTTATTTTAGTATAGGCTAATTCACTTATGGTTATATTATTTAAAGGATTGACATAAGTGAATTTAGAGGTCAACTGTGCTTGACAATGTGAAATCATTTATACTTGTGCCCACAAATGATTTGTTCATAGAAAGTTTGCTATGATATCACTTTCAACCACGATAAAGATCAAAACAGACTTACGGCTACTAATTATTAAAAATAAAAATTTAAACACATGAAGCAAAATAAAAGTGTTGGTCTTGATATGATTAAGAGCTGGATTTGATTTTACATTTAAGGGGTTTGTAAGATTACATTTCTTAGAATAAAGGTTAAAAATTAATTCATCCTGTCCTATCAGCTGAATGTTTTGGAGCAAGTGGTGTTTATTATGGTATTTGAGTGGGAGGTTGTGAGCTTTGAATCCATCTCCACTCTACCTCCTATTTAAAACTTAAAAAATTCTGTGTTGGGTCCCACTTTTTGAGGGGGACTTTGAGCCCACAGGGATGTGTTAGAATAATGGTTAAGTGTGCACCCTTTCCAATAGGCTTAAGCTTTTTGGACAAATTGTAGTTTATTAACATTGAACTTGAATGTGCTGTAAAATATAACTGTGCTTTATCATCCCTATATTGATTCTTTTATTTAACCTAGGTGGGAAGGATTTGCTCATGTTGCGCTTTGTTGCTGGAACCAAAGGCAACCTCACGATGCCCCTTCTTCTGAGTCTGTGTTAGAATTTCTTGATGTTATTTCTGTGAATCTCTTGCATGTTGCAATTGGGCAAATAGGAGATTCTGATCCTACCTTCCGGAAGGCTTGTTTGGTTGGTGCAATGTCTTTGCCATCAGACACCAGTTATAGGCTTGATCAGAATCAGAAAACCATTTTCAGTCACTTGATTAATAAGATCGATACAGAGTCCGGGTTTTTGGATTCTCTGAGGACTATAGAAGTTGCAATGCAGAAAAATGAAGATCCCTTTCAACGGATCAGATGGCTCCGGCTTCTCAATGCAGATGGAGAAACCACTGGACATGATTGGAATTTTTCTTTTATGGAGGCCTCTAAGTTATTCCCTTTATGCGTTGAACACAAAGACAAGGCAGAGGAAGCATTTATGCATGTAAAGTCTAGGTTTTGTGATGAGGTGTCAATTGGGGATGTATTAGATTGCTATAAATTGCTACTTGAAAAGTACAGGAAGGCCAGAAAGCAATATATGAATGGAATGATTTCACTGCAATGCACATCTTGATTTCTTTTACCTATGTTTCAAACTTTCTTCTTTGATGTTGTGCACTTTTTTCTTCTTCTTTTTTCCTCTCTCTCAACAGGTTTCGCTGCTTTCCTTAGGTAAAGGAGTGTGTCCAAAGGCAGCCAATGCCGTTGGCAAAGGTAGTTTATTACCTCTCTGGCCAAAATAAAAACAGAATGTTCTTGCCCTCCTCATTACCTTCTTATGATCTGATATCTGATTATTCTGATAGGACACTTCCCTATTGAAATTTTGAAAATGGTATTTGGACGTTTATTATGTTGAAAGTTGTTTTTGTAAGCTACTGGACACAAAATTCATTGACTTATGGCTGCACTAATTCTGTCACTTGAGAAAAATGGCAACGGTACATTGTTTCATTGAACTTAAAGAAGATGAAATATTAAAGTTTGTCTGTTTTGGGCAAAATGTTATATTGTTGCAAGGACACTTTGTGCAATGTTTGGATGAGAAGATTTTTAAGTGAGATTATATTCAAAGTTGTCATTTGAGAATTTTCAATATTGATTTTCCTTGTTTGGATTAATAATACAGCTGTTTCATACAATTTGTAGGTTTTTGAACTTGGGATTTTCATCTAAATCTATATTCAAATATCATAATGGTTCGTTTGAATAGAACTATTGAAGTATTTGAACTTTTGAAGAAAAAGGATTTGAATATCAGTCAGTTTTATTGGTTTTGAATAAAGTCTCAAAAGTACAATTTTTTCCATTGATAATTTCATGGAAGGGTTCAAACCTTATTGATATTAATATGTAGATAAGAAATTATTCAATGTAAGATGTCATTTTAAATTCATAACACTGACTTTAATTTACAAACTTGCATAGATAAAGTGCACAAAACAATATCCTATTTCAAGGTGGGGGAAAAAACAATATCACTAGTAAATACTTTTGTCTCTACTTTTTTAATCTATTCAAACATAATACACAACTTCCTCATAAAAGAGAATAAGCAGTCTTTTAAGGTTTAGGGTGTCTAGGAGTTGGAGTTGGATGTGTTGTCACCCCATGGTAATCAACTTGGTAGACAAGCTCATCTAAATTGTACCCGCTGCTTGTACTTTTCTTTGCCATGGAACCTTCTTGGATGGTAGATCCTTTCATCTCTTTACCATTCTGCATTTCACAGACCATTAAGGCTTCTTGTACTATGATTCAAATGTAAACAAATCAAGGTAGAGTAGTGGAATGAAAAGCTGAAGATTGCATTTGATGTAAGAATTTAAAATCAAGGGATCTAAGTAGCAATTTTTAAGTATAATTTGCTTGTTAATACATGGTTCTTTTGAGCAATAAGAAAAGGGCAAGGTTTAGGTCCAATACATTGGAGCATTAGATCCAAATCATGTTGATAAGAAAAAAACAAACGAATTGTTTCAATAAATCATTTGTGTTGACTCTGAAACATACGACACATAAATAATTCAAATCTATACGTTAGTAAGGTTGAAATCCGACAATAAATTTATCAATTCAAAAATTAATACTTTTTATATATTTCATTCAATTCAGTTCAATTAAATATTAAAATAGGAAACATTATCTTCCAATGTTTCCATTCCAATGAATCTAAACAGAATTTTGGTTCTCCTTTTCATAGTTTCAAAGCCACTAGTACTAAATCATCCTCCACTATGCTAAATTGAATGGTATTATTAACTTGTCAATGTTGAATTTTTCTAAAATTATATTGAGTGTTATCAATTTAAACTTTAAATGATGTGACATTCTATATAAATAAAATCTTAACCATAAAATGAACCCATTTCCTTTTGAAGTGGAAATGATCATGTTTGTGAAAACAATTAGAACCATATCTACATCAAATAATTTCATCATGCTTCTTTTGACAAACCATTTGAAACACTAAACATCAAGAGCGAATATATAACTTGCCTTGATTTTGTGGTATTTGTGCTTGTCATGAGTCATATACATGCTCAGTTTCCTCACGGGCTGCCTTTCTTGGAGTAAAATGGTGGAAGAGGAGGTGCTGATAGTCAGAGGGAAGAGGTACAAAATGGTGGTAAGGACACACAAGAAAATTATATAAGAAGAAGATTTCATTATTGATATAGCTAAAATATAAACTTCCTAATACTTAGTGAGTAAAATAGGCAGAAATCTTAGCCAAGTATATATAGAAGAGCAAAACATGTGAGAGAGGGAGAGAGAGAGAGAGAGAGAGAGTCTATTATTGCTTAAATGGGCTGGGGAAACATGTCTGAGCCCATGCCTATGATTCTGATGCTAATGAAAATGAAAGAGAAACAAGGCCAACCCAAAACTCTGAGCCCTACTGAACACAAGCAATGTCCCATGCTCTTTCCAAATCAACTCTCTTGGGGGACTCTGATGTATTAAAGTGGACCAATTCATATTCACCTTTGGGCATTGTTTGGCCAGGTAAATTGAAAAATTGATTTCATGTGCATGTTCCATGACAAACAAAACCGGTCACGGTTAAATCATTGATCAATGTTTTGTCCTCATCAATATGGACTCCACTGGGTTATGTCATCTTTTGGCAGCCTCCCTCTCTCTCTTTCTCCATGTGCTCTCCATTGTATTTGAAATGAATTCATTTCATATTTAAAATTTATTTTATAAATCTGACAATGTATAGAATATTACATTTCAATCCAAGCATTGGCCCTTGGCAATCTTGCAAAGTGCACTAATTAACAAAGAATCTAATGGGTCACATTATATTGAGAAGTAACAAAACTAATAAACAAATACTTTTTAATTGAAAGTGATTCAACTCCCTAAAAAAGTTGGTCAAATGATTCAAATGCAATAATAAAACTCAACCTTAACCTCAATGCACTTTAAAACTTGTTAACGGGACTTTTTTTTTTTTTTGGCAATTATTATCAATCTTTACATATTTTGAGAATTTCTCTTTCTAATAATGTTGTTATATCATACGAAAGGAGTATGAGATTTCCTATGTTGTGTGCAAAATCTTATGTGCTAGCCGTACAAATGACTGGTTTCAATATTCTTTCAACGATGCCAGGGCCCATTGTGCATTTTCACTGTCAGCAATAGTGGCCTGGAATTACGGATAGATTGAACATAATATGGCATCATGAGAGATGGGAGAAGATATTATTGAACTATAGCTGAAGCAGGCAAATCCTCCCCCAACAGAGTCTAAAATTGTGGATTCTCTCTTTAAGACAGATTGAACTAACAAGTATTTTGTTTTTAGCAAGCTTTCAAATTTGTTATATAATTCTAGTATATGTTCATTGAAATTAATTTTACCTTGAGTGCAAGAAAACTAATCCTAATCTTAGACTGCAGGTAATCCTAACTTTGTAGTGTAAGTTTTATAACCTTAAGTTAGCTCATGGTTAGTTTAAGATTAGCAAACAAACGAGTTTTTTTTTTTTTACTGTGAAGATAGAAATTTTATTGAATATTGGGGTTGAAAAAAACCCCCATTAAGTATACAAAAGACAAGGGCTAATAACCAAAGCCTCCCCGTGGCATAAGGATACAAACCAAGCAAAAGCAAAAGGAAGCTATAATGGCCAGGAGCTGAACACGTAGTTTGATTAGTCTCAGTTCACTCTAATATCACGATTTAACTTCGTTTACAAAGAATTATAGGTCGGTAATTGCCTCAATGAAGCGTACTTTACTAAATTAAGTATGTTGATGCAAAGTGCAGTAAAGGTAAGACAAAATTAAAGACAACAAATTAAACTAAAGATGTTACATTGTGACTTTGTGAGGCAAAAATTATAATAAAACAACTACCATCGATGCATTTAAACTACAATAATTAAAATAAAATAACTTGCATTAACACATCAATCAGATAACAGAGTATCCTATTCTAAGAATAACAAGAGTACTGAGTATAGATGTGAGTGCTTGTGTCTTTTGCTTGCATATGAGAGTCTCCATTTATACTTGAAGTTTCGATGATTATCTTTAATTATTTTTAGAAAAAAATTTTGTGTCAAATGTGTACAAAAATAACTACCCACTAACATGAGTGAGTTCATTATTTTTTACCGACATGCCTCAAACTTAATAGATTTTAATATCGTTGACATGGTATCACTTGATGCCAAATATCTTCTCCTTACTTAGGCCATGGGGCATGTCATCCTTAATCTATTAGGAAACTTGTCAGCCGTCCTATCTTCCTATCCAATTTAGGTGCTGACTTCTTTGTTTGAATTTTGCTTTGCTACCTGCATCCTTCATAGAATAATGCCACATGTTAACCATGATGATTTCGAGCATTTTAAGTAGTTAGGCCTCTCTCCACATGTTGTGTTCCCTTGAATGATGACACTTGTAATTTCATTTTAGTACTAACATTAATAATTTACATAGGATCTTTAATTTCTTGAAAAATTATAGAATTTTGGGAATAAAATGAATGTATACTCTTCATCTCACATGAAAGTTGAATGTTATCATAAATTTACTCACTCGAATCCACTATTATGTGAGAAGAGAAAATACACATTGTCATGGGTTAAAAATTGTTTTTTCCAAGCCTTTTAAGCAGTTAGGCCTCTCTATGTGTGTTGTGTCCATATAATGACACTTGTAATTTTATTTTAGTACAAACGTTAATAACCTACATAGGAGCTTTTAATTCTTCTGAAAATTATATACTAATATTTTGGGAGTACAATAAAGGCATACTCCCTATCTCACATAAATAGTGAGTCTCACCATAAATTTACTTAGTCTCACCATAAATAGTGAGTCTCATGAATTATTCTATAATTAAGTAATTCTTCGTGTAAGCCAGTCAAGGTTGCTTCTGTAACCATCTTTCTATTCAAGAAATGCAAAGGTGTTTAAATGCAAAATCTTATCAGATAGGCCATTTTGCATTAAAATCATAGAGTTTGCTCCTGGGAAAAAAAAAAAAAAAAAAAAGTTCTTAATTCCCTCAGTAGCATTGGTGGAATATTTCTTTTCTATGTCGAAGGAACAGTAGTTTTTTCTGTGTCTTTAGGATTTTGTGCTATGTTTTGTTTTTGTCTGTGTTGGTTGTGTTCTGCAGTCATTCTGCTGAGTGTTTGCGTTGTGGTTTGTACCGTTTGTATCTTGTATCTGGTTTTAGTATAATTTAACTTATTCTTTAAAGACAAAGCTACTTCAAAATTCTTTCTTGTCAATCAAATAACACTTTTAACGTACCTACATTTGTGGGCGTTTTTACAACAAAGTTTAAGAAGATAGGGCCAAACACTAATTGGCACCCTATGAAGGCTCTGTCTCTTACATTTATATACATCTTAGTACCTTGATATTTGGGTTCGATCATACCAACAGTAATACATCGGATTCCATCAGAGCACCTCAATGTTCACACAATTTAACTAGTAGATTTCAAGTGGCCCATTTCTGGGATGGGTGCAAGAGTGCGAAGACACTAATTTTTCAACAATTAGCGTAGGTACACATTTTTTTTTCAAAACAATGAAAGTGATAAATTGTGAATGATAAAAAATAAATTTTAAAAAAAAAATCAATATACCACCTCCTAAAAAATGTTGTGTATATAATATTACTATTTTCAAAAGATAAGTTGGAGCAATTCCAATGAATCTATTTTATATATAAATATATATTATAGAATATTGTTATTTTTCAAGTTTTAATGTTTTATGAAAATGAAAGTTCTACTTATTTATTAATTTATTTTCATAAATTCACACTTCTGAGAAATAAGTAAATAAGTTTTTTTTTCACTTTTTTCTTTTTTTCTTTTTCTGAGAGAGCCAGTCACTACTAAGTACTAACTAATGTGCACAAGTTTCAATTTTTCACTAGAAGTAAGAACTATGAAGTAAAAACATGTTACATAAAGATTGAACCGAACATACAAGTATTTTTCCTATGCGATTTGTTTTCCAAATTGGTTTTATAATGCTTAGGAGGCTTTTTTTTTTTTTTTTCCTAAGTAAAAGAATGAAATTATATTACAATAAATCTAAGGTTGCACCTTTTCACATACCTTTTTTTTAAAACTTTTTTATGTGATTAACTGTGAATAATGTAGAAAAAATAATGGGTCCACATGAAAAAAGTGACATACAACTGAGAAATGGTGTAATTTTAGAATATCTCATCATATTTTTAAAAATAAAAATAAAACAGAAAATACCCAAAGGGACAAGCCCATCTATAACAAGAAGAGAATGGCAGAAGAGGGTGGGCCTTTCGGTATTACAAGAGATAACCCAGATTGCAATAAAGTGGGCCGAAGAGTTGGCCTGTCTTCTACAAACAGAATAAAATAAAATAAAAAAGTCACAAAAATCAAACTGAGAAAAGGTTCGGTTTAATGGTGATGATAACATTGGAATAATCCCAATCAGCTTCAAACGTGTTGTTGATGGCAGAGATGACCACTGCACTTACTGCAAATTTTGAAAATAAATAGTAAGAAAAAGTAGTATTTGAAGAATATAGAAAAACAAAAAAAAATATTATGTTTCCACCATTGGACCTTCGAGGTCACAAGTTTCAAATCTTGCGGTCCACTTGTTAATTTATTTTCTTAAATTCACACTTCTAGTTTCAATTTTCCAAAAATATTTTATTCTATAGAAGAAAGTGGTAAAATTTACTGTCCAAGACTCCAAGTATTGAAAAAAATGTGAGAGTTTTATTAAGTTTAATATACAGAGTTCCAGATTCTCCATTAATACTAATAATTATTAGCATGAACAGAGTATCTGTTGTAAGCAATATAATAAATGCTGATACAGCATCCTTACTTGGAAACCCATATAACACACATTCTGACTTTATTGTAATTGAAATGTCTTTGGATTTTTAAGAGGGTTAAATAATTTTCCTGTTTTGGAGTGGCAGATATAAATACTTGACACATTTCTTAAATTAATTTGGTTATTTACCATATAGCTTAACATTATATGATTTTTTTCCTCTTTTTTCTATGAAATTTGAAAATTATGGTAAATTGGTAATTATTAATAATAGATATTTATTTTTATTGTATTTGTATCGTTTCTATTGTACATGGAACTATATATTTTACCATTAGGCATTTATTATGATTATATATGTTTGTATATGAAATTATATATTTTCACGTTTTAAAGAAAATATAATTTACCAAAATTTTAATGGATGGCTGAGGGTTCAAATATAAAATAAAATTTAAAAAATTAAAAATATATTAGAATAATAACGTGTAAAATTGTGGGACTTCAAAAGTTTATGTAACATAAAATTATGATGAGACCAACCAAATTAAAGTCAAACACCTTTAACTAGTTTTATATATTACCATAGCTTTAAATGGAGTTTTGGTGTGCCTTTTTGTTAGAACACATTTCTCTCTCCCTTATGTGTTCACACACACACACTAACTAGTCATGTAATCGATGCAATGCACAGGAAAGTTTAACATAATATAATTTCTTTTCACTTTTATTTTTATTTTTGTCTAAATATGAAATTCGATAATTATGATATGTTTATTATTATGATTGTGTTTATATACGGAATTATATTGTAGAATTTGGTGGTAAGTTTCAAACTACCTATTGGATTTTTTCCTCAAGGGTTTCCCACTATAAGTAGTAACTACATCGTTGTGTTGATTTATTTTGAGATAATATGACAAAAATAAAATAAAGTTCAAAGCATAGAATAATAGAATATATCCTATTAAAGTTACTAGTTGAATTTCACTTAATATTGGAATCACTTCAACAACCTTAACATGCCTAAAAATATACATAATTCAATGAATTAATACTAAATAAATAAATATTAATTTCATATCTAGAGTTAAATGTCATAGTCGAGCATAAATTTTAATAGAAAAGGATGAAGCTTTTATTATTATTATTATTATTATTATTATTATTATTATTATTAAAAGAGTTTTAATTCACGATGGATAAGGTGATGCATGGTGAAGGAAATCACAAATCTGATTTTCAATTTTGATTTTGGTGTTGATCAAAGAGAGACTAACGTACATTATTGACAATTTACAATGTGGTAGACGTGTTTACAACAATTAGTGATCCTCGAGTTATTATAAGAAACTAATTATCATGGACACATAACAATTTTTTTCTTTTGGAAATATTTTAGGATTTTAATTGGGTTGAATTTCTATTGACCAATAAATTTAAGGCTTTCTTAGGGTGGGGGAGAGAAGCCAGAACTCATCTATGCTGTTTTTTTATTATTATGTTTTTAGTAAAACTATTTATTAACCTAAAATTTTGGGCCATTCCTTGATTGGGGCTCTTAGGCAATGGCCTAGCCTAAGAGTTGGCCTTGAATCTTATTATTGTTTTTATTCTTAAAATTTAAAAGATATATTGTTCATATTTAATATTTTAGTATCCAAAGATTAAGTTTTTATCCACCCTTGAATTTGTGTTGTGAGTCACATATCAGGCATATAAAAGGTAGATTTGAGCTATGTAAGTAATAATATTGAACTTTTTATTTTTTTATAACTTGAATAATTTTTGGGGATATAAGACACATATAGTTTGCACTTTTCTCAAACAATGATAGGAATTTTTGTTTTTTTATACATTGATATATAGTTGGGGAAGAGGAAATTTAAACATTAAATATTTCGATTGAAAACACTAAGAGATGTCAACCAATTGGGCTACAGAGCTATTGGTGTGATAAGAAATTTTTGAGTTATCAAAATATCTATACTTGTTACAAAATTTCACTAGTATATGAGAAGTATGAGAATGGACCATGAGGTGTTATAAATAAGATGATACTTTGTATAAATTTCTCTCCATAAATAAATACCATATAGGACCAAAAAAAGAAGAGGAACAAGAATGATATATTCAAGAGTAGAAGGGACTCTCAAAAAAATAAAAATAAAAAGGAGAAGATGGAATTGAATGCTGAGAAGACTGGGCAGTTCACAAAATGATCATTCATCATCTTCTGCCGTTTCTAGTTGAATCTTCTTCAAAATTACAACAAAACGTTATTTCTTTGGTCCAACTACAACTGCATGAATAGGGACAAGAACTACGGGTGCATTCACGTAGGAATTCTAAAAAGAGTAGTCTTCACGCACAATCATCACTAATTTTACACATTTTTTCCAATACATTAAGATTATTCTCCAAAACCAAACTATTGATTAAAGGGTCTAGTTAACGATAAGGATGGGAAACACTACAATTGAGTTATTTTTTATGGACAGTCAAACCTCGTACATTTTCAATATTATAATAGTCTATATTTTTATTAATTTTTTTGTTCATTTTGTTACCTATCAATATGGGAGGGACCCATTAAATGCTTCTTTAACGTATGTATGAGTGTATCCATTAACAAAAGCCTTGATTAAAACACCACCCATATTAATAAAATTTTTAATTCATTTTTGTTTTTGAAAGGACTGTTTGAAAAAATGCATCTCATGTATTGACTATATGTATTTCATTTTACACCATGTGAGTCTCACTTATAGAACCAACCCATCATCGAGGAAAATATATATATCCAATTTATGAAATGATTATGGATTATTTGTAAACACTCTAATTCATGAGCTAAAATATCAAGAAAATGTGATTGACAACCAAATATTAAAAAAAAAAAAAAAAAAAAAAGTTTTGTTTACTAGTGCCCTTAATTAGGGCATTTGTTAAACCAATACTTTTAGGATATCGGTTAACTTTTTCCTATTATAAAATATGGAATTTAGGTGACAAGAATATTAGTTGTTACTTAGATAGTATATTCTAATAAAGCTCAACTAATAAAATATTTTGTCATCAAATAAAATATCTAGGTTTTAACCCTAACTACACAAAAAAAAAAAAAAAAAAAAAAAAAAAAAACTAATTAATATATTGGACTAATGATAAAAAACAATCATAACAAAACTTATGCAATAGACTAAAATTCTATCCTATTTATAATATTTTTATTTATTTAAAGAAGTTATAAATTAGATATATATGTATGACAAAGCACTATGATAGGAAGGTGTTTGGAAAGATATGGTATGGTGGACTCAAAGACAAAGTTGGCCCAAAAAAATCTCGTGGAACTCGTCTATAAAGTCAAAGCCGCTGCCATGGCATTAAGGTAGTTTTGGTTTCCTAAAAGGAGTCACAATTCTAACGCATGCCTTCACTCTTTTTCACATCTCATAGTTGTCATTAGTACTAATTACTTAATATTACATAAATATTCATAAAATCAAATTCCCACTAATAACTGATTGATATTAAATACCCTCCCTCTTTAAAATCTCTATCAAATCCTCTCCTTTTTATTTCCTTCCAACTATCCCATTTGATAAAATTATATTCACACCTCTGACTCTCTCTCTCTCTCTTTCTTTTTCTTTTTCTTTGTATCTATCTCTTTCAACCATGGAAGATGATGAAGCATGCAACACAAAGCTCCGTCTTGGACTTGGCTTGGGTGACTATGTTCCGAGGAAAAAGAGACATGATGAGAAGGCTAAGCCTGTGGTTTCCTTGGACTTAGCGTTTGCTCTGCGCCCAAAACAAGAAGCTATGAACGTTGATCATAAGGCAGATAGATCAATTTTCAAGAAAATGGAGAGAGACCATGAATACCCAAGTAAGGAAAATGGTTCCAATAACAACAAGAAGGATGGAGGGAGAAAGAAACTGAGGCTCTCAAAAGAGCAATCTTCCTTGCTTGAAGATAGCTTCAAAAGTCACAGCACCCTTACTCCGGTACTTTTTTCAATGAATTTCTTCATTTTTCTTTTGAAAGATTAATCTTTTTTTATGTTTTTTTAAAGAAAATTAATCTAAGTGCCCACATATTGATTTACACTGGATTTCAATTAATTCAATCAATAAAATGATTTGATTCAAATCTCACTAAACTGAAAAGAAACCGAATGATGTTTTGACTGGTTATAAAGAATAATTATTATACTGTTGATGTTATAGGCTTCAATCCTATTATATTTAAATATATATATATATATAATGATGCACAGAGAAATTTCCTCGGGCATTGCAAAAATCCCATATGGATGCTCGTTTGTGTTAGGATTTAACATAATTTCTAGAGGCACAATGAGTTCATTGCATGAAATTTTCTGCCTTGGGTGCACATATCATGTGTTATTTATTGTATATATTTAATTCACATTTATATATTTATGCGTTCAAGAGTGCATTAATGGGTATTGGAAAAAACATGCAGGCACAGAAACAGGCACTTTCTCAGCAATTGAATCTGAAGCCTAGACAAGTGGAAGTTTGGTTTCAAAACAGAAGAGCAAGGTAATTTTGCTTCATAAAAGTTTTTTTTTTTTTTTTTTTTTTGTTTGTAATTATGTAACAAGAAAGACAATTTCATGTTGCAGAACCAAGCTGAAGCAAACAGAAGTAGACTGTGAATTCTTGAAGAAATGCTGTGAAAGTTTGAGTGAAGAGAATAAAAGATTGAAGAAAGAACTACAGGAGCTACGATCATTAAAAGTTGGACCATCACCATTATACATTCAGATCCAAAAGGCTGCAACTCTTACAATGTGCACATCGTGTGAGAAAAGCATAAAAGCTAATGAAGTGAAGGGTAATGAGGCCGTCTTTGATGTGGTCCGGAAGAATAATAATAAATTGCAGAGCGGCTTGGATGGCTCAAACTGAGAGATTCTAATTGCTTCATTCATAGCCATAGCCATATAGGTGCGACTCCAACAACAACAACAACATAACAATACTTTTCGATGTGTAATACAGACAGTTACAAATCAATTTATGAGCGTTTCGCTTTATGTTTCACCCATTGCAATGTTATGTGTCTGATTTTTCTTCTTTTATTTTAAATTTTGGCTACTTTTTAAGGAAAACAAAAATGATGCTTGGCAAACAGTAATTGATGAAACTTAAAGTAAAAAGCTCATTATTTTCAGCGTTTCACTTTATGTTTCATCAACTACAATGTTATTTGACTAATTTTTCTTCTCTCATTTTATTTTTTGGTTTACTTTTAAAGAAAACTAAAAAAATGACGTTTAGCTAACAGTAATTGATAAAGTATAAAATTGAATACTCATTATTATGAGTGTTTCATATTGTACTCCAATTATAAGATGTCATGTGTCTAATTTTTTTTCCATTTTAATACTGGTTACTTTATTAAAAAGAAAAAAAAAAAAAAAAGTGACATCTAACAACTATTATTTGGTGAAATATAAATTTGAATACTCAGAATGAAATGTAGTCATTTAGATTCAAACCAAGTATTTATTATGGGTTTCAGTTAGTTCAACTGGTAAAGTTTTTGATAGTTGAATAAGATACCCGAGATTCAATCGCCGCCTATATCAACAAACTGGTTGATGTCTTGATCCGATGATAAAGAGCTATTATTAAGAACGAACGTCATAGGTTAAAACTCTCTAAAAAAAAACCAAGTATTTCTTGAATGGGTAGGTACCTCAAGAGGTACCCTAAGTTTTTAACTTATCAGAAACTAGGGTAGAATAAATTGTTGAAAGTTTAATGGATGGTTAGGCACAATATCAGATACTTTCATGGGGACTTTGAAGTTGAAAGCTAAACTAGAAGCAAATATATTTTTTGGTTTGTTTGGTCATTTGCTCAGTTGTTCTTTTACCAATCATTCCCATTTGATACATTCGACTAACAATTTCTTTCCACCATTGATTGGACTATGATTTCCGTTAACATAAGAGAAGTTTGACTAGTATAACTAAACTGAGGTGTCATTAATTCTCAAAGTCGTCATGAGAAAGTCACAAAAATATATGTCACTTGTGAAATCAACTTTGAATATATTAAATATGTGAAGTTAAGGATTACAAATTTCATTAGAGAAATTTTACAAATTAAGGTGTCATCATGTCGCAAATCATAAAATAAAGTATTTTAAATATTTATTTATTATTTTGTTTAAATAGCACCAATTATATTCTTACTTTATATATATATCATTTATGTACTTTCACAAAGTGAATGTCTTTTTCATTAAAATCAAATGAGCTAAGGGAGTTTTCGTTCTTTGCTATCACCGGCGGTACTTGTGTGGCTGTTATTGCATTATTGTAATGGTTATAATATCGTCATCATCATGATGATGCAAATTCTTGAAAAAAAAAAAAAAAAAAAACCAATTCTATTATCTATAAAAATATTTTAAAATAAAAAAATCAATAATGGAGACAGAAGATTTTTAAAGAATGTGTGTGTGTATATATAATTTACTTAAGGTTAGGTTACACAAGCCATTTACTTGTAATTTGGCCGTGCAGTCATCTTTTTCTTAACAAATTATAGTAACATATTTCTTAAGAAATCACCAGCCATATGGCCCGTATCTTTCTCCATAATTTTGTGATGTGATTCTCAGTGATTGTTCTTGGCTTCCACTTGATGCATATAATATTAGCTCATTCACTTTGAGCCTAACCAATCATTTGTATTGCTCTCAAATTATCCAAATTTGTTACTTTAAAAAAAAAAATTACCCTAATTGCATATGACCAGGACATTTTAACCAATCTTCTTCTTCTTCCTTTTTTTTTTTTTTTTTTTTTTTTAATGTCTTTTCTTCAGTCCATTCGAGATCCATTAAATAAGCTATGTGTCATGTAACAAGAGGAGGTGGCCCTCTCCCTTCCCTAGTTCCCTTAAATCTTCCCTTCCTTGGTTTTAGGCTGAATTCAATCCAATATTTCTTCTTCAACGATGAAAGATACATATTGATCCAATTAGTACCCACTCTTAAAAATTCATCTCTTACTAGTCAAGGCTATTTTGCTATCTTAATATCTTTATTTCAACAAAAATGATGTGAGTGACCACCACAATTATCTAATCTATATAGCATAACAACTAATTATTTTGACTAATGATAGCCACATATGCTCGCTATTTCACACCCACCATACGCACGCTGTCACATAGACTGAAATAGTATTTTTAAAACATAATTTTATAGTTTTAATTGAAATTTTGTTTTAAAACACAATTTTAAAAAAGTACTATGTATAAAATATGCAAAAACAAGCTTGTAATACAATTTTCCGAATTGTATTATAGGTAATTTTATTGCTAAGTGATGTGTGGTAAAAAAACAGACATAACACGTGTCCAACAATCAAAGAGTCAATCTAGCGTACATAAAATATATGCATATGTTACATGGTAACCAAGTATTTGTTAACCAAACAATTACAAATAACCAAAAATTAACATGGTAACAGCTGCAACAATAATCGAGGAATGAAGAACAGTGCTCCTTATCCCTTGACCATGTGTTCGCTTAATCAAATCAATTAGTTGGTCTTGAATGGTTTCCTAATCCTTGAGGAATTAAGAACAGTGTCATACCCTAAATGGGTAGGGTAGTCAAGCTTTCTAAAGGATTTAAGGTCCTAGATTTCTCCAAGTTCTCTAGAAAATATGGCAAATTGAAACAAAGGCCAGAGAAAATTGTTGAACAATTCACAATAAGGTTCAAAAGAATAAGAGTGAATTGTCTAACTGCGTTACCTCCACAGTCAGAATTTGTTAAATTGATTCATGATAGTCTTGGTTCTGAGCAAAGGAAGTTTTGAAGGGACGACCTTGTATGACCCTTATCTAATTTCGAAAGGACAACTCGGTACAAAAGCATACTCAGAGAATAAAATATTAAAATTAATTAAGGAATTTTCAATTTATGCCTTTTTTTTTTCTTTTCTTTTTTTATCAGGGCCCGAGTTATGAAATCGATCTATGACGATAAATAGTGTCAATTTATGATGAAAAATTATCTAATGATCATATAGAAAAATAAAAAGAAACAATAAGATAAATAATATAGGAAATAAGAACTCTTCGCTTGCATATTCTCAAAACAAAATGTGAATTTACAAACAAATGAGAATCTTTCTTTTTATTTTCTATTTTTATAATTATTTTTCCTTTATTGTGTCCATGGCCGCGTGGCAAGTACATGTAATTTAAGGTTAAACATGATGGATGCTAAAAAATTTGAACAAATTATTAATTAAGAGTGCTTCAAAGTCAAAGTTAGGTCAGTTTTGTTGGGTTGATATACATCATGCACACCCCTAATTCGAAATAGGACATTATACTAGTTAAGGTTTACAATATCTTGTATTGGTAGACTTGGAGCTTTTCACATTCCAATGGTGAAAAAAATTGCAACTAATTCTATAATTTAAAAGAATGATTACTCAAATTTAAAATTTAGAGAAATATTACTAATTAATGGTCTTATAATGAAAGAATAGAAATATAATTTACTCAAATCTTTGAATACATTTGTTAAATAATCAAAGTACTCCATTAGAGATTTTCAGTTATAGAGGCAATAACCCCAAGCACCCTTAGAGAAAGACAAATAGTAAAAACAAAATTAATATATGCACCATATATATATGTTTGACTCACAGATGTCTCTTTACAAAAAAATTGTGAAATTTGACTTGAGCATTAATTCAACTGTCCTAAAAGGATTGATTGCTTAATGTAGCCTCCAAACTCCAAAGCATCATGCAAAGTCTACGCCTAATTAGGCATTATGCAAAGTCTATGCCTAATTAGACATTATGCAAAGTCTATGCTAATTAGTGTGGTAGGTATCATAACGGCGACCATAATGAATATCATTAAACTTTCTATCTTCTGCTGTAAATACTAAATGATTTTATTAAGAGTAATACTATAGTCACAAATTATTTTACAACATTTTTACAATATGTTGTTGTGATCAACCTCTTATTGGTTTTCATCTAGGCTCACTATTAATATTATTTATCTTTGAATACATTTGTTAAATAATCAAAGTACTCTGTTAGAGATTTTCAGTTATAGAGGCAGTGATCATTCAAATTTATGGAAGGCAATAACCCCAAGCACCCTTAGAGAAAGACATATAGTAAAAACAAAATTAACATATGCACCATAGGTTTGACTCACAGATGTCTCTTTACAAAAAAATTGTGAAATTTGACTCGAGCATTAATTCAACCGTCCTAAAAAGGATTGTTTGCTTAATGTAGCCTCCAAACTCCAAAGCATTATGCAAAGTCGATGCGTAATTAGTGTGGTAGGTATCATAACGGTGACCATAATGAATATCATTAAACTTTCTATCTTCTGCTTTAAATATTAAACGATTTTATTAATGAGTGTTCATTAATTTGAAGGTTAAAGTCAATTCAATATTTTTTTTTTGTGTGGTATAATGTTTTTTCTTTCAAAAAAATGTAAATTATAACTCCTAGTTAAACATTTAAACATGCCTTAATAAGACTCATAGTAAATAGAGTTTTAATGAATAAAATATCCCCCCCTCTAGAAACAAGGATAAGGTTATGGATGCAGTTTCAAGTTTCAACATCTTATTTGACCATTTATGAGTGAACAGTTAAGTCAATATTTTGCTGTTTAAAATGATAGTTTTTCAAAGCTTTCTTCCAAATCCGATGGCACATATACTTACCCAAACAAATATATATATATATATATATATATATATATATATATATATATATATATATATATATAATATATATGTGTGTGTGAGAAATGATTGCCTCGGTAATCATTACACAAGGGAACGGTCTAAATTGTGAAACTTTTTGTTATTTTTCTATCCATAATCTTTTCCATAGTGGAGGCTTCAAGGCTCCAACCAAGAAAGAAGAGAGGACAACCTTCCACCCTCGTGGTGCAAGGAAGCTTCTTCCTTACCTTATTTTCTTTTGTTGTCTTTTTTCTCCTTTTCGATTTGTTATTTTGTATTTTTTTTTTTTTTTTTTTTTGGAGGTGTACGGGTTTATATTATATGAAAGGGTACACTTAGGCCTAAATTTTCTATGAGCTTCAAAGCAATAGGTACACATGGACGAAGGGGATTCAAACCCTAGACATTTCTATTGAAAATACCAAACTATGACATTGAGTTATAAGGCTCTTGACTATTCATTTTGCAGTTTTTAAACTCTCCTATATCATGTTTGAATCTTTCACTCATTTCTTTATGATGGATAGATAAGATAAGGAAAAAGTTAACAAAAGACTTTTCGCTAGGGATAGATAATCTAAGGGTATTAGTTTAATTTAGCAATTATTTTTAGAAACTTTTATAGGAAAAAAAAAAACTAATATTTTGGACAATTTTTGTATATATTTTTCATTAAATTAGTATTAAAACTTTTTTAAAATTATCCATTAATAAATACCGTAAAAGCACCCATTAACCATACCCATAATATAAAATGAGTGGGAAATGTGATGTGATGATTAACTCCTGGTATTCATTTCATACTTTTGTTATTTTGATTCTATTTTACCTTGCACCTAAAATAGAAACAATAGGACAATTACAGCAATTGCAGGATTCTCGTATAGCAACAAAACCAAGTCAATTAATAACAATAATAATCATTTTTTTTAATTAACTTTTGGACCTTTCCATAAGCACAAATACCTATCAATGACTCAAAAGTCAGTTTGACTAAACCAGTTTTAATTGATTAATTAATTTTGTTTTTGAAGAGTTTGACTAAACGGTTCCAGATAAATTCTTCACTCATGATTATCTGGTGGACCCGTGTTTAATGGTTCAAGCGAAAGTTTTAATATCTTATAGACGAAGCAAAGGCATTATTTTATCATCTTTTGAGGTACGGATAGAGTTGAAGGTCAAGAGCTTTCGAGCTCAATTCCATCACCCAAATTTTCTAAAGAGGAGAATTTTGGATTTTGATTTCCTTTCATACTTGTGGGAGAAAAAAAAAACCAAAAACTACATTAGTATAAGGATATGTATTTAACCTATCAATTTGTTAAAACCGATCTAACATAGTCCAACCTAATGCCTTGTGTTAGTTTTTGTGAGTTGATGGGTTGAGTTGGGAACTGTTATTAGTATTATTATAAGTTGGACTCGGTTTGGGTTTGACTTGACAAATTTTTCAATTCGACTAATCCGACCCAACCTACGCTATTAATAATTAACGAATGCATATATTATAGATTTATTAGTAGTTTGATTCATTTTAGATTATGGGACTTAATTTAAATTTATTAGCTTGATTTATTCTGGTATGTCAAAACTTTATTTTAATGAAGTTGGAATATTAAGCTCAATTGTGTAAGTTGTAATAATTTGTAGAATACTAAAAAGTTTTTGAATGAAAAGTGAAACCCTTATATATATAAATTAAGTCTAATAAATGGCCCCACCCAATGACCAAAGTCAACCCAATCCCTATCCCTACCAGTTGGATTGGGTTGGACTTTAGAAATACCAATAGTTGGGTTGGAGTTTAGAAATATCTTTAACCCATACACACCTAAGTTTAGTAAAAGAATAAATATTCAAAACAGTATCAATCATTGACATAATATAAAAATCATTTAATAATGTGCATTTGACTAACTTATTTGCTTAAATGTAAGATAAAAAGTGATACCTAAGTTTAGTAAAAGAATAAATATTCAAAACAGTATCAATCATTGACATAATATGATAATCATTGAATAATGTGCATTTGACTAACTTATTTGCTTAAATGTAAGATAAAAAGTGACCTTCCACAAATAAGTTGGCTTATTTGTATGCAAATAATCAAACTTTTTCCAAATAAGCCGAATTATTTGCTTAAAATCAATTTTGTCTCCCCTTTAAACAAATAAACTAATAACAAATAAGTTAATTAAATATAAAATAGTTATATTTTACATTTTTTTTTTTGTGCTTTTCATCACATGATTGAATGTAAATATTATACATAATACAATACATTATACATGTAACCAACCCTATTTAATCTATTAAGGATCTATAGCCGACCCCAAAATTTTGAAACTGAGACTTTGATGATGTTAGTGGTGGTGGTGTTGTAATACAATACATTATACATAATACAAAACTATAAATATACTAAAATCATTATTATATTTTTCTACTTGTAAAATCCTTTTTTAACAAAGTTCCCAAAAGATTAAAATATTATTTTGACTAAACTTTGTATTGAACATTTTTTAAAAAGAAATTATTAAAAAAAAATTGACTATCTATTTGAAATTATTTTAATCTCCCATCATCGATAATATCATCTTGATTCTACATATGGTACTTCCATTAAGTAACCTATAATTATTATTTTTTTCACTAATTATTTTATTGTGATATTATTATTATTAGCGAAATAGTTTTTTTTAATGCCCCACAGTTCTTCAGAAAATATCTAGCTAATCACGCAAAACAAATTCTAAGTCAAAAGATTATTTGAAAAAATAAAAGAATATTAATATATTATAAAGAAAAGTAATGCATGATTCTTTACTTACTTTTTGGCTGGTGTACAATAAGTTACAATAAGCTTTTCTAGCTATATAAAAATAAAAATAAAAATAAAAGGGAAAAGTAATCATTGGATTTTAGTCTTGGAACCTATCTGTTGGAAAACCAGAGTGGCATAAATAAGCTCATTCCATGCATCAGGGACCCCTGGAAGACACCAATGGCTGCAATCTTGCCTCCTTGTGGAAACTTTCTGCCCAGCAATAACCTTCTTGCCATAGACTGATGGGTGGCCATCCTTGCGAAAATTGGTCAACCTTGTCACATTTAATAGTCTCACTGGAACTTTCATCTCCTTTACCACCTCCTCCACTATCTTCATTTTCAAAGGATAGTTATTGAGAATGGCCCCACTCAAGACTGGTTCAGTCTCCCCATTACATGAGCCACCTGAGTCCCAGTCACCTCCTCTGTACATGAAGAATTTTTTAACTAATGATTAGCTTTTTCGCTAAAAACTAATGTCTTATCCAATCACCACCTCAAGACGTCTCTATTGAAAAAACGCCAAGACGTGCATCATGGCATGTCCAATTTGCCTAGTTACCACAACTATTCTGATGGAATTAATCAGTGGCCCTGGATGGAGCAACGGCCACAATAAATTGGTATTCCTATTTCCTAAAGTCAAGTTGATTTTTTCCTGTTCCTCAGTTCCGGTTCAAGGTCTCATGAGTGCCTCATTCTTCATTTATTTATTTATTGTAGGAATTCAAGACAACAGAAAAACCCAGTTGGAAGAAAGTAAATAAGAAAAATGTACCTGAAATGAGCCGAAGAGTATCCACGATAGAAGACCAACTGCTTCTTTGGATTCACATTTTTGTCAATCCAATTTGCCCAGGTCTTCAAAGCCCTTCTATAGGCCTCAACTGAATCAAACTTTGGATAGATATAATCACCTTCTTTATAGTAATTTTTCCTGCATCAACCAAACAAATTTCCTTTCGTTTTCATGAAAAACATACTAGAGGAAGAAACGAGTCTATACTACTCAATTGGAATTTGTACGAATATGTGATTAAATGTCTCAATGGCTTAAGGACTTCTGTAATAAATTACATAGGGTTTTCATATACAACCCTTTCTATATTTTGAAGTATACAATTGAAACTAAACAAATTATATTTTTATGCTACAAGCTCAAAAGTAAGGCTTTTTTTTACCCCTCATTTCTCAGATATACTATACAACATCTAAAAAGGAGTCAAAATGGTTCAAAAATCATGTTAAAAACAAGAGGAAACCATTTTCTATGTGCAGATCATATGTAACAAAATATTGTAATAATAAATTATAGCATGTGCCACAGATGCCCTTTTACCAGAAATCAATGACAAAAGCACATCTTATATCCGAAATACACTTTTGCAAATTCCAAAAGATTTGAAGTGGTTCAAAATTGAATGAACTAAGAGAGCAAATGTCAATATACATATTTCAAAAAATATAAATTGCAAAATATGTCAGTTAAGATTGCAGACATACCCTCGAGCAGTCTTTCCATGGGTCCACCAATGGCCAGTATTAAATACAAGAATGTCAGCACACTTCCAACGTTTAGCTGTCTTGTCAATTTGATCTATTGAGAGAGTTGGATTTGTGTTCCCTTGCCCATTAATACGAACACCTTCCTTCACAAGGAAATGCGACCTCACAAATTCCACTGTACAGTTGTAGTCCTGTCAGAGTATTTTGATAAACTAGTAAATTACCCAATGGTGGCAGTTAATCAACAATAGTCCATGCATCTAAATTGACTAAACAATGACCATTAAGCAATATTGAATCCTTTGAAAGTAACGCTTGGTTGTAAATATAAATTTAATTCTAGCTAAGATAAAAAGCTCAAATACTAATAAAACCAGGTCAACTAATCTGGTAAATGTTGCATTTCCTGGAAATAAGTCAATTAATATGTGGTAGAAGATCCTGTAGAACAAGAGTAAAACTATTAAGAGCGCTCTAATTGGTTGATGCATGAACTCTCTCTTCAACCGTTGCATCAGACCACATTGAAATTTGGTTAAAAAGACAGAGAAAAGCTGAGCATTTTTACTTATAGAAAACGAAAAAGTGAGCAATAATATAATTTACACTTAGCCCACTTGTTCTATGGGTGAGTAAAGTTTACCAACCTATGGTTTTAAAAAATGACACTTTACTCACTTATTAATGTCCACCCTGTCAGTATTGTCAAAATCTGCTATCAAAACTTGCATGGGCAGATAACGTGCTTTGGGAAAAGGCAACAGTCCACCAACCTGTGATTTAGAAAATTTATACTTTATAAACCTGTGTTTTTTAAGATTATTGGTTGCATCCTTTAACATTGTAACTTAATTGATGCTGACAAAGTGAATCTCAAGTCAGTAAAGTGCCATTTTTCTAAACTATAAGTTGGAAAATCAAATTCAACTATACCACAAGTGGTAGAGTGTAGTTTAGACAATATAAACTTTCAAATAAAGCCCTACAAGGCTTGCAATATCTCCTTCTCTCTCTCTCTCTCTCTCTCTCAAACTTTTGTCTCTAACATATCTCTGATTTCTACACTGTTGCATGACGCATGGATTTCATTCTCAACAGCACTAGAGCTTAGAGAGCTTTGGTGATCAACACATAGGTGATATGCTGGAATCTATGCTAGCTATGGCTTTAACTTGGAAAACTCTCCCTCCATCACTTAGATATAGGAGGAGGAGATGTCCAAAACATGGGTGTTCATTCTCCCTTCCCTATTCGAACTAAGGTTCTTCCTTCATACATTTTCTTATAACCGTTTCCTTCTAATAACCCATAAGCTTCAATTCCTTTTCCCCCAATGGTTACATTAGCAATTTTTCATTTATTGATCTGAGAAGTTTCAATTTATTCCAATTTACATTGGGACAGATATAGATATAATAATGGAGGTTTCATTAGTTGAAATCGCTGAAATTTTGTACAAATTACTATTGAAGATAAGTAATTTAGGGACATTATCCTGATAATACAGCTGATTTTAATGAAATGATCATATTGGGTATGGCTCCGAATAAGGCTTTAAGACTCTGGCCCATCTTACTCTCTAATAGTTAGGACTTGAAAAACTGTTTTTTGGAAAATGATGGATCTTGCTTTCAGAAGCAAGGAGAGAAGGGAGACATAGTAAGAGGAGGCCATTTATGGCACTTGAATTTTTTTTTTTTTTTTTTGATAAGTTTGGCCCCAAGGGGAGAGGGCAGCGGATGTTATTTATGGCGCTTTAATTTATGGGAGTTGTTCCTTTCGTTGTTTTCATTCAATATGTGCTTACACTTTAATGCCCTCAGTTTGCATAAATCTCTATGTGGTTCCTGATCCAAGGATTAAGAAAGTTGCACTCACTTTTAAGAGCACTCTCAGTTGCAGAGCTAAAGAAACAAACAAACACAAAGACAAGCACAGAGATATGCTTTTCTTTTTTTTTTTTTTTTTTTTTTTTTGGAAGCGAAGGGGGAGAGAGGATAGGTAATTTTTTTATTTATTATTATTATTTTTAAGAAAATAAGCTAAAGAAATATGAACATACTTGAGAAGAAACACATCTATAATGAAAATGCAAAATGCCTTTTTAACTCATAAAGAAGCAATATGAGAATGCAATTGGTTTTAGCTACCTCAAATTTGAAGACAAAGTAACCTCTTCCTTTCGATATTTTGTGGCCATGGACCTCATACATTCTGCTCTTATTAGGCAGCCCTTCTCGGAGGAGACACAGGATTGACTCAAATTGGTTTCGGTTCATGGAATCTCCAACCAGCATCAGCCTTTTGCCTCTCAGCCTCATCAAGAAGTCTGCTGCATTAAACCTACGAGTGAAAAATGAATGCAGAAAAGATATGTACCTCTAATTAATCTGACAAATTATCAAGAACAGGGAAACAATGAAAAACTGCAGTAAACATATACTGTCAAATCATTTTCAGTGTCACTTCCAAGAGCAGAATGAAAAATGCCCCTCATTAAGAAGAGGCTGGAATTTTAATGTTAGGGAACAGATTACAGAAGACCTAATCTAAGATCTATGGATGCGAACAACAGAAATTAGACGAAAAAGCTCAATGCACACACACAAACTCTCAGATTTACATGGTTCATCCAAAACAAGGTAATGTCCATGGGGTTGGTACAATTTTATTATGAAGGCTACAACAGAAGTTACAGGGTACATAGCTTATATACCACCTATTTCTCATGCTACAAGCAAGTGGGAAATTACAATAAAGGGCTTGGGGCATCAAAAGTGTACTCAAATGCTGGATATACCCTCAATACTCGTACAGCCCTCAAACCCCTGGCATAACCAACACAATAGATCAGGCTCATACACATCCCATCACTTAAGACCAGCAGTTAAGTTTATAATGCCAATCTAAATCATATTCTCACAATGCACAATTGCGGGCTGAAAGAAAAGAAATTACTTATCCTAAAACAACAAGATGTTAGAATTCTATTCTCTCCAGCAGCAGTCAAATGGAGCATAAGTTCTTTCATATAATTCTCTATTTACCTCAGAGCTTGTTATAAAAAAGTCAATGTCAGCTGCATATGGACAAAAAGAATCTTCAGACTTGACATGCTGATATATAACATTTGGATTAGAATAAAGTCAATCGCATATTGGAACCATAGGTAGAACCATTTGCACCAGAAATGGTCACCCCTTTGGTTCTTGTTTGTGCAGCATTTATTTCAATGCTTTATAATAATTCCACTTTCTAGAACTGCTTCAGTTAGCTTATTTTGATGGAAAATGTTTGAAATCCATGTCTACGTAGATAAATTTGGAAATAAATTTGTCAAGGCATGATAAGTATTTTTACACTTCAGTTGCTTCTAGGTAGTTATCTCTTTCCCAATCAGTATTCATCCATGATTCCATTCAAGAATGACAATGACAATCATAATTAAAGACGAGGTCTTGCAACCTTCTGCTACATTACCCTTCAGTTGACAGTAAATATAATAAAAGCAAAACCGAAAAAATCTTCTGAAAACTTCCTTGACGGTGCAGACTGCTATGAGAAACATTGTACATAGGTCCATAGTAAGCATGTCATAAAAGAGACTAATGGGGACATTTGCGGACAACACATTATATTTCAAGTGAATACAAGTAAGCTATAAGAGTTCCCTAATGAGACAGCTAGCTCTCTATGGTATGACAGTTGAAAAGGCTTTTACCCCTCAGCTGCCTTTGAAAGAAACCTTCACCTGTTTTTGGTTTTCAATTTTCAGAAATGCGCAAGGGTATGTTATTATTTTATTTGCACTTCCTATTTATGGACACTAACTGGGTGTGGGGGGGGGGGGGAATTACTGTTTTTTTTTTTTTTTTGATAGGTAAGAAAAAGTATATTCAAAAAACTACTGGATGCAAAATTACTGTTCTTGTTGTTTACATGAATTTTTCCTAGCAACATAAAGAAGATGTCAACTAATGAAGAATCGCATGAGCAACAAGACAAAACCATGACAATAAATTTATAACAATGAGTAAAAATATATGAATAAATCACTCTTAGCTTTTCTCAAAAACCAAATGGTCTTCTCAAAAAAAAAAAAAAAAAAAATCAAATGGGAACAGTTAACCAAGTGACAATTACAAGACATTCTTCAAGACCCAAGAATCAGCGAAGCAATCAATTGATAGAACATTGAAAAAATAGGTTTCTTCCAAAAGTAAATGTGTTTTTTCCCCTTCCCACCAGTAACATCCAAAAACAATGAACAAAAACTTTATTGATTGGAAACAAATAAATTACCTGACTATGTCACTTTAATGCTAAGCAAAAGTCAAATTGATGAGAAATTTTTCATGGAAATGTTTTTTTATAATGATTCATATCCTTTCCAGCAAAGACATTATCTAAATACACATGCAAAATTATTGATATCCTTTTGCAGTTCATATACAAGCATCAAGTAGTCTAAGGAAATTCCCTTTAACTTATGCATCAATAACATGCCACTAAACTTGCCAAGCCAAGCCACACTAGAAAACCAGATTATCTTTATCGAGATTTTAAGCATTTTGAAATTTTTGTGCACAAACTCAAGATGATTTTCCTTTGATACGATGTAAATTTTTATGAAGCATATAAAGCATTGCGATATTCAATTACACCAAATATCAAATTAGTCTCAAAGGCCTAATGAATATAATATGACTAAAAACTACAACTTGCATCGTCTTTAAACCATATGTCTGTCTAAAATTAGAAATTCTGATGTAAAATTTAAGCATGTCACCAAAAATGAAAGACCAATGTAACCAGCTTTGTCATATCTTTAACATCAATAAGTGTAAATGGTAATTGTTCAAGAAACATTTGCCACCAATAGAGTTAAAAGTTAAAACTGGTTGTAACAGAACCATAACACAAACAACAGTGAAATAAGAAAGTGGCACAGATACCTGGGAAGATCACAGCTTTCAGGCTTCCACCGCCAGTTGATATAGTTGAGTCACCCCTACCATTGTTTTGGCAATCATAACCTTCATCAACATAAGGACAAGAACCCTGTTTGTAAATTGGGTACCCTTCATCTTTCACCCAAGTACCCATATACAAGTCACACTCTAACGCTTTCTCTCCCTCCAAGGATGAATCACTGCCATCACCATCCAGTTCGCCAAAAGATTGGTTTTTGTCATCTGGGTCTTCCCCATTTTCAACAGAGAGCTCGCCATTGATGCTCTTTGGAGCAGAGCTGTTGTTGTTTTGAGAAATGGGTGTGTGACTTGGTGCAGAGGCTAAGGATGAATCACTTCCATTACCATCCATTCCGCCAAAAGATTGGTTTTTGTCATCTGGGTCTTTCCCATTTTCAACAGAGAGCTCGCCATTGATGTTCTTAGGTGCAGAGCTCTTGTTTTGAGAAATGGGTGTGGGAGTTGATGGTGCAGAGACTAAGGACATGTGGGAATTGGCTGGTGAAGAAGAAGGAGAAGAGAGAGGAGGGGGTTGAGAAAAGAGATCTGTGTAGAGGGAGAACGAGGGCTCGAGAGCTCGTTTGCTGAAGATGAAAATGGTGAAGAGGAGGAAAGAGAAGAAGAAGATGGGAGTTATGCAGTGAAGAAGATTCTTGTTCCGAGGAGGAGAAGAAGGAGGAGGAAGAGTTGCAGTTGCCATCTTGTGATGACAATACCATGTTCTGTCAATCAATAAAAACCATATTCCTAGCAAGCATGATCTTTAGTTTAATTCAAAGAAAAAAACGAAAAAGAAAGCAAGCATGATCTTTGGCTATCTAGTTCTCAATTCAATTCTTCTGTGGGCCCAAAAGCCAAACCATGGAATTTACTAGGACCTTTCTCTCTCTGTTCTCCCTAATAATTAAAATCAAAGAAGATTATATTTTATTAATATAGTGATAATACTTTTCTTTAAGCGAAATTAATATAGGAATCCTTGGTTGATATTTGTTTGTATCTGGTCAAACAAAGAGAACCCACCCCCCCAACAAAATTTGTGTTGGATGGAGTTGAAGGACATGCTCTAAATTGGATTGAATGTCTCTAGCATTGAGAGTTTACTATATTATTAGTGAAATTTTAGAGAGATTTTATGAGAGATAAGACAGAGAGAAAGAGGAACCATTTCCATCCATATTTCTTCATCCTTTATCTAGCATATGATTGCTTTTGTTAACAAGTAACATGGGTTAAATGATGTTAAGTTCTATTTAATATTGCATTAAATGATGTTTTTATGCAAGTTGTAAAAATAGTAGTGTACAATTACTTTTTCTAAAGGGAAAGTTTAGATACAAAATTAGTTGTAGCCTAAGGTTTCAATCTTACTCAATAAAATAAACATTACTACACATTTTGAAAATCCAATCGTTGAATGACATGTTCTTTATGCTCTTAATATACATGTTAAATTTAGTGTCAATCGGATATTATTATCTATATAATCTATAAACTTATATTTTATGTATAATTTTAAACTACAAAAACTTCCAATTTAAACAAATTTTTGATAACATAATGTACGGCACCGAGGTCCCAAGACCCAAATGGGCCCTGGGCTCAGGCCCAATGGCACGGCCCCATCACTTTAAATTTTGCTTGAAACTACCTTCACGAACTACGAGTTTTGAGCCTCGACCCTTAACCTATGCTCGGCATAAATTTCCCGAACAATCAATGAAACCTTGTCCTGACGTACCATAGGATGCTCGGCAATTCAGGAAACATCATTACCGAGCATATTAACCTGAGTTGGAACCAAGTTCCAAAGCCATAATCGCCGCATTCCACTCTCACCTAAACATCCACTTACAACAGATAATATTGGACCTTCAATTGCACTAACAATGGCAGTAGTCATGATCTCTCCACTAACTCGTAGCTATAAATAGGAGAAGCTAGGGAAGAAATAGGGATTCAAAAAAAAGGGAGAAAAAACAGTCATTTAGGAAGGGAGAGAAGATATTACTACGAGTTTCTGTGCCGAGAACGACCCAAAATAAGAAATCCTAAAGCCCACCTTATAAATAAGTTGTGAGCCCAAGTGAGGTTAAGCCCAACAGTCTCATTTCCGATGCGCACACATAACTATTGATCCTTTATTTTTTTAGAAATTTTGCAAGTATAAAAGATATAAGAAGAAAATGTAATCTAATAGTAGATTTGTCAAAGTTTATCTCCAATAAAAAGATATTGAATAAGGTTACAGCCTTAAGCTGCAACTAATTTTGTAGCTAAATTTTGTTTTTTTTTAATGGGTCATGCTAATAGGGCTCTTATGGTAATTGTCTTTTCTTTTTTTTTTTTTTTAATGAAACTTATAACAATTGTTTTTTTTTTTTTTGAGAGAGAGTTTTTAACCTATGGCGTCCGCTCCCGATAATAGTTCTTTATTATCAGACCAAGACACCAATCAGTTTTAGTGTAGGCGGGGATTGAACCCCGGATCTCTTATACAACCATCAGAGACTTTACCAGTTGAGCTAACTGGAACCCACAACTTATAACAATTGTTAATAAACCATTTTAGGATTTAAGTTACTCATCAACAAGATCCAATAATACATGTGGATGATGATCTACTAGAATGTGGTCTTCCTCTAGGAATAAAAAAGAAGACCGTTTAGGAAAGCCTTATCATGTTCTCAAAAAAAAAAAAAGAAAGCCTTATCTTTCATTGAAATTATATGATTAAAGGGTCATCCACATATATTATCATTATTATATATGTGTACTAACAATTCAAATGACGGCTTACTTATATTTTAATCACACCTTCAATTAAAAACATTTAAGACCACATATATTTTAATCATACTTACTATTAATATACGTATTAATTATTATTGATTTACATAAAATAAGTTGAAGCAGAGAAAACATTCTCCAATTGAGTGAATCCAATCTTGTCTTTATTGATAGATATATATGTAGAGAACGTGATGCTTTTCCGTTGATCAAGATTTGGTAAACACCTAAACACAGGAGTATTAAAATAAAAGTTGGTAGTACTAGTATTGATGATAATAAAAATAAAAGTTGGTGAAGACATGGTGCCCTTTTATTGGAGAATATGGGCTCATATTGTCATGCAAACTGCAAAGTAACATGAATTGGACCACTTGGAATTCAAACCTCATTGTTAGAGTTTATCAAAAAACCTCATTGTTAGACTGTTAGACCTTGCCAAACTTTTGAACCCATTTCTTTACGATGAACTTTCTCTCAACCAAATGTCAACAAAATTATTCAATATTTTGAAAGCAACAATTATTCAGTGAATTCTATCATATATTATCTTATTTGTAATTCCACTAATATGTGAGAAAAGTAATCATTATTCATTTTTTTTAATAAAGTAAACATTATTCTTAGAATATTAAATAATTATTTTCTAATAATATATGGTTTTTTTTTTTTTTGAGAAAGTATATGTTCAGTTTCATGGTTGGGCAATTATGAGCCAGTTAGAATTTTTATATAAACATTTTCTTGCATACTTTTTTACCTAACAAGTTGCCGTTAATGAATGAAAAAGTGAACATGTTTGGACTCATAACAATTTATCACCTTAATAAATTAATATTAAAAAAAATAAAAGAAGGGTAGGTTTACACCAAAAATTTTGAAAATATCGTGTACAACATAATGTTCCTGTCAAAAATGACAAGAATATTAATGTGCAAGCCATGCTAATTTGCCAACATCACACACACATATAAGAGGACAAACTCAAGATTTCAAGTTAAAGGGAACTAGAGAATAAGAATAAGAATAATAATAATAACTCTAGATAGGTATCCAAATAGGCATCTATATAAACATCTCATTAAAATAATATAAATAACTCATTAGGCTATTTTATTTATTTTACCACCTCACTTTACAATACACCCAGCATCAAATATTCTATTTTTTTACCATTTCATTTAAAAATAATATAAACAACTCATTAAAATAATAAAGGGATAAATTTTTTTTGAGTTTTTTAATTAAAGGAAAAGAGATAATCTTACAAAAATGAAAAATATAATAAGTAAAAAGTAATAAGATTTGGGTTGGGTGCCTGAGTCCCCTTTGGATCCGCCCTTTGGATCCATATTTTCTAGAAAATATAAGACTTCCTATAATCCTATCCATATTTTAAGTACTTTTTTTTAAATTTATCCTAAAAAATTTTTGTTTTTATAATTTAAAAATAAAAATAAAAATCTAATTCTGATTTTTTCACATGAACCTGCATCAAATTCTTCATTTTTTTTTCAAAATTCTAATTATATATCATTCTTTTCCTTTCTTCATTATCGATTACATCGACTCATTGGCATCAATGATAACCACACAAACTCAAAGCCACCACCAATTGTCCTTGCCACCTAGCCAACCATTCATGCAAACCTAGAAATCCATAACCACCACCGCCACCCATGCAAAGTGGCAAACCCATAAACCCAAAACCACTCTCAACCACCATAAATTGCGGCCAAATCACTAACACCACCCCCCCCCCCCCCTCCCAAAAAAAAAAAAAAATCTTACCACATTTGAAACCCCACTTAACCAAACCAGAAACCCAAGCAATTCCTCAACAAAACCCCATCCCAAAATCCAAATAACTCCAACTTTGTCCATTAAAAAGCCATAAAGCCTATATTGGTCGAGCAACCATCATCCATGGCCCATATTTTTCATAACTAAAAGCTTCCACATTGACCTAGTCACAAACCTAAATCAAGCACCATTCTATGTTTTAGAGATGACTATATCTATGCACCATAGCTAGCTAGCAGTTGTTTTGGCTAACTACAAGATAGTCTAATGTTGGTTCCCTTTTTTGGGTTAATTAGCCAGCCCAACTTAGCTAAATTAATCAGATGGCTAGTCTATTACTAACACTCTTATTTCAATTCCATCTCACTTAAGAAAAACTCCATGACAGTAATTCATGGAACATTTTTAGTCAAACAACCAATAACAATAAAACGGGCATGCCCCAAACACAACATGGATTCGTATTGGTTACGGCTAAATGGGTTCTTAGTCAAATTTCCGCTAATCCTAGTACTATTTTGCCTATACACGCTTAGTTTTACATGACATGTAACCTACTTAGATTTTTAAAAGCAATCAACCGGGTCGGGTTTTCATGATGAAAACCCGACATCTGACAAATCTTGGCAAGTCTTGTTTAGTGAAACTCATTGGTGACTACTGACTACAAGTGAATTCAAAGCTCACCAATTTAGCTAAATTAGCCAGATGGATAATCTATTACTAATGCGCTTAGTTCAATTCTATATTACCTCAAAAAAACTCAATTGCAGTAATTCATAGTACATTGATTCATTGAACTGCGATCATTATTTTATTTTATTGTTTTGGTAAGTGAGACTGAAAACTTATTTAGCTTATTTAGCTGAAAACTCAATTGTAGTAATTGGGAAACAACTTATTTAGCTAAAATTGAAAATTTTTTGCTAAAAGTACTGTAAATAAAACTAAGTTAACTAAAATAATATTGTAGGACTCATAAATAGTACCAAAAAGTGCAATGAGACACATAAATAGTAGCAAAAATAAACTAAATAGTAAAAGAAATTGTCTAATATAAGTTTATCCCTAACGCAACCAAAGCAAACGACCAATAACAAACAATAAAAAAGGTACGCCCCAACTTCAACTGAATAATGTAACAGATACAAGCTATTTTATAACATTTTTACAACCTATTGTAGTGGCCAATTTCTTACTGGTTTTCATTTGGGCCTACCACTAATATCATTTTTCATTTACTAATAATCACTTACTACATCAGTAGCTTGTAATTTTTTTTGTAAAAAAAATTGTATCTCTAGCATTTTTCAATTCAACTTGGTTTTGTCTTATATCCTATTATTGTGTGAAATGGTTACTACTAAATGGGGACTTAGTCGGATTTTCATTTATCTTAATACTATTTTTGACTAAGCACGCTTAATAGACGAATTTTGATGGGATGTGATGCATTTTTTAAAAAATATTAAAAGACAACACAGTATGCTAAAACTCATATATATATATATATATATATATATAATCAAGTCTTTTACTTTTTATTGATCTCTCCGGAGTTTGCCACATCATTATTATTATTTTTTAAATAAAATTATTTTTGTTTAGTTCAAACTTAACAAGAAGTGAAACTCTATCTCTCTAACAAGTTCAACTTAAACTCAAACTCAAACATTGATAATTTATCTCCAAAATTGTGAAGTTAATCATGAACACTATAAAAACAAAGCAAACTCAAACTCAAACATTGATATATATATATATATATATTTTTTTTTTTTTTTTTTTTTTAAATCGAGTAGAGGTATGAGTTCTTCTCCTTTACTTTGTTTTAAAAAAAAAATTATTTTATGGTTTTTCATGTATTTTTTTAAAAAGTAAATTTCATACATGAACCACCAAACTCTCTTCAACCATTTTTTACACAATAAAAAGCTTGGAATAATTGAAATTTAATGTTGTCACTGCTCGCATATGTCTTTGTTTCACCTCATGATATGAAAACATGTTAATTTCTTGGACAGAAAGTTTATATACGATATATTAAGAGAAGGTATGACTTTCATTATTTCAACATGTGCTCCTGCTCAACATTTTTTAGCGAGGACCACATACTAATAAGATTCGTTTAAAGTTTAGACCCATTAAAATTTAAAACTTATTGCTTTATGAGTTTGTGTACTTTATATATATATATATATATATATATATATATATATTTCTCTTTTGAATAGTCATATATTTTTTGAATTGTTTCAATAACTTATTCTATAATTATAATTTGTAGGTTCTGAATCTTTTAATTCCTTTCAATAATTATAGCTATGAATTATTCTTTTGAATGTAACTCATCTTTCTCTTATATTTCTCTATTGTTTAGTCATATATATTTTGTTTTGTTTCAATAATTTATAAGCAGTGAATCATCCGATTCTTTAATATTTTTTGGTCCTTTAGAAATTTTAATATCTGAATTTTTGAGTTATTTTTTTGCAAAGACTAAACTATCCGACAAATTTTTTGTAAGCTATTGCACGTTCAAGCAATGACTTCATCAAATTGTAACACAAATTGAAGTCATACAAGAACAAATCATGCAATGGTGTAGTTTCTTAATCAATTTAAGATTTTATAAAATTATTTTAGTCTACCTCACAAATAGGTAGGTTCTTGTGCATAGCATGGGTTAATAACCAGTGTAAATATATAATTTTATCCTAATTGGCCTTATCCTTTCACTTCAATCTTTTATTATTATTTTACTAGGATGGAAAATTTATTGAAGCAACAACAAAACCTTTACGAGAACTAGAAGCTTTTTATATTCAAAGAGTCCAGTAGTAATTCTTTGTAATGGTATCTTTGTAGTGCCTCACGTATTGAAAAATGTTTCTCTCCAAACTAGAACGCCTCCTATATCTTTTTATTAGATGTAAATTTTTAAAATCTAACCGTTTGAATGTATGTTTTTATTATATTCTCTATGTTTGCAAAATTTCATGAAGATCAAAAATCAATAGCTATGTTATCAATGACATGTTTAAATTTCAAGTTTTTGTGATAAAAAAATTATGCACGAAAAATAAGTTTATTGATCAAATAATAAACAACATCCGATTTGAACGAAATTTGACATGTTTTTTAAGAGCATAAAGAAAATGTAATCTAATAGATAGATTTTCAAAATTCACATTCAATAAAAAAAAAATATAAGACAATTTTAGAGGGTCTCTCTCAAAACTAATTTGGATAAAAACCTTGTCCCCATATATATATATATATATATATATATATATGAAAAGACCTATTTATTAATGGCTTCCCAAATGAATTTTTTTCCTACAAAAAAAGACATTTTTTGGGTTAAAAAAGCTGTTCAGATTTTGTTGAGCACCTAGGCACGCTTTGGATCCACGTTTGCTGCGTTTTAAGTTTCTGAATTTTCCCTTTTTTTCTTTTTTTTTTTTTTTTTTTTCACGCCTTTTCCCCCAACAAGCGGTACTGTTCATGTACGGTACATGAACAATGGTCGCAACTTTTGACCGGTCTTCCGTGAATAGTGCATCCGTGCACTGTTCACGGACCCACAAATTTCATTTTTTATCAATTTGTTCATTAAAAATGGGTCCCACAAAGACTATTCACACATTTAAAAATTATTTTGCTACAAGAGTGTTTTTCGGTTTTCGATTTTAAAGAAAATAAGTTCTATCCAAACAGACCCCTAATCATTTGGAAATAAATAATTAAGATCCGACTATCCCATATTCCCATTCAACTTCTAATTTGGCATTGGCATATGCCTAGAGCACTTGCAGCAGTGGAGCTAAATAGCTATATTGCTATTTTAGCTCCACCAAAACACCAAAAAGAGCATGTAGCAATGGAGCTATGCTTATAATTTTTAGCTTATAGTCGAGAGCTAAACAAAAAAAACAATTTTTTACTCCTCACCAAGGTTAAAATATTATTATTTTTTCTTTCTTTTAATCATCTCAATTGCAAATGAGTCTGACTTCCCTTCTTTCTTCCTCCACTTTCCTCATCTTCTCTCTTCTTCCTCCACCACCAGCCCGATCTCACAGCCCCGCTCCGACCCATCCCCGGTGTCGACCCATCTCGCCGATCTCCCCACCCATTCCGCCAACAAACCCATCTCGCCAATCGGACCCACTTCTCTTCCGCCGATCAAACCAAGCCAACCCAAGCCCCAAGCCACCAATCCATGCCTCCGACCAGTCCTCCATCTCAACGCTCATCCAACGCCGACAAACCTAGGTTTCTTTGGATTTCGTGGGTTTCATTCGTCGATCCAAGCTCTGGGTTTCATCATTGAAGTCACACGCCTTCCTCCGCCCATTGCTTTGGTTTTCCGTCAATCCAAGCTTTGGTTTTTTTTTTTTTTTTTTTGCATTGCGTGAATTTGATTGCCGTGGTGTGGGTGTTGCCTAGTGGGTCAGGTGGGTGTGGGCTTGGTTGATTTTTTTTTCTTTGTTATGGACTGTGGTGGTGGTTGTAGTTGTGATTGATGTTTATTGTGGAGTATATATTGTTTTATTGTAGTAGATGTTAGAATAATGTGGCCTAACATAATATGTATGATGCCTCTATTATTAACAAATAAATATTCAGTCTCTTGTGAAATTATGCAATATTTTTATGATGTAAGATATTGATATATTGAAATAGGTCTACTTGATTTAGTAGACTAAGATTATGAATGCATTCATTGTAGTCCTTGACTTGACCATATCCATCATGATGTAGCCTATTCTGATAGGTACATTGTTGGACCATGATGGAAGGGAGGTGCAAGTTAAAATTGCTCGACTATGGAAGACAATAAGGGCTAGTCTTTCGATGGTTAGTGCATAATAATCTCGGAAGTCCTTCCATAATGAGATTCATGCACGTTGAGTGTTGGCTTTAATAAATCTATCGTGTCAATACCCAAGAACTTGAACTCCTATTAAAGATGTTGTTATTATAGTAGTTCTGATATGAACGATAGATGAATCCATGTATTAGCATGGAGTTACAAAAGTAATAACACATTAATAAACTTCTTCATTAATGAATCTAATTAATAAAGTTGTTTATTAACAAATGTAACATTTTCATACATGAAGTGTTATTACGATAGGAAGGATTTTATGGCTGGTCATGTCCTTTCGAATATTATAAATATTGTCAAGGCCACACTTGCAAGGGGGTGTGAAAGAGAAAATAAAGCTCTTATTAATCCCGACCACCGGGAGAGCATCCCGATTGCTTGTGAGGTCCTTGAATAACATAATCTAGTATGTAAATTTCTCACATCTTATTGTTGATTTTATTACATATGCACATGATATAATTGTTAATTGATACATGTATTATATTTGTTTCTCTTGAATTATTACTTTTTAAGTATAATTCCAACAGTAGATATATTATTTTATTGTGATGTTTATATTATTTTATTGTGTTGAAAGCTAAAATAGATCTACTGCTGTAACATGTGTGTAGGTAAAATAAATAAAGTAATTTTTTGTAGAGCTAAATTCCTAAATTTTTATCTCCACTACTGTTGATGCTCTAGCATTAGCATTCAATGTGCTAAAAAAATGCTAAGCATACTAAAAACCTATATTTTTATTACGCCATTTAACAATATACTCTATATTTTTTATATTTTATTCTAGCATACAACACATTAAAATAACATGAAAAATAACTCCTACCGTATATTTATAAATAATTAAAAAAATAAAAACCAACACTAACACTACCCCGAAAACCCACCAAGATCGCCCCACAAAACAACCATCCATAATCCCAGAAAACCACCCATAAACCTAGTAAAATCACCATCCACCATCTTCATTGCCCACAAATCAAAATCACTGATTCACAAACCACCCATGGCCCACAATGTTGATCCACCATCATCATCATTAGCATTAATTGAGAGAGAGAGAGAGAGAGAGGGAGAGAAGAGAGAGGTGTGAGCGAGAGGAGAGAAAAATGAATTAAAAAAATAACATTGCTACAATGATTTGCTACTAGTAGCATATTCCTATAGCAATGTTAAAAACTATTTGACAAATTTTTTCTCAAGTAGCAAATAAAATGGAGGGGCTTTTTTTTTTTTTTTAATTATTTTTTTTCCTCTCTTTCTTTGGTGTGCTAAAATAGCAATTTGGATGTTTTAGCACACAATGCTAGAGATAACTTCTTGAATAAACAACATTTATGATGTGTCATAAATGCGTAATGCCGTAATGAATGCTTGCCTAGCATAAAATAATACATTTGTATCGGTGTAAGTGCCATAAAAATGGGATATGTTTTTTCTCCTGAAGTAGAGAGTGAAACGTTACTTTAATAATAAGGGTCATTCTCCTGTACCCCCTATTTGTTTTGGGGGGTACGGTACCCTCCCTAATCCTAACCATTAATTTTTCATTGTTTCAATCCTGGCCTTTCATTTAATTTTAATGGAAACCTCATTATTGGTAAAGTAGGTCGGTGTATATAAACTAAAAAAAATTAAGATGGTTCCTATCTCAACCTTTTCTCTTTCTCTTGCGTTCTCTTCTTGTTCCTCCTCCTGTTCTCCAATTCTTTCTTCTTCCTCTCTCAGATTTTGCTCTTGCGTTCACTCCACTCCCTTATATTCATGGTCACATTATATTCTGTTTTTCTATCATTCTAGGTATGATAGAAAAAGCTACAAAATTTTACAAAGGTTTCCGATCCGCAAATCGTCAGCGGCTTTGAAGATAGAGATAGGTTGTTGCAGGTAATTCATCTCTACAATACGATTCTATCGTTTCTTGCCCTGTTGAGTGAGGAGAAATCATAGGACCTGAGATCAAGCAGTGATTTTCATGGCAAAAAAATCGTTCTTCAAGAAAACAAATCAATATCCAGCAGAAGAAATTTCCGACTCTAACCATCCTCAGGTTGGTATTTCTTAGTCTAGATCCCTACCTCTAGATTGGCAAAATATGGGTTCTTTAATTCTTTGTAGGTCATGTATCTGTTTGGGGAAAAATTTTCTTTGGTTTTTTCAATTCAATTAATAAAAGAAATTTATGCCATGTAATTGATATTTGACATGCCATAAGGTTCTTTTCCTCTCTTTCTTCTTTTGATTTTCTTGGATTTTATGATGTGAGAAGATAATGTTGAATTGTGATTGAGTTAGTAAATAGGATTCAGGATGGAGAAATTTTTGCATTTAAAGTTTGGGTTTTTTTATTTTTTTTATAAGAGTGCTTATGCATATACATGTTTGTAAAAATGCCGAAAGGGCTTTTGTTTATTTATTTAATATATTTTTTTCCTCTATGCATAATGTTTCCTTTCCTTAGTTATTTAATAGGCCATTGTAATGTTTTTGATGTGTTTGGATTCGGTTGGCTTCTTGTCATGGCAATAGCTATGCTTTGCCATGCTTAGGTGAGCTTTGCATTTGAGCCTCGAAGATAATGTCTTAATTCTTCCGAAAAAGAAAGAAAATCATGTCTAGTATTCTATGTTAACGATTTACTCGTGTTCTTAGTGTTTTTAAGAAATAGCCTTTATTGGTCCAAAGGTCTACACGTGGAAACTATCATGATGACTATTATGATCATCATCATCATAGTTTCCATATGTAAACCTTTGAAAATGATAATAAATAGTCAAAATAAGAACTTATGGAACCTTGGTATGAAAGTAGTAATAATTCTAGAGAATTACAACATCTTTCTTCCATAAAAAAATAGAAACAAGCTGTCCTAACTCCTAATGTGATTACGATAATTCAGCAAAAAAAAAGAAGAAAAATTATGTTTTAATTCATAAAAGTAGAGAACTTAAATAGTTTGCATTTTTGCAATAAATATTATATTAATGGGTACAACAATGTTTGCATTGTAATTTTCATCTAGGACTTCAGAATATGAGGACAATTATGCAGAATGCAAAAGAACTCTTGAGGTTTATATCCATGAGATTTGCCTCTCATTAAATGGAAGTAATAGTTGCTCTGTTTGCCAATACAAATGTGACTTCTACACTAAATTGGTATCATGAATACTGTTGATATCAAAGACTAAAGTTCAATTGGCTTAAGAAATTTGTTGGTTTTAAGAAGGGTGCACTAGTTGGTTCACACAAGGGGAGTTGCCGTTTATACAATACATCTAGTACTAGTTTAGAAAGCTCTCTGTGTGTGCATGGTTGGTTTAGTCAAGTTTTTTGTGCACTAACTGTTAATAACTTCTTTATCCTGTTCATACTTTCGGAGAATAAGTTGCAATAAAAAAGCCAAATCAATCAGTAGAACAAGAAGAAGAAATCTCATCACAAGAAAATCTCCGGTTTCCGTAATCTGTGGCTCTACCTTCTTGTACTTTTTATGAGATTATTATAAATTCAACTACAATTAACTTGTTGATTTTGTTCTATTTTACTCTCTCCTTGTTCAAATGATTTTCACTTGTAAAGATGGTTTGTATGCCTACTTTGAGAGACAAGTTTGGTTGATACTTTTCAGATTCTTGATCGCTTTATCTAAACAGTTTGCTCCGGTAGTTCATCAAAAGTTCTCATCACATCTGCAGATTCACGAATTCGGGTTGTCGACGGTATTGATCCGGTTCACAAGTTTAAAGGTATAAATAAGATACATCAAATTTTGTCTTCATTTGTTGTTGTTACTTTTCATTTTTTATTATTTATTAACATGAAAATGCTTGATACATGAAATTTTTGTCTTAAATCTGGTTGACATAATTAATATCATTGTACCTCCAAAAGTTGATACCTTTCTTCATTTCCTGGAGTTCTCAATGGTACTTTCATTGTGCAAAGTGTTAAAAAATTGCTTTGAACTTAATGGCCCTGGTACTCCATGGCTAACTCTTAAATTTAGGCTGCAATAGTTCGACTTGCAACTATTAAAATATTGTAAATATTTGATCTTTAGGAAGGACAATGGTTAAGTCACTAATTTGAAGAGCAAGAACATATTGTTAAGCCACTTTGTGGATCACAAATTTTTTTACAAACCATTATAGTAGCCTTTTAGTTACAATACGCTAAACCCGTGACCTTTGGAAATATGGTGTAGCACAAATGTGCTTGACTTGGTGCTCTTTAGAGGCGTGTAGAACTTACCTATAAAAGAAACTACATAATAAATTAGTTGAACTTTTCGATAAAATTACTTATCAAAAAAATAAATAAACAAATTAGTTGGAAAAAAACTTGTCATCAAAAGGCATGAATCTTTGAGTTGGACCTTATCAAAAACTTATCAATATTTTGTTATAAATTTTAAGGACATTAATTTATTTTTAACTCTTGTGTTCCTTATGTGTTTATCACTTTAGTCATAATGTCTTTATTATATGCTTTATTTGATAAATTCCCCTTTGATATGCAGAAAACTACCAGAATTCTCTATGCAATGAGGTGTGCTCTTATGAACATCTCATTCTTCTAAGCGTTGATAGTTATACCATGTAAATGCAAGATACTTTAGTTACCACTTGAGCTGCAAATGGGACAATAAGAAATTCCTACAAGTTAGAAGTTGTCATGTTCAAAACTTAGGAATGAATAATCCGGACATGTAGACCAATTGCAAGATGCGATTGATTCTCTTTTTCAATTATTGCCATGATGGTATTCAAATATAGATGTGAAGAAACACATTGTAGTGGATTTCTTTGTAAATGAATTTTTTCCTTCTTATGATGAGCAAGTAGCGAGTAAGTGGAAGTCAAGATACTTATAATGGATTTCTTTGTAGTTCTTCAACTTCCTTTAGATACCTTTTTTTTTTTTTTTGAAAGCTTCCTTTAGATACTTTACAACAAGAGACCTGTTTGTAGTGCATGAAATTGGGTTGTATATCATTTCACGTTATCGTTATTATGAGGTAAAAACACTATATTTAGCTCCAAGTGCAAGTGGTGGTATGTTTTCTTTGGACCATCTATGGCATATACAAATAGAACTAATGAATTATTTATCCTTTCGTATATGAACTTGTGGAAAAAATGGTTTCATATAGCATTCAGATCAAGAGAGCAAAAATATTATAACACCCAAAATTTGCCAAATCAATGCAAAACATAAAATAAAATAAAATAAAAAATTACATCAGTTTATGTATCACTTGTGCAAAATATGAAATTTAAAATTTCAAAATATTTTAAAATAAATGGCTGAGAGGGGGTCATATGTGATGTTTGTTCTCTTGAATGACTTTCCAAGGCTAACTCAAGTATATGGCCGTGTGTTAACTACTTCCTAGTATTGTAGTTTTCAAGCTATAACAAGTTTTGTCCATGTTTAAAGATTGTTTTGAGAAAATTCTGCAGATACATAATGTCTTTCATTTCTACATAAGTTTATCACTAATACAATCATCACATAATGTCCTGTTTTTTTTTCCCCCTTTCCTTTGTTTTATTGCCCAATTTATTTTATTTAACTCATTGCTTCTTTTTATTCTCCTTAGAAAAATACAAAAGCATGTGCTTATAAAAACAAGTTATTGACAATTGGAGGACATTGAGATCTTGTGTGGGAGGAATAGATCTCCTAGAGTTGGTGCAAAATATATGGATGATGCAGTTGAAGCTATGATTGAGGAAGGAGAAAAGTGATGAATTCTCCTATTGCACAATAATACGTCAACATTTGGTATCAATAAGTTATGCAATTGAACCTTGCCAAAGAAAAAAAGAGTAGAAAATATCCACTTTGAAACAATTTTTTAGTTTGAGATTTTGAATGTTGTTAAAAAAATTAAAAAAAAAAAAAAAAAAAACCCATATATTTTGGGTACTCTCTCTCTCTCTAAAATATTTTAGTTGGCAAGAGTTGGCAAGACATTTTTTAGTTGGCTATGATAGAAGATATTTAATCATTATCTTGTCAATTGGTCTATCAATGGCTTCTTTGTTTTGAATTTTGTGTAAAAACATATATTTTGGATATTTTATCGTCTTTGTTGAAATAAAACCATTTAACTGTTAAGAACTTTGAAACAATTTTTTTAGTTTGAGATTTTAAATGTTGAGAAAAAACTCATGCATTTAGGTTCTCTTTTTATGTTGATATAGAACATTTTAGTTGCCAATAGTTGGCAAAAAAAAATTTAGTTGGCTATGATGACAGATTTTTAGTCATCATCTTGTCAATTGGATTATCAATGGCTTTTTTATTAGCTCACGTATTTATTAAAAAATGTTACTAAAATTAAAATGTAGAAGGTTTAAGAAAAATAATAATTGGAAAAAATATTTTATTGATTTTTAAATTCAAATCCAAATTCAAATTTAGGTATCCAAACAATAGAATTTCAAATCCGTCATTGTATAAAAAGACCCAAACAAGGAATTTTAAAATCAATGGATTTCAAATCAATGCTTTTAAATCCATTAATTTTAAAATCAACGAGTTTCAAATCAAGCAAATAGAGTAGTTGTATAAAATTTTTATTGTCATTTTGGTTTTGAAAATCACTGGCGGCTCTACTTGTATGTGAGGGTGGTCCTAGGACCACCCTCACTTGTCAAAAAAAAAAAAAAAAAATTATATATGCAAAAAAAAGTTTATATAAATAATTATTTTAAATTAATATGTTTTGGGACCACCTGACTTGAAAATATTGTATATATATACTTCAAAAAAATTATATTATTTACTAAATTAACCTATTTTGACCACTCTAATAAAAATGTTGAACACTTTTACTTGAGACTCATAAGAATTTGAGTTCAATAAATATATGAGTAATACTACATCCACAACATTTTCACAATAAATTTTATGTAATAAGCTATTACTAATTCTAATTTGGGTTCAATATTTTATGTGATGTTAGTATTGCCCAATGTGACAATGAAACCATCAAATGTGAGAAACAAAATAAGGAAACCACCAAATGTGATTAAAGTACAATCACATGTGATGTTGGTACTGCATAATTTAAGGATGGTATTATCAAATGTGAGAAAAAAATATGAGTACAACCGAATGTGGCAAAAATATGATCAAATGTGATGTTAGTACTTGTCCAATGTGACAATGGAACTTTCAAATGTGAGAAAAATAAAGGAACCACCGAATGTAACAAAAAGTACATACAGTCACATGTGATGTAAATAATGCCCAATGTGACAATAGAACTGTCAAATGTGAGGAAAATTTTAAGTACCATCGAATGTGAGAAATGTACGATCAAATGTGATGTTGGTACTATCCAATGGAACAATAGAACAGTCAAATGTGAGAAAAAAAATAAGGTAATCATCGAATGTGACAAAAGTACAGTCTCATGTAATGTTGGAACCGCACAATGTGAGAATGGAACCGTCAAATGTAAGAAAAAAGCAAGGGAATCACCAAATGTGAGAAAAGAATTGTCACATGAAATGTTGAAACTGCATAATGTGAGAATGAAACTGTCAAATGTGTGGAAAAAAAAGTAAGGAAACCACCAAATGTGATAAAAGAATTATCACATGTGATGTTAGAACTACACAATGTGAGGATGAAATCGTCAAATGTGAGAAAAATGTAAGGGAACCACCATATATGAGAAAAGAACTGTCACATGTGATGTTGAAACTGCACAATGTGAGGATGAAATCGTCAAATGTGAGAAAAAAGTAAGGGAACCACCCAATGTGACAAAAAAACTGTCACATGTGACAAAAGAACTGTAGATGCGATGTTGGTACTACTTAATATGATAATGAAACCATCAAATTTGTGGAAAAAAAAAACCACTATATGTGACGAAAGAACTCACAAATGTGATATTGGAACCGCATAATGTAATAATAAAACCGTCAAATGTGAGGAAAAAAAGTAAGGGAACCACCAAATGTGAGAAAAGAACTGTCAAATGTGATGTTGAAATTGAACAATGTGAGAATGAAACAGTCAAATGTGAGAAAAAAAGTAAGGGAACCACCAAATTGTCACATGTAATGTTGGAACTGCACAATGTGAGGATGAAATCGTCAAATGTGAGAAAAAAGTAAGGGAACCACCAAATGTGAAAAAGAACTCATCACATGTGATGTTGGAATTGCAAAATATAAAGATGGAACCGTTAAGTGTGAGAAAACAATAAAGGAACCACCTAATGTGACAAAAGAATTGTCACATGTGATGTTGGAATTACACAATCTGAGGATGGAACCGTCAAATGTGAAAAAAAAAAAAAAAAAAAAAAGTAAGGAAACCACTAAATGTGACAAAAGAACTGTTACATGTAATGTTGGAACTCCACAATGTGAGGACAAAACCGTCAAGTGTGAGAAAAAGTAAGGGAACCACCAAATGTGAGAAAAGAACTATCACATGTGATATTGAAACGCACAATGTGAAGATGAAACCGTTAAGTGTGAAAAAAAAGTAAGGGAACCACTTAATGTGACAAAAGAACTGTCATATGTGATGTTGGAATCGCACAATATGAGGATGGAACAGTCAAATGTGAGAAAAAAAAAAGTAAGGGAACCACCAAATGTGAGAAAAAAACTGTCACATGTGATGTTGGAACTGCACAATGTGAGGATGAAACCATCAAATGTGAGAAAAAAGTAAGGGAACCACCAAATGTGAGAAAAGAACTGTCATATGCGATGTTGAAACTGCACAATGTAAGGATAAAACCGTGAAGTGTGAGAAAAAAAGTAAGGGAACCACCCAATGTGAGAAAAAACTATCACATGTGATGTTGGAACCGCACAATGTGAGGATTGCACCACAAATGTGAGAAAAAAGTAAGGAAACCACCAAATATGAGAAAAGAACTGTCACATGTGATGTTGGAACTGCACAATGTGAGGATGGAACTATCAAGTGTGAGAAAAAGTAAAGGGAACCACCCGATATGACAAAAGAACTGCATCTCATATCCGATGTTGGAACCGCACAATGTGAGAATGGAATGGTTAAATGTGAGAAAAAAGTAAGAGAACCACCAAATGTGAGAAAAAAAAAAAAGTCATATGTGATGTTGGAACTCCACAATATGAGGATGAAATTGTTAAATGTGAGAAAAAGTAAGAGAACCACAAAATGTGAGAAAGGAACTATCACATGTGATGTTGGAACTGTACAAATGTGAGGATGAAACTGTCAAGTGTGAGAAAAAGTAAGGAAACCACCCAAGATGACAAAAGAACTGTCATATGTGATGTTGGAATCGCACAATGTGAGGATGGAACTGTCAAAATGTGAGAAAAAAAAAGTAAGGAAACCACCAAATGTGAAAAAAAACGGTCACATGTGATGTTGGAACTGCACAATGTGAGGATGGAACCATCATATATGAGAAAAAAGTAAGGGAACCACCAAATGTGAGAAAAGAACCATCACATGTGAGGTTGGAACTGCACAATGTGATGATGAAACTGTCAAATGTGAGAAAAAAGTAAGGAAACCACCAAATGTGAGAAAAAAACTATTACATATGATATTGGAACCGCACAATCTGAGGATGGAACCGTCAAATGTGAGAAAAAGTAACCCGATGTAACAAGTTACCTACTAGTGGGTACCATACCCCCCTTTTTTTTGGGGGGGTACCGTAGAATTACTCTAATAATAATGTTAACGAATGTCCTATGTTAACGAATGTCCTAAGGACATTAATTTAGGAACTATTTTTAAAAATATTTTATGACAAAATGATAAAATAATTAAGATATGTTTAGTAACTGTTTTTTTTTTTTTTTTTTTCCTGTTTTCAAAAACAATTTTCTATTTTTGAAACTAAAAAATTTGTTTGGCAACTCAAAATAGACAGAAAATAAAAACTGTTTTCAAAACTTAATTTGTGAAGGAAATTAAAAACATGCAAAATGCTGTTTTTAGTTTTTAATTTTCAAAAATCAATGAAAACATATATTTAATTTAATGAATCTGTCTCATTTAATGAGTTAGCATTAGAGTTCAAATCCTACTAACAACATATTTTAGTATTTTTTTATTTTTTTCTTCAAAAAACTATCTTTTTAATTTTAGTTAACCAAATATGTTTTTGATTTTAAAAATATAAGAAGATTATTTTTTCATTATATTCCAAAAACAAAAATCATTACCAAACATAACTTTAATTTTGTTGATAACTTTTTATATTTCTCCTAAAAATAGTATCAAAATTTTCTTAGTTTGGTTTACAAACAATTGCTTTATAGAAACCTATTAACATATCCTGAGACCTTGGTTTAAGGTCACTCATGAAAAGTTTTGAAGGGACATTTAATTTTATTGATAAATTTTTATATTTCCTCTAAAAATACTATCAAAACTTTGATTTACAAACAATTGTCTTAGGTAAACCTATTAAGATATCCTGAGGCCTAGTTTAAAGTCACTCACGAAAAGTTTTGAAGGGACAATTATTAAGTGATAAAAAAATTATAAATATGATGGAAAAGGAATACCTAACCTACATGTTTAACGGGAAAGGCCAGCTTTCATGAAGTCACAGGCCCCCCAAGTGCAGGTGTCTCGTTGTCATTACGGCAAGGGCACAGATTGTTTCTGTTCCAACCCAAATATACAGTATATATTTTTACAACCAATCCATCATTCATTCAATCAAAAACCTCAGCTCAAACGTGGTTTACAAGCAAATGTAACCATTGGCACTGTCTGGTCAAAACCACCCCATTAATTATTCACCAAAAAAGTTCCTAGCATTTCCTATTTGAGTGTCAGCTTTTTATACATGGCGTCATGGCCTCTCTTAAGAGCACGTGGAAAGGCTTCCCTTGAGGAAGGTCTCTCATAAAAGCTCTGGTGGGTTTTAGAGGGGATTGAGAAGAGAATTGGAGTAGTAGCTAGTTTTAGGAGTGTGGGCAGAGCTATGGGACAGAATGTTGTGTTTTGGGCCTTTTGGGTCTTCCCCAAGTTTCAAATTCTGTTTTTGTTTAATTTTGTTATCAAAGTGTCCAATTATATTGTGAGAGCAATTAATGTGGTTTGGTGAAGTTTCTGATCAGAAAGATGTTGATGTTTCAAAGTATTTTTGCTGTATATATCCGAGGTACTACCATAGTTAATGTCACTAAAACCTCTCTCTCTCAGCCATTCCTTTTCTTTATCTCTAATATAATTCCCCCATTCCTTTTGCTCTCTCTCTCCCTATATCACTAGTCGCTTTTCAAGTATTCAATCTTCTTGTCCTGTGTTGTGGGTCTCTTGTATATCTGTCTTTGTGTTCTTTTTTTTGGGTTGTCTGTAATTCCAGAATTTTATCCCATTATTCAAACATTGTTTGCAATGAGATTAGCTGAGTTCATTGTTCTTCTATGTCTTTTTTCATTAGCTTTTGTGGGCTCTGATGCAGTGGTAAGGATGACAATGCTCACTGCTACCAATGGTGCTAAGGAAAGGAAGAGCTCAAATGAGACATTAGAAGCAGTCAACAGGTGCAACTCCAAGAGACTCCATTTTCGCTCAGAGAAACTCTCTAACTCTGAGAAGTATAATCACATTAACACTACAGAAGACAGCAAAAGAGTGGTGCCCACTGGTCCAAATCCCCTACACAACAGGAAGAAGTGAAGAGCCTACTGAGCAAGAGCTTGAAGTTTTCTAAAAAATGATGCAGTGTTTCTCAGTGTAATGTTATTGAGAAGAAAGTATAGATTTTCTTTTACTTCTTTTTATAATACACCTTTTTGATGTTTTGGTCTTTTTCCTTTCTGTTCCTACCCTTTTTTTTTTTTTTTTTTTTTGAGAAAAACTGTTCCTACCCATTTGATTATGTATAAAGGGTTCTGAATTTCTATTCTCATGTTCCTGAACTATTATTACTATGCAAAAGGCTTAGTTACGGAAATATGAAATAAAGTAAAAAAAAAAAAAAAACGCATGACTAACTTGGATTATAATTTTTTTTACAAAACTTGAATATTATAAAAAAAATATCATCTTGTTTATTTTTACTATTTTACGATAAGGGTTTGTGAAAATATTGTAGCAAAATAATTTTTAAATGTATGAATAGTACCGTGAGACCTAATTTTAAAATTGTTTTTGTTGAAAAAAGTATTTGTAGGTCCCGTAAATAATATATAGGACCAACTAAAAAAAGCACTCGTTGGGAAACGCGCAAAACACACTTCCCAAACTCACACTAATATTCAAAATTCTCACCGAAATGTCCACATTTAATTTTAAAACCTAAATATGGATGTAAAAAGAACTTTAGTGTAAAAGAATTATTGCCTTAAAAAAAAAAAAAAAAAAAAAAGCCTAGAGCATCCATATTGGTAGAGTCAAAAATTTAGTAATTTGGTACCACAAAAAGCTAATTTATTTATTTTACTACTTCATTTTATAAAATACTAAATATTAGTGGTTTTATTTTAGTTTTTAACACAATAAAATAATATAAACAATACAAAAATAATATATTCATTACAATAAACAATAACCATCACCACCAACATAATAAAATAATATTATTTTTTTGTCTTTCCCTTCACCATTACAACATGCTTTTTAGTATTAGTGGTGCTAAAAATAGCAATATTGAATTTTTAGCCTCACCAATACTAATGCTAAACCTACTGTTGTCTTTATAATAATAATAATAATAATAATTGGTTTAGAAATCCCTTCAAAGTTTTTATATAAATTCCTTATCAATTTTATATATTGTTTTTTTTTTTTTTTCTCTATATATCGCAGGGATCCAAATATCGGATTATACTTGCCACCGTAGCGTGTTAGATTAAAACTATATTAAAATACCAGATTGTCCGCTTCATAGGATAGCTCGATTAAATAAGTGTTTTGTATGGGAGTGTGTAGACTAGTCTAGTGTTTACTAGGTGGGCTATATTACTGACTAAGTGACTATGAGTACCCTCAATTATAATTGACTAGTTTTTTTGGATATAGTGCAGAATTGTCTAGTGTTTCCTCTAATCAATGATAAATGGTATTAGAACCAACTTAATAACCGGTGCTGTTATAGGAGAACTACAGTGAGAGAGATTGTGATACCCGAATTATATAGATTGGATTGAATAAGTGTGTGCTGTGAGTGCGTGTACTATATATAAATCCTACATGAGATATTTACTACTTCAAACTTGGTTATATAAGTAAATACAAGATGACCAAATATAATTTGACTATGTTGCTGTTTTATTATGTATATATTTAGTTTCACTATAAATCTATTGTATTTATGTATATTTATGATGTGAGGAATTATTTTTTTTATAAATATAAAAATTATTTTTATTATTATTATCATTTTTTTTGAAGAAAAGTTTAAGATTATTATTAACATTGTTGTTGTTGTTGTTAACTTGTTATATTTTGTGTATTTAGTTTTACAATTGTAGGTTTCAATTAGTTCAACCAGTAAAATCTCTTATCCTTAAAAAATAGATCTATAGTTTGATCCCTATTTACACCAAAAAACCAATTAGTGTATTGGTCCGACGATAAAAACCAATTATTAAGAAGAAAAAAAATCTTTAATTTTTAGGACAAGAACTTCAAATCGAAAAACAATCCTTAAATTGGTTTGTATTTGATGCATGAATTGGGATCCAAACATTTTATTTATAGACAAATCAAAATGATCACCAAACAAATTTTGAAACATTGGTTCCAACTTCCAAGCTACTCCTCACATTTTTCATTTCTCTTATATTGTTGCCCTTGGGTTCACATATGAATCATTTGATACATGAACATTGGAAAATAAGGAGGAACTCCTGAAAGAGAATTGAAAAAAAAATGGTGATAAAAATTTATTTATTTATACTAGAAAATGGTGATTCATAAGGATAAGGAAGTCCAAGCTGCTCCTTTACCAGTATGAATTTGACATGTTTTCCTGATTAAGAAAACGGCATTGAATATGGGTCAGAAGAGAATTTAAGTGTGGCTCTTTAGCTACCTGAACGTGCCAGATTGCCTTGAATTCGAAACACCAACCTTTTTTTTTTACTTTATTTATTTCTTTTGATTTTCACTTTGCTACAGCACAACTCGTGTGTTGTTTGTTTGTCATCAGGAAAAAGCTACTTTTTCCACATAAGTCTCTTTGCTTTTGCATCGTTATTATGAAATCCCCGTCCGATGCTACTTAAATTAGGTCGTGTCCCTCTCAAGAAAACAAAGCAAGAGAAGTGTAAGTGCTTGGTGCAGAGAGAAAATAAGATCAAGGTGGACAGGGAGGGAGATTTTGGATTTCGTGTACGGATTTTGTTGAAGACCCATTTGGAGGAAGAGAGAGAGATAGAATGATTTGGCTATAATTGTCTTGTCACTGCTGGTTTTAATGGCTCACCAATGCAGTTGTGTTTTGAATTTATGATATTCAAAACCCCATGGTTCACTTGGGAAAAAACCATATACCTCATGCTTATTAATTCATAAGGATCTCTTGTATTTTTAGGTCTGGGTTCAATTAATAGGGTGTCACTATAGTTACGGGTAGTTGGAAAACATCAACTTAAGTCACTTTTGTCTATTTTTCGTTTATAAAAAATGTATAATACTTATAAATCATAATAAAATGAAATGATTTGATTGCTTGAGTCACCATCCCCCCACCCCTCTCGCTTAATTTTTCTAGTTCGTTCTGATTCTGCATGTGTAATTTATTTACACTCTATTTTAATTCTGCTTGTGTAATTTTATTTACATTCTATTTTAAGTACAATTGAACTTTTGTCCAACTCAAGTTGTTTTTAATTCTAGTAAAGACATAACAATACCAAATCCACATCATCGATGACCATCAGTAATGGAACTACAATTTGAGTTCAGGGAAGCAAAATTTATAATTTTCACATATACAGGAATATTTTAATGTAAAAAAAAAAAAAAAAAAAAAACCCACAAAAGAATAGAATATGCATTGTATTACTTTTGGATTTTAACAGTAATATTCTTTTTTGACGTCCCTTTTTTTTTTTTTCATTTTGATTAAAAAACCTTCTTTGTTTCTTTTATTCATAATATCATTTTCAATTTATAAGCTTTGAACTTAAAAGGCATTGATATAAGACAAATATTTCCTTTCTATTGTTTTTATGAATTTGGACCACCAAGATCAAAAGGAAACAAACACACAAAAAGCAAAGAAAAAAAGGAAATTAAATATTCAGATTACAAGATCAAAGAAAAGGTAAATTTTAACTGGTTAAAAAAATATATTTCAAATACTTTCTTCATTTGGCACAAAGTTGTGTAAATATAATACGATCTAAAAATAAAAATGAGTTAGAGCACTAGCATAAGACATTCTAAAAAAATGTTATTTTGACATATCAAAAAGTTATTTTATCTATTTGAACACATCATTTTACAACAAGGACAGACCCAAGGTGGCCCAGGCCCCCTTAGCCCAATTTTTTTTTACTTATTATATTTTTTATTTTTGTAGTTGGGACCCCTCTTCCAAAACCTTAGGTCCCTTTCCTCTCCAATCAGCCTAGCCAACCTAACCCAACTAGCAACTATCCAACCCAAAAACTTAACAAAAACAATAAAAAAAAAATATTCACAATGGTGATTGTATTTTGGTTAAAAAAAAAAAAAAAACCACCAAAAATCATGTATTATTGGAGAAGCTAAAGTTAAAATTTTGCAACTACAGAAACTAGTATAAATACTAGTTGATCTGTAGTAAGTTATTAAAAATAACATACAATATTTTCTTAACATTATCTCTCTCCCTTCAATTAAAAAACTCAAATTATCTCTCTTCCTTTATTATTTTAATAAGTTATTTATATTATTTTAAATGAAGTGGTAAAAAAATTGAACATTTGATGTTGGGTATATTATAAAATGAGATGGTAAAATAGATAAAGTAGCTTTTTGAGGTGCTAAAAGCTAAATTTTTTTAGCACCACTAATGTGAATGCTCTAACTTAAAAAAAAAAAAATCCTAACTAGCCTAGTATTAAAAAATAATATTATTTTGTGCTTTTTTGTTTTTGTTGGTAGATGATTGCATTTTAATGTAGTAAGAAACAATGATTTTGTGTATTTATAATTTGTAAATACTATTGTGGGGCCTGAAATTTGGAATCCCGCCCACTTCACATTAAAGACCCAAAACCCAAGCCGAGGAGCCCTACTGCCGAGGAGGTATGAGGAGAACCCCTTGATGGCCCAAGAATATAGCCGAGGACAACCTCACGCTCAACGCCTCACAAAACGTCTGAAGAAAAGAACAAACTCAATACAAGAGCAAGACAAGCTAGAAAGCCGCCAACACCATAACGTGGAGCCCAAAGACTGACAAGCCCATACCCTATACCATGCTATCCAGCTTTTCCCAACCACTCTGACGTGAAGATTGATAGGACGAGTAATTGCCCCAAACCAGGAGAAACCGACACGTAGATGAAGAAGGGGAATTGAATACTAGTATAAAAGGGAAAAGAGAGCTAAAAAGATGGGGACCCCTGGAGAAAGAAGGAAGAAAAAGGAGGAATGGTGAGAATGTAATGCTCCTCGGACTAATTCCGAGGAGTCAAACTTTTCAAACTACATTGATGCAAGGCTCTGCTATACAGATCCGACTCATCTTTGTATGATCGCTCATGAAACCGGGACCAGACCGAAACCCAGCGCCCAAAGGCAGGCCTTTCCAAACCCACTCTCTACAAATCATATTGTTCGGGCCCTTTACACACGAGTCCAACGTCATCCTTGGGTCGTTAAAAATCGTGTCCCTACAACTATATATATGGATGCGAATTTAGATTGTATTTAATTTTTTTGCTTATATTTCGGCCCCCTCTAGGTTGAAATCTTGGATTAAATCCTTACTTTACAATACATTCTACATCATATATTCTATCATTTTACCATTTTATTTAAATATTTTTCTTTATTCTTTTTAATTAAGAAAGATATTTTGTATGGAAGAGAGAAATATTTTGTATGGAAAAGAGAGAACGTTTGAATTTAAAAAAAAAAAAAAAAAAAAAACAAATAGCACATCTCCTAGTACAGTTTTATTGTTAGAACATTACCGAAAAGACATAAATTGGTTCCCAAGCCCAAGTAAAAGGATCTGAGCCCAAAGAGTCCAATACAATGAATTTGCAGAGAGTGATTTAAAAAAATAGGCTCTAATGAGTTGGGTGACAATTATAATGGATCCGGATCACTATAAAGTAAAGATAGACTGATTTTATTTAAAGAAAATCGTCATCGGCACAATCCAAGAAGATTAATTCTTGTATATATTTTTTGAAGTTGGTTACAAGCACAATTCATGTTATTACAATGTTTTTCTCTTAATTCTTCGATCGCCTTCCGTCTGGGTCTCCTTTCTATTTTATACTCTCTTCCTTCTTTTATCTTCACCCTTCACGTGTACATTAGATTGCTAGTGTTGATCCTTGTCCCATCAGCACATTCTTGAAATCTTTGGGAGTAGCAGTAAGGCTAAAAAGTACTGTTCAGATATCACTTCCTTATTAATGCAACCAGAGAGTTAACTACAAAGCATTCAATGCGGTGATAGTAACTTTCTCTTAGATATTTCACAGCTCCCATTTGTCCTGTACGTTCATAATGCATATCTTTATCAATAGAATTTCCTGGAATGTAGTGTTGATCCTTATCCCATCAGCACATTCCTGAAATCTTTGGAAGTAGTTGTAAGGATAAAAAGTACTGTTCAGATATCACTTCCTTATTAATGCAACTAGAGAGTTAGCTACAAAGCATTCAATGCGGTGGTAGTAGTTTTCTCTTAGATATTTCACAGCTCCCATTTGTCCCGTATGTTCATAATACATATCTTTATCAATAGAATTTCCTGGAATGTTACTCCGGATGACAAAACACAACTTTTGATCTCTGCTTCGTTTAGCCGAGGAGATACTCCTCCTCGGCTTACCCCCTCCAGCCTTCTTATTCGTAACTTACTTGTGGAGTTTTGAGTCTTACATCTTCATTATTGTTTATCCGTCCTCGGACTACTAGGCGTCCTCAGACAAGGCCCAAGGCTCAACATATATTCTTGGGCCCCTTATCCTTACAATTACTTTTGCAAATAAATTTGACATTTAACACATCTCATGAAGGTAAATTTTTTTTTTTTTTTTTTTTTATTTATTAGCGCTCTTAGTTGATCAAGCCGCACAACAAATATTGATCCAAAGTGCGACATGAAAAAAATATCTTATGTGATGGTCTCATAAGTGACAAACTCACAGTATGTATAGATCTCACATATTTTTTTTTTACTTATAAAAAAAAATAGAAAAAAGAAAGAAAGAAAACTTACAAATGTTTTGAGAGGATGATCTTATAAAACTTTCTTACAAGATACACTGTATCTCCGATCAGTTTTGTCATTTGTATTGGAGAAACAATCGATCATTAACTCCGTGCAAAATAACAAATTATGCCGACCGTTGCACACAATCGCTACTGTCGTAATGATATATGTAATAATGTCAAGACGATTGCCATAAGTGCTACCACTCTTTGAGCACTATAGATAAGTACATGATGGGTAATTATTGAGTACTCTCGGAGTATTATAAATGTGTACTCCTCCTTCTTACATAACTATGAGTCCCACCATTCAATAACTTTCCGTTCATGACATCGATAATAAATTAAAGTTATAAAGACTTTATTTAATTAGTAATTATGAAGTACTTGGAATGCTTCAAATTCACCTTTTTTTTTTTTTTTTTAGTTTGGTATCAGTAAAGTGTAGTGCATTAATGTAGAGTGGTTAGAACTGTCTTGAAAGAAAAGTAAGAGGATTTATTGGCATTGTAAAAATATTAGAGGCATTTTTTGGTTCTCTAGGAGGAAGAGGGAATTATTTGTACGTGATTTTACTTGTGTGAACATTTATCTTTTTTAGGTAGTTTTGAAATCTTAATACCTAAATCCTAGCCCCAAATAAATCCTACCCCAAATCTTAATACATTGATTATTATTATTATTATTATTAACTTTTTTTTTTTTTATACAAGATAGAATTTGTACTCTATCTTAATTTGAGTGTATATATATGTGAAACTCCCTCCTAGAGACTTAACATCTGTCTCTTACCCCCCACACTCCATAAGTCTTGTGGGGCCAGAGAATTCGCGGCCCAGGCCCACTCTACATTAGGGCTCGGGGCCCAAGCCGAGGAGAGTCATTGCCGAGGACGACCTCATGCTTGGCATCTCACGAAATGCCTGAAGAAATGGGCAAACCGAGTGTAGGGGCGGGGTAAGGGAAAAAGATGTCAACATCATAATACAAAACCCTGTATCCGACAAGCCCATACTCTAAACCATGCCTTTTAACTTTCCCAACGACCCCAAACCACTCTAGGTATGGGTTGACATGACAGGTCTGCACCCAGAAAGTAAAACTTACATGTGGACTCTAAAGGGGAAAACGAATACTAGTATAAAAGGACAAACCCCCCAGAAGAAATGGGGGGGCGAAAGGGAGAAAAGGGAGGGTACAAGGCTCCTCGGACACCGTCCGAGGACTTAAGTCCTACAACCCGTACTAATGGAGGGCTTAGCTAGTCAAGCCAAGCCCGTCCATATAAGAGCTTCCATAGAAGCCACGATAAAACCGCCCACCTGTGCCCAAGGACATGCCTTTCAAGCCCACTCTCTACAAATCATATTGTTGGGGCCCTTTGCATACGAGCCCAACGTCATCCATGGGTCGTTACAAATCGTGTCCCTACAAGTACTTATATTTGTGGAGTGACCAACACACTAAGGGTGTGTGGTAGTATTATTATTTATAACTTGATAGATACAATAATGGGGAGAGATATTTGAACCATAAATGTCTCAATTGAAAATACTAAAAAGTGTCAATTGAGCTACAAGGCCTTTGGTGGAACCTAATAATTCAACAAATACAATCCAATTTGAAGGTAATAGATTTGTTTTATCTTGATTTGGTATGTTGGATTAGGATGAGCTTATAGTTTCAATAAATGGTGAATTTGTACTTTTTTTTTTTTTTTGAAACAAATTTGTACTTTTCTTAACTCAATGCACTCAAACCAAACCAATATAATACTTATATTTATATAATATTTTTACCGTAAATATCTAATTTCAATTGCTCCCGCAAGCCTGAGCCCAGCAGTTAGAGTGTCACTATGGGCCTACCAAGTGGAAGACCCCAACTCAGGTCACCTTCCTCTACCCTTTTTTTGTTAATAAAAAAAAAAATCAATTGCTACTTCTCATTTCACTACAAACACACATCCTCACGTAATATTTCTCTCATTTACAACCCTATATGATATCTCAAATACTCACCATAGACATTTTCCTTCTCTCTATGACCATCACCCACACTCACACGCCTCTAGGCTCTCTCTCTCTCTCTCTCTCTCTCTCTCTAAATGTGATAATACACCTATTCTTTGCCGCCATCACCCATATTTGTGATCAAGCATATTTCTCATAGCTTTCAACAAGGAGGCATACAAGGAGTTTGCCACTCATTGACTTCAACGAGGTCTACTCAACCCTCGAAAACAAGTTTGTAGTGTTGACTTACCATTTATGCCACTACATATTGTAATTTTGAAAAAGATAACAAGGACAAAATGCTCATTTCACACCTCATGAGAAATTTCAATTTTTTTACCTAGGATTAAAATCGATCATTGTTGAAATTAGTGGGAAAATACTTATTTTTCAAAATGGGAATTAGGGTTTTCAATAGATTAAAAGCTAAATTTTCATTAGTCAAAACTTGATTGTAACTTGCGCTTTGTTTCATAAAATTAGTGTTAATTAATATTATTTTCCCTTGGATGGATCCATAAAAATCAACACAATGATTGAGTTTTATTAGTTAAACAAATTAAGGATTTCTCATGCAATCACAATAATTCTTCAAGATGCACCCCAAAACTAAGTCAAGTATTATGTTTATATTGCATTGCATAGCTCTAACAAAGAACATTAATCAAAATTAGGTACAGATTTCAGTCAGGTGTCATGTGGTGCCTAATATCTTCATCATAAGTAACAAAACCCCGCCCCAAACATGTGTTTCCGGTTTGAGACCTAGTTTAACCTAGTCTATGGTAGAGGACTCTAACTAGACCTTAGGTGAAGCCAATTAAACATTGATTACCAATATACCTTAAGAAATCACAACAATTATTGGTGGTGACTCAATAGTAAATACACTTTACACTCTCTATACACATGATCACAACCCTCCAAGTACCAAATGTGTAAGCAAATTAGGGTAAACACGCACACACCCGAAAGACAAGAGAGGTAAAAAAAACAAACCAAGTCCCTGTTTACAAGGGTAGATTAGGCTAGGGACTGATATTGTCATCATATTATTTGGATTGGATTGAATAAGTATGTGTTGTACATACATAAGTTAAGTCTCCCATTGGGTGCTTAATGACTAGGTTGAACTAGGTTATATATAAATTGAAAAATAATAATAAAAAAGAAGTTATTTTGAGTAATCCCAATTATATTTTGATTAGTCCTTTTGTGATATATTGCAGATATGACTAGTGCTTTTACTTTTATTCTATTTAAACATTTTAACTTATATATTCATACATAGTTATATAAAGTTATAAACCCATTACTTTGTTACAATTTTGCTACAAACTGTTATTTCTCTCTCACATTATTGTAGTTTAATCTCTTTACTAATTTCTTCGTTTGCATCTTGGTGGATTTTGACCGTCTTCCACGTTAGGGAATGTGATATAATCTGGAACAAATTTGTTTTAGGGGGGGAACTAGGAAGCAACTTTTCGCTTTGGAGAACTATTCACGTTTTTTTTTTTTTTTTTTGAGGGGAAGTACTTTTCACAGTTATGCGGACTGACCGTTGGGCCCAAGTCAAGAAACGGACTCATCTAGGATCATACTTTAAATTATTATTTTATTATTAGTATTTCATACAATAAGTGGGAGGCGATAATTCGAAGATTGGTGCTTCTGTTGAAAGCACCAAGAAATCTATATATATATATATATATATATGGAGTATATTCTAAATCCAATTAGATTTTAAATTGGATTTCAATTGTTGTTTATTTTTGTGTCACGTGTCCTATCTAAGTTTTTTTTTTTTTTTTTTTTTTTTTTTTTTTGGAGAGGAAACGATATTAGTCTTTATTAATTGAAAAAAATATACATACAATGGGGAAGAGAAATAGGGACATATGCCCTCCTTTTTCTCTTTTGTATCACTAGCATACGCTAGAGAAACACGGTTACATTGTAACAAAGAAAACAAAGAAAAATTCAAATGCCCAGAAAACCGGAAAAAATGCCAAACAACACCTTCTTGATTTACATGGACCTCAACATGATGATTTTTTTTTTTTTTTTTTTTTTTTTTTTTTTTTTTTTTCGTAAGTGTCTTCATGCCGGGCATGGTTGCCTTGCAACCTCCATCGATCCCAAGGTTGACACAATACCTTGCTCATTCTCCACAGTTCTATGTTTCTTTTCTCCCTTATCACCCGTAGCCTCCTTTTTCATATTTTTTGCTTGCTTCCTTTTATGCCTAGGCTCCATGTCAGCAATTGAAGAATTGATAAAAGTCTGAGGTCTTGTGATAAGCCTCTTCCAATTCATCATTGTTTTTGGGCTTTCAATTGTAGACTTCTCCACGGGCTCAACTTTTTTTCGGCTAAGCAAGGATTGACTCACACCTTTATCTCTATCTCTATGACCACTTCTTTTGGGCCAGCCCTTATTGTTATTCTTGTTTCCTTTCACGTTACCACAACCAACCATGAAAACCGATGGAGATATTCTTGATTCCTCAAAAACCGGTGGAGATATTTTCTCACTTTGTTTCCCCATTAAGTCACGATTAAGGATGATAGTATCCTCATCCATAATTGCCACCTCAATCAAGCCACAGGAAATCACGCTATTATCCGGCATACAGTCAATTGAAAACGTTTTTAAATTTGAAAATTCTGAATCGGTTTGGATGGTATGATCGGTCTCCATAACCACCTCCTCAAAACTCGGGACGGGATTCTTCACAGCTATGTTTGCATCCTTCTCGACCGTGACGCCACCATCTGCCGGAGCAACGTCAAGTTTACCTCCTTCAAGTAACCTGTCCGCCTGTGTTGAATCACTTTCACATCCAATTGTTAGATAATCCTGCTCATTTTCCTTCCTTTGTGAAGAACTGCAATACCCTTGATTAGCTTGGTCATCCTCATTCCGCCTGTGTTGATCAGCTACTCTAGGTGAGTTAATGCTATACAAAAGACAAAGAGTTAAATATAAATTAAACATAAACAAAACCAATAAACAAAAAAAGAGAGTAAACTTATGTGTGTATAAAAAACTAAAATAAAAGAGAGAGAGAGAGAAAGAGAGAGAAACTCATGGATTCGAATTGTTGTCTAATTTTGCGTCACGTGTCCTATCTAAGTTTCTTTTTTTAATTTTTGTTCTAAATAAGTTAATATTGTGCAAAAGAAGAAAAATCTAATAACTACAAAAATATATCCAATAAAAAGAAGAGTAAACTCATATGTATATCCAAAAAACAAAAAGAGAGAGAGAGAGAGAGAGAGAGAGAGAGAGAAAAACTCATCTAGGACTTAAAAAATGTGTAATTCTTACATTAGGTATAATTTGAAGCCATATATGTGTGTAATTGTAATTGTATTTAATTGTCTCATGTATATGCATGGGCTATACATGAGTATATATTTAAATCCAAAGCTGAAACAAAATTTAATTGGATTTCAATTAGAGACTAATTTTTTGCCACATTGTGAGCACATCGTCTCACACTAACTCATTGTGTGGTTCATACCCCCATGAGAATTATGCATCAGCTAAATGGACCGGAGGCGGAGGTTTGGGAGTCACCATCTAGTTTAGGTTCAAAAATCAAATTGGGCATTTTGGGCCATTTACTTACAAGTATAGGTCTGCATACCAGATTATAGGTTTAGAGTTTCGGTATGGCTTAGGAAGGTGTTAGGCTCCCAAGACCGCCTAGCTCGTGGGCCAACCTCCATTATGTGTTGATAAGCCATGTTTAAATAAAGAAGTTATGAAAAGAGCCATAATCCTAAACATAAACATACATCATGCACTTAATTAAAAAGACACAAAAAAAAAAAAAAAAAATTAAACCTAACATGGTATTCTCCAAAAAAAAAAAAAAAAATCCAACATGGCAAGATTGACCAAATAAAATATGGAAAACAAATAAACATATATAAATAAAGCGAAAATGCACTTTTGGTCCCTACATTTTTGGCCTATTCTCAATTTGGTACCTAAATTGATTTAGCTCCTAGGTCAGTCCCCTGGTTTTTAAAATAGTCCCCTGCCAAACCCGGTTACGGAAGAAGGCGACGTGGCAAAAATGAAGTGCCAGTGTCAAAGTCAACTAATAAAATAATAATAAAATATTTTTTAATATTTTTTAATGCCACATCAGCATTTTTAAATTAAAAAAACCACGTCAGTTTAATTAAAAAATAAAAATAATTTATATTTTTTTTGGTTAAAATAATTTATATTTTTCATTTCAATTTAATTCAAACTAAATTTAAAAAAACAAACTTTTAAATCTGATTTTATTATTATTATTATTATTATTATTATTATTATTATTATTTAGCTAAGAACACAAGAATGTTCTTCTTGAATCCAAGAACAATCAAACCCAGAGCAAGAACACAATCAAACCCAGAACAATGCAAAATTTCATACAAAATCCCTATCCTCCACCGAAACCTCCAAAACATGAAAAATTCATCAAACCCAGAACATGAAAAATTCATCAAACCCAAACCCACATGAGAAAACCAACCCAGAAAAATCATCAAACCTCCAACCCAAAAACCTCCAATCCAGAACTTCATCAAACAACACCCCGATCCAAAAAACAACAAATAATCCGCCATCAACAACACCAAATCCACCATCAACTTGCCATCAACAACACCAAATCCACCTGGTCAAAGCCCGGTTCGAGTCACGGTCAACTAAACAGTACAAAAACGACCACCGATCTCCACCCCGATTAAACCAAGAAAAACCCAGCCTTCTCCAACAAAAACGACCACCCCGACCACCGATCTCCACCCACCCCGACCAAACCCGGAAAAACCCAGCCTTCTCCAACAAAAACGACCACCCCGACCACCGATCTCCACCCACCTCGACCAAACCCGGAAAAACCCAGCCTTCTCCAACAAAAACAACCACCCCGACCACCGATCTCCACCCCGACCAAACCCAATAAAACCTAACCCTCTCCAACCAAACCCAGCCATCTCCATCTCCATCTCCAACCAAACCCATAATCCAAGACCCATGGATTACCGATCTCCACCCCGACCAAACCCAATAAAACCTAACCCTCTCCAACCAAACCCAGCCATCTCCATCTCCATCTCCAACCAAACCCATAATCCAAGACCCATGGATTACCGATCTCCACCCCGACCACCCCAACCACACCGATCTCCACCACGATCATCGATCTCCACCTCCATTACCAACCACCCCACGGAAAGCTAGAAAAACCCAAAGATTAGAGAGTGAGGGATTGAAAGCTTGAACAAAGAAAGATACAAACACATATACGCACCAAGAGACAGAGAGAGAGGATCTGAAAAATAAGGAAAAAGGAAAAAGGATCTGAACAAAGAAAGATACAAACACATATTTATTAAGTTATTTTTATTTTGACTTTTCTTTTTTTGGTTTATCTTAAAACGAAAGAAGAAAATGAAATAGATACAAACATAAACACACACACGCCAGCCTAGAATGAGAAGGGTTGTTAACTTAATGTTTGTTTCTTAAGAAAGTTCAAGAAAAATTGAAACTATAAATTGTTATTTAAAATTGAAAAAGGTTTTTTTTTTTTTTTTTTTTTATTTTGAATATTTTCAGTTTAATTTTTTTAATTTTTTTATTAATTAAAATGCTGACTTGTCATTTTTAAAAGCAAAATAATTTTTTTAATATTATTTTATTTGCCACGTCAACAATTAACATGCCATGTATGCACTCCGTTTGCCACATCAACTTCTTCCATAACTGAGTTGACGGTAGGGACTATTTTAAAAACGATTTTTAAAAATCGGGGACTGACCTAGGAGCTAAATCAATTTAGGGACCAAATTGGGAATAGGCCCAAAATGTAGGGACCAAAAGTGCATTTTCGCCTATAAATAACCTAAAATAGAGAATTCAAAGTCAAACAAATCATAAAACCATGTGTTAAACAATTAATTAAATAAAAACATTTGCCTTAATTTGGGTTCGTGGTGCGTACACATACTTAACCATGCGTACGCATGGTCGAAACTCTGTGCGCACATATTCGAGCATGCGTATGCATCCTCAATACGAGAATTGTAAAAATTACATTTTGCAAGTTTAACCAAACAAAGATGTTAACATAGAAAATAAAGAAGCATGTTAGAAACCTTAAACGCTAAACTAACATTAAAAAAAATAAAGAAAATATTATCATAAACAAATAACCATGAAACAAAAAAAAAAAAAATACTAAACTAGCATAAGGTAAAAAATCATGTCAAACTTACATAAACTAAAATAATAAAACAAGAACAAAAAAAAAAAAAATATATATATATATATATATATATATATATATATAATCAGCCTAAAATCATATTAATACATATCAAACATAATTGAAAATATCAAACAAAGCAAATATAACAAGTTAAAGAAACTATATCAAGAACTCATGTAAATCATATTGAACAAAGGAAGAGTTCATGGAAAGAACACTCACCTTGCTTAAGATCACGAGTTTAGGTTTTTAACCGACTCCTCAATTGCTACAACACAAAGATTAGATTAAGAGAACAAAAATAATAAAGAACACAATAGGTTTTTTAGGAATCACAAATCAAGAACAACTTTAATTGAAAAGGGTTTTGAAAACAATTGGAAAACAAACTTTTTGCCTTAGAACTAACTAAAGAATTTTTTTTTTTTTTTTTGATTAAAAAACGTACTAACTGCTGTGTGAGTTTAGAAAATATGAACTAGGGTTTTTAGAAGATGGAGGCACAAAATAAACTCTCTCTAGCTCCCTTTCGATTGAAGACATAATATTGGTATTTATATTAGTAAATTAGGATTTCTAGGGCCTTTTAGAAGTTTTTGGACATTCTTAAGGGTCCGGGGGCCAGCCCAACTCTAAGATTGCAGTTTTGGGGCCCAAAAACTGAAAATAAGACGTTCTAGAACTGAACCCACATGTGCAGGTTTGTGAAGGTGCATACGCATACTCATTGATTTCACCGCAATGCTAGCCTGCCTTTAAACAACCATAACTCACTCAATTTAAATCCAAATTACACAAAATATATGTCCAAATTGAACCCCAGGATGGTAATTTTCAATTAAATAGATCAAACTAAAAAATTATTTAGGGATCAAAAGTTATGGTCAAAATAGTGAGCAAATGTCATTTTTCAACATCATTTTCAAAGCAATTTGAGTACTTTTGAGTTGTGATTACTTCCGAACAATTGAGAACTCTTTAATTGCCCTTGATTGACATATATCAAGCACATCATTAGGGCCGGGGATCAAAAGTTATTAACGAGTACAAAATGAGGTGCCTACACACGTTTCCTATCCAATTTAAGTTTTCCAATTTTGTGCCAAGTGGGTTAATTCAATGTAGAAAATGAAAAGTTCAATATAAATAAACTATAAAAAAAAAACTAATCATATATCTAACTTTATATATAAAATTAGATGAAGGCTGCGTTTGTTTTGGCTTCAAACCATTTCAGGAAATCCTTTTTCACCTTTCCATGTGTTTGGTTGCGCATGGAAAATAGAGTTTTCTAGAAAAGTATTTCATTTGACCGTAAAATAAGCCCTTTGACCCTAAAAAATGAATTGTGCTTCTGTTTTACCTTTAAATCATTTCCGGACTCACAGACACGCAAAGAGAGAGAGAGAGAGAGAGAGAAAGAGAGAGAGAGAGAGAGAGAGAGAGAGAGAGAGAGAGACTCGCTAGATCGCGCCCCAACCTCAGACACATTGGCAAGATCGCATTGGCGAGATCGTCCCGCCGAGATCGCGTTGCATGAAGCCTGCTGCCGCTTGACCGGTCTCGTCACCCATGACCAATCTCTCTTTCTTTCTCGATCTCCCTCTCCCTTTCCCTCAATTTGCGATCACTCTCTCGTCGAGTTCTCGGTTTTGATTTTTGAATTGGGTTTGATAGTCGCCGCCGCCCTCTAGATCGCCTCGTCCTCCTCTGGGTTAGATCATCTCCTCTTTTGGGTTGATCTCGTCGTCCGCCACTCGCCGATCTATCTCCTCCTCTGGGTCGATCTCGTCGCCGATCCGCTTTCTCTCTTTGATCTCTGATTTTTTTTTTTTTTTTTTTTTTTGTTGTGGTGGTGTGGGTGGTGGCGTTTTGGTGGTTTCTATGTTATGTGGTGGTGGGTTTTGTGTGGATAGTGGTGGATTTTCTGTGGGTGCTAGTGGATCTTTTGATATAAAATTTGTTTGGAAGCTGAAAAAATGGCTGAGAAAATGTGAAAAATTTGTAGGAAAATAGCATTTTCAGAATATTACCAAACACTGAAAATCGTTTTTCGGATTATTTTCCATTGCACACCCAAACATTCGGATTTTAATTTCCTTACGGGAATTCATTTTCCCCTGCATTCATTTTACACTCAGAATTCGATTTACATCGAATGAAACGCAAATTGAGAAAGTTTGAATGATTTTACTTTTATGAGCATTTTTGTGTAACTAAAAATAATTCAAATTTATAAGTCATTTATGTAATACTATAACTATGTACGATTAATTATAAACTAGGTAGAAATATTTTATATATTAACTATGTGGGTGTGGGTGTGTTAACTGCGATTGTTTTTAATTGTAACTATGAATAGGTATAGGTTATATAAGTAGCCTATATCTATATATATAATTAATTAAAGCCAAAATTGAGAGAAAATCTAATTAGATTATAAATTAGATTCCAATTGTTGTCTAATATTCTGCCATGTGTCCTATCTAAGTTAGTTTTTTTTTTTTTTTTTTTTTTTTTTTTTTTAAATTATGTTCTAGGTGAGTTAATGTTGTGCAAAAAATGAAGAGTCTAATATAAATACACCATCAAAAACCCAATAAACAAAAAAATAGAAGAAAAATTAAACTCATGTGTATATAAAAAAAAACTAAAATAAAAAAATAAAAGAGAGAGAGAGAGAGAGAGAGAGAGTAAAATTTATCTATGACTTAAAAATATGTAACTCTTACACTAGATATAATTTGAACTCATATATGTGTAATTGTAATTATTTTTAATTGTATAATGCATATTCATGGGTCATAAGCTAGTGTTAATTAAGTTAAAAATGACTTTTGAAATACTTTTTTATTGGCTTTTGGTAACAGCTAACGGGTGAATTAAGGTACAAATTAAAGTGTATTTAATATTTTATATTAAATAAAGCTTTTATATATATATATATATATATATATATATATATATTTAAAAAACAAAGTTAAAGAAAAATGTTAGATCACAACATTTTTATAATATTTTCATAACAAATTCTAAGTAGCAATTTGTTACGCACTCATATTTCGGCCTATTATTAATATCATTTTTTTACTCGCTATTAATAATTTGCCACTAAGATTAGTTGTAAAAATTATGTCAACATAGCATTTCTTTGTTCTTTTAATACTGTTTTTAGGAATTAGGACTCTTGTTTGTATAATTCACCATTATTAGTATTTTTTTTGGGTTTGGCTTACCTCCAGTTAGGGGTGCCAATTCGGGTTAGCGTGTCGGGTTCGTGTTGTGTCGAGGTAGGGGTATTTGACTAAATGACTTAACCCTAACCCAACTCATTTAATAATCATGTTATGATCTTTCAACCCTAACCCGATCTGTTAAAAAGGCGAGTTGACCTAACTCAACTCATTTGACCCACTTAATAAACGAGTCGTGTTGGGTTGACACAAATGTAACACAACTCATTTCAACCTGCATAATATTAAATATAACATCCATCTAAAATTTTTTTTTTTTTTTTTACATCCCAAAAGTAGTGCATACACTTCAAGTCTCCAACTAACATTCAAAATAATATAGTTCAACAAAAATATAACATTCATCTAGAAATAAGTTATTTACACTCCAAAAGAAGTGCATATACTTCAATCCAAATTCAAAATAACATAGTTTAACAAAAATAAAATAACATAGTTCAACAAAAATCTAATATACTTGGAACTCACTAAATGCTAAGTATTAATATTGAAAGAATTGAAGCAAACAAGAGATTAATCATGACTATAACTACGATTATCATCCATAGATTCTAGTGTTGTATATATAGGTATATACAAGGATAAGTTGTAATAATGTTGTTTGAGTTTAGAGAATATTGTTTCATAAAGTGAAAATTCAGGTTCTGGAATTTTCTAAGTGAAAATTATGAATTAAGCATTTTCGATCGGTCGAAGATAGTAGAGTAAGTAGTAAAGCTAAAATAAAAAAATAAAAAATAAAAAGGATATTTATAAGAAGGTTTAGAGATTTAGGATTTGTAGGGTTTAGAGATCTAAGGTTTGTAAAGTTTCAATTTTCAATTATATCCCTTGTAAATTTTTGTAATTATTCACTTTTCTTTTTAAATTTAAAATATATGTTGGATATAAAAAGTATTTGACAAATCTAAAATAAAATGAATATTTATTTGTTAGATGAGTTAAACAGGTTGTGTTAAGTGGGTCATTTCGGGTTTACATAAATAAATTAACGTGTCAAACATGTCTATTGCGGGTTACGCGGGTTGACCTACTTATGACACGTTTCTTATTGTGTCACTTTCGGGTCAACCTATTTATGACCCTAACCCATTAAGACCTAACCCTAACCCGCAAAAACTCATATCGAGTTCATGTTGTGTTCACGGGTTGGGTCGAACATTGACACCCCTACCTCCAGTACTTTTTTAACTGAAATCTCATTTTGTTTTAATGAGAAACTGCCACATCATTCACCAACTAAATAAAAGGTAAAGATTAAAATCCACTACTACTTGTCATTGTGTATTTAAAATAAAAAGATATCTCCAATTAAAAAAATACTAGAAGTAAGCCAATTTTTTTTTTTTTTTTTATTAGTACATTGAATGTTTGACAATCAACAACCTTTGCATGAAAGCAACATTGATAAGAACGAACTATGCGTATGAGTGTATGACTAATAATTTAATATGAACCAATAACAAAGTATTTTATTTTCCTTTCCTATGTATCAAAAGTTGTTAAAGAAATGATTGGATTGTATTTAATTAGGAATATTCCCCCGACAAAATCCAATCGAAGTAGCATTATATTATAACTGGATTTGTTTGATAATTTGAGGGCCTAAACAATAGAAGGGATTCTATCTTAGCCTTGTTTTAATAATTGTTTTTTTGTTATTATCTAACTAAACTAGTTTATACATCTGTCTCGAGAGATAAAGATGAACTAACAAGGATGACATAACAATTGAAAAATAAATTCTCAAACTTAAAAGAAAAACTAGGCAAAGATGGGCTTGGGAAATAGTCAATTAAGCAACTAATTAGACAAAGTGGGTTTCGATTAGCTTAACTCGTAAGGTTTTCAATAGTTGAATAAGAGATATGGGGTTCAATCTCCATGTACTTCAAAAACCGATTGGTATCTTGGTCTAATTTATAAGTATATTAGAGGTGCAAAATGAGTTGAATTATTTATTGATAATTTGGGATTTAACTTGATAAAGAGCTTGTTTATGGTCGAATTTTTAGCAAATAAGTCAAACTAAAATATAATTTTAGGATCAATTATTAAATAAACCAATTTCAAAATATAATAATAAATTTTGTGGACAAACTAATGAGTCTGACCCTCGATTTGAATATATATAATATTATATGTTTATATGTATACATGTATAAAGATATATTTTATATAGAATTAAGATTAGATTGTATAAGTCTGTAGTTGCTCATAAGATATCACATTTTATTTATAATTTATTGATAATATAAATAGTCAATTTCGTAGTAAAAATTATACATAAGTTTAAAAATACAAAGTTGGTAAGTACGCTTTTTATAAATTTAGAAACGAAAATCATTATATCTAATTAACTCAAACAATATTATTTCAACTATTAGAATAATTTCAACTAAGTTAATTAAGTAACGTGGGAAGAAGCTCAAGCTTATTTGACAAAAAACTAAACCAAATTTAAAAATGTAATCTAACTTGGTAATGAATTTAACCTCAACTGGTATTCAAAATAAATTTTAATAAACAAAGCTTAGACTTTTAACTCGATTCAACTCAACATGATTCATTTAGAGCCTTAATTCATATACTAGGAAAGATTGTGATCATTAGTTCAAGTTTCAACACATAGTCCAAGTGCATACACGAAATTTATTTATGACAAAAAGAAAAGAGAAACATTTTAGTGTATTTTATTTTTTCCTCAAAGGAGGAGCTATTTTTCTTTTTTACACCAAACTATATATGTGCACCTCTTCAGCAAAGGGGATAGTTTTGCATTTTAAGATGATATATACTAAAGTTAAGTGTAGGTAAAGGGATTGCATTATAAACTGATACGGATACTATATTATTCTATAAGACTATTGACGATGGCCAAGCGTTTTGTAAATTAACTTCTTGGCATCTTCAGGAGTTCAAATCTTTGGATGCCACGTTGTAAAATGTAACCATCAAATTATCAAAAGAAAAAGAAAAAAAAAAGTGATGAAATGACATACAGCTGTGTATTAATTTTATAGCATTAACGATATTATAGAAAATGGAATATTTAAAAATTATTTGGAGACACCTCAAAAGTCTAAACTTCATAGTTGGCAATGGGCTGGTAGAGAGTAGGTTTCTGTATATTCCATAAGAAGTTTTCCAGAATTACTAAAACCCTACATAATTTCTCTTTCAGGGTTGGAATGGATATTCCACCTTGGATATATTCCTAACTAGTGTGAAAGGACTTAAAGATCTTTTCCAAGACCGATATAAAATGTGCTCTGATTTGCTGTGATATTTGTCTGATTCCAACTCTTGACTATTCTTTAAACATTTTCAAAGCATGAAGCCATCAATTCAAGAATCCAGGGTGCTAGGTACCACTTCCACATCGTGAGGGCACTCCTTAAAATGTATCTACCTGAACCAATAAATTGGCTGTCGGCCTATTGGTGTCAATTTCTCACATTTTGGATTGCAAACAAGTTGAATATTAAAATTTGAGAAATACTACGTACAAAAACTATTTTAAAATATTTTTATAAGTTACTGATGTGATTTTAGCATTTTTTAAATAATTATTGTAAGTAAAAATGTAATGTTAGCGATGAACCCATATTAGAGCTAGTAAGAATTTGCCACATCAGCAATTTGTAAAAATATTGTAAGATAATTTGTGTTTGTAGCATTAAACTTAAAATTTTAGAATTTTTTCATTTAAGAAAATGAATTGTATAAATCCATCTTAAATTACGGGATTACTTGCACTTTACACCCTCAACTATATAAACTTGCAATCAATATATTAATTGAACAAATCTAGCTTAGAACTTTGTAACTCAATTGACACATTTTGGTATTTCTAACAAAAAATATATATTAACAGTTCAAACTTCAAATCCCCTCTCCATTTTAACCATCGAATCATTAACCCAAAAAAAAAAGCAATTTAGACCACACATTTCATCTAGATGTTAATTTTAACAGCCACATGCTTCCACCAAAAAGTGGAAAAACACATATAGGACTTGCAATGATGATCCACACTACTTGAGTCAATGTAAACAATGTCCTTGTCCACAGTCTAAACACACTCACAAAGAACGTTTTAGAGGGAGAGAGAAACTTGCTGAATTAATTAGTGAATGAGTTGCTATGTTGCTCTGATTCGTTAGGTTCTTAGTTCTTAGAAAAGCCCTCATTTTTTAATAATGGTGGAGTAACGCCTTGGCCTTTTGTAGACGTGAGTTTCCCATTATTGGATGCTCACTCATTTTAAAATATTTTTACTACAAAATTAAATATTTATATTATCGATAAATTATAAATAATGGTTTCATCCTTAAGAACTTATTTTCATATTTACATATTCCAATTTCAAGTCTATATAAATTTTTATATATATACATATAACATATAATACAATACATGCTTATATATATATATATATTTTATAGAAATAAAATTCTATACATGCTTAAATTAAGCCACATACTCACAAGTCACAAGTTTTTTTCATAAGAATGTTTGAGATTAACTTATTTAGTAATTGAGTCTAAATTTATATTTGAGTTTGGCTCATTTGCTAAAAAACAAACATGAACAAGATGTTTTCCAAGTTAAGCCCAAATTGTTCAAAAATAGATTAGTTTATATACAGTCCTACTCGCAACATGTGGAATTAACCACTTCCCTATTGTGACCTATCAGTATCATGATTTGGTTGATTAGGTTGGATGATGGGTTGATTATATTAAATTTTGATAATAATCAAGTTGGGGTCAATATTACTCGAATTTTAACAAAATCATTATTCTCAAACCCAAAGTTCACCCTTCATGGGTTTGAGCAAACACATTATGACTCGCGTTTTTTTTTTTTTTTATTTTCCTGTTAATATATTAATTAATTAACTATCATAAAAGATGTAAGAATCTGATATCCAACAACAATTAAATATCTTTTCATTGCAAAAATTATTATTATTCTTATTTTTCAATAATTAGATACTTAGGGTGGAGGGATTTGAACCCATAATATCTCTATTAGAAACACTAAAACGTGCCAATAAGTTGAGCTACGAAAGTACTCTTGGCTATTTCAAAATTTATCATCATTTTATATTGAGAGCTTAAAAAGGAAACAAGAAATTTAATCTACTAAACTTGTAATAATTCATGCCACAATTAAGATTAGAAAACAGTCTTAAGAACTCACAATTAAAGCAAAGTATACTCGCAATTCAAGAGAAGTAGAAGTTGAGTGAAAAACCCCACGGGGCTGATTTAGTTGTTCTTAATCCTGCATGATAGGTTGTGTTTGAAACCTCTAGCCAGTGCTTTAGGGCCATCCTTGAGAAATTCTTTCTTCTATAATAACTTAGTGTATGGAGGGACAAAGGGAATTACATGTACCTAAGGAATAATCAGATATTCAAGAAGTTTTGAATAACTTTGTTTCTAAAAAAATTAAAAATTAAAATAAAAGAAGAAGAAAAAAAAGGTTGAATGAAAGAGCAACTTGAAGGCATGGGAGTTGAGTGAATTACGAGAAGAATAAGTGGAAATTACACATGGAATAGGAGTTGAGGAGAGAGAGAGAGGAGTGATGGAATTATAATAAGTGGAATCAGAAGGGTAAAAGTGCAAGCAACGTGTTAAATCCAATTTAGACCCCTCGATTAATTATTTAGTAAGTTTTTTGATAAATTAGCAAATCAACTTAATTATGTGTGGATTCCAGTTAGCTCAACTGATAAAGTCTCTGATAGTTGAGTAAGAGATCTGAGGTTCAATCTTCACCTATACCAAAAATTGATTAGTGACTTGGTTTAATAATAAAGAGTTATCATCAGAAGTCATAGGTTGAAACTCTTTTAAAAAAAAAAAAAAAATTATGTGATGATGTACAATATCCATATTAATAACCATAAAATAGAAATTTAAAGAATTATAAAACCCGAAGTGATAATAGCATGAGATACACCATATGATGACGAAGTAGAAACTCTCTAAAAGAAAAATCACTACGGGGACAAAGAAAGTCCATAAAAATCTACAAGGATAAAATAGAAACTTGAAGAATTATAAAACCCGAAGTGATAATAGCATGAGATACACCATATGATGACGTAGTAGAAACTCTCTAAAAGAAAAATCACTACGGGGACAAAGAAAGTCCCATAAAAAATCTACAAGGAATAAACTATAACATTAATAGTTCAAGACTTTCCCAAAAACAGTGTTAGTTTTCTATTCATTTTGCTGCTATGGTCCCTCTGTTATACAACCACCGTGTCATGTTTTCAGCAGCTGCTTGTAATGTTTCTCTTTGGTCTAGTGACACACGGCCATACATGTACCTGATTATAGTTTTCTTACATCAAATAAAGTTCTATCTATTACCTCAAAAATTAAAAAATAAAAATAAAAAAAGACTTTCCCCAAAACATTTGACAAGTTGACTTTCTATGAAACCTTCTACATGCGTCTTACTTGCCTTTGCAATACAAATCATTTGTACCACTTTTTGTGTTTCACAACCATAATCTATTATGTATTTAATTTTTTTCCATTTTAAATTTTGGGTATATTATAAGAAAAGTCAAATAAATACATTACAATGTGTAATTGATAGAACATAAAACTACTCAAAGAGTAGTACAGAGGATTTGTCTTCCTTACCTTTCTAGTTCCTACCGCAGTATTTATCAAATCTCTAGAATCCTTCAACAACGAATTTGTCCACATGAGTCAGAAACTCTAATGCACTCCAAGACATCTCTTTGAAGATTTAATCTATTGTAAAACTCGTTAGAAAAAAAAATTATGTGGTTTCAAACAAGTACTCTCTTTGGATCACAAGTAGGGGAAAATGGACATTTGTCCCTAATTTACAAACCATGCAGCAAAATGCTCATATTTTGAAACTATTTAGCAAAATGCCCATGTTTTTAAAACTCTTTTAACAAAATTGAGTTTTGTGTAAAACTCGATATTCTTAAAATCGAGTTTTATGTATATTTTTAAGTGAAACTTGACATTAGCAATGTCGAGTTTCACTTAAATTTTCAAAAAAATTTAAGTAGCAAAATATATATAGAACTCAACATTACTAATATTGAGTTTCAAAAAAGAGACAATTTGCTAAATAGTTTCAAAACATGAACATTTTGCTGCATAGTTCGTAAATTAAGGACAAATATCTATTTTCTCCATCACAAATATGGTAAAAAATTGACATAAATTTATCTTTAAAATGTGCCACAAGTCACAATAATTAATTGTTATGAAAAATATTGTGAAAATTATCATGTGACAAATAACATTACTCTTAATTCTTTGGTGTGAAAAGTATGACAGACAGTTACCTAAAAGATGGGGCAGTACGCTGTACACAGTTATTTATTCTTGGTAGACCAAAGAATTAGAAAAACAAAAGCAAAACCTTTATTGCACCGTGAGGCACATATTTTGTATCTTTTAGGTACTTTTAGATGAGCTCCAACTTAGCACGAAAGCAACCTTTGACCTGCTCAGGAGTAAGGTTTGGCAGAATTGACTTTTGTCAACCAACATCTACCAATTTTCTGTAATAATTAAATTTGTTTCGACACAACTTAAATGATTTGAATTCATAGACAAGTACGTCATGTATTTGAACATCCTGGCTGGCTACTACTATAACTGTATTAACATTAAAATACTAGGTCACGACCTATTAATTATAGACCAACTTGATAACCTTATTATGATAATCTAATAGGAAGAAGTTTTACCAAGAGAAAAGTACACAATAAAGACTAAAATACTTTGAAACTCTTTTAACAAAACCACCATTGAGAAAAGTATACTTTAAATACTAAGACTAGGGTCTTTGGTAACGGTGGTTAAACAACAAAAACTGTTATTTAAACATCACAACAAGTATTTTTACATACTTTTTCACCTATATGTATTTTCACAAAACTTAAACAACATTACTAGAAATCTCTTACGAAACAGGTCCTAAAATACTCGCAATGCTTCAATGGGTGAAGTTCCTTATTATCGAATAAGATCAATCATAATAGAACAAATCTCGTATATTGAAATTCTATCCTATCTATCAAAACCTCCATTGAGAACCAAATTTTCGTTCAATTTTTCAGGCTACTATTTACACATATATAGGTGGGAAAAGACATCACAACTTTACTATAAAGAAGAAAAGAGCAAAGTGGAGTATTTAATACTTGCAGAGCAAGGATTGAATCCTTGGATATTGCCTTATCTAGTTATCTTACCGCACAACCGCGTGGAAAAATGTAACTAGGAACCCAAATCATTCGAGAACACTTGGATGTCATCTCCCTTAGCTGTCTTGGTCCCTATAATAACTCTTCCACTCGAGCCAGGTCCACCTACAGTCTCTATTACACTTGCCATTTTTTCTCAACCACTTTAAACCCCACTGAATGATCTCTGGCTTCTCCCATACATCACTCCAAACAATATTTATATATATATATACCCTCACCACTTCCATGCACTTCACCAACACATTTCCTTTACTCTCTCTCTCTCTCTCTCTCTCTCTCTCTCTCTCTCTTTCAAAATTCTAAAACCCAAAACCATGGCTTCACATAGTTTTGCTTCAATCAAAATTGCCACTTTCTTGCTTCTTTCGAGCTTTCTAATAGCAGCATCTGCTGGTAACTTTGACCAAAACTTTGACATCACTTGGGGTGACGGGCGTGCAAAAATACTCAACAACGGCGCACTTCTCACGCTGTCTCTTGATAAGTCCTCTGGCTCTGGCTTTCAGTCTAAGAACCAATACTTATTTGGGAAGATTGATATGCAACTAAAGCTTGTTCCTGGTAACTCAGCAGGAACTGTGACTGCTTACTATGTAAGTTTACATGCTTTACTTCTTTGTTTGATTTACAGTAACACCAAACAAGTTTCACAACATTTTTTTTTATTACCGTTGAGACCATAGATTGTATCTGGTGTATAAAAACAAGTGACCTTAATAAGTTTGTGAAAAAAATTGTAAAATTTTGTGTCTCGGTCATTTTTGTTTTATTTAAGTTTTGTCTTTTGTATTCAAACATATTATATGTGTTCATCTTGTTGTGTCACTATATAATGGATAAAGGTGCTGACAATTCTTCTTGTTATTTGCGTTATATGTAATTCACTTCTATATTTGTTGCGTGTTGCAGCTATCTTCTCAGGGTTCGGCTCATGACGAAATCGACTTTGAATTTCTAGGCAACCTAAGCGGTGACCCTTATATTGTTCATACTAATGTATTCACACAAGGCAAGGGAAACAGGGAGCAACAGTTTTACCTTTGGTTCGACCCAACCAAGGACTTCCACACCTACTCCTTTCTATGGAATCCTCTAAGCATCGTGTAATTCTCTCCAACAAAGTCTTAATACACATCATTTTTTTTATTACCAATCAGGTGATAAATTATGATTAGTGTAAAGTAAAAGCAACATAACGATACTAATAAAATGTGATATTATACTAATCATAATCAATCATTTCATCAAATTGTGAAATTTGTTGTGCCTATAAATTGAATTTTGTGTCTTTCTCTCTCATTGGTCACAAAGATTAATTAATTAATTAATTTTTTTGGTTCTTTCTCAGTTTCTCTGTAGATGGGACACCAATAAGAGAGTTCAAGAATTTAGAATCAAAGGGCATCCCTTTCCCGAAGAACCAACCCATGTGGCTATATTCCAGCCTTTGGGATGCTGAAGATTGGGCCACAAGAGGTGGGCTTGTGAAGACAGATTGGACTAAAGCACCATTCACGGCCTCTTATACAAACTTCAATGCCCAAGCTTGCATTTGGTCTTCAGGTTCCTCCTCATGTTCTTCCAATTCCTCTGGTAACTCTTGGTTGACACAATCCCTTGACACAACAGGGCAACAAAGAATAAAATGGGTGCAAAAGAACTACATGATTTACAACTATTGCACTGATACCAAGCGCTTCCCACAGGGATTCCCTCCTGAATGCTCATTGGCATGATCAGTAATTAATTTGTAAAGGAGACTATATATATTGGTAGGAATAAAACGTGAGAGCTACAAGGGCAAAAAATTTAGATCCTTATGTATGATAAAAGAGAAATACCAATCTTCTTTTTCCTTTTTTTTTTTTTTTTTTTTTTTTTTTTAGTGAAACGACAAAAATTTACCTTAATTTGGTTTTTATCTCCATGGCCACAAACTGGATCCTAGTTCTTTGAAGTTAACAACTATATAGGCAAAATGAATATTTCCCTCATTTGACTACATGTGAGTGATTTATGATTTAGTAATTATATCTTTTTTATGTAAATTCTAGTTAGTAAAAGTTCTTGTTATTGACTAATAAGCCAAAATTTGAGTTTTGCCAACACCACTACCACCACCACCACCAAAAAAAAAAAAAAAAAAAACCTTTTTAGAGTCTTAGTTTGGTGGTGTAACACAACCATCGTCATAGAGTGTGCAATATAAAAGTCCTTGTTATTGACTAGTAAGTCAAAATTTGAGTTTTGCCAACACCACCACCCAAAAAAAAAAAAAAAACCAAACCCTTCTTACTGTCTTAATTTGATAGTGTAACACAACCATCATCATAGCATAGAGTGGTAAATATAAATTAAAATTTTATTGAATTTGTTTAAAGACAGAAAAAAAGTATTTTCAAAACTTCTAGAACAAATACTTTTTTTTATTCCTTTTCTTTTCATTTTATAAGTCAACTAGCTTTTTCTTAATTGTAAACTACACTAACCTTTTTGAGGTTTCACTAAAAGACATACATTCTCTCAAATTACGAATAAAATGACTCCCCCTTTTGAGTTGCATAAATACGATAAATAAGCTAATGTCTTGCTTTTCTAACTCAATATTCATTTTCTAAATTAAAAATAAAATCAAATTCATACCTAAACTACGGATGAAATAACACTACTCCTTTGAGTTTTGTATAAAAGGATTCCACGTGCCCCATGCTACGTGGGTCAGAGTGTAAGCTACACACACACACAAAATAAATAAAAATCCTAGACTAAACTGGAGTGCTCCTTATTGTTCAGACCTTGATCGGGTCCAAGCTTCCCAAGCGCTATGTTGCTGGGGAACTATTGATAAGTTTCTATCAGAAGGGCTTATTGTTTGTCTGGTGTAGCCTATCTAATAATTAGATAGGCTAGTTCCATTAAGAAAACCTAGACTTTTTGAGTATTAAAGGAAGCCCAAGCCCACCACTTCCTTTTCCACTAAATGATAGATTACGGACCTTAGTATACAATCTGGGCTATTTTCCTCTCAACTTTGGATCTTAGCACCCAAAAAGGGACCAAGCAAGGAAGCCTAAAAGGGGTCAATGAGCCGATGACCACTATTGTTGACGTTGTGGAAGCATCCAACTAGCAAGGAAAGGAAACAGTTTGTCTTCAATGGATTCCAGCAGATGAATGATGACACTCTCCCCCTTAAGGTTTGTATACATTACTAAGAGTTTTTTATTTTTAATTTTTTTTGGGTGTAATGGAATATTTCGACGTGGCATGAGAGAGCATTACATTTATACAAACTAAGGGAGGAGTGCCATTTTGTTTGTCACTAGGAGCACTAGCAATGAATGTGCTATTTTTAGCATTTAGCACACCAAACCCAAAAAAAAAAATAATAATAATAAAAATAAAAAAAATCACCTTCGTAAAATGTGTCAAATGCTAAATAAATTTGGCATTTGCTATAATAACGTTCTAAGAGCATTAGCATTGAAAAATGCTAAAGCTATATTTCAGATCCTTTTAACATTTTATGTCTCAAAATGGGCTGCATCAAAGGATGCTAAACACAGAAATTGTAAAAAATTTTACAATAGTGCTACAATACAATTTTATCTTTAGAATTGTACTGTAGCACAATTGTAAAAAAATATATATATATTTTAATCGGTATTTCTCTCTCCTCCATTCTTTCTCTTATTTCTCTCTCTTCATTCTCTCTTCCTCTCTGCTCTCTCCGCTCTCTTCATTCTCTCTTTCTCACTTTCCTCTTTCAAACCCAAACCCAAACATCTCTTTCTCATCTGCTGCTTTGCTTTGCTACTTGTCTGCGCTTGACGAGCGTTGAAGAAGAAGAAGAAGAAGAAAAGTAAACGCCGTCGGGTTGAAGATCGGAGTGGGTCATGGCGTGGAGTCACGGAGATCGGAGATCGGAGTGGGTTTTTGGTCGTGACCGGTGTTTTTGGCGTGGGTCGGTGTTTTTGGTTGTTTTTGGCGTGGGTCGGTGTTTTTGGTTGTGGTTTTTGGTTGTTGTTGTGGTTTTTGTGCTTAAAGGGGTTGTGGGTCGTGGTTGGGTCCGGGGTTTGGGTCTTGGTTGGGTCGTGGGTGACGGCGTGGGTGTGGTGGTTGTGGTTTTTGGTTGGTGACCGGTGTTTTTGGGGCTGGTTTTTGGTTGTTTTTGGCTTGGGTCCTGACTTTTGGTTGTGGTTTTTTGAATGGGTTTGCTCTCGTGGGTTTCAAATCGGTGTGGTTTCCGATCGTTGGCTTGGGTGGTGGGTGTGGTGGCCGTTGTTGGCTCTGGTTTGATGGATTGTGTGTGTGGTGTGTGTGTGGCTTTGTTGATGGGTCTGTGTGTGTGGGGTTACGTGAGATGAACGAATACTAGAGGTTGAGGGAGGCCGAGGAAAAAAAAAAAAAAAAAACGGTTGGAAAACCTAGGAAAGTGAAACTGAAAAAAATATTGGTTAAAAAGAAATAATAAAAAAGATTAAAGAATAATATTTTAATAAGAATAGAATTTTAGGATGTGGGAGGTATTGTAAAATGGGATGGTATAAGTAATAAAGTGGCTTTTTGGGATGGTATAATAGTATAGCATAGCATTTCTCAATGCTAGTGCTCTATATAGAAGAATACGAACAAGTGTGCTATAAATATTTTGAGTATATTTTATTCATACTTTTTCTCTCTCGTGTTAGATTTGTGACCAGTTGGGCATTACCCATAATTTCTCTCTCTTGTAGTCTTTTATGACTGTTGGGTCTTGAAAAACCATAAATAATAAAATAAAGAAATAATATTTAAATAAAGTGGTAAAAAAATTTTAAAAAAATGTAAAGTGGTGTATTAAAATAAATAAAGTAACTTATTTCATTTGTCAAAATAGCTTTTTTAAAATAAATAAATAAATAAAAACACTTGATGCTAATGCTCTAAGCCATCTCTTCTTCCCCGCTACCCACTCTTCACATGTGAGAGGGATGTTGCATACTAGTGCACAAAATCAATAAATAAAGGGAGAGGGCTCAAGGGAGCAATTCGCCCCGTAAAGCCCTTTTCCTCTCCATCGTCTTAACTTCATTTTCTCCACTTCAACAATGTAGGACAACGGTCGACGAATCTACACATGCCCTTACAGAAAATTGCATTGATGAAAAATAGAGGCATGACACAAAATGATCAATAGAATAGATTGGGACACATCACTCCAAGGCACTATACTTTTTTACTCCTGTTGCTGTTAGGTTATCAACTATCAAATTACCATATTGTGCCCATTTTAAATACAAGAGAAGTAGAAAACGAAATTGCAATGGACCCATATAGGTAATTTTGTTCAAAATTACAAATCAAGTTGTGTGAAAACTGAAAACAACCCATCCAGGTTGCACGGGTTGCATAAAAACTCATTGGATTTTACAGGGTTATATTGGTTCAGTTTCATAAGTGATCTAATTAAAGAATCCGACCAACTTAGGTATCTATTTCAAATTTGATAACAATGCTTTCTATGTACGAAAATTACATGAGTATTCTTCAGATCATTATTACTATATGCTAATATTATTATCTCTAAGTAATTTTACTTGAGAAGGAGGAGATGCGATGAAATCCATTCTATATAATCCTTATTTGGAGAAAATACATAGTGTTTCAGATGCATGCATCTTCCCTCTCACATGAGGGTGGATCCCACACTTGTAGAGTTCACTCTCATGTGAGAGGGAGGATGCATGCACCGAAAACACCATATACCACCTCATCTAGGATTCACCTAAACATGAGTAAAATATAATATCATTAACAAAGAACATTAAAATAAATAAATAAAAATCATTTACAAAGGAAGCAAATACAGGTATGAATGAAATCATTGAAATGAGGATATAAACTATAAGTCCACATAACTTCTGAAAGGGATCATTAATTCTACTAGCTGTTTATTGAACGTTAAAGTGCCATTCATCCTAACACCTTTGGAACTCCATATCAGATATCTTTCTTTTCTTTTCTTTTTTTTCCTTTTCTTTTTTGAGAAACGTGTTTATACTTTCAGAAATCAAATTGATAACAGGAGACTTTTGCATTTTCTCAGTTCTCACCTAAATTTAACAGTCCTAACTCAATCATTTGGGTCAACTCCAATCATGTAGTTAAACCTTTCACCATAAATTCATTATATAATGTATCTCGATCAACTCCAATCATGTAGTTAACCAGTCATCATAAATTCATTGTATAAAGTATCCATGATGAGGGACAACAATGACCCATCATCCAAAAGCTCAGCTAGTCCTACTCTAATTTTACAGGCATTTCAACTTATCCATTTAGATGCAAACTTCCATTTGCACCATCAATTTCTACTATTCTCTTGCTCTTGTCCCTCACATAACTTCACGCACATGTATATCTGATGCGAATTTCAGTTCTCTCTATATAAACTGACAAAAAGAGTTTTAAATAACTGATATGATGTACGTCCCTATGATGATGGTCCATTGTGAAATTTAACATCTGAGAAGATGGCAAGAGAAAACATAACATTGGAATCCTATTTCAGTCTAGAGTCCAATTATTGTCAACCTTATTAGATGGAAAACTTAAAAATAACAACAAAAACTAAGAAAAGAGATGGACAATTAAAAAAAAAAAATTTGACAGATGTCATTCGCTTAAGAAACATGATTAGTACAGATAACAATTGCCTGAGAATCTATAAACCCAGATTTAAGATAGCATAAAACTTAGGTATAGTTTCTTAGATGCAGTACATTACATTTTCCAATTAAATTCAATGAAAAGAAAAGTGTTTATGTTTCATTGGTCAATGTAAGCATATGTTTGAATTTGATTAGAAAACCAAATGTACCGTACATAAGAAAATGTACCTAAGTTTTGCCCCTTAAGATATATTAAAACTTCAAGAATGTACAAGGTATAAAATCTACGATGCATGGATAGGAAAGAAAATAAGGATCTATTAACAAGCACTAATTTTACATTTTATTTTTCAGATGAAATGAGTAGTTTTATTAAGAACAACCTAATACCAAAAAAAAAAAAAAAAAAAAAAAAAAAAAAAAAAAAAAAAAAAAAAAAAAAAACCTCATTCAATGGAAAACAGAGCACCTAAGCAGAGATGTCTAACCTCCACAGGACTGACCTTTAGCTGGTAAGGTTTGCTACCAGTTCCTCTTAATTTCTTTTGAGGACTAAGAAAATGAAATCCCTCACAGGTTGCAAAGAACTCTGTTTTGCAAAGAGTTCAGAGCCTTTATACAGACATTGATTCAAGAATTTGTGTCTCGTTTAATGGACTGAATTATACTTTCTACTAACTTGATCATTCCATTATATACTCTAGCAAGCACTAGTTGTACTAAAGGAACAAACAGCTCCTGCAGATTACACACAAAACATCACACTTGTAGCCTCAACTAATAAGCCTATCTAGAGTGGTGAAGTGTTCCTTTTGGCCAACCTCCACCACTGTACTATCTATTTTTTTCTAATTGCATTCCAAGTATCTCAAAAAGTTAAATTTCATATTTTGAATAAAGCAACTCAACAGTGTCATTTTCATCCAACACTAACTGATGAACTAAGAAGTTTAGCAAAAAAGATGAACTATGATCTGAATGCCAACTAAAACCTCTGATCTGATTGGCATCCAGTTCAAATGCCCTTCATGAATACCACTTGACTTGATACTCTAGCATGCAAACTACATTATATATAGCTCTATAACCAAACTAACAAAGCTCCATCTGAGTGCCAGTTATCATGCCACAAATAAAAATCCCTTCGCATGCCACACCTAGTGCTTCAAGACTGCCTTGTTGCATCCCTTGAGTCTGAGGATTTTTCTCTAGCCCCAAGTTGATTTTTGAGGAATGTTTACTACCCTAAAGCTTCATGCTTTTAGCAAGTATTCATATGCACAAGTGACCAACACAGATCCAATTTTGGCAAACAAATTCCAATTGTAATTCAGTATGGCAGCCTTATTCGCCTCACATATACTCCTCAATCCCAGACCACCTTCCCCAATAGGAACACAAACTAGCTCCCATGCCAACTTGATCCCTGCTACTGATTCATCAGTTCCCTTCCACAGGATAGCACCAGGATTACAATTTAACAGGAAGTTCTATGCCTTCATGCTACACTAAATAGACCCTTCAAATTTCCCAAAAAGTCCAACCCCAAGATCTAGCAATTGAGCAATGTGATTTCATATTATTCAGTTCATCCCTGCCTTTCTTGCACATAAAACACCAGCAAGTGACAGATGACTACTCTTGAAAAAAATTACAATGCAAATAACCCTCCCCTTAAGCTACTTTTGGTCCAAAATACACTACCTTAGAAGGAATACTACATGCCAAATACATTTGCCAATAAAAGCTATACCCTTAATCAACATCTCATAGAAATTTAATATCCAACTATACCAAGAACTCAGTACATGTCATCTTCACCTTTCAGGCAGCATGTAAACCATTCATATAAAGCTTTGAAAAGATAATCCCTGTAACAAGTGTATATATTATCACACAAGATAGTTGTACAAATTCTACCATCCAATGACCTATATAGGAGAACACAGCAAAGCTAAGTTACCTACATTTCAATGCATTGAGTAATCTCATTACATCTCAAGGAAGAATTCTACAGAAGGTATAATAAATAAAAGGGAAGAGCTATTTTGGTCCCTAAACTTTACCAAAAGTTTGTTTTCGTCCCTAAACTTTAAAATGTTCATTTTTTTTTTTTTTTTGATAGGTAAGAAAAATATATTCAAAAACTGCTAGATGCAAATTAGCACCAACATAACAAAAAGTACAAAAAAGATGGAAAAGCAAAAACATAAAAAGACAATAATTACAAAGAAAGAGAGCTAAGGAATAGAGGAAGAGAGTCACTAGATGTGAGTTCCCGAGCCCTAGCCCAAACAAACAAAGAACCAGAAAAGTGAGCACGCATTTGGTCCTCAAATCTATCCAAATCCTCAAACGTCCACCGATTGCATTCCCTCCAAATACACCACATCAAATACAATGGAACTAAGTTCCAAATGTAAGATGAATGCTTCCCCAACCAATTCCACCAACTAAATAGAAAATCTGACACCCTACATGAGGGGACCCATGAAATCCCAAAAATCCTAAAGACAAAGCACCACAGCCGATAAGCCTTTCCACAAAAGTGGGCAGAAGAAATCAAACGGAAGCTAGCTGGGTGGAAGAAGTTGTATTTGTCGAAAGGAGGTAGGATGACATTGCTTAAAAGCACACTATCCAGCCTTCCCACATATTTTTTATCTCTGTTCACCATCCCTACACATGTGGCAAACAAAATTGAGAAGCTCCAAAGGGATTTCCTGTGGGGAGACCCTAAGACTCATTTAATGGGATGGGATAAGGTGTGTATGCCTATTGCTAATGGTGGCCTGGGTATTAGGAAATTGACCACCTTCAATAAAGCCTTGTTAGGAAAGTGGCTTTGGCATTTTGGGATCGAGGAGAATAGGCTTTGGAGGAGGGTGATAGCTTTGAAATTTGGGGAAGAATGGGGGGGGTGTGAACCTCTAAGTTGGGAAGGGGTGCTCATGGTTGTGGTTTGTGGAGGAAGTATCCGGAACGGCTAAGGAGTTTTCAACAAAAATGTCCAGTATAAGGTTGGGGTGGGGGATAGAGTGAAATTTTGGACAGATAGGTGGTGTGGAGATCTCTCTCTCCAATTGGCTTTTCCAGTCTTGTACAATTTTGCTGCAAACAGAGAGGCGTCCATAGAATCATCTTTGATATGTCAAGGAGCAAGGGGTGGGAGAACTTGGGATGTTCGTTTTATTCGAGGTCCTAATGACTGGGAGGCAGATGTGATGGATGATTTCTTTCGATTCTTGGCAGCCAATTTACCTTTAGGGATTGATGGTGATCGTTTGAGATGGAAGTTGACAAAAAACGAGGATTTTACTATCTGCTCATATTATCATAAGTTATATGGCTCTTCCTCTCGTTGTCTCATCCTTAAACTATGTAAACAGTTTTTTTAGTAGTTTAGAGACAAAAATAGGGATGAAAAAACATTTTTCAATAGTTTAGGGATGAAAAAAGATCTTTTTTAAAGTTAAAGGACAGAAAGTAAAACATTTTCAATAATTTAGGGACAAAAGCAAACTTTTCAATAGTGTAGGGACAAAAGACAAACTTCTCAATAGTTTAGGGATGAAAAACGAACTTTTGGTAAAATTTAGGGGACCTAAATATTATTTTACCCTAAGTAAAACTAGAAAAACGAAGGAACAGGGAACATGCACATATTAGCAGTACCAAGAAGATAAAAGTGCAGACCAGCTAAAAACAAATGTTTAAACTTCTCAGACTTTTGAGGCATGATTTTCCTACTTAAGATATTCCCATCAAAGAGAGCAAAATGCATGCTTAAAAAAATAAATCATAAAAGCATATATCAAAACAAAATGATAGTCTATAAAGGAATCTTGATATTGAATTAGCCTACTATAATAAGGATGAGCAAAAGGGTTTTACACATGGCATTAAACGAAGAAAAAAATGCTGCTATATAATACAGAGCATGTTTTAATGAAAGAGACAACTGATGACCTATCTTCTAAAAACTATGGCTCTCCTAATCAAGGGTTGGGTTGCTCATAACATACTAATTAAAAAGATATACAAAAGGTAGAAAGATATCAGAAAAAAATCCAGCAGTTTTTTTACATAGGTAGATAGTGGGGAGGGGATGGTGGAGTTCGAATCACAAACATGGAGCACCACAAGGGAGGTTATTACAACTAGACTATCACTTGAACCCAAAAAAAAAAGATCCAATCATAAGTGAATATCATGCAAATTCTCAATATCAATGAAAAATTTAAATGTCCATCTTTAAGGCATTAGCATCAAAATGTAACATTGGATTTCCACTTGATGAACAAATGAAAAAATAAACTTCAATAGTCTGAAGACAATAGAAACCAGGCAATAAAAGCTGAGCAAAAGATGTCAGAATCTTCAAGGGTAGGAGTATGACAACCAAACATATGAGAAGTTTGTTCCAAGAAAACAAAAACCTACAGCATAAAAACTACCTGTTTTTTTTCCTTTCCCCTTTTTTTCTTTTGTCTAGGAGCAGCATATAATAAGTAGAATGAGATTTCAACTACTAAGGAGAACGAGATTTCAACTTCTTCACACGTTTGGCGGCAGGAGAAATGCTTTTTTTCCCCTTCCGGACCTTCTTTACAGCAACAGCTCTCTTTTTCATCATCTTCGTTGCAGGAAGCATCTCCCTGATGGGACCTGGAGGTACCCCTTTCTTCAGTGCACTTCCTCTTGGAGTAACAGAGGGAGGAATTCTCACACTTTGTGGAGGTAATGGACTCTGGGGCTTCCACACCAAGTTATTCTTCATGGAAAACCTTACTTTCTTCGCACTCTTCTCCCCACTCTTTGCAGTCATGCCGCCTTCAGCATCCCCTTCAGTATTTAGCTCGTGATTTTGGGATTGCTTCCCATCCATACTCTTGGTTCTCTTTCTCTTCTTAGATACAGTACCATTAACTTTAATTTTAGCTAAATTGCGGGCACTAGCAACATCATTTTCCAAACCCGCTTCAGCAGCCACCTTCTCAAACTGCATCTGGAGGTTTGAAATCACAGACTCATTAAATTCTATCAAACTTCCATCTGAAACAATTTCATCAACTGAATTGTCACCATTTGCAATAACTACATTCTCATTCTCTACCCCTGTAGGACCATTCTCTATAATCATATCAGAAATCTCATTCTTCTGTTTCTTCTTCTTTTTTTCGTACTCGTTTTGCCACTCCCACTTGAATCTTTCTTCTTCTTATCCTTATTCTTGCACTTCTTCAAAGCCTTATCATCATCGGCACACCCATTAGCAGCATCGCCACCCATTTTCACCTCAGGAGCAATAGGAACCAAAGTCGGCACTTCTTCATCCTCGTCATTTTCAACAATATCAGGAATCGAAACCTCAACCCCAGAAGCTGCAAAATCCTTCTCCAACTTAGAAAACGCCTCATACAAACCAAACAACACCTTCCTATTCCCCTGAAGGCACTCAGCCGAAGAACCCATCTCATAAAACTCCTTCGAAAACCCCATTGTCAACGCAATTGTCCCAAACACCACGAAATCCTCCCTCGAATCAACCTCACACTCAGCCCCTCCAACTTTCTTAACCTCCAGCAACTTCACACCCATCTTAACCAGCACATCAAACACACAGCCCTTAATCTTATTACACAAAACCTTATCCCCCGATTTCCCCATAACCGAAACAAAAGGCTTCAACAAAACCCCAACAACCTCAGCCCTCACCGGAAGAAAAGCCCGAAGCTCCTCCAAAAACACAGACACGACATGGTAATTAACCCCATTGCCCCTAAACTTATCATTAGCATAAACAGTGTTCTCCAACAACAAATCCACGAATTTCACACAAACACCCAAATCCCACTTCTGGGTTTTCAACAAAACAAACGAATAATGCAAAAACCTCCGAATCAAGAGATAGAATTTGTCTAACCTCAACGCGTCGATACCGGGCCATTCGCGGCGAATGGTGAGAAGAAAACAAGCCAAGTAGCGGAAGGAAAGCGGCAGCGGGAGGCGGAGGAGGAGAGAGGAGAGTCTGTCGATGAGTTGAGACTGGAACAAGTGATTGTCAGCGTGCCAAACACAGTAGAAGAGGCCTTTCCAGAGCTTTTTGAGGTCTTCTTCGGAGAGACTTTGCTGGGAAGGAAGCCACGTTTTGAGGAGGAGACGGAGAGCTTTGGTTCGGGCTGTTTGGTTGCAATTTGCTAGCTGCTTTATCAGTGAAGACATCTCTACTTCTGGGTCTGATTCTTCTGAACCCATTGAAAGAGAGAGAGAGAAAGAGAGTGATAGTGATTTTTGTTTTTGTTTTTTTGGTTGTGACTGGGAATTGGAAAATTGTTAGCAGAAGAAGAAAAGGGTAGTTGATGTGAGGATTGTAAGGTGTAAAAGGTTGGACTTTTTGCGGGCTTCGGGAGTTTTTCAGAAGATACACACACAGAAGCGAAAACCCTAGGCTGTGTTTGGTTTCGAAAATGGATATTCCCAATACAACCCTAAAAACTCAAATTTTTTGAAAGGTCAAAATTTTTTTTTTTTGTCCCTAAATTTTTCTAAAATTTCGGTTTTTGCCCCCATGGCATGATATCATTGGTACACATGAAAAAAATATATTATTGAGACAAAATTTCTCTTCCTTCAACTTCAACAAATATCCCTAAAACAAGGTAAGGGGTTAATTGAGGGAAGAAAACCCAAGCAATGATTTATTGGTTCTATTTCTAAGCCCTAACTCAATTGAACCTACAAAACTTAAACAAACTCAACTTTTTTAAAGCTAAAACATTGTTCTTATCACTGAACTTTTTTTAAAAGTTCGATTTTTATTCCTAAACTTTAAAACGTACGTTTTTCATTCCTAAATTTTGCAAAATGTTTTACTTTATGTTTATTAATTTATATCCTACATGGCTTAACAAAACGTGGATATAGTATCTAATTTGGACCAAACAATTTTCTTTTAAACAAGTTAAACACATGGCATGAAATCAATTGCACATGTGGAAAAAATATCACTGAGACAAAAATTACTCCTTAATATCTTTCTTGAACTTCAACAAATATCCTTAACCAGCTGAGTTAGGGCTTAGATATAGAACCCAAAAAATCATTGTTTTAGTTTTCTTCTCTAAATTGTTCCCTTACCCTATTTTAGAGAGACTAGTGCCATTTTTTTTAAGTAGCTTATTTGATAGTCCAGCTTTAGGAATAGCTGCAAATCAAGAGTCAGGTAATAAAGTTTTGAAAATTCGGCTTATTGGGGTTTTGGCCTTTTGGGGGATTTTCAAGGTTTTGCCGTTGGTGATTTTTGTGTTCTATTTCTTGGCCCTAACTCAAATGATTGGGGATATTTGTTGAACTCCAAGGAGACATTGAGAGGTAATTTTGTCTCGATGATATTTTTTCCATGTGTGCCAATGATTTCATGCCTTATGATCAAATTTTTAAAAGAAAATGGAATGGTTCAAGTCAAATACCATATTAGTATTTTGTTAAGCCATGTAGGATATAAACTAACCTATATATACAAAAATAATATGAAGTAAAATATTTTGTAAAGTTTAAGTACAAAAAAAAAAAGAAAGAAAAAAGACCTTTTACTTTCTCTCTCTCCTGCCGAGGGAGAGAGAAGCTTCTCTCTCCCTCGGTAGGAGTTTTTTGTTTTTTCTCTTGCCGTGGTACAAGACTTTCTCTCTCCCTCGGTAGGAGCTTTTTTTGTTTTTTGTTTTTTCTCTTGCCGTGGTACAAACCCTCTTCCCCTATTTGGGTATTCTCTTAGTCTTTATTGCCTTCAAGGTTCCCTCAAAGAAGATGGATCATGCTACCGCTGGAGAACTCCTGCTTTTTCATCTCACCACGGATGAGGATGATGACAGCTCCACTTCGATCATGAGATCGGACATCCTAGAGGAGTGTGTGCGAGCTTTCAAGTCCACTCCAAGATCTGTCTGGAAAATGGGTTTGGATCTAAGGTATGTAGATAAGCAAATAAAGATCTTCCAGTTTTTTTTTTTCATCTTGTCTTCAAATGGAGTGGCTGCCTTCCTCTTGCTTTATTTGTGGTGTTTTGGGTTCTGGTTGGTTCCTTGATGGCCTGGGTCTTATGATCTATCCGTTTGGAGAAGGGGGATTTTTGAGAAGCTCTATGCTGCTTGGCAAGGCGAGTCGGAGGATGAAAGAAGAGAGGAAGATTCCGGCTTCCAGTTCCGGTGGTATCAATCCGGTGAGCATGGGTACGGAGAAAGGCAAATTGTTCTTCTGTGCCGGCGGTTTGCCCACCCTCCTCTGTTGCGCAATCACGGGTTTCCCAATGGTCCTCTGAGGCCAAAAATCGGTTTTGGGCTTTCCAATGTTTCCTGCTCTGGCCCAAGGACTTCCCGACCCGAAAACCACAAGTAATATCTCTCCTTTTAATGAGCCCATCACTAGAGCCCAAGAACAGAGACCCTAAAAATGTTAATATGCAAACTCAAAAATATTGTTGGGCTGTCGGGTTCATTGAGGGGAGTGGTGTGTAATTGTTTGTGATTTTCTCTCAATGTTTGTATGCTCTCTCTGCTGTAACTCTTTTCTAGTTGAATGAATATTTCATGCTTCTTATAAAAAAAAAAAGTACAAAAAAGAAACTTTTAAAATTTATGGGCAAAAAACTGAACTTTTGATAAAGTTTAAGCATGAAAATAATATTTTCACCTTTTTTTTTTTAAGTAATTAATTCATTGATAGAAAAATAATAAAGGTGCCTATTCAAGTACACTGGCATATACAAATAGAATAGCAACCCGTGAAAGCCGAACGAGTCAATTTCACCCAAGCAATTTTGTTATTTTGAACAATATTATCTTTAGAGAAATGTTATGTCTACAATATTTTTACAACAAATCATAGGTGATTAGTTGTTATTGGTTCAAATTTGAAACTAACACTAAGATTACTTTTTTGCCCTAACAATAACAACCAGTAACAACCTGCTACTTAGGATTTGTTATAAAAATGTTGTAAAAATATTGTAGACATATCATTTCTCTTATCTTTATAATCGGTTCGGTGAAATCAACCCAACTGATTTTCATCATCTTTATAATAGAAACGGATAATTTTTTAATGAAGTTAATGTTGGACTTTTCAATTAAGCTATAACTTCAAGTTTTAGCTTAGATAAGAATCCATGGTATTGAGGCAACAACTACAACTGAATATACACTATGCATCGAATGTGACTTTATAATTTGAAATGTGCTTTTGTAGCTACAATTTCAAGAATTTTACTACGATTTTGGTTAGCAAAGGCTTGGTTGTAATTTTATAACATCTTTTTATTTCATATTTTTTAGCAAGGGAGTCAATATCGTACCGGAGGCTGTACTGGTTGGTCAGTGGTATGATATATTTTGGATACCAATCAATACCGAAGTACCGTTTTAGGTTTATTGCTATTTTTTATATTTATAAATAAATAAATAAATATATATATATATATGTATGTATGTGTGTGTATATATTATAATAAATATAAAAGTTTACCATAAAACATTTCCTTAATTCAGAACTAATTATTTATGGTTTTAGATTTTAATATCAATTAAAAGAAAAAAAAACAATATAAAAAATAGAAAGCTTAAAAGTTACTATTGCATACTAAGAAAACAAATAATACTGATAAATTAATGCAAATAAGTTACCATTCTGCCCTAACAAAAATTAAAAAACTACAAAACTTAATAAAATAAAAAATAAAATAAAAAACAAACAAACAAACTTTTTTTGGTATCGGTCAAGATTGACCGAAATTGGCTAGTATGGCTGGTACGGCCAGTATTTAAACCGGTTCGAAACGTTAATATTTCGATCTCGTATACATACCGATGACACATTGGTACCGATACGCTATTGACTACCTTGTTTTTTAGTGTTATTACTTATGTAACGTGGCTAATTTTTTTTAGAAACAATTTAATTAGTAATTTAGATAGGTCTAGTTTTCAATTTACATTTTTTTTTTTAATTATTTTTCAAACTTAATTTTTTATTTAATCCTAAAATCCGATTGACAGCTCACTAGTTAAACCAATGACCTAGTAAAAAAATTAATTAATTAGTAATTTAGAGACGTCTTTCCATTTTTTTATCCCATAAGAAAATGACCTAATAACCCAGCTTCTGGACCAAGTTAACATCTAGTCTAGGTTTACTAAGAGCACTCACATCGGTAAGTGTATAATATAACTAGGTGTAAAAATTTTACTTAAAAACAACCTACATTGGTCGGTGTATGATTGTGTAAATTTACAAATTAATTTGCAATGATACTATTTATTTTGCATTTATTCTTTTATTCTTTCTTTATGTATCCTTATGATGAAAGAGCCAAGTATATAATAGTTGTTGTTGTGTGTAGAAAGATAAATTTTAAAGAAAAAAAAATCAAGAAAAATTGATATTTTAATAAAATGTAGTGTAAAATAAATAATTTGATATGGGGTGTTTTTAAAAATGAGTATGTAAAATAGAAAAAATAGGTTCTTATAATAAAATAGACATTAATTTTTACACAAGCTGATATGAATACTCTAACTAAAGAAAAAAAAAGTGATACTCAAGTACACAAGTTATACATAAAATAGTAATACATAACACTAAAAAAAACTTAAAATAAAATAATGAAAAAAAAAAAATAGCAAACCACTAGTGAAAGCATAGGGAATCCAGAACAGCCATTAGATTTGTTATAGAAAACAAAGAATCTGGCAAAGTTCAATCATATAAAGATTCAGACACGTAACTTTCAAATTAACTTTGCCATGCTCAATTTTTGCCTCTCGAAGCACCAATCATTTTGCTCTCTCTAATGACACCACACTACAAAAAGAAGGCCACCCTATCTAATGTAGCTCACAAAGCTATCCCACCCAACTCTAATATAGTTCCATAAACCCATACCATAAATCCCCCAAACTGCACTTGAACGCCAAAACCTCCATTAGACCCATATACTTTAAATCTATACTACAAAAAACGCATTTTTTAGCTGTGTTTTTTAAAAATGTAGCTATAGAGTGATGTTTGAGCCACGTTTCACGCAAGCGTAGCTATAGCACCAGTAGTATAGTCGCGTGCACTGAATGCAGCCCAAGATCAACTCTGTAGCCGCGTTTCTTGTGGGTACAGCTACGTTTTTCTAGGTTCTGCTTAAGCCGCGTTTTAAAAACGCGACTACAGGCCTATCTCAATTATATATATATATATATATATATATATATATATATATATATGTCCTAAAGCCGTGTTTACACAACACGGCTATAGGGCTATCCTAAAGCTAGGGGTGGCAATTCATGTTCGCATGTCGGGTTAGTGTCGTATCAACTCATAAGTATCCAACTATATAAGTCAACATTAACTTGATATGTTTATTAAACGGGTCAAGATTCCTCAACCCTAACACGACCAATTTATTAAACGGGTCAATTGTGTCGACTTGTTTATTAAATATTTTCAAAATGAAAAGAAAAAATAATTATGAAAAAACAAACAAAAAAATATTTTAAATATAAAATTTAGAACTAATGAGTAATTGTATCAAAAATAGTTATTCAAAACTAAAGCATATCTAAATATCACAAATAATCAATCACTATATGTCAAAGAAAATAAACCACAACAACTAATAAGTTTATATATCTAGGGTTTGAAAGGTATATTGGTAAAATGTCATTTAATTAAACAGGTCAAATGGGTTCCATATGTTGAACACTAACCCAACCCATTTATTAAACGGGTCAGTCTTGTCAACTCAAATATGACACAAACCCATTAAGACTCAACTCATAACCTGCTAATTTAGGTAATCGTGTCGTGTCAAGTTCACGGGTCGTGTCCAATTTTGCCACCCTTACCTAAAGTTGCGTTTACATGAACGCGGTAGAACGCGACTTCAAGCATGTTTGTGTTGCGTTTATGTAAATGCAGCTTTAGGACCCAATTAATGAAAAATGAAGTATTACCCCTCATCAGTTCTTCGAACACCCTAAGTTGCCACTCTCTGTCTAAGCCTTTCGAACACCCTAAGCCGTGGTTAGACCCTAAGTCATTCACGCCCTCTCTACCACCATTCTACTCACCGGCGTCGACAAAGCCCAGTCCTCCATCACCGGTGCTGCCTTGGGTCTCTCGCTCTCTCTCTCCAACTCTCAATCTCACTCAAGACACTCTCACAAGGCCGACCAACAATAAGTTTTATAAATTGTTTGTTTTGATTTGTGTTTTAGGGTTTCGATTTTTGGTTTAGGGTTTCGATTTTGGGTTTAAATGGACTTTTTTGAGGGATTTGCTTCATGGGATTTTGATATTTTTTCTTCCTTCCGTGTTTTTATTGTTGCTTTCTTACTTTCAATGAATTTGTGCACTTTATTGCAGTCTTGGAAATTTATATTTGATTCTTGATTTTGTTGTTTGTTTCTTGCTTTTAATGCAACTTGGTCGTCCTATGTTGGCAACCCATACCTTGTTTGGATTTTAGTCTAGCAGTTTCATTTATAGCTTATAGAACTGTAGATATGTGACCTTTTGTGGATTTTGTTTCCATTTGCAGAACCCGCAAAAGTGGGAGCCTTGTGCATTGGGTATGACATTTTTTATTCTCTTCTTAACATGAATTGTGGACACATGGTACTATCTTTTTATTTAATAAAAGTACCCTGAAGATGACATTCATTGCATTTTTGACTTATCAAAATAAGAAATATACTAGGCATTTGTTGAATATTTTTTTTAAAGTTTTAAATCAATGTGTTGTTTTCGGAAACTAAAAAAACCATTATGTTAAGATACTGTCCAAAATTTCAAAAGAGAATGTGCCTTATATATATATATATATATATATATATATATATATATATGTATATGTATATAATCAATAAGTGGAACTCTATGGCAAGCATTTGTATTGCTTTGCTGACATGAGGGCCTTATTTAGGATCCTTGCCAATTAATTGTGGACGCTTAATTAACTCGTATTTGTTAAAAAATTATTATATCTTTGTTTTTTTTATTATGAATAGTCCTTTGCAACATGAGCTTTTCAATTTAAAGTAAATATGTGGTTTTTTCCTGCCTCTGATCCCTTTTGTTTGTATCTGTAGATATTAATACACTTGAATATGTGTTCTAGTGAATGTTGTATATTGTTTGCATGCCTGAGTGGTTCTTGAAACTAATTTAGATGAATAATTTAACCTATTACACATGGGGTATTTCTAGCTGAAATTTCTAATTGTATTTGCAGTGTTGCATTATTGAAACTAGCAGAGATGAATTATTGTGGTACAACAAGGTAGTGAATGTTGTAATTTGCTCACTTAAAAAGATTGTGGAAGTGTGAAAATTAATAGCTTGTGCCATGTGTTTGTGTGCATATATTTTTATTGAATGGATTCTGGATACTCAAGTTCTTTAGTGTTTATGATTTGGTTTGAGGATTATGAGGAACTATGGAAGTTAGGTGCATAATGCTTTGGGCTTATTTGGTTTCTTCTCATAGGGATGTGTAGATCATCTAGTATAATGGCTTGTGCCGCTTTGTGCATCATGTATTGGCTTTGATTTTATTTATTTTTTGGCCCAGATGGATGTCTAGATTGTCAACTTTGCCTTGGTATTTCTTCCTTTTTCTATGCTTTTTGTGTAAGGGCTTTGTAGTATAGGATGCAAGTAGTGATTTGTTGCTCAGCAAAGTGGGAAGCTCAAAGGCTCCACTTGTTTGGGGGGCTATGGCACTTTGTCCGAGCATTGAAGTGAAATTTGATATAATGCTTGTTATAATTTAAGTTTTCTGGGAGGGCACAAACCTTAACGTTAAGGTGAGAAGTTAGACCTAAATGTGAACTTAAGGTTTGGGGTTGAACCTAATATGGATTGATAGTCAACTTTGTTTAGAACTAATTAATTTAAGTAATGTCGCGATCTGATGCATTTTCTCTATATGGGGCTTACAAGGTAATGCCTGTGGAGGTTATTGATTTATTCTTTGTTGGATTTCAGGTTTGTTTGGATGTCATAGTAATTGGGGTTTATAGGGTGATACCTGTGAAGGTCATTGATGTGTTTCTATGATGGAAAGTGTAAGGTTGAATTTAATCAACCATCTTGTTGGCTTTATTCCATACCAAATTTGCTTGTATTTCAGCAATTAGTAACCCCGTATTTAGGTGAGATTCTTGTAAGGGTAGTGAGTGAGATAGTGTGAAGAAATGCTTAAGAGTATGCAAGAAAAATAGAGACTTGCGATTGGATCTCGTGGGTGACTCGCGGCTACAAGCCGCCCGGAAGAAACACACGTGCTAGGCATGCCCGAAGTTGAAGCGTCATGCTAGCCGGAGCACTACAGGACAAAATAGGACAACCGACCGTTCGATTATTTCGCAGCTGGAACTCGCGACTCAATCAAGCCGCGAGCCAGCCTTGTTTTGAAAAACCTGACTCTTCACATTCCATTCTCACCCTAATATAAATACCCCTTATACTCACGAAAGAAAGAGAGCTTCCAAAGAGAATTTTGAGAGAGAAACCCTAGAGAAAAACAAGATTGATTCATCCACAATCTTTACATAAGAGACTCTTCAAATTCCTCTACTCTCTTTCTCTTCATTGTTAAATCCTTGAGAGGCTTTTTACCAAAACATTTTCTCACCATATCCATTTCTGTGAGAGGGCTGTTTGGTGCTTTGGGAAGCGATTAGGAAGGAATCAATTTCACATTGGTTGATGCTATGGTCAAGTAGCGAAATCCGGGAAGCTAGAAAAAAAATAGGTTCGGCGCAACCTCGTTGGAGCAAGAAGTTTAGAGGGCTTAGGTACACTGGGTAAATTAGACTTGAAGGGTCTATTACTATTCATGTATCCCAACTACATTTTTTAGTGGATTACTTACCGCTTGGAGGGCGGCAGAGAGGTTTTACGTCGAAGGCTTCGGTTTTCTCTTCGATAACACATCGAGTGTTGTTCTTGTGTTTGCATCTCTCTTCCCTTTATCTTTACCATCTAATTACTGCTGTGATTGTGATTATTTATGGTTTAGATTGTTTATCAATTCGATTATTAGCTTATGTTTATGTTCCGCACATTTATTGTTTGACATTAAGCTTGAATTGATATTTTTGTTATTGGGGTCTAAACGTTTAAGGGTGTTTTATACACTATTTGAATTTTCAGAAAGTTTTGTTTGGATGTCATAGTAATGATTTAGCATGGAATTTTACTCCTTTTTGTATGATGTGGACTTTATGAAGGGAGAGGAAAATAAGACCTTTATTTTTGAATGAGTGGATGCTTTAGATTGACTGCACCCATTTTTTTTTTTTTTTTAACAGATTTCATAGATCCGATAATTTTGTATGTATTTTCTAGGTGTACCTGTTGTATACATCCTGTATTTAGGTCTTTCTTTTTTCCTAATGAAGTTTCATTTTACTCATAAAAGGAAAATGTAATATTAGGCCAATATGTGGACAAATAGATAAAACCCTTTGTTTTTTGTGTGTCATTTAGAAATGGCACAAAAAAATAGACTGTGCCATTACTTAGAGGAGATTTACCTTATATGCTAAAGCTGCTAAATTAAAGGCTCCATCGGATAAATGTCTTTGTATGTAATCATAGAGATTAGCATACATGAATAATCCTCATTGATGTCCTAATTTTAAATTTCTTCATAAAATTATTGATGTTAATATATATTACTCATTGAAAGGGAGAGAGAATTGGTTGGTATTGTTGAGATTCTCATAATGCTTCGAGATTAGTATTCGTGTTTATTCATGATTAACTGTTTTGATTCTTTACTTTGGATAAGGTTTATAGAATCAATCAATTGTTGATTTAATGAAATCTCATATAATAGCAATGATTTTTTTTATTATTTTTTTTACAACCTCTCCTTCTTTGCCAAATGCTTTGGAAATTGCTTGACAAAGTTTCCTTGGTAAACCATTGCAGCTTTTTTATAAAGCTTCTTTTGAAGAAGTATGCTTTGCTATATCGTGTACTTGATGCTACAGTTGCTCATTTTATGAGATTCCTTGAAGATAGCAGGATGATGCCTATAATATGGCATTAGTCACTCCTTGCATTTGTGCAAAGGTTGGTAACTTTTATTAAAGAGTACCTTGTCTTGCCTGATTAGGTGTTGAGAAGAAAATTTCTCCTTGTTAGGATAATATGTTTTATGGAAAGTTCATTTGGTTCACTTACAATATGTTTTTTTGGAGGGAAGGATGGAGAGGGGTAAAAGGGAAAAATTGATTAATCATCTGTTTGATTTAATGAAAATTATGAATTTAATAATGGGTAGGGACTAGGGACTCTTACTCAAATGGCATTTCTCTGCCCTCAATAATGGTGTGCATATCTAATTTACCAATAAAAAAAAAGAACGAAAAGGAGGGGGAGTTTGATTCTTTCTTGATAGAAATCTTAATATGTTACCTCTTCTCTCTCTCTCTCTCTCTCTCTCTCTCTATATATATATATATATATATATATTTTTTTTTTTCCCCCCCTCCTTATTGGCTTTAGAGTTGGCAAATGATCTGGTTTGGACAAAGTTGATATGTATAGGCACCAAAAAAAAAAAAAAAATGAATAATGTCGTAAAAGCATAGAGAATTAAAAGAAAGAACATTATCCTTATAAAACCCGAGGCTAAAGTTGTGGGCCTTGCAAGACGTGTCCATTATATTTAGTTAGGTTGTTAGTATTAAAGTATTTATATTTGACTTCTCTTTTAAGTTTTGTCGGTGAAGGCATTCCTGTAGTTTCCTTATTGCTGGATGCGGGCCAGGGGTCAACTTATTTACTTATAATTTATAGTGTCTTAATAACAAATCTATCCTAGTTGAACAAGGAAGAGTTAATGGCTGCAAATACTAAATACGCACTGATCAACTTTTACCAAAGTTCAATTCATGAAAGATTTGAGTTTGTTTTGTGAGTTCTTTGAGGGGTATTGTGCTGCTCTCTTCTTCTTCCATATTAGATTTTGTTCATTAAGGCACAATCAGGTGCATCCACTAGCTAATTTTGTTTACCTCCATCAGATTTTACACTTTCTAATCTCAAAATTCTAATTCATTCTTCCATCATTCAGCAACTCGGTTGCATAATGGCTTATATTAGTGTTCTCTACTAGGAAGCACGGACACTTCATTTAGGATGCCGTACCCATGTTGTATCCGCTATGTCATGTTATAATTTTTCAAGAATTAGTCATGTCACTGTGTTGTACATGTACTTGTATTCGTGTCCATGCTTCCTAGGTTCTATGACTCCCAGACAAAGCAGATTTGATCCCTTAAGTTAACCCCAAATGAATTTCTTCTTCATAGCTTTAAATCCTTCGTGTCTTCAGGAACATTGTTTCTTTGCCTGAAAGAACTAGTCTATTTTAGCTTTAGCTAGAGTTGAACCCTATACATTTACTATCCCTAGCCCTAAACCACTAATTTCAATTTCAAACCTATGCCTATTATATAAGCATCTTTTGACAAGTTTTAAATCTTTATACATCAAACTTACGCCTCATTTTAATTGAATAGAAGAAAAATGTAATTATGTGGGTTGTTAACCAGTATGTAAATAGTAAATTTCTCTTTTATCTAAATGTGACTACTGGATTTTAAGCTATTGTGTGCTATTCTAAATGTAACTCATGGCATAAATTGATACACTATTGCATTTCCTTTTATATCTTGTTGTTGTGTGAAATTCTTTGCGGATATAAAAATGAACTCTGAAAGGAGGATAAAGATAACCTCAAAAATCTCTACTTGAAAAGCGAAGGCACAAACTAGTAAGGACATTGTCGTTACTTGTGCTTATTCGTTAATATTCTCTTCTCTTTGTGTTCTTTCTTGCTCCTTAATCACTTGTTTATTTTTAAACAGATAGTTGCTTATACGCCTTAATTAATGATATTAATCTAAATCTTAGGCCCTTGGGGTATAGAAAATCCAATACACCCTGCATAACTTTTACAAGAAATGGAGCCAAGTCTAGCCATTACTTGGTTACCTAGTAGAATTTTTACCCCTCATCTAATATTGGGCATAAAGTCCTTTAGATTTGTAGTATCATTATATTAAGAGGCTTGTATCATGTAAAGTGTAACACAAGTGACTCACATAAAGTTTTGACTTTTTAAGAACAATGAAACACGGGGTAAATTCTATTACACAGAATGTGACAATCTTAAATGTCATATTTGAGTAGTTTAGGCTGGTTGAAACCTATGGTTGTCGCTTCTTTCAATTCTACCCATATATTTAGGAAAAAGTTCCCTTGTACAATCTTGCTTCATTGAATTTTGTGTACTGCATTTTTTTCCTCCCCTCCCCTTGACTGCTCCAAACATTTTGACTATATAATTTTTTTCCCATTACCTTTAACATGTTAGCTCTACAACTTAATGCTAAAGTTTATTATATGCCAACATAATATTTTAGTTGATCATCAACATGGGCATAAATTCTTCTTTGCTTCCAAATTTTGTCTAGCAATCTTTTGTCATGGTTTCTAAGTAGTTTTAGTTCAGCCTTATGTATAACTTTTATTTACATGTGTTTCTTTCTATTGCAAAACCTTAGTAGTAATGATCATGTGTCCTCAATATTACTAAATCAAAAGATATGTCATTACTTTTGTACTCTTCCATTTTCGTGCTTTAGCAGATCAGTTGTATGGTGGTCTTGACCTCCATACATTTGTAAGAGAACAGGTTATTGAACAGGTTGGTTGCTATTCCAATAAAGTTACTCTTTTATAAAGGAATTTGAGTCCTAATGTCCAAAAGCAAGTCAAGGTTTTATTTTTTTATCCCGTGTTGATGTCAACAGCTCAAGTCTCAAATGAACTTTACGAGAATTATGTTCCTATGTCTTATAATGACTACTTGGAGAAAATGAGCAAGTATTTTGGCATTCTCTCTTTTTAAGTTATAGCATTCATGAATGTTTACTTAGAACTATTTCATACTTACACTCTTTGACATAAATAAAATAGGGAAGGTGAATGGGGTGATCATGTCACATTGCAGTCTGCTGCAGATCGGGTAAGAGGAGCTTCCCAAACCTTTCTATATTCTCCATTTGCTTTCAGCTATCTTGTCCTTAGAAAATTTTGAACACATTTGGTCATTGAACCCTCTATTACTTCATAGCCAAAAAAATTTGTATGAGGTCACATTTATTAGTTTCTGCTCGGAGGGTCCTAATTAACAATGCTTCCTTAATTTCATTTTAGCTATTTTGAGAATATATAATATGATTACAAATTGCTAACAACTTTGATATTAAAATTTTGATGCGGAAGTTCAAATTGCAAAATTTAGAATTTTATTGGTGGAAAAAATTTTGTGAGAGCAAATTATTTCTAAACTCAAAATTTACCTTTATCTAATTGTAAATAAATTGGTCGATTATTGATTAGGAAAACACTAAGTGCCTTAATGTTTTTTCATCATCACTTGTGATTTTTATGGAAATTTTTTTTTCTCTCTTTTTGTATGGGTTCATGCAACTTATGATGTATTGATGTACATGTGTGATTTACCCTTTTTTTTTCTTTGTTAATTTGACTGCCACTATACTAGTTCTTCTTCTTCTTCTGATAACTGATGCATATTTACCTTGTGATTCTTCCCCACATTCAAAAGTCCAAAAGAGGTAAACTTTTTACAAATACTCATTTGTCCCTATGAAACTTGATGTGAATTACAAACTTATATCAAGGTCATAATAGTTCTCATTGATAGATATGTCATACTTTTTATTTTTCACTCAAATGACTTTTCCTAATTCATTCTTATAGAAAGTTTCAACTTCATGCCCCTTACTTTTTGGGCCATGCCTTTATTTTATACTTGGTAAATTGTAAATATGCCTTAATCATAAACTTCATAACTCAACATATGCTGTGCTTTATGGTTAGATAACCCACCTTAGGCTCCATTCTATTAGTGGACTTAAAAGTATGCTCCTAGCCTCCATAAGAAGAATCAAGTAGAAGGAAAACAAAATACTCTCTCTTGCCAATTAATCCCACTTCAAAACAACCATTGTAAATAAAAGGTGAAAGCACTACTTGGAAACACACATCAAAATATAGGCTGCTAAATGAAGGCGGCTATGCAATAGTAGTCCCTAGCTTGAGTTGATACTAATACCGGAGAAAAAAAAAAAAACTGACTTTATTTAATGGCCATTATAGCCTAATGTATCTAATTGTTTTCAAACTTTGTTTCTTAGCTTTAGCTAACTGTTAGAGGCTAACCTCAATGCAGCTCAATTGAAGAAAAAGACCAACAAGCCCAAGAGACCTTCTATTCAGTCATTATTTGGTACACTCTTCTTTAACTAGAATTGTCTAACTTAATATGTTTATTTCAATATGTATCTGCACTCTCATAACTCTTATTTCCATGTTTTTCCCCCATAATGAAATAATCTGTTTTGAGAAATTGTGATTTTGGGCATGAAGTTGTGATTTAGCAAAGAAAAAAAACCTATAGCTACATTTTAAAAATACAGCTATAGACAAACCAAATGTAGGGGGCTTTAGCCATGTTCTTAAATGCAACTTAAAGCGGGTCTATAGTCGCGTTTTTTAAAAACATGGCTATAGGTCTTAGCCTATAGCCATGTTTTAGAAAACGCAGCTACAGACTCAAGGTATAACCGCAATTTAAACGCAGCCCAAAGTGGGTCTATAGTCGCATTTTTTACAAAACGCAACTATAGGTCTCAGCTTATAGAATGTGGAAAAATGCAGCTTAAGGGGGTAAAAAATGCAACTATAGGGGAACCTGTAGCCATGTTTATAAAAATGCGGCTATAGACCCCGCAGGGGGCTATTGTCGCACATGATAGGACACGTTTGGAGACGCGGCTATAATTTATAGCTGCGTTTTTCAAATGCAGCTATAGCCCTCGTTTTTTGTAGTGCTATCACTCTACTCCAGTCATATCTTCATGTACATGATATATAATGCCACAATCATTTTCCCAACAATATTAAATACCAACAATTTCTTGATGCCTAATCCACCATGGCTAATTGGAGTACAACATGTATGCCAGTTAACTAAATGAAACTTTTTAAATTCCTTGCCCATGCCAGCCCAAAGAAAATTTCTTTGAATTTTTTTCCATCCAATTTGCCACATCGACAAACAGAGGGAAAAGAGAAATAAATAAATAGAAATACTAGATACCATACTTCTAATCATGGAAGTCAATACCGTGCTGGGGGTCAGATACCGTTTGGCCAACGATGCGATACATTTGGTGCTTGGTCAATACCGTGTACCATTTTGGGTTTACCGCTATAAATAAATATATATTCATTAATTTAAGTTTTATTGATTAAATCTCATAAATATAAGTTATATAACCATATTGTCAATGACTCAATTCTTAACTCCGTAATTCTAATCCAAGCTCAATAGAAAATAATAGATACACTTATTAAAAAATAATAACAATCAAATTAATATTATATTATATTAAAAATAAGAACCAATGTGCCACACGTGGGACTTTTAAAATTTCAATTCATTTGGTAGCAAAAGTAAAAAATGCTAGTCAGTAAAGTAACAACTATCAAGAAATATCAATTTGAAGAGTTTTTAAAGCATGCTAGTTGTAAAGTCTATTTCTTGGGCGTGCTAAATATCATTTGAGAGGTTAGAAAAAACGAGAAAGAGAGAGAGAAAGAGAAAGTTAGACACAGAGAGAAAGAGAGAGAGAGAGAGAGAGAGAGAGAGAGAGAGGGGGGAGAAGAAGATGAAGATGAAGTAGCAACAGCCAAAATCAGTCCACGTCTCGACTTGAGGTCGAGAATGTAGAGATCGTCGCTGGTGGAAGGTGAGAGTGAGAAAGAAACACTTTTCTTTTTCCGGTATGGTATGAATTTACCAGCCGAAATCCGATATAAGTCTCGATGCAGCTGAAATGACCCGGTATATTTTCCTGAACGAAACTACCTTGTTTACGTACCAAAGATAGGCACCGTGCGATACGATAAATTTAAACCCGTCTTAGCCGGCGTGCGGTGCACGGAATTAATTACCTTGCTTCTAATAAGTATCAAGATACCCCTTTTGATAAGAACATTTTCTTCCAATAACTAGTCTTTTTTGCTTATACTCCATAATATATGGGATCCCACAAAGAATGTGCCTTGAATGTGTTAGACTCAAGTACTTTAGAGGAAGAGACGAAACACGACATGAGGTTGCTTTCCAAATCCTCAACATTCTACATCTCCCCTACTAGCAATGTCTCAGATTTACCCAGATTAATATGCAAACCTTCAAACTTATAAAAACTCTATTAACGAGTATCATTAAGCCTTTGTTTATGGACGATTTTAAGAAAGTTTTAATATTACTTTCATGAGAAATATAAAAAGTTGTTAACAAAGTTAGTTACTTTTTTTTTTTTTTTTTCATAAAAAGTTTCTAAAAATAGTCCCTAAATCAATGCCCTAGGACACCCTTTAACTTTTCCCAAATTATAGTAATACACCTTAAGTACCAAATGTTAGTGGGATTGGCCCCATAGAAAATGAGAGTATTATTGGTAAAAAGATAGTTATGTCCATTGATTAACCCCTTAAGTTTCAAACAGCAAAAAAACAAGAAAAAAAAAAAACTTCGACCTCAAAATTATAAGGATGATAATACAATTAGATTATGATGAAATTAAAAATAAAAATAAAGAATCAGTAAATTAATGATTAATGATTTACAACCCTAACCAACATGTTAATTTAGGGTTACTAATATTGCATTATGTCATAGGATAAATCATTAATGAATGGGTGCTAGTGTTAGAATCGGTAATTTAAACTTTTGGGAGAATTAGTAATTTCCTAACAACTTAAGCTTTTGGGAGAATCGGTAATTTAACATGGAATTAGAACAAGAGATATCTTGACTTTACTTTACCTTTAATTTAAAATGTTAAAAATCCAACGTGTTTGGCCTTACTTATTAAAGAAGAGTTTGGACCCACACGTGAAAAGAAGTATTAGAGTAATTTACCATTTCCTAATAGTTTAAGTTTTTAAGAGAATTGGTAATTTAACAGTTAGATGCTTTGAATATCAAATATAATTTTTTTTTGTTTACAAGTTTAGTTGGTTTGTGTCAGTATCAAATTGAGACTTGGTATCAACATGTTAATTTTGGTTGTATATCCAAATTTGCTATAACTTGGTAGGAAAATGGAGAGAGGAACTTTGCTATAATAGGTGAAGTCCCTTACCCAAGGCTTTTGGGGTTATTGTGCCAATCTGACTGTAATAGGATAGAAGTGAATGGCAGAACAACCAAGATGGAGTGACAATAATGGTGAAGTGATGAGTGTTTAAAAACATATGATGGTTCCTTAAATATTGGCTATTTGACTTTGTTTAATGGCTACATGACCTTGTCAATGGCTGATTGATATAAAATTTTGTTAATGGCTAATGTGTATATAACGTTGTCAATGACCAATTGACAATATGTCACACGACCATGTTAATGGCTAATGTCTATAGGACTTTGTCAATGGCTAACGGCTAACTGATATGGCCAATGGCTAATAAGTAATAACTGTATTTCCTTAGAATATGATGGCGACCATGCAAAAGATTAAGAGCATTCACATAGTCTCTCTAGAAGTTTAACTAGTCTAATGCAAATGCTCTAAGTGTATTAAGCAAAACCAAATAAGCAATGAATGTCATGAAAGTGTCCACCAAATGTTTTTACATTTAAATTCATAAATATAAGCTTAAAAACTAAAAATAACTCAATAAAATTTATTATGTTTTTTTAGTAACATGGCTCCATAAAAAACTATTTTATCTATTTTATCTTCTTACTTTATAAAATACTTAAATCAGTGGTTTTATTTTAGTTTTTAACACAATAAAATAATATAAATAACACAATAAAATAATTTTTTTTTTATTACATTAGCTATAGTGTAAACAAGTGAATAATAATAGAAAACAGTCAAACATGAATAATAATACAAAGTAATGTGAACACATGAATAATATATATATTTACATATGAGATACAATGCACAGTCAAAAGTAGCTGTGCACTATAGTTGTAGAGCTAAATTATTTGATTTTGACTCTACCAATGTAGGCCTAATTTTGTATTTGATGGTGCTAAAAAGTATTTTTAGCACCACCAATAATAATAATAATGCATGAAGGGCTTTGAATTTGGTACTGCTAGTGCTTTGTAAGTATTTTTAGCACCACCAATAATAATAATAATGCACGAAGGGCTTTGAATTTGGTACTGCTAGTGCTTTGTATTAGCAAACCTTTTTTTTTTTTTTTTTTTCAGGTTGTGTTGGGGCAAAGTAATAATTACTCATTGGACCAGGCATTGGTGAAATAGTAATAGGCTAAGACCCACCCAAAAGGTACAACAAAGCCCAAACGTGTGTTAGGCATTAACTAGATGCACGTACGGTAGTGGTACGTCAAGTCTTTTTTTTTTTTTTTTGAGAAACAAGTGAAAATCGAAACACATGACATGTGATTGCAACGGTTATATAGAAGAACCAACATTAAAAGATTGTTGGGTTTAACGTTGAAGAGTGGCCTCAACAGTTATTAGAGGTTACAAAGCAGTGACGTACGAGGGACACATTGCAAACTGCGAAGTGACAAAAACACTTGACAGTAGGAACCAGAAATAGTTACATACCTGAGAATTTAAAGAGTATTCACATTAGTCATATTAAAGTCTTCTAAAATAAAACTACAGTGCAAATTTTACACATTTTGAGCAAAAAAACACCCATATCAGTGAGGGTAAAAATGTGTAAAATTGTGTATATATTTCCATAAGTTACGGTACCCGTGTATATTTACACAGGTATTGTAACTCGTTCATAATTATTTTATTAATTTCTTCTCTCTCTCCTACGTTTGACTCTCATCTCAACTCTCTCTTTCTCATTTCATCACTTTTCTCTCATCTCAACTCTGCATTTTGCAAAGCCAATCAGCTTCTCCTTCTTCTTCAAAATCTCAAGCTTCGAAGACGAAGACGACGATAGCTCGGCGGAGAACTCGCGCGGCACGGATTGAGTCCGTTCGGCGAGTTTGGGCGGCGAGTGAGTTGAGAACGCTGATCGGCCTCTCCAATCCAACAATCTGTTTGGAAACGGAGACTGTGACGGAGAATTAATCGGACATGGAGGGCAAGTGGGTCAGAGTTGTTGTGATTGAATCAGTGGCCAAATTTTGTTGTTGTGGAAGATCGGTGAATCAATGGCCGGATTTTGTTGAAGGGTGGCTGGTTGGGTGTGGGTGTGGGTGTGGGTGTGGACGGAGAAGACGAGGTGATGAGTTTGTGCCAGAGAGGAGAGGGAATGAAATAATAAAAAAATGTAAAAAGAATGAATATTTTATTAAATAAATGTGTAGAATAGATAAACTGATGTGGACGTTTTGTAAGAATAGATGTATAAAATATAAAAAGTAGGTTTTTTCTTGTAAAATAGACAGAAAATTTGCACGAGCTGATGTGGTTGCTCTAAGAGCACTAAACTAGAGCACATCAAATTGCACTTTCCAGAAATTAGTAGCTTATTAGTTTCTAAGATTTAGTAACAAGTTCTTCAATCTTATGCTTGTAATAAGTTTAGGTTGTTGCACTTGCATTTGTGAATATTATGAAGTATATATGATGTGTTATGTACGTGTTTATAGTAATTTGATCATTATGAATGTTCATTTCGATGTGAAATAGCATTCGTAGGATTGAATCAGTTCAAGTGTTGTAATTTATTTTCATTCAAGATGTCTAGCATTAATATTGTTTCATTTGAGATGTCTCTGTTGAGTCTGTTCATTACTTAATTAGTCAATTAAGAGCAAACCTGCATTTCGATTTAGTCTGTTTAGGTACTTGGTCAGTTTAGATTTCTCATTTAACTAATGCATCATTTGAAAAGTCCTATTAAGTTAAGCATTTAGAGTTGGCGAATTATCTTGAGAAGCATCTTGAGATAACATTAATCCATTCACAATCATTTCAAGTAGCCTGCAAAATGTGATAAATTAATTTTTAGTTCAAATAGGTTGACTGAAGGTTAATCGAATGGTGGCGGTGTGATGAGAACGGTGGCAGATCTTAGCGTCAACGACAACGACGACTTGGGTTGGTTTGTGTTGTGGTATGGAGGGTTTTTCGTTTATTATTTTTTCTAATTTGGTTTTTTATTTTTTGGGTTTAATTAGTTGTACATTTAAAATAAGTACAAAAAAATGGTTATTTTAGATTATTTTAATGAAATATATCCTAAAAGTGAATATATTGCAAAAGTAGTTATATAAAATAGGGAAAAAAAAAGACCTTTTTAAAATGGACTAAAAACTTAAAATAACAAAATTTTAGCAGAGGAATGTGTGAATGCTCTTTGAGCCAACGAGGCCTAAAATATTAGAAAATCTGAACATGGACAAAAAAAATAGAAATAGAGAATATGATAACATTATTTGAGGAATAGTTTTCTTTGTTTAAACAATACTTTATATATTTTCACAATATTTTTTTATTTATAGATATTTTTATAATATATAAAATCAATATTATCAAATTATATAAAAATTTTTTATCATAATTTTTTTTTACAATATTTGGTACAAAGTACAGACAGTGGACTATAAAAAAAGAAAAAGAAAAGTACAGACAGTGGGACCAACATTTTGGCTTGTTTGGTACAGTGGGAAGCATGGATCACGTGGTCAGTAATAGCTCTGCCTGTGTTTTTATGGCCAACAGTGAACTATTATTCGTGTATTGAAGGCCCCCATGGATCTCTCTCTTTCACTCTCTCTCTCTCTCTCTCCAAATTTGCTCAATTGCTCCATCATTCCAAAAAGGTGTATACAGTATACTTTGTATAGTGTATTGCCCCTCTCTATCTACCTATCGATCTTGGCTTATCAGAGATTGAACTTTTAGGCTTTTTGCCATAGACCTCCCTTTTTTTCTTCTCTTAAAGCTGTTTTTTTTTTCTTTGATCTAACTTAAAGCTGTTTTCTGATCACAACAAAACACAAAAAGTACCGTTAAAAATCATCACCACCTCTTTGCTGATGATGTTTTAGTTCGTTTGTATTGTCTGCATTGTAAGGTTGTCCAAAATATCATTCTTAATATCTTGATATTATTTGTTATTCTCTTGTTCCAAAAATCCTTCTCTCAATAATTACAATAAAATAAAACTCTCACAATTCTCGTAGTAGTGGTAGTAGTAGATGCCTTTGTCTTGGTCTCCTTTGTATCTTTTCTCCAAAATCCTTTCCCACCCACAGAATCTTCTTTCTTGATAGAAAAGTTAGGACCTTGTAGAAAGAAAAAAAACCCCATTTTTTCGGTCTCTCTCATACTCGAAGCCCCTCCACCCAAGAAAACTGTTTGCTATTTTAAGCATTCAAAAAATAAAAATATTTGCTCGAGTAGTGAGTCTCAAACCCAGCGACAAACATGGAGTGTTTCTTCTTCGTTTTCAAGCCTTTGACGCTCGTCGCTCTTTTCCTTATCCTCCTATCCGCTCCACCTTCCATGGCGGACGACGATAACAACAACAACAATGTTAAAGGTGGTGGTGTTTTCCTTAGAGACATTGCAACCAATTCATCATCTAATTCACCTCCACCAATGTCGAGTGAAAACCATGGAAGATCTGTACCCTTTAGGCCTAGCATGATGGTGATAATATTGGTGTTAGCAGGCATATTCTCCGTCGTGTTTCTCGTCCTCCTCTACGCAAAACACTGCACTGGTGATGGCATTGTAGTTGTCACAGCCACACCCGCAAGGGCTACGACAGCGAGGAAGAATTCGGGAATCGATCGAGGTGTCGTCGAGTCATTGCCCGTGTTTCGATTCGGATCTCTCCGAGGCCAAAAGGAAGGCCTCGACTGCGCAGTTTGTCTCAATCGTTTCGACTCCAACGAAGTCCTTCGGCTCCTCCCGAAATGCAAGCACGCGTTCCATGTCGAATGCGTCGACACATGGCTCGATGCTCATTCGACGTGTCCACTCTGTCGATACCGTGTCGACCCAGAAGATATTCTCCTCGTCGACCGAAACCCACCTCCAGAATCTCGCCAAAATAGCACCCACGAGGTCGTTTTGGACGTGAACGTGAACGTGAACCCAATTGGGAACAAACGATTCTCAGGTCGACACTCATCAGGTGGCGAAAAGGGAATTTTGCGTTCGAATTCTCACGATCCTATGGCGCTTAGGAGATCGCTCGATAGTGCTGGGGTGAGAAAAAAGAGTCAGAGTTTAAGAGCCATTGGATCCTATGATTACCCAAGAAAAGATGGGCTATTGTCGACGAGCTTAGACAGAGGGAATAGTAGGGTGGAGCACAGGATAATTGTTTCTTCTAACTCGAGTAGGGCCCACGATAGGTGGAGCGATGCACAGCCGTCAGATCTTTTGTATTTGGGGTCAGAAATGATAATGAGTGACAGCCGTAGATTTTTGTCGACATCGAGATCGAGACAGCAACAGCACAGTAATGGTATTGATGGCAATGGTAACGAGTTGCGGAGATGGGGTGGTGCTAGCAGTGGTGGCAGAAACAACACAAACACAAACACCATCAGCAACAACAGCAACACAGTAATGAATGGTCGAAGTGTGTCGGAAATCACTGGCTTCAGCAGGTTCCCAATCAAAGCCAATAGAGCCAATAGCACCCACTAATAATTATTACTGATCACTGATTAGTGGGGTTGGCTTAGCTTGGATTTCTGCCAGCTGTATGGTCGAGACATACCTACTTGCAATTCAAGATTGTATAGTAAGATTTAGAATTTGTAGAAAACTCTTTCTAACTCGATACACAACAATAACGAGTTGGAAGAGATTTTTCTCAACTAGTTTGAGAAAGTTTAGTAACATAACTTTTGGAATAATTCTGATTTGGCCGACTTTCATTTCGACCAAATTAAAATTATGGCCAAAGTTACTGTATAAATGTGTTATTGCTGCCTCGACAGGACCCACTTTCTCTTTCTGGTGTACCTTTTGAAAAATGATTTTCGTGCAAGGCTGGCCCAAGCTGCTATGTTAACGTGCATGTGAGGAGGACTTCGGTGTACGAAAGTTCCAGTCGAACAGAAGAAAAAAAGGAAGAAGGCGTGGATGAGACATTGCATTTACACCAAGGTGTTACGGAAATCAATTATTTCTTGACAATTTTGTTTGTCGCTCTTTAATTTTAGTGCTTTCTTTTTCTTTTTTGGTTACTTTGAAATTTCCTCTGTTACTGGTGGGAATGGGTATGACAATGGTGGGTACGGGTGCATCTCTGCTACACATTATTTCTGATGGGCATGTGGTGGGGTTCGTAAATTGTACAAAATTTTGTGTACTCTTCTACTTGATTGTACAAAGTGCCAAGGAATAAGGAAAACAGCTAGAGACGACGACAGGAGTAAATGGAATTTGATATCTTCAACTTTGTACTAGCTTTTTATTCATTGAAAAAGAAAAAGAAGTACTGGCTTTTAGATCTCGGTATTTGTTCATACTTTCTTTTAAATTTTTGATTCATTTCTTTAATCATTCTTTCATGGATTGCTTAAGTGTGTTTTTTTGTTTTTGTTTTTTTGGGTCTAATGTGGTATCAACAGATCTTTGAGCACCTTTTTAATCTTCAAGTGTGTATATTATAATCCTTTCTCCTCCCCTCACATACACCAGATAATTACAAAGAAAAATTCCTTAGTGGTTGCCATAATATGCTGGCTAATAATTTTGAACTTATTGACTTATTGCATGAGACTATTTAGTGGATTTTGGATCTTATTTTTGCATTGAAGTATCTTATGAGATGGTCTTTCATAATTCTTCTCTTTCATAATACATGGATTTTACATGTGTGGATCTCACACGTTGTGTGTGGGAGATTGTGAGAGGGTTGGTCTCATAGATATCCTTTCCTTTCTAGAACTACAACCATTGTTTGGTGAAAGCTTTCTATGAGGTCTTCAGCTTCAAGTTTTTAGAAATATAAATTGTTAACACAAGTTTTGATTATGAATCTGCACTATGTAGAGTAACTTGGAAATTTTCAGACACATTTGGATGAGTAATGAAGACAAATTTATCACAATTATTATTTGTTCCCAATTTAGTTAGATGGTTCTTCTAAAATAAAATATAAAAATGTTAGCTAGTAAATTATAATTTGAATAACATTACTCAATAGACTTTATTAATAATGCTTTTATTATAACTCAATCATTGTATACCATTTCATTTCTAAAGGTTGTTAAAAGAATTTGTGAAAAAAATTGTACCATTAGATTTATTGGATTTTGATAGATCTAATGGTTGTCAATGGTTGTGGAGTTGCCTTTGAAAACCTTCTTAATACTGTAATGGTTTGAAGACTCGATCCACATTAGTGTGCGTTTAGCATTAGCTTATTTAGTTTTTAGTTTTTTGTTATTTTTTGAAAAATGTGATAGAGTATGCTTGTATTTTTGAAAATGTGAAAAAATTGAGCTTTTAAAAAACTATATATATATAACTAAAAGCTAGCAAAAATGAATACATATTAGTGGGTTCTAATTAACTCAACTGGTAAAGTCTCTGATGGTTGAATAAGAGATCTGGGGTTCAATTCTCGCCAACACAAAAAACTGATTGGTATCGTGGTCTAATGATAAAGAATTATTATCAGAAGCGGACGCTATAAGTTGAAACTTAAAAAAAAAAAAAAAACATTTTAAATACTAAAGAGGAATGAGTAAAATACAAGCTTTAGGAATGATGGGCTAGAAGGATGAGGGATATTAAAAAAAAAAAAAAAACTTTTGTTTGGTGGGACAAAGGGCATAAGTAGTCCTCTCATGGCAAAAAGATTGGCTTGAAACACTATGGTGCCTGTCTATCATTAGTATTTTCCTCTTAGGTTGTGTCAAGTCTAGCCTTGTCCGACGAAAAATCAAATTTACATTTTGTTTTCTTTTGTTTATTATTAGTGTGCGTTTGGGTTAGGATTAAAAATGAAAATTATTTCACTATTCAAATTTATTTTTACTATTATTCATGGGCTCCACTACACTTTTTGGCACTATTCATGGGGTTCACTGTGCTATTTTAACTAACTTTTATCTTTATTTACAGATCTTTCAAAGAATAATTTTTTTTAGTTTCAAAGAAAAATAAGCGATATGCAAACACACCCTTATTATTTTTTTTTGAAAACTCTTGTTTTCTTTTGTTTTAATTCAAGTGTGCTTTGTCCTTTTTTTGATACCAAATAAACATTCATTAAACATAAGGAAAGAGTACAAAGTCCAGCTGGATGAACAAGAAAAACCAAAACAACCAAAGCAAAGTCCAAAAAGCCACTTGTATCATAAGGAGGTGGGGTTTAGCCTACATAGGTGGACAAGGAAACAAGTAGTAGTGTAGGCTAAGTCTAATACACAAGATAGAACTAGTCTAGGCACACAAAAACAAAGAGTGATCAGTGTCACGACCCAAACCTGTACTTCAGAATTTAGAGCATGACTGGCATGTTAATATCAAGTTTACCTCAATACTAACACGAACCAACTTAAGCTTAAAGTGCTTATCAAAAATCGTTTCTTGTATTCCTAGTTATTTGCTTGTATAAAAGCTAATATATACCACAACTGTCAAAACTTTGAAACTTCTTTTCATTTCGAACTTGCAATATTACAATTTGGCTGAAACTTAAAGTATTCATGAATTGTTACATAACTAAACTTTTAGCAAAACTATTATTTACAAACCTAACCCCAAGACATACAACTAGGGTTCAAAACAAACTGAGGTTCTAAATTACATCATTGCTCAAAAGGATCAAGCATATCTTGATTCCTCCTGTACAACAAAAGAGTTAGACTATTATACAACAAAAACTATACATTCTAACAACGAGAATCACAGAATCCTTGCCACCTCTAATACTTTAGCTGCTTCCAAGAAAGAACCATGCCTTTGAAATATAATAGGATGAGCTATGAAGCCCAAGAAGGTTTTAAGCTCCATAAGCATTTAATAAGAATGCATGTAAATCAAACATTTTATGAATATGTCACTTTGATCAATAGTCTTCATACTATTCTTAATATATTTATGAACTTTCTGATGAAAATACTTCATTTTTCTTCCATATAATAATAAAAGGACATAATAAGGAACTTAAACATAATTCAATAACTTTATCTTTAAATAGACTATAAATTACTTTATCATAAACTTTCCATTAGACTTATAACGCATTCAACATACTTTTCTTATCATCATACCTTTCTTATAACTTCCAAATAGCTTAATAGCTTATTTATAATACATATTAGTTAATCCAATTGTAAGTCTATCACAACTTTGGGAGGCTTCCAACACAAAGTGTCGGGCATCTAGCATTCCCCACAATAGTAAGAAATCCCAGGATCATATCGTAAAGTATCACCCCTTTCGGTGTGATCATATCATCAACTATGGGGGTCGGTTGACATCCTCCACAAGTTGGCCATTACCAATGAGGGTGGATATAGCGAGTCCTCACCACTTATAATGGCCAATCAAAATCTCTATGGAAATACCAATACTATAACCCCTCTTGACTGAGTTCAGATCATAATAATGGAATAACCTAAAATTATATTTTTCTGATAATTATGCTTTTATAAAAATATTTTATAACAATAGCATATCAATTTCATTCTTTAAAACATTACGTTCGTGATATAACTAATAGCAACAATATGCTAAAATTATCATATATATAGGATTCAATAAGTCACGAACATAAATCTTTACTTAAATCATGCTTGTATGCAATATCTCTAATTAAAAGGTTTTGATGCATAATAATTTTCTAAATAGTCCTTATATTTATCAAAAGCACATGTCACACATCCCTTACCTAAAAACAGAAGACACGAGAGATTTGTATAAGAGGAGCTCAAGTGTCCGTGTTCTCGTTTTCGTTCTCGTCACCTAAATGAAAGACCAAAACTTATTACTAACAACTCTTCCTAAATATATAAACTTATACCCCAAACACAACCTAACTCTTAAACTCAATAAAATCTTAATTCCCATCACATAAAGTTTCCCCAAGGACAAGATGCATTCATCAAACACATTATGTACCAAACATAGAGAAACCTAGGCAACAAAAGTCATCTATAATCTAGACATACCAAAATATAAGCATATTAAATTATAGTTCAAAACATTCACCCTAACTTTAGAATTAAATTCACAAAGTCAGAGTTATCATTTACTATTTACTGCTCATTTCAGCAGCATATGCCTCATTTGTAAAATACAAATGAGCTATCTAAACACATCAAATCTTCATGAAATTTTACAGAGCCACTCATCTGGATGTCTAGTAAATACCATATCAATTTTAGAGTTAAAGCATAAAGCCATGATTTATTAAAAATCATACAAGACAACATTCTCAAATCTGTCCTAATAGAATTTCATGCAACTTAGAAGTTAAACTATTATTTTTATATCAATCCAAATGCTATGAGACTACTTCCATTACAATTATGTGTGTCTTAGAATTCATAAAAACTACTCCTAGCATCAAATTCACAGAATATGATTTAATACAGATTTTTCTTGTTGTAAACATCAAATTTGTCACAGTGACAACTTTAGCATATGTTCTTACAAAATTATCAAATACATGCAATTGGTCTTCATTTTATTTGGGTACTTATACCAATACTGTACATATTAAAATACGTTATTAAGCATCCAATAGACCATAATATTATCAATCTTTCAAACTACTAAAACCGAATCACAATTTCAACTCCTACAATCAGATTAGAGAATAAAGAAGGGAAAATAAACAAAGCAATCACACCATCAAAATACCCAAAGTCGGATGAAGTTTTATTTACTTACCCACAAACTTTAAAGTTGAAACCTTAGGGCTAATCGTTTAATTTCTTCTTTAGAGTGAGATTTATTGTTTCAGTGAAATAGTGAGAGAGAGGTGTTTGCCATGTAAGAGCAAAGAGAAAAAGAAAACAAAGAAACAAAGAAAATGAACCAAGAACCTTCTGGCGCAGTAAAGAAAACAAGAGAAACGGACTTTGGGGTGGGGCACATGTCAAGCTAAGGGAAATAGTGAGATGATGACTCACCTTTCCACTTTCAGCTTTTCAAAATTTACCCACCACCCCCTATAAACTTATATATCTATAAAGGCCCAAAGAACAATATAACTTTGTATGTATATATATATCCTTACCTTTATAAAACTTCTTTCTATATCATTAAAAGAGCATATATCTTTTATAATATCACAATATCAAAGTTTTATGCACTTAGAGTAACTAAGATAATAACAAGCATATAAACCCATGAAATTAATTATGCAATTAGGTTAGGGTGTTACAATAAGCCCCTATTGATGTAGATGGTTCGGGTATGTGATGAGAGTGAGCTTACGCCAAGTTGGTTTCTTTGCTCCATTGCGGATCTGTTCAAATCTTTTGCTTTTATTGAGGATGATGATTTTGTTGAAACCAAGCTCCTTTGCCTTGAGAATTGCTTCACCCACCGCATCCGGAAGCACTAGGTAAGGTTTTTTTTTTTCCTTCCTTTGCCGACTCCACCTGTAAATAGAACTCCACCCTCCATGCTCTTTGCTTCATATGCATATCCACTCCTTCTTGATCTTCTATTTTTATGAGCTGCTACCTTGATAATGATTTGCCACCTTTGATTTGGAAGTTTCTGATAAGTTTGCTAAATTGGCTTACTAGCTTGAGATTGGTCTGTTGCGGAAAGCATCTTGGTACCTGCACAAGAGAGATTAGGAATTTAGAACCACTTCCATAGGGTTAGGTGTTTTTCCTTGATGTAGGACCATATTTCTATGGTTCCACAGGGACCACAGGATAGTGAAGCATGCTTGAAGGAAAATCATCCTGTTTTGCTCCAGTGGATAGAAAGTAGTAAATAGACTAGTAATCCAAACCTTGATAGAGACATTTGCCAAGTCAGAGGTTCTAATACCCAAGGTGGAACCAAGCCAAATTGGTCTGGCAAAAGAGCATGTTAAGAACATATGGTTAATGGTTTCATCATTGTCATCAAATAAGAGGCATCCGGTAGGGGTTGTAATTCCCTTTCTGTTCAGGATTGTAAATACGGGAATGTTGTCATGCAGAAGCTTCCAGATGAAACTAAGGATTTTCATATGCAATTTTACTTTCTAGATAAGCTTCCAGACATAGTGAGGGATACCAAAAGGCCTTTCATATGATATTGCGGAGGTTTGGTCAAGGTGTTGAAGTAAATGGTAAGCCTTCTTAACCTTATATTCCCCAGAAGAGGAATGTCTCCATAACAATTCACCTTTGATATTATCAGTCTTAGGCAATGGGAGGTGGAGGATTTCTATACACAAGGGATAAGGGTAATGCTTTTTGACCAACTCATATTTCCAAGATTTGGAGATAGGGTCAATTAGGTCAGCCACAGTGCCATTAAGAAGATTATTTTCAATTAAGGTTTGTTTAGGGTAGTGGAACCAATCAAGATGGGTAAGGGGTATATAAAGACCTTTTCCAATAAACCAACGACCCTGGTGTAAGGCGGGGTGAAAGGCGGGGGGGGGGGGGTAGCAATGTTCCTCCAAGTCTAAGAGTGGTGTGGTTTAGGAATATAGCTCTGCAGATTGGAGTTAGGGAAATATTTAGCTTTGAAAGTCTTGGCCATCAAGGAATTGGGGTATCTTTGGATTCTCCAATACTTTTGTTTAGAAAGTGAGGCTTTGTTAACAAGATTGAATTTCCTAAGGCCTAATCCTCCCTATTTTTTGGTTGTAGTTTTCTAACACTAGGCTCATGACCCCACCAAAAGGATCTTGTAATAGCATCCAGTTTGTTGCAAATAGCCTCAGGAATTCTAAAACAAGCAAAGGAATATAGAGGCATGGATTGAACAGAGGAGATCAAGGTACATCTGCCAACTTAGGATAGCAGATTTGCCTTCTAGCCCTGAAGTTTTGCTTGAACCCTATCTATAATGTCTTGGAAGTTAGGAATTCTTTTCCCCTTAAGCTTAAAATTGATCCCTAAGTACTTGCTAGGATCCTGGACAAGATTAACCTGAAGAGATGAGGTAAGGGAATCTTGTATACCAGAATCAATATTGGGAGAACGAAACAGCTCGGACTTATTAAAGTTTATGGATTGTCCAGATAAGGAACAGTACCACATGATTGTTTTTTTAGAGCAGAAAGGGATCTATTGTCATTTTGGAAGAAAAGGAATGAATCATCAACACACAGGATGTGAGTGAAAGAGAAACCATTCCTTCCTATCTTGACACCTTTAAGATTCTTTTGGTTCTCTTCTCGGTTAGGGTTAAGGAGAGTATATTGGCACAAAAAAGGAATAGGTAAGGGGAGATAGGGTCACCCTTTCTAAGACCTCTAGAAGGGTGAAAAGGTTTTGAAGGGCTTCCATTAACAAGTAAGGAGTATTGAACAGTAGACACACACTCCATAATCTAGTTAACCCAAGTAGTGCCAAAATTCATGGAGAGTAAGACAGTTTTGAGAAAATTCCAATTGACCCTGTCATAGGCCTTACTCATATCAATTTTAAGGCACCATAACCTTTTTTCCTTCCTTTCTTCTTCCTTAGGGTATCAAAAATTTCATGAACTAAAAGTATGTTATCTGCAATGTTTCTACCTTCAATGAAAGCATTCTAATAGGGTGTTATGAGCATGTTCATGAGGGGTTTCAGCCTATTGACTAAAATTTTAGAAATGATTTTGTAAATGACATTACACAGGCTGATAGGTCTAAAATGAGAAACATCATCGGAAAATGAACTTTTGGTATTAGAGTAAGGAAGGTTTGGTTAAGGGATTTGAGGAGAGAACCTAAGTGAAAGAAAGCATGTGTAGAACTGATGATGTCCTTGGGATGGAATTCGAACTCTCCTTATAGGGAAAGCTAAAATTGTTGCCAAAAAAGAAAAAAAGCTTATTCATAGAATCATGACTTTAATTAAGGGGGAAAAAAAACTATTGGAAAACTATTAATAAGTACTCTTAAAAGTCAAAACTATTAGTCTAACTTTCCTACAAGAGGTACGGATTGAGATCAAAGTGCATTACCTATGCAATTGCAATGAAGGGTTGAGATTGAGAGTTGAAAAAATCAACTTTCAATCTCAACTGTTAAATAAATAAATAAAATTAAAATGAAGTAAAAAGTAAAAAATGTAAAATTCTTTGTGAATGAATGGGGTTAATTGCATGATGCAATTGCATCCGATCTCAATCCAAAAAGTACACTAACTTGCAGTGGCATATAATGATTCTACTTTCGGAGAATTAGAGATCATTTAACTTTTTTTGTCCTACTCCGTGAAATTTTACCATCTTACCTCCCTAACTAGGGTTGTCCACGAGTTGGTCCGGGTCGAGTTTATGCCCAACCTACAACTGATCCGATCAAATCGGGTGGAGAAATTCCAAACTCGCCATCGACCGTGAAAAGCCACCAATCGAGTTGGATCGGGCTCGGGTGGACGGCGGTCGACTTTGATTTTGACCGAAAATATAAACATCAAACACAAACCCAAAGAATAAAACCAATGATTCAAAAGATCTACAACAACAAACCCAAAGATCAGATCAACAAACCCAAATAACAGATCAACAAACCCAATAACAGAGAATAGAGAGATCTACAAACCTAAATAATAGAGAATAGGGAGATCAAACTTGAGAGCTTGAACTTGAGAGAGAGATAATCATAGATTTGAAGTTCTGAACCGGTGACAACCTGGCAATTGAGAGTAGAGAGATCAAACCCGAGAGATGGAGGCGATGGATGTGAATACCCGGCTAAGCGATGTTGCGGACGAAGAGCAAAGATTGACGATGTTGAGCAAAGATCGGCGATGAGCAGAGACCGATGAAGAGTAGAGATCGGCAAAGAGCAAAGAGATCGTTAGAGGAGAGAGTGAGAGTAAAAGAACTGAGTCTAAGGTCCGGGTGAGCTCTGAAAAATCCTTTTAACCCATTTATAGCTCGGTCGGGTTGGGTGGCTCGGGTTTTGAAAGAAAAGACCTGCCGTTGACCCGCCGGGAATCGGTTTTGGAAAGCAAGGACTCGCCACCGACCGTCGAAATAGTTGGATCGGGCGGTGGACGATTCGGATCCATTGGTTTGGTCGGTGGGTCGATTCATTGGGGTTGTTTGGGCGGCCCTATCCATAACCATTTCGCACATCAAATTTGGTCGTACTTTTGCTCCAAAAAGCATGTGTAGAATTGATGATCTCCTTGGGATGGACTCCGAACTCTCCTTATAGGGAAAGCTAAAACTATTGCCAAAAAGAAAAAAAAAAAAAAAAAAAAAGCTTATTCATAGAATCTTAGCTTTAATTAAGGGAAATAAAACTTTTGGAAAACTATTAATAAGTACTCTTAAAAGTCAAAACTATTAGTCTAACTTTCCTACAAGAGGTGCGAATTGAGATCAAAGTGCATTACCTATGCAATTGCTATGAAGGGTTGAGATTGACAGATTGAAAAAATCAACTTTCAATCTCAACTGTTAAATAAAAAAATATTAAAATGAAGTATAAAGTCAAAGTTAAAAAGTTAAAAATGTAATTGTGAATGAAGGGGGTTAATTTCATGATGCAATTGCATATTAAAATTGCATTTGATCTCAATCCAAGAGGTACACTAACTTGCAGTGGCATATAATGATTATACTTTCAGAGAATTAGAGATCATTTAACTTTTTTTGTCCTACTTCGTGAAATTTTGCCATCTTACCTCCATAACCATTTCGCACATCAAATTTGGTCGTACTTTTTACCTATTGCTTGCTGTCTCCCTCTACCAACACTGTAAAATTAAACACCAATGGTTGTTCTATGTAAATTCTTGGTTAAATTTGGGTCAGCATGGTGGCATAATTAGGGAGCAAGATGTAGTAAATGGGTTAGAGGCTTCTCGCTCAAATTAGGTTGGACTAATATTGCTAATGTACAAGTTTAGGATCTTAGATATGGTTAATGATAACTTAGAATAAAGGCTTTAAGAGGGTTTTAATTAGTTACAAACACCTCTTTTTTTTTTTTTTTTTTTTTTTTTTTTTCAACCAATGGTCATAATCCCTAGTTCCAATGATGAAGAGCCCCAGTGACATCCAATAGGAATGCAACTTGATGCTAAGCCCAAAAAGCCCATTTCTTAGGATTCCTACCCAAAGTAGCATATCTCGTAATGGGGTTGGCTTACACTGCTTATCAATACAAATCTTTAATCTCACCTTTTATATGATTGATTTTATTTATTTATTTATATTTTAAATTTTGGTTATTTTATAAAAAAAAGTCAAATAAATACATGATAAATTGTGCTTAGAGAGCATAAAATGAAACACAAACGTGAGAGAGAATATTAATATTGGTTGCTTATAAACAAAAGCTCTAAAATCACTCCAATTATCAAAACCATGAATCATCCACCAACCCCTTGACATATATATTAAATCGAACAATGATAATATAGATATATATCTTCTTCTTTTTTTTTATGAACGTGATAGTAAATAAATATAGATATAAATAAAATTTCCAAGAGTATTGTTTAATTAGCTAATTTCTGGATGGAGGAATTGGTTTTCTGAGCATTCTTCAGTTGTTTGAATTAGCCCCATTCTGCCTATTGTGGATTTTATCAGGGTCGTCAATTTTCCCCACTAAATTAGTTGTTATCCCCAATTTTTTCAGACTCTCCGATACTATATCCAACTGATTAAGCCAACAACAATTATTCAATCCCAAGTAGTCAATTCTAGGACCACCCAATACACAAGCGCTTGAGTGGACTCAAACGTAGTACCTCATTAAGCTTAATATTGCAGGGGGAAAAAATCTAATTCTGAAACAAACTCATTGGCGTAGAGATGCTGAGTCAATAGGTAAGTCTCAAAATTGAAACAATATGTTAATATATGTTAAATGTATACATGAAAATTAAAGTCAAGGGCTTACTATGATGCTGAAGAGCTAATTCACATTAGTCATTAATGCTACCAACTTTCTTGAAACATAATCAAATTAAAATAGGTATAGTGGGTTCTAGTTAGCTCAACTGGTAAAGTTTCTGATAGTTGAATAAGAGATCTGAAGTTCAATCCTTGCTTACACCAAAAACTGATTGGTGTCTTGCTCTAATGATAAAGAGTTATTATCAGGAACGGACGACATAGGTTGAAACTGTCTCTTAAAAAAAAAAAAAAGTACAGCTTCACCATAGTTTATATCCTCATTGCTGGATATGACTACCTATATAGTCTGATCTAAAGCTCCAACTTCATCCAAACCAGATGATCCTTGCCATAGGGAAACTAAAGAATAAGTGTTCACTTGTTTCCAAAGGCTTCATCACTATATTTTATGTTTCATCTAAACACAACCACATGAATTTGTGCCTTTATTTTGTACAATTTGTTGTGATCACTTAATATTTGTACTTGATTCTCAAAAAAAAAAAAAATTGTACTTAGTCTAGGATATTGTGATTTTGAATTATACTTTGCATAATCTTTAATGGTTATGTATCTGCTTCTTGTGCGACCAATCATCATATTTAAATGACACTTTTGAAGATTGTATATCTACCTATTGTAGGATAAATAATTCTTAAATTTTTTTATTGACACACCAAGTAATTTGTTGCATAATTTATTAAGTGGCAAATATATATATATATATATATAATTATTTTTAAAAAATTAATTATGTGAAAAATACAAAATACAATTAGATTCGTAACTTAATTGATCCAACTATATAATTCCTAACACGTTGAAAATGACCCATTTGACCCAAACCTGATTGACCTAACCCTAATTCGAACCTGACCTATTTGTCACATCTACAATCCCAAAAGTCAATTTTGGCTCTTGAACAGCAAAAACCAACTGATTTATTTATTTATTATAATTTTTTTTTTCGGTTCTTGAGAGCATATTCCCAAGTTTATGTTAGAATAGGCAATGACAATCCAACAACCACAATCATGTCAGTTTATAACTTTTTTTTTTTTAATTAAAGCATTAGTCTTCTAAGAGTTTCTTACAAAAATATTTCTAAGAATTTCTCTTAAATTATTTTAAAATCCAAGAAGGTATTTACAGACATTAACACGACATTGTTAAGCGGAGGAGTGTACCCAGCTAAAATCTTCCCACTTTCTTCCCATAATTTCAAATCGTTGTGTGCTAGTGAAGGGTTAAACTATTGCAAATATGAAATATGATCGATATTGTTTCTTGAATTGTGAAAACTAAACGGTATTCCTTTTTACTTTATCTTTTCTGCTCGAAGTGGGCTATGCCTATGACAATCCAACAACCATATGACAAGTTAGTAGTTTAAAGCTTTAGTTTTTCAAGACCTAGAAAGTGAAATGGCATTTTCAAACAAGATGACATTTTTATAAGCATTTTTTTTTTTTGGGAGATAGTTAAATTGAAAGAGAGGGAGAAGTGGACATCGAACCTCAAACGTGGGGCAATGACTATCACCTGATTAATATTGATGATCCCCATATTTTAAAGCAAAATGTATAGATATATAACTATGTCCATTTTTAGCACTCCTTTTCACACCTAACTAAAACAAAAAAAAAAAAACAAAAAAAAAGCTTATGTGACAACTCGTGATTGGTACATAAGTTGACAAAAAATTCTAGGGTTATAATGAATTCCACACTCATTTCATAACTCTAAATGATTTGACTGATTGTGAGTAATAGAAAAAAAGTGGTGAGCCTATGTGAAAATGACAAATAACTAATCACTTCCGTCACTTAAAATAATTGTTAAAATACGTGTGGAGTTGGTTGTGGTATTAGAATAATTGAAACATATATAGGTTGTTGATATTGGTTTGGAAGTATAAACAGGTTATGAATATGGGTGTGGAAATTGGGTATGTTCGTGGGTAGATTCTTTAATTTAATCTAAAATAAGAACTAAAAACAAAGAGGATTGTTACATTCATAATATTTTCATAATATAGATTTTTATTAGTTCTAATTTCAACTCATCATTAAAATTACATTTTTTATCCACCAGTAACAATATTACATCTAGAATTTGTTGTCAAACTATAGTTTACATTATTTCTCAAAGACAAATATGATGAGTCATGAGTGCCTTCTTTATTGATGTAGACTACTAAGAGTCACTGACTGACTGATACATGGAATGAGACACAGTTAGCCGAACGAGACTTTAATGGAATTTTTAAATGTATAGTAGAAACTAGGATGGGAAGAGCCAAAAACTCAAAGTAAGAAATTGATGCAGGAAATGGGGACTTGCTAGCTAGAATGTACCAAATAATAACACGAATGTGAGACGTCTAGTACATATCTCAAAGCAACGTGTACATGGGTTTTGGTGCCTTTCTTGCCGCGTGCTCTTCTCTCTTCATCTTCTTGGTAATATAAATACAAACCCACCTCAAATTTTGTTTTTTTGTATATTTTTTTGGGGCCTTGATCGTGGCTCTTTTCCTAGAGCCCGATCATAGAGCTATAGCTACAGCTCAATGGATTTGCTGCACAGAATGAAGAGAGCTTTGGTTGCTATATCTACACGAATCAATTCTCGTAAATCTGGTTAGTTTTTGCTTTTATTCATCAAAAGTTTGCCTTAACATACTCTCACCCAAACTTTTCACTACCTCTCATATTTTTTTTAGTGATCTTTTCAGTGTCCAGAGACTGTTGTTAATTCATTGCGATTTCTGACTGTGCATTAAATAAAAGATTTCTTTTTTATGTTTCAGTTTCTTGTTTTGTTGGGAAAACAATTTCATTCTTTACTCATAGTCAGTTTTGATGACATTGTTGTACTAAGAAACATGCATGAATGTGATCAAGTTCGAAATGAATTTGATTAAGTTTGAAATGTGTATTTATGTCCCATCATTTAGTCTTAAAAATAATCTCATAACATTTATACTATATTACGCATCAAAAATAAAGTCTTAATTATTTATTTCACTTAAAAGGTAGTAATTACAATAAGAAAAATTTATTGTTTTAGATTTGATATATAAAATTTGTTGACAAAGCAGGTGGTGGTGTAGGCAGAGGTGGCAGCACTAGTGCAAGTGATTATGGTCTGTTGAAACTACGAGATGATGTACAGATGTGTGGATACAAAGATGTGCAAGTTATGTGGAAAATATTAAGTGGATCACAGATAGATCAGCAGATGGCTAATGCTGCAGCAGCAGCTAAAAGTGAAACCACAGTGGCTCAACCTCTCAAACGCAACAAGAAACGTCGACCCTTTTTTGGAAATTGTTCTTTTGGAATAACCATAGGGGCACATCCTCTTTGTTTAGTTAAATTATACTAGTAATTTGGAAGGAGAGACCTTAGTTTAGATACATTTTGTGGCATGATTATCTACCAATGGGTATATATATTGTATGTTGCTACATTTCTTACTGTAAATATCAAATATGTATGTATATATATTTCATCGTTCCTCTATTTCTTGCAAAGTAAATATATTGTGTAAGTAATTTGTTCCCCATGAAAGTTTGGAAGCAATGAAGAGGTGATCAAGAGAGGGGAGAGAAGGGGATTGGGAAATATTATCCATTTTCATTGTTCTAATGTAATATATATTTACACTAGACTTGTTAGTCCAAAGTGGATAACAAGCCCAATGGGGAGCTTAAATTTAAATAAATACACTAAGAGAATTATTCTTAAAAGTTATTATATACATAAGATTTCTCTTGAGAAATCCATATAAAAAAGAACAAATAAAATCTTGGCAAACCAAATTAAAAAAAAAAAAATGCTAATCATGCCTTTTTGTGTTTAGAATAGGCAACTATACATATATGCAATCCTGTTAAAAAAAACAATATATATTGTTAGGTTCTAAAAGATTAGAACAATTGGCAAAATGTGAACAAAAAATTGTCTAAATATAGATTCCAAAGTTTATAGGTATGATTAGACAATACTCAAGATGTTTGCAAGTCGAGAATACATGAATAAGGAAGTCTGCAGGTTCAGAAATTTGAAACACAGGTTTGACCAATTGAGATGCGTTTTTGCAGATTTTAATTTTGGCCCAACAGTTCATTAAGCTCATTAAGTGATTAGAGTTTCAGATCTAATCCTCCTACCATTTAAAGGAAACCCTAAGACACGTTTTGTTATGACTTTGGAGGTGCTATTTTGAGATCTAAAAGGTATTGTGCCTTCTTCTTTCAAAATCACTATCAAAACTACATCTACACATTATTAGAACCGGTAGATCTGAAGTTGCTGCATACAAAATTATGCATAGCTGATAATTTAAAGTTTTGAGTGGGATTTCAGAGTCACAAACATGGATGTTTGTGTTCAACAAATTCAGATAGAAGAATCCGTGAATTTGGAATTGCATGTGGTCACGTGAGTAAGTACTACAAGAGGTAACTTTAGATTTAGGGAAAAATCTAATGTAAAACTTCTATTCTTTTTAGTGAATTTGTTGCCTTGATGATAGATTAGATTAAATCCTTCACAGATTTTTTTACCTTGAAACCGCTAGTTTCATTGGTTTTCCTAAGTCTTCATATTGCTTACTTTTTTACTTTTCCACACTTAGTAATATGATTGTATGTGTTTAACCTAGATCTGAATAATAAGCCTAAGTATTAACTTGGTTAATTAATTAGGTTAAACAATATGAGTGTACAGAGGTCTAAATGAACTAACATATACATTCATCGACAGTAGCGATTGGTGAAGCCAAATTTTTTTTTCTTAGGCCAAGCTAAATAGAATGAAAATTTTAAGTAAAAAAAAAAAAAAATTATATGAGAAAACTTCATGTAGAAAACATCTCATTAGGTCATTAAGTTATTGAGATTCAAATTGTAGATAATCTGGCTTTCTAAATTGAAAATGGTTCAACTTTGAGGTTGTTAGTCGATTGGAGGCCAGAGTGGTCCGAGTGGAGCTATGCTAGCAATAGAGATCGAATTAATGGCGAGTTAGGCAATTACATGACTGATTAGTGAACTCAGCGCAAGCTCAATGAGTCAAATATGCATGGTGGCGTAGAGGCTGAAGCGTAGTGAGTATAGTATGGCTATATATAGCAAAGTGGCGAGACTGTACCAATAGAGGATTTTTGTTTTTTATTAGCTAATTATTTCAGAATTTGTTAAATAGAAAGAAAATTTTTGTTGTTTTGTATTTTTTGACTGATTGATTTTTTTTTTTTTTTTTGGTTATTTGTACCAATTTAATTTTTTTGGGTTGTTATGGATCAATTTAAGAATTTGAGGAAACAATTTGAACCTAAAGACATGATATATATTGAAAATTACATTGTTACATCAGAAAGTATAGCTTGCATATATTGAGCAGGCAAATTTTCCAACCAAACACAAACATCAGCATTGCTTTATTTGAAACACAACTAAAATCCCAATGACAAAGACCAGGTAGCACTGAAACAAGGCAAGAAGATCTCAAATATCATCAAAATGGTAGAAGACTAGTAGATTCACCCCCTCCTCAAAATCCGAGGGGCTGATTAGTAAATTCACCTATACCTTATAATTTTTTATACTATATTTAATGAGAAATTTCACTGAAGATAGGTTCCCTTGCTTTGCCACTGTACATCAATACGCATACTATGTATTTCTTATCTACACTTATTATATTTCTTAGAAAATTTACGTAAAAATGTAGTAGTTATCTATGGACAAATAATTACAAATTTAGAAATAAAATAAATTAAACTTGTGTAAAACACTTGGTATATAAGAAATTGACAACTATTTATTATATACCAGTGTTGAGGAGAGAGTGAGAGAATTTACAATCTAATTACCGACTTTAGTATTCGTAACAATTTACAAAACAAGCTTCCAAACGATAAGAATCAGTAGGTCACTTATTCGGGCAAAATATTTAGCACTCTAAAGCGGCATCGAACATTGGGTGATCTGAAGAAAAATTGTAATCCTTTACGCAAAGGTTAAAATGATAACAAGCACAATCTTTCAATCTTTTACTACGTTTTCTTCTTTTATGATGATCTTGACATATCTTAAAGTTTTCTAGAAGGCAATTTTAAAATTTTCCTTCAACCATATCAAGATTATAGAGATGATAACGAGTAGCGGTAAGGTCATTAAACTGCACAGTCTGCACTTCACCAAAAGCAAAGATAACCAACACCATCATCACCACCATAAAGTTTATGTAAATCTCTGAGCCATTACTTTTCTCTGAGGAAATTTTCTTATTTTTATGTTAAAGTCATATCAATTATAATCAAAGCTTAAATCCTTATGTCTTATAAATGCTTTTATATATATATATATATATATATATATATATATTGATGTATCCTTAAAATTAATAATGATTAATTTTGGACTTATGAACATTTTTAAATTAAGTTACTCAACAATTTTAAGTGACCTTTTTTTCTAGCTAGGGTCACACTGTTCTTGTATAATTTTTATGTAAATTTGTGATGCTGCACAAAAGTCAAGTATGATCGTATGAGGACAAGCATTCCCATTGGGATTGCCAAATGGGATATGTAGGGTTGATTTAACATTAAAGCCCAAAAACCACCCAACACCCAGACTAGTAAAAGCTTAGAATTGCAAAAAAAAATTACAATTGTGTTACAGTGCCATTCTAAATGTAGAATTGCACTTTAGCATAATTGTAAATGAAAATACTATAATTTACTGATTTCCCCTTTTGATTTCTCATTCTGACTCTCACTTCCTTTCTCTGTCTCTCGGAGCTCCTCCCTCCTCGCTCCCTCTCTCGGATCTCTCACATTCAAAGCTTGCACTTTGGTCTTTGGGTTTTGGATTTTGGATTTTGGATCGGTGTGGATCAACGGGCTGGGTTTGGATCGGTGGGGGGATCGGTTGATGGTGGGTTTGAATCATGTGATCTGTTGGTGGTGGCGTTGTTTGATGGTGGTTTAATTTGGTTTTGATTTGATGGTGGTTTAACGGTGGTGGCGTTTTTTTTTTTTTTTTTTTTTTATTTTTATATATATTTTATTTGTTGTGGCTTTGTGCTAGAGGTTGAGGGAGAGAGAGGAAAAGGAAAAGAGAGAGAGAGATTGGTGTGGTGTCGTGGTTGTCGGCGAGATCAAAGCGATGGGTTTTTAGATCAGCGTGGTGGCATGGTTGTCGGCGAGATTGGTGGTGGTTTTTTTTTTGTGATTCTTGCGGTGGGTTTCTCTTGGTGGTTGTCGGCATGGGTTTCATCTAAGGTTGTTAGCGTGGGTTTTGGTGGTTGGAATGGTGGTGGCATGGTGGTGGGTATTGTGATTATGGTGGTGGTTGCTAGCCGGTGTCGTGGTGGGTTTATGTGGTGGTGGTTGGGTTTTTTCACTTGGTGGGCCACGATTTCCTGGATTTCTTTAGAGATTGGTGGAGTTGTTGTGGCGATTGGGTCAACGGTGGAAGTGGGTTTGGTGTGTTGGTGGCGGTGGTGGTGAGAGGTGATGTAGAGAGAGAGTTATTTGGAAGTGGGTTTGATTGATATTTGGTTTCTGCAAGTGGTTTTTTTTTTTTGAGGTCTGTTTAAGTTCTGGGCTACTAAGAAATCAGCCAAATTCTAAGAAAGTTAAGGTTTTTGGTATCCGGGTTTGATTTGTATTGGATTTCTACAAGTGGTTTTTTTTTTTTTTTTTGTAGCCTTTTTGGAAGGTGGAAGTGGTAGTGGTTTCAGTGGAAGAGAGACAGAGGAAGAGAGGTGAAAATTAGAGAGAGGAGAGAGATGGGAGAGAATAGATATAGTTTTGAGATATATTATTTTATTGTGTAAATATATTATTTTAATGTGTTGTATGATAAAATAAAAGTTGGGATATTGGGTGTGTTGTAAAATGGTATGGTATAAATAATAAAGTAGCTTTTTAAGATGGTAAAATAGAATAGCATAGCATTTCCCATTGTGAATGCTCTAGTTTAAAATATAAAATTGAGTTGGTATAATCCAATTCTCATACTATTATGTTTTGAAATGTATGATAAGCAACTCATATTAGAGTATATCGATTTTATCATTCTCTTCTTTTATGAAAGGACAACACATATTGTCATCTTAATAAATAGAAGTTATTACTCAAAACTTGTGTTTACATAGAAGACAATTAATAATAAAAAATAAAATAAAGATTTTTGCAAATTATGATAAGACATTTAATCTGAATCAAATAGAATAAATCAACGTGATCTTTTTCAACTATGTGACTTTGCAAGGAAGTGTATATATATATATATTTTGAGGAGTATATTTATTAATTTAATGCTAAAGTTAGGTAAACTGCTATGTGGTACAACATTTCCATATAATAAACGTTATTTAATTGAAAAATTGTTTAAAATTGTGACAATTTTTTAGAATCATTAAAATTGTGACTTTTGATCAAACAAATCGTAAGAGATTTATTATATGATGGGGTTGGGTTGTTAATTTCATTGGTAAGTGTTGTTGTTGTTGTTGTTTTTTTTTTTTTTTTTTTTTGATAATTTGATATTTTTGATGAGAGTATTTTAATTTTGGTTGTCTTTGTTGGAAACATTAGGAGGAATCAATCAATTGAGTAACAAGACTCTTTGCATTAAGTGCTAGTTTCAATGATTATTAGATTATGTTTTTATAATATATATTTTTTGATAGATACAATAGAAATTCCACCTACAATGTCCACTCAATGATGATTGTTTTTTATCATCAAGCTAAGACACCAATTAATTTTTGGTGTTGGCGGGATTCAAATCTTAGATATCTTTTTGACATCAAGAAATTTTACTAGTTGAGCTAATTAGAATTTACATTTTTTCTCTATTTTTATAGATATGGTTGAACATTTTAACTTTATCTCTATATATTTAATGTGGGTCATCAATATTGTGTAATCAATAAATATACTATATTTTCTACTTATGCCAAAAACTAATTGGTTTTTTGGTTTGATAATCAAAACTTCAATCATCAAAAGCGAACATCATATGTTGAAATTCTCTCTCTATATATATATAAAAGAAGAAGAAGAAGACAAATGTACTATATTTGGATATATATATATATATATATATATATATTATTGTTGATGTTCATGAAATATATTAATTAAAATACTCTTTCGTATTTAGTCTTACTTTTTTTTAGAACAATATTTAGTTTTACTTGTATGCTATTTTGTGACTAATTATAAATTATCTTAGTTTTATACATAGGTAATAAAGGCTTTACATGCCAATAGAATTTAGATGGACTGTAACTCAAGTGTGCTAAATCCAACTCAAATTCAAAGATCTATTAGATGTAGTTAAAGCCTAATCATCAAGAAAATCATCTATTCATTTGTGAGAAGTGTAAGACAAATGATAGAAAAACCATAGAGGATTATGTTTTTTTTTTAAATTTGAAAATTTTCTATATTTCATGCCTGGGCTGGATCTCTTTAAGTTGGCTTTTGACTCAATTTGGGCCCACCTTGTCTCTCATTCAATTTCCTTATGAATTGTTCTAGCATTGTCCACGTGAATTGCTTCTTCTATGGTTTTCCATTCTTTGGCTACCACTTCTCACAACAGATGAACTTCTTAATTGATTAAGCTTTAACAACATCTTGTAGGTCTTAGAATTTGAGTTGGGTTCAACCCACTTGAGTTATAGTCCATCTAAAGTCCATTAGCATGTAAAGCCTTTATTACCTATAAAAAAATTTATAATTAGCCTCGAAATGGCATACAAATGAGGCTAAATTAAATATGCAAATACAAGAGTATTTTAATTAATATATTTCATGCTCATCAATAGTCCTTTTCACCTTTCTATATAAATACATAGCAGATCTGATTTTATCTTCCAAATTTAATAAGTCCATCTGTATAGCTTACAAGATACTTTATCTTCATTTTACATTTTACAACATATTCAGGAACCAGCACCAAATATTTCTCGCATGGCTGCATGGGGCACATACTTGTTGCAGCGAAGGAGGATATTAGGTCTTCTCCAGTCATGAGAAATCAGTATTGTTAGGTTCTAAACATTTAGAATATATAGATCCTAGAGTCTATAGGTATTATTAGACAATGCTCAAGGTGATACAAGTCAAGATCCAAGAACAAGCAAGCTACTGAAAAGAGAATTCGAAATTTGCTTAGTTCAATCGATCAAGAACAAGCTCGACCGATCGAAAATCGTAGACATGCGTTTTCTGCAGAAATTTTATTTAAGGCCAACTGCTCATTAAGCCCAAAAAGGATTAGGGTTTCAGATCTACTTTTTTTAGTATATAAAGGAAACCCTAGGCACGTTTTATTATTACTTTGGAGGTGCTCTTGTGAAATCTAAAATGTTCTATGCCTTCCTCTATCAAAGTCATTACCGGATATCACTCTCATATATTTAGAACTGATAGATCTGAAGTTGCTGCATGAAGATCAACAATAGCGAATGATCTAAACCTTCAAAGGTGGTATTGGAGTCACAAACAGGAGAGTTTGTGTTTTTTATCACAAGTATGGGTGCTTGTATTGCAAAGGCCAAGGAAAGAAGTAATCCGTGGACTTGATTTGCTTTTTATCTTAAAGATAGCTAGGTTAAATCCTCCCTAGATTTTTTATCGGTTTGGTTTTCTTGGGTCATCATATCGTTGTGTTGTTTAATTTTCCATTGTTTTACATTATATGACTTTATTGTTTTAACCTAGATCTAAATAATAAACTTAAATATTCACTTAGTTAATTAATTAGGTTAAACAATCTAGTTTATAGGGATCTAAAACCTAACAAGTATAGTAAAAGCCTTCAAGGTAATAGATCTGCTGTTTTTCTTGGCTAAGTTAGTGGATTATGTAGACCAACTAAATGTATGGCTGGAGGAAATTATTAACAGATCGATTTTCTACTTGATTGATCATTGTTACTAATTTTTATTTTATTTATTAGAAAAAAATGTCCATATACCCCTAAACTTTAGAGGAGTGGTCATTACACTCCCTAGACTTTTATTTTGGCCAATTTGATCCTTTAGCTTTACACATCTGCCGAATCACTACCTATGTTAATTTGTTGTCAAAATTCTAACAGAAAATGCACATGAGACACACGTGAAACAAAGGAGAGAACTGCTTTTTTGAGTGAGGGAGACAATCGATAAGAATGACCATCTCGTCGTTCAAACACAATATGGATCCACACCGGACACACCCAAAAAAAAGTCTCAAATCTCTAAAACAAGTTTGTTTCAATTTTAAGAAGGTTCTAATGGATCCGGATATGAGGGATTGCGCTGCTAAAGCTAGCTCCCTAGGGATTTCCTAGAAACCCAGAAAACCGGAGGTTTTTTGTTTTTAATTTTTTAATTGAAAACAAAAATTCTGGGTTTTGAAGAATTCGGCGTTCTTTGGGATTTAGAATTAGATGTGGGTTTTACCGTTTTGGTTAGTTTTCTTTATTGGGTTGGTAAAGATTGTTAACATAGATGGTGGACTTGGTTGTTGGGGTTGTTGATTACTTTGCTCCCAAAGAATTCGTCAAGAGAATGCTTGAAGGGTAAAAGAATTGAAAGTCCAGCATTCCATCCTTGTAAACCACGCTTCATTGTAGGAAAACAGGGTCCCGAAACTAAGGTATCATGGGAAATATTTAGAATGAAAATATCAGTAAATTGGTGGCTATTGAACAGGAGATCCATATTTGCAGTTGGACAGTGCAGTGGGACCATAACTGGCGGGACAAAGACTTCCAGGCCCGGAGGTAGGGATGCCACTGTGGTGTTCTAACCATTGATCTCTCTAAAGAGTTTTTAAGAAAAAAGGAATTTACTAAAAAAGATTTACTTGTCTTTTTTTAGGAACATATGCCATAAATTCTCTTAAAGTTAATGAGTATTATATAGCAAGAAAATTAAATATTATAAGGAAAAAAAATTAGACTTGTATTGTAAAAAAGTGCTCATGCAATTCTTTTATATAAAAAAAAAAGGGGTGCCAATTAAGTAAAAGTTATTCACAATTTAAAAGCATTCTAAATTCTCTTAAAATAAAGAGTTTTATTTTGCCAGAAAATTAAGTATTAGAAAAATTAGACACGTATTTTAAATAAGTGTTTGTACAATTATTGGGATTTTTTTTTTTGTTGATTAATAGAAAGTCAACATTAGTTAATGGAAAGAAAGGGTGGCATCTTTTAAAGATTGAAGTTACTAATTATATCCACAATAATGATACAATTTCAACAAATGCTAGTTTGAATTCTAATTCATGTTGAAGAAACATATTTCAACATTTTATTAAACAAATGTTAATTAGTTTAAAATCTAATTCATGTTGAAAAAACATATTTCAAAATTTTATTGTAAAACAAAATGAGAATGTCATAGTGACTCTATTTGTAAACTAAAAATAATATAAAATTTCAAGAATCTTATTTTGCTATATATAAGAAATTGACAATCTTATATTCGGTCAGCCACAACTTGTATTCGGTCAGCCACAGAATACTTTTACTGTGCCGGTAAGACCTAAAATATTAAAAACTACCTTGCCACCCCGGTGAGTTGGTGCAAACCTCCAACGGGTTGGTACAAGTTGAACTCGGATGGAGCATCTCTAGGAAACCCAGGGAAGGCAGGTGGGGGTCAAGGTTGGCCCAACAAAATTTGGGGCCTAAGGCAAAAATTTTATATGGGGCCTTTTTATATGTAAATATTAATTAAAATTATATAATGCTAATTAAATTAAGAATAATTTGATGTCAATACAGAAATTAATGAATAATACTAGCTAAACTAAGGTTAATTTCAAATAGAAGATTGAATATTATAGTTGAATCAAAAGGAACTTACTTTAACTTGGATATATGACTATGCATAGTTAAGTACAGTTGTAATCTAAATTTTAATTTTATATATTCTTTTTAAGAGAAAGAGATAGATAGATATTATTTGGTGTGTGCCTTAGTAGGAGATTAGTCATCATTGGTGATTTATCACATTTGTAGCATTTTTTTGAAACATCTTATGGTTTCAATTGGGTTAAATTTTTATTGGTCTCCTATTTTAAAAGCCTTGTTAGAAATGAAAAAGAAAAATACTACAAAATGTCACAATAAATGTGATTATGACTGTAATTGATAAATTTCAACAACTTAATTTATTTGTATTTGAATTACTTTTTTATGTGATTGGTGATATATCGATAAATCTATAAAGACTATGATAAAATTTGTGGTATTTTTAGCATCACTCTTAAAAAAGTACCAATTATTTAAAAAATATTATATTTTTATAAAATTTTGGGTCTTTTACTAAGGGAGATGGGGCCTTTTTTTAGTAGAGAAATTTTTTATTTGTTGTGGGGCCTTAGGCCTAGGCCTAAGTTGCCTAAGCCTTGAGCCGGCACTGGTAGGGGTGGTTTGATTCGAGATTCCCAAGGAAATTGGGTGAAAGGCTATATGAGGAGAATTGGAGTGGCTACCAACGTCACAGCAGAGTGTTCGGCCTTGAGGGATGGCCTGCTTTTGGCCTTTCACCTGGGCATAGCACAGCTGGTTATTGAACTGGATGCTAGAGTAGTTGTTGATCTCCTTGTTTCTAACAACCCCTCTAACAAACTCTACTCTCCTATCCTTAATGATTGCAGATCCCTCCTCACACCTGCCGTTACGGCAAATCCGTATTAATCATGTTGATCACCTTCCTCCTCCTCGAACTTTGTAATATTTTGTTACAGGGGTGTGCATGGGTCGAGTTGGGTCGGGTTGACGAGATTTTTTGACCCAATCCACTATGGTGGGTCAAAAAAAAATTCAACCCAACCCAACCCAACCCATCACATAAGTCCAATCCAACCCACATGGGTCGGGTTGAACTCATGGATTTGACAAATTTTTTATTATTATTATTAAATTGAGTGGAAAAAAATATAAATATTAATATATTTAAAAAAACCTAAAGATTAGTATCAATGTAACTCCTTAAAGGAAAACAACATTAATGACTAAACAACAATAATAATTTATTAGAATTTGTGTGAACTAATTAGCTTTTTTATAGGATATGAAGAACTGGTTATTTAAAAAAATTTATTAATTATATAATTATATATATATATATATATTAAATTAGTATTAGTAGGAGGAACCAAGGAAATCTTGCTCTACAGTTGTTTTTTTTTTAAAAAAAATTATTAAATATATAATATATATTAAATATGGGTGGGTCGGGTCGGGTTTGGTGGGTTTGTAATTTTATGATCCAAACCCAAGTCAACCCGTTATAAAAAAATTTTTTGTAACCCAACCCAACCCACCAAGCCCTAAAAACCGACCCAACCCGACGGGTCGGGTTGGGTTGGGTTTGGCGGGTCGGTGGGTTTTTTGCACACCCCTATCCCTAAGCCTCTCTGCTGGTGGTCAACATCCTATCTTTGGGACTATACCCTCTTTGGAACCATCCCCTCTTTGGAACCATCCCCTCTTTGGGACTTAGCTATGGTAACCATTTTCTTAAGGTGCTCCTATTAATTATGTTTCAAACCAATCTTTTAATAAGATATTTCAATATAATCTTTGCAAAACATATACTTTCGATCTCATAATAATTTCCAACCATAACAAGTAACAATTAAACATTAAATCCCTTATAAAAAATTGAAATACCTCTTTCAACATATACATATACATATTAAAATCTAGCTCCTCCCACAAGCACTCTTTATGAAATGTTCAATTGCTAAAATCTTCACTACGCATAACTAGATATATAGTAAAATATTCATTTAAAGGTAACACTCCTTAAAATTAATTCATAACATCCCCATTACATTTAACAAATTAAAGTGACTAGAAAAGAACTAACAAATAAGAAATTTCAGATTTCCAAATCCATGGGGGCTTTCAGCCCTACCCAAAACCAATAAAAAAAAACCATCCTAATCATTTAAAAAAAAAAAAAAAAAAAAATTAACCCATAAATTTCAGCTCTAACATGAATTCCATTTCATGATTTTCAATTAAATAGAGTAGAAGGATCACAACCAGTGGTAGTAATTGAGGAGTCAAAGTCTAAGGTGGTTGTGAGGATGGAGGAAAAGGGAAGGAGGAGTGTGTGTGTGTGTGTGAAAAACTTGTGGTATGGGGGAGGAAGAAGTGAGATAAGGTGAAAATAAGGAAGGGTTGGCAGCTAAATGTGGAGGGAAAGAACCTAACAAGAAAGTTTTTTTTTTTGGGTGAAAATCTAACAAGGAAGTTATGTTTAAAAACTAATCACTTCCCATACATTTTATTGGTCCAAAATTAGTTATGATATGAAAATTTATTTAACCCTAACCTTACTAAAATAAATTGATAATGAGCTCTTGCAAACAGGTTCCCATTTTAATTTTTTTCTAAGGTGCACTTATGCTTTCTAGGAACTAGAGTCTACAAAACTTTTAAACCTTGATTAGTCACCTTCTAATGGTTAATTTATATACACAAGAGAGAGAGGTGTATATAACCTGATTCACAAAAAGTGACAAGGTGAGAAATATCAATATAAAGCTAATCTGGTGGGAAATTGTTGAAAAATAATATTCCATTCACGCTGAAGAAACAAATTTCAACATTTTATTGTAAAATAAAATGAGAAATTCATAATGAAGCTTCAATTCATAAACAAATAACATAAAAAAACTCAAGTCATTTTGCTATGTGTAAGAAAATTGACAACTATTTTATTATTATTATTATTATTATTATTATTATTATTATTATAGAGAGAGAGAGAGAGAGATACCAAATTTACTTTTGTTGAGGGCCATTTGTGGAAGCCCAGGTAGACAGAAAAAAGCCCAATAATGAGGGCTGCAAAGAATTGACAAGATAAATAGCAAAAAAACCCATTAGGCCCAAGCGGTAGGAATAATGGATCACAGGCTCAACAAATAAATAAATGGGTCTTGAAGAGGCAAGCGTGCTCAAAGAAGCCAAGAAAGAAAGAAATAGCATCCCATGGGCAAAGTATGAGGTAGAAAAGTGAGAAAGGGTCGCCGCAGGCCCAAGGCAATGCAAACTAAGAGAGTAAGGGGTTTATGGCAGGCCCATGAACCCCAAAGATAAGAATAAGGTTATTTGGCCGGGGAAGCCCAATGAAGTTAGTAAAAGGCCCATGGGAGTGTGAAATTAGCAAACGGGCCGAGGAAGCCCAAAGAAAGCAATCGGGCCGTGGATGCCCAAAGGAAAGCCCAAAGGGACATAGAAGCCCATGAGTAAAAGCAAAACAAAGCCCATGACAGGCCACTAAGAAAAGGGATAAACGGTTGGCCCAAAAGAGGTCTAGCGAGGATTAAGTTACTATGGCAGGAATAACAATTTAACGTGGCGGGCAATAAAGAAGCTCAAAAGTGGGCCAAAGAAATGTAAGGCCCATCATCATACGAAGCCCATCTCTTGAGTGGAGCGAGAAACCAAAGAAAAGCCCACATGAAGGGCCAGAAACGCAGACGGAGAGTCTCCAGGTCACGGCAGACGCATGAGCAAAGCAGGCACTCTTGGACAAATCTGAAAGGGAAGCACGCACAAAGCCCAGGCACCACCAGCTGTACCCGGTAATATAGGACATGGTGGGGCTATGGGTCAGAGGTAAGAGGTAAAGGGGGTATGGTTTGGTAGTGGGGAGAGGGGAAAATGTCTATTTTGCGGTTCTTGATCAAGCCCTTTTGGGAGGTACGTCCTGCTGGGATGATAGACCACCCAAAAGAGGCAAGTTTGAGGGGGAACCGTTGGGTACATGCTTTAAGAGTAGAGAGAGAAAGCATTAATACCGCAGCAGGAAGAAATGTTACGGTATACAGAGGAACAAAACAAACCTACCTTTGTCCGGCAAGGGTGGATGTCGTCATGATCCCGGTGGTCGGCAAGTACGCCCAGACACTGACAAAAAGGCGGTTAAAGGGCAAAACGGTAAAACACTAGCCACAAAGGGCGCTATAAAAAGGCTCTTACCGTGCCCTGTAGGAGGGATTGAAAAACAGAGTATATTTTCGGGAGTGAAAAGAAAAGCAGAGCAAGAAGAAAAGAAAAAGGATAAGAAAGAAAACAGAGAAAAAGGAAAGGAAATTATGGAAAAAGGAGAGTTACTTCAATGGGCATGCACCAATAGATCAGTTTCCCTCTCTCCTCCTTCAAATCTTACTTTCTTCCAAAACATAAATAAGGACTCTTTCTTTTTGGGCAATAACCATTCAGGTCCGATTCCCTCAAAGCTATTAATCCCCACGGCAGGATCTTTTTTCCTGGGGCATTATTTACATTGAGAAGAGGCGTTCTCTCCTCTTTGGTTTTGCTGCACGTGACTAAGCTTAAAACTTAATTTGTGCCCATTTAAATTAGCTGGTATTATTTTCTTCATTTTTTCTCTGTGATTGATATCACTATGACCGTAATCATGCTTTAATACTAAGGAGTACATAGCCATTTATTTAAATAGTCAGAGTACTCTGTTTTAGTTATTATTATATCTGTCTGCCGTAACTAAATGCTGTAATAGTTCGCTTGGCGTAAGTTTGCTCTTGGCGAGACAAGGCATAGGTTTGTGCACAAACGGCCCAAGTTGAGTTACAATTGGACCGGCCCCACTCCCTTACTCGAAAACACTAGGGCCCATCACCGCAGGAGGCAGCCCAACCCATTACCGCAGGAGAGGCAGCCTAATACACCATACACAAAAAGGGCCCCTACAACTTTCATAACAAGTTACAAAACAAGCTTCCAAACAAAAAGTTTGGAATGTTTCTTTTTCATACAGGATTTTAAGCACTCTAGCGCAACATTGAACACTGGGTGATCTGAAGGCAACATGTTTTCCCTCGCACAAATTTTAAAATATTGAAAAGCACAGTTTTCCAATTGTTTACGAAATTCCTTTCTTTTATAAGTATTTTGACATGTCTCAGTCTTTTACAAGGCAATTTATAAATTTTACTTGCGCATTATCAAAATTAGAGAGATGGTAAGAGGCAGTGTCAAGGTTATTAGCATGTAGTTCAACAAGAGTAAGGATAACCAATTCTATCATTGCCACCATAAATGTTTCCATATAACTTCTAGCCAATATTGATTTTCTCCTCCTTAAAAATTTTCTTTTAAGTTGTTTCAGAATAATAGCCAAAGCTTAAATTGGTATGACTTATATAGAATTCAATGATTATTCACCTTTTAAATAAATATACTTTTTTTTTAGAGAGTTTTAACCTATGACATCCGCTTCGATGATGACTCTTTATCATTAGACTAAGACACCAATTAGTTTTTGGTGTAGACGGAGATTGAATCCCAGGATCTCTTATACAACCATCGAGAGACTTTACTAGTTGAGCTAACTAGAACCCACAATAAATATACTTTTATATTTGAATTTATTTATCATTAAAATATTTTAATTTTGGCTAGGGATATGAAGATATATATGTATATATCATGCTTCACAAAAATCAAGTATACTTGTATGAGTACAATTACTTTCAAATATAAACTTGAGAAGGGGTCATCCAATTGTCACAAAATTTTGTTTTTAAAGGCATGATAAGCAAGTGATGTTAGAGTATATCAAGATCAAATCATCCTTCTTCTTTTTTTCTTTTATGGAAATTAAAAATCATCCTTCTATTCATTTATGTAAAGACAACATATATGGTAATAGGTAATAGTTATTTATAGAAGCTACCCCTCAAAACTTGTGTTTACACGTAAGACAAGCAATAAAATGGGCAAAAAAAAAAAAAAAAAAAAAAAAGAAGAAGAAGAAGAAGGAAGAACCAATGATGATAAGAAGAAGGAAGCTACCCTTTTCTCTCTCTCCTCTGTGTGTGTTTGTTTCTCAAAAAAAAAAAAAAAAAAAAAAGAATGGATAATTGCCATACATTGCTTAAGAGAGTATGTTGTGTATAGTATAACTTACCCCACCCTCCCTTAAAAGTTACCATGGCTTTTAAGTGAAGTTGTGGTGTGCCTTTGTGTTAGAATCTCTTTCTCTTTCCCCTGTGTGTGTGCGTTTGTTTCTAAAAAAAAATGATGATTAGACATTCAATTCAAGGAAATAGAATAAATTAATTTTTTTTTAGAGAGAGTTTCAACATATAACATCCATTCCTAATAATTGTTCTTTATCATCAAATCAAAATATCAATTAATTTTTAGTGTAGGCGAGAATTAAACCCATAGAATAAATCAATTTCATCATATTAAAATACAAGATTTTTTGGAAAGAGGTGAATCCATTGATTTAATGTTAAAGTAAGGTAAAGTGTTATTGTGGTACAATATATCCCGAAATAAATCTAAAAGAAGAAGAAGAAGAAAAAAAAAAAACCTCAATTAATTGGACAATTTTTTTTTTTAATTTTGACTTTTAAATTTTTCATAGAATAGCTCTTTGACCCGTTTGACCAATGCCAGTATAACTTGATAAAATCAATAAATATAGTATCGATAAGTGTAATAAATTTGAGCCAACATGGAGTATTTTTATATAGGAAAATTATTGAATACTCTAGGAGTAACATAAATGCGAACTTCTCCATCTCACATGAATTGTGAGTTCCATCATAAATTTAATTAGTAAGACCTACAGTTATATGAAAAGGGGAGCACGCATTTTTGGTACTCCAGAGTACCCAATAATTATCCTTTTATATAAATATAAATATATGTCCGTTTGTCCTTAATTTTTGTGAAATAAATTGTTTATTTAGTCCGGCTAAGAAAAATCTTAAAATAACATTTCTTATATGGAAATCAAAGGAATCACAAGAACTAGATTGGTTTGTCTTAATTAAATCATGGATCGATTGATTTCATGAATCTAGAGCCAAAATTGTAAGGAAGGTACTTTGCAGTACAAAATGTTATTCAGACGGTAATAGATCGAGGTCCTCTTTGACTAGTTTGACAAATGGTCAAACGAATCTAAAAGACACAAAGAACACTAAGGGTCCGTTAGATTGGAGGAGTGGAAAATTGTGGGAGAATGGAAAAGTGGGAGGATGGAAAATATTTAGTTTTCTCTCATATGCTTGGTTAGAGGGATGGAAAAGTGGGAGGATAGAAAATGTAGTTTATATAAATTGACTATTATACCCTTGTTACATAATAGGTAAGAAATAAATTTATTTGTACTCATTAAATAATATAAAATTTACCAACAATTAATGAGAAGTATTACGTCCACAACATTTTTTTGCAATACTTTCACAACAAAATTTTTGTGGAAAGTAGTTACTAGTTAATTTGAACCCACCACTGAAATTATTTTTTTACTCACCAATATTAACTAATAATAATCATTACTTTAAAATTTATTGTGAAAATATTGTGGTAACATTTCTCAATTAGGATTTTTATTCTTTATACTATTTCTACTTTCTCTCATTTCATTTCATTCTTAAGTTTTTTTTTCCATACATGTTTGTCCTTATCTCTATATCTCCCCCTTCTTTTCTTTCTTTTTCTCCCTCATTCAAGAAGTGCTCTCATTCTCTCTTTTTCTTTCTCCAGCTCTTGCTCTCTGTTTTTTTTTTCTTCTTCCATACACGTTTGTCCTTATCTCTTTATCTCCCCCTTCTTTTCTTTCTTTTTCTCCCTCATTCAAGAATGTTCCAAATGAGTGCTCTCATTCTTTTTTTTTTTTTTTACTTGATTCCAAAACAACCATTGTGTTTGTGAATAGGGTAGGTGGGAGAGGGCATTTGTATAATTCCATGGTGAGAGCACTTTTCTCTCCACAATTTTCCTCTCAATTTGGGAGGATGTAAATTGTGGGCCCGGAGAGAAAATTTTCTCCCGGGTTTTCCATCCTCAAGATTTTCCTTCTTTTGCCAAACAATGGAAAACACTGTTTTCCACCCTATTTTCCTCCCTTTGTTTTCCATCCTCCCTATTATCCCCCAACCAAACATAGTGTAAATTCCATCTTATCACACCTAAACACACATTTTGAATTTTCACCAAAGTTGACCGAGTTTGACCAATAGTTGATCCAAAATCCGATTGTTTGATTGAGTTAGATTAAGTACCATATGAAAAATGGTCAAATTCATTTTAAAATGACTAGTCACATGCTCATATTGGACCTAAAACAAGCAAGATATCACAATGTTTGGAATTGATTTTGGTTAAGCAAAGTTACATTTGATAAATATATTATTAGCAACGCGATGTGTTATACCATGTTGTATATCTTTGGAGTGAATGCGGAAGGGGAAGCATAGAATAAGAATATCAAGAACATGAGAGTTACATGGTTCAACCTTGCCGGCCTACATCTACGGAGGAATCCCTTAAGGGTTACATCTTTATTGTATAAGAGTGTAGTACAATAATCAGATTACAATGAGCCCTAACATGAGTAGGGAGGTAATCAATTCAGTTTGGTAGGTTTGAAGTGCGATTTTTCCACCGAACCAAAATTTTCGGTTTTCCAAATTTGGAACCGACATCGAACCGAAAGGAAGGAACACCGACACTCGAATCGATCGGATTTCAACCAGTCCGGTTGATTGATCTTCGCCCAAAATCATGTATATAATCGAAAACATACCAAAATAAGAAAAATATACATATTTCCTTTACTTTTCCACGTTTTCTCACCACCCAAACACCAAGCACCAAGCAAGTAGCAAAAAAAAAAAAAAAAAAAAAAAAAACGGAGAAGAAGAAGCATTGAAGCAAAATATGATAGTCTATATTTGTTTTTTTGGATAAATTTTCTAACCATCCAAACAAGAGGGACTATGGGGAGGCCGGTGTGGGGAGGTTGCGGCAGGGTAGAGACCGTGAGAGAGAGGGACCGGAGAGTGGAGTGTGTTGCCGTATGTGAGAGGGAGTACCGATCAGCGCATTGGAGGGGGTTCGGGCAATCGATGAGGGAGGAGTCGGAGGTGAGGGTGACAGAGCGGAGGAAGGTGATGAAGTAGTGGCGGATGGAGTTGGAGCCAAAGAGGGAGTCGGTGGCTTTGACTTCGTTGAGCTCCTTCCACAAACTCTTCATCAAGTGGTTGTTATCATATGCAGATCGCCCCCAGTGTATTCTCATCGTATCTTTTCCTCTGCTATTCTTAGGGTCATTAGCTTCCTCGTCATGTTTGTTGCGGCCGTTGATGATGCAAAGTATTCGCCCTGCGGGCGAGCTCGATGCTTCAACTCTTCATTTTGCCTCATTAGTTATTACATATTTGCCATCAAGGCTTTGATCCATTGGGCTATCACCGGAGGATTTGGAGGTGTTGTTATTCTTTGCGTTGTCCATCTAGAGATAGGAACTTTATCGGTAGGAGCACAATGGTTCGAGTAAGAATCAACTCGTTACACGTTCCTCATAGACAGCTAAAACGCGATGAAGGCTGAAACTTGACCTTGTCGATATGCTCCTCGTCAATGCCAATGGACTATCTCCTGTACTGATATCAAGAAAGAAAAGGCAAGGGAGGATTCTGCAGGCATGAGGCCAGCTGAAAATACTCCGATGCTAAAGTCAAATTATAAGTTCTTAAAAGGAGATTTCTCACAATTCTTTCCGAATGTTTTCTCTGTCCTTACCTTAATTCTCTTTCCCCTTTTTATAGTTTGCTTCAGGTTGGTGTAGTTATGTCTATTAATGTTGTTCTGAGCGTTTTTCTCCTGAGAGGAACGAGGCATTAATTAACAATGATGATTGCATTCAAGGCATAACGGATGACCGTTGTGCCATTATTGTTTTTGTAATCTGTTCAAGCGCAGCATCATTGCTTGTCACCGTCTTGATGGAATTTATTTGCGCTTTCAATGTACGCAAACCTGTCTTCGTACATCTTGACGGGTCTTGCCCTTGTGCCCATCTTTGTCTTGGACGCAGATTAATCTTGTTTATTTCCTAGACGACCAAAATATGATACTCGTCATATTCAATATAGATGGGGTCGATGCTAAAATCCGGCATTGTCAATGTAATATAGAGAGTGTTTAATACATTATTAAAATTTTAAAATATTAAAAACATATATTTTTATTGTATAGATACAATAGGATTTGAACATGGTGATGATTTCTCTAGGATTGTCAATAAACTATGCACAAATCATTTCCTAACATAATGCGGATTCTAACTTATGGTTATTATTGCATGATAACTAGGATTGTCCATGGATCAAGAAGGTTCGGTTTTGGTGTTAATCCACAACTCAACCCCACTTTGTTGTGTGTTATTTTCTTGCACTTGTTGCTTATGGGTAATGTCATTGGAGTTTACTTTGTCACTCATCTTGGGGTTAATGGTTGGGGTGTTAGTGAATAGTGGTTAGTTGGATCTTTGTTTTTAAAAAACAAAAAAATCACATCTCATTGTATATTTCACCATGTCACACAATCACGGTCGATGAATAAGAAGAAGAATCAAGGACGAAGAGTTGACAATGACATTAGGTGGAGTATCAAAGGTCTTCTGGGCTCATTGGCATTGGACCAAGGGTAGATCTAGGCTTAGTGGTATTGAGGCATGCTATATTTGACTCATTTAATCATGGTTTTAAAAATTGAACAGGTCAAAGAACCGAAAAAGGGACCGTACCTGGTTTAACCCGATTCATGAGCGATTTTTCTTGATTTTTTACCGGTTTTCTTAGTTTTAACAGGATCGCTTCTAGGCCTGATTCTCGATTCAACCAATTGAATTGGCTTGTCTGGTCCGGTTTTTTTTAAAAATAGAATTTAATAGAAATAAGAGAAAGAGAAAGAGAAATATAGAACTAAGAAGAAGACAATGGGAGGAAGGTTGGAAGGGTATGGGTATCGTGTAGGTTAGGCTAATGGGCCGATGGTTTATCCACCCGACATTCAACCCAAAACTAAGGATATTAAAAAAAAAAAAAAAACCCAAAACTTAGGAAATTAAAAAAAAAAAAAAAAAAAAAACTTCGACTAAATACCCATATGAACCACTTGTTGAAACTGGGAAAAAAATGGGCTTTTGCCCTTATTTTATTTAAATATCTAGCATAATGTCCATGTTTTGAAACTATTAAGCAACAGATCCTTGTTTTGAAACTCGATTTAAAAAATCGAGTTACGGTGGAATCGATATTAGCAATGTCGAGTTCTATGCATTTTTTGCCACTTAATTTTTTTTTGAAAATTTAAGTGAAAATCGACATTACTAATGTCGAGTTTCGATTAAAAATATATATATAAGGGCAAAAACCTATTTTCCCCGATTGGAAACTGTCCATTGGATTTGGCTAGTCGGACGGCTTGAGTTAATCGAGGTCCTTGGATAGTAATAATAAAAATTCTTTGACCACATAAATAACCACATTTTTTCACAACTATAAGTGATGGAGAAAAATAATGAGCTCATATAAAAGTAAAAACCCGCTAGTCATAATTTGTCACGTAAAATAATTATAACAAGAATTATGATTTTTTTAAATGTAGTACTAGAATTACTCTACCCATAACGATAACAAACTAAAACTTGGATTCAAGTTATAACAATAATGGCTCCTCAAAATAAAGATATAACGATAATAAACTAAAATTTGGATTCAAGTTATGTTCGTCTAGTTGGACCATTCTAATTCCCAAGTCAAAGAAACAATGCCACACATGAGCTGGCCAGATAATGCAGCCTCTTGCTTTGATACTTTTGTAGTCCATTTCAGAGACCAAATCCACTCAAGTTCTTTAGCTGATTGACAGTCTATTTTTATGGTGCTTTTTTGGTATTCTGTCCTTACATATTATCTTTGGGGGATAAAATCAAAAGTAAATAAAAAGTAAACAAAAACCCACAAAAAGTAATGGGTGGTAGCTATTTGTCCACATGCTGGGGTGAGAAAATCACGGGTCACCAAATAGATACTGTAGGGACTCAAAATATGAAAATACTACAATCTCAGTAAATTTCTCCACAAACTATTTGATGTTTTAACCGATTTTGCCGCTACACTAACCACCCCAACCTTTTTCTTGCTCTTTTGTTCTGTCTCTCGGCCCAATAAAAGACACTTTCTTCTTTTGCATTAGGCTCCAAGACCAAATCCGATCTGATAGTCATTTGCAAGAGATCATTGTGGGAAAAAATGGGTGAGGTTTCATGGCCAACTCCAGAAGAGGTAATATCTGCATTTCACAGCTTCATGGTTGGTCCCACACTGCTGTTGGGTTTTCACTGTTCACTCTTAAATTCTCTTTTCTTTAATGGGTTTAGTTTGTTTTGCTCTGATCTGTGAGTATTTGATCTGGGTATTCGTTGCTTTTGGTAATGTTTTTCTTTTTGATGGTGCATTTTTTGGTTTGATGGTACTTTTTTCTACTAGCTCGAATATTCATGCTGTTGTGACTGTAATTTTGTTGCACTTTGCAACCAAGCATTGCGTTATTATTGGATCTTGAGTACTTTTAAAAAGTTAATCAAACGGTGCCATAAAAGCTTTGCTGAAATGCTTATTTGCTGTTTGTTGAAAGTACGGTAAAAAAAAGAGGAGAAAAAGTTTTCTTTTGAGTAAAACTAGGACACAATATTTTCACAACAAATTCTCAATGACAAGCAGTTAATAGTAGGTAAAAAAGTGATGTTAGTGATAGATCTAGAAAAAAACCAATAACAACTTACCAACTAGATTTTGTTGTGAAATTGTTATGAAAATATTGTGCCCGTAAAACTACTCTTTTCTTTTTGACGTGGAAAGGCAAAAAAAAAAAAAAAAAAATGAAAAAAGAAGCTAACTTTTCTGGGTTTGCCAAATGCACTGGGGTTTAAATTATAAGCAATGCTAGAGATACAAAAAATTTCAACACTGTTCACAACTCTTTTCTTTTTGATGTGGAAAGGCCAAAAAAAGCTAACTTTTCTGGGCTTGCCAAATGCATTGGGGTTTAAATTATATAAGCAATGCTAGAGATACAAAAATTTCAGTGCTTTTCACAATTTGCTAAGATGTCTAGTTATGATTGGTGCAATGGCACTTTGAAATAAACTCACCAATTGCACGACTTTTACTGTACACTAATCACAACTTGCCACCTCAACAATTGTGAAAAAATTGTGAAATTTTTTGTTTTACAAGGCTTATTGATTTATATATCTATATCTATATACTTATTTGAATGATAATGTTTATACTAAGGATATAATTGCTTTCTATTAGCTGCAGTTAAATGCAATAAGAAAGATTGTTTCAGAAATGTCTGGGAGAGGTGTTGAAGAAGTTCAAATTGCTATCTCTCCTTATCGGATTTGTCCATTGGGAGCTCATATCGATCATCAGGTTGACTTTGATAATTTATGATAGTGAACTAAGTACTTGATATAAGTTTAGTATAGATTCAAACCCTTGTTTCTGTAGTGTATACACTTTAGGATTTGCAATCAGAGCTAATAAAAATTGTTTTACTGTTGCATTTTTTTATTTGCTTTCTTTGTGTTTTGCCTATGTGTATAGGGTGGGGCTGTTTTGGCCATGACAATTGATAAAGGAATACTTTTAGGGTTCGTTCCTTCTGGTGACACTCAGGTAAGAACAAGATAATCTTTTTACTGGTAAGGTTAACAATTAGGCGAGGAGTATTTGGAAATGTCCACATATTGTTTTATTTATATGAAATATAGCTGTCACTATGAGTCATCATCATAATCAATCAACTAGCGTAAATAGCAAGCCATCCTTCCAATAGCCACTTAGTCTTATATAGGGATGGTCACAAGCAGAGGCTTTATAGGTATTGAAAAATATGAAAATTTTTGGCTAAAAGGGGAGGGATTTGTGAAAAGAGTACATGAATGGTTCAAGACCTTCTCATTTATTTGTTAGTCAGGAAGTTAAAAGCTTTAGAAGAAAATTTGAAGTCTTGGAATGAACAGGGTTTTTAGTGAAATTTTTGATAAAAGAGGAATTTGCTATCCATTGAGGGAAGTGGTTTTATCTTAGAAGGGGTGGTGTCGGAGGGTAGACCTTAAATCAAAGTTAGAGAGGTTGTTCTAGATAGAGGAGATTTCTGGGTGTCAAAAATCAAGGGCAATGTGGTTTAAAGAAGGTGATAACTAAATTCTTCCCTAGATGGGAAAACCTGCATAAAAGAGTGAATTCTATTGGAGAACTGGAGGCTGATGGCACTACGTTTTAAGACCAATCTCATTTATCCTGTGCAGTTTCATCCCTTATCAAGAACTGCTCTATTTGTCTCAAAAGAGAATCTTGTTCTTGCTGAAGTTTGTGAATCTGGTCTTGTAATTTCAGTCCTGTGATCTATTGAATGTTCAAAAAAATTTCTTTCAATACTCAATCAGATCTTGAGCACCAACAAGGCACTGGGACAGGTGCGCTTTTCTTAGATCACCTGAATTTTCTTTTGTAATCTTTAGTTGTGCCTTTTAGAGCTTCTATAGTGGGAGGATAACAAGGGTGGACCGAGTATATTTACTACTTGTAGTATTATGGAATTCAGGTGGCTTATTTGTTGGGTATATTTTGGATTTGAGTTCTTACCAAACAAAATTTACACCACTGGCTTGCCAATAAATCTTTGCATTCCAATATTGAGCTGCAAAAAAAAATCTGCTCTCTACCTGCTTAATTTGTGGATTTGATGGTACTCTACCGGCCTGTCCCATGAAGCTCCAAAACATTTTATAGATAGTATTAAGAAAATTAAGCCTCATTAAGTGCCAACAAAGAAAGAAAAAGAAACTAAGACTTGCATGGAGTTTTTGCAAAGTAGAATAGGTTCATTTATTATGTGTGGATAGTCCAAATTTCCTGCAAGCCTCAAGCTTGTCACCACACTTTTTTTTCTTTTTTGTTGAATGAAATTCTATGGAAAATAACTGACTTAAGCAGTAACATATATGAGTAAATTTATACTTCTGATAAGTTACATGTGGTTCTGCTTTGACTGTTGTAGGTTGTACTGCGTTCAGGACAGTTTAAAGGAGAAGTTAGGTTCAGGTGTGGGGATTATTCTTATAATCATCTCTGAATTTTTCTATTTCTTTTTTTTTATTATGTTCCAATATTCCAAGCCTCATAATTTCATATTACGATCATTTATTTATTGCGATTTTCCGTTAAATTCAAACAAAAGAAGCTCATGCAAATGGTGACATTGACCATTCAAACAAGATAGACACATATTTAGGAAGAAAATTATGGTTGATGCACATTAGTGTTTGCTTCTTCTAATGCAATGTAGGATGACTTTCCAGCAACATTAATGGACATTGTCTTGAACAGTAAATTTGATATCTTTGAGGAGTGTTTTTAATGCTAATTGGTAGTGGGCTATGTTAAGGTTTGTAAAATAGGACCATTAGAATCAATTTCAGCTTGACAATAAGCTGGTAAGGGGCTGGTTGTAGCTGTAAATTAAAGAAAAGTAGGAGGAGGAGGAGGAGGAGGATCCTTGAAATCTCACCAAGGCCTCCTTGGAGTCTTATGTAGAAGGATTTCAATAGCGTATAATAGGCTGAAATTTTTCTTAAGCAGAGGTCTCTCTGTAATTTTATTTAAACTCTTCCTTATATAGAAATAAACTCCTAATACAGTGTGGAAAACTAAGAAGTCCTAGTTAGAAATGGTAAAAGACTCCTTAATTTTTTAGATGACTCAAAGTAAACATCAATAAGAATAAGCCAAACTAGACTTATAATCAAACAACTACTAAGTTCAAGACTAAACAATATAATTTATATGCTTACTTAAATACCCCTAAAAAGAAACTTTCCATTTTTTAAAATAGAAATCTAAATACACTAAAACAAGATTAGTGGACCTTTTCTGATATGTAGAATCAAGTTCTTCTACATTAGTGAACTTCATGTTGGCTTTGGAAATCTTTAAGATTGACTTCTGCATTATGGGGTTTTGAATGAGTTGAGTTGTAAAATATGAAACATTAGGGTTGAGAGAGAGAGAGAGTAAAGAAAAAGGTTTAGGGCTTAATCAATTAGTTCCTCATCTTACCACATTTATATTAGAGTGATATGACAAGCTTATTGGAATTCCCCTAAGCTAACATAAAATAACAAGAGTAACTACATTGCTCTCCCTTAATCTGGAGCATATTGATCAAGCATGCCTGGCTTGAAAGATAGTCATTGAAACTAGCCTCTGAACATGCTATGCGCGTGTTTAGAGGCTTTTAAAAAAAAAAAAAAATTTGTATTTCTATATTACATCGACTGCTCTTTCTTTGTATTTCTGCATACAAAATGACCGTTTGAAACATACACCAATTCTAGTGTAGAAAAGTTTGAACACCTAAAGAGAGATAAGGAAAGTATTTTCAAAACTATAAACTTGTGTAAAATAAAGACAAACATACAAACATATGAGGAAGAAAACATAAAAAAGATTGAGTAATAAGAAAATTACCTCTGTTTATGCCTCAAGGAGAAACAGAGGGAGGGGAAGAGAAGACATTTTAATTTTTTTTTTTTGCAACTGGGTTGCAGTTTAGAAAAAGATAAAGATATATGGTAGTACCTAAATTTATGGAGAAGAAGTTTTTTTATGGTAAAAGTTTTTTTTTTTTTTTTTTTTTTTTTTTTAAATTCAAAATAAAGAAGAAGAGAATTGAAAAAAAAAAAAAAAAAAAAAAAAAAAAAACCTGAGTTAGCACTTAGGAGTAAGGAAACCACAAATTCAAAAAATGGTTAAGACTAGATAAAGGTTTGAAAACGAAAAGAAAATGTGGGTTAGTGATTGAAGGAATATGGGAGTTGGGAGTGGTTCAAATCTTTGAATATAGAGTGGTCCTATTTTGCAGGCAATGTTTTAGGAGTTAGAGATGGATTTTGTCTCTACGTAAACCTAGGGAGTATGAGTATTTTTGAACTAACGAAATGTCCATCCCAAATAGGAGAAGCCCCTTAAATAGTAGTATAGAAGTATGAGATACGACCAAACGCCTTCATGAAAATATTCCAATTGATCATCTGAGCAAAAATAGGAAGCTACAATCTGTTACTGCATATACAAATCCTGAATAAAATGATAGTCAACCTCTGTATCTTTGGCAAGCTCATGGAAAACAAGATTTTAGCAATAAAGATAGCATCTTGATTGTCATAATACATTTGCATTGGAGTGGTAGAGACATAATTAACCAAGTCATGAAGGAGAGAGTAAACCCATAACATTTAGGAAGCAGAATGAGCCAGAATTGGATATTTAGCTTTAACACTAAAACAAGAAACAACATACTAATTTTTTTGCATGCCAGGTAACAAGATTACCTTTGTTTAGAAGTGGACCACTGATCAGAACGACTGCCATTTCAGTTAGCATCACTAAATTTTTTATTTTATTTTTATATTTTTTTATTTTTAAACAAAGAAGTAGAGGGCTTGTACAACAGTCCTTGTACAGGTGCACCCTTTAGATAGCGCAAAACATGGCAAATAGTTTTAGCATGCCAGGTAACAAGATTACCTTTGTTTAGAAGTGGACCACTGATCAGAACGACTGCCATTTCAGTTAGCATCACTAAATTTTTTATTTTATTTTTTATATTTTTTTATTTTTTAAACAAAGAAGTAGAGGGCTTGTACAACAGTCCTTGTACAGGTGCACCCTTTAGATAGCGCAAAACATGGCAAATAGTTTCCTAGTGAGGCTGACATGGAGCATGCATATGCTGACTAACCACAACAACTACATAAGTAATGTCAGAACAAGTCACAATAAGGTAATTTAACTTCCCAAAAAATCGTTGAAGTCAGTCAGCATCAGTAAACAATTCGTCTTACTCACCATCAAGTTTTTTAGTAAAGTCCATAGGAGTATCAGAGGGTTGAACACCCAAGAAACTACTTACAGATAGAAGATCTAGAATGTATATCCATTGGACAAAAATACCTGAGAAAACAAGCAACTTCAATCCCAATAAAATAACTAAGAGAACTAAGGTCCTTGGTATGGAACTGCTGACCCAAATATCTTTTCAAATGAGCAAGACCAGTGGAGTCACTTTTGATGATAATAATATATATTTTTTTCACTTTTAGAGATAATAATATCATCCACATAAACAATCAGAACAATAGTGCTAGTGGAAGAATGATGAACAAAGATAGAATGAATGTTGGAAACCACGCCCAAGTACAATAGAACTAAATCAATAAAACCATGCATGAGGAGATTGCTTCAAGCCCTACAAGGCCTTCGGCAATCGAATTGAGAACAACTAACTGCGGCAGAGTGCAAGATTTGAACAGAATTAAGATGTGACACAGATAGGTATTTGATCTCAATAGTTAACACCATATGTTTGTGTGTACCCTTCGGCAGCAATTGCGGCTTATGCTGCTCAACAAAACCATCAAGAAGGTACTTAATGGTGCAAACCTACCTTATATTTTCTACGAGGAAGTAAGCTTCTTTTTCTAATTCTTGTAAAGAGCACTTATTTCCTCATCTATAGAATATTTCCATCCAGACAAGGAAGAAGTCTGCTTATAAGATGAGGGAATAGAGATACAAGATACGGTACAAGAAAAGGAATGCAAACAAGGTGAAACACAATTACATGACAAAAAGAGAGAAATTGGGGTTAAGTCCAAGTATGTATACCTCTCTGTAAAGTAATAGGTAAATCATTAGTGCATGGAAAAGAGGATTACCAAACAAAAGCCTCAAATGAAGAAGATATAGCATTGGGGCTATAAGAAACAATGAAACTATCTTGAGATTGATGATAAACCTGCAAGAGAGGTTTTAGTTGTGAAGCCAAAGTTATTGGAACTAGAGCAGAAGGAAAAGTTATCAGAAAAGTAGGACATTCCTTCTTATGACTAGAGATGAGATCAAAAGACAAACACTAACTAGGTGTGGTAAGGAATAGGATGGACTAAAAAAAGGCAACGACAAAACTAACAAAATATCTGCGGGACTCAAGACTATTGTAGCCTTTATGAGTATGAGAGTACCCAAGGAAAACACACTTATGAGCTTGAGGAGATAGTTTGTCTCAACTAGGATCAAAGGCATGAAAAAAGGCAAAGCAACCAAACACATGAGGAGTAAGCAGAAAAGGAGAATGATTAGGATATAAAAAAACAAAACAAAGACATATGATTCAAGAGATGAAAGGCATACAATTAATGAGAAAGAAATCACCCCGAAAGGTACCTGCATTGGGAATAACAACTTACGAGCAATATCTAGTAAATGAAGATGTTTCACTTAGCAACACCACTTTGTTAAGAGGTGTGAGTATAGCTAGTCTAATGAATAATACCTTGATCAGCATAGAAGGAATGTATAACAAATAGCATATATTCTAATGCATTATTGGGTTGAAAAATCTTAATGAGCTTATTAAATTAAACAAAGATTTTCAATATAGAATGTAGAAAATATGGGCAGTTCAGACCTCCCTTTCATAAAAAAACAACATTGTCATTCAAGAATAAATTGTTAAAAAATATGACATAATAAAGAAATTCACTCAAAATAGAAATGCAGGAAGGACCCTATACGTCTGTTTGGACAACATAGAGAACTTAGACTAATGACTATGATTACTACTTGAAAAATGACCTATGATGATGCTATCTTATTGAAATTCTTCACATTCTAGACTAGGCACATGACTCGATGTAGGAATGGCAGACTTGAGTTTGTCAAAAGAGGTGACCCAAAGGAACATGCCATTGAAGAGGGGACATAGTAGCACTCAGAGCTGAGAGCTGAGAAGACGAGACATAGTAGCACTCAGAGGTGAGTCATTAGAATCTTGATAATATAGTTTGTCCTCATTTCTCAAAGCAATCATATTCTTGGTCTTAAGGTCCTGGAAAACACACGAATTAGGATTGAAGGTGATATAATAGTGTAAGGATATGGTCTAGAGAGCATTGGCACAAACACAATATAAGACACAAAACGACACGAGACATGATTACGTGACATTGTTGATGTGCCAAAAGAAAGGACTGTCATAATTGGAAGATATCAACTTCAATGAGCCGAGATCAATGTTGATGAGCCAAGAGCACGCAAATTACCATCAATGGGGTTGAGATCGAGTCAGAGAGTGTGAGTATGTAAGAAACTAACTGTGGGAGTGGCAGGTCGACGGTTGCTGGTCAGAATGGCTGAGATGTGACTCACTGGTCACCGATCTAAGGAGGGCAGTGGCGGGCGTAGCCACGAGAGAGAGAGAGAGTGAACTAGGGCTTGAAATCTCAAAAGAGAAAAGGGCTCTTGACTAAAAATGAGATCGACAGTGGAGATCCTACCAGGTGTAAGCCATCCTCATTTTCCTTTCTCTTTCTTTTAGCCTAGATGTGTTTGGATTGTGTCCCTTTTAAAAAATATTTTTTCTCTAAACATGTACAGTATCCATGTTCGACACGGACGTGTCTCCCAGTTGGTGTGTCTGTGTTTCCTAGGCAATGGTCAATTAACTAAAAAAAAAAAAAAACAAATTATATTGAACATGACTATATGGTAAAGATAGTGACTTAGTGGGATGAAGAACACATTTCCAAGGACAAGCCAAGAAGAACCATTAGATAAAACAGTATGCTGCTTAACATGATGCAAAAAGAGGAGAGATAATATACAAGATATACGTTTATGAGTGCCGAAGTTAATGACTGAGGATGGGGAGGAATTGGCCATGCATGCAATATTACATGATTTAGCTAATGTTGCAATGAAAGTAGAGGGAAGTGCAGTGTGCAATGGCCGAAAAAGCATGCTTAGATAAATAGTGAGTGCATTAGAAGAGCTAGAATTAGAAGTTGCATTCCCAAATCGAGAAGAAGTAAGTTGTGGCTGTGTAGTACCATAATCAACTTAATTCACAGAATTTGGTTTGTCATATTTCACCCAAACAATAAGACTGATTATAATTGGTGTTACCATATAGATCACACTTTTGTCACCTTGTCCATCAGTATGACCTTTACCACAAAAACCAGAGTCTCCACAACTACCACCACGAGGACTACCATGTCCTCCACTATTTGAAACTAAAGCAGGAGACTCTAAGGAGTCAAAATGGATTTTTGTCCCAACATTGAGCTCAATAGTCGAGAATAAGCATTAGTTGTTGTAGGTAAGGTCTCACTAACAAGCATCTGATCTTTGAACCCACGTAAGTCATAGTCTAAACTAAAGAGCAAAGAAGCAAGCATAAATTCCTCCCAGTGATGCTTATGTCTCTCCAAATCAGTAGTAAATGGTTGGTACTGCAATAATAGATCCCACAAATTTTTAAGAGTACTATAGCACTTAGCTAGTGGAGGCAGGTGGTTTGGGGATTCGGAGGATTGGGGTGTTTAACCAAGCTTTGCTTGGGAAGTGGCTATGGCGTTTTGGGAATGAAGTCACCCATTTATGGCGTAAGGTTATAGCCACCAAATATGGGGAGGCTAGTGGAGGTTGGTGCACTAGAGTTGTTAGAGGGATACATGGTCATGGGATGTGGAACATTAGAAAAGGTGCTTTGAATTTTTGTGGGATGTGGAAGAACATTAGGAAAGGTGCTTTGAATTTCTTTGTTCATGTGGTGTATGTGGCGGGAGAGGGTCTTCGCATTCGGTTCTGGTACAACCTTTGGAGCAGTCCTATTTCTTTGAAAGATTTGTATATGGATTTGTTTGCTTGTGCTGTGGCTCAAGAAGCTTTGAGCTCTGATCTGGTTTTTACTGCACTAGATGGAGGAGGTAGGAGCTGGAACTTACTTTTCCATCGTGACTTAATGACTGGGAGTTGTAGAGATTTTATGAGCTTTTACTCTTTCTTTGAGCATATTTCCTCCAAACTACCAAGGGGGGAGGGTGATGATAACCTGATTTGGCAATTGACTTGTAGTGGTGTTTTTGATATGCGCTCTTTTTATAATTCATTATTGGAAGCCCCTTTTGTTTCTTTCCCTTGGCAGAGCATTTGGTGGTGTTTAGATACCTAAAAGGGTGTCTTTCTTTTCATGGACAACTGCTAGGGGTGGGATTCTTACAATAGATAACCTTGTTAAGAAGAACTTGCCTCTTGTTAATTGGTGTTGCCTATATTGTTGTGATGAGGAAACTGTGGATCATCTTTTGCTCCATTGTAAGTTTGCTCATGCTTTGTGAAGTCTTTCTTATGTTTGGGGTTTAGTGAATTATGCCGAATATGGTTGTCTCTCTCCTGTTTGCATGGAGGAATTGGTTGGAGACTTTTTCTTCAAATGTTTGGAACATGGTACTAGCATGTCTTATGTGTTTAATCTGTAAGGAACACAGTGCCCGAACATTTGAGGATATTGAGAGATTGGTAGATCTGTTGAAGTCTTTGCTAGCCAGGACTTTGTTTGGGTGGTCTCATATTTGGGGTTTTACACATTGTATTTCCAGGTTTGATTTCCTTATTTCTGTTAGCTCTGCCCTCTGATTTGTTTGTAATCGCTGCAAGTGCAGTGAGTTTACTATTGTAAACACATTGCACTTTTCTTATCAATAAAACTTTTATTACCTATCAAAAAAAACTATAGTACTTAGACGGCCTAGACTGCTTCGTAGTGAAAATTCTCTTATAAATCTCATAAACTTGAGAAACATTACTTTGATGCAAAATAGATTTTTCAATATAGTTCTGAATCTTCTTAGAAGCTTCTTAGAAGAGTAGCAGATATTTTGTGGGGTTGCAAATTATGCTAGAGCCATCACATAACAATAGAATCCCCACTCATCCAATCCTTATAATTTGAAGCCCCAATATTAGAAGGTTTATTGTCAAAATTTTTTAATTTATTTTTCCCACATAGAAAAGATTTCACAGAAAGTACCTAAGCAAAATAATTTAAGCCATTCAGCTTCCTCAAGGTAATCAATTTAGGTATATCATCAACTTTAATTAGTGATGTTTTATCCTCGTGCATGACAACGGGTTTTTCTTTATTCATATGGAACTCAAACAACCCATTCTATAATAATAGCCTAAGCCAATGAATTAATATGTAGTAAGGCACACCAAACCAAACCATAGCAATAATCAGATTCAACCAATGAGCGACCATTCACCTTAAAAATCAAAATTGCTAAAATTTAGAATTTTAAGTTCTCGGAAGCTGAACCACTCAAAAACACAAAAAACCACTAAAACCCACTACAAATCAATAAACCAACATCATTTGGCCCCTTCTATAGCCTATTTGGCTCCTACAGAGAAAAACCTGGTTGACAAACAATCGGAAATCTCAAAAAAAGCAAATTGGAAAATCAGTGACAGAAATAGGAAAAAAAACATTGAAAAATTAAAAACTCACATTAGATTGGCATAAAAAATTTTGGAAACAAAAATCACTGAAATTATCAAGGGAGGCCGGTGACTGAGATGACTTGGTTGTTGGATTTGGGTGATTGTGTGGATGCTGACATCAATGCTTATGTCATAGACTTATTGTACGGATGCTTATGTCAGCACACCTCTGCCAACTAAAGTTGATCTTGAGATTGCTATAACGTGTTTTAACAGTTGGATCGGTACTATATGATAACAAGTTGAGTTGTAAAATATGAAAGATTAGGGTTCACAAAGAAGAAAGAGGAACAAAAGAATAAAATAAGACAGAGAGAGAGGGTTTAGAGCTTAATTACTTAGTCCCTCACCTTAGCAAATTTTTCTATTAGAGTGACATGGCAAGATTACAGGCATGCCTCTACTCTAACATAAAATAACAATAGTAAGTCTAATAGAATGTCATTGCCTGTCACTTATAAATAAAAAGAGAAAAGAATGTCAATTTTTTGTCAGTTTACTTGTTGATATTCTGAAATTCATATAATGTAATTGATAGTTATCACTGTTATTTGGCTTGGTAATTCCCATTTTTGTGACACCACCTCTTCTTTGGCGGATAAGGCTGGATGATTGTGACAATTTGTATTTTTTCCATTAATTACATTATATAATGTGGGCATAATTTGAATTTTTTTTTTTTTTTTTTGTATCATCCTTGTAGAGTTGATGAAACACAGCGCCCAAGACACAGCATTGGGAAGAAGGGTGAGATCCTTGCAGATGATTCATCCAAATTACAAGAAGAATGTAATTGGGGAAATTATGCTAGGGGGGCTCTATATGCACTAACCAGTAGAGGAAATAAGATTACCCAGGTCAGAAATATGTGTTTGGTATTATTTGTTCTGTTGTACAGTATGTTTACATTTTTTTAACAAACAGGAAGAATGACACTAATCAAAAGCTCCCTATCAAGTTTGCCAACATAATTCAGGTCTCGATGACCTATGTAGTGTCAGTGGATACATGTTTAGAGAAGTTACGAAGAAATTTCCTATGGAACAGTGTTGGGGAGGATTCCAAATTTCATTTGGTGAATTGGGATGAGGTATAAAATAGGTTTTGGGGGGTTAGGCCTGATGTAGGGTATTTCAACATGGCAATGGTGATGATATGGCCACGAATGCCTTATGGCAAATCAAAATTGATATTTGAGAATTCTCTCTTATTTTGCCTCCACTTTCTCTCTTGACCCAATTTTCTCTCTTTTTCTTTGGAGTTTCAAATTTTCTTTATTTTAGTATCATAGCTTAGGCTTCGATCTTCCTTCTGTGACTGTTCAATCTGCTGGAGATTCTTCAGAATTCCCCCAGCCTAAAGATTTTTTGATCTGACTTTCCTTGCTCTTGTCCGAGTATCTTAGAATTCCCTTTAAGAAAATCTGATCTAGTTTTGTCTTGCCCAAGCACATCAAAGAGCTTTATAGTTTGGTTTATCATTGAATAATTTGATATGGTTTATTTGGATTTGGCTGCTCTTCACCTCTACTTCAGTTCTTGAAATTCTTCCATAAGAAATCTAAGCACTAGTTCATTATCATGGAACAATCAGTAAGATCTGAATGGAATAGGGGATGAAGTAATGGAGTGAATCCCGACCATGAGCAGATTTTCCTGCTCACATCGAACAAAATGATGACCAACAACATCATCCTTACGAATATGATATTGAGCAATTGAGGAGGCAGATTTTTGCCTTGACTGAGATGGTACAATTTTTTTTTGTTGATAAGTAAGAATGATATTTATATACGAACAGCTACTCTATGCAAGAAAAACATAGAGCAAACCCAAGAAATACAAGAACAACAGAAAGAGAGCGAAAAAGAACCTAGACAGCCTATAAATTACAAAGGAGAAAGAGAGCAAAAAAAAGAGGGGAGAGAATCACTAGTCGTGAGTCCCCAAGCTTGAGACCAATCAAAAAGAGTCCCACAAAAAGAAGCAAGCAACTGATCACCGGAACTATCCAAATCCTCAAAAGTCCTCTGATTCCGTTCCTTCCAAATGCACCATAGGATGCATAACGGAACTAAGTTCCAAATCTGAGACGAATACTTCCCCAACCAATTCCACCAGCCAAAAAGCAAATCTGGGATCGATCTAGAAATAACCCAAGACAAGCCAAAAGTAGTAAAGGCAAAGCTCCACAACCGAAAAGCCATCTCACAATGAAGAAGTGGTCTACCGTCTCTCTACAATGCCGACACATAATGCACCAGTCTACAAAATCCAATCTCCTCAATCTCAAGTTATCACCCGTAGGGATCTTATTCCAATCTGCACACCAAACAAAAAAAGAAACCCATCTAGGTGCCTTTACTCTCCATATACCTTTCCAAGGAAAGACAATGGAGGGGGAATCCCGCAATTTGTTATAATACGACCGGATGTCAAAATTCCCATTAGGTTTCAACTTCCATCTCATCCGGTCTCCAACATCCGGAGGAGTATTAGCTCCCAATATATGAAGAAAATGCAGCCCTTCATCCATCTCCCAATCATTAAGATCTCGACTAAAACGAACATCCCAAATTCTTCTATCCTCCACCCCTTGCCTTGACAAAGAAGCTTCTATAGATGCCTCCTTGTCAATGGAAATACCATACAGCCTTGGGAAAGCTAATTGGAAAGGTTGATCCCCATACCACCCATCCTACCAAAATCTCACTCTATTCCCCAACCCAACAACAAAATGACAATTTTTGCTAAAATCCTCCCATCCTATACGGATGCCTCTCCACAAACCACACCCATGAAACCCCTTACCTAGCTTTGAGGTCCAGCCCCCCCATTCATCCCCATATTTTGAAACTACCACCTTCCTCCATAACCAATCCTCTTCCTTCCCAAACCGCCACAACCATTTCCCCAATAAGGCCTTATTGAAAGTAGTAAGTTTTCTTATCCTCAAGCTACCGTTAGCTAAAGGTGCACAAACTTTATCCCATCCAACTAGATGGGTCTTGCTATCACCCCAAAGAAAATCCCTTTGCAACTTTTCAATTTTATTAGTCATATAAGTAGGAATGGTAAATAGAGAAAGAAAATAGGTAGGAAGACTAGATAACGTACTCTTGAGTAATATCAATCGACCTCTTTTAGACAAATACAACTTCTTCCACCCGGCTAATTTCCGCTCAATTTTCTCCAAAATGGAATTCCAAATTGAAGGGGAGTTGTGTGAAGCCCCCAACGGCATGCCAAGATAAGACATAGACAGAGATCCAACTTTATAGCCCAAAATATCGGCCAGGGCATGCACATCATCAACCTCCCCTATTGGAACCATTTCACACTTGTGCACATTGACCTTCAAACCGATTTACACTTTGAAAACTAAGTAACAACAGCTGGATATGAAGAATTTGCTCCACATTTGCGTCACAAAATAGTATAGTATCGTCTACAAACAAAAGATGTGAAACACTTTCCCCACCATCCCTCTTACCTGAAACTTTAAAGCCACGGATCAATCTAGCTCTCTCCACTCTTCTCAAAGATCCTCACCGAACACCTCCATCAAAATCAAAAACAGCATAGGAGATAGCAGATCCCCTTGTCTTAAGCCCCTTGAATTACCAAAAAAATCAGTTGGAGACCCATTAATCAAGACAGAGAATTGAACTGTGGATATACAAGTACGGATCCACTTACACCACTTCACTCCAAAACCCATTCTATTCAACAAATCCAGCAAAGCCTCCTAGTTCACATGATCGTAGGCCTTTTCAATATCAAGTTTACAAATAACTCCAGGAACCCTACTCTTCCTTCGGCTATCCACACACTCATTTGCAATAAGAACTGAGTCCAGGATTTGTCTCCCACCCACAAAGCTATTCTGAGTTTCAAAGATCAACTGGTCTAAAACAACTCTAAAACGATTTGCCAAAACTTTAGCCAAGATTTTATACACACTCCCCACCAAGCTAATAGGTTGGAAATCTCTAATATTAGAAGCACCATTCTTTTTAGGAATTAAAGCAATGAAGGAAGCATTAAGAGATTTTTCAAACTTACAATGCTGAAAAAACTCTTCAATGATCGCTAAGACGTCTTTCTCCACTACTTTCCAACAAAGATGATAAAACGCTATAGTAAACCCATCCGGACCTAGAGATTTGTCCCCCACCAAGTCACTTACAACTTGTAGTATCTCCTCTCTCTCAAACTTCCGTTCAAGCCAAACCCTCTCCAACTCCCCAATACGATCAAGCTCCAAACCCCCCAAAAAAGGCCTCCACCCCTCGGACTCCTTGTACAAATTTTTATAAAACTGGACTACCCGATTAGATACCTCGGAATCCTCCTCAAAAACCACCCCATCCACCTCCAAGGTCCCGAGATGGTTATTCCTTCTATGGGAGTTAGCCATTGAAGAACTTGGTGTTATTATCCCCTTCCTTGATATATAACATCCTAGATTTTTGTCACCAGAAAATTTCTTCCAAGGAAAGAAGATGCTCCACCTGGGATCTCAAATCTGCCCTATAACGAATCTCCCCATTAGTGAGACCTAGGTCCCCTTCCTTCACGTCTAATATTTTCAACTCCTCTAGTAATTGTTTCTTTTGTCGCTCTACATTACCAAACTTTCGGCGATTCCATTGTACAATGTCCTCTTTTAGAGCCTTGAACTTTTTAGCAAGCACGAAACTAGGTGTACCTACAAAAGAGTGCCGATTCCACCAGGATTGAACTTTGTCCACAAACCCCTCCGTTTTCAACCACATATTTTCAAATCTGAACGGACTCTTCCCCCTTGCCATTCCCCCCGCCTCCAAAAGAATTGGACAAAGTGATCCAAATAGGACGAGGTAAAATCCTTTGAATAACATCTGGGAAGTGATCCTCCCAATTGGGAGTGATTGGAGCTCTATCAATCCTAGATATCGCTGGTTGATCGGTGCCACTTTACCATGTAAAACTACCTCCTTCCAATAGCAAATCAATCAAGTTAAGATCCTCAATAAATTCAGAGAATTTTTCCATAGCTAGGGTCAAACGAGTCTCACCCTTACGCTCACTAGGAAAGCGAACAACATTAAAATCCTCAAGGCAGCATCATGGTATCCTCCAATATTGTTGAATACCCACCAACTCATCCCACATGTGGCCCCTCTTGTTATTCTCATTTGGGCCATAAACCCCTGAGCATGCCCATATAAAACCATCCTCCACCCCTTGCCACTTCATTGAAACCGAGAACGCATCCTTCTAGCGTGAGGAGTGATGAAGCCAATAATGCTTAAAAATTTGAGAATCCTTTTGGATTTCCTAAAAGGGAAAGGCCTATTGGGAGGTATGAGCACAAGTGTGAGAACAACATCAAGGTTGAACTTCTAAAATTTCAAGGAAGTATTAACCTCAATGAGCTTGTTGATTGGTTAAATACACTCGAAAGGGTGGTCGATTTGTTTGAAGTTTATGAAGAAAGGAAGGTGAAATTGTTATTGATTTGACTTAAAGAAAGAGCCTTTGTATGGTGGGAGTGATTGCAAATGAATAGTCAAAGGTGGGGCAAGAGCAAGATTAAAGATTGGTGCAAGATTAAGAACAAGCTCAAGAAACACATCCTTCCCTTCAATTACATGCAAACCTTGTACAAGAACCTACACAACCTACAGGTTGATAGTGTAGAAGAGTATACCAAGGAATTCTATCAACTTATGACTTGTATTGATTTGAATGAAAATGAAGAGCAGATGGTGTAAGGAATCTTAGTGGATTGAAGCCAACCATTCAAGATATTCTTGGGTTTCATTTGCTTCGGAAAGATTCTAAGGCCTATAAGTGAGCCTTGTTGTTGGAGAGACAACAAAATCAAGATGTTTCAAGGCTTGGACAACAATTTCAAAGCTACACCAAAGCTTGTTGCAATCTTGATGTTGGAATGTTCGTTTAATTAGGGAACCAAATGATTGGGAGTTGGGTGTTGTGGATGAATTCCTTCGTACCTTGGGATCTAATTTACCTCAAACTAAGAACGGAGACTGTATGAGATGGAAGTTGACGAAGAATGAGGATTTTGACATCTGCGCGTTCTATAATAAGCTATGAGGTCCCTTGCCTATTATCTTTCCTTGGAAAGGTATTTGGAAGGTTAAGGCTCTTCGGTGTGTTTCTTTCTTTGTTTGGATTCAATTTGGGATAAGATTCTTACAGGCGACAATTTGCGGGGTAAAGGCCTTGATTTTGTTGATTGGTGCATTATGTGTCGTTGTAATGGGGAGACGGTGGATCATTTGCTACTCCATTGTGAAAAAGCTTATCGGTTGTGGAGCTTGGTTTTTAGATCTTTTGGGATTTCATGGGTCTTGCCAAGATCGGTTGCAGATACTCTTTTTGGTTGGTGGAATTGGTTTGGAAAGCACTCTTCTAGCATTTGAAATTTAGCTTCATTGTGCCTAATGTGGTGTATTTGGAGGGAGCGAAATTGGCGAACTTTTGAGGACATGGACAAATCTGATGACTAGTTGCTTGCTTCTTTTAGTGGTTCTCTTTTTGAATGGTCTAGGGCTTGGGGACTCACCTCTAGTGATTCTCTCCTTTTGTTCCTTAGTTCTCTCCTTTGTAATTAGCTTTTTTTGTCTGTTTGTTTCTTTTTTTGTACTCTTTGTTCTGCCTTATGCTTTTTTTGCTTGAGGTAGCTTTTTGATTATACATCTTTCTTACTTATCAAAAAAAAAAAAAAAAAAAAAAAAGAAGAAAGCAGCAAGAATTAATAAGTTTCTTGTGCCCTCATCCAACCAGCCCAATGCCAACCATGTGGGAGCTAGAAAACAGCCCAAAGAGGTGGCTTCAAGTGCTTTCTATGTGGTGAACCTGATCATCGATTGGTAGATTGTTGAAAGGCAATGGGAAGCTGCTATAAAAAAGAACTCTTATTAGAAGAAGTGGAGGAAAGTGAGCAAGAAACCAAATTTTTTCATTGAATAAAATTCCTCTAGACTCAAAATTGAGATTTGATATTTCTTTCTTGACCCAAATTTATCTCTTTTTTTATTTTTTATTATTTTATTTTATGTTTTCAGAATTTTGTTAAGGCAGCTTTGTTTTTTTTTAACCAATCATTGCTTGGAAAATGGTTATGGAGATACGTAAAGGAGATTGAAGGTAATAGGCAGGAAGTATGGGGTTGAATGGGGTCATTGATGTTCTGAGATGGTTGTGGGTTCTTATGGCATGGGATGTGGAAGTATATCAGCAGTGAATCAGATTTATTCTCAAATTTTATCATGTGTGATGTAAGACATGGCTCAAGAATTCATTTTTGGGATGATCAATGGTGTGGACACATGCCTTTAAAAGTTTCCTATTTAGAATTACTCCATATGGTAGTTGAACTGCAACGGTGGCTGATTATCTGGATATTTATTCTGAGCACGTTACTTGGACACCTAGGTTCTCTACGTTTGTTCCAGACTGGGAATTGGAGTCCCTAATGTTGTTCATGGACATATTGTATTTAGGAGTGGCTGATAGACTCATATGGGTGGCATCTAGCTTAAAGGAGTTCAATGTTAGGTGTACTATAGTGAATTTAAGGAAACTAGAAAAGGATTTGTTTTTTTTTTTCCTCAACAGACTATATGACAGGTGAAATCACCTCAAAGAGTTGTAGTGTTTCTGTATATCGTGGCTTTGGGAAACATGACATTTGATAACAAATAAAAACATAATTATTGTAGACTGGTGATGTATCTGCAAAAATACGGGCAGGACTCTGGACCATTTACTACTTTTTTGTCCTATAGTGAGAAATTTGTGGTTATTTGTCTTCTCTCTTTTTGGCATCGTGTGTTATGCCTTATACTTTGGTAGATCAGTTGGCTTGCTAGAAAGGTAGGTTGGGGAAACGTAAGAATTGTATGATTTGCACCTATCAAAAAAAAAAAAAAAAAAAAAGAATTGTATGATTTGGAATGTGGTACCAATGGCTCTTATGTGGTGTATCCGGTGAAAACGGAACTCTTGTACGTTGAAGGATGTGAACTAGCAGTTCTAGATTTCAAGTTCTTCTTCCCTAGAACTTTATAAATGGATAACTATGCGGAGGAAAAGAATATATATGGCCAATCTTAACTAATCCGTCTAGAATCCATAGTTACTACTAAGGCTTTATTGTTGTTGATGTTGATAACTTCTACTAATTGCTTTACTTTTTCTTCTATGTTGGATTTTGTTGAGCTGTTAAATTTTAGATTAGTTTTTTTTTTTCTCTCTCATGTATACCTTTGGTGTACTAAAGTGCCACACCCTTTTTGCACTCTTTTAATACACGTTTAATGCTTATAAGAGAAGATTTCTCCCTTTAGTTTTATGGGTATTTTACAATCACAATGTGCTCCATATATGCACCTCTCTCTTTAATTCTACAAGAAACATTCTCTTCAATCCTTTCATCTTTACTTATAATTGAATCATGATACAAAAAATAGTCACTCTTTAATATCTATCAACCATCTACTTTAACCATCCTTTTATTTCTACTGCTAGTTTTACTAAGTTTGAATTCCATCTGTTTGGATTGTCTACCGTCTAGAAACAAGAACAAAGTATGAGTTTTTATCCAACACTGTAGACCTGACAGAGAAGTAACTTTAGATGACACCAATTTTGTCCTGACACCAATATGCCAAAAAAAAAAAAAAAAAAAAAAGAGAGACTTTGGACAAATCTATCCCACAGCTATCTTTTCAGGCATAACTAAAAGCTATATGAATTTGACATCTGAGCCTCTAAGGAAACCACTTTCTGCACTTGAAGAAGCAAGGCAGATGTGATTAAACTATTTGCTAATCAGGTTTCTTGGAAAATTCTTGAATGCAAGTAAATTTCTGTTTCACCTATTGTAAGATTGTGCTGTTTTTCAGAATCCATCTATTAGATCATTTGTTGCAATTGTTGCAGGGTATCATAGGATACATATGTGGTTCTGAAGGTCTTGACAGTTCAGGACTTAGCTCTTCTGCTGCTGTGAGTTTCTTTCCTTTTCACATGCTTTTGTTATAGTGTGTTTACAGTCAAGAAATTTACAGAGTAGAATTGAAAAGGTTCACGATCAGTTATATAGTCTTTCATTTTCTGAGCTGAATTTAAAGTTGCTCTCTCTTATCTTCATAAAGGGTGGGGAAATTAGGACTTATGATTAAGGTAATCAAGTTTAATGCATTTTTGTTTATCATATTTATCCATTGCTAAATATCTAAGGCATTTAATTTCTTTGCTGTGTTTGTGTCTAGTTTGCATAAGGTTTTCTATATAGCTATTTCAATGCCTTATTGCTTTTGAGTAGCACCTTTTATTTTTTATCTAATAAGTTAATCTGTATAATTACATGTTTGACAGGTTGGCATAGCTTACTTGTTGGCATTGGAAAGTGCAAATCACTTAACGGTATCTCTGACAGAAAATATTGAATATGATTGGTAAGTTTGTCAGAAATTTTCAACTATTTTTTAGGTAGACATATGATCATTATTAAATCAATCAAGATCACAAACATGAACTCCCATGAGTGCAATTCACTGGGTATGTATTTAACCTTAGCTCTCACGAAAAAGAGACAGGGTGGTGGAGGAGACAGAGCTATTGCAAATAATTTGGTTATACTTATATGAAATAGAAATTGGTTTGTCCAAATAATTGGGTTCAAGCTTGGTTAGTCTATGGCTTTGTTAAGGATATTTAAGCCACGTTGTCTAATTAGCCATGACAGCAAGTTGCTTTTGCCTTTACTGTTCAATTGAGTGTTACTTTAATTATTGTTTTTATAGTCACTACAATTTCCAGCCATTATTGAGACCATATCCCAGCAAGAAGAGAAATACTGACTTCAACCATTATTTTGGGGCTTTAGACATTCCAAGATACCTACAGATATTTTGGATCTTCCTTTGGGTGCTCACTTCAAAGGTAGGTCAATTTGGAATCCAATTTTAGAAAAGATAGAAAGAAACTTGCAGGATGGAAGCGTTTATATTTATTCAAGGGAGGTAGAGTCACTTTATTTAAGAATACTTTATCAAGCTTGCATACCTATTTCTTTCTTTGTTTCCTATCCCAACAGTTGTGGCTAGCCGTATTGAAAAACTGCAGTAAAAATTTTTATGGGGTGGTAAGGGTGAAGAGACTAAACGCCATCTAGTTAAATGGGCAGATGTTTGTTCTCCTCTTTCGGTAGGTGGTTTGGGTATTAGATATTGAGGATTTTTAATGACTCCTTGTTAGGGAAATGGTTGTGGCGATATGGTCATGAGAAGAATACATTATGGAGATGAGTATAGAAGTGAAGTATGGTAGTGAATGGGGGGGATGGTGCTCTGATCCAGTTTATGATCCTTATGGAGTTGGTATGTGGAGAACTATTAGACAGGGATGGTCATCCATGTCAAGCCATATTCTATATGAAGTTGGGGATGGAACACGTGAAATTTTGGAAAGACCAATGGAGTGGGGAGAGCTCTCTTGCTGTTTGCTATCCTGAGTTATTTCGGGTTTGTAGTAATAAGGAGGCAAGTATGGCGGATTTAATGCAATTCACCAATGGGGTTCTTCACTAGGATCTACACATTGTATGGGCCATTCAAGACTGGGAATTGGAGTCCTTGATGACATTCATGGATACCATTTATGGTTTGGGAATTAGGGGGATTGGGGAAAATAAAATGTGCTGGAAATCTGATAAGAAAAAGGGCTTTAAGGTTGCTACTTATTATCATCTTTTGGATGCTGTTGCTATCGCCAATGAGCAGTCCTTTCCTTGGAAAATCATATGGAGATCAAAAGCCCCTCCAAGAGTAGCCTTTTTTGTATGGATTGTAGCTTTACGTAAAATTTTGACAATTGACAACTTAAGGAAGAGGAAGATAAGAATTATAGATTGGTGTTGTATGTGCAATGCAATGGTGAATTTGATGATCACGTATTGCTCCGGATCTGTGGTCCATGATTTTGGTTTGTTTGGAGTTTCATGGGTGATGCCAAAATCTGTTGTTGAGCTTTTAGCTTGTTGGGAAGGTCGTTTTTGTCATCATTGAAATGGTCATATTTGGATGGTTATCCCTCATTGTTTGATGTGGTGCATCCGGAGGGAAAGGAATAGTAAGATTTTTGAAGACACAGAAAGTTCTATGCATGATCTTAAGTTGTTCTTTATTAGAACTATTTTGGATTGGTTGTCAACCAATAGGAATCTCTCTTTATTTTCTATTATTGATTTGATAGATTTATGCAATTTTTGTAATCGATTGTCTACCTCGGTATATTTCATGTATACTTGGGTGGCTTAATTTTTCTAATTTCTATAATCTTATTACTTATCAAAAAAAAAAAAAAAAAAAAAGAATTAAAATGCACAAAATAGGATTAACGTATAGGGAGCGTAGAAAAAATTGCCAATAGGTTTTTGTGGAATGAACATTGTCCCATGCATTTATTCAACCTTTCAAACACAAAATCATTTTCAAATAAATGCCATTTGGAGTCTATTAAACCTAACTTCAATCTGCATTCAAGTCCTAGGTTCAAGATAGTGTCACCATAGCATGGTTAGAGAAACAATATCCTCTTTGGAAGTCTAAGGTTAAGGAACTGAATAATAAATGTCTGTGATAGCTAATTAGGTTTTTAAATTTTATTTTAGGGAAAAGTTAATGGATGCATAAGGGCATTGATTTAGGAACTGTTTTCAGAAACCTTTTATGGGAAAAGAAAAAAGAAATTGAAATTGATTTTTTTGATAAATGAGAGAGAAAAAATTCCAGTCTCGCTTCTTGCACTTACACAATATCGTGAGTACTCTCTAAATGTTGTGAAGTTCTGATATATGCAGTCAAAAGTGTAGTTACAGGCATAGAATTAAATAAGAGTGTCACTGGTTCCAACATTTGAGGATCACCGGTTTTAATTCTTTCAGTTTAATTTTTTATAATTTTTTTCTTTAATTTTAAGTTGGTAGTTCATTAAAACCAGTGATCCTAACATACCTGCAAACTACAATTGTCAGAAATATATAAGGTACATGGTATGTTAATCTTGCTAATTACAAATGCTTAGCTTCTCTTGGAAACCTAGGGATGAAGAGGCTGCATTTATTTTTTCTTAGTGTTTAAAAATATATATATATATATATATATAGAGAGAGAGAGAGAGAGAGAGAGAGAGAGAGAGAGAGAGAGTTGAAAAACAGTGCTTGTATTTCATGGTATTTTGGTGCCAACATTAAAATAATATACATTGTGATACTTATCCCATTTGTTTAATCATACTAGACCTTTCTAAATTTCATTTTTGTGCATATGTAGGTATATTGAAAATGAATATTTGGGTCTGAGAAATGGCATCTTGGATCAATCAGCCATCTTGCTTTCAAGCCAGGGTTGTCTAACATTCATGAACTGCAAGGTAATTTATGAATTCTATTACTCATATAAATGTTTGTTTTTATATATTAGATACAACAGATGGTTTAAGTTCAGTGCAGAGTAAGATTCTATTTCAGTTATGATCTTTTCCCAGTTTGTCTTACATGCTACTAATTGTGTATCGTGAAGACTTTTAGGTGCATATTGCTTTCTGTGTTTGTTCTGTTATTTAATTCAATTTCTTTTGGGAATGTCATTCATTCATTCTTCTTTTTCTTTGTTTATGCCGCCGTTTTTTGGGGGGGTGGCGCTAGGATAATGTCATTCCTTTATTTTTGTTGTGCAGAGTTGTATCTTGAGATCCAGTATCATAACCATTGTATTGACTCAGTGAAGTCTATGTTATTGTTATCTCATAAACCTAATGGCTACTTTGTTTATGAGGCTTGCATTGTTACTGAATCATTTAGAATGTTCATGAGGCGGAAATCTTTTACGTATTAAACCAAAATGCTTGTATGAACATTAAGGTGGAGATTATTCATGAAGAAAATTCATGATACATGGATTCAAATGATAGAAAAATGAGTCTGGCAAATATTGTAAAAGGATTATTTATCAAATTTCTAAAATCTAATAGCTGTTGACAAACTAAAATATAAGTGTATATTTCTGGATCTTCTGATTGGCCCATCATTTTTGAACCTGATATTTTTCTCTTTGGAGTTCATTGGATATTAGGAAACATGTAAAATTTTACACGTAAAATGAAGCTATGTACAAAGTTCACAGGGTATATGGAAACAAAAAATCTTGAAATTGCAATTCTGAATCTGACCAGTACAAAAGTAACTTTGCAGATTGTTTCTTTTAGTGGAACATAGTATATTCTTATTGCTTCATCATAAGTGAATAAAAAAGTGCAGCTGGCTAGTGCTAATGACATTCTAGTGCTTTCTCGAGATACAGGAAGGAACAGAATAGTGGATTGAGGAATGAAATCTTGAAGACCTCTCTGTCTCTCTTTTTCTTCACCCCCCCTCCCCCTTTTTCTCCTCTGCAGTGGAGGGTGCACGTGCATGCATGTGGGGTGGGGGGATGCTATTACAGCTTCTAGCCTAAATGCTTAAACTATAAGGTAGAGGGGACCTAGTAGAGCATAGACCTGTAATTACGTGCATAAGGGGAACACTTAGTTTAACACCCCCTCCCCCACAAAATCCAATAACCTGTAACTAAAAGCTTAAGCTATTAGGTGGAGAGGCCCAGTGACTTGAGACAAATGCTCCGACACCAAAATAATGTAGGAAAGCAGGCAAGGGATGTTTCTAAGGTTAATCAATAGTAAAGTATAGGTAAAATATTGTGCCTCTTCATATTTTAAAGCATTGGAAAATAAAGTAGAAAGTTGTAAGGGACAGGAAATAAGATTAAAGGTTGCAGGATTTTAATGGCAGAAAATAGTAGAGAGGATTGTCTTATTAGGCTAGAAAAATATTAGGGAAATTCAGGTTTCAAATAGAGTAAGGAAAGGCATTTGTGTTTACATGGAAAAGAACCCCAGTTTTTGGCTGCTGTGAACAGTACCCATGAACTGTAAAATTGAATTCATGGGTAGTTTCAAAGCTATTTGTTGTATGAGGGTTAAAGGCTTTAATGAGTACGATTTTAGGGAACTGATAGGTAATTTTGTGTGTGTGTGTGTGTGTCACATCTATTTATTCTTCAAGGATTCACTGATCTATGTTTTCATTTTTGTGTTACTGTCCCTTAACTCTTCATGGATTAATTAAAAATTATATGTACATCAAAGAAAACATTTGCTTAATAGTATAATTTATATAAAATTTTAATGGCTAAACTATAATTTTCGTCCCTAAAAATATCACCAAGTTTTACCTATCAAAAAAAAATATCACCAAGTTTGAAGTTGATCCCTCTAAAATAGTTCATGACAAGTTGGTCCTTTATGGCTTTATTTATCTTTTCAGTACCAATGGATCCATTCAATGGCCGGTGCTATATTTTTTAACAGAAATTGTTGGTGTAAACCTATTTAATCATGTGGCACATGACATGGCAATTGAGTAACAAAGATGTTATTACCAAAATACCCAAACCATTTGCCATTGTTTTCCCCCATTGCCCCAATTTTTCAGTCCTAAATCAAGCCCTAAGATTCCCGAAATCCAAAACCCTAAGATTAAAAAAACTGCCCCAATCCAGTTTGTTAGGATCTTAGAGCTACTGGCTTCCAAGAAATCGTTAAAAATGTCTGGATTGCTGCTTCTATGCTTTTACATTTTGCTAGAAACTAACAAGGGCATTGCCCACTGTTGTATAACAACTTGTATCCTCACGTGGGTAAGGATGTTGAAGAACATACCCATGAATATCGTTCCCCCATGTTATCTGTATAATAATTAATGAGCCTCAAAACAAAAGTACATTGAGCAATGTATAACACATACATTAAGCCACTTGGTGCTTGTACTATGTATAGGACACTATTATTATATTAAAACTAGTAATAATGGGAGATGATTAAAATAATTTAAGTAGATAATGAATGTTCTCTTAAACTTCTAGAAACTTTTAGTAATATAATTTAATTGGGATAGTATTATACTTTTGAAACTTTGGTAATATAATCTACCTAGAGTAAACTATCTTAATATAATTAATGAGAATAGAATTTCATTTAGAATAAACTATCTTATAATTAATGAGCTATATGGAAAAAATACATTGTACGACTTGTAACATTACGCTGAGCCACTTGGCACAAGCACAACATGTAGGACAGAATGTTTATTGTTATTGTATATGATATGCCTTCTATCTTTTGTGCATCTTCAAATTATGGGATCTCTTCCATGCTGGTATAATGTGTTTCTTTGCAATGCAATATGGGTTTTGTCTATAACTATTTCTTTAAATTTTGAACTTCAAATATATTGGATCCTGTTTCAATTTTGAAAGTTAATAGATATTCTCTTATTCTCATATTCATTAGAATTATTCCATCTTCTGAATCTCACTTGGCATTTGTAGACCAAAGAACATAAGCTTGTACACCCACCCAAGCTGCCAAAAACCCACAAAACTGAGTCGCAGAAAGCATACAAAATATTACTGGCATTTTCAGGCTTGAAGCAGGCTTTGACTACCAACCCTGGATATAATCGCCGAGTTGCAGAGTGTCAAGAGGCTGCAAGAATTATTCTCAAGTAAGATCCACTTTCTTCCTTTTTCAGAACCTACTTTCTGATATCTTTAGGATTATTTATATGATTTAGATCTGCTTCATATGCATGTATTTCTTACAGTTATAACACCTTCATGAATTATCAAGCTCAAAACAACTTGGTGTGAGAAACTGGATTTCATGACAGCCACACCCGATTGGTTTAATTTGAATGAACTTTGTTACCAGAGTGATTTCAGAAAATTGTACTTGAGTTTAAAATTAATTAACCCTAATACACATGTATTATTTTTAGTTTATAAATAAATTAAAATATTACCAAAATACCCTCACTACTATTACAATATTACTCATAAGTCATAACTATATGTGAAGAGGATTTTAGAGGAAACTTTTATAAAATGGAGCAGGCAATGGTAACGAGTGGTTTAGGTAGTAGAATTAACTGTAATCTCAGCAGCTGAAATATAGAAATAACACAAAGATAAAGCAAAAAGAGCATGATAAATGCTGTTAAGTGCTTGGAACACAAAGGAGATAAGGTTTCCCATGTTATATAATTGTTACTCTTCCCCAAGTTAATTCTCATGCTTGAAACTGCTTCAAATTAAACAAAACAAAACACTATGTGGACTGAACAGCTGTTATGCATAAGCTTTGCTGAAAATTATGTATCATCTCAAATAATAAAGGAGACATCAAAGTTTTAGTTCCCTCAAAACCACTAGCTAAGAAGCCAAAAAGCATGTGTTCCTCTTCCACGTAAACAGTTACCTTACATTCTTACTAAAAACCTTCATTACCAAAATAAATGATAATAATAATAACAAATAAATAAAGGGCAAATAGGATCCTCCCACCAAATAACTAGATCTATTGAAGAAACCTATCAGGCTTCCACAGTTCCTTTTCGGACCCCATGCTCTAATACCATGATTAATTACCATGTGTACCAAAAAACTATAGGGAAGGGTAAATTTAATCATTTAACCATTATCCTAGCAAACATGACCACAAGCCTTCTTGAGGCCTTACCTGCAAATTAACCTTGGGGTACCAACTTTGAGTAGGAACAGATTTCCTCAGGGTTTGGTGAGGGAACTCCAGCCAAAACCTTATATAATTAGAAAATAAGACATCCCAAGTCCAACCTGAACCAGTTTTGGGTTTAATATTATTTCTGAAACCAGCAAAACTCAAATCAGATTTAAATGTGCCTTCCAAAACCTGCCTCAATGCTAACTATATAACACCCCCAAAATTATTTCATTATGTGTGAGATGTTTTAACTGATTATGCTATGTCATTTATATTGAAATTAAATACATAAAGAAAATCATGTTTACTGTAAAATCATATTTAATATTATTTTCTTCTTTCCATAGTGCTTCTGGAAACAACAAAATGGAGCCTATCCTATCAAATGGCAAGTATTTCACTTTGTTGAACTGACAAGCTTCTCAAGTTTGAATTTCAAATTTCTTGCCCTGTTGTAGAATGATTTTGATTTTTTTCCTTTTTTCTGAATGTAAACAGTTCAACCAGAAGATTATGAAGCTCACAAGGTAAACAAAAATGACAGAAGTTTTTGCATTAATTAATTCATTGCAGCTTTGGGTTTTATATGTATATAAAATGTGTGTGCATATATAGCTATTGATAAAATTAATTTAGCATTTTGACAGACATATAATGCATATGTAGATAATAAGCATTTAATGTGGACATTAGACCTAAAACAAGTTATTAAGGCTCTTTTAAAGTATGCTCAACATCCACATATATTACCCTTGTCCAACTGTTGAATGCAGAAAGGTTCTCTTTTGTTGAAAATGTGTGTTTGAGGTCAAATATTTCTAATTTCTGACAGTCGCAAGATGGCCTAAGTCATATTTAAGGGTGTGCAGTTGTAAGTGCACAAATATTGCTGATTTTAACAATGTAATTATGAAAGTGCATTTGTAAGGGCACTTCTTCATTCTAATTACAGTCTTTGCTAGGTGATGAGAAAAGGCAAAGGGTTAGTCTAATATGTTACTCCTGATTGGTCCAGTATGAGACAATCCCCAGCATTTGAAATATCAATTTGTGAACTTTTAAAACCAATATATCATTAATTTAATTTTTACATGAACTTTGCAAATTGACCTCGTTTAGTATTATTTTGGTTTGGTTATCTTTGGTGATGTCTTCCTAATGTTCTCTCATTGACCCTTATTTTATCATCATGTCTGGCTTATGTTACTTTAGCATGGTTTTGTTACAATTAGTTTGTCATTTGTTTCTAATCTCTCCTGCTCTCATACCCTGCAGAGCCAATTAGAACCCTATCTAGCTAAAAGAGCAGAGCATTATTTTTCAGAGAATAAGCGGGTTATCAAAGGTTTAACCCCATTAACGTCATTCAATAATTTTTTAAGCAAATGTATTCTTATGTTCTGTTATAATTTTGAATTTTTGTGTGTTACAAATAATAATTGGTTGAAAGCATGATTATTTCAGGAGCTGAAGCTTGGGCTTCAGGCAAGTTGGAAGATTTTGGAAAGCTTGTTTCAGCGTCGGGTTTAAGTTCTATCAGTAAATATGAATCTGGTATAAACTTATCTCCAGTGTTCATAGCTGCTAGCTTTTGTTCATCATTCTGCCCCTGTTGTGAAAAAACTAAAGAAAAGCACATTTTTTAATGATAAAAGTTTGTTTTAAGTTTTTTTTTTTTTTAAAAAAAAAAAGTGAAAATAATCAGAATTACATTTAATTTTCTTTATAAATGCATTTCTTTTAGAAGTAGTGTCAGTCTTGCTGTTAATGGCTAGATCTGTTTCCCACTTCTGAAAGCAGAGCCAACTGTACCGCTTCTCTCCTGGAATGGGCGATAACCAGTTTGTGAGTTCAGGGGCCATATGGTTACTAACCTTTAGCAATTAGGTTTTACTTACTCCAATTAATTCTATGTGAAGTAACTGAAATCTTCTTTTATATATCAATATATTATTATGAAGTTATGTTTATTTGCAGTATTTCCATGTTTTTTATATGGTCATTTCCATTCCTGAGGTTCCACTTGCACACCAAATTAGTAGACATGAATAGAAGGTTGAATGGTCCCATTTACAGTTTTGGATCTTGAACTGATTTAAGAGTATTGGTTTTCTCATTCTTTGCTTTTAGCATGAACGTTGAGTAGGGTGGCTCTGGGCATAAAATTTTGGTGCATTTTTTTTTAATTTATTATTTATTTTAAATTCTCTTCTGAAATGAAGTATAGGATCAACTTTAAATTTTCCACTTCTGATGCTAACCAAATTACAGCATGAGAACCCTCCTAAATTCCTGTTAAAATTCTCCTGTATATGTAGACAATTGACATTAGAAATAAATGATGCTTCTGAGTGTATGAATGTATATACTATATAACTTTTTCACCATATAAAGAAATAAATTGTGCTTGTATTATATTCTGCAATAAGGCTTTTTCCCTTACCAACTCAAATATGTTGGTCGCAACTTTTTGTTCTTGCTTTTCTTTATATATTTCACCTTATTTTTCAAAGTTTTCATGACTTTATCTTGATTTAGTTCAATTTTTAGATGTTATCTCAATGTTGAAATTCAATCGAGTTTCAATACTTTCACAATTCAATTACTAATTTGGAGATTTTAGTTTGAAACGATGGAATTGACTAGGACTAGAAATTTTCCATATTGAGGTTTGTAGCTTGGCCGTGTGGGTACTTATTAATACTGTTTTGGCCCTTGAAATGCTCTGAAGCATCAAAGTAATTGGTGACCAACCAAACTGTCATGATTGTTGTAGGTTGTGAACCACTAATTCAACTGTATGAAATCCTTTTGAGGGCTCCCGGCGTGTTTGGGACACGGTTTAGTGGGGCTGGATTTAGAGGCTGCTGTCTTGCATTTGTAGATGCTGATCGTGCCGATGAAGCTGCTTCATTTATCAGGGAGGAATATCGCAAGGTTCAACCAAAGTTGGCTAGCCAAATAAACGACAAAGAGGTAATGATATGTGAAGCAGGAGATTGTGCACGTGTGATCTGAAATACATTCATTAACCACTAGTTCATCTATTCTTTTTTTAAGTTTGAATAAGTGCATTGATGCCATTTGTTGTAATTTTTTTTAGTTGGGAATGCCATATGTTGTATTTTTTTAGCTGGGAATGCCATTTGTTGTATTTTTTAGCGGGGAATGCCATTTGTTGTATTGAATAATTGAATATCCAATTTTTTCATATATAAAATAAAATAAGAAGACATCTTGTGTTGTTGGAAATAGCATGGTGTTTGGATTGAGGAATCCATTATACTTATCGCCATCCAACATTTTGGGAATCACACATGAGAATCTGAATACCTGGAAATGTAATGATTGGTTTGATAAGATTATTTGAACCATCCAACATTTTGGGAATCACACATGAGAATCTGAATACCTGGAAATGTAATGATTGGTTTGATAAGATTATTTGAAAATATGTTATTCTTGTCCTTCACTTATAAACTCAAAACATTTTAATTTCTCTTGGAAGGACCATGATATTGTCTCAAAAAGCTTATATAAAATAGGATACAAAGATAACCAGGACCAAATCCGTTAGTGGCTAGACCTAGCCATGGCATAAGCGAGTGGACAGAGATGTTTTGAGGCATGGCGGTTCACAATTGAGTGCAACTTCTTTGAGATCATGCAGCTATGCTTGTGGAAATTACATAGACATCAAGAGTACTGGTGAGAAGGAAAAAGCATTTTCAGTCTGGGGAATTTTGGACAAAAATGGAGGGGTGTGAAAGACGTATTTGGCGATGCATGGACAACGGAAGTTGAGGGTAATAGGATGTTAAAGACTGCGAAGAAATCAAATCATGGAATCAGAATACAGTGCGGAATCTACAAAAACAAATTGCCAAGAGCCCAAGACCAAGGGCATAATGGAAAGATTAGATTTTGATAGAAGGTTGTTATCATTGGTAATGGAATCTGTATCTTCAGCATCTGACTCAGTTTTGCTAAATGGAGAACCAAAAGGCTACTTACACCCAACTCGTGTGGCCTAAGGTAAGGACTGAGAAGGCCCAATTTGCCCATACTTATTATTGCGGGTAGTGCTTATTACATAATGTCATGTTATACACAAAGTACACACGTTTTTTTTTTTTTTTTTTTTTTTTGGTTTTTAATTGAAAACGTGTCACGTCTTCGGTTTAAAAAAACTTGTGTGTACGGTGTTTGCAATAACTAGTATACACTAATAATTACTCTATTCTTATTATGTGCACAAGGACTAACAGCTTTATTGAGACAAGCAAAGAACTAAGGAAGAATGCATGGTATATCCATTAGCAAAGGTGGCCCACATATCTCATACCTCTTTTTTGCAATGAATGGTGATAGTTACACATTGTGTATACGGGGTACAATTGAAATTGTGTCGTGCTTTCAACACAATTTCAACTGGAGGTTGTAAGAATATGTATAACTCAATATGTACAATAATAATTAGCGTTTTGCAATTTGGCTTGGCAATCCAACATTACAACTCATATTACATATGCGGATGCTTTAGGACAAAAAATTAATGGGAAATGTCTAGTGCACCTCACTTAATGCACACATAGTACACAAACTTTCCTAAAACAAAGGAAATCATGATTTCAAGTAGTTCGAAATCATGACTTTTCCTTTGTTTTTGGGGTGTGTACTATGTATGCAAGTTTGTGTAATAGACACTCTCCAAAATTAATTGAGAAACAATATCACTATTCTTCAACAAGGACACAACAGTTTCAGTACAATTGGAGATTAAGGCACACTTGGTGTTAGGACTCTAATTGGGGTGCATTGCTATATGGTGCAAATTTGTGGCTAGGTACTGCAATGAAGGGTGCTTGTGTGGTGTAGGGAAGTGTGTTGTTGTTGTGGGTAGGGCAATGGAAGGCTTGTACATATAGAGAAGCAAGGGAGGCTTGTACATAGTTAGTTACAGTAGTTGGTTAATTGTTGATGCATTAAGAGTTGTACTTAGTTAGTTAGTTAGTTAAGATTGAGATGTGTTGTACCTTGTTAGTTAATAAGTAGGATATAAGTTTCACTTCAGATTGTAATATGGATTCCGTTGATGAATAATACAATTGAATAGCAATTCTTGAAATGCTACCGGAGGTTGATTCCCTCTTAGAATCCATGGAGGCCTAGTTCCCTTGAAGAACTACAAGATTGAGAGTAATAGAATTTAATTCAATTAAGTCTTATCAATTTGGTATCAGAGTTGGTTCAATCATGGTGCAAGAAACTAGATTCTCCCTTTGAGTGAGACTGTTTCATTGGTTCAGCAGAGATTGGATGATAATAGCCTCTGCCATGGAGATGATTTCACGAAGGTTGGAAGCAATGGACAACAACTTCAAAGGCTTGCAAGTTGTGTTTGAAGAGAGACTTCAAAGCATGTAGCAATGAGATGGTCTACAAGAAGGTTCTACTCCTCAACTAGAAAACCATCCTGAAGCGGAGGTGTTGCCACGACATCCTTGTCCAAGACCCGAGGTAGGTGCTCTAATTCCTAAGCGTATTAGGTTGGAGTTCCCTAGGTTTAGTGGAGGTGATCCTTTTGCTTGGATTATTAGAACTGTCCAATTCTTTAGATATTATGAAATTCTTGAGGAAGAGAAGATTTTGAATGCTTCTTATCATCTTGATGATGAGGCATTGATTTGGTTTCAAGATTGTGAAAGATCATTGGATTCTTAGGAAACATTTGTTAGGGCCATTCAAGTCGGGTTTGGACCTTCATCATATGATGATCCTATGGAAACCTTGACTAAGTTGAAGCAAACTACCACCGTGGCTGCTTATAAGAGTCAATTTGAGATTTTAAGTAATAGAATCAGAAACTTACCTTAATCTCATAAGTTTAGTTGCTTCCTAAGTGGGTTGAGGGATGAAATAAGGTTGGCAGTAAGAATGCAAAGTCCAAGAACATTGAGTGCTGCTTTTGGGTTAGACAAGATTCAAGAGGAGTATTTGTTCACTTGCAAGAAGGTCTATAGGCCATTTCATGAGTCTAGCAAGATTAATTGGCAAGAATCACTAATGACCATGCATGACAAGAAAAGTGAATCTTCAACCAAAGTGCCTATACAAAAGATTACATCAACTCGGATGAAAGAGAGAAGGAAGAAGGGCCTTTGTTATTATTGTGATGAGAAATGGCAGCCTAAATACAAGTTCAAGGAATCAAGGGTCTTAAACTATTCATGATTGATGAAGTACAAGAAGTTAATCATGTGGAAGCTATGGAAGTGGATGTTACTACTGATTTTCGATTGGATCAACCTGATATTACCTTGTATGCATTGTTAGGCGGTCTTTCTCCAGGAAATATGAGGGTATTGGGTCAGATTAGAAGGCATTGGGTGGTGATTCTTTTTGGATACTAGTTGCTCTCACAATTTCCTTGATGTTGTGTTGGTCAAGACTTTGCGATTAGTTGTGGATACTACTAAAATCTTAGAGGTTAAAGTGGCTAATGGTGACCTGATTAGAACCAAGGGAAAATGTAGGGACCCTCATTGTGCAAAATGCAAGGCAATGAGTTCCATTTACATGTGTTAATTCCGGGGGGATGTGATGTGGTGTTAGGAACTCAATAGCTTTGTACACTTGGCCTTATCAGCCGGGATTTCAAGCAAGTGGTGATGAGGTTCATGTACCAGGACAAACAAATATGGTTGTAGGGTATTAAGCCCACTGGTTCCTTGATTCAAGCTACGAATGAATTCCTTAAACAGCCAATCACTAAAGGATTGTTATTGCAGATTATGTCTCATGAAGTTGTTGACAGGTCCAAGGCTTCAAAAGTTCCCTCAGAAGTGTTGTCCTTGCTTAAAGAGCATGTTGTTGTCTTTGAGGAACTAAAGGGTTTACCTCCATGTAGAGGGCATGAAATCCAGATTATCCTCAATCTAGGTACCCAACCAACCTTTCAAAGACCCTACAGGTATCCAAACTATTATAGAACTGAAATTGAAAACATTGTTAGGGATTTACTTAAGTTTGGTTCAATTAAGAATAGCCAAAGTCCTTTTGTTTCACCTGTGCTATTTGTTAGGAAGGCAGATGGTAGTTGGAGGATGTGTGTGGATTATAGGATTCTTAACAATGACATTGTTAATGATAAGTTTCCTATTCCTGTGGTGGATGAGCTCCTTGATGAATTGAGTGTTGCTTGGGTGTTCTCAAAGCTGGATTTGAGGCCTGGTTATCACCAAATTAGAATGAAAGAGGAAGATGTTGAGAAAACAACTTTTAGAACTCATGAGGGCCATTATGAGTTCTTGGTAATGCCCTTGGGTTAACTAATGCCCCTTCTACATTTCAGTCTCTCATGAATGATGTGTTCAAGCCTTTCCCTTAGGAAGTTTGTACTTATATTTTTTGATGATATTCTTGTATATAGTAGAGATATGCCCACTCATATTTTACATCTCAAATCAGTCTTACAAGTTCTGTTTGATCACAAATTGTTTGCCAAGAGAAGCAAATGCACCTTTGCTTACTATAAGGTAGAGTATTTGGGGCACATCATATTTGGCCATGGTGTGAGGACTGATCCTAAAAAGACTCAAGCTATCTTTGGATTGGCCTATTCCCAAAATAATGAAAGCCTTGAGGGGATTCTTAGGTTTAACAAGTTACTACAGGAAGTTCATAAGAGGATATGTTCCCATTGCTACCCTATTGACTAGTTTTCTTAAGAAGGATGCCTTTGAGTGGACTGATCAAGCTAACCAAGCATTTCATAACCTTAAGCAGTCTGTTTCTCATCCACCTATCCTTGCCTTACCTAATTTTTCCAGCCTTTGTGGTAGAGTGTGATGCCCTTGGGTTTGAGATTGGAGTTGTATTGATGCGGTAGGGGAGGCCTATTGCTTTCCACGATTAAGCCTTGAAAGGTAAGAGTGTTCATTTATCCACTTATGAGAAGGAACTATTGGCCCTTATTCTTGCTATGAGGAAGTGGAGACCTTATTTGTTTGGGAATCCCTTTGTGATCAAGACTGATCATCAGAGTTCAAAGTACTTGTTAGAGCAGAGAATTAGCACTCCTATGCAGCAAAGGTGGATAACTAAGCTTCTTGGATACTCTTTTATTATTTATTATAAGAAAGGAAAGAAAACTTTTTTGGACAGATGTATAGCTTTTCTAACTATACATGAACTCTTGCTTATAGGAAGGAAAACTTAGCATCTATGTAGGCTTTCATTTCTATAAGTTATGGACTTGTTAACTATAGATAATAGAGTAGTTCTTTACTGCTTTAAGAAAGCTATTTTTTGGAAATACTTATAGTATTCCATAATTGTAACTAATTATATATACTGCTCGGAATATTGCCTACTGCCTTGGGAAAGTTATAGTAGTTCTTTATTGCTTTAGGAAACCTATTTGTAGCAATGCTTGCTAATGGTTGGCAGGTTTAATGTGTTCAAATTGACTTTTATATGCTTGAATTTTCTTGAGGCAATTTTGAGGTATTGCCTAGTGCCCAGACCTTTAGGCTTGGGCAATTTGGAAAATATTTGTTGTAATGTGTGGATGATTAATAGGTGGTAAAAAAAATGGTATTTTGTGTATTTTTATTTGTTTGATTAATGCCTAGGTTTTACATGCTATTGATGTTAAACATGTTCTAAAAAATGGTATCTTGTGTGTTTTTATTTCTTTGCTATTGTGCCCAAGTTTTACTTTGTAATTTTTTTGTTCCCAAATGTCAATATGTGGGTTCTGAGAAGTATAAATTTTGACTAATATGCTTCAAGCAAAGCTTGAAGGCCCATTTTAAAGGGTACTGGCCTACTAAAAATTATTAATTTGGACAGATTCAAGCTCTTGAAGGTCCATTCTAAAAGAAATGAAGTGAAAAAGAGGTCCAATCTGATATGATAAGATTCAAAAACTTTTTAAATTCTTGTAATTTAGAAAGCCAAATAATATTGGCCAAAAAGGACCAAAAAAATTAAATCCATGAAAATCTAAAAATTTGGCCCAATATGTGGTCCAAACTCGCCAAACCTTTGAATCTGACCCGCCCCAACCAATGACCCGACTCAGTGGGTTTGACCCATATTTCGGGTGAGTGCGGGTCAATTTTCCAGTGACCCGACCCAATCGGGTCGAGTGCGGGTTAGGCCCAAACTCGGGCCTACCCGACCCGTGGACAGCCCTAGTCTTGGCCACTACCTCTTTGTAACTTTTTTTCTCACATCAATTGTATAGAACCTTGTTTATTTCAAATGTGACCCGTGAGAATAAACTTAAGGGTAAGAGAGGAAAAGAATAGTTTGATGATAATTTGTTGACAATAGATACTTTTAGAGAAAGATATAAGTGTATGTATGAGCGGTTTTATGATGATTACGATGATAAATTGCGTGCAAAAGCTATTTTTGATCGAGAAAGAGAGCCCATAAAATAGAATATGGATATCTTTTGTTTTTTAGTCAAATATTGACCATTTTCTAAAAAAGGTCAATGGATAAGATATATATTTTGTTTTATATTGTCGTTTAAGTTTAGTATTATACTACTAAAATTTTGGTGCCTTTTTCCAATGGTAAACATTAAGCAGTCGCCTATATAACCCACAAAAAAGAAGAGCATTAGTCCATGCTCAAAAACATTCGTTCATATAAAAGAGTAAAAGACAATATTTTATATGATTAGGCACGAAGTTGCATTTATAACATTGCCACTTGAAATTCATCTCTCTTATAACCCAACTAATGAGTAATGACTTAAGTTCCTGGACCTAATTATTTGTTGGTGATGTATCAGAAATCATATTATATTTAAACCAAATAAACCTAAAATTACTTCCTGACAATAATAATTAAAGTCAATTCCTTGTTTCATAAGGGTAACAAAGCAGCCGTAGTTGACTATTAGTTGTTCTTTACAGGAAATTCTAACAAGTCAGGCTTGCAATAATCTATTTCCAGCAATATGGGGATACATGGTGCAATTTTTCAGGCGCATAATTAAGATGAACACACGTACATGACAGTGCCACTGGCAGACCTTATAATGGCGATCGAGTTAGCTCACATCTTTCAGATGCATTAGTCTATATATAGCTTCATATAGAGTAAGAATTCCTATGTTTCAAGGGGTTTAAAGTGACTTGAAATACTAGTATTTGAGGAAATGACTTCTATCAAGCAAACAATCCAATTTCTGCATGTCATTTTCTTGGATCCGATACGTTCTATATGCATGCTTGTAAAGAATAAAGCTCTGCATACATGTAGCTTGCACACACAACCCTATTGCTACAATATTGTTAGTTACACGATTCTTTTTTTTATTTTTATTTTATAAATTTGATAGTTGAGAAATTGAGGGATTTGAATCCTAAATGTTTTTATTGAAAATATAAAAAAAATACCAATCAGTTGAGCTATAATGTTCTTGATTCTAAGCAATGCGATTGAAATGGTGTAAAGAATATGTTACAAACCTTTAAAAGAAAGATTGGTATAAATAAAAAATGAAAGTGGTCTGTAGGGCCAATGATGAATAAAAACCAAGCGTGATGTGAAGTGCACTAACCGAAAGGAATTTGGTTCTCCATCATTGGAGAATTAATGCTTGCTCGCTTGGGTGCTCAAAGTGGAGGAAATTAGGAAACAACTTGAGCAAGTGGGATTTGGCTCAGTAGTCATTGGCATTTTTGAGATGACTCAGTAGTCATTAAGTTTACATTAAGTTCCATCAACATTAAGTTTACATGACTCAGTATAAACCTCTATTACCTATATAAAGTACATGAAGGGGAAAGTTTCTATTAAAAAAATAAAAATGAATGGGAAAAGTTTTTCATCCTACGCTCTATGTGTTTTACACATGCAATGATATCATTGATATTGTCACCATGCTTCTCTAATTTAATGATCCCAAATTACAATATTTGCAAGTAGGAAGTGAAATCCAATGCAATAGCTAATTTTCCACACAAAGTTTCAACTTTTTCAAAATTTTTAATTTTTTATTATCTTTTATTTTTTTTTAAACTTTTTTACTCTTTTAATTTTCTTGATCCAATGGTCAATATCAAAAGTTAAAAAGTTAATTTTTGATTTAAGCCATTTAAAGAGTATTGCAAGATGTAATGCTATTGCACTGAATTTCAATCAGAATATAATGCCTAAGTAATCCAAGGACTCAAATATAGTAAATCAAGAAGGTGGGTATGTCCTATTCGATTTTAAGGGCCCGTTTGGTAGAGAAGTTTGAATAATGTTGTTTGTAGTTTTTTAAAATGTGTAAGTGAAAAAGTGTGTGGAAATGTGTGTAATATTATTTAAAAAGTGAAAAAAAATTGTTTAACAAATTTACCAAACCGGACCTTCGGTGATAAAGGTTTTTTTTTTTTTTTTTTTTTTTTTTTTTTTTAAAATGAAAGTAGAGAAACTAATCTAAGGGACTTTGCCTAGAATTTCCTCTTAACTAGAAGGATTTGTGCTTAGATGTGATAATTACGTGGGATAGATTCATGTTGGGTGCAAGTAGGGGTGTCAAATGGGTGGGTTTGGGGTGATCATAATTGGGTTGGGCATATAAAACTCATTTACCCATTAAAACTCATTTAACTAATTATTTCTAACCCAAATCCAACCCAACCCAGTTATTATGGGTAAACCCCAACTCACCCAATTACCCAATTATCAAAATTACCAAAATGCCATTAAAGTGAAAACCCACATGGTCACTATCACCAAAAAAAAAAAAAAAAAAACCTATTCACACAAACGCTATGTTTGCTTGTCGAAAAAATGCAGGAAACGATCAAAACAGGACAAAAATCCAGAATGCGAGATTAAAAAAAAAAAAAACCAGTTTCAAACTCAACTCTACTGCTTTTAATGCGTCAAGTATATTTTTGGAGCTTGAAACTTTCTTTTTTCTTTCTCTCTCACTTTCCGAGGAACCAAATAGACACTACATACAAACACATGCACACACAAAGAATAACATGAAACTCACGGAAGAGCTCTTGGAGCAGAAGTTCCCGGCAAGAGACAAAAGCCGCTTAGCAGCTCGGAGAGCCCCAACCAGATCGGACAACCACAACGACTCCACATCCACATCATCAGAAGTTGCCGTAGCCGCCATCGCCGCATCATCCACCGGCCGAGCATGAAACTCTCTGATCTCCTCAAGCAAATGCGTGAGTAGCGAAATCCTCCGCCCTAGATCCGTATAGTCCTTCCTAAATGACCAACCGTCATTTCCACCACTGCCAACAGCAATGCCGGTCGCAATAACTTCCCTGACGAGCTCAAGCACCAATGGATTCCATGAGTTCTAGATGAGAGCTAGAGAGAGCAAGTGAGAGAGACAGAGAGAGGTGTTTGGAGGCCGAGAAAATTAAGGAAAATGAAAACCTGAAAACTGAAACGTCCGAGGGCTTCTTTCTTCTTCTTTTTATTTATTATTTTATGGGAAGGGTTAGGTTGAATTTGGGTATACTATTTTTGGGTTAAATGGGTCTCAATAGGTTTTTAGTTAAAACCCAATAATTGTTGGGTCTAATTGGGTTGATGCCCCTTTAACCCAACTAATAATTAGGTGTGTTTGGGTTCAATTAGTGTGGGTGGGTTTGGATGGGCAAATGGGTTTGGGCGTATTTTACCACCCCTAGATGCAAGCACCGTGAGGGTCCAGCCCACATGATTCGGTCAAAGCTCATTAAATGAGCTTGCTTCCTCAAGCTTCCAAAGTCAGCATCCATTCCTTGGGCAGTGACTTAGGCGTGTGAGACACGCTAAAACTGAAAAAGGACAAAAGAAAGAAAACTGAGGCCAGTCAGCCTTGTGGTGAGCTCAAGCAAACAGAGAGCCATTCGGCCATTTTGGTGTGTGTTCCAAAGAGAGCAAAACACAGAAGAGATAGAGAGAAATACAGTGAGAGTGTGAGAGAGTAAAAAAGAAAAAGAAGACATTTTTGTTTGCTCAAGTTACACACAAGGAAGATAAATTGGTAGAGTTCTCATGGAGTTTTTAAGTGCTACAACCATGAAGAGTTGGAGTATTCAGAAGAAGATTTTGCTACTAGTTTTGTGGTGAGATTGTCTTTATTCCTTGAGATTTATGTTGTATATCCAATTTATTGTGGACCTAAGTTTAGCATAAACTTGAAGTTGTAATCTGTATTTCACAAAGGATATTTTTCTGAGCTGCCCCCGTGATTTTTTCCTCTACACTGGAGGATTTTCCACGTAAGATTTGGTGTTCTTGTGTGGATGTGTTTATGTGGTGCTTGCTGGAATTTTTTGTTTCCATAATATTGATATTGCTTGGTAGTTATATATTTTTATTCACAAATAGACATGGAGGAGATTAGGATTTTCCCCCCAACAATTCATGCATGCAAAATAGGGTTGCAATTTATAGCTGCAAACTGCAAAGGCGAGTTACATCCCTACTGCAACCCAACCCTGACCCAATTTGTCCGCATCCAAAAATTTTAGGCTAAAATATATTTATGTACCTCTAAGTTTTATTTTTTGGAAATTTGGCTTTTGAAATTTTAATTTATTTCATTTAATTTTTGAAGCTATTTTGTTTTGATAATGTAGTTTTTCTGGCCATATTAATTTATTAATCCTACTTCTATTAAATGTCATGTGATATAAATGATGTCGTTTAGTATAAAGTATAAACATTTCATGATTAAAAAAAAAAAAAGAGGATCCATAATTTTGTGATTCGTTGGTATAAATTAAAAGTGTTTACTTTTCATTTTGTCTCTCATTAAAAAGTTGTCTCTCTCTCGTATAAAAAAAGAGGAGGGGGGGGGGTGGGGGAGGGAGTGGGGGGTGGCGGGGAGGGGAGAGATAAGTTGGAGAAGTATAAATCCTTATTCATCTTGTGTTCAGCACTAGTTTTATGGGCTAAGTACAAAAAGCTGTACGCCAACACAACTTATAGTGTTATGCCAATCACGAATTAATATGGGTTCAAAGGTCAACTGACTTTTATTTTTTAGCTAGCTTTCAATTTAAAGGGCTTTAAATAAAAAATTTTGGACCAAACTCTCATATATATTGACTATTTTATTGTTACCTTATGCTTTAATACAAAAGCTAAAATATTGTACTGGGGTTGTTTAAGTTTGCTCAAAGGAATACCATCATGCACTTTTTACGCAATGGTCACTCCACAAGTATAAGTGCTTGTAGGCTGTGAGGAGAGGGAAGTAAGAGCCGAAGTTCAGGTCTCCAGAAATGAACTTTACACATATATACACTTAAATTAAGTTAGAGTAGAATTTCTATCTTGTATTTATTTATTTATTTTTTTTTAATTTTGCTCAAAGGAATGAATACATTTTTATTGATCAAGACTGGTGTAATGTTTCAAAATTATGAACTGCTATATATTTATTAGTATGTGTACATACATTAACTTATATATTTTCTTAGAGGTCACATATTTAAAAAAAAAAAAATTTAAATATCCAAAGTCTATGTCTAGCATATTATATTGACCCAATGCAAGGTTTACATATTTCAACACTAAAAAAAAAAAAAAAAAAAGAAAAAGTAGTCAATTTTGGGCCAATGACTTAGACCATGAAAATTTAATTTTAAACTAAAGTGTCATGTGGGAATTTTATTATTATTATTATTTCTTTTTTCTTTTTTCTTTTTGTGGTGCAATAATGTCATATTGGATAGATTAATTGATAATTGGTTAAATTTGGAGAAATTATTTAGCATTCTCAGAGTATAATGACTTCATATCTTTCATTTTAGTCTCTCACACAAATAATGAATCCCACCATCAATTTAATTAATAGGGTTGATCATTTTTTTATTTTATTTTTTATTTATGGGAATAGGGTTGATCATTAATATAAAGAGAAAGTGTTATAATCTTAAATTAATTGGGAATGGGGGGATAAACAAGGGGAAAATTTGCCCGGTGGACAAAACAAGATATGTAAAGAAGCTAAGAACATCTGGAAGTAGTTGGCTGCAGAAAAACCAAGAAAGTGGGACAAAACAGAAATGTAGAGAAAGGTTGAAAGAAGAAGTTGGGGAGGGGCTGTGTGTGTATGTGGAAGAAGAAAAATGTTGGCTACTTTCGTCATTTGGCAGTGTTATACGGGCAGGCCAAGTATCCAACAGCATATGTTAGTCTAAAAAAAAAAAGAACAAGAAAATCTGGCACAAACCGAAAAAATAAGGACAGATTACTCTCCATTCTCTCTATCTACCTGTCTAAAAAAATTGATAAATATATCAGATTGATTACTAATAAAATAAATTCTGACCATATGATCAACCGGTATGGTATTCATAACTTTGGTTATTAAATAATGTGTCTCACGATCTTTGTACATTACCTAACATTTATCGAGAGTAAGATTAAAGAATTTGAGTCAAACAATTACATTAACAATAAATAAAATCTTTGATTACATTATAATTTTAGAAACTAAATTAATAATTATTAGAATAACAATTAACTGATAAATTATCGACAAAATTGCGAACTTAATCATTTAACCATATTATTATAACAAAATAATTTTCTCATATGTATTTTTTCCCTCAGAATATCCTTCAGCAGAGAAAAAATAATTCTGATGCCGCAGGTTCCTTTTTATGTAGTGTCATTTCAGTGCATTAGCTAGATGAATAAATAATCTCATGTATCCCACTAAATTGTAGAGCTTGTACGTTACGACTGCCCCTTTATAAATAACCCCCATATATCCACTTTAAGCATGGTTATGCAAATCTTACCTCAGTAAAGATGATTAATTTTTCTTGTTTCAACCAATCCTTCTCTCGTCAAATTCGCTCGTTTTTTCGTTTCTTCCTCTTCCATGTCAACCCTTTTTGGATCCAGCTCAGTTACTTCATAATTGTCTCTATTTTTGGTCATCTAGCTTTGATGGTCTCAAAGACAAGAACTGCTCGGTTTAGGCCTAAGGACTTTGACGTGTTCTTCACGTCCGTCTCTGCCACCACAGTTTCAAGCATGTCAACAATCGAAATGGAGGTTTTTTCCAATACCCAACTCATTATTATGACAATCTTAATGTTTGTTGGTGGAGAGGTATTCACTTCCTTTCTTGGACTCCAATTGACAAGGTCCAAGTTCTCCAAAAATTGTCCAAGTAGTGACCAAAACAGTGTTAACCTTAGTCACAATTTTCCTGACCACACTAATTCTGACAATCAAATTGAACTTGATGTAGAAAAAGAGAAACCAGACATCAATAATATTATTGAGAATGGTAGTCTTAATTATAGCTCTATTAAGGTTTTGGGATATGTGGTTTTGGGTTATCTATTTGTGGTTCATCTAATTGGTTCTAGTCTTGTTTCATTGTATGTAAATCTTGTTCCGAGTGCGAGGAAGGTACTCAAAGACAAGGGCCTAGAAACACTGACCTTTTTTGTCTCCACAACTGTTTCAACTTTCACAAATTGTGGTTTTGTCCCAACAAATGAGAACATGATAGTTTTCAAGAAGAATTCAGCTCTCCTACTACTACTCATTCCACAAATCCTTATGGGGAACACTTTGTACCCCCCATGCTTGTTAGCCATGATCTGGGTCTTAAAGAATGTTAAATATTAGCAACGCAATGTGTTATATCATGTTGTGTATGCTAGAGTAGATGCGGAAGAGGAAGCATAGAGGAGGAATACTGAGAACACGAGGGTTACGTGGTTCAACCTTACGGCCTACATCCACGGAGGAATCCCTTAAGGGCTACATCTTTATTGTATGAGAGTGTAGTACAATAACATCCTGTGTTACAACGAACCCTAACATGAGTATATATAGGCGACTAAACCCTAAACTACTAGTACAAGTAGGAATGGGCTTGGGCCTATTACATTGGATTAATATGTTTAATATATATCTCTAACAACCACCAAGCGTGAGGAATTCAGATATATATTGATGAATTACAGAGATATGGGCTATGGTCATTTGCTCTCTGGTCATCACGCTTTGCTTCTAGCTATGACTGTTTTCGGATTCATATTGATACAGTTAATACTGTTTTGCTCCATGGAGTGGAATTCACAGGTCATGGATGGTCTGAATTTGTATCAGAAAGTCGTTGGCTCTTTGTTTCAAACTGTGAACTCGCGGCATACTGGTGAATCAGTATTTGATCTCTCCAGCATCTCCTCAGCAATTCTGGTTCTCTTCATCGTAATGATGTATGTGAGTCTGTCTTACATTCTCTCTCGGTTACTCTAATTGTTCTTTATTTCCATGTCAAGGGTATTGAGATCTTCTCCATTTGAAATGAACTGATTTCACCATCCAGATTAAATAATCTCTTAACTGTATTATAGACTCTCTCCATTTCAAATGAAATAGAGAAGATCCTATTCTGTGCCTAGAGTGTCACTGTAAATGCATGATTGGGATAAGAAAGTTAAGAGACTGTAAATGCATGATTGGGATAACAAAGTTAAGAGATTACAAGGAAATGGTTCTTAGTGAATAGTCCCGCCAGAAGTTTTGGCATGTACCCTCTTATAACTTTTATTGGCTAAGTCACTTTTGACTAAAGAATCAGTATTCCACTTGATTATAAATTATGATCTCCATTCATTAGATTGGACAATTATACAAAAGTTTATTGTACCCCAAATACTTACCCTCAAAATCAATTTTGGAGTTCTTCTCAGGAAAAAAAAAATTATTGTAATTATTTTTTAATAATACAATAAATGTATACTTCATTATCTCATATGATAATGAATCTTACTAATTAAATTTATATTAGATTTCATTATTCATAAAGAGATACTACGCATTTATTGTATTTTTGAAGTATTATATAATTTTTCTGATATTAATTGGTTACCACATTAAAATATAAAATACTGTTAAAAAAAATATATATGTTTTTCGGACATCCATTAACAAAATTCAAATTATAATAATATCAAACTTTAACAGCAAAGATTAGACTCAATTGCTTATTTAAGTATCCCTTTTGGAATGACAATGTCATGTTCGTTGTTTTTTGGGTTGACGTTCCCGAAGCATATGTTGCCACTTCATTAAAGTCGGTCTTTGGCTCTCCCCAATGAAAAAGTATACTATGTTTTAATAATACCAACTCATCATCTGTTTTAGTATTTCTTACCTAATAAATGAGTGATACATGTTTCAAAAAATCACATCAAACTACTCTAATAAATGATTAATTTATTTTCCTGATAGTATAGAAGATTATGATTAATTTATTAGAGTAGTCTAATGTGGTTTTTTGAAACAGGTATCACTTATTTATTAGGTAAGAAATACCAAAACAGATGTTGAGTTGGTATTACCGAAATATGGTATACTTTCTCCTTCGTAATTGTGCTCTTGAGTTTTGACCCCACAATTGTTATCCATGCCATAGGGTTCCAATAGTGACTCCAACATGCATTATTAATTACCCTTATTTCCACTTATAATTGCTTAAGTGAAAAGGTTTGTTTTAGAGTTACTTATGTGGCCATTATAACATGGGTATCTTCAGTGACTATTCATGAAAATAATTTTCTCCACACATGCATAACAAGTCAGCTAGAATGAACTTAATTAAAGTTACTCCAAAAAAAAAAAAAAAAAACACCCTTTAATATGGTACCAGCTAAGTTTACTTTTATCTTACAGGTATCTCCCACCATATACTACGTTCATTCCACCAAACGTTCATGTCCATGAGGAGTTCCCAGAAAATGGGAAGCAAAGCCAAAATCGAAAGAAGACTTTTATGGAGTGTCTAATCTTCTCACAACTCTCCTATCTAGCCTTTTTCATTATTCTCATATGTATCACAGAGAGACAGAAAATGGAAGAAGACCCCCTCAACTTCAATGTTTTGAACGTCACCATAGAAGTAATAAGGTATATAAGTTTTTTTTTTCCCCCACTTTTTTTACTATTCTCTTATTATATCATATCTTCTGATCTTATGCATGTTATCATTCGGATGAGAAACAAAGTATATTAGAAAATTGATGTGACAAAGTATCACGGAAACATATATGTTAAAAAAAAAAAAAAAAAAAGTCTAAATTGTAAACTATACAGTGTATATCCTAAAGTTTATGGGTTTTTGGATTTTACACATCGAAATTTCAAAATTTGGATTTTACTTCTTGAAGTTTGAGGCTGTTTGAATTTTACACTGTAAAGTTTTATGAAAGTTCAAATATGTGTATAAACACCTTTGAACGTTTAGACCCCCAATTTACAAATTAACCAATTCAAGCTTTATGTCAAACAACTAGTGTGCGGAAAATGAACATAAGCTATAATATAGAATTGGATAAACTATCTAAGCCAAATTAAAATCACATCCCACAAAGATATAATACAAAAGGCAAAGATAAAAGGGAAAGAAAGATGCAAACACAAAGACAACACGCGATGTGTTATCGAAGAGGAAACCGAAGCCCTCGGCGTAAAACCTCTCCGCCGCCCTCCAAGCGGTAAACAATCCACTAGAAAATGTAGTTGGGATACATGGACAGCAATAGACCCTCCAAGCCTAATCTACCCAATGCAGCTAAGCCCTCCAAACTTCTTGCTCCAACGAGGTTGCCCCGAACCTTTTTCTTTTCTAACTTCCCGGATTCCGCTACTAGACCGTAGCATCAACCAATGTAGATTGGTTCCTTCCTAACTGCTTCCCGAAAAAAGCGAACAGCCCTCTCACAGTGATGAATATGGTGAGAACAAGGTTTTGGTAAAATGCCTCTCAAGGATTTGACAATGGAGAGGAAGAGAGTTGAGGAATTTGAAGAGACTCTAATGTATAGATTGTAGGTGACTCAATCTTGTTTTTCTTTAGGGTTTCTCTTTCAAAATTCTCTCTGGAAGCTCTCTTTCATTTGTGGGTATAAGGGGTATTTATACTAGAGTGAGTGAGGAATGTGAAACGTCGGGTTTTACAAAACAGGGGTGGCTCGCGGCTTGACCTCGCGACTTGGCCGAGTCGCGAGATCCAATCGCGAGATAACCGTATGGCCAGTTGTTCTGTTTTGTCATGTAGTGCTCCAGCTAGCATGACTGTTCACCTTCCGGCATGCTTGGCACGTGTGTTGCGTCTGGCGGCTTGAAGCCACGAGCCACCCGGGAGAACAAGCCGCGAGTCTCTGTTTTCTTGCACACTCTTGAGCAATCAACACTCTATCTCACTCACTACCCTTACAACAAACCCACCTAAATACGGGGGTTACTAAAAGCTGAAATACAAGCAAATTTGGCACAGAATAAAGCCAATAAAATGGTTGATTAAATTCAACTTTACAATCTCCCCCTTTGGCTATTCCGTGACAAAACCCTAAAACAGACTCTAGACTTAACATGTGAGTTGGGAAAAGTTGAACAAAACTTACTCACACCTAACTCTAGAAGCTGTGAAGCACTTGAATCATAAGAACATGAAACTCCTGAAACACAACAATATACCATGATCATTGTATGCAGAAAAACATGAAATGCATATGAAACAAGCTTAAGGTGATCAAGCAAAGATGAAGTGAAGATTCAAATCATGGCTTGATCAACCAAGTAATCACCACAAGGTAGTGATCATAGTGCTCATTCACACTTGGAATGAACACTTGAACATACAAGTTAACAAGAACAAAGCAAGATACTTGTATGCCCAACACTCAACCAATGCATAATACACTAATTATATGCATCTAGGAACAATCCTACAAGGGCACAAGAGTGACAAGACTTGAAACAAAATGCAAGACATTTAGATAGAAGTACTGATTTAAACAAAGCATAAAAGGCTGCATTAAGCAAGGTACAAACCATAAAACCTACAAACTATGCATAAAACATAACCCTAAAAGTTTATATAAGCAACATGGGTACAAAACACAATATATCAATTTAAACTGAATAACATCAACATTATATATAAAAGAGTAAACCAAGATTATAAGTTATGAGTTAGAAACAAAAATACACCAAAAACCACAGTGTATCAAGCCCATAAAAACACTAAATACCCAAAACATAAACACATATAAACAATGTCTGACTTTGACATCTTGAAAAGCATCTAGAGGTGTATCTCAAGAAGTTGATGCTCTAGTCCTTTTGCCACTCCTCTTGGGTGTTGAGGTTGATGCATACCCTGTTGCCTCTGCCTCGGTCTCCATTGGGACACCCTCTCCTTCATCACCTTCATCTTCTTCACCTGGAAGCCGAACACTTATCCTTTTGAAGGTTAACTTGTTAATTGCGGAGGGTGTGGACATGAGACCGATGTCTCGAGGGATTGGAACACACTTCTTTCTAAAGATCCTCATCAGCAAACTAGGGAAGATCGGTTTTGGCTTAGAAGTGGTTCTAGTCTCATCCACAATAGTGTCATATATGTGGGAAACGATGTCAATGAATGTCTTTTCTTTGAGATCCATCAGAAAAATTGCTCTTGCACAGTTGATTGTAGTCAACTTCCTTATGGGATATAGATTAAACATCATGATTATAGTTAGACACCTCATGTTCACTGGAAAAGCTGTGGTATTCGGACATTTCCCTTCTCTCTGTCCACCTATCCTCTGTTGAATAGTTTCAATAGACACAATCCTATCTTTGTAATTGACAAACTCCTGATCTTCTAATCCTTCAAGACCTAGCACATCATCAATGTCATGTGCATCCAAAGTGAACTCTTTACCTCTAACCCAGCAGCTTAGATCATCCTCCCTTATCATAGCATTTGAATAAAACTCCCTAATCGGGGGTTCACACACTACAGGGAGATCACTCGAAGTTTTTCCCATCCTCTCCCTTCAAAACAGTGGGGGATAAAAGTGTTCCTTAAATCCTCCAAATCCACAAACTTTTCTTGAATAATTCCTGCTTTTAAGAAGAAGTCCTTGTATCTCTCAAAGTGGGAAACAGACCTGAACAAGTTAGGGTCTATTTTCATTCTCTTATCTACCTTCTTTGCGGGTGTTTTCTTCTATGGGGATGAAGGTGCCATCTGTGAACAATCAGAAGAGGCCACAACAACATAGAGCAATACATGTGCAGAACTAATCATTACTATGTAATTAATCAAAAAAAATGCAACCACACGGATGAACTAGCCTAAAAGAGGAAACACAAGAACAACAGGGAGAATGCGGGAGAGTATTAAAGCGGCAGAGATTGAAAACATCCTAAAGACAGATATATGTCAATAAGACATCCAATGTGATGAGAATGACATGACTCATAATCAGCATAGTAAAACTCACAGATGCTCCCAATGGATGCACACAATAGAACAGGCACATTCAAAGACAATAAACCTCACATCCACAAAAGGAACATTTTGAATCAACTCATCAACATAAGATCGGATAAAATGAGTAACCAATAAATAACACACCCTAGCTAAGCACATAATGAAGAACAAAACCAACAACTTAATTAATTTCAAACTCAAGCAATAGCATTCACAAGCTAAGCATGAACATAGAGCAACAACTAAAACACAAACCCATCTCAAAAACATAAACAAATGCGAATAATCAAGAGGGAAAAACACAAAATCAAGTAAAAAGGAGTTCAAGAAAGAAAACCCATACCTGTTCCTTGAAGATTTTGAGCAGAAATGAAGAAACAATGGAGTTTGAAAATGAGTACACGGAGTGTTTGGGAAGGAGACAGTTGAGAGAGAAGATGAATAGTCACAAAAGTTCGAGGGAAAACTGAAAAAGATTTAAAAACTGCCCCTATTTTTGCCAAACACGCGTTTTTCGCGACTTAAGTGAGTCGCCAACAAGCCGCCAGGTCAAGCCGCCAAAACACACAAAGATAAAATTTTGAAAAATTTTCTAAATGTTTTTCGCGACCGGAAGATCTACCCACGAGAGAGTCGCGACCTGAGCCGCGAAAATCTCCGAGTAACCCTCGCGACTAGACTTTCCACTCGCAAACAAGTCGCCAAAAATGACCTGCGAACACGCGATCGAGGCCCGCGACTTGACTTACCCACGACCGAGTTGCCAAAACAGGGCAAAAATGGATTTTTGAAATTTTCAAATTTTGAGAACAAAATACTTTCCAAAAACACCTAAAACACTCAAAAATCTTTTTATGTTTGAATTAACAAAGATTGAGCATGTGAAAACACATTTCATCAAGTACAATCACATAAATGAATATGACATTTATTAAACATAAACTTGTGTGTTGTGTGTGGATATCAACAATGAGATAGTCCTTAGTCTAATGTGAAGTTTCAATGATCAATTCAACCAAGGCATACATAATTAGCACTAGATTAAGTGATCCATCTCAATTATAGAGATATGTATATATGACCTCCCACAAAACCTGATAACATATCTTAGAGCTTTACATTTGACTCCACTTTCAATCATAACATTTGATCTTTTTGATCTTTTTTGAGACAATCACTTCTCATTGTGAGAGTGATATTTGATATTTCACTTTAATGAACTAGCCTTTGGCTTTTTGAATAAGCATTCACTTTAATTTTAGGTCGCTTACCCTTTTTCCTAGTCGAATACTAGAATGTGCGACAGGCTTTTGCACTCAATATCTCTTTTCATTTGGAGATTTACATTTGGTGAGCTCTTTTTAGCAAAAATAAAAATAAAGAGTGGGAAGATATATAGACACAAATTTATGCATGTCTCAAGATCATCATAACCATTCACTAATCATTCATGACAAGTTTGAAGATCTATTTACAACAATCACATAGATTTCAAGATTTCTCCCACAGTGATATGAGTGCAATGAAACAAGCTATGCTCGAAAATGCACAAAGCCATTAGCACAAAGGTACAAGGCAAAACAAGTTTTGAGACAAAAACTCAACAATGTCAATCAAACTTTTTGATTTTCTAATTTTTATGTGATTTTTGGATTTTTGATACAAAAATAAAATCAAAAGTATGCACAAGTAGACAAGCAAACAACCATCGGCATAAACAACAAGCAAACAATCAAACATCGTCGCAAAGCATAGGAAGTATTAATGCATGGACATGTTGTAATGCTTATGCATGAGTACCATTTTTCACTTACACGTCACTTGCGTGTGGGGTGACTTCCTTATAGGATTGGGTACGGGAGTTAGGGCTTTCAAACCTTCGTGAGAAGCTTTCCAAGCAGTTGGTGAATGCACCAATCATCTTCATCACGTTCATCATTCCGGGATCACCATTTTGATCTCTCGATTGTTCACCTACCCAATTTCTTCTATCATTTCTAGGTCCTCGTGACCTTTGAGGAGTTGCACTATTCTTTACTCTCGACTTTTGGCAATTTGGTCGAGTATGCCCTTGAAGTCCGCAATGATGACACACATAAGTTGATCTAGGATCTCTTTGTGGTCGTGGAAGAGACTTGGCACGAGATTCAGACCTACCCACAGATTGATTACGGGAATTCAACAACCGTTCGTTCCCCACATTTCTCTTCTCCTCTATCTTGGCCTTCTCAAAGAGAGGACCAACATCACCTGATTCTTTGGCCTTTATAAACTTCACTTCTTTAGTGACATTTCCAGATGAGCTACTTCCTCCGGTATATCCCAACCCGAATTTGTCTGAAAAGCACTTTTGCGATGAAATAACATCATCTAGCTTCTTGGTGGTGACCCTCTCAATTTTAGCATATGTTTGCACAACCTCTTGCTCAAGAAATCTCATTTTTGTGTAAGCTTCTGACAGCTCACCATTCAGTGTCTCTATCTCACATTTGGCCTCCCTATATCGGATTAGAAGACTTTTATAATCCTCCTCTGCCTTCTTCATTTTTCTCACAGCTGCCTTGGCCACCCTTGTGTACTCACCGACTTCTCCAGGAGTGAGTTATAATTCTCTTGAAGATTGGTTGTACTTTCATCTTCTTGAGCATTTGATTCTTCAACAATTCCCGGTGATTCTTAATCACTATGTTCTCCAAGGTCTCGTACAAGCAGATTCAACTCGTCAAAGACTCAACATGAGCAATAGTCATAAAAGCTGAGTAGTTCCCCTCTCCATCACAGCTTTCTTCAGATTCTGAATCGGATGAATCCGAGTCACTCAATGTCGTGGCATACACTTTGCCTTTCGATTTCAAATAATTCGGACATTCTTTCTTAAAGTGTCCATGCTCGTTACATTCGAAACAAGTGACACCTTGTGTAGGTTAGGATTCTTTTTCATCTTTCTTTTTGAATTCCCTTTTCTCCCTTCCCGAACTTTGGAATTTTCCTTTATCACCAAATTTGCCATTATTTTTGAATTTCAAGAATTTTCTGAAATTTTTACAAGGTAAGCAACATCTTTGTCAACCACATCTTCTCCCGATGAGTCATGATCTTCCACCTTCTCATTAATGGTCTTAAGAGCAAGAGATTTACTCTTCCGTTGATTGGGCAAATGACATCACATAGGTCCAAAGAGAACCAACCAACTCCTGGACTTTGATGTCATCAAGGTCCTTACTCTCTTCAATCACTGTCACTTTAGCACGAAAACTTTCCGGCAATGATCGAAGGATCTTCCTTACAATTTTAGAGTCCTCCGTTTTCTCTCCCAAATTGAACTTGCTGACAATCACCTCATTCAGCTTACTATAGAAAGAGTCAAAGGACTCATCCTCACTCATTTTTAATTCCTCAAACCGAGTGGTTAGCATTTGCAGCTTGGTGTCTTTTACCTTCTTCATGCCTTTGTAAGTGGTCTCCAATATCTCCCATGCTTCTTTAGCAACGGTAATGTGAGAGATTTTGTGAAATTCATCCGGAGACACACCACAGAAAATAGTATTGAGTGCTTTATTGTTAGCATTTGATGCAGCAAGTGCTGCCTTATCCCATGTAGATTTAGCTTCCTTAGGCCTGGTCCAACCTATCTCAACATCATCCCAAACAGATTCATCAATAGAACACAGAAAAGCTCTCATGCGAACCTTCCAAAAAGCATAATTACTACCATCAAAATATGGAGGTGCATTTAGGGATTGAGACCGATCCATCTCAAAAGGGAGTCAAGGATCACACAATGGTAATGAAACCACTAGAAGTGCACCCGCTCTAATACCAATTGAAAGTTCAAATATGTGTATAAACACCCTTGAACGTTTAGACTCCCAATTTACAAATTAATCAATTCAAGTTTTATGTCAAACAACTAGTAGGCGGAAAATGAACATAAGCTATAATATAGAATTGGATAAACTATCTAAGCCAAATTAAAATCACAACCCACAGCAGATAATAAAAAGGCAAAGATAAAAGGGAAGGAAGATGCAAATACAAAGACAACACGCGATGTGTTATCGAAGAGGAAACCGAAGTCCTCGGTGTAAAACCTCTCCGCCGCCCTCCAAGCGGTAAACAATCCACTAAAAAATGTAGTTGGGATACATGGACAGCAATAGACCCTCCAAGCCTAATCTACCCAGTGCACCTAAGCCCTCCAAGCTTCTTGCTCCAACGAGGTTGCGCCGAACCTTTTTCTTTTCTAACTTCCCGGATTCCGCTACTAGACCGTGGCATCAACCAATGTAGATTGGTTCCTTCCTAATCGCTTCCCAAAAAACCAAACAGCCCTCTCACGGTGATGAATATGGTGAGAACGGTTTTGGTAAAATGCCTCTCAAGGATTTGACAATGGAGAGGAAGAGAGTTAAGGAATTTGAAGAGACTCTAATGTATAGATTGTAGGTGACTCAATCTTGTTTTTTTTAAGGTTTCTCTCTCAAAATTCTCTTTGGAAGCTCTCTTTCATTTGTGGGTATAAGGGGTATTTATACTAGAGTGAGTGAGGAATGTGAAACGTCAAGTTTTACAAAACAGGGGTGGCTCGCGGCTCGACCTTGCGACTTGGCTGAGTCGCGAGATCCAATCGCGAGATAACCGTATGGTCGATTGTCCTATTTTGTCCTGTAGTGCTCCAGCTAGCATGACTATTCACCTTCTCGCACGCTTGGCACGTGTGCTGCGTCTGGCGGCTTGAAGCCGCGAGCCACCCACGAGAATAAGCCGCGAGTCTCTGTTTTCTTGCACATCTTGAGCAATCAACACTCCATCTCACTCACTACCCTTATAACAAACCCACCTAAATACAAGGTTAGTAAATGCTGAAATACAAGCAAATTTGGCACGGAATAAAGCCAATAAAATGGTTGATTAAATTCAACCTTACATTTTAGAATTTAGATTTTACATTCTAAAATTTGAGGATGTTTGGATTTTTTACTCCTTTAAGTTTCAGAATTTTGATTTTACCCCCTGAAATTCTATTTCATTTGCATTAGTAATTCCTCAATCCATATTTTCCGTTAAGGGCCACAAAAACTTGCCATGCAAGACATAATAAAAATGATGCGACATTATTTTATTGGATGAGCTAAACATGCATGACAAGTTTATGTGGTATTTAACGGAAAATATGGACGAAGGGGTTGTTGATGCAAATAGAATAGAACTTTAAGAGATAAAATCTAAATTCTAAAATTTCAGTATGTAAAATCCAAACATCCCCAAACTTTATGATATAATTTTCCCAAACTTTAACGGGTAAAATCCAAATTCTAAAATGTCATGATGTAAAATCCAAATACTCCCAAATTTCAAAGATAAAATCCAAATTCTGAAATTTTCAGATGTAAAATCTAAACACCCCAAACTTTAGGGGGTGTAGTTTACAATTTAGCGGTAAAAAAAAAAAATTGAAGGTAGAATTGGAATCTTTTGTAAACAGAGTGGCCTTGGAATTATAGTAGTAGCAAACAATATACGAAGTTCAATTGTTTTTTCGATCACCTGTAGGCTGTATCTAATAACTAATTAAGATTCTCTGGTTACGTTTAGTGCATACGGGAATGTTGGGTTCACCACTGGATACAGCTGCAAACGGCAATTGAAACCAGATAGCCTCTGTGTAGACACATGGTATGGATTCGTGGGAAGGTGGAGTACTAAGGGAAAATTCATCCTCATCATTGTCATGTTCTTTGGAAGGCTTAAAAAATTCAGTATGAAAGGTGGTCAAGCCTGGAACCTTTCCTAACTGAGGTCTTAACTAAATCTTTAACTTCTTCATGCAATAAGTTTAGTTGACTAAGTATTTAATTTGTACTACTATAAAGTAAAGTACAAGGTTTGTACTAAGTCTTGTAATATGAAGTACTTAAGCTTCCTCATGAGTACTAAGTAATAATTTGCTAAACCTACTGTGTAGTTTCCTTGGCAACATGTGGATAATTAAACTATGATGTGTGATTAACTTAGGTTTTGGTGGTTTTTGGAAGAATATTCAGATTCTTTTCATATCTCCCATATTAAAATCATCAAGAAAAAACAAAACAAAACTACAACTCAAATTTTTGTATTAGACTGCTAGTACCTGCGAACTTAGACGTAGGCAGATGCCGATGCGTCTGCCTACCCTAGTTAATTACTGACATTTGTGGACAATTTAGAATGAAGATGACTCAAATTTTTTCACAGTAGTTGTAGTAGCAACATCACCATTGAGCCCAACAACCAAGTGAGAAATAGCATTTATAAGTGGAGGAGTTGCTTGCCATAATCGTTGAACATATGAACTAACTTTCCTGAGAACTATTCAATAGCATTTGCATGTGAAGTCCTGCTCTCTTACAACTCTCTGTTTCATAGATCACAAATAAGTGGTGTGTTATTAGACTTGTTACCCCCACTACTTCCACAATCAAATATAATCAAGGATTCCACGTATATAGAACACATCTTCTTGACCATTATCCTTTTCTTGATACAATCATATGCCTCCTAGTCCTTTGGCGTGCAAGCCTTACCACCTCCATTTTCTACTATTTTTTTTCCCTCAAAGACTCTACTCAAAGTATTAGAGGACTTTGTCCTTGTTTGAAACAACCAATTTGGGGCTTAAAATCACATCTTTTTAAATGAAATATCTTTTGAAGACATGTTGTTATGTTCTTGTGGATGAACAATTCAAAACTTTTGCCTCTCTTTTTCCATTTGTAAGGTTGAATTTATTCAACCATCTAATTGGCTTTATTCCGTACCAAATTTGCTTGTAATTCAGCATTTAGTAACCCCGTATTTAGGTGGGTTTGTTGTAAGGGTAGTGAGTGAGAGAGTGAAGATTGCTCAAGAGTGTGCAAGAAAAAGCAGTGTCGCGGCTGGGACTCATGGTGTCTCGCGGCTGCGCAAGCCGCCGAAGCAAAGACATGTGCCAAGCATGCTTTGGAAGATGAACAGTTATGCTAGCTGGAGCACTACAGACAAAACAGACAATCAGTACATACGGTTAACTCGCGACTTAGTCAAGCCGCGAGCCACCCCCGTTTTGTAAAACCCGACGTTTCACATTCCTCTCCCACTCCAAAGATAAATACCCCTTTTACCCACGATTGAAAGAGAGCTTCTAGAGAGAATTTTGAGAGAGAAACCCTAAAGAAAAATAAGATTGTTTCACCCACAATCTATACCTTAGAGTCTCTTCAAATTCCTCTACTCTCTTCCTCTCCATTGTCAAATCCTTGAGAGGCATTATACCAAACCTGGTTCTCACCATCATCATCACCGTGAGACAGTTGTTTGGATTTAAGGGAAGAAGCATTAGGAAGGAACCAATCTTCATTGGTTGATGCTACGGTCTAGTAGCGGAATCCGGGAAGCTAGAAAAGAAAAAGGTTCGACGCAACCTCGTTGGAGCAAGAAGCTTGGAGGGCTTAGGTGCACTGGGTAGATTAGGCTTGGAGGGTCTATTGCTGTCCTTGTATCCCAACTGTATTTTCTAGTGGATTGATTACCGCTTGGAGGGCGGCGGAGAGGTTTTACGCCAAGGACTTCAGTTTCCTCTTCGATAACACATCGCGTGTTGTCTTTGTGTTTGCATCTTCCTTCCTCTCTATCTTTGCCTTTTTATTATCTGCTGTGGTTTATTTTGTTATGGTTTAGATAGTCTTTAACCAATTTCGTATTATAGCATGTGTTAAGTTTCCGCACACTAGTTGTTTGACATATTGCTTGTATTGGTTAAGTTGTAATTTGGGGGTCTAAACGTTCAAAGGTGTTTTGTACACGTTTTTGAACTTTCAATTGGTATCGAGCGCGGTACACTCGCTATTGGTTTCATTACCATTGTGTGATCCTTGACTCCCTTTTGAGATGGATAGGTCTCAATCCCTAAATGCACCTCCATATTTTGATGGTAGTAATTATGCTTTTGGAAGGTTCGCATGAGAGCTTTTCTGTGTTCTATTGATGAATCCGTTTGGGATGTTTGTTGAGATTGGTTGGACCAAACCCGAGGCAGCCAAATCCACATGGGATAAGGCAGCACTTGCTGCATCTAATGCTAACAAAAAGCACTCAATGCTATTTTCTCGTGGTGTGTCTCAGGATGAATTTCACAGATTTCTCACATAACCATTGCCAAAGAAGCATGGGAGATTTTGGAAACCACCTATGAAGGCACGAAGAAAGTGAAAGACACTAAGTTGCAAATGCTAACCACTCGGTTTGAGGAGCTCAAAATGAGTGAGGATCGATCTTTTGACTCTTTCTATGGGAAGCTAAATGAGGTAGTGGTCAGTAAGTTCAACTTGGGGGAGAAAACGGAGGACTCAAAGATTGTAAGGAAGATCCTTCGATCATTACCGGAAAGTTTTCGTGCTAAAGTGACAGCAATTGAAGAGAGCAAGGACCTTGATGACATCAAAGTACAGGAGCTGGTTGGTTCTCTGCAGACTTATGAGATGTCGCTGCCCAATTAACGGAAGAGTAAATCTCTTGCTCTAAAGACCATTAATGAGAAGGTGGAAGATCAAGACTCATCGGGAGAAGATGTGGTTGACAAAGATGTTGCATACCTTGTCAAAAATTTCAGAAAGTTCTTGAAATTCAAAAATAATGGCAAATTTGATGATAAAAGAAAATTCCAAAGTTCTGGAAGGGAGAAGAGGGATTTCAAAAAGAAAGATGGAAAAGAATCCCAACCCACACAAGGTGTCACTTGTTTCGAATGTAACGGGCATGGACACTTTAAGAAGGAATGTCCGAATTATTTGAAATCGAAAGGTAAAGTGTATGCCACGACCTTGAGTGACTCGGATTCGTCGACTCGAAATCAAGAGAGCTGTGATGGAGAGGGAAACTATTCGGCTTTTATGACTATTGCTCATGTTGAGTCTTGAGATGAGTTGAATCTGCTTGTACGAGACCTTGGAGAACATAGTGATGATGAATCACTAGGAATTGTTGAAGAATCGGATGCTAAAGAAGATGAAAGCACAGCAAATCTTCAAGAGAATTATAACTCACTCTTGGAGAAGTCGGGTGAGTATACAAGGGTGGCCAAGGCTGCTGTGAGAAAAATGAAGAAGGCTAAGGAGGACTACAAAAGTCTCCTAATCCGATATAGGGAGGCCAAATGTGAGATAGAAACACTGAATGGTGAGTTGTCCGAAGCTTACACAAAGGTGAGATTTCTTGAGAATGAGGTTGTGCAAGCAAATGCTAAAATAGAGAGAGTCACCACCAAGAAGCTAGATGATGTTATCTCATCTCAAAAGAGCTTTTCGGACAAATCCGGATTGGGATATACCGGAGGAAGTAGTTTATCCGGAAATATCACTAAAGAAGTGAAGTTTGTAAAGGCCAAAAATCCAGTTGTAGCTGACCTTACTAAGGAGAAGCTCGAGGTGGAGGAGAAGAAGAATGTGGTGAACCAACGGATGCTGATTCCCCGTAATCAATCTGTAGGCAGGTCTGAATCTCGTGCCAAGTCACGTCCACGACCACAAAGAGGTCCTGGAGGAACTTATGTGTGCCATTATTGCGGACTTCAAGGGTATACTCGACCAAATTGCCAAAAGTCGAGAGCAAAGAACAGTGCAACTCCTCAAAGGTCGGGAGGACCCAGAAATGACAGGAGAATTTGGGCTGGTGATCAATCTAGAGATCAAAATGGAGATCTCGGAATGATGAACGTGATGAAGATGATTGGTGCATTCACCAACTGCTTGGAAAGCTTCTCACGAAGGTTTGAAAGCCCTAACTCCCGTACCCAATCCTATAAGGAAATCACCCCAAACGCAAGTGACGTGTGGGTGAAAAAGGGTACTCATGCATAAGCATTACAACATGTCCATGCATTAATACTTCCTATGCTTTGTGACAATGTTTGTTTGGTTTGCTTGCTGTTTTTGATGTTGGTTGTTTGCTTATCTACTTGTGAATATTTTTAATTTTGTTTTATCAATCTTTTTGTTTCTTGTGTCAAAAATCCAAAAATCATATAAAAATTAGAAAATCAAAAAGCTTGATTGACTTTGTTGAGTTTTGTCTCAAAACTTGTTTTGTCTTGTACCTTTGTGCTAATGGCTTTGTGCATTTTCGAGCATTACTTGTTTTCATGCACTTATATCATTTGTGGGAAAAATCTTGAAATCTATGTGATTGTTGTAAATAGATCTTCAAACTTGTCATGAATGATTAGTGAATGGTTATGTTGATCTTGAGACATGCATAGACTTGTGTCTATATATCTTCCCACTCTTTATTTTTGTTTTGCTAAAAAGAGCTCACCAAATGTAAATCTCCAAATGAAAAGAGATATTGAGCAGTAAAAGCCTGTCGCACATTCTAGTATTCGACTAGGAAAAAGGGTAAGCGACCTTATATTAAAGTGAATGTTTATTCAAAAAGCCAAAGGCTTGTTTATTAAAGTGAAAATACCAATGTCAAATATCACTCTCACAATGAGAGGTGATTGCCTCAAAAGATCAAAAGATCAAATGTTATAATTAAAAGTGGAGTCAAATGATAAGCTCCAAGTTATGTTATCAAGTTGTGTGGGAGGTCATATATACATATTTCTATAATTGAGATGGGTCACATGATCTAGTGCTAATTGTGTATGCCTTGGTTGAATTGATCATTGAAGCTTCACATTAGACGAAGGACTATCTCATTGTTGATATCCACACACAACACACAAGTTTATGTTCAATAAATGCCATATTCATTTGTGTGATTGTACTTGATGAAATGTGTTTTCACATGCTCAATCTTTGTTTATTCAAGCACAAAAAGATTTTTGAATGTTTTAGGTGTTTTTGGAAAGTATTTTGTTTGAAAAATCTGAAAATTTCAAAAATCCAGTTTTGCCCTGTTTTGGCGGCTCGATCGCGGGTATGTCAAGTCGCGAGCCTCGCTTGCATCTTCGCTGGTCATTTTTGGCGACTTGTTCGCGAGTGGCGAGTCCCAATCGAGGTTCACTCAGAGATTTTCGCGGCTCACTCGCGACTCACTCGCGGTAGACCTTCCAATCGCGAAAAACACTTAGAAAAATTTTCAAATTTTTGTTCTTGAGTGCTTTGGCGGCTTGAGTCAAGGCGGCTCGTGGTGGCGACTTAATCAAGTCGCGAAAATCGCGTGTTTGGCGTAAACAGGAGCGCTTTTAAACCTTTTTCAGTTTTCCCTCGAACTTTTGTGACTGTTCATCTTCTCTCTAAACTATCTCCCTCCCAAACACTCCGTGCTCCCATTTCCAATCTCCATTGTTGCTTTCTTGTAGCTCAAAATCTTCAAGTCAAGGTATGGGTTTTCGCTTTTGCACTCTTTTCTCTTGATTTTGTGATTTTCCCTTTGATTTTTCGTTCGAATGTTTGTGATTTAGAAATGGTTTGTGTTTGTTTGATTTTGCTCCTTGTTCATGCTTAGCTTGCAAATGTTTTTCATTGCTAGAATTTGATTTGATCTTAGTTGTTTCCTTATTGGTCTTCATCCTTGACTTGCTTAGCTAAGTGTTTATTTTATTTTATCTGAACTTTGAGCTATTGAGTTGTTTCAAATTGTTCCTTTTGAGGTGTGTGAGTTTTTGATTTTTGCTAAATATGCATGTTCTATTGTGTTAATCTGTTGGGAGCTTATGTTAGTCTCAAAATACTTGGATTGTGTGTCATATCATTTTTTCCACTATATGTCTCCATGACATATATCTGTTGTCTTTTAGGATAGTTTCTCCATGTTGTTCATGTGTTTCCTATCTTAGGCTTGGTTTATCCATGTGATTGATCTAAGTAACTTATTGTTTAAGTGTTCAAAGTTCATTTGTATGAATGATATCTCTTTGTTAATTACATGGTACCGAATTATCTTGTGTGGTATATATTGTTCTATCTTTGTTGTGGCATTTTCTCGATTGTTCACGATGGCTCCCTCACCTCCGAAGAAGAAATCTACTGCAAAGAAGGCCGACAAAAGATTAAAAATGGATTCTAAACTGTTTAGATCAGTTCATCACTTTGAGAGATACAAGGATAACTTCTTGCATGCAGGAATTATTCAAGAAAGATTTGTAGATTTGGAGGACTTAAGACAAACCTTTATCCCTCAAACGTTTTGAAGGAAGAGGATGGGAAAAGCTTCGAGTGATTTCCACCTTGTGTGTGAACTCCTGATTAGGGAATTTTACTCAAATCTTTGTGATAAAGGAGAATGAGTTAAGTTCTTGTTAGAGGAAAAGAATTCATTTTGGATGCACATGTCATAGATGATGCTTTAGGGCTTGAAGGATTAGATGATGAGGAATTTATCAACTACAAGGATAGGAGTGTCTCTATTGAAACAGTTCAACAAAAGATAGGTGGGCGAGAGAGAAGGAAAATGTTTGAATACCACTTTTGCCTTTCCAAAGGACATGAGGTGTCTAACAATCATCATGATATTTAACCTCTATCCCATTAAGAAGTTGACTACAATCAATTGTGCTAGAGCAATTTTTCTGATGGATCTCAAAGAAAAGAATTTCATAGACATAAGTTCTCACATATTTGACACCATTGTGGATGAGACAAGAACAACCTCTAGGCCAAAATTGATCTTTCCCGGTTTGTTGATGAGGATCTTTAGAAGGAAGGGGGTTTCAATCCCTCAAGACATCAGTCCCATGTCCACACCTTCCATTTTGCGCAATTAACAAGCTTACCTTCAAAAGGATAAGTGTTAGGCTTCCAGGAGAGGAAGATGAAGGTGATGATGGAGAAGGTGTCCCAATGGAGACTCTTGCAAGGCAGGCGGCAGGGCATGCATTAACCTCAACACCCAAGAGGAGTGGCAAAAGGTCTAGAGCATCAACTTCTTCGGATACTCCTCCGATGCTTTCCAAATCATTCGGAACGACTTGATGGGATCGAGAGAAGTCCAGACCGAGCACTCGACAAGATGAGAGCCATGCAGGACTAGATTGATGTCTTGTCTCCAAAACTTGACACTTCACCAATCGGCTGACTATGGTGACCCTTTGGCCATTCCTCACAAAAAGGGGGAGAAGTTTCTTTCGATGATAATGTCATTGATGATTGAGAAGCGAAAAGCAAAGTCTTAAGGGGGAGTAATGAGTTGAGAGGGAGTTGTCAAAATCGGAGACTTTGTTTATATATGTTTATGTTTTGGGTACTTTTAGTGTTTTTATGTTTTTGATATACTTGTGTTTTTTGTGTATAGTTGTTTCTAACTCATTACTTATACTCTTGGTTTAAACTTTAATATATTTTGATGATGTTATTCAGGATGTTTTTGTGTTTGTACCCATGTGCTTTTGTAAGCTTTTAGGGTTAATGGTTTATGCATAGTTTGTAGGCTTTATGGTATGTACCTTGCTTTATGCAGCCTTTATGCTATGTTATAATCAGTACTTTAATCTAAATGTTTTGCATTTTGGTTTATGTACTGTCACTCTTGTGCCCTTGTAGGATTGTTCCTAGATGCATATGCCTTGTGTGTTATGCATTGGTTGAGTGTTGAGCATACAAGTGTCTTGCCTTGTGCTTGTTAACTTGTATGTCCTTGTGTTCATTCCAAGTGTGAATGAGCACTGTGATCACTATCTTGTGGTGTTCACTTGGTTGATCAAGCCATGGTTTGTTTCCTAACTCCATCTTTGCTTGATCACATATTGCCTGTTTCATATGCATTTATAATTTTCTGTTTACAATGATCATGGTGTATTGTTGTGTTTCGAGAGTATTATGTTCATATGATTCAAGTGCTTCACAAACCTTCTAGAGTTAGGTGTGAGTGAGTTTTGTTCAACTGTTCCCAACTCACATGTTAAGTCTAGAGTCTGTTTTTTTAGGGTTTTGTCACGGAATAGCCAAAGGGGAGATTGTAAGGTTGAATTTATTCAACCATCTAATTGGCTTTATTCCGTGCCAAATTTGCTTGTAATTCAAAGCATTTAGTAACCCCGTATTTAGGTGGGTTTGTTGTAAGGGTAGTGAGTGAGATAGAGTGAAGATTGCTCAAGAGTGTGCAAGAAAACAGTGTCGCGGGCTGGGACTCGCGGGTGTCTCACCGCCGCAAGCCGCGTAGAAAGACACGTGCCAAGCATGCTGGAAGATGAACAGTTATGCTAGCTGGAGCACTACAGGACAAAACAGGACAACTGTACATACGGTTAACTCATGATCGGATCTCGCGACTTAGTCAAGCCGCGAGCCACCCCCGTTTTGTAAAACCCGACGTTTCACATTCCTCTCCCACTCCAAAGATAAATACCCCTTTTACCCACGATTGAAAGAGAGCTTTCGAGAGAGAATTTTGAGAGAGAAACCCTAAAGAAAAACAATATTGTTTCACCCACAATCTATACCTTAGAGTCTCTTCAAATTCCTCTACTCTCTTCCTCTCCATTGTCAAATCCTTGAGAGGCATTATACCAAACCTGGTTCTCACCATCATCATCACTTTGTGAGACAGTTTGTTTGGATTTCTAGGAAGCGATTAGGAAGGAACCAATCTTCATTGGTTGATGCTACGGTCTAGTAGCGGAATCCGGGAAGCTAGAAAAGAAAAAGGTTCGGCGCAACCTCGTTGGAGCAAGAAGCTTGGAGGGCTTAGGTGCACTGGGTAGATTAGGCTTGGAGGGTCTATTGCTGTCCTTGTATCCCAACTGTATTTTCTAGTGGATTGATTACCGCTTGGAGGGCGGCGGAGAGGTTTTACGCCGAGGACTTCGGTTTCCTCTTCGATAACACATCGCGTGTTGTCTTTGTGTTTGCATCTTCCTTCCTCTCTATCTTTGCCTTTTTATTATCTCTGTGTGGTTTATTTTGTTATGGCTTAGATAGTCTTTAACCAATTTCGTATTATAGCATGTGTTAAGTTTCCGCACACTAGTTGTTTGACATATTGCTTGTATTGGTTAAGTTGTAATTTGGGGGTCTAAACGTTCAAAGGTGTTTTGTACACGTTTTTGAACTTTCACCATTGACTATTTTTCACAAACAATATGGCAAAATTGGGTGATAATATATCTTCACGAAATATTTCAAAACAACAAAATGTATAATGTACCTTTCAGAAAGGGAAGCCAAAATATTGCAAGACAAAGTATAGAAGGTTAATTTTTCAATACAAAGGAAACAAAAATATATAAAATATTTGCTATGGTATGGGAATAAACCTGTGTTACAACTTGCAAAGCTTTCATTTTAAGGAGAAAAATTTTTCATTTTAGAAAACATAGAAGTTAGGAGTAGAAGAGTTCAAGAAGTTGGAAAAGGGAATGGAACTATATGACAATGATATATGTAATGTTAAGTCCATTGTATAATGATGCACAATACTATTATTATTCTTTTCTTTTTTTTTCCCCCTACAAAATATAAACCCATACACAGCTAAGTGGTTGCCCAAAAGTTTGAAAATTTAAATACTAAGGACATAAACCTATTTATTGTTGAATATAAATATATTAGTTTTTAGACCCCTGAAAACATAGTATGTTTAACCTAATTTATTAGCCAAGTAGTTACATAGGTTAATTATTCAGATCTACATTAAACATTCATCACACATAACATGCATAGCAAAAATCTAAATAACACAAGATGTGATGACCTAAGAAAACCAATGAAACAAACTAGTTTTAAGGTAAAAAATTTGAAGGGAATGATCCCAAGAGAACAATCCACTATATCAAATTGAGATTTACAATCAAGAATATCAATTCGTAGTAAATCTAACTATAGTTACTGAAATCGAGCTTTGAACCCTTCGACTTCTTTGATGTGGACTTGCTCCAACATGAACCTCTAGTTCACGTCTTTAGATCTCCAACATAGACCTCCAGTCTATAACTCCAAGACCACCATTGAAGGTTTAGATCTAGCACCATTGATGACTGGTATGCAGCAACTTCAAATCTACCAATTCTAATGGTATGTAAATTGATTTTCGGTAGTAACTTTGAAAGGAGAAAGCACAGAACCTTTTTGGATCTCAAAAGAGAAATGTACTCCAAAGTCTCAACAAAACATGCCTTAGAGTTTCCTTCAAATACTTAATGAAGTAGATTTGAAACCCTAATCACTTGATGAGCCAATGGGCTATTAGGCTGAAATTAAATTCTGCAGATTCATAATTCGATTAGTCGAATTATCTTCTCGATCGGTCGAGCCTTGCATGTTTCGAATTCCTCAATCTACATCTTCCTTATTCTTGTATTCTGACTTGCAGTACCTTGAATATTGTTTAATATACCCTATAGAATCTAAGATCCATATCTAGATAAATTTGTGCTCATGGTTTGACAATTGTTCTAAAATTTTAGAACCTAACAAAATAAATAATAAAAATTTAATAGGTCATTAAATCATTTGCTTGCATGAAATGCTAATGAACAAATTCTCAAAGTGTCACATGGTAGGACCTCATGCTCACACACTCATGCGCGCGTACACACAAATTTATTCCAATCAAACGATCAGATTTTGGTCAAATCGCATTTAAACTCAGGTTGACCTTGGTCAAACTTGGGTAAAATATTGGTGTTCAGGTGAGCTTTTGAGCTTGTTTGACCATTGGTTAGCTTAGTTAGAGTTTGGCCCACTAAGGGCAATTTGCTCATTTCAACTTTGGACCAGAAAATTAAGTGATCCGATGTTCAAATTGAATAAATTAATTCATATCTAGAATTCTCATGATCCTAGTGTGAAAACATGATTTTTGGAGAATTTTCAGGATTTTGCACGTAAATTAAGATTGAACAAAATATGTTGTTAACAACGACAAATTGAGTAGATCCATGATCATTTACTATATGTGCCTATTTGTGTTGAGGGAAGAAAAAAACACTTTGGATTTATTTGTGGTTGCTTATGATTTGTTCTGAATTTCCATGAAATTCCTGGATTATGTTATTCAAATTTTGGCAATCTCTACTCTTAGTTCTAGAAAAAAAAAAGATCAAGAGTCTTGTAACTCAACCAGTTGGCACATCTTGGTATTTTCAAATGAGACATCCAGGGTTCAAATTCTCTCACCCCAACTATCAAAATATCAAAAGAAAAGGAAGACGAAATTGACAAAAAGGACTTGCAAAAATTTACAATCTCAACTTAAAGGAAAGATTTGATAGCTTTAGTGGCCTGCTGCAATATCATCAATAGTCTATTGATGAATAAAATAAATAAATAAAGTGATAGTAGATCACCTTAACATATACCTTTCATTGGGATGAAATATGATAAGGAAAAAAATTACATGTAATTGAAAAGGTCAATGAAGATAACATATTTATAATAAAATTGATAGTGTTTTTTGGAGACTGAAAAGGCCCAGGTGTATTTCCAATAAATCCCTATTCAAGTCAATCATAAGCTCTATCCAAATTCAACTTAACAGCTACTGCCCCAATGTGTTAAACCACACAATTTCATAAGTACAAGATTGTACATCAATAAGTTCTTTCGAAAAACATAAAATGGACAACATTGCCAAACTCAGCGCTACTCTTTTCCTAGGCACTTAAATTAACAGAAAAACATTAAATAAAATTAAAAGATTTGATATTATTGTTGCCACTACCACCATAACCATGTGTCCTTATCTCCTTCGCTCCATCACTCTGTCTCTAACTGCAATTTTAGTGTAAATTTTAAGCTACTCCTAAAATAAGACATCGTTTGGGGTAGAGAAGGAGACAAAGAGTTTTTGGTATTGGTAGAGGAGAAGAAGAGGAATGGATGACTAGGATTGAGTTTAAAAAGAAAAGGGAATGAGGGGCTGAAGAGTTAACAAAAGAGAATGAGAGAGTCCAATAAGTTTTGTTTAAATGGATACAATAGTTTTTTGGTTAGACCAAATAAGTAAATGTTCCTTGATCATAGGAGATTTGTATCTTGGGGAGTAAAATCCCTTACAATTTAGTCCAACTATTATAATAAAATTAAGCCACATCTATTTGTGTTCACACCTCCTTCAACAATTCTCTTAGGTAAGAGCATCGAAAATGAAAAGGCATTGAATTTGGGTTGAGCTTAGGATTCCTTCTTATGGTAATGGAGAGAGAGAGAGAATTTTGCTTAGTAGGTTTTTTAATTGAGTTGTCCAGTTTTTTTTATTATGTGTAATCTAATTCTTTCAATAAAAAACTAGATTACTCTAATTGTATATTGCACAAAATGTCAATAAATGATACAAAAATGTTTCATTATTGCGTTAATAAAAGTAGTATCATTGAGTGATATCTTTTCTTATTTTATTTTTTATATATATATTTTTTATACAAGATAGAAATTTTACTCTAGCCTAATCTAAGCGTATATGTTTGTGAAACTCTCTCCTGGAGACTAGAACTCGGGTTCTTACCCCACACACGCATAAGCACTTATACTTGTAGAGTAACCATTACATCAAGGGTGCGCGGTAGTATCATTAAATGATATCTTGATTCTTGATTATTGTGGGTGACTGCCACGTATATTTGATGTTGAAAAAAATAAATGGCATATAGATATATGTATATCTATGTAGAAACAAAACTATCCAAACAATCATCCATTAAACAAAAACAAAAATAAATTTTCTAGGCCGTGCATTTGTATGTACTTTATATTGGGAAATTTGCATACTTCCAACTTTTTATACAAGTGGGAAAGGTCCAACTTTAGGAGTCTACAGCTGAGCTAACAGTTAGGTCAATGTATATTAACTTTTTTTTTTTTTTTTTTTGAGGGAAAATGTATATTAACTAGGGATGGCTTTTTCTTCTTACACTATTATCCATAAATATAAATATAATTCTCTGACAACAAATTATATTGTCTCTATTTTTGGTCATCTAGCTTTGATGGTCTCAAAGCCAAGAACTTCTTGGTTTAGGCCTAAGGACTTTGACCTGTTAAATACCACATAAACTTGTCATGCATGTTTAGCTCATCCAATAAAATAATGTCGCATCATTTTTATTATGTCTTGCATGGCAAGTTTTTGTGGCCCTTAACGGAAAATATGGATTGAGGAATTACTAATGCAAATGAAATAGAATTTTAGGGGGTAAAATCAAAATTCTGAAACTTAAAGGAGTAAAAAATCCAAACATCCTCAAATTTTAGAATGTAAAATCTAAATTCTAAAATGTAAGGTTGAATTTAATCAACCATTTTATTGGCTTTATTCCGTGCCAAATTTGCTTGTATTTCAGCATTTACTAACCTTGTATTTAGGTGGGTTTGTTATAAGGGTAGTGAGTGAGATGGAGTGTTGATTGCTTAAGAGTGTGCAAGAAAACAGAGACTCGCGGCTTATTCTCGCGGGTGGCTCGCGGCTTCAAGCCGCCAGACGCAGCACACGTGCCAAGCGTGCGAGAAGGTGAACAGTCATGCTAGCTGGAGCACTACAGACAAAACAGACAATCGACCATACGGGTTATCTCGCGGATCGATCTCGCGACTCACCCAAGTCGCGAGGTCAAGCCGCGAGCCACCCTGTTTTGTAAAACTTAACGTTTCACATTCCTCACTCACTCTAGTATAAATACCCCTTATACCCACAAATGAAAGAGAGCTTCCAGAGAGAATTTTGAGAGAGAAACCCTAAAGAAAAATAAGATTGAGTCACCTACAATCTATACATTAGAAGATAAAGTACTCCAAATACTTAACCCTCAAATAAATTTTGTAGTTATTTTAAGAAAAATAAATAAAAAATGAAAGCTCAATTAGTGTGAAAACACTAATACTTATTTAGACCTCCAATTTTAAATTACAAGAATAATTGTTTTTACTCTAACTTATCTAAGTGCGGAACAAAAGTAAAGCACGCACAATAAACCAAGAACACTATTCTAAGCCATAAGCAAGTACAATAAGCAATAAATGTAGAACTTAAATAGTAGGGAAAATATATGCAAACACAAGATAACACTAAGACGTGTTATCGAAGAGAAAACCAAAGTACTCGGCGAAAAATCTCCCCGCGGCCCTCCAAGCCAAAATCGATTCACTAGTGAATAAGTTGAAGTACATGAATATAAAAAAGACCCTCTAATTCTATTCTACCCAATGTACTTGAGCCCTCCAAACTCTTGCTACCAATGGAATTCTCAGAGTCTTGTCTTCACTAGTTATCCAGAATCTGCAATTTCACCCGATTGCATCCGCCACTCAATGGCTTCTTCCAATACTTCCCAACGGCACCAAAACTTCTCTCAACACTCAGAATGGGTGAGGTGAGTCTTTAGGCTAAGAACCTCTCAAGGATGTGTAAATGGAGAGGTGAGAGTAGATGGAAACTTTAGAGAAATGATGTAGAAGATTGTGGGTAAAACAATCTCTAGCTCTCAAGTGTTTAGCTAGGGTTTCTCTTTCAAAAGTTTCTTTAGAAAATACTCCTTTTTTTTACATTTCATGGGTAATGAGGGTTATATAGTGTAAGGTTGAATTTATTCAACCATCTAATTGGCTTTATTCCGTGCCAAATTTGCTTGTAATTCAGCATTTAATAACCCCGTATTTAGGTGGGTTTGTTGTAAGGGTAGTGAGTGAGATAGAGTGAAGATTGCTTAAGAGTGTGCAAGAAAACAGACTCGCTCGCGGCTGGGACTCGCGGGTGACTCATGGCTGCAAGCCGCTAGAAGCAAGACACGTGCCAAGCATGTTGGAAGATGAACAGTCATGCTAGCTGGAGCACTACAGACAAAACAGACAACCGCCATACGGTTAACTCATGATCGGATCTCGCGACTTAGTCAAGCCGCGAGGTCAAGCCGCGAGCCACCCCTATTTTGTAAAACCCGACGTTTCACATTCCTCTCCCACTCCAAAGATAAATACCCTTTTACCCACGATTGAAAGAGAGCTTCCAGAGAGAATTTTGAGAGAGAAACCCTAAAGAAAAACAAGATTGTTTCACCCACAATCTATACCTTAGAGTCTCTTCAAATTCCTCTACTCTCTTCCTCTCCATTGTCAAATCCTTGAGAGGCATTAATACCAAACCTGGTTCTCACCATCATCATCACCGTGAGACAGTTGTTTGGATTTACTGGGAAGCGATTAGGAAGGAACCAATCTTCATTGGTTGATGCTACGGTCTAGTAGCGGAATCCGGGAAGTTAGAAAAGAAAAAGGTTCGGCGCAACCTCGTTGGAGCAAGAAGCTTGAAGGGCTTAGGTGCACTTTGGGTAGATTAGGCTTGGAGGGTCTATTGCTTTGTCCTTGTATCCCAACCGTATTTTCTAGTGGATTGTTTACCGCTTGGAGGGCGGCGGAGAGGTTTTTCGCCGAGGACTTCGGTTTCCTCTTCAATAACACATCGCGTGTTGTCTTTGTGTTTGCATCTTCCTTCCTCTCTATCTTTGCCTTTTTATTATCTGCTGTGGTTTTATCTTGTTATGGCTTAGATAGTCTTTAACCAATTTCGTATTATAGCATGTGTTAAGTTTCTGCACACTAGTTGTTTGACATATTGCTTGTATTGGTTAAGTTGTAATTTGGGGGTCTAAACGTTCAAAGGTGTTTTGTACACGTTTTTGAACTTTCAATTGGTATCAGAGTGGGTACACTGCTATTGGTTTCATTACCATTGTGTGATCCTTAACTCCCTTTTTGAGATGGATAGGTCTCAATCCCTAAATGCACCTCCATATTTTGATGGTAGTAATTATGCTTTTTGGAAGGTTTGCATGAGAGCTTTTCTGTGTTCTATTGATGAATTCGTTTGGGATGCTGTTGAGATTGGTTGGACCAAACTTGAGGCAGCCAAATCCACATGGGATAAGGCAAAGCACTTGCTGCATCTAATGCTAACAATAAAGCACTCAATGCTATTTTCTATGGCGTGTCTCCGATGAATTTCACAGATTTCTCATATTACCGTTGCCAAAGAAGCATGGGAGATTTTGGAAACCACCTATGAAGGCACGAAGAAAGTGAAAGACACCAAGTTGCAAATGCTAACCACTCGGTTTGAGGAGCTCAAAATGAGTGAGGATGAGTCTTTTGACTCTTTCTATGGGAAGCTAAATGAGGTGGTGGTCAGTAAGTTCAACTTGGGGGAGAAAACGGAGGACTCAAAGATTGTAAGGAAGATCCTTCGATCATTGCCGGAAAGTTTTCATGCTAAAGTAACAGCAATTGAAGAGAGCAAGGACCTTGATGACATCAAAGTACAGGAGCTGGTTGGTTCTCTGCAGACTTATGAGATGTCGCTGCCCAATCAACGGAAGAGTAAATCTCTTGCTCTAAAGACCATTAATGAGAAGGTGGAAGATCAAGACTCATCGGGAGAAGATGTGGTTGACAAAGATGTTGCATACCTTGTCAAAAATTTCAGAAAGTTCTTTAAATTCAAAAATAATGGCAAATTTGATGATAAAAGAAAATTCCAAAGTTTTGGAAGGGAGAAGAGGGAATTCAAAAAGAAAGATGGAAAAGAATCCCAACCCACACAAGGTGTCACTTGTTTCGAATGTAACGGGCATGGACACTTTAAGAAGGAATGTCCGAATTATCTGAAATCGAAAGGTAAAGTGTATGCCACGACCTTGAGTGACTCGGATTCGTCTGACTCAGAATCTGAAGAGAGCTATGATGGAGAGGGGAACTATTTGGCTTTTATGACTATTGCTCATGTTGAGTCTTCAGATGAGTTGAATCTGCTTGTACGAGACCTTGGAGAACATAGTGATGATGAATCACTAGGAATTGTTGAAGAATCGGATCTTGAAGAAGATGAAAGCACAAAGAAATCTTCAAGAGAATTATAACTCACTCTTGGAGAAGCCGGGTGAGTACACAAGGGTGGCCAAGGCTGCTGTGAGAAAAATGAAGAAGGCTAAGGAGGACTACAAAAGTCTCCTAATTCGATATAGGGAGGCCAAATGTGAGATAGAGACACTGAATGGTGAGTTGTCCGAAACTTACACAAAAGTAAGATTTCTTGAGAATGAGGTTGTGCAAGCAAATGCTAAAGTAGAGAGGGTCACCACCAAGAAGCTAGATGATGTTATATCATCTCAAAAGAGCTTTTCGAGACAAATCCGGATTGGGATATACCGGAGGAAGTAGTTCATCCGGAAATGTCACCAAAGAAGTGAAGTTTGTAAAGGCCAAAGATCCAGTTGTAGCTGACCTTACTAAGTGAAAAGCTCGAGGTGGAGGAGAAGAAGAATGTGGTGAACCAACGGATGCTGAATCCCCGTAATCAATCTGTGGGCAGGTGTGAATCTCGTGCCAAGTCACGTCCACGACCACAAAGAGGTCCTAGAGGAACTTATGTGTGCCATTATTACGGACTTCAAGGGCATACTCGACCAAATTGCCAAAAGCTGAGAGCAAAGAACAGTGCAACTCCTCAAAGGTCGGGAGGACCCAGAAATGATAGGAGAATTTGGGCGGGTGATCAATCTAGAGATCAAAATGGAGATCCCGGAATGATGAACGTGATGAAGATGATTGGTGCATTCACCAACTGCTTGGAAAGCTTCTCACGAAAGTTTGAAAGCCCTAACTCCCGTACCCAATCCTATAAGGAAATCACCCCAAACACAAGTGACGTGTGGGTGAAAAAGGGTACTCATGCATAAGCATTACAACATGTCCATGCATTAATACTTCCTATGCTTTGTGACAATGTTTGTTTGGTTTGCATGCTATTTTTGATGTTGGTTGTTTGCTTGTCTACTTGTGAATATTTTTAATTTTGTTTTATCAATCTTTTTGTTTCTTGTGTCAAAAATCCAAAAAACACATAAAAAAATTAGAAAATCAAAAAGCTTGATTGATTTTGTTGAGTTTTGTCTCAAAACTTGTTTTGTCTTGTACCTTTGTGCTAATGGCTTTATGCATTTTCGAGCATTGCTTGTTTTCATGCACTTATATCACTCATGGGAAAAATCTTGAAATCTATGTAATTGTTGTAAATAGATCTTCAAACTTGTCATGAATGATTAGTGAATGGTTATGTTGATCTTGAGACATGCATAGACTTGTGTCTATATATCTTCCCACTCTTTATTTTTGTTTTGCTAAAAAGAGCTCACCAAATGTAAATCTCCAAATGAAAAGAGATATTGAGCTGCAAAAAGCTTGTCGCACATTCTAGTATTCGACTAGGAAAAAGGGTAAGCGACCTTATATTAAAGTGAATGTTTATTCAAAAAGCCAAAGGCTTGTTCATTAAAGTGAAAATGTCAAATATCACTCTCACAATGAGAGGTGATTGCCTCAAAAGATCAAAAGATCAAATGTTATGATTAAAAGTGGAGTAAAATGTAAAGCTCCAAGTCATGTTATCAAGTTTTGTGGGAGGTCATATATACATATTTCTATAATTGAGATAGGTCACATGATCTAGTGCTAATTGTGTATGCCTTAGTTGAATCGATCATTGAAGCTTCACATTAGACGAAGGACTATCTCATTGTTGATATCCACACACAACACACAAGTTTATGTTCAATAAATGCCATATTCATTTGTGTGATTGTACTTGATGAAATGTGTTTTCACATGCTCAATCTTTGTTAATTCAAGTACAAAAAGATTTTTGAGTGTTTTAGGTGTTTTTGGAAAGTATTTTGTTTGAAAAATCTGAAAATTTCAAAAATCCAGTTTTGCCCTGTTTTGGCGGCTCGATCGCGGGTATGTCAAGTCGCGAGCCTCGATTGCATCTTCGCTGGTCATTTTTGGCGACTTGTTCACGAGTGGAAGGTCTAGTCGCGAGGTTCACTCAGAGATTTTCGCGGCTCAGCTCGCGACTCACTCGCGGGTAGATCTTCCAATCGCGAAAAACACTTAGAAAAATTTTCAAATTTTTGTTCTTGAGTGCTTTGGCGGTTTGAGTGGCGATCGTGTGGCGACTTAATCAAGTCGCGAAAATCGCGTGTTTGGCGTAAACAGGAGCAGTTTTTAAACCTCTTTTCAGTTTTCCCTCAAACTTTTGTGACTGTTCATCTTCTCTCTAAACTATCTTTCTTCCAAACACTTCGTGAATCCTGTTTCAAACCTCATTGGTGCTTCATTTCTTATCCAAATCATCAAGAAAAGGTATGAGTTTTGCTTTCTCAATCTCATTTTCCTTTTTCCTGCATATTTTTTGTTACCGTTTGGACTGATATTGTGTTCGAAATTCTTCTCTCTTTGTGTAATGGGTATGGCGTGTCTTGTTTGATATTGTTCTCACACTGTTTTCATGCTTTGAGCAGTCACAATGTGTTTTTCATTGTTCGATATTTGCCTATTATTGAGTCTGAAAATCTTTTCTTAAATGGGTTTGGTGTCTATTTGACTTACTCATTACACTTGCTTAAGTATTGATGTTGGTGTTCGGTATTGGTTACTGAGTTTTTATGATAACATAATGTATGTCTCTCAACCATGTGCTCTAGTGTGGATTTTTGGTTTCTTCATGTTGAAATATTTTCCCCTTGTTCATACCTCTGGTGGAGTGATTTATGTTATCTGCTCTAAATGTTGGAATGTTGTATCTGTTTGCATATCATGGTCATGTTAACCTGTCTCATTGACATTCACGATTGTGTTGTCTATCTATGTATTGGTGCACTATCACCATTTTGCTGCACCTGTTATTTTGTGCTTCTTTGTATTGTTGGAAGTTTGGTTGGGTCTGCACTATCTTCATTTGTGTTTATATATTGAAATTTTGTTTACACTGAATCTTGTTGACAATTATCTTGTGTGGTATTGTTGTTTGGTTCTTTCTTTGTGGGCTGTTCTCTTGCGGATGTCTCGTCGATCTTCCTGGGGTAAAGACATTGTTGCTGACGAAACCAAGAACACCAGTTGCTAAAAGGACTCGACTATCATCTCGGGCATCTCAAGATCCCAATGAGGATAGGTTCGGACTTCCGCTTAACTCACACGTCTACTCAAACGTGTTTGACAAGTCAACCACTATAGTGGAACGGGTGGTAGAGTTCAACACCTTAGGGACCACTTTCATCCCTCGAATCTTTGAGAAATGAGATTGGGCAAACTTGTTCGGGAACTTTGATGATCCAATGGATGAGCTGGTCAAAGAATGCTTCTCCAATGCAACTGATCTTGGACCTGAACTCATTTTCTGGGTTAGAGGAACAGAGTTTAGAGTTACCCCGCACTCCATCGCAGATCTTCTCGGCATCACCAAACCTCAGAATGTGAATATAACTCCTTACGATGAACGAAATCCAGAAGTTGGAGAAATTTTACAAATCCTAGGATACGATCATGAAGTATCCAAAGTGCAAGAACATCCATCAAAGACCGCAAAGTTTGCACCTGAGCCGACCACACCGAAGTTGATCATGTTCACCAATCTCTACCCACTTGTCCAACACTACATTCATCAATCTTGGGAGAGCTCTATTTCTTTGTGACCTTATTACAGAGCCCCCATTGATATATGTGCTCACATCTACTACACCTTGAGGAAGACCGCGTGTCGATCTGCAGCTCGAGGAGTTATTCCATTTTGCGCCTCATCATGAAGCTCATTCTTCGTGAAGGCATTATTCCTCCTGCAGATGGAAAAATGTTGACTCATCAACGTCCCATTTCCTTGTTCACTCTTCAAGCTAGCGTAAGCCACTCCTCTAAATCACCAAAGAGTGCTCACATCTCTCCGGTTACTCCATCTGCCCCTGACTCGAGACACCGCCCATACCACATCTACATCACGTCTTTGTTCCTGAAACTTCACCGGCTAGTATTCCGCAAGCACAGATCGCTCCTCATACTGATAGAGTCGGCAGTGTACTTGAGCATATTCAGAAACGCGTTGATGAGCTTGTGGCACTTCTCTACTCCACAAACAACCATGTCCAAATGCGTCTCGAGACTATTGAGAATCAACTAGATGATATTCAACGAAAGTTGGACGAGAGCCTTTAGCTATTCGTGACAAAAAGGGGAGAGCATTCAGTAAGGGGGAGAAAAGTTCAAAGGGAAGTGTGCATAGTGATAGAGGGAGTACACACATACTTTTGTCATACTTTTGTTTTTAGTCTTATCCTCTAAACTTATGGTTTTATGGGTTTGATACACTGTGTTTTGGTGTATAGTTGTTTCTAACTCTTAACTTATATTCTTGGTTTAAACTTTAATATATTTTGATGATGTTATTCAGGATTTTTTAGTTTGTACCCATGTGCTTTTGTAAGCTTTTAGGGTTAATGTTTTATGCATAGTTTGTAGGCTTTATGGTATGTACCTTGCTTAATGTAGCCTTTATGCTATGTTGTAATCAGTACTTTAATCTAAATGGTCTGCATTTTGGTTTATGTACTGTCACTCTTGTGCCCTTGTAGGATTGTTCCTAGATGCATATGCCTTGTGTGTTATGCATTAGTTGAGTGTTGAGCATACAAGTGTCTTGCCTTGTGCTTGTTATCTTGTATGTCCTTGTGTTCATTCCAAGTGTGAATGAGCACTGTGATCACTACCTTGTGGTGTTCACTTGGTTGATCAAGCCATGGTTTGTTTCTTAACTCCATCTTTGCTTGATCACATATTGCATGTTTCATATGCATTTATAATTTTCTGCTTACAATGATCATGGTGTATTGTTGTGTTTCAGAGATTCATGTTCATATGATTCAAGTGCCTCACACTTCTAGAGTTAGGTGTGAGTGAGTTTTGTTCAACTGTTCCCAACTCACATGTTAAGTCTAGAGTCTGTTTTAGGGTTTTGTCACGGAATAGCCAAAGGGGAGATTGTAAGGTTGAATTTATTCAACCATCTAATTGGCTTTATTCCGTGCCAAATTTGCTTGTAATTCAGCATTTAGTAACCCCGTATTTAGGTGGGTTTGTTGTAAGGGTAGTGAGTGAGATAGAGTGAAGATTGCTCAAGAGTGTGCAAGAAAACAGAGACTCGCGGCTGGGACTCGCGGGTGACTCGCGGGTGACTCGCGGCAAAGCCGCCGAAGCGACACACGTGCCAAGCATGCTGGAAGATGAACAGTCATGCTAGCTGGAGCACTACAGGACAAAACAGGACAATCGGCCATACGGTTAACTCGTGGATCGGATCTCGCGACTTAGTCAAGCCGCGAGGTCAAGCCGCGAGCCACCCCTGTTTTGTAAAACCTGACGTTTCACATTCCTCTCCCACTCCAATATAAATACCCCTTTTACCCATGATTGAAAGAGAGCTTCCAGAGAGAATTTTGAGAGAGAAACCCTAAAGAAAAACAAGATTGTTTCACCCACAATCTATACCTTAGAGTCTCTTCAAATTCCTCTACTCTCTTCCTCTCCATTGTCAAATCCTTGAGAGGCATTAATACCAAACCTGGTTCTCACCATCATCATCACTGTGAGACAATTGTTTGGATTTCTGGGAAGCGATTAGGAAGGAACCAATCTTCATTGGTTGATGCTACGGTCTAGTAGCGGAATCCGGAAAGCTAGAAAAGAAAAAGGTTCGGCGCAACCTCGTTGGAGCAAGAAGCTTGGAGGGCTTAGGTGCACTGGGTAGATTAGGCTTGGAGGGTCTATTGCTGTCCTTGTATCCCAACCGTATTTTCTAGTGGATTGTTTACCGCTTGGAGGGCGGCGGTGAGGTTTTTCGCAGAGGACTTCGGTTTCCTCTTCGATAACACATCGCGTGTTGTCTTTGTGTTTGCATCTTCCTTTCTCTCTATCTTTGCCTTTTTATTATCTGTTGTGGTTTTATCTTGTTATGGCTTAGATAGTCTTTAACCAATTTCGTATTATAGCATGTGTTAAGTTTCCGCACACTAGTTGTTTGACATATTGCTTGTATTGGTTAAGTTGTAATTTGGGGGTCTAAATGTTCAAAGGTGTTTTGTACACGTTTTTGAACTTTCATATAGTGTTGGTAAAGAATGGGAAAAGTCACACTAAAAAAGTAACAAGTAGCGGGTTTCGTGAGTCACTCATGACTTGGCCTGAGTCACGAGTCACTCTCGAAAACCAGCCTATCAATGACTCTTCAAATTTCAGCATGTGTTTCTCACGTGGTTTGTTTCATGGGTCATTAGTCGCAAGTCCAATCGCGAAAACCACTTCTTCACAGATTCTTCACCAAATTCTCACACACAACCCTTACATTAAATCCCACAAAAATATAGGGAAATGATTGAACAAAATTACAATAAAATTGGACATGAAATTAAAGCCAATAAAATACATAGTTGTAAATCACAATTTTACAGAAAATTGTAGTGATTATATATTGTGAATACAATAAATACAGCCTACCTCCTCTCATAGTAAGATATAATGAGTATACTAAGGGCATGTTTAGTATACTGTAATAGATCTTGTAATGTAATAACTATTTTGTTTCTATTACAAGAAATAATTATTCATAAGTAATAATTATTCATAAATAATAACTATTTTTAAAATGAAGAATAATCATCCCTTTAGTAAATGGATTTAATAGTTATTCTTTAACCTGATTAATAGCTATAGAATTATAATTTCCTAAAAGCCCCAAGACCCTAGCCCCACAACCGTACTCTATCTTTCTCTCTCTTTAACAAAATATGGCTTCATTCTCTCACATACTTTGTCTTCTTTTTTTCTTTTTTATCAACTTTGTTCTTCCTCTACTATTTTTAACTCTTCTTAGTTCTTTCTTCAAAAATTGCACAGCAAAATGATAGTTAAGATTATTGAAAAGGTGTCAGTTGCATGCTAGATGTCATGTATTTCTATTATAAGGAATAGTTATTCATAAGAAATTATACCCTCCATCTCAAGTAAAACAAAAAGGATTATGTTTGTTGTTTTTTGGGTCAAGGTTCCTCAAGCATAAATTGCGCAATTGTTCTTTTGAGTTTTGACCCCACAATTGTTATCCATGCCATAGGTTTCCAAAGTGATTCCAACATGCATTATGGGAATAGTAGGAATAATTAAGGAACAATGAACATTTTCATAATTAAGGCCATTGTTACCCTTATTGCTACTTAATTATAAGGTCAAAATGCTTAAGTAAAAGTGTCCTATTAACGGTTGTTTTTATAACATTTCTTAACAGGTTACTTTAGGAAAGTTTTGAAACTATTTTTATGAGAAATGTAAAATTTGTTAAAAACAAATAAAATCAATTGTATTATTATTTTCCAAAAAAAGGTTTTTAAAAATATTTAATAAACTAATATTCTTAGAGTAGGCATGTCATGGATATCTTCGATGACTATTCATTATGAAAAAAATAATTTTCTTCACACATCCATACCAAGTCAGTTAGAATGAACTTTATTAAGTCTACTTTTCTCTTACAGGTATTTCCCACCATATACTACGTTCATTCCACCAAAAGTTCATGTACATGAGGAGCTCCCAGAAAATGGGAAACAAAGCCAAAATCGAAAGAAGACTTTTTTAGAGTGTATAATTTTCTCACAACTCTCCTATTTAGCGATTTTCATTATTCTTTTTTTTTTTTTTTTTTTTTTTTTGAAAAGGCGATTTTCATTATTCTCATATGTATCACAGAGAGACAGAAAATGAAAGAAGACAACTCAACTTTAATGTTTTGAACGTCACCATAGAAGTTATAAGGTAAGCTTCTTTTTCCCACTTTCTTTACTTTTCTCTTAAATAAAATCATATCTTCTGTATCTCTAAAAAAAAAAAAAAAAAAAAAATCATATCTTCTGATCTTATGCATGCCAAATCATTCGGATGTGACACAAGGTAAATTCCAAAACAATAATTTTGGGATATATTTTATATTAGATTTTTTTTTTCAATACCTACTTATTGATGTGACAAAGTTTGACGAAAAAAAAAGAATCTTTAATAAACAAATGGCCTAAAAATTAGTAGTAGCAAACCATATATGAAGTTCAATTGCATGTTTGGTTGATCACTTGTATTAATGTTCGAATAATAATAACTAATTAAGGTTCTCTGGTAACGTTTAGTGCATACGGGAATGTTGGGTTTACCACTGTATACAGCTGCAAACGGCAATTGAAACCAGATAGCCTCTGTGTAGACACATGGTATGGATTCGTGGGAAGGTGGAGTACCAAGGGAAAATTCATCCTCATCATTGTCATGTTCTTTGGAAGGCTTAAAAAATTCAGTATGAAAGGTGGTCAAGCCTGGAACCTGTCCTAACCGAGGTCTTAACTAAATCTTTTACATCTTTATGCACAAGCAAGTTTAGTTGACTATGTATTTTGTACTTAACTAAATCTTTTACAAATTTCATTTGATGGAGAAAAATCTTTCATTTTAGAACAGGCCGGTTCAAGGCATTGTAGAGTCTAAGGCAACTACTTTAAGTGGAGTCTATTTTTATATTTTGAATATTAATATAAGATTTATTTTAACTTTTTTTTTTTTTTATCATTTAAGATCTACATTTTTAGATGCAAAATTAAAAATTACAATGATTCTATCATATTACTCAATGACAATACAACCAAAATAAACACTATTTATTAAGTGAAACAACCTGATACTAAACAATTATGATTGTAAAATTTAATAAAATTATATATTTGATCTCTAAATAAAATTTGAGTATAAATTTATTTACTAGTGAAAGATTAAAGAGTTCTTTCAAAATTTGTGTGTGTGAGATTAAATGAATTCTACACTCTAAAATTGAGAAAAATAAACAATCATTGCCACATCCAATGAAAAGATTTTTCTTTATAACTATTTAATTCTTTGATTAAAAAAATACTTGTTATTTATTGGTAAATATTTGGAGCTTAATTAATACTTCTATCAATACAAAAATATCTCTATTGGTAACAATTTGAGGGCCCTTTTTCATTGGGAACCTTAGGTAGTTGCCAATTTACGTAACCCATTAAACTAACATTGTAGTAGAAGAGTCCAAGAAGTTGGAAAGGGGAGTGGACCTATCAAATGACTATTATATATGTAATGTTAAGCCCATTGTACAATGATGCGCAATTATATTATTATTATTATTATTATTATTATTATCATCATCATCATCATCATCATCATCTATATATATATATATATAAAACCGAAGCTTCTAACCTCTCCACAATTTTCCACATCAGCATTACTTAAATAAATAAATAAATAACAAAAATTTTGTTTTTACTATAAAACCGGTTTTAAGAATTCCTATCTTTTCTAAATTTTCTTTGCGCTGAGTGTGGTACTAGGGTTTGAAGATGACGAAAGTTATAGAAAAAGTTCAGCGACTCTTTGCAAATCTATGAATGAAGAGAAAGAAAAAGTGAAAAACCTCACAGCCATGCATGAGGAGGAGGAGAAGATTGAGGTTAGGAACAAAGAGCCAATCACATTGCCTTACTCTACATGGTTGTTTAAGTCGATACTACAACTTGAATTTGGGTTTAGGGTTTACACTCTTTCAGCAAAACTAATGCTGGAATAATTGATTATATAATCTTCATTTATTTTTAATAATTGATTATAGAAGAGTATTCTTATTGCTTATTTTTGGTGTTCGTTAAAGACTCATAGTTGACATAAGTATATAGCTATGAAATATTTAATCGTGCTTTGTAGTCACAATTAAGTGAGATGATGTGCAATAAATATTAAATTTGCAGTTTGTTTTATTGCAATTGTGTTTACACTGTGTTTGGGGTTTCTGTGCTTTTTGCTTCACTATCTTTTTCATATACCAAGATTATGGCTTCTCCGATTTTTGGTAAACAATTTTTTGTTATTTTGATGGTTAACAACTTAACATGTACACACACACACACACACACACACACACACACACACACACACACATATATATATATATATAATTAAAAATATAATGAGATGTTGATGGTTTAATACATATATATTTCAGGAACCAAGAGTAATATTCTTTTTTAGTATTTGAAGCATTCGCTCTAACTGGTAAGGCTTTGTTAATGTCACTTTGTCTTGAATCTTCAAGGTGGCTGTGTGAAAAACTCTATGTAATTTTTATTTTTTGTGGTCTTATATATATGAATTTTTATTTTACTTTTTGTTCAGGCCGGTTGATAAAGCAAGACTTGGAGGAGTGAATCATCTTCATCAATAAGACAAAATACAAGGAGGGTGGAAAGTCATGTTCATGTTTAAACATTCAAGGTACGAATTATATGATTCATGGGCAATTTAAATTTCAATTTGATGATGGATTTTCAATTCTAGAATTATTGCATGTGTTGCAAATCTATATTTAAAGTGAGAAAATTTTACATAGAAAGATGTTTAGAATGATGATTAATTTTCTATGGTTAAAATGAATCTTTGTATATAGAAGTTTGATAAATTATTTTGTTTTAATGGCTGCTTAAAATGGTTTAATTGATCTGTTATGTGGTTGACCATTGCTACAAAGTACAAACATATACAAAATAAACAGTTTTAGATCTAAAATTATTTGCTAACCAGTAATGTTGGTCTATTATAGTTTATTATTTGCATATGTGTAGAGTTTAAATATAGTAATTGTCATTGTATATTTAAAGCTTTTATGATTGACCTCTTATAGTATGGTTTTCATGTTAAATTATGTATGAACCCAGTACAAACAATCATAATGTTCATCAACATGTCTCTTATATTTTAACTTCTTTGTGCTCATGTAGAATATAAGTATCATCTAATATTCTAGATTATAGAGTATAAGAAATATATATATTAAATAAAAAATGATATATTTGCCTATCGGGTTTTGAATAGAGGAAGCATTCATTTATCACAATTTTTTTTTCATCAACATATTTTGCAGTAATTGTATACAATTGTTTAATTTTCATTTAATGTTTGATTATATTTCAAATGTAATTATATTTTGTAGCATGCTTAAAGTAAATATATATAATTTTTGAAAAACTATCCTGTGCATCGCACGGGTTAGCGACTAGTTATTATTATTATTATTATTATTATTGAGTTTCTATTTTTTTTTTCTTTCCTACAAAATATACACACACGCATAGCTAAGTGGTAACCTAAAAGTTAGATTAAAATCTAAATACTAATTAAGGACATAAACCTATTTATTGTTGAACATAAATAAATAATGAAAGTTTAGTAAGTTATCAAATCCTTTACTTGGTCCCTTGTAGGAATGGCGGCAGGCCGGGTTTTTTCATACTCGGACCCAACCCGCGGGTTTGCCCCAAAAACTCGAACCCGACCCGTTTATTAAACGGATTTTTTTCTTAACCACAAACTCGGCCCGTCAGGTACTCGCGGGCCCCGTTAGCCATGCCACGATTTGGGCCTAAATCGCGGCCCAATCCCAAATAAAAAAAAAAAAAAAAAAAAAAAAAAAAAAAAATTGCCTGATGCCTATGCCATGGCCCAATAATTAAAAAAAAAAAAAAGTTGCCCAGATTCATTGTTTTTGAAAATGTGTTTGCTAGATTCTACATACACCCCAATGCCTGTTAACATTTCCCTAACAACACTCTTCAAGAATAAATCCATTGTTCACACCCCATCGCTCTCCGCACTTGGCGTGGGATGATAAGAATCCATAAGCATAAATAGAGCTTTAAGAGAGGGAGAGAACCCATAAGCACAAACAAAGGAAAAATTATATTGATTCTAAAAATAAAGAAACAAAAGGGAGAAAATTCATTTCATTTCAATTAAAACCAAACCCATGACAAAAACCCACTGTGGAAATGGAAAGAGAGAGCTCAGAATCAAAGTACCAAGTCCGAAATCAATCAAATCCCAACAAAAAAAATGAACAAACCAACAAGTGCAGATCCGAACCAGTTAAACACACACAACCACAAGTAGCAGTTTTATTTTCGACAATATGTTCGCCCAAATTCAAGGGTTGCCCAGTTTCGAGGTAGTCCGGTGGAGACACATGGAGGAAGCGAGGCAGTTGGAGGTGCAAGTGATGGCTGACGATGAATGGCTTTAGGCTAATCAGGCCGGCGGTGACAGATCGGAGGTTGGGGGTGAGTGAGAGGGAATGACCGAGTGGGAGTGGGAGAGGAGAAAGTGAGTAGCGGGCGGCCGAGGATGAGGGATTGTGTTGTGTGAAATGGGATTAGGGGTTTTTAAAATGGGATTAGGGGTATTTTAGTATTTTTAACATATATATATATATATTTTAGTATTTTTAACTTATATATATATATATATATATATATATATATATATATATATATATAAACGTTAGTGCAGGTTTGGGTTCGGGTTCGGGCCGAGTTTTACAAAAACCCGAACCCGACCCAGACCCGCCTCAGTTATTTTAAAAAAAAACCCATAGCCAACCCTATAATTTATCGGGCCAGGTAAAATCCAACCCATTAAGGCCAGGCCAGGTCGGGTATCCACGGGTCGAATATAAATTGCCATCCCTAGTCCATTGGTCATCCTATCAGCCTTAGTGCTTAAAATGGGGGAGAGGTCTCAAGAAAAAAATAAGTACATTCCCTTGACCCTATTGAACCAACTTACGGTTTTAATAGTAGCAATAGGATGTTAGTGGTCTAAGTAGCAATAAGAGAAGTGAGAAAATGAAAACCAGATTGCGCCTCAGCTATATATAGAAAAACATAACTCGATGGATCGAAGAGCTATCGAGATCCATCAACACTAAATCTCGACAGAAATGAATCTGTCAAGGTGTTGTCGAGGATTTGTCGATGGCAAAAATACTTCGATGGATCAAGAAGTCATTGAGACTCTATTGGCCAGACAGAAAGTTTCTTGATGGATCGAGAAGCTATCGAGAAGCCATCAAGACAAAATCCAGAAAGCTCAATGGATCGAAATTGCACTAACTTCTGTCGAGAAAAAAAGGAAAATGGCTGGATAGATGCAAATCTGTCGAGAATCAGTCGAGCTTGAAGAAATGGAGTTTTTCAAGAGAGGAAAAACACATAGAGATGAATGCAACAAGCAAGCTACTCAAACATAGATCCAATCAACATGTTAAGCTCTCAAAAACATCTCTCAACAAAAAAAAAAAAAAAAAATGCAAAGCAATCATGATCCAAAACACACACACACAAACTAAACAAGTCTAACCAATTTTATATTTCAAAAACAAGTTATGACAGTTTAGTGAGCATACATTAACACATGTATTCCTTGTGATGGCCAAATCATATTGTACCTGCACATGTATCAAAAGTAGCAAAGAATTTGCATGTTGTGTGTGAAAACATAGCACGAGTGCATAAGTGTCTCATATTATGACGATTTGAGATATGAGAAAATCAAATACACTCACACACAATCATAACTACTTGATGGGAAGTGTCACATTCAAGGTACATCCTATAACTCCCACATCTCCTAGAAAAACGCTTGCAACCATATTTAAAAGTATTTTGATTCTTTTCGCTTTTGTTTTTCTTTGCATATTTTTCTTTTTGAGCATATCATGCATGAACATATAGGAGAGAGAAAAGAAATACCCAATTATGTAAGCTTAAACATCAATTTTGCTATGCCGAAGAATAAAGATGTTATTCATGATTGGCAGGCTTTAGTAGCGAGGTGGTTATTTATGCCTTTCTCTTAGGTTTTTTTAGTCATTCTCGTCAAAAAGAGTGATATGAGTGTTAAGTATAAGAGATTACTTAATCGTGTTCATCACAAACACGAGCCACAAATCTCACTTGCTTAGTTGGGCATTAAAATGCCCATCTAAGTTACAAGAGATACAAAGTTTAGAAACTTTGTTACAATGGCCATCCAAGGTACACAAGTAACAACGTATACAAGCACACATTGTTTTTGTATTTTTCTTATTTTTCAATTTTTTTAATGAAAAACAAAATAAAGCAAAACTTAAAACAAACAAACAAAAACATGTTAAACAAAACAAAGCATAAAACTAGACTGACTCAAAAACAAGAAAGCAAAACATACAAGTAATGCATAACCATAAGAGAGAGAGAGAGAGAGAGAGAGAGAGAGAGAGAGAGAGAGAGAGAGAGAGAGAGAGAGAATGACTAAAACACTTTGAGCCTTTTTCCTTCCACACCTTGGAAGAACTTTTCCTTTGACCAAACCTTTGATCCGGAGGTGAGGGGGAAGAGTTAAAACCATTCAAGTTCGAAAGGAACATTAGGGCATTAAGAAGATCTCCAAGGGGAGCAAAAGAGGATGGAAACTGATTCTGGTTTCCAGGCGAGAGCATACTATTGCTTTGTTGAGTGGCTAACCACTTGTAGCAATTTAGATGAGTATGCCATAAAGCTCCATAGTGATGACAAAGATGCGGCTTCTTCGATTGAGACTTTTCGTTGTTAACCTTCTTAGTCCTAGGGTTTTTAGTCTCTTTCTTTTCAACCTTTAGGGGTGCTCCTAGAATAGATTTGCCCTTGTCTACATTCTCACTAGCTATTTCAGTTTTACATTCATTGTTTTCAAAATTAATATTATTAGTAGATGAGACAAACACATTTGTACTAGATAAGACAATATTAGGAGAAGAGAAATTATACCCCAAACCAATTTTATCAGAAGCAGCTTTAAAAAGCTTAGCATCTCATCGAGCTTTGCACTAGAAGTCCTCTCCAATTGAGCTTTAACCTCAAACAGTTCAGCTTCAAGCTTTCTTTGTCCTTTCAGCAAGGAAGTTGTTCTCAAACCGCAAAACTGTAATAGTTTGATTTGCTTCATCAACCTTTGTAGAGAGCTCCTATCGATTTAGCTCAACATCACTCGACTTCTTGAAGGCCAGCCTATACAGTTTCTCATGCTTCTTAGAAACCTTGTACAATTTTGCATAAGTTATATGGATGTCATCTTGATCATCCATTTTCTCAAACTTAGAATTTACCAAATCCTCTTCATCATCTATTGTTTCTGTAACCCCTTGAAAGGGGATCAACTGTAGTAGTGAAGGCATTTAAAATTTTCTTGTCATCACTATAAACCGACTCAATCTCCAACTCGGTGTCACTCAAGGTAGCAGCAAGAGCCTTTCTTTTTCCAATTGACTTGAGATATGTTGGACATTCTTGTTTCATGTGTACAAAACCTTGACATCCAAAGCACTTTGGTCCAGAGGGAATAGTGTACTGACCGCTATTCTTAACATCCTTCTTTCCTCTGTCTTGGCTCTTAAAATGAGAAGAACTGGATTGCTTACAGTCCTTATCAAATCCTTCCGCATTGGCATTCTTCATGAACTTCTTGAATTGCCTAGTGATATAGGATTTCATCTTGGAATCTTCATCATCAGAAGACTCATCAGCCTCATTGCTTTTGGCCTTGATTGCCATGTTCTTACTTTTGCTTCCTTTCCCGATTCTAGTCAAACCCAATTCATAGGTTTGCAAGTTGCCAACCAGCTCCATCAAAGGAATGGATTCAATATCCTTTGATTCTTTAATGGCAGTGATCTTGGCATGAAATCTCTCAAGCAGAGACCTTAGCACATTTCTTACAACCTTAGATTCGAGAATGGCTTTCCCAAGATTAAAGGCTGAGTTGACTATGTCCTTTAGCTTAGCATAGAACTCATCAATGTTGACACCCTATTTTGCAACCCGCATTTAACCTCACATGAAAGATAAAAGGGTAATTTCACCTTGGAAATATGCATCTTGATTCTGGTCATTAGATCCTTAATCTCATTTCACCAAAATGATTTTGATGTTGTAATGATCAAATCAACTAGTCATGAGCCCCAATCGGACCATCAGATTGAAAGTTATCATCAAATCAAGTTTTAATGGCTGAGATGCACTATCACAAATTGAGTCCGACTATATGTGATTATGAATAATTTATTTCAATTGGTTATAAGTATAATCAATTTAAGATCGATGATGTGTCATAATTTGATTGGTTAGGACTACATTTTATGGTAGGGTTGCACACACCTAATTAACTAGATAGTTAAACATTAATTATTTAATGAGTAATTTGTGCAATTATCTTTTAATTAGAGTAAATTTGGAACCAATTAAGTCTAAAATGGGAGTGATTGGAACCATTTAATGTTAATTGGGAACTAATTTGGGACCTATTAATGTTAATTGTACTAAAACCATTTTCTAACAAATGACTTCTGCTCACCATTTCATCGATATCTCTCAGAATATTTTGAATCTATGAATGAGGTTAATTTTCCCAGAAACTAGACATCCGGAGCTTCAATTTGAGTACAAGAATGAGACAATTCCGATCAGAATTGAGTCAAATATGATTTTTTGAAATTGGATCTACAGGCTGTTACAGCAGCTACGGGAAAACCGAACTTTACTTGCTCTTCACTCTTATCAATCTCCACATTTAATGCACCAGATTTCCCCAAAGGCTAAAATGAGATCTAGGTTCATGATTCTTTGTCAACCCTCATTAAATGGCATTCCATTCATATTTTCTCCACCACTACTATATAAACCCCCCCTCTCCTTCATTCCAAGGCACATAAAAAACCCCCCTCTCTTCTCTTCTCTTGAGTTCTAATGAAGTTGAGTAGCCTTGTCATATCTTGGTCTTCCTGAGACTCAAGGTATTAAGTGAGACTCACTCTCCTTCTCCTAGCTCTTATTTTCGTCCACCCTTAAAACCTCCATCAAGAGTCCCCTCCTCCACCATATGAATTTTGCATGAAGGTCTAATCCCCTTTCCTAACTGTTTGTTTATGTTGCCATGATAAGAATTTAAGATTAAAGTATGATAATTCTCTTGAATATGTTTGAATGTTCTTAATTGTTCTTATGTGTTCTTCATATGTTCTTGGTTGCTCATCACATGTTCATGCATATCACTAGGTTTAATCTTAAATCCATATCAAAAATATCAAAAACATGTTTTTTTAATAATTCTTTCAAATTCTTGAATCTAGGATATCACCATACATACACATTCACTAGAATTTATTTTTCAATCCAAATGCATTGCTTAATAAATTGAATTAGGGTCATCACATGCACACACTTTAAATTCAACATGCAAATTGATTGATATCATATTGGATGATGTGATATGAATGTTGGCCACCATAGTTTAGAAGACCGGTTTCACCGCGCAAGGTGGGTGCCTAACACCTTCCCACCTTGTAACATAACCTCCGAGTTTAGATCAAGGGTTAGTAGATCAAATACTTATCCATGTAATTTTCGATTTTTAGATTGTAACTAGGAAACAAAACCATGTACTTTATCTTAGATTGTATCTAGGACCAAAGCCATTTAATTTTTCTATGATCAATGTAAATTCAATTTCAAATTAATAAAATGAGGAATTTTTCAATTATGGTTTTCTTGTTTTTCCAATAATTAAATAAGTGGCGACTCCATTGTAAAATCCTTAATCTAAGGGGGAAAACATAATTAATCGAACCTCTATTTTGAGAGACAATAACACGACTCCACCCATTCATATGGGTTTGGCCCAACATTCCATAAAAAGGGGTCGGGGGCGCGGTCTCTCACAATCAAATGACTCATCCACCGCCATTTTTATCTCCTCAAAGCTAGTAGTAGGTGATAGGCCAAAAACAAATTGACTCCTTGTGATAAATTAATCAATTAATTTAGCCAAGTGAATTAATTAAGTTAATTAATATGCAAATGCGTGGTAGTACAAACAAATTACCAATAAACTAATTATGTAGTGGAAAATAAATAACACGGTAATTTGTTTATGAATGGGGAAAACTTAACGGCAAAAACCCCACCGGGTGATTTTCAGGTCACTACTCCCAAAACTCCACTATTATCACAACAAGCGGTTATAAGTAAAGAATCCTAAGTACCTTACCAAGTTACAGTTGAACCCTTACCCCAATACCCAATTGGACTTATTCTGTAATGATAGTTTCCCCTTTTGATACACGGCTCCCAAGTACGTGACTAACCAATTGCACGGATCCCAAGATCGCAACTTCAATCACCAACTAAAAAGGTTGTTAGTTGCAAAGTTCTTCAATTCATCCACAAGATAAAGATCAAGAAGATACTTGGTCACAAAACCCTACGGTGCACATAACACAAAGAACTTCTTCAAGAGAAAGAGATGAACTAGGGTAAGAATTTCGTTTCTGGTCACAATTTACTTGAACAGAGTTTGCTCAATACTTGTGCAACTTGTGAACTCTTTGACGGCCCTTAAAAAAATCCTTTTATATGTCTAGGGTTAGAAGAAAAGAAGGCCTAAAGACACATTCACAGATTCCAAGAAAAACAGAACAGAAATTCTGTTTTTGTAAACCTCAACAGATAAAAGCTATCGAGAATCAGTCGAGCTAGCTGTCGAGCCACAGGGATGAAACATCTTTTTAAACCTCGACACATGCTAGCTGTCGAGCTTTAGTAACTCTGCATTTTTAGCTTATTTTCTTGGACAAACTTGAAGGCTTCAACACTTGATCTTAAAACATGGTTTTTTAAAGTATTTAAACACATCATAAATTTACCCAAATACAAGTAAAGTGCATTTTGTCAAAGGATAAGCCAATTATATAAAATAGTGACATATGTTCCTAATAGGTGAATCATATATGTCCTAACAGTAAGCCTTTGGAGCTTTGAATCCTTGACAGCCTTAGTCCTTTCATAGGTTATTTGGAGGATAGTCCATGCTTCCTTAGTAGTTTCAGTTGAGGATATCTTCTTGAACTCCTCATTGGTCACCGCACTAAATAATGCATTCAATGCTCTATTGTTGAAATTTGCCGCTTTGATCTTGGCATTATCTTAATCGATCGACACTTCCTTTGGCTTAGTCCAGCCAATTTTCATAGCTTGCCACACCTTCTCATCTAAAGACTGCAAGAAAGCTCTCACGCGTACTTTCCAGTATGCATAGTTAGTGCCATCAAATAAAGGAGGTATAATAAGAGATTATCCTCTATCCATGACAAACAAGGGTCAATGGATCACACAAGAAAGATTAAACCTAATCAGAGTATGTCCGCTTTGATACCACTTGATAGACCAAGAATGTATTGACCCTTTTGAGAAATTAATCAATTAATTAGCCAAGTGAATTAATTAGATTCAATTTCATGCAATAAGTGTGGTAGCACAAACAAATCACAAACTAAGTTAAATACAGTGGAAAATAAATTTGACAAAGGTAATTTGTTTACAAATGAGGAAAACCACCGAAGCAAAACTCCACAGGGTAAATTTAAGGTCACTACTCCCGAGAATCTACTATTATCTAAACAAGCAGTTACAAGTAAAAGGAATCCCAATACCTAATATCAACCTACAATTGAGCCCTTACTTCAATACCTAACTGGACTTGTAATGTAGCAGCAATCTCTCCTTTCCATGCACGGCTCCCGGTACATGACTAACCAATGATGCACGGATCCTAGTACGTGACTAACACACCAACTTGAGGAAGATGTTGGCTACAAAGTTCTTCAATTCATCCAACAATGAAGATCAAGAAGCTCCTTGATTACAAAACCCTTAGCACAAAGACGCAATAACTTCTATAGAGAATATGATGAACTAGGACAAATTGTCTCCAGTCACAATATGCATGAATATTCACTTTGCATCAAGTTGCATCATCTGTGACAGCCCTTAAAATAATCCTTATATATGTCTAGGGTTGTGAGAAAAGAAACCCTACATAAATACACATAAATGTGCGTGAAATCAGATCTGGAAATTCTAATTTCGTAATTCTTGATAGATACAACTTCTATCGAGCTACTGTCGAGTTTCAACATTAATCCTCGATAGATATATTCTGTTAAGCTATTTGTCGAGATTTAATAAACAACACTTCTTCACTTGTTTCTTCAATAGATTTGCATGACTTCAATACTAAACTTGAACTCTTGTTCCTTGAAGTGCTAAACCCATCATAGATCTACTCAATTACAAGTAAAGTATGTTTTGTCAAAGGATTAGCCAATTTACATAACATCTCTATCAATTTCCACATATGTCCTAACATAAATGATTTCAAAAGTTTTTCAAAACACATAATCTTCAGCTTAAGTTTTCAAAAACAAAGTTTTATATTTTTCTTCTCAAAAATTAAACCAACCCTGAAAGAATTTTGCGTCAAACATCACAAAGTGTATAATCTTGGATGGCCACACTAGTTTACACACAATCTCATGTACAAAGCTTAGCAAAGAATTACTTGTGATGTGTGTGCAACTAGTAAGAGTATGAGATACATATAAGGTGATATATAGATAGTAATCAATCAAAATTTCTACATTATTCATCACATAAATTTGAAAGTAACTATCACTTAAAGAATTAAATCATATAACTCTCGCATTTCCTATAAAACAAGCTTACAATCATGTATTATTATTATCTTTTTTTTTTTTTTTTTTTTTATACATTTTATGCAAATTTTTTTTTTCTTTTTCTTTTGAGGCAGCACCTTACTTTTCTTGTTGTGCATGTACTACACTTTCTCGAGCACTAAATCTTATGATATGTACTAAGGTGTTCATGATTGGCTAGTAAATAGTGGTGAAATGGTTATTTATGCTTTTCTCTTAGGATTTTTTAGTCTTTACAATCTAAAGAATGTGACTTCAAAATCAAGAACATTTGAACAACCACTATAAACACTCACATAAATAGGCACTACATAGCACAAACTAGCAAAGTGCTTAGAAAATAAGCTTATCTAAGCTAAACAAGGTACATAGGCATGAAATGTAAACTTCATAGACCAACCTTAACTACACATTCATGATGTGTAATACAAAACACCAAAAAAAAAAAAAAAAAAATCTTTTTGGATTTTCAAAATTTTTATGACCAAAAATAAAAGCATACATTATGCTAAATGAACAATGCAAAAGTAATGCATGATAGTGCTAAACTAAGCTATAGAGGGCACACATAAGAAATATCAATTTCTTGATTAACCCATGAGTGCATGTACAAACTAGTACATACTCATACAAAATCATATTTATCTCAAAATAATCATGCACGAGTTGAGCATTACACAAAATCATATTTTTTGAAATTTTTCAATGTTTTTGGATTTTTTTTAATAAAAAACAACCTAAAAAAAACAAAACAACAAAAAACAAAAACAAAACATGTCCACAAACAATTAAAAGAATTAAATCAGGGACAAATAAACAACACTCACCTTAGCAAGTCTTTTCTCATCCATATAGCACGAGTCTTCGGCTTTGTAGGTGAAAATCCATGTGAAGCAGAGTGTATTTGAGAGATTATACCAATCTTCTCAAAAAGACTGAAATCTTGCAAATTTCTTTCACAAGCCTCAAAAAGATCATTTTAAACAATAGTGTCATTTTTATTGAAATCATCACATTCAAAAATAGTAAGACACTTAAAATTATCCATGATAACAGGGATTAAGGATCAACTCTAGGTATAATAACCTAAAACAAGAACTAACCTACTCTTATACCACTTGTTAGGTTTTAGACCCTTGTAAACTAGATTGTTTAACCTAATTAATTAACTAGGAGAATATTTATTATTCAGATCTAGGTTAAAACAATAAAGTCATATTATGTAAAGCAATGGAAAATAAAGAACACAATGATATGATGACCAAGGAAAACCAAACCGAAAAAAAACCTATGGAGGATTTGACCTAACTATCCTCAAGATAAAAAGCAAATCCACTATAAAGAATCGAAGTTTACAATAAGACTTAGATCACTAATATCTTATTGCTACCACATGTAGAACTTACTGACACAACCACGTGCAAACTCCGAATCTACGAACTCCTTCTCTATTAGACCTTTACAACACAAGCACCCACACTTATGATAAAAAACACAAACTCTCCCCGTTTATGACTCCAAGACCACCCTTGAAAGTTTAGATCATCGCCTATTGCTGATCTTCATGCAACAACTTTAGATCTACCAGTTTTAAAGATATGAAAGTGATATATGGTAGTGACTTTGATAGAGGAAGGCATAGAACTTTTTAGATCTCACAAAAGCACCTCCAAAGTCATAATAAAACGTGTCTAGGGTTTTCTTTATATACTAGAAGAAGTAAATTTAAAACCCTATTCCTTTTTTAGCCTGTCTCTCGATCGGTTGAACAAGGAAAATTCTTAAATCTTCTTTCTGCAGCGTACTTGTTCTTGAATCTTGACTTGAATCACCTTGAGCATTGTCTAATAATACATATAGACTCAAAAATCTATATTTAAACAAGTTTGTATTCACGATTTGCTAATTGTTCTAAACTTTTAGAACCTAACAAAAATGAACTGAAAAACGAATAATATTGAATACTTTTTACCAAATCAAAATTTTCCATTGTTGTCGTAAGCCATGATGCTTCTTTTGTTTTGTTTTTTTTTTTTGTGTTTTTTTTTCTTAAACCTACTATTTTGTTTTGGAAAACAAAGAAAAAAGCACCGACACTCACTCTCATTCTCTTAATATTTTTTTTGTTATTTTTTTTTCCTTGTGGGTTTGTCAAAGGTTTCATGTACTATTTACTATTTAGTTTAAAATTTTGAAAGTTTTATAAATTAAAAAGTTGATGTGAAAAATTGTGGGAGCCCCAAAGCCTACGTGGCAAACTCTAATGAGGTCAACAAAAAAGGCGAAGATTTCAATTTTATAGTATATATAGATTACTCTAACTTCTTATAAAATTTAATTGTTGTTGCATTACTACACGGGTAATGTTAAATAATATGCTTTAGCTACAAACTAATGAGGTCATTAGTTGAATGAGTCTAATACACTTTAGTTTAAAATTTCAAATTACTAGAATTAGCATGTAACAATTTTGTATTAAAATATACAAGAGCAATTCGAGGAATTTTACAAATTTTATTACAAAAATCGTAAATAATGTGTGACCAATCATGAAAAACAATTCACCATTTATTTACTATGTTGTTGAGGTGGCAACAATAACATCCATTTATTGTCACATCAATTTGTAGTAAAATTGGTGATAAGTTTTAACATTTTGTAATATATATATATAGACTTCTCTTTTTGCAAATAAATAGATAGAGTTTTTACCCTTTTTTTTTTTGTTTTACTAATACTATTTTGTGTAAATTTAAGTGCTTGTAGTTGATATGAATTGAAAAAAAAAAAGGAAATGAAGGAGGAGAGGAATTGCATTCTATTATTAAGTATGTTTCCATATTGAAGAATCTCATAAAAATTATGTTTGCGTAATGAAAAATGATATTCTCTCAATTCTAAATAGATAAAGCATTTTTCATTTTGGGATAAAATTTGTTTGCATAATGAAAATTGAGATTTTCCAAACCTAAAGCATTTATTCACCTAGTATCCTATATTACCCCAACTTTAAGCACACCTTTCTTAACCCACCTAAGATAATTTTGAGAAAGATTTAAATTTTTTTAATTCTAATTACAAATTCTCATCTATTTTGAGACAAGCCAAATAGAATAGGTTTTGTGGAGATAAAGTTTTTCCAAACAGGGTTAAATGAATTTGCTCTAATCCATTATATGGTGATTTAAACGACCATCCTTATGTATTAAATCAAATGATTTATTAAATCAATTGAACAAATCTCATGGCTTTTAAGGAGGTCACCACTAAAAATACATATGGATAGTCTTTTGAGTGTACTTAATCTTTATTTTTATTTTATTTTATCACTAATAAAAAAAAATTTACAATAAAATATTCCATTAGTATTTATCTTCATATGTAAGATTCACTTAAAATCAAAATAATAATAACCTTTTTCTCACATCAATTGTATATAAATTAAGCATAATATGTTTAAAAATTGAAATTATTTTATTTTATTTTATTTTAAATGTGATCCGTGCGAATAAACTTAAGGGTAAGAGAGAAAAGAACACTTTAATTTGATGGTAACTTGTTCACAATAGGTGCTTTTAGAGATAAATATGAGTGTATGTATGGGTGGTTTTATGGTACTAAAAATTCAAGAGCTATTTTTGAGAAAGATAGAGCCCACAAAAAAAGAATATAGATAATCTTTTATATATTTTTAGTCAAACATGGACCATTTTTTTTTTTTTAGGTCAATGGATAAAATATACATTTTATTTTTGATTGTTGTATAAGTTTAGTATTATTCTACAAAACTTTTGGGGGCTTCTTCCAATTGTAAAGAAATTTCCTAAATAACACACACACACAAAAAAGCCGGCCTTGCACATCTAGAAATGAAATGTTATTCCATGCTCCAGAACATTTTTCACTTATATAAAAGACAACGTTATGCACAAAGTTGCATTTATAACATTGCCACTTGGAACTCATCTCTAATTATATAACCAACTAGTGAGTAATGTATCTCCCAAAAAAAAAAAATTAAACCAAATAACCCTAAAATTACTTCCTGACAATAATAACTAAAGTCAACTCCTCAGTTTCATGAGGATAACAAACCAGCCGTAGTTGACTACTAGTTGTTCTTTACAGGAAATTCTACCTAAGAGGTTCGCAATATTCTATTCCCAGCAATATGGGGATACATGGTACAATTATCAAGCTCATAAGATGAACACACGTACATGCAGTGCCACTGACAGGCCTTTATGGTGACTAGGAATGGCAAAAATTGCCCGACTCATGGGTATCCGATCCAAATCCTAATGGATGGTTTTACTCAATCTGCAAAGCAAAGGGGGAGGTGTGAGTTTTAAAAACCCCACCCATAGCAGGTTCGGGGCAGGTGCGGGTATTAGTCTTGCCCCGAACTCGACCCATATACATACATAATATTAAAAAAATATAAAAACCCTAACTATAAATATCTAACTTTCTCATTTCTCTATTTTTATTATACCCTAATCACTCACTCTCAGTCGCCCCCCCTCCCCCTCTCCCTTACTCTCACTCTCACCGCCCCCCCCTTCCCCCTCTCCCTTACTCTCATAGACTCTCACTCTCATTCGCTGTGGCCGTTCCCTCCTCCCTGCCTCCCTTACCTCACCAATCCCTCCTCCACCTCACCACTCCCTCCTCCTTGCCTCCCTTAATCAAACCCTATTCTCTCTCTCTCTCTCTCTCCTTTTTTTTCTCCTTATTTATATGTTTTATTCTTTAAGCTATGATTCAAATTTATCTTTATTTGTCTTTGTTTAAGTCTATGGCTGAAATACCCTTCCCCTTTGGTTTGGTTTAAGTTGGTTGATTTGATGGTTGAATCTTAATTCTTGTTAATTTAGATTTGAGAATGAAGGTGGATATGAAGTTTTATAGATTCATGGGTTTGAATGTATCATCTATTAGAGATGTTTGCATTTTGATTTGGAATTTAGGGGTGGAAGATGTGCTGGAATGAATGTGTTTTGAGAAATTTGGGGTTTTGATAGGAATGTTGGATGAACCATTTGATTTTGTTCCTCAATTTTTTACAAATCAGCACTTTTGATCTTATTTTCTCTTGTGCTTTAGGATTTAGGGCCTTTAGGCTTCAAGAAATTGATTTTTTTTTTTAAATTTTTATTTACCCTTGGTTCAAGCCTTCAGGGCCTTTGGGTGCAAGGCGAGGCAGGGCAAGGGCCCATAGGGGCTTGTAAGGGCGGACATGGGGGCAAAGAATCCCCTCCGTTTAGTTAACAGGGCAGGTTCAAGTGATAGGGGGTAGAGGCGGGGGTGGGGATAAAGATACCCACCTCGTTGCCATTCCTAATGGCGACTAAGTCAACTCACATCTTTCAGATACCTAAGTCTATATTTAGCTGCATATAGAGTAAGAATTCCCATGTTTCAAGGGGATTAAAGTGCCTTGAAATTGTAGTAGTTCTGGAAATGACTTCTATCAAGCAAACAATCCAACTTCTACATGTCATTTTCTTGGATCCGATATATTCTATACGCATGCTTGAAAGAAAATTGGATGCTTGTAAAGAATATATTGTGCATATATATATATATATATATATATATATATATATATATATATACATAGCTTCCTCACATTCCTATTCAAAGATTTGAATTCTAAACATCTTTATTGAAAACATCAAGAGATTTTAATTAATTGAATGGCAAGGCTCTTGATTCAAGCAATATGATTCTAATAGTGTAAACAATATGTTGTAAACCTTAAGAAAGAGTAGTGTAAAAAAATAAAAAATAAAAAATAAAGGGGAAGATAAGGAGGTACATCCGTACATGTAGTGGTCTGTTGGGCCAATGATGAATAAGAACCATGCGTGAAATTAATTCCACTAACCGAAAGGAATTTGGTTCTCCACCATATTAATGGAGCACTGCTAATTTGGATGCTCAAAGTGGAGGAATTAAAAAAACTTGATCGAGTAATAAGTGGGATTTGGGAAGTGTCGACATTCACCATTAACATCAAGTTTACATGTCTCAGTTATTGCCATTGTTACCCTATAATCTCCATTTTAGGAAAAGTTTGCTGCACACTATTTAGTGCACACACTTCCAAAAATAAGGGAAGTTATGCGATCCTAAACTTCAAAATAATGATTTGAAGTCACAGTTTCTTTGGTTTTTTGAAGAGTGTATGTATTATATGATAATTCTTGTTACTTATGCGTAATATATAGTACATGATAATGATAGAACATCCATCAAAAGAAAGATTTTACTAAAATAAGAAAAAAAAAAAAAGGGGGAAATTTTTCATCCTACGTACGTCCTATATGCTTCACTCATACAATCCCTTTATTAATTGATTTTGTCGCCGTGCTTCTCAAATTTAATGATTCCAAAAGCACAATATTTGGACTCAAATATAGTAAATCAATAAGGTAGATTCGAATGTTTTAATATTCAGCAAAAAGAAAAAAGAAGGTAGGTACGAGTAAGACTCTTGCAGCATAGACCTAATCGATCTTTAGTCTGCGTGTTAAAGTTAAAAAATAAATAATAAAATAATAAAAAAAATAAAACAAACTAATCTAAGGGACTTTGCCAAGAATATCCTCTTAACTAGAAAGATTTGTGCATAGATGTGATGGTTACGTGGGATAGATCCATGCACGCAAAATAGGGTTGCAATTATTGGTGCAAAGGCGAGTTACATCCTACTGCAACCCCACCCTAATCCAATTTGACCACATCCGAAAATTTTAGGCTAAAATACATTAATGTATCTCGAAAATTAATATGAGTTAAATAAATGGTCAAGTGACTTTTGTTTTTTAATCAGCTTTCAATTTGATGGGCTAATTTTCAATTTTGAGGGGGGTTTAAATATAAATTTTTGGATCGAACTCCCCTATATATATATATATATATATATATATTTTTTTTTTTTTAATTTTAAATTTCAAGGAGCCTTGATCCCTAATGATTTGACTATTCTATTGTTACCTTATGGTTTAATACAAAAGCTAAAATACTGTACTGGGTGTGTTGTTTAAGTTTGCTCAAAGGAATTGAATACATTTTTATTGATCAAGACTGGCGTAACGATTCAAAATTACGAATTGCTATATATGTATTACTATATGTGTAAATTCATGAGCTTACATATTTTCTTAGAGGTCACATAATTTTTTAAGACCTTTTTATTGATCAAGACAAGCTAGTCAAAAATTTCTTGGTGGACAAAACAAGATATTTAGTGTGAGTTTGAATAGCAGCAGGAGTGGCGTTTTGCACGTCTGCGTTTCTTTGACTAAGTCCCGTGCACTATTCATGGGACCTGCAAGTACGGAATTCAACAAATTTTTCTTTAAAACTAAATCTCACAACACTATTCACACATTTAAAAATTATTTTGCTACAATGTTTTCAACAATAAATTTTTAATAATAAATAATATCTAAACAGATCTTAAAAAATAAAAAATAAATAAAAATAAAAAAATAAATCTGTAAGTAGTTGGCAGCAGAAAAACCAAAAAAGTGGGACAAAACAAGAAATTTAGAAAAAGGTTGAGGCCTGAGGGGATGTGCCTGTACGTGTAATGTAATGTGGGAGAAGAAACATGTTTGCAACTTTTGTAATTTGGCAGTTTTATACCGGCAGGCCCGATATCCAACAGCACGTGTTAGTCTAAAAAAAAAAAATTTTGGCACAAAACCAAAAATTGGCACAAAAAAATTGGTATGTGTTTAAAAACTGAAAATTATTGTTTAAAAATTTTTATGGAAATACGTGTGGGTGAAAAAGTGTGTAAAAATATGTGAAATATTATTTAAAAACTGAAAATTATTATTTAGAAACATTCACCAAACACCCCCTTACTCTCTGTCTCTATCTACCTGTCAAAATTAAATGATTACTAATACAATAAATTATGGCCATATGATCAGCTGGTATGATAGTCATAACTTTGGTTAAATAATGTGTTTCACACTACCTAACATTTTTTTTTTTTTTTTTTTTGAGGAGGATTACATAACATTTTTTAAGAGCAAGAATATTAACGAATGTGAGCCAAATAATTAAATAAAATCTCTAAAACAAAATTTATTATATTAAAATTTTAGAAATTAATTGATAATTGTTAGAATAACACTTAACTGATAACTTATAGACGAAATTGTGAACTTAATCATTTAAGGGATTAAAATATGTTTTAATTAGCAGTAAAAATTAACTATATGAAATTCTTAAGAATATATAGAATCGTATGATAAGCAAGTGTGATACATGTGGGTTGCAAAAGTATAAAAATTTGGAAATACGTGTAGGTAAAAAAATGTATAAACATATATATAATGTTATTTAAACACTAAAAACTGTTGTTTAAGTGTATATACCAAACACTTATTTTCTTAGCATTTTTCAACATAGAACTCAAAATATTTCTGATGCCGTACATACCTTCTTTTTATGTATTGTCATTTTAGTACTTTAGATGAATAGATGGTCATGTCAACAGGTGCAATTGTTAATAAACAATATTAGGCAAATTTTGGCACCATTTTCATGGAAAATTATAAAAAGTTGTCAAAATAATTAATTGTTTTATAATTTTCCCATAAAATATTTTTAAAAATAGTTTATAAACCAATACCTTAGAACATTTGTTAACATTTTCCGTAAATAAATAATTTCTAAGTGTACAACAAAAAATCCCACTAAGTGTCCATTTGAAATTCGTTTATTTTGTTAAAAATGAAAACTTTTTGTTGAAAGTACTATAAATAAAGGTAAAAGTTAGCTGAAATAATACAATAGAACCTATAAATAATACAAAAAGTGCAGTGAAACCCATGAATAATAACAAAAATAAACTAAATAATAAAATAAGTTAGTAAAAATAATTAATGCCAAACCGACACTAAACAGTAGAGTTTGTACAGTACGTACTGCCCCTTTATAAGAAGCCCATATATCCGCTTTAAGCATGGTTAAGCAAATCTTTCCTCAGAAAAGATGAATAATTTTTCTCGTTTTGGCAAGAAATCAGAGGTTTTCTTTAGCTTTTCTTGTTTCTACCAATCGTTCTCTTGTCGAAATCGCTCGTTTTTTCGTTTCTTCCTTTTCCATGTCCACCCTTTTTGGATCCAGCTCAGTTACTTCATAATTGTCTCTTTTTTTGGTCATCTAGCTTTGATGGTCTCAAAGCCAAGAACTGCTTGGTTCAGGCCTAAGGACTTTGACATGTTCTTCACGTCCGTCTCTGCCACCACAGTTTCAAGCATGTCAACAATCGAAATGGAGGTTTTTTCCCACACCCAACTCATTATTATGACAATCTTAATGTTTGTTGGTGGAGAGGTATTCACTTCCTTTCTTGGACTCCAATTTGCAAGGTCCAAGTTCCTCAAAAATTGTCCAAGTAGTGACCAAAACAGTGTCACTCTGGTTAACCTCAGTCACAATGTTCCAAAATGTACAAATCCTGTCAATCAAATTGAGCTTGATCTAGAAAAAGAGAAACCTGAAACTAATACTCTTGATGAGAATGGAAATAAATGCTTGGGTTTTGACAGTCTTAAGTATAGCTCTATCAAGTTTTTGGGATATGTGGTTTTGGGTTATCTATTTGTGGTTCATCTAATTGGTTCTACTCTTGTTTCATTATATATAAGTCTTTTTCTAAGTGCAAGGAAGGTACTCAAAGACAAGGGCCTAGAAACACTGACCTTTTCTGTCTTCACAACTGTTTCTAGCTTCACAAATTGTGGTTTTGTCCCAACAAATGAGAACATGATAGTTTTCAAGAAGAATTCAGGTCTCCTACTACTTCTCATTCCACAAATCCTCATGGGGAACACTTTGTATCCCCCATGCTTGTTATTCCTGGTCTGGGTCTTAAAGAAAACAACTAAAAGAGAGGAATTCAGATACATATTGATGAATTATGGAGACATGGGCTATGGTCATTTGCTCTCTGGTCCTCACGCTTTGCTTCTGGCTATGACTGTCTTCGGCTTCATATTGATACAGTTTTTACTGCTTTGCTCCATGGAGTGGAGTTCACAAGTCATGGATGGTCTGAATTCGTATCAGAAAATCATTGGCTCGTTGTTTCAAACTGTGAACTCGCGGCACACTGGTGAATCAGTCTTTGATCTCTCCACCATCTCCTCAGCAATTCTGGTTCTCTTCGTAGTAATGATGTAAGTCTTATTACATTCATCATACCATCTTGGTTACACTTAAAGAGTCATTCATTTTCTTCTATTAAAAAAATATTTTGAGTCATTCATTTGTATATAAAAAGATATTTTAATATAAGAAAATTCATAGAACAATAAAAAATTAATTATATTTTGTTTCTCTGTTATTTTTTTTTTTAAATATATGAATAAGCTCTTCTAAATTATATAAACACTAAATATAAACTTATTTAAATTCATGTTATTATTTAATTTACATAAATTGTTACAAAAAATAATAAATTATTACATAAAGAATTTAAGGCCTTATAAACTTTTTCTATATATCACATCTAAAAAATAATTAATAATACTGTTATTATGATTATAAAAAATTAATATAGGCAATAAATTCATCAAAAAAATGAACACAAAATATAAAATATAATGGGAAGGAAGGAGGGGCAGAATTATAAGTTAGTTATTTAAGATTTTGGAGAGCTGGAAAGACAATTGAACCCTCTCGTCCCTTCTGGCTCAGCCTATGTTCTTGGTGACTAGCCACACTCACACACACTCCATAAGTTGTGACTGACCCTTTCACAGCTTTCATGGGTTAAGCCACTTGACTCATCTGTTCCAAATAACTCAGACATCTTTCCCTGGATAGGACTATAGAGTGAATATGCCACTTGATTGTAAACTCCATTCACTGAGATTTGACAATTAAACAAAACTTTCTACGACTCAATCGAAATGATTCCCCAACTATCTAAAACTCCAACTCATGTACAGTTCAAGGTGCATAAGCAAAAAGAAATAAGGTGGAAGCTTTAGATAGATATGGGGATTTCTTTTCTTCATACTTTCGACTATGCTGGAGACTTTTGAATCTTAAAAAATAAATAAATAAAAATCCTCTAACTCTTAAAATTTTATTATTAGACTAGAGGGAAAAAAAAAATATTATTTACACAAGATACGTTCACAAGAATGTTCTATATTAGATTGAGTGCATTTTTTTAATCATGTTCTATTGAAATAGTACCTTAGAACTCTTTTTTTTTTTTTTTTCCTCCTATCTTCTTTGAACAAATATCAAAATAAAATGGATAAAGATAAATGAGTCATGTTAAGTCATTTGTTGAAGGACCATTTTATAAGAGTTTTAATACTACTTTTATGAGAAATATGAAAAGTTGTCAAAAATATCAATTAATTTTATTTTCTTTCTACAAAAAATTTCTAATTTTTTTCTAAAATTAATATTATGAGGACATCTGTTAACTTTTTTTTCCCATATAACTTTTCCTAATATAACTTAGAGAAAATAAATAAATAAATAAAAGATACGAAATTGAACATCAAATACTTTTAACACTCGAATAATATAAATTCCGCAGCTGAACTTGTGACCATCATTAATTGGTTACTGCATTAAAATAACTAGAATAGTCTCAACCTTTCATCATAATATAAATTCCGCAGCTGACCATCATTAATTGGTTACAGCATTAAAATAACTAGAATAGTCTCAACCTTTCATAGCATGATTAGATTACAATTTCTTATCTGCTAGCTTTTCTGAAAGCATCATTTTTTTATTTTTGGGGATAAAATTCCCAAAGAATTAGTGCCACTTTCACTTCATTAATTAATGTGTGTCTTTGGATCTTTGTAATTTTTTTTTTTTTTAAAGGAAACAAATAAACACCACAATTTCTTATCTGCTAGCTTTTCTCTTTTTTTTTTTTTTTTTTTTTTTTTTTTTTTTTTTTCATAAATGGCCATAATGAAATGAGAAATCAACATCTTTAATAAATTGGGGTAAGATGGTTTACCATGACCTTCGTAAAAATGAAAGCTTAGTGCATGGAGTATCTATAAATTTATTATACTTCATGATAAAATATAAAATAAAATAAAATAAATTCAGCACGCATGCATACCAAATCTGCCAAAATGAACTTAATTAAACTTACTCCCAAAAAATCAAAACTCTCTTAATGGGGGGTGGCTACGTTTACTTTTCTCTCACAGGTATCTCCCTCCATGTACTACGTTCATTCCACCAAAACTTCATGAGAAGGTCCCAGATAATGGGAAACAAAGTCGAAAGAAGACTTTTATGGAGTGTCTGATCTTCTCACAACTCTCCTATTTAGCCATTTTCATTATTCTCATATGTATCACAGAGAGACAGAAAATGAAAGAAGACCCCCTCAACTTTAATGTTTTGAATGTCACCGTAGAAGTTATAAGGTAAGCTTCTTTTTCCCCACTTTCTTTAGTAATCTCTTAAATAAAATCATATCTTCCTATCTCATGCATATCAAATTATTCGGATGTGACACAAAGTAAATTCTAAAATATCAATTTATATGTAGTTGAACATAGCATTAATCTTATTCTTATTTGCATAATAATTAAGATTCTTGATGACAACCTTTATATAGTGCGTACGGGAATGTTGGGTTCACAACGGGGTACAGTTGCAAACGGCAATTGAAACCAGATAGCCTCTGTATAGACACATGGTACGGATTCGTGGGAAGGTGGAGTACAATGGGAAAATCCATCCTCATCATTGTCATGTTCTTTGGAAGGCTTAAAAAATTCAGTATGGTTGGTGGTCAAGCTTGGAACCTATCTTAAAGGAGACTTAACTATGTTTTTTACATCTTTTCTCTCTTTGTTTTTTTTTTTCGCAGAGAAAAAAAAGGTACTATAAAGTAGTACTACTGTAAAATAAAGTAGCTAAGCTTCCTGAAGTAGTAAAGGTACTATAAAGTAGTTAAGCTAATTCCTGAATACTAAGAAGTACTGTAATTAACTAGGTATGGTGATTTCTAAAAGAATATATTTAGATTGTTTTTATATCTCCCATATATACTAAAAAACATCAAGAAAAAACAAAACAAAACAACTTCTATATCCAAGAGAGCCCAGTCAATGCTCACCATTTTATCACATACTAATAATTATATACATACATCAAAGGATTACAATTATTGTATTAGTGCACTCAGATATGCAGGCATATATAATGGCATATGCTTATCCAAGTCATTGACATTTCTGAACAATGATGACTCACAATTTTTTTCAAAGTAGTTGTGGTAACAATGTCACCATTGAGCCCAACAAACAATGGAGAAATGACATTTATAAGTGGAGGGGTTGCTTGCCATAAACATTGAGCATTTGCATGTAATAAGGGTCGTGTCATTAGATTTGTTACTCTGTCAAATTTCATTAAGGATTCCATATATATATATATATATATATATATATATATATAGAACACATCTTTTTTGCCATTATCTTTTTCTTGATATGATCATACTCCTGTTACGCCTCCTAGTCCTTTGGCGTGCAAGCCTTGCAGCCTTCATTTTTTACTATTTCTTCCCTCAAATACTATACTCAAAATTATTTTAGAGGGTTTTGTCCTTGTTTCAAACAGCCAATAGGGGGCTTACCAACATCTTTTTAAACCATTTTCTTTTCCTACCACATGATTTTTGCAAACGTAAATGAAATACCTTTTGAAGACATGCTGTTGTGTTCTTGTGGATGAACAATTGAAAACTTTTGCCTGTCCTTTTTCATTGATTATTTTTTCACAAACATAATATTGGCAAAGTTGAGTGATAATATATCTACACAAATATTTAACGTACCCGTCAAAATGGGAAGCCAAAATATTGCAAGAAAAAATAGAAAAGGTTAATTTAAAGGAAACAAAAATATATAAAGGGTAAATTACATAAATGGTTACTATCAATTATACTATATGTCAATTTGGTTCCTAACTTTTAATCGTATCAATTTGATCTTTAACCTTTAGCTGTCATATCATTTTGGTCTTTACCGTTATTCCTTAAATAGAAAAATTTGACATATCAAACAGGAAAAAATAAAAATTGATTTACTTGCCACATCAACTGCCAATTGTGTAGCCGTGTCATCATATTAAAAAAAATCAAATTTTATTTCTCATGTGAGTTAAAATTTGGAGAAAAAACTAAGGCTAAAATGCAAAATTGGCCCTCTAAGTTTCACATTTTGTCATTTCAGTCATCTAAGTTTCAGTTTTATCATTTCAGTCCTCTAAATTTCAAGTAGAGTCAATTCGGTCTTCCGTTAGGCTTCTGTTAACTACTCGCCGTCTCATCGACCCTAATGCTAAACATGTGAAAACTAAGCTAAACAGAACTTAAACATGTGGTTAAAATTAATCAAAATAAAGAAAAATCCTAAATGGGGTTTTCAGGCACAAGCATGCATACGCATACATTAAGTATGCGTACGCATGCCCCGAGTATGCCCACACATGCATGAAGCATGCGCACGCATACTCACCCAGAAGCACAATTCTAAAGCAAGCAAAAAAACAACAAAACAAAGCCTAGCATACTTCTAATACAAAAACTATAAAACCTAAACTAAAACAAGTATCAAGGAAAAACAAATCAAAAATAAACAAGACAAAATATATTCCTAAATATGCATTGGATCTAACAAAAATCAAGAACAACACTTAACATATAAAAACATGTTCATCAATATATCTAATCATTCAACTCTTCATTAAAATAGAATAAAAATATTGGATTAAATATATAGATCAAAGCAAATCCTAAACATGTTAAAGATCCAACACTAATCAAGAACACAACACATGAATCATAAGTTAAGGGAGAGTCATGGAAGAGACTCATCTAGCTTATGGATCACAAGTTGGTAGAGATTTAACCGACCCCCCAATGCCTACATAACAAGATCAAATGATAATTAAGGAAAAAAAAGATATCAGTAATTCATAGATAATCACAACTCAAAATCAAAATATAACTCTTGAAAATATTGTTTGAAAAAGGTTTTGAAAGAGATTAGAAAGTAGTTGCTGCCCTAATCTACTAGAGAGAGGTTTTGGAGGTTGAAAAACATGCATAGTGTGGTGGTGTACATTAGATTCAAAGAGAAGAAGATTTTTGAAGAGTTCTAGTGAAAAAAAACTCTCTCTATCTCTCTCTGGCTAGGGTTTGAGTTGGAGGTATAAGGTTGTATCTATATCCTTAAACTAGGGTTTTGGAGTCATTTAGAGGGTTTTGAACCTTATTAAGGGTCCAGGTGTCAGCCCCCCATCAAAGATTGAGGTTTTGGGGGCCTAAAACTGAAATTTTAAGCGGCTGGAAACAAGCCTACATATGTAGGTTCGAGGCATGTTTAGGCATGCTTAACCCATGCGTACACATACTTCCCAAAAACCCTAAATTTGACTGCGTAGTTGGCCAAACTTCAAATGATAATAACTCACTCAATATAAATCCAAATCATGCGAACTTTGTGTTCAAAGTAAAGCTCAAGATGTCTACTTTTCAATGAAACAAATTGCATCCAAATATTATTTGTGGATCAAAAGTTATGGTCAAAAAATTAAGTAAATGTCATTTTTTGGCATCATTTTCAAAGCAATTCAACCACTTTTAAGTTATGATTACTTCCAAACTATTAAAATAATTTCAATTACCCTTTGTAGAAATATCAAGCTTATCATTGGGACTGTGGACTAGAATTTATTAACCAAATACAATATAAGGTGTCTACAGTTTTCTACCTTTCTAGTGTTGAATGATCCACCCACCACTCATCGAAGGCTTAATTCACCTCTTTTCTCCAATTGATAGCTAGTTGACTTCTCCTCCACCCGATTTGATCGGGTTGGAATGCAGGTAATCACAAACCCAACCCAAACTAACCTACAAACACCCATAAATATATCAAACCACACAATTTCAAAAGAATAATATTGTACATCAACAAGTTATTTTGGGAAAAAAAAATGACAACATTTAAGAGAACCAACCTCAATAAAAATTAAAAGAAAAGTTATAACAACATTAATATATCAAATTATGTCTTCTATAAATGAAGAAAGCATAATTACTTGCATATGTGCACAAAGATAAGGTCCAATTATAGGATTTCAAAATTGCATGTTTTGTCTACAATTTTTTGCAATGTTTTGAAACTTGGGCCGGACCGGAAGGTTCAATCAGGAAAATCGGGAACCGGGATGAAAACTAGTTTTTTAAGCATAGATAACCAGAATTATTGTTAATTCCATGAACCCCTTAAACCGGGGTTGGGCCGTATAGTTCATGCAGAATCGATGGCATGAACCGTGAGGTCCAACCCTGGTTCAATTTTTTTTTTTTTTTTTTTTTTTAATAAAAACAACTATAACACAATTCTATTCTACTTAATTAAATTATCCATCTCTTACAAGGAATATTAAAAAAAATTATAATTAAAATCTTTCAAAGATATTCAACTTTACTTCAAAAATTAATCATAAATTTTAATGTTTTCATGGTTATTATTTTATTTTATTAACTTTCTTATTCAATTATTAAATATATTCTTGAAAATCATTAAATTTCCCTCACATATATAGATATATTAGTCAATTTTGCTAGTTTTATAAATTTAATATCTATATTTAGGCTTTAATTAATTATTAAATTAATTATGAAGTCATCACGGTTCGACCCCGGTTCAACCTCGATTCGACCTCAAAAACCTTGAACCTCTCCCTTTTACGTTTCAATGAACGGTCCGGGTTTCAAAACCATGATTTTTCGTTTAACAAACAATTTAGCTAGAATTTTTCATCTAAGTAATTGAGTCGATTGCCGCTCACCAAACTACTCCAAGTGTCGGCGGCAGGTCATTTCCTCAAGAAATTGATTTCAACAGGTCGGTTTTAATTCTCCTCCCCAAAACCCTAAAACCTCGAACCAACCGACTTACTATACATTTTTTTTTGGCAAAAATTTCCAAATCCAACAAGATTACAACTAGATCTCTAGCGAGATCTCATCAAATCAAGTGAGGTTTTCACCAAATCTAGCGAAATCTCATCAATTTCCTACTGTTTTCCATCATTTTCTCTCTTTTTTTCAAATTTACAACTTTGACCAACCCGCCCGCCACCCATTGGAGATCTAATCTACTCAATCCAATCATCCTCTCGATCGAAGGCAGATTAAGGGTTGCTTCACCCAATCAAGTTGGGTTGAATGCAGGTTGTGCTCAAACCCATTCCGACCTAACCCATGAACAGTCCTAATTATATGAAACCATAAAACTACATTGTAATATCAACTATCAAATGTGATCTCTTCTTCGAGCACGGATAATTTCTTATTATGAATGAGGCCTTTTAGGAAGTTTATCACTTACCATTGGTAAATATGCAATCCTTACAATGTGATCAATTGATCCAATAATAAAATTAATTAGTTTTAAAAAGTCACATCATCACCAACCCAACAAAGATAAAGGTGTTACACTAAGCCAAAAAAGCCAAATCTCCATCAACTATGAAATCTATCTACCATTGGCATCCACTACTCCACCATCATATTCATTACTAGATTTGACAATATCATGACAACCACCACCACAAGGTCCACATCTCCTTATCTTCTCCACTCTGTCTCCAACTACAACTTTTGTGCGAAGTTTAAGGTGCTCCTAAAATAAGACATCGTTTGCAATGGACAAAGGAGGTGAGAGTTTCTGGTTGTGGAGGAGAAGAAGAGGAATAATTGAATAGGATTGGGTTAAAAAAGGGGGGAGAATGAGAGGTTGAAGAGTTAATAAAAGAGAATGAGAGAGTCCAATTATTTTTGTTTAGATGGATGCAATAGTTTTGGTTAGACCAATTAAGTAAATGTTCCCTCGTAGTAGGTAATTATTGACTTGTATCTTGGGGAGTAATATCCCTTACAATTTGTTAATGCACAATCCCAACAAAGTTGTCCAACTATTCTAATAAAACTAAGCCAAGCCACACCAATAACCAATTAATAAAACCAACCAAGTTCCACATAAACAAACTAGCAAAAATTTTTGGTGTAAATACACTTTTGGTCCCTACATTTTGGGTCATTTCTCGATTTGGCCCCTAAACTGATTTTGATCCTATGTCAGTCCCTGATTTTTTAAAATCATTTTTAAAATCATCTCTACCGTTAACCCGATTCTGAAAGAAGTTGATGTGGCAAACGAAAGTGCCAAGTGACAAAGCCAACTAATAAAATATTGTAGAAAATGCCAGCATGTACCACTTAACCCCACGAGACCCTCACGTGACCAAGCCATGTCACATTCCCGCCTCTTTTCCCCCACATGACCGAGCTTATCATCGTTTCAACTACCTTCCTTTAACCACTTCATCACTTTAGTCCTAAATTCCCAAATTTCACCTAAAATCCCCAAATTAACTCGTGCTCCCCGAGAAAACTCAAGCCCAATCCCTTAAGAAAACTCAATCCCATTTTTGTGAAACGATTTCCCTGGCAAATCAATGCGAATTAGAACAACAATGTGATCTAGAGGAGGAAGAGAACGTCGCGATTTGAAGCTCGATTTATCGCATCGATCCCGACATTTGAGATTCTCATATGTGTGTATATCTGTTTCTCTATGTGTATATCTATCTCTCCATCTCTTTTTATATGTCTCTCTCTCTTACTATTAACACGTTCTATCTATGTATGTAAATCTATCTCTCTCTCTCTCCTACTTTTAACGCGTTCTATCTATATGTGCAATTTTGTCTCTCTCATCGATTAGGGACCACACTTTTGGTGATTCATTATGCTTTAATTTGTCTGTTTGGTTGGTGTTTGTTATTGTTTGGCCTTTAGGGATCAATGTGGTCCACAAGTGTTCCCTGTTATCGCAAAACTATATATATTTTTGGCATTGTTTTGTGTTCCATGTAGGAGCTTATTGTTTAGAATGTATATAGTCAGTGCATGTTTGACTGTTTGGTTTAGTTTTGTCTTTATTGTAATAAAATAATCAATATTTTTTTCATGCATGCAAAATGGATGATTTATTTACTATGCATGTACGTCATGGGGGGCAGTTCACTGAAAGTCTTGAGGAGTATGTGGGGGGGGGGGGGGTTGAAGTGGGGGTAGTAGATAATTGTGATCCCGATGAGTGGTCTAAGGTAGAGATTAAGGCCATTTGTAGGGATTTTGGGTACACATTTGTGAGCAGGCTATGGTACATAAAGCCTGGGGATAATGAGGAGAATAGGGTGTTCCACTTGATCAAGGATGATAAATATGCAATGCTCATGACTGAATTGGTGAGGGGTCATGAACAGATTCATGTATATGTAGAGCATCCAGTATATGATCCTATCCTCATTAATGGGGGTAATGGAGTAACATTGGAGGTTGCTGTAGGAAATGAGCATGATGAACATGTTGACTTTGTGGATGTTAGTGATTTTGAGGGGGAACCCGCTTATGATGCTTATTACAATGGTAAGGGCTACTTTGATGATTTTGATGAGGGTGGGTCCTCCGGTGGTGGTGATGATTTTGATGGTCATCAGTATTTCTATGAAGGTGACATGGATGATGATTTTGGCAGGGATGATAGGGGTGATATGGATGGTGGTGGTGTTGGGTCCGAGGGTGGTTATAATGGTGGTGAAGATCCTGCTCCCACCAATGGAGATGGCGTCCAAACCGATTCGATGTTGTTGAAATAATAGGATGCGGGAGACCTGGTAAGGAACCAGTTGTTGATGAACCAAAAGAGGATGGGGCTATCACCTCTGACAATAATGATGATAGTGATATGGAAGGGACTAGAGAAATGAACCCCAACTAGAGGTTTGTTGGAGCAAATAGTGATGACAAATGGGAAAATAAAGTTAATGCACCAAAGGATGATCGGATGGGGGCTGGTGTAATGAACTCAGATTACACCAAAGAGGAGCTTTTAAGTCTCACTAAGTCATTAGATGATGGGGGGGGAGGGGGTGATGATAGTGGCGGTGAGGATCATGGTGAAGGTGATCATGGACAGGTGGACAATGTCACTAGGAGGAAGAAGTTTCCAGTGTTTAAGTCAGTCTCTAATCCCGAACACCTTAGGTTTGAGAAGGATATGTTGTTTATTTCTCCTAAACAGTTCAAGGATGCTATCATTGAATATGCAGTGTGGGGTGGATGGGGGGTGAGATATGTGAAGAATAATAAGTTAAGGGTTAAAGCCAAGTGTCAACCTCCATGTAAGTTTACTGCTTACCTAGCAAAGATGTCCAGGGAGATAACTTATCAACTTAAAACCCCGAACTTAGAGCACACATGTGCAAGGAGCTACAAAAATCCAAGGTGTACTACCAAGTTCCTTGCAAAGAAGTTGATGATAAAGGTGAGGAGACAACCTAACATAAAACCAAGGATATTCAAGATGCTTTTCATGAGAAGTATGTGGTGCATATCGTCTTTGGGAAGGCTAGCGGGGCTAAAGAAAGGGCTCAAGAGTTTGTAGATGGGACTTTCACAGAGCAATACAATCAACTTTGGGATTATTGTGCGAATCAAGAGATCCAGTCCTGGTAATACAGATTCGATGAAAACTCACACTTTTAATGAAGGAGACTTGGCAAATGAGATGGATTTACATACTTGAGTGCCCTACTTTGAAAGGTTGTATATATGCTGGGTCGGGTGTAAGAATGGATTCTTGGTAGGCTGCAAGCTATTAATTGGATTGGATGCTTGTCATCTCAAACACGAGGTGGGGGCAAAGTGATGGTTGCGGTAGCTAGGGATCCTAATGAATAGTACTTTCCTCTGGATGTTGCGGTGGTGGAAGTTGAAACCAAGGACTCATGGACTTGGTTTATCAACTTGCTTCTAGCTGACATTGGTGATAGCAAGAGGTGGGCTTTCATAATAGACCAGCAAAAGGTATTATAATATTTTATGTTTATATTGTCTATTCCCAAATAAAATAACAAATGTCATTTAGTTTATATAACAAATATTTTATGTTTATATTGCTAATCGCTTGTTGTTTACCTTGGCGGGAGTTAGTGTAGGCATTTGCAAATAACTAGCCTCATTATGAACATAGAATCTATTGTAGATATTTAAACAACACCTTGAGGAAGCAACATTTTGGTCTCTTGATCGGGGATTTGTTCTGGAGAGTAGCAAAAGCTACTTATGCACAGGAGTTTGAGAGTTTAATAAATGAGATAAAGGATGTTGATGAGAGTGCATATTTTTGGTTGAAAGGGTATACCACAACAATATGGACTAGACACATGTTCGGGAGTGATGGTCTAATTGATATCGTCCCGAACAATATGTGTGAAAGCTTTAACAACAGGATAATAAAATTCAAAGGGAAGCCCATTCTCGGTATAGTATGAAAATGTCATGTAGTTTATGTAGTTCTTGTATTCATGTTTGAGTTATATACTGTATTCCATGGACTAATATGTGGGTTGTTTATATGTGTAGCTTGAGGACATCAGATTGTATTTGATGAATAGGTCCCAACAAAATAGACTAAGTATTTTGAAGGTGGAGTCCGAGTTGTGCCCAAAAGTATGTAAAAGATTGCACAGGGAAAAGATAGGTAGCAGTAGATGGTTGGCTTGTTGGGCTTCTGACACAAGGTTTGAGGTTAAGAATGGGCTGGTTAGCTTTATTGTGGACCTATCTAAGAGGACCTGTAGTTGTAGGAAATGGGACATCTCTGGCATTCCATTCTGCCATGCAATTTCATGCATTTTCTTCAATAGAGGCAGTTGAGAAGTACACTGATGACTGCTATAGAGTCAAGACATACAAGGCATGCTATGAGCCATTGATTGATCCAATCAATAGTCAAAATATATGGACCTCAACTGGACTCTCACCTATGCAGCCTCCAATAAAGAGAAGGCCACACCGCGCCCAAGAAGAAGAGAGCAAGGTAACTCAATAAACCAAGCAAGGGGCATAGCAAGGGTTTGGGTATTATAAAGAGATGCAGATCATGTGGAAAGATAGACCACAACAAAAGAAGTTGCAAAGATAAGGTTGGGGGCAATTCTTCATTGCCTATAGCTACTACTAGTGGTCCAAATAGAAGGAGTTCTAGACCAAAACAGGTATAATACCAATTTATTCATGAATCACAATTATTTGTACTTGTTCTCTACCTTTTAAAGTTAACTTGAGTGTATATGTATGTGTAGACAAGTAACAGTGGTCATGGTGGTAGAGCAAGTGGAGTGTCCATCAATAAGCCAAATCAACCAAGGGTACCATCTACCAACAAGCCAGCCAACAATAGTGCAGAAACCACCTATCTAGCTAGAAGCGATGCACCCTCCAACAATCCAAATAACAAAGCAAGCGGCAACCACCTATCCACCTAGGAGCAATGCACCCCCCCAACACTTAAACATCCAAGAGGAGGAAGGGAGTATCACAAGTGACACTTTGAATGCATCAAGAAATGCATCTAGGTACAAAGAAGTATTGAGGGCTAATAAGAGCCAAGCATCCGTGCATGGGCCAAGGGGATCGACTAATGGAATCTGAGCCAAGCATTTGGATTTTTTGTGAACTTTTTTCTTTTTTTAGTCAGTTTGAACATTTGTTAGTTATGTGCATTGGCCCTTTTTGTTGGTTGTAATGAGAGCTGAACTATGGTTGACTTATGTTCATTTTTGTATAGCCAATAGTGGTAGCTAAGTAGGGTGATATGTGGTGCAATCACCTTTTTTTTTTTTTTTTTTTTTTTTGCCTAAACAATGGCTTAATTAACTAACTTGGATTTCATGCTTGATATCTATATTGGATTATGATTGTTGGCAGGCAATGGTATGATTTGTATTTACGTATTATGGCGGAGAATGATCTATGTGCTTTGTGTATTTGGCGGTAATGTTGTGGTTTTACGTATTGTCTTTGCAATTATGAGTATTGTGGCATGGAATGGAGTTCCATTATTTTCAGTTTATGGTTTGTATACTTTTAGCTATGATATGTGTGTCCAATGATTTCATGTACACGACAGAATTGGTAACTACAGAACTGGTAACTGCAGTCACTATGTACATAGGGGATTTGGTAACTACAGAACAATCAAAACATTGCACACGATTACAAAATAAGTTCAATCATTCATTACAAACCAGTAAACAATGAGCAATTTAGGTAAAACAACATATACAGTTTAAGTTCAACCCATGAGAACTTCATTTCATTCTAGCTGAAATTACAAGGTCATTGGGATACACTCCTCCACAAAATATTGCACAATGCATATTCCTAAACACCGACAAAGAGGCATGCCAAATCTTCATACAAGGCACTTAATTTCTCTACACTAGCTAATCCACCAAGCAAGACACCATAACCCACCCAGCTAATCCACTAAAGCTAAAATCACACAAAGGCATATCCCACACATCACCAATGCCAAAATCGGAGACACTCACAAACACTTCTCTCTCTTTTTGCAATTTGAAACCTCATCCTCGAGTCTAAGAATGGTTTGCCTCTATTCTAGGATAAGCACCTTCCCACGCACACAAATCTCATCATCAAGCCACTGAAAAAACTTGCATTTATGGCCAACCCGAAAATCAAACCTAAATTTCAAACCAAATCAACCCAGCCCACTATAAAAACGAACTAATGAAGAAAAATTTTAAACCACTAACACCTTACCCAAGAATTGGGACACCTATAGAACCTTCTGCTTGGATTGTTCTCCATCCAGGACACCACTAGAACCAATTTAGCGGAGTCGGGACAATAGCACATGCGTGGTGCTCTCCTCCTCGGGCTTGCTAACAATGATGAGGTTGCTGATGATGATGAGGTTGCTTCCATCTCTTCGATGGTTGCAGCAAAGTTATGGTGGTTGTGACTGATTTAGGGCTCCTCGATTGTATCTCTTTATGGGGTGGCTCAAGGTAGTTGATAAGCTCGGTCACGTGATCATCACGTGAAGGAAAAGAGGCAAGAACGTGACATGGCTTAGTCACGTGAGGGTCTCGTGGGGTTGAGTGGTACACGCCGGCATTTTCTGCAATATTTTATTAGTTGGCTTTGACACCTAGCACTTCCGTTTGCCACATCGCCTTCTTCCGTAAACGGGTTGACAGTAGGGGCGATTTTAAAAATGATTTTAAAAAATCAGAGATTGACATAGGAGCAAAATCAATTTATGGACCAAATCGAGAAATGACCCAAAATGTAGGGACCAAAAGTGTATTTATGCCAAAATTTTTTAAATCTCTTTTTTGAGGTTCACACCTCCTTCAACAATTCCCTTAGGTAAGAGCATCAAGAATGAAAAGGCCCTGAATTTGGGTTAAGCCCTACCTAGGATTCTTTCTTATGGTGATGGCATTAACCATTAAAAAAAAAAGAAGAGAGAGAGAAAGAGAGAATGAATGTTAATTTTTGCTTAGTAGGTTTTTTAATTGAGGTGTCTAGATTTTTTTATTATGTGTGATCTAATACTTTCAATAAAAATCTAGATTACACTAAATTGAATATTACAAAGTTTTCAATAAATGATACAAAAATGTTTCATTATTGTGTTAATAAAAGTAGCATCACTAAATATCTTGATCATTGGATGACTGCCATGTATATTAGTTGCTGTTAAAACAAATAAATGGCATGTGTTTGTATATATATATATATATATATATATTATATATATATATATATATATATATATATATATGGGTTAGGTTCAAGTTACAGTTAGTGTAACTCTAAGTAATGTTACACCACTCAATATTTTTTAATTGGATACAATTTTTTAAAAATCTACTATTAGATTACATTATTTTCGTATATTCTACATACTTGTAAAATATCAAGGTAATTAAAGATCAATAGTCATATTATCAATCAATTTTTTAAATTCAGGTTTTTGTAGTTTAAAATAATATATAAAATATGAATTTATGGATTAAGTGGTAAATAACATCCAATTGGCATGATTGTTAAGAATATATAGAATATGAAATTCAACGGTGGAATTTTCAAAATATGAATTTTATAATAAATTATTAAATGATGTACCATTACTTAGAGTTACATTAAATGTAACTTGAACCCAAATATATATATATATATATATGGGTCCATCAAACAGAAACAAAACTATCCAAACAACCATCCATTTTTTTTTTATATGAACAAACAGTCATCCATTAATGATTAAACAAAAAAAAAAAAAAAAAAAAAAAAAAACAATTTTTTCTAGGCCGTGCATTTGTATGTACTTTAACATTGGAAAATGTCGTATACTTCTAACTTTTTATGCAAGTGGGAAAGGTACAACACAGGAACCTAACAGCTGAGCCAAGACTTAGGTTCTAACTAAGAGGTCCATGTATATTAACCAAGGAAGGCTTTTTCTTCTTACACTAATATCCATAAATATAAGTATAGGTCTCTGACAACAAATTATAAAAAAATAAAAATAATTTATACGGTGAATATAAAAAATACTCTATATCCAGATTCTCCGGCCATGTCTGTGGCTCTTACGACTCCTTCAATAAGTACAAAATACACAAAATTCTATAAAACCCATTTGACAATTTTTGGTTAGCTATCCGCTAATATCATTTTCATGATGTATTACACAGGTACAGAGGCTCACGAGCACCTGCTGGTGGTGGATGTAGAGGATCCAAGCCCAGATCAAGAAGAAACACAGCGGCCATTAACGAAGTTTGGGATACGTGATCTGAGGAAGGAATCTGATGGGGGTGATCCTATATTGAACGGGATAAGCGTGGAGATACCGAAGGGTGTGATTGTTGGGATCATAGGGCCGAGTGGGAGTGGGAAATCGACGATGTTGAGAGCTCTGAATAGGCTGTGGGAGCCACCTTTGGGGACTGTGTTTTTGGACGGTCGGGATATCTGTGATCTTGATGTGCTCACTCTGAGGAGGAAGGTTGGGATGCTCTTTCAGCTTCCTGCTCTGTTTGAAGGTATGCCATCCCATCTTTTTGCTATTTTGGCTCAATTTTGTTTTTTGGTCCCTAAGCTTGTTCTTTTTTTTTTCATACTAAACTTTGTAAATGTAAAGAGCTTTTCTAGTAGTTTTACTTTGGAGACAAAAATAGGGTAGAAGAAAAGACTTTTTTTTGAAATAAAATGGTTTAAGAATGAAAAAAACCTTTTATAAATTTTTAAGAATGAACAGTAAAATATTTGTGACAGGAAAAAAATTTAGTTGCAAAATTTGTTGTAGTGTTTTTTTTTAATTGAAGATGAATTTTGACAAATTTATTATTAGATTATATTTTCTTCTTATATTCTTCTTTTTGTAAAATTTTTAATAAAATTAAAGGTGAATAGTTATATTATCAATATATTGTTTAAATTAAAAGTTTTTGTAATTAAAAAATATGCATAAAATATAAATTTATAGATTATATAATAAATAATATCCGATTAACAGAAAATTTGGCATTTATATTAAAAGTATAAAAAAAATGCAATTTAGCAGTTAAATTTTTAAAATATTTAGTAATATTTATTTTATAAAGTAAGGTTGTAATCTTAAATAACAACTAATTTTATAATTAAATTTTTTTTTTTTGTGAAAAATGAACTTTTTAATAATTTAGAAATAACAAAAAAAAAAAACTTTTAAGTTTAGGGATAAAAAATTACTTTTAGTAAAAGTTAGGATGGAAATAATATTTTAGCCTTTACCTTTTTTTTTAGTTGAATTACTATGATACTTTCATTTTTATGGTTTTTTTTCTTAGGTAAAAATACTTTTTTTGTTCCTATATTTTGGTTTTATTTTTAATTTGATCCTCAAGTTTTTATAATTTCATTTTAATTTTTATATTTTTAAACTTGTTTTCATTTTGTTTTATTTTATTTTATTTTTTTGAAACTTCATTTTGGTCCTTATCATTATCTCACTAATAAAAACGCAATTTTAAGATAGTAGTGTAGTCCATTAATCATATAAGCCTTTTTTTTTTTTTTTTTTTTATTAGTGAAATGACATTAGAAATAAAAATGACAGAAAGTTTAAAAATAGAAGGACTAAAATAAAGTTAAAAAAACTTAAGGACTAAATTGAAAACATGATCAAAATATAAGGACATACAAGGTATTTTTGTCCTTTTTTTATCTTAAAAAGCATTAGGATGGATAAGCGGTGTAGTTTTTTTTTTGGTTTTGTGGGGTTTAGGATAAGTCCATGGACACTTTCTTTTGCGTCTTGCTGTACCAGGCTGTAAGCGATGAAATTAAAGTGATGTTTGTCGTCTCTCCTTTACTCTTTGTTATCTCCAAAGTTAGGCTAAATTTATAAAATACACCCTATAAATTTAAAAAAAAAAATTCAATTTAGTCCCCTTAACTTTACTTTCGTTTATTCAGCCCACATCCCTCTTAATTTTCAAGTCTTTTCAATTTAGGCCTCCCATCCACTTCTATTAGATGGGTTGTGTCCCAAAACAATGTTATTTTGGGTTTCATTTAGGGGTCTTTAACAAAATTTTTATTTTACAGAGACTAATGAGAAGGCTGAATTGAATAAACTTGAAAGTTGTAGGATTGAATTGAATGAAAGTAGAGTTAGATAATTGAATTGAATTTTATGCAAAATTAGAAATGCAATTTGTAATTTAGACAAAAAGTTATGTATATAGCATTTTTATTTTTATTTTTTGACAGCCACGACTCTAATGATTGCTCTATACTATATTAATTAGTTGATTCTCAAAATATATATATATATATTAATTAGTTTTTTTTTTTATATGTTTGGAGTCACCCAGGCTGTTTAATCAATTAAAAAACAAAAAAATAAAAAATAAAAACAAAATCTTTATTAGTGGAACTTATCTTACCAGCTTTGAAGCATTAATTAAAGTAGCAAAATTCAATTTGTAACAATTACTAGCAATAATGAAAGTAGCAAAATTCTTTGTTGATTAAACTGTATCTTATGCAGTCAAAATAATGGACAAAAATTTCTAGTGGGGTGACCCACATTGATGCTACTTGCTCCCATGATGCTAAGGATTGCAAAAGTCTAATGATTCTGATTTAAAAATAATAATAATAAAAAATTAATTATCAAAGTCTGAGCTGAATCCAGGCTTATCTCATTTTATGGAACAGAACTGGGTTAAGTTTTGTTAAAGCCAATTAGCTGCAATTTTGTTTATTGTTAGTTTTTGTTTTTAGTGCTTGTAATTCATTCTGTTTTCAATTACAAGATTTAGGTGACACCTACTTTAACCCATGGTAGAACCATTGCATTATTGTTCAATTTCTTGTTCTTGTTCTTGTTCTTCTTCTTCTTCCTCCTATGAAGAGTATGTTTCCATTTTCATATCAATATATGCACGGCCTTACCAGGGATAATTGGATATCATCTTCTTAGGCACAGTAGCAGACAACATACGATATGGACCGCAATTGAGAGGGCAGAAGCTAAGTGGTGAGGAAGTTTACAGCTTGCTCAAACTTGCAGACCTTGATTCCTCTTTTTACAGTAAGACTGGTGGTGAACTATCTGTTGGTCAAGCTCAAAGGGTTGCTCTTGCTAGGACCTTAGCTAATGAACCAGAGGTAACCCTTTACACATGATCTTGGATGATTTGCAATCAGCATTGTTAAATATTACTTGCAAGATATCTTATCATTATGTGGTAGTCTAATGGCACTTTGAAATGTAGAAAACACTTGCCCAATAATTGGTATTGCGATTTCATGAAGGAAAATAGCAATTTTAAATGAAAATGTAAAATTTTTATATAAAAAAAAAAAAAAAAAAAAAAAAAAAAAAAAAATTATAATTGCGATTTTGAAACTAGGGAAATAGTATGTTTCCCAATTAGAGGAATTTTTATCAATCTCTGCATAGCAGATTGGAGGAATTTCCCTTTAAACCAATTGAAAGTAAACTTTTTCTTTTTTTTTAATTGTTAAAAGAACTGAGTTTTTGTACTGCAATTTTTTATGACAGCAGCACTTTTCATAGATTTTACCAAGCATTCGTGTTTCTTAAAAATCATATTTTCAAAATGCAATTTTTATTATCATTGGTATGTTTTCATACAGCTGACTCAAATGGACATATGTTGCTAGATTTGATCATGTTCTGTCTCACAGGTTCTGCTGCTTGATGAGCCTACAAGTGCCTTGGATCCAATATCAACGGAAAACATAGAGGATGTCCTAGTGAACCTAAAGAAGAAACAGGGAATGACTATTATAATGGTCTCTCACAGCATCAAACAAATCCAGAGGATTGCTGATATTGTGTGTCTCCTTGTGAAAGGTGAAATTGTTGAAGTGTTAAGACCTGATAAACTCTCAGAAGCCAAGCATCCTATGGCACTAAGGTTTCTTCAACTCAGCTCATAAATGCTTTTTTATTGTGTGTTTGAGTGTGGGGTGCTCTTGAGTGATAACCAGAGGAAATGCCACCTATACAAAAAATCAATTAATGTCTTGGCTTAACGATAAAAGGCAATCATCATTATGGAGTTGATATCATAAGTTGAAATTCTATGAAGTGGATGTCATAGCTTAATGATAAAAATCGTTGTTGTATATTTTTCTTTCTCCATGTTGATGTACACTGTATTCCAATGAAGTCTGGACCATTATCAAGAAAATATTTTGGGTGCTTATCTCCAAACTCTGGTGAGTTATTATCTTGGCGTTTCCATAGTCTTTTTGAGGAACCGTAAAGACTAATTTGCTCTCACGCTTAGTTACTCGCTCTTTAAAGAATCAAAATTTATAGAGCTCCAGAGCATTTCCCCATTGACAATCTCAGAAAAGTCTAAAATATTTATTAAAAGAGGACAGGTACAGAAGACATGCTATGTTTCTTAAATCCAAATCCTTGAATGCATCCATATGTCATAAAGGTGATGAATTTAACTATGTTCACTTAATACTCTTAGTCTTAGATTGCACAAAGCATTCCACTATTCTATTTAGGGATACCCATGCGTTTGGGTTTTAAGACTAATGCTAACCTCTGTCTGGCCTCAGTCCATCTCACATTTTGGAGGCTGAAATACACAAAAGTATAGTGAATCTGGAGCCCCAAAAAATAACTCAAACGAACCTAAGTTTAAGTTTGAATGCAGAACCAAGTTGAGTAATTAAAATAGAGATGAATGATGGATCGGAGCCTGTAAAAATGATGTCATTCACTTAGAGCAATTAAAATGTAAGTGAAGGACCATAACTAATTATGAACATCAAGGAATCAGCATGAGATGGTTGAAAACTTGAAATCAAAGAGTCTTTTTTTTTTAGAGAGTTTTAACCTATAGCGTCCACTCATGATAATAGTCCTTTATCATCAGACCAAGACACTAATTAGTTTTTGGTGTAGATGGGGATTGAATCTCGGATCTTTTATATAACCATCAGAGACTTTACTAGTTGAGTTAATTAAAACCCACTAAAATCCAAGAGTCTTTAAAAGAGAGGCAAAACAATCAAACCAAGCTTGTGGAGCTTGTTTAAGCCCATAGTTCAATTTGTGTAACGTGCAAACATGATCAAGAAATGCAGTACCAACAAAACTACGTGGTTGAGGCTTGTACATCTCTTTGAGGAATCCATTAATAACGTCCAGAGAGAGAACAATGCAAACTGTAGCAATATTGATAACTGAAAGTTTCCACAAAGCCTTGTTACTGATGATATCCAATAGCAAAGAGCTTGGACTTATGCGGGCAATGGAACCTTCAAGGGGACGCTTAATTTTATAATCCCGGCGGCAACAAACTACATTCTTGTTAAGAGGGTGCAGGAACCCAAGTCCACATGACATGCCCTGATTTTGCAAGGAAAAAAATTCTTCAAGCACGAGCCATGGCGATGGCAGCATGCCAAACATCAAGCTTGGAAGCAACACTAAAAGAAGTAAATTCAATGGTGGGAGTAACCACGTATAGACATGGCAAAACGGGTGGGTCGGGTTGGGTTGCGGATCAAACGGGTCACGAGTCATTTTAAGTGGGTTAAAAACAGGTTCGGGTCAATCGGGTTGCGGATTGGGTCAGGTTGACCCGTATTTTTTACATGATTTTTTTTTTAATTTTATTTTAAAGAAAACAACATGTATTTGCCATTTGAAAAGTTATGCAATAAATTACTTGATATAAAATGCATTATTTTGAATTCACCACTTATATTAAGAATGAACTCAGTTAAACTTATTAATACATATTCAATAATTTTAAAATTATACAAATCCTAACATTACTATCTAAAACAAAATAATACAAAGATAAGTAAAACATATACACAAGTTTTATTGCTACACAATATCAACATTCCAAAATATAAAACAAAATTACAAATGACTTATTAGATAACCCATTTGATAAAGAATAAAAACATATAAGAAATTTACAATCTTGAAAATTAATTTTATAATCTATTATCAATTGTGGTTGGCACTCTATTTCAATTGAAATATACATTTAAGTTTGATTGCTTACTTATTTATACATGGTCTCTTTTATGAATATCATATCATTGTTAAGCAACACACATACTAGGAAATATCATAATTTATTTTGAAAAACCATTTATTTTGGACATAAATTGTTAAAAAAATAGATCTAAGCATTCATAATTTATACTAATTTGATACTTTGGTTTTACTATTTTCACACTTGTAAATATTTTTCACACATGTCTACAATTTTAAATCTATGTTTTTAATTCTCATCAGTAACTTGATTATCTTGACATGTACTTTAATATTGATATTTAAAAATCATTACTCATTACAGAATGCTCAACCATTTATCTTTCAATTAATTTGCATGCGATTATGTAAATGCATCAATTGTTTCCTTAAAACTCATAACAAATAATTAAACCAATATTGTCTTAATTTTACTTTTTTTTTTTTACCAAAAAAAAAAAAAGTTTTAAAAAATTGGTTCGAGTTCGGTCAGGTTAACCCGCAAAAACACAAGTCGGGTCACTGGTTAACCTGTTTTTGCTTCGGGTCAAAAAAATCGGGTTCGGGTCGGGCATTTTTTGAGTCAAATCGGGTCAAGAACTTCTAACCCGTTTTGCCATGTCTAACCACATAGCATCGCTTCTTTTTGGAAATTTCATACTTAGAATGAGTTTGCATGGATGTGTGTTACAATGTTAGTAGGGGAAAACGAGAAGGGAGGGCCAGATGAAGAGGGAGGAAGAGTTGAAAGGGGAGAGGTAGAATGAGGAGAGGATGGGACATGGAGGTAGGTAGTTGTAGGAGCCAAAGAAATAGAGAAAATTATTGCATAGTCCGGGACTATGCTCCTTACCTCTCACAGAGGGGTGGGCCCAATGGCCCCTATGTGAGAGAGAGGGAGCATAGTCCAAGATTATGCAATAATAGCCCAAGAAATAAATGGATAAAGACCAATAATGACAGGCACTAGCCACGGTTTGAACAAAGTTACTCTCCAAAGTAGTTTGGAATAGTTTTGAGAAAAACTCTTCAAACTTATCATATATCTCTTTTTTTGGTGTGAATTTTAAAAATCTAACCATTGAATTTCATGTTTCTTATGTTCTTAACATGCATATCAAATTTCGTTCAAATCGGATGTTATTTACTATTCAATCAATAAACTTTTTTTTATACACAATTTTAGATTTCAAAAAACTTGAAATTTTAACATTTATTTAATGGCATAGCACTTGATTTTTTGTCTTTTTAAAATTTTGCAAGCGTGAAAGATATAATAAGAGCATGCGAAAGGTGATGATAAGAACTAGTACTATTATAAATAATAAATAAAAGAAATATTGGAAGCTCAAGGGTAGGGCAATTAACCCCATTCGCTTGCCCTTGGCTCCACCAGTGATGACATGAAAGGTGAGTGTAAACTAGGACTGTCCACATGTCGATCCAAGTTGGGTTTGGGCTCTACCTAGATTCAACCCGATTCCGACAAGTGGTAGAATGGAAGACTTGCCGCCAACCGATAACTTCAATAGGCCAAATCAAGTTCGTTGTTCCATGGTTTGGATTAGTTTCTATTGAAATCGACGAAAGCGACAACAATCTCGATTTTGATGGAAAACAACAAAGATTCAATGAGATATTGTCAGATTAGGTGGAAATCTCGTCAAATCTAGCAAGATTTATTGACAGATTAGCCAAAACTCAACGGATCTAGGGGAAAATTCACCAAATTTGGTGAGATCTCACTAGATTTAGCCGAGATTTCACCAGAGTTTGGTTGGGTTTTCAATTTGTTCAAGTGTTAAAGAAGAGAAATCAAACTCAACCTGTCAAAATCAGATTATGTCATCACAGACCACCACAGCCACCAGATTGAATTGGATTTGGTCGGGTCATTTGTGTCGGTCGATTCGTCAAATCCCTTGGACAACCCTAGTAGAAATTAAAGGTCAAATTTTTTTAAGTTCTTGGAGGCTTTAGATCTTGATTCTAGTAGAAATTTAAAGCTTTGAAAGATGAATGTTCATCCTATTCAAAGATTTGATGTAAAAGTTCTTTGATGCTTTTGAGCTTGAATCCGATAGAATTTTGACAATTAAAGTTTTTGGACACTTTGGAGCTTTATTCTAACAAAGCTTTGAGACTTTTGAATGTGTCCTTCTACAAGACTAATGAGAACCTTTATTTATAAGAGTCTTAGGGTCCATTTGGTTGGAGGAGTGGAAAAGTGGGAGGATAGAAAAAATTTTAATTTCTCTCCTTTTTGTTTGGTTGGGAGTGGAAAAATGAAGGGATGGAAAAAATGAGTTTGTATAAATTTACTTATACGCCCTTGTTAAAAAATGATGACTAATTAAAACAAAAAAGGGACAAACAACTAAAAAAAAGCAATATTATCACCCAATTTATTAAAAAATAAAAATCATGTTCCAAAAAAAATCATGTCTAGTTAAACAAAAAAAAAAACAAAACAAAACAAAACAACTATCACACAAGGAAAAAAAAAAAAATCAACCTCCGGGAAAGAAAAGAAAAAAAAAAAAAAAAAAAATTGGTAACGTGCCCACCCACAACCACAGCCACAGCCCCAAAAAGCATAAAATTTATATAAAATAAAAAAAAAAGTGCAAAGTCCAGTTGTTAAAGAAAAGAAAAAAAAAAGGAAAAAAAAAACCTAGACATGGGTATTTTTGTCCATTAAGCAGACTCATTTTCTTCCTTCAATTTTCTCTTTATTTTGAAGAGAAAACTTTTTGGTGGATCCGGAGAGAAAACACCTAAACCCCACCATTTATTCTTCTTCCTCCCCATCCAACTAAACACACTCAAAAAAGTTTTCCTTCCCATTTTTTCTCTAAAATTTTCCATCCACCCTATTTCACCTCCAAACAAACACACCCTTAAGAATGTTTAACAACACATGATTGGTTTTGATTGGTGACACATGTTATAATTTAAATGGAGGAACTTTCAATCCTGCTCTCTAAGGGATACATGACGTCATTTGATTAGCCAAAGTGTCTTAATTTTAAATAACACATGGCAATATTTGATTTAATTGCATGTCTTTGTTTTGAATTAAATTAATAGCATTTGTTGATGTGTGATTAGCTCTTAAATATTCTTTGTAATTTTTATTCAATAACACTTGGAAAAAATATACTGCTCTCCGAATAATAACAGTGGTCAGTGGGATTGGGATCTATTAAGTAGCATGAGTACAAACTTAATAGTATGATGTGGATATTTGTGATTGGTCAAAATTTTTCCTTTCTATAGTGAGATAACCAAATACTTTGATGAAGTGGAATCTGGAACAAAGAAGAAGAGGATGAGAGAGAAGAAGAGAGGAAAGGGAAAGATTTCTTATCAAAGATGATACACCATGAGGTGTAAAGATGATTGGAAGATGATCAAGACAATAATAACCTTTAGAATAAAAGTGGCATAATCAAGGAATACACGTTGGTTCAATGATCAAACATAGTCTTTGAATAGGGACATAGTAAAGAGCAATAAGAACAGCCAAAGGCTTTAATGGAGAAATAATTGGGGGGAGATGACAAAGCGAAATTTTTACCAAAGGAAATGTGAATAAGTGTGTGTTTGGCTGATAAATGAAAAAGTAGGAAAATAGAAAATTGTGAGAATAGAATAGTGGGAGATATAAAATATATATTTTAGTTTTCTCTCATTTGTATTTGATTGGGGGAATGAAAAAGTAGAAGGGCTTAAAATTCTTTTATTTGGATGAAAAAAAAAAAAATGAGAGGATAAAAATTATTTTGTATAAATTTACTATCATGCTCCTATTACATAATAAAAATAAAAAAATAAAAAAATTAATAGTTTATAATAAAAAAAATGTCGTTTACAAAAAGAAAAATAGAAACTAATGTGAAGCTAGGGAAGAGGTGAAAATTAGTAATTTCCCATCTTAAGCTCGTTTATCACTACCATTCTCTCTCCTATTCTCCCTCCTTCAAAAAACACATCCCAACCATTTTTTTTTTTTTTTTTTTTATCTTATTTTCTCTTCTCTCCACAAATCACTCAAATTTTCTCCCCTATCAAACGCACCCTAAAGGTGGCAACGAGTAATACATTCATTAAAAAAGAAGAAGTGAAGAAAGCATAGTACCAAAATTGAAAAGGAATTAAAGCTCTTCTTTGACCCCTTAAACATTGGAATTTGGAGATCTTTATGAAATACAAATTTGTAGCCCTTTAAACTATCTTTCTCATCCAACTTCAATCACCTCAACCAGGTATCTGAGCCAAAGGTTATGTCAAAATCAATAGGGTTATGTAGTCTAAAATCCTAAAGCAAATTGTATTTGTATTTTTAATTTTTATGCGAATTTCCTTTAATTCCTTACTTCATTTGGGCTCAAATCAAATCGGGATAAACTCTTTAACTTCATTAAGGTCCTATCAAAATTTAGTTGTTAGTCCTTTTCATTACACCAATCCACTCATACCTTTCTTTGATAAATCTTGCTAAAATTAATTTCATTTTCTGCCAAAAGATATATTCATGCATTAAAACTCATTTTAAGCACAAAATTAATTACTAAACATTATTCTGAAAGCAGAAATAAAATGCAAGAATGAACACAAAATAAGCATTATAATGCATTCAAATAATAAGAATGAGTGGTTTTGTGTGAGTCGTGTAAATTAGGTATTGAAGTCACATATTGGATACTAATAATAAGAATGAGTGGTTAATAACTTAATGTAATATAATTGATACCAAACCCACATGCTTAAACTTTCCTCTAGTTTGATTCAAGTTCTTGTTGTTTATAAACAAGTTTCCTCTAGTTTAATTCAAGTTCTTAATTAGTTGTTTATCTTATAGACTGTTTAGGCATTGAATTATTCCACTGGCTTTGATACTTGCCATATTGTAGCAAACCACCTTTAATCAAATCAAACAAGAGAAAATTAATATCATTCTAAACAGCTTATCCTTCTGTTACCATACCCTCTCGACCAGTCAGTGGTTTAGTCGTACATAAACTGGATCACAAATGAGTGGAATATGTATTGCACAACTGGTTTTGGGAACAATCGGCCCTACTGATAACAAATAAGTGAGAAATACCACCTTCTTTGTCTTTATATAAATGGGACTCTGGCTCCATGCATGCATGCCGATCACAAATTAGTGGAATCAAGAATGTATTACACAACTGGTTTTGGGAACAATCGACCCTACTGATAATAGATAAGTGAGAACTAGCTACCACATTCTTTGTCTTTGTATAAGTGGGACTCTGGCTGCATGCATGCATTATCATGCTGTCATAAACAGTGAAAGAACCACTTGCATGGTTGGTAATAAAAAGACAAGCACAAATTAAAAACAATAGAAGGAAAGAGAACAAGATATATATTGTAGGAAAAATATAGATCAAACGAAAAAAATGATCAAATGGTAGTATGATATACAAATTAACGTCATATATACTTGTAAATTTTTTTATTTTTTATTTATGGGAACTTATAAATTGGATTGGTAGTGGATATAAGGAAATTGCCATTGCACTACATACAACATGATATTTGGAATCTTGTGTTCAAAACATAATTTAAATTATAAATTTGAAATTGGTGGAATCATGTCTTAAAACACAATTTCACAATTTACCTAAAACCCACGATTTCAACATCAGATTTTTTTTTTCTTTGCTGATATATTAGTATTTTGGAAATTTATTTTTGAAAATAAAATAAAAGATTTATTTCTTATGTAATTTGGTCGACTGGCGGTAGTTTGGAATATTTCCAACCCGTCAAAAGGTGGATTGATTAAAAAATTTCCCTGCTCCGCCTATATATATATATATTTTTATATTTAATTTTTTTGTTTCCTTTAATGGTAGGCACGCCACTTGCTATATTCCTTTTGCCACTTCCCACTTGTGCTATATATATATTTTTTGTTTTTCCGTTAATGGTAGGCACGCCACTAGCTAGGATTCCTTTTGCCACTTGTGCCACTTTCCTAGCTAGCCCGTAGTTTTGCCAACTTGCTAGGATCCCCTCTCGGCCCGTAGCTTTGCCACTTGCTAAGATGATGATCCCCCGACCCTGTAATTAACTAATTAACATGATGGATGTGTGCCAGTGTGACACCAACTATCTTGAATATTGTTCATGGGATATCATATCAATTACATGCAATTCTTAAAATAATTAAATAAATGGGCAAATATCCATAAGATCAAGAAATTTACACTTTGCATTATAAACTATGACCCTTATTACACTTTGTACTATGCATTAATTTTACTGTTATGATGGACAAAAATTTATAGCACATGAATTGCATGTGAGTTTTGCTTAAGTGACATAGTGTTAAAAGACCAAAACCCCCTTTTTCCAATCAATTAAGAACAAAATTTTCTTTCATTATTTTTTACTCTCTCTCTCTCTCTGTCTCTCTCTCTCTCTCATAGCAACTCCTCTCCTCAAGTCAAAATCTATGTAACCGTAAATCTCTAAAGCTAAATCATCAACTGCTAAACCATCACTCCTCCACCACCACAATCATTGCACCCACCATTGCAACAAAATTCCTAAGTCCCCAAATCAAAATTTGTTCAAAGTTCTAATTAAACAAATGTAGTACCTTACCATTGTGGAGCATTTTTTTTTCTTACTTACTTTTTTGAATAAGTAGCAGCAAAGTGATGCCCATTTTCTATCTAAACCCTTTTATTTCCAGAAAAAAGGTAATTTTTATGTTGTAATATAGCAAGAATATGAAAGTGATTTTATTTGATGGACATAAAACATAGATTAAATAGTTTACTTAAAACAAATTCTGGAAGAGAATTGAACAACAATAATATAATATCTCTAGATATTACAATACAACTACTTATTATTTAATAATTCAACCAGTACAATGGGGTTGGAGAATTCAAATTGTAGATATCTTTATTAGAGCATCTCCAGTAGATTCTCTAAATTTTTGTACTTTTTTGAGAATGAACAGTGACATTTAGCTTTTACCTACCCACTTTTTCAAATATACTTCCAACATATTCTCTATTCCATTCTCTATCTCATTTAAATATTATTTCTTTATTCATTATTTATTCTTTTTTTAACAACTATATTTTTCAATAAGTGTTATGTTCACAACATTTTATGCAATACTTTTAAAACAAAATTTATGTGGAAAGTTGTTATTAGTTCTAATTTGAACCTACCACTATTTTTTTTTTTTTTTTTCGCCAATATTAACTAATAACAATTTATTACCTAAGATTTATTGTGAAAATATTGTAAAAATATTGTGGTAGTATTTTTCAATTAGGATTTTTTATTTTTTATATTATTTTTCTTCCTTTCATTTCATTTTCATCCACGTTTCATTTCTTTTTTCTTTTTTTCTTTTTCTTGTTTTTCTCCTCCACACAAGACACATAGCCCCCTTCTTTTTATTTTCTTTTTCACCTCAAGAACATTCCAACGCTTCACATCAAAGAGAGAGAGAGAGAGAGAGAGAGAGAGAGAGGCTTGGGCCTCCACCGCCACTCCAAAGATCTCCATCGCCGCTTGTCGTCCTCCCCACCAATTGACTTGGGTCAGATCGACTTGTTCTTTTTTTTTTTTTTTTTTTTTTTTTTTTTCATATTTGCTTGTTCTAATTCAACTTTATTTTAAGAATTGGATTTTGTTTTGTGTTTTGTGTTTGGATTATGTGAGAAATGGGGTCAAATCGACTTGTTCTTTTCTCTTTTTTTTTTTTTTTTTTTTTCCATATTTGCTTGTTCTGATTCAACTTTATTTTAAGAATTAGATTTTATTTTGTGTTTTGTGTTTGGATTATGTGACAAACGGAGAGAATGAGAGAAAAAAAAAAAAAAAATCCGGAGGAGAGAGAAAGAATTGATATAATAGTAGTTGGGATAATTTTTTAAGCAAAAAAATTGATTTGAAGGTGCTATAGTGTTCTCTAGATTTAGAGAACTACTGTAGCAACTTTAAAAAAAAAAGGAGAAGTCTGATGGAGCATGAACAAGAACATTTGGTAGTCCAAAAATGGTTTTACAAAGGGTCGTTGGAGATGCTCTTAGAAATACATAAGATAAAAGTTAACAAAAGTTGATAGAAGGATATAGAGTGAAACGCTTTTAAAAGTTTAGTGAAAAAATAAACCCTTTAAAGTTTAAGATGAAAAGTGAACTTCATGCAAAATTTAGGACAAAAAATGTATATATTAGAATGAGCAAGACTTAGGTAGAGTACTTAGGTGTTATTCCTTAGATTTCTCTCTTAAGATTCTGCCATGTGGCTTTTTTCTCATGGATGGAAGTATATTTTTTAAGTTAAGTAGTCACATGACAGAATCTTAAGAGGAGAATCTAAAAACAACACTTAAAGTATTGTACATAAATTTTGTTCTATTAGAATAATGACGTATAAAATTGCAAAGTTTCAAAAATTTATGTAACATAACCAGAAGTCAAAATTTTATATATCATTTAATTTATTTAAAAGACCCCTATCTTTCTTTCACTATAGTGTAAGTAAATTAGGGTAGTTTTCAAAACTTTACCTTTTATTTGAAGGACAACATATTAAATGATGTTCAGTTAAAAAAGTTTAATTTGCTAAATTAGACTAGCAATATAAATGAAAGGAAAAAAAGGAAGGCAACAAATAATCTTTCCTTCAAATCTACCGTTCCCTTTACTTCCATTTTGGATTAAAATTGAATGAGTGTGAAACTAAATATTTTAATTTTAATTAAAAATTGATCCATAACATAAATCATTTTCTAGCATTTTTCCCTACTAACCAAACAACATGAGGGATGAAAATTTTTCTCTCTTCCATTCCTTTTCCTTTTCCACTTTTTCTTTTTTTTTTCTCATCCTCGTTTTGTGAAATATAGTGTAGATAAGATCCTACTTTTTTTTCTTTTTTGGTTATGAATAATCCCTAAACCATATCCAACTTCTTGATCTAGCATCTAAGAAAGTTCATCATTAGGGGCTTCTAGGAGCTATATTTTTCATTTATAATAAATCTTTTACGGTAAACTTTATAATATTAATAACTTTTGTTAAAAAAGAAAAAAAAACACCTTTCTGCACATGTCATTAGCCATTTGACGAATCAAATTTGGTGTGCCGTGTGAGATATCCGGGTCATTATCATATTCATATTCATTCGTTCCTCTGTCTCTCTCTCTCTCATATATCTTTTCTTTTTTATTTTCTCTCTCTTCACACTTCTATAAATTTCCGCCTAGCGAGTCTATAATCCTACAAACACACCAACGCTCTAAAAAATAATAATAATGCACACAAAACTCAGCCCCATGGCTTCTCTCTTTCTTTTTATCTTTCTCGCATCTCTCACTGTAAGCACTCTGACTCTGACTCGCACAAAATAGATCATGAATGTGGAAGTAGGCTAATTGTGTTGAGTCAATGTGTTATACTTATTTTGACGCGTATATATATATATATATATATATATATTAGATTCCTTGGTATAGTAAGAGTGTTTGTAATTCTTGGTAGTAGGAGTCCTATAGTTAAGTAGTGCTTTACTTGTGTCCTAGTGTTTGGGAGAAGATTATATGTGGGGTGAGTCCCATGCATGATTAGAAGTTGTTGAGTCTCACTTTGTTTCCACGTTCTCTTAATGCAGGTTGGGTCCGCCGGTGGTCAAAACCCATTGACCCAGAAGTCCTATCTGATTCGTTATTGGAACAAACAGACCGGAAACAGCCACACCAAGCCAGTGTTTCTCCTATCCAAAGCGTCCCCACTAAGCGCAGATGAGTCAGCCAGTTTCGCCAAACTCGCCAGCAGCCACAACCACAACGCCCTCTCCTCTCGCCTCTCAGCCTTCTGTGCGTCTGCCAACCTCCTCTGCTTCCCTGATTCTTCATCACCAACTCACACAGACGCCATCTGTTTAAGATACTCCATCAACTGCCCGCCACCCTTGGCCACCGCAGACCAGAGATCCCATACAACCGGTATTTTCTTCCGGGAGTCGATGTTAAAGAAAGGGACGGTGATGCCAATGTGGGACATTAAAGATAAATTGCCAGAAAGGTCCTTTTTGCCGCGCTCCATTTCGTCCAAACTGCCGTTTTCTACGTCCAAAATCTCTGAGCTGAAAAGGGTTTTTCATGCGGGTGATAATTCCACCATGGAGACTATGATAGTTGAGACCTTGACTGATTGCGAGAAAGCTCCTGGCCTAGGCGAGACCAAGCGGTGCGTGTCCTCAGCTGAGGACATGATCGACTTTGCAATCTCGGTCTTGGGTAGTCGAAACGTTGCCATTCGAACAACCAAGAATGCAAACGGGTCAAAGCAGAGTATAATGATCGGGTCGGTCAAAGGGATCAACGGTGGGAAAGTCATGCAGCAATCACTGTCTTGTCATCAGAGCTTGTTTCCGTACCTAGTATATTACTGCCATTCGGTTCCAAAAGTTCGGGTCTACGAAGCGGATATATTGGATCCGAATTCGAAGGCTAAGATCAATCATGGTGTTGCCATTTGTCACTTGAACACCTCGAGTTGGGACCCGAATCATGAAGCTTTCTTGGAGCTAGGGTCAGGTCCAGGTCGGATCGAGGTTTGCCATTGGATTTTCGAGAATGATCTGACTTGGACAGTTGCTGACTAACCGTTAACACACCAAGGTGGTAAGAAAAACAGCAAGTTGATTTATTCAAGATATATAAAGAATTTTAGTTTGGCCAAATTTTACTTATGTGATAAGTTGTAAATAATGAAAAAAAATGGTAAAATACTATTTTGATATTCAAATTTTACAAACAATTTTTTTTTTTTTTTCATTCCTAAATTCTAAAAATTTCATTTTTCATCTCTAAATTATTAAAAAGTTTGTCTTTCATTCCTAAACTATTAAAAATATTTTATTTTTTTCTTAAATTTTAAAAAAAAAATATCATTCCTAAATTATTGAAAAAAGTTCTTTTTTTATCTCTATTTTTGTCCCTAAATTATTGAAAAAAAAAAAAACTATTTACAAAGTTTAGGGATAAAAAATAAAATAAAATAAAAACTTTTTAAATTCTAGGAATAAAAAAACAAATTTTTAGTAAAATTTAGAAATCAAAATAGTATTTTACTCAAAATAATATTGTGTTCAAGTAAACAAATTAAGTTATTGGTTTACTTTACATCCAGATGCTGCTTATTAGTACTACATAATTTGAGTTTTGATCAATGTTTTTAAGGCCAGCTTCAAAAATAATTGAACGCCACATGAAAAACACTATTTTTACCTTTCTCTTTATATATCATTAATGGTGTGTTTGAATGAATCTATTTCTTTCGATTATTTTGTTTAAAGAAAAAATTGAAATTAATGTATTTATTTTTTTGATTGCAGGAACATCCTCGCTAGAGCTTCACTAGAGGATTGTAGGTCTTGATTCGACACATATATGTATCATGAAGCTAATAAATGTGTTGATAGTTTGTGTATTTTAAACTTGCCCTTCATCTAATATTTTGTGTATTTATGGGAAGTCTAAGGATTAATTATTCCTAGACTAGTTTAATTATGTATTAAGCTTGTAATATATATATGAACTTTCTCTTCTAATTTTAATTTATGTGTATAAATGGGAAGTCTAAGGAGTACTAGTTACTCTTAGACTAGTTTAATTATGCTTTAAGCTTTTAATGCAATATATGGACTTTCTCTATTAATTTATGTGTATTTAGGGAAATCTAAGGCCGGACTACTTACTCTCTCTATTTGTTTTGTGTTTTTCTTTTTGTTTTTTGAGTTCAGGACTATTTACTCCTTAAATAGTTTTTTTTTTTTTTTTTTTAATTCTAATTTAATTGTGTATTAAGCTTGTAATATATGGTGAGTTCTAGTTATCTCAACTGATAAAATCTTTTGTCATCAAATATGATATTTGAGATTTAAATCTCATTTACACTAAAAATAAATTGGTATCTTGGTCTAATAATAAAAGACAATAATCATGAAGTGAACGTCATAAGTTGATATTTTATCATATATATATATATATATATATATATATAAACTTGTAATATATGGACTTTCTCTGTATATATATTATTACTAAAGACTTTCATTATTTCATCCAAAAATCAATCTTGGCAGTATCAAAAATTATTAAAGACAATTCACTATCCTAGGAATTATTGAAGTTACTAGGGTATTAGGAAATTATTTTTGATAATTACTATGCGGCACTATTTATTTGTCACTATGCAATATTGTTCATTGTACTTTTCCCTTTTTACTATTCATGTAGCCTTTGTTCCTTTATAAGGCATACGAATCAAGGACACAACTTTTATCGAGTGCACTGATGCAATAGACGCAATCCCAACCCACGAATCAATTGTGTTAGGCAAGCCTTACACGTTGCCTACTTCAAACCAAAAAAATAAATCAACTTAGTATAAGCCTTGCCTTGTAACCCTATCCTTCTTTCCAATATCAATCCTTGTATAATAATTAAAAATTATAATTATAATATTTTTAAATATTTGAATGAGTATTAGTGTTTAAATTACTATTCAAAAATTTCAAGAATCAAGTAAGTTTTTAAGTTTTCAAAAATATATTTATTTTCAAAGTTTTATGTTGTCCCGTTCATTTTGTTCTTGAAACATATTTCTTTCATACATATTCATCCATATTTTCTCTCTTCATCCACTCATTGTACTCCTCCTTGGTTCCCCAATTGATATCAGAGCCAAGTCCAGCTAATCGCAAAAAAAGGAAGTATGGTTTTGCCTTGCTCAACCGATCGAGAATTAGGCTCGATTGATCGAAAATCGTAGGTCCAATTTTTCTGCAAAATTTTTAAACAGGCCCAAGCCTACGAAAACATTTAGGGTTTCATCTAAACTTCTCCACATATAAAAGGGAAACCTTAGCCACGTTTTAAAGATTTTTTGGAGAAAATTTGTGTGTTACTCTTTATGAGATCTAAGAGGTTTTTGTACTTTCTAACTATACAAGAATCTACTGGAGCAAGAACTACAATCATGTGTTGGTAGAACAAAGTTGCTGGATCAATATTATTACTGATGGTGATTTGAAACCTTTGAGTGGGATCTCAAAGTCACAAGCAAGGCGGCTTGTGTTGCTATAAATCCAAGAAGAGAAGGAGTCCGTGGATTCGAAACTTGCACGTGGTTGTATTAGTAAGTTACTACTAGAAGTAACAATAGATTTAGGATTAAATATGATTGTAAAACTTCGAATCTTATAGTAGATTTAATTTACCTTGAGGATAACTAGGTTAAATCCTCCCCAAGTTTTTACCATGAAACAATTCATTTCATTGGTTTTCCTAGGTCATCATATCGTGGTGTTATTTATTTTTCCACATCTTTGCATGATATGATTTATTCGTGTTTAACCTAGATCTGAATAATTAATCTAAGTAATCACTTGGTTAATATATTAGGTTAAACAATTTGTTTAAGGGGTCTAAACGAACAAATAGAGACTATTGTGAAATTAATAACGTTTAACTATGGATTTCCAATTACATTTCTGAAAACAATTTTCCAAAAGGACCAAAAATCATTGGCAACATTAAAGGCAAACCAAAGAAATACGTAATATTACATCGAAAAGTTTTGAAAATTGTATATTAACGTCTTGAGACATCCAAAGATGCAATTACAACGTGGTTATTATTCCACCAATGGAAAAGAATAATCAAACCCAAAATTTAGAGCATGCCAAATCGGTGTCTGATACAATAGAAACTGAAAGAAACTAGACAAAAAATATAGGTAGAAAAAAATGACAGAAGCAATACTAATAGTTTGAGAGAGAATCAAGAGAGTGTATATACTATATACTGTCAAAGGCATTGTTCATGACCCAAGTTAGTATACACAAATCGAAAATTAAAAACAATATTACTGAATGGAAACAGATCAATTTAGGTAAAAACGTTTCCATTTCAACATAAAAGCATATCAACACTTACATCACCACCACCATTAGGATTACCAAAAGAATATCTACATGGCAATAGTTAATAATAGAAGTGGCATTAGATTTGCCATATAACCAAAAAAAATAATTGTAAGCTTATGTATAGAGAACACAACAATAGAACTCCATCTATATTAAGTGTCCATTTGGGAATAGTTTATTTAGCTGAAATTTAAAATTTTTTACTAAAAATACTGTAAATAAAGGCAAAAGTTAGTTGAATTGTGTAGTAAAACCCATGAATAGTATCAAAAAGTGCAGTGGGACCCATAAATAGTATCAAAAATAAGCTCAAAGTAAAGATAAGCTGAAAAATTCAACTCATTCCATTCCTATTATTCATAGGTTCCATTGCACTTTTCCGTACTATTCATAGGTCCTTTTGTATTATTTCAACTACCTTTTAGCTTTATTTATAGTATTTTCAATAAAAAGATTTCAATTTCAGCTAAATAAACTATTCCTAAAGAGACACTAAAATAAATTATGTGCAAAGCTTTGTACCTCGCCTTTTATCACTAATTGAATTGAATTTTTTTTTTTAAGGAACAAGATTAAGCAATTTTATTAATGAATGTTGGCTAAATCAGCCTGTAAAACAAAAACAACTTGTGGTGGAACATCTCCAATCCAAACAACAACAGGATACATGTAAAGCATATCTATCTAGATCTGTAAGCAACCTTATTACCCTCCTTCTTAGTGTGAGAGTAGTGTAATTGAGTAAAAAGCGTAATGCTATGGTGAATATCTTTAATCAATAAACCATCCGGCGTTAAAATTTCCCTCCCTTGCTGTAATACCGTTATCACAACCTTTGAGTCACCTTCCACCACAGCTTTGTGAAATCCAATGTCCGAAGCTAGTATGATCCCACTGTAAACAACTGTAGCTTCTGTAACTCCAGGACTATATGCTTGATGAAGCTTCAAGGATTGTTAGGCTAGCACCTGTCCTTCATGGTTGGGAATAACTACCCCAATGCCGGATTTGTTTTCATTGAGAATGTTAGAAATCTTGAATGATTGTATTGTATTTCTTGAATGAAAGAATATACATCACTGCCTTTATATAGGAGGCATATGTGTGCAGTACAAGTAGAGTGTAGTACAAGTACAAGTGTGCTATACAACTAACCTAATTGGGCCTAAAGCCCATAACATAATACATGTTAACAGAGAAAACTGCTCTGTCTACATTTATTTTTATGAAATCCACTAAAGGTGGTTTCCAATGAGCACGTGGAACTACCACTGTTGGTGGAGGAATAGGTTGCACTAATTTGAACTCCTGAAGAAGATCCTTTAAGGGTCAAGGCTAAGAGATGGAGAGAGCAGCTGGGTTGTTGAAGCCTCACCTTGTTGTGTTGATTCTAAATCACCCAAGCTAGCATGGCAAACATCTTAGAATTTTTTTGGTGAGATATGATCCATGTCGCCAAGTATTTGAAGTCGATGAACTCAAAAGTGAAACGAAAATCCCACAGAGCTGCATCGTTCCAAACCATATCAATTTCTGGGCATTCCCACAAAGCATGGACCACGGTTTTTGCAGCACCATGACAACGATCACATATATCATTAGCAATGATAGTTCGACGTACCAGATTGGTTTTAGTTGGAAGTGAATTTCAACAAGCTCTCCACAGATGATTCTTCACCTTATTCAAAACCTTAAGAGCCCAAATCCCCTTCCATAAACCTATGTCATGAGTTTCTCAGTCTGCCAAAGGCCGCACCTCGGCCTCCTCTTTTAGAAACCTGTAACCTGACTTGCTGGAATAATTATTGTCTTGTGTTAGTGGCCAAAACAATGAGTCCTTGGCTTCGTACCTTTCCAATGGGATTTTTTTTATTAGTGCGATTCTTGAGAGCAAAAATTCCATCAACCAAATCCGGGTTCCATCGCCTTCAATCAACATTGATTAACATATCAATAGTTGCTTCTTCCAAGGATGCAATCATAGGTGAGGAAACCAACAATGGATGTTTCCGAGGCAGCCAATGACTTTGCCAAATTTTCACTAATTTTCCATTCCAAATTCTCCACCTTACCCCTTGCTGAATAACATCCCTACCCTTCAAAATACTCTGCCAAGCATAGGATGCCGTTCTAGAATCCTTTGCTTCAAAAATTGAGCAATTTGGAGAAAAATTTGCTTTGAACACTTTGGACAATAGTGAATCTGGATTTTTTAGCAATCTCCAAGTTTGTTTAGCAAGAAGAGTGTCATTGAACATTGACAAATCTCTAAAACCCATACCTCCTACCAATTTTTATTTTGTCATCTCTTTTCATTTCAACCAGTGTATCTTCCTTGAGTTCCCAAGTTGACCCCACCAAAACTTTCTTATCATAACCTCAATATCATTACACAAACCAAGGGTTAGTTTGAAGCACCCCATAGTGAATGTAGGAATGGTTTGGATAACAGATTTGATTTAGACTTCATGACTACTTTGAGATAACAATTTCCCTTCCCACCCTTTCAGTTTTTTCCAAACTCTCTCCTTTAAAAAATTGAAACTTTCCTTCATTCCCCTACCAACTAGAGATGGCAAACCAAGGTACCTTTTGTATTGATTTATTGCTTGCACTCCCAAAGTATCTTTGATTGCCTGGCAAATAATTCCAACAATGGATTTGCTGAAAAATAATGTTGTTTTATTCCTGTTCACCTTTTGGCTAGATGCATTCTCATAGGTCTCCAATATATTCAGGACTTTTGCACATTCCTCAGTAGTAGCCCTACAAAACAAAAGACTATCATTTGCAAATAAAAAATGGGTTAGTTTTGGTCCTCTCCTACACAAAGAGAAAGCCTATAATTTCCCCCAGATTGCATTGTTTATAAGGGCATGTAATCTTTCTGTGCATAATAAGAAAAGGAAAGGGGATAGTGGGTCCCCTTGCCAAATACCCGTTGTAGGTGTGATTAGCCCTTTAGGTTCTCTATTTACTAGAATAGAATAGGTAATAGATTTAACACAGGCCATGATAAGCCCAATCCATCTTTCACAAAAACCCATTTTTCTCATAAGATTTTCAAGAAACACCCATTTTACCTTATCATTTGCCTTGCTCATAACTAATTTAAGAGTCATATATCATGTTTCCCCCAAGTTATGAGATTTCATGCAGTGAAATGTCTCAAAGGCTATAAAGATATTATCGAAAATGAGGCGGTTTTTTGTAAAGGTTGATTGGTGTTCGGTGATAATATTTGGTAAAAGGGATTTCAATCTATTAGCCAAGACTTTGGAAATATTTTGTAAAGGACATTTCATACACTTATGGGGCGATATTTATGAACATATTCTAGAATTTTGGTTATTGGAATAAGTGTGAGGAAAGTGTGTTTAATTAGGTGAGGGAGGATGCCTGTATTAAGCCAAGAGAGAATTGAGCCAATCACATCATGATGTACCACCTACCAAAAATGCTAGTAAAATAGTGAGGGCATGCCGTCAGGTCCGGGTGCCTTAAGAGGCGCCATCTGCTTTAGTGCTAACTAAACTTCACACTCCAAAAAATCAGTAGTCAACATGGAGTTCATTTCACTAGCGATCACATGAAGGACAAGGTTTATTGTGGCATTTGATGGAGTCGATTGGTCATTGTAAACAGTTCTTGATAGTAACTCACCAAAACATTAGCAATTTCATTGGGTTGGACCTTCCAGGTATTGATGCAATCATTGATGCCTCCAATTAAATTTTTTTGATGCCTTTGAGTTGCTCGGCTATGAATAAATTTAGTATTGTTATCCCCATGCTTGAGCCAAAGAACTCGAGATTGTTTTTTTTTTTTTTTTTTTGGGAAGAAATTGAGATTGTTGACATCACATTCGAGCCTCTTTGTCCAAAAGGGGATGTTAATTTCGGACTCCAAGCTTCTAACCCTCAAATTGGACCCACTAATCATAGCTTCAAGCTTTTAAAAATAGCATCATCACCGAAGTGATACAAACTCGACCGCCATGAAGCTTCAATAATCTCAACACATCTAGTATCGCCCAACCACATTTCTTCGAATCTGAAATTCTTCTTTCTAGGCAACTGATCCAAACTCGAGAGTTTGATTAAGAGTGGTGAGTGGTCTAAGGTAGAACAATGTAAATGGTGAACTCTTGACTTGGAAATTTCAGAAACCATCTATTGTTTGCCAAGCCCCTGTCAAGCCTTTCCCAAATAGAGTGACCATCTTCAAAGTGCTTGCTCCATGTGAATTGAGACCCGAGAAATCCCAAATCAAGAAAACCACATTCATCAATTATATCTTGGAATAGTTGCATCTAATGGTGATGTCGAATTGCTCCACCTAATTTCTCCTCCTGTCTGACAATTTCATTGAAATTTCCCGCACAAAAACCATGGAGTATTCGGGTTGAAATTTAGTCTCCAAAGTGACTCCCATGCTTCACGAAGTCTAGAAGTAATTGATTCTCCATAAAAACTTGTAAAGCGCCAAGCATTATCAGTGTTTTTATCAATAATTGTATCAATAAAATATTTTGAAGAGTCCTCCACTGAGAGATTAATTGATGATTTCCAAAAAAGTGCAAGCCCTCCCCTTCTCCCTTCTCCAGGGACTATCCATTTGTGTTCAAAGTCAAAATTCCACATCACAGTAATTAGCTTTGCTTCATCCGCCCATGTCTCGGCTATGAACACAACAAAGGGATCTTTTTCCCAGATCAAATCTCGAAGTTCCTTTCTTGTACGTAGGTTCCTAAGCCCACGACAGTTCCATACAAAGCAATTCATAATGCCTAGCGGAGCTGAGCATCAACCTCCACCATTGAATAACACTTAGCACTATCACCCCTCGAAACCTGCTATCTCTTGCTTGGTAATTTAGAGTGAGTATCGGACTATGTAAATTTCTTCTTTCCTCCATCCTTCTTTTCATTAAGGGTCTAAAACTTTTCTTCATTATTGGGTCTGTCAATGAGGCTCCACTTCGTTATTTTTTTCTTTTGCTTGAGGTGAGGGCTACTACTAGAATTCTCATGGGCCCCACGTGCTTCCTTAGGTTGAACTTCATGAAGACCATCATTACTTTTTGCCATAAATGGGGAGTCAATGACCTTGTAAGTGGGTTCCACAACTGCCTCAATTGTATTTGAGTTTCCATCCTCAGTTGTAGGGCTTGTTTGTAACGTAATTGGAGAGGACACGATCTCGTGATTCATGAGAATGTAGAAACTTGATTTTGCACCCATAATTTAATCTTGGAAGATGGCTAAAATGACCATTTCATATACCGGAAAAATCATAGTTGCATTACATGCATTAATTCATTCATTGCATATCATAAAAAAGATCTTGAGATTCTATCGGTCCTGACGGTATGTTCAATTCTCAAATCAGACAATCGAATTGCAAGATATCATAAGATCAAGTTTTCACAATCTGCATGCATTGTATGGGGTGAAGCTGATCACGTGTGATTAATTGAAATTAATTTTGCTTGGTTAATGATTACAATTAATTAGATGATTTTTTGTGATTGGTTAAGTATTTTTCTTAAACCGAGATTTGTTGCATGTGATTAAAATAAATAAGCTTATAATATTTAAAGACTGTAGATAATTAGGCTTTTAGGATAATTATATTCAAAATAATTATTTTAAAAGTCCTAATTATCACTTTGGAATGAGGTTTATCATGAAAATAACTCTTAAATTCATCCAAATACAGTTTTAGAATTGGAAAACACTTCAAAAACATGCTAATCAAGTAGCAAATTTCAGATTCACATTCCAAGGCACTTTTGGTATAGTAGAACTCAAAATTCAGACTAGGCTATTTCTAGAAAAGTTGTATAGAATCGAATTTTCCTTCAGCTTTCAAAATTTCAGCTTAATGCGAATTTTGAGTAAAAAGATATGATCAAAATACTGAAACTGGTTCTGATTCTGTCTAGGTGGAATGGGTGCCTAACACCTTCCCATTCCATTACCTAGCCCCTGAACTTAGGTTTTTTGGATAGGTAGACTAGTATTTTGTCTTTTGCTTTTGGTAGATTGTAACTAGGATCAAAGCTTTGTAATTTTTACATAGATTGTATTAGGACTAAAGCCTTGTAAAGTTATTCTACCATGATGTAATTATATTTCCATAGTCAATTAATGACATTCAAGGAATTTTTGGACATGTAATTATATTTTATTTTTTCTTATTTTTTTGTATAAAAAATAAGTGGCGACTCCACAGGGAATTAGTGATGGGGATCCGTTAATACTTTCCTACCTATCAGATGGTAACGTATCCTGAGTTTTCTGCACCATAATGAATGATGCTAAAACTGGTTCGTTATCCTTCTATTGTTCACAATCCAGCGACCCTTCATTCCTCAAGCCGTTTTCTACTACTGTGTGGGTAGCATCAGAGGCATCCCTTGTACCACTTTGGCAATGCTTGGTGCTGTAAAATCCCAGTACCGAGATTACACTTCTATTTGAAGGTACAAAGGGAGCGACACGAAGATTAGACCTTCATTGTTTCTTCTCCTCCGTAAGGCTGCCACCACTCTCCAACCAAAGTCCACAATCTTTATCATCATGGTTAAAACATCCACACCAATAGCAAATGTTTGGTAGATGTTTGTATTTGAAAGAGCCCAAATTTTCTCACCATTCGCCGAAGCAATCACACGACCTTGGCACAAAGGGAGAGAGATATCCATGATCACCCTAACTCTCATGAAGTTTCCACCATCAGTCTCGGCAGGATCAGTAGAGTGAATAACTTTTCCAAGTACTTCGCAAATCTTCTCATCTGCTTTCACATTCATATATTTGTAAGGGATACCATGGACTTGCACACAAAACATAGTTCTGTCAAACTTCAGCGTATCCATCGGATTGCTCACTTCAAATTGTTCCATGATCACAAGATGTTTGTCAAAATTCCATGGTTCACCATGGATGATATTTTCCACTTCAGACTCGTCATCAAAAACAAATAGTATCCTGTGGTTGACTATATTCCATATCTTAAAACCATTACACGATTGCCATAGTGGGGTAAAAGTTTTTATGATGGCATCAATGTTCAAAGCACATTTAGTCATAAACTTTGCTACCAATACAACCTCCTGAGAGCCAAGATCGTTGTCTAAACAGAAACCCGGACCCTCTATGTCAGATAGAGAGAGACGAGTCCAGTTGTTGGTCAGTTCATCCATATTAATCTGAGATGAAAATTGGAGAGGCAGGTAGTAAGAGGGTAGAGTATTCTATTTCCCACAACCCATGAAAGAAAACCCACAAGCCAAAAAATAACACTTTTATTTTTTGGAACCAAAAAAAAAAAAAAAAAAAAAAAACACTCTTTCGTGAAGAAGGGACCACAATTCTATTGTCTAAGAGAAGTCAGAGAGAGCTTTCTTAGTGTCAAAGAAACTTAAAGTAAAACTTATATCCCTTCTTTCTCCATTTTTAAGTTTGAAGTGTTCACTAAATAAAAAAATGAATTAGTCCAAATACTAGTTAAAAAAATGAAGTATTTCAAATAAAACTCCATATTGTCAAGAGAAGGGAAACTCGCGGAACAACCAGACATTATTGGCCAATGTATATCTTACCTGCATAACCATCAATCAACAAATAAAAAAGTACAAAAAATCAAGAACTATGCCTCAATAATCAATATATATATATATATATATATATATGATAATCAAATATCAATAGCTCTTTCACTCAAAATGAGCTCCATAGACTTGAGATCAGATGCCTATGCCTCTATCCCCTTATCACTCTCACTCTCACTTTCACCGAGCTTCAAACCAAATGGAGTTAACAACTCAATTTACTTCACGCTTACTATCATGTACCCCTAAACTTCTCAACAATCCTCTCAAAACTTCTTGATGATTGGCGTTAAGTACTACTACTAGTCTCCGAAACCAAAAGAGAAGCGGTCCTACTCCTCTTCGATTGAAGATCGTGAATGCAAGGAGAGAAAGTGGTGGTGGTGGAGCCGAGGTCGACACTGCCATGGCGGTGAGGAAGAAGCCAAAATCGGAGCGGTTTGAGGTGTATAGAGGTTCTTTGACGCTGTTTGGTGCCACCGCTTGTGATGGCGGTATCAATTTCACTATCTTCTCCGCCAATGCCATCTCTACCACTCTCTGCTTGATCTCTCTCTCCGATTTACATGACGTGAGTGAGTTCGCTTTCTTTTTTTCTCTTTTTGGTGATCAATGTATTTTTACTTTGTAAATGTTGTTTAGGACTTTGAATTTGCGTATGTTATTTTCTGATACAATTTCTATTCATTCAGTAACTCTAGGGGCAATGCTACATGTACAATTAATGTTTTTTCGCAAAAAATTTTACAACTCAGTCAAAGTCGTTATTGATTCTAGTTTGGGTTCACCATTAACACCACTTTATTGTCTACCATTTACAACTAAGCTTCACACTTGACACTTAGCAGTTGTAAATTTTTTTGTAAAAAAGTGAATGCTAAATGACAAAATTAAAGTCAGTGATGGGACCAATTGAAAACTTTGCTAACTTAACTGTCGTGAAAAATTAATTTTGGTGGTCAATATATTCTACATCGCAAATGGGGTTTTAGGGGAGTATTTTATTTTGTAATACTAATGCTGTTTCTAAGTAACTAATGCTGAAGGGTATTTTTATTTCAAATGATGATGGGTGCTTAATCTTATATAAGCTCTAGTGCACTTCACAAATTCGTAATAAACTAATCAGAGAAGTCTCTTGCATTCTTTTTCGTGTTGTTCTGCTCAATCGTAAGTCAACTATATGTTATTTCCTTAATTGACATGTCATTTATTACTACTTCTACTAATGTTATTTTAGATCTTTCTCTGCCTTTTTTTCATTCATTCAACTTAAATCAACTCATTATTCCTCATTAGTGCATTAATCACTCTCCTCTGGACACGATCAAACAACCTTAAGTGAGTCTCCCTCAACTTATCTTTAGTAGGGCCACCCTATCTTTGAGGGAATTTCGTCATTTCGATCCTATATTTCTTTGAATTTTCACTTTCCATCTTAACATTTTCATTTTAATTACACTCATTTTATGAACATGTTGCTTTTTAATAGCCCAACATTTAGTATATCAATCTTATAAAATTTTCCCTTTAACTACATAGATACTCTATGACCACATTATATTCCCGATTTCATCCACTCACCTCTTATCCTATGATTCATATTCTCTTTAATTTCCCAACTCTTATGAATTATTGCTCAAAGATATTGAAAGCTCTTGCACTTCTCAACCATCAAGTCTTACAACCCTTATTGGCTCTACTTTTAATTATAGGTGGTTGAACTTATTCAGAAAGAAAATTTGAAAATAGAACTTATTATTCCTCAAAAAATAGATTAGGACTCATTGATCCTTTTGAGGGAAAAGTAGGCCTTATCTGTACATTTCCTGATCCTAATTACAATAATTTCCAATACACACATTACTATAACAACTAAAAGCTCAAGAGATGGTCAAAAGAAAAATATCTATTTGACAAGATTTCTTCCCATATCTATGAATTTCATTGGACCATTATGGATGTATGTGCTACTTGATGAAATATGTGTATTGTTGTGTATCTTGGAAACCGATGGTTTTTATGGCCTTCTTATTCTTATACCAAGGAGTTGTTGCATGTTGTAATTAGCAGAGATATTTCATGAGTTTTGAGGCTTACAAGATCAGCTTTTTGAAACAATGATACTGTTTTTAAGAGTCATTGATCAAACTTATGAGTCTTTAAGTATCATAGTTTGTGGAGCATGTATAACTAATTATAGCCATTTACCTCTGCAGAATAAAGTGGCTGACCAAATCTCACTTGATCCATTGACTAATAAGGCGATGTCCGGCATGTATTCCCGAAAGGAGACTTCAAAAACATGCTCTATGGCTACAAATTTGATGGAAAATTTTCCCCGGACAAAGGGCTTTACTATGATTCTTCTCGGATTCTATTGGATCCTTATGCAAAAGTTAGTGGCCTACATGAGTTATTTACATTGTTGTACCTTTTATGTTTCTTTTTTACCCCTAAATACATTTAATATGTACTTATTAACTATTTTTTCTATGAACAAAATATTTCACTCCTTTGACTGCTAAGTTTGGTAGATCATTTGCTTCCTATGTCTAGATGGTATAATTTATGAATGGCCTTTTTCTTTTTTTTTTTGGAAATCCAGGTTTTGCTTCTCAAATGCAATGGACTCTTGACTTCCTTTTCATTTGTCTAGGCTGTTATAAGCAGAGGGGAGCTTGGTGCTTTAGGAGCTGATGGTAATTGCCAGCCCCAAATGGCCTGCATGGTACCTTCTTTTGATGATGAAGTAGTACATACTGCATTTACTTCAATAACTGTGGGCTTTTTTATTTATTATTATTACTTTCTAATTTTTATAAATGCTTTATATAATTATATTACTATTAAGGAGCTAAAGGTTAGATGTAAATAGGTTTGTCTTATGATACGGTCAAACGTGTTTCACTTTGTTGTCATAAAATCCCCGCCTAGATTTTTAAGAAAATTTTTTATGACAATGGATAACGCCCTAAAATGTATATTTGTTATATTTATGTGGGTGTTATCTCCTTATTACTATACATAATTTGTATAATTAAGCCATGATTTGTATTAATCCTTATTATTTATCTTTACATAATTTTTTGAATAAGATGTCATTCATTGCGTGTAATTTTTTACTTTCAGGAAATCACGTGAAAAAGATGACAAGAGTTTGTGAGAGAATGGAGGTCAAACTAAAATTAAAGTGGAGTTAAAGGATCATGCTTAAATGTCTAAGGAGGTGCAGCTAGAGTGCTTGGGTCGTCTACCACGTTTGGAAGCTTCAAATAAGGAAAGAAATCAAAGAGGTAGAATCTAAAAAGGAAAAATCATATTTGAGCACTAAATTAGTATTTTGGGCGTATCTCTCTTCTCAAAAATCCAATTGACACAATGCCAGATGGGTTGGAACCACGACTTAAATATCTACAACTTTCCAGTTTTGAATTTTTTGAAATTCATAATTTTTGAAGACCAAAATTAACTCAAATTAACTCAAAAGTTACTGCTGTAAATTTGGATGAAAATTAAAATAGTAAAAGTTTTATTTTTTTTGGACACTTTGTCGTTAGGGTTTTGAATGGAGGCTATAGAGAATGAATTTTGGAGAAAAAAAAAAAAAAAAAAAACCTTGTTGAAAGTTCAAATATGTGTATAAACACCCTTGAACGTTTAGACCCCCAATTTACAAATTAACCAATTCAAGCTTTATGTCAAACAACTAGTGTGCGGAAAATGAACATAAGCTATAATATAGAATTGGAAAAATTATCTAAGCCAAATTAAAATCACAACCCACAGCAGATAATAAAAGGCAAAGATAAAAGGGAAGGAAGATGCAAACACAAAGACAACACGCGATGTGTTATCGAAGAGGAAACCGAAACCCTCGGTGTAAAACCTCTCCACCGCCCTCCAAGCGGTAAACAATCCACTAGAAAATGTAGTTGGGATACATGGACAGCAATAGACCCTCCAAGCCTAATCTACCCAAAGCATCTAAACCCTCCAAGCTTCTTGCTCCAACGAGGTTATGCTTAAACCTTTTTCTTTTCTAGCTTCCCAGATTCCGCTACTAGACCATAGCATCAACCAATGTAGATTGGTTCCTTCCTAATCGCTTCCTAGAAAACCAAACAACCCTCCCACAGTGATGAATATGGTGAGAACATGATTTTGGTAAAATGCCTCTCAAGGATTTGACAATGGAGAGGAAGAGAGTTGAGGAATTTGAAGAGACTCTAATGTATAGATTGTAGGTGAATCAATCTTGTTTTTCTTTAGGGTTTCTCTCTCAAAATTCTCTCTGGAAGCTCTCTTTCTTTCGTGGGTATAAGGGATATTTATACTGATGTGAGAATGGAATGTGAAGAGTCGGGATTTTCAAAACAGGGCTGGCTCACGGCTTGGCCTCGTGGCTTGACCGAGTTGCGAGATCCAGCCGTGAGATAACAGAACGGCCGCTTGTCCTATTTTGTCCTGTAATGCTTCAGCTAGCATGACGCTTCAACTTCTGGCATGCTTGGACGTGTGCATCTTCCGGCAGCTTGAAGCCGCGAGTCACCCATGAGATCCAATCGCGAGTCTCTGTTTTCTTGCAAACTCTTGAGCATTTCATCACACTATCTCACTCACTACCCTTACAACAATCCCACCTAAATACAGGGTTACTAGTTGCTGAATTACAAACAAATTTGGCATGGAATAAAGCCAATAAGATGATTGATTAAATTCAACCTTACAATCTCCCCCTTTGGCTATTCCGTGACAAAACCCTAAAATAGACTCTAGACTTAACATGTGATTTGGGAATAGTTGAGCAAAACTCACTCACACCTAACTCTAGAAACTAAGAAGCTCTTGAATCATATGAACATGTAACTTCTGAAACACAACAATACACCATAATCGTTGTATGCGTAAAAGCATGAAATTCATATGAAGCAGACAATATGTAATCAAGCAAAGATGGCGTTAAGAAACAAACCATGGCTTGATCAACCAAGAAATCACTACAAAGTAGTGACCACAATGCTCATTCATACTTGGAATGAACACTTGAACAAACAAGCTAACAAACTCAATGCAAGTCACTTGGATGTCCAACACTCAACCAATGCACAATACACTAAGTATATGCATCTAGGAACAATCCTACAAGGGCACAAGAGTGACAAGATTTAACAAGAAAATGCATGACATTTAGTTAGAAGTACTGATTTAAATAAAGCATAAAGGCTGCATAAAGCATGGTACAAATCATAAGCATGGTACAAACCATAAGCCTACGGATGAAGAACATAAACCCTAAAAGCTTACAAAAGTAACAGAGGTACAAAACACATTATAAACTGAAAAACAACTTAAAGTAAAGTATTGAAACCGCTTGCAGAAACACTCCCCCTTAGGTAATTTTCTCCCCTTTTGATCAAGCTATCACTCCTTCTTTCATTGTATTCCCCTTAAGCTATCACTCCCCCTTTCATTGTATTCCCCTTATGACATCATCTCCCCCTTTTTGTCATGGAATAACTACATATCCTCTTCTAGCTTCCTCTGAATCTGATCTAACTGAGTTTGTAGGGAGGTAAACTTCATATCCCATCGAGTGCTGTGATGGTGTAGAGTAGATGTGAGTCCGGACATCTTGGTACTCAACTCGTGGACAGATGTCACAATGTGGTCGAGTTTTTCATCAAAGGAGAAAGTACTAAAATACGAACCACTGTGAGATGTGGAAGTTTCCGGTTTGACTCTCTTCCGACTATGACCAATGCTTGCGTTGAATATACGCATGTTGATTGGACTCGATTTTGGGCAAGGAGATTTATCTGCTGTTGGGTAAATTCCTTTAAGCTTCAAGATCCTTGAAATGAGAGAGCAAAAAGGAACACATATTCGGGACTCGATTCATAAAACCGTTTTGTGTAGAATATGAAAGATATGAGCACAGATGTCAATCTCTACATCAGAGATTAGGTCATGAAGAAACAAGGCACGTCTGAGGTTCATATACCCATCTTTGGATAGGGGGTAAAAGTTGTGAAACATCACTATTGTAAGCACTCTCGGTTTCAGAGGAAGAGAGGAAACGCCTGATCGAGTTTCCATTGGATGAGAATTCCAAGTCTTGTCTAAGACCATCCTTAAGGAGTTTCTCATTTGGACAAAGATCATCATAAACGGATGAGTGTTTAAGCATTGGCCGATTGATGTGAAGGATTTCTGCCAAATATGCGGGAGAGACTGAAAAACTCTTTCTCCTAACCCAGCACTTTAGTTCTTCTCCTTCCACAATTGCATTGGCATAAAATTCCTTTACCAAATTCTCATAAGCTTCACCCAGATCGGAGAGAAGGTAATTCCAATCCTTGTGAGCAAACCATTTTGGAATGTCGGTGTCATGAAGTGACGATTGGTCAATAGGTCTTTCCAGTAATGGTGTAGCATTTCGGAAATAATTCTCATGAGTCCGAAAGGCGATAGGATCTGAACTTGTTGGGATCGAACACTCTTGATGAAGAACTAGTCCTTTTTGTTTGAGGTGAATAGTCATCGACATCAATGACATGCTCCTTTCCATTGGAACTACCTCCTTTCACAGCTGCTTTCTTGAAGGGAGACATTTCCAGTCTGCATCATGTAATATAGGAAAAGAAAGAACACAATCCAAGAGACATTATTAGCAGTGGGTTAGTTTCAAAGTATGGATAATGAAGAAAACCCTAAGAACTAGATGGAAATGTCCAGAAAAAGACAATGAGAGACAATAATTACCCAAAGTTGTCACAATATAGAGTAGATCAAAGAATACTCTCCGAAAAACACACAATGAAGACACCATACAATCAAATATCCAAACACAGTCAAGAGATATACAAATATCATAGAAAGCACAAAGTCCATAAGGAAAAGACTATAACTGTGAAAATGGAAGATTAGAGAAAAAAACCCATACCTTTCCTTGAAGATTGAGCAAATGGTGACAAAATAGTGGAAGATTTGGGAGTTTACCACGGTGGTGTTGAAATATTGAAAGTGAGACCAGAAAATGAACAGTCATAGGATGCAAAAAAAATGCAAATTAAGCCCCTTTTTGAGAATAGTGTTGAAAATGAGCTACCTTTTGCAAACCACGCGACTTTCGAGACTGAGGTAAGTCGCCAGATACACCCGCCAAAGCACTTCAAGCCAAAAGTTTTGAAAATTTTTCTAAGTGTTTTTCGTGACTAGAAGTCTCACTCGTGAGCTGAGCCACCAAAATCTCTATGTACCCTCGCGATCGGACCTTCCACTCGCGAACAAGTCGCCAAAACTGACCTACGAGCACACGAGTGTGGCACACGACTTGACTTACTCGCGATCGAGTTGCCAAAATAGGGCAACACTGTTTTTGAAATTTTCAGTTTTTGAAGAACAAAATACTTTCCAAAAACAATTAAAACACTCAAAAATCTTTTTGTGTTTGAATCAACAAAGATTGAGCATGTGAAAACATATTTTATCAAGTACAATCACACAAATGAATATGGAATTCATTGAACATAAACTTGTGTGTTGTGTGTGGGTATCAACAATGAGATAGTCTTTAGTCTAATGTGAAGTTTCAATGATCAATTCAACTAAGGCATACACAATTAGCACTAGATCATGTGACCTATCTCAATTATAGAAGTATGTATATATGACCTCCCACAAGACATGATTACATACTTTGGAGCTTTACATTTGACTCCACTTTCAAACATAATATTTGATCTTTTTGATCCTTTTGAGACAATCACCTCTCATTGTGAGAGTGATATTTGATATTTCACGTTGATGAGATAGCCTTTAGCTTTTTGAATAATTATTCACTTTAATTTTTGGTCGCTTTCCCTTTTTCCTAGTCGAATACTAGTATGTGCGACAGGCTTTTGCAACTCAATATCTCTTTTCATTTGGAGATTTACATTTGGTGAGCTCTTTTTAGCAAAAATGAAAATAAAGAGTGGGAAGATACATAGGCACAAGTCTATGCATGTCTCAAGATCAACATAAACATTCATCAATCATTCATGACAAGTTTGAAGATTTATTTACAACAGTCACATAGATTTCAAGATTTCTTCCATAGTGATAAAAGTGCAAAGGAACAAGCTACGCTCGTAAATGTACTAAGCCATTAGCACAAAGGTACAAGACAAAACAAGTTTTGAGACAAAACTCAACAATGTCGATAAAACTTTTTGATTTTCTACTTTTTATGTGGTTTTTGGATTTTAGACACATAAGAAGGAAAAGATTGATCAAAAGCAACAATGTAAAAACAACAAAAACAAACAAAGCAATTAACAGCCAACATAATCATGCTATACAAATAACCAACAAAGTAGTGTGTGCCCCAACAAAGTAGTGTGTGCCCCAACAAACAAAATAACACAATGTAAATATGTGAAGCACACATCACACAAGAGATTCAAGGAATTGTACCAACACCAATGGTCTCACGGAGGGATTCAAAGTGTGGACCATCGAGAGGCTTGGTGAAGATGTCCGCCCTTTGATTGTCGGTGTGTATGAATTCAAGACACACAACTCTTTCTTCTACCAAATCTCGAATGAAATGGTAACATATCTCTATGTGTTTAGATTTTGAATGCTGAATGTGGTTCTTAGAAAGATTGATGGCACTGGTGTTGTCACAGAAGACACACATCGTCTCTTGAGGAATTCCATAGTCATGGAGTAATTTCTTCATCCAAAGAAGTCAAGGTGCAGCAACTTCCAGCCACTATGTACTCTGCTTGAAGAATAGAGAGAGACACGGAATTTTGTTTCTTGCTCATTCATAAGACAAGATTGTTACCAAGGTAGAAGCAGCCTCCTAAAGTACTCTTTCGATCGTCCACACTACCAGCCCAGTCAAGATCTAAGTACCCAGCAAGGCAAGCATTTGAGTCTTTTGAATACCACGAACCATAGTCTGAAGTTCCATTGATATATCGAATAATTCGCTTAACCGCAGTCAGGTGTGATTCCTTTAGAGCAGCTTGATATCCGGCACAAACACCAACGCTGAATGCAATGTCCGGTCTACTAGCTATAAGATAGAGTAAACTCCCAATGATACTCCTATACAAGGTAGGACTCACTTCCACTCCGGAAGAATCAACATTCGATTTAGTAGACAAGCTCATGGGAGTAAAGGCATGTTTTTTGGAGTCTAGTCCAAACTTGTTGACAATGTTTCTAGCATACTTCTCCTGTGAAACGAATTTACCTTCCTTCTGTTGTTTGACTTGAAGGCCCAAGAAAAATGTGAGTTCCCCCACCATACTCATCTCAAATTCTTTCTTCATCTCCTCAAAGAATTCAATAGCCCGATCTTCAATGGTAGCCCCAAACACTATGTCATCAACATATACTTGTGTCATAAGGAGATAATCTTCATCATTTTTGACAAACAAAGTCCGATCGGCAAACACTTCTTTTGGTTGCTCAACAAACACTTCTTCATTCAGGTATCCATTTAGAAATGCACATTTTACATCCATTTGATAGAGTTTGAAGTTCATAGTGCATGCAATAGACATGAGAATTCGAATAGACTCAAGTCTTGCCACGGGAGCGAAGGATTCATCAAAGTCTACTCCTTCTACTTGAGTGTATCATTGAGCTACTAACCAAGATTTATTCCGTATTATCTCTCCATCTTCATCGCTTTTGTTTTTGTCCTATGACATGAATATTTTCAGGCCTTAGAGCAAGTTCCCACACATCATTCCTCACAAATTGATTCAACTCTTCATGCATTGAGTCAACCCAATTCTCATCTTAAAGAGCTTCTTCTATACTTTTTGGCTCATATTGAGCAAGGTAGCATTGGTATGTTACATGATTGGCCAAAAGGATGTTTCCTTTTTTGAGGCGAATACCTTCATCTAGAGACCATATAATGTTGCTTTCCGGATGGTTCTTAATCACTCTTGATGATGACTTCTTTGATGTGGAGACTTCCTCACTCTGTGAGATAGGAGGATGAACTTCCTGAGGAGTGAGAAGACTTAATGTTCTAGACATTGATCTTGTTTCCATTCTTAGGTTCATGGGAGTTGATTCTTCTTCCAGTGTAGATCCTTCAACTTCTATATCAAGAGCTTCGACCTCAACATCGGGTTCATTGGTGCTCGGCCCTTCTTCATCATCAATCATCTCTACCTTTGTTAAGGCATCATCAATCTTGACATTGATGGACTCCATCACTGTCTTAGTTCTCTTGTTAAAAACTCTATATGCCCGGCTAGTAGTAGAGTACCCAAGGAAAATACCTTCATCACTTTTTGCATCAAATTTCCCAAGATTCTCCCAATCATTTAGGATATAACACCTATTTCCAAACACTCGAAAATACTTTACTCTGGGCTTCTTTCCATTCCAAATCTCATAGGCGGTCTTCTTTTTTCCCACTTGGAAGAATATTCTATGCCCAATGTGACACAAGGTGTTCACGGCTTCTCCCCAAAACTTTTGAGGTATTTGCTTGTTTAGTAGCATGACTCTTGCGATTTCCTAAATCACTCAATTCTTTCTCTCTACTACTCCATTTTGTTGAGGAGTTTTGGGGGCTGAGAATTCCCTTTTAATTCCATTCTTTTCACAGAAAAACTCAAATCTTGCATTCTCAAATTCCTTCCCATGATCACTTCTTATCTTGGTAATAGGAATCCCTTTCTCATTTTGTATTTTCTTGCAAAGAATTTCCAACCTTTCACATGCTTCTGATTTTTCTCTAAGAAATTCAACCCAAGTGCATCTTGAGTAATCATCCACAATGACCATAATCTACCTCTTTCCTCCTAGACTTTCAATTCTTGTAGGCCCCATTAGATCAACATGAAGTAACTCTAAACACCGTGAAGTAGCAATCCCATTCACCTTGTGATGACTTGCCTTTGTTTGCTTTCCCATTTGGCATGCACCAAAAATAGTCTTCTTCACCTTTCCAAACTTTGGAAGTCCTTTAACTGCTTCAAGTTTAGACACTTTAGCTACTTGTTTGAAATTTGCATGCCCAAATCTGTGATGCCAAAGTTCCAACATGTCAACACGAGCACTTCTACACGAAATGGGTGCCGTAGGAACTACTCCATAGCAGTTGTCTGTAGTTCGATTTCCCTCCAAGACTTAAATCCCTTCTTCATTGATGATTAAGCATCCCTTCTTAGAGAATTGGACAAGGAAATCCTCATCACATATTTGAGTGATGCTTAAAAGATTTGCCTTGAGCCCTTTGATGTATAATACATCTTTCAACAAAGGTAATCCGGATATCTCGATAGTCTCTTTACTGAGAACTTGAGCATGATTTCCATCACCAAAAGTCACATAGTCACCAACCTTCTCCTTGAGTATCTTAAATAGTGATTTATCTCCTGTCATATGACAAGAACACCCGTTGTCAAGATACCACAAGCATCAATTAAATACCTTCAATGAGGTATGCACAAATAAGCTCACATGAGACAAACATTCTTGACATTCAAACATAATTTTATCTTCAATTTTCATGCTTCAGTTAGATTGACATTTCATTTTTAGATTATCAATCTTCTCACACAACATTCTATTTTTTCTTTTGTACTTCTTAATCAAAGATTTAGATTCAGATATGCTATTGTGTAAGATGTGATTCTTATTTTCAAAATATTTCAGCATGTGAACGAATATCCTAGCATGTTTCTTTGTTTTTAACAACTCTAAGAGTTCATTGTTAGGACACCCTTCAAACATACTCATAGAGTCATTATCACAAACATTTAAACTACAATTCAGCATGGCCTTTTCCATAACAGCATCCATAACAAAGGGGTCTAGGATCACACTTAGGTAATTAAACCACAACAAGTGCACACCGCTCCGATTCCAATTGAAAGTTCAAATAGTGTATAGAAGTTCTTGAAATTCAAAAATAATGGCAAATTTGATGATAAAAGAAAATTCCAAAGTTCTGAAAGAGAGAAAAGGGAATTCAAAAAGAAAGATGGAAAAGAATCCCAACCTACACAAGGTGTTACTTGTTTCGAATGTAATGGGCATGGACACTTTAAGAAAGAATGTCCGAATTATTTGAAATCGAAAGGCAAAGTGTATGCCACGACATTGAGTGACTCGGATTCATCCGACTCGAAATCAAGAAAAAGTCTGTGATGGAGAGGGGAACTATTCAGCTTTTATGACTATTGCTCATGTTGAGTCTTGAGACGAGTTGAATCTACTTGTATGAGACCTTGGAGAACATAGTGATGAAAAATCACTGGGAATTGTTGAAGAATCGAATCTTGAAAAAGATGAAAGCACAGCCAATCTTCAAGAGAATTATAACTCACTCCTAGAAAAGTCGGGTGAGTACACAAGGGTGGCCAAAGCTGCTGTGAGAAAAATGAAGAAGGCAGAGGAGGATTACAAAAGTCTCCTAATCCGATATAGGGAGGCCAAATGTGAGATAGAAACACTGAATGGTGAGTCACAAAAGCTTACACAAAAGTGAGATTTCTTGAGCAAGAGGTTGTGCAAGCAAATGCTAAAATTGAGAGAGTCACCACCAAGAAGCTAGATGATGTTATTTCATCACAAAAGAGTTTTTCAGACAAATCCGGATTGGGATATATTGGAGGAAGTAGCTCATCCGGAAATGTCACTAAAGAAGTGAAGTTTATAAAGGCCAAAGAATCAGCCGATGTTGGTCCTACTACTGAGAAGCCCAAGATTGAGGAGAAGAGAAATGTGGGGAACGAACAGTTGTTGAATTCCCGTAATCAATCTGTGGGCGGCAGTCGAATCTCGTGCCAAGTCACGCCCACGACCACAAAGAGGTCCTAGAGAAACTTATGTGTGTCATTATTGCGCACTTCAAGGGCATACTCGACCAAATTGCCAAAAGCTGAGAGCAAAGAATAGTGCAACTCCTCAAAGGTCAGGAGGACCTAGAAATGATAGAAGAAATTGGGCAGGTGAACAATCTAGAGATTAAAATGGCGATCCCGGAATGATGAACGTGATGAAGATGATAGGTGCATTCACCAACTGCTTGGAAAGCTTCTCACGAAGGTTTAAAAGTCCTAACTCCCGTACCCAATCCTATAAGGAAATCACCCCAAACGCAAGTGACGTGTGGGTGAAAAAGGGTACTCATGCATAAGCATTACAACATGTCCATGCATTAATACTTCCTATGCTTTGCGATAATGTTTGTTTGTTTGTTTGCTTGTTGTTTTTGCTGTTGGTCGTTTGCTTGTCTACTTGTGTATACTTTTAATTTTTTTTTTATCAATCTTTTTATTCTTGTGTCAAAAATCCAAAAATCACATAAAAAATTAGAGAATCAAAAAGTTTGATTGACATTGTTGAGCTTTTGTCTCAAAACCTGTTTTGTCATGTACCTTTGTGCTAATGGCTTTGTGCATTATTGAGCATTGCTTGTTACTTTGCACTCATATCTCTGTGGGAAAAATCTTGAAATCTATGTGATTGTTGTAAATAGATCTTCAAACTTGTCATGAATGATTAGTGAATGGTTATGTTGATCTTGAGACATGCATAGACTTGTGTCTATATATCTTCCCACTCTTTATTTTTGTTGTTGCTAAAAAGAGCTCACCAAATGTAAATCTCCAAATGAAAAGAGATATTGAGCTGTGTTGAGGTCTAAAAAATCACAGTAAAAATAAGCCCAAGAAAGAATAAGCTAAGCCCAAGAAAGAGTGAGTTAAGCCCAGAAAAAAGAAAACTCGGGCCAAGTCCAAAGGGATTATACGAAAGGCCCCGAGGATCCCCGGCCTTAAAAAGGAAAAGCAACCAAAGAAAAAAAAAGAGAGAGAACATCACAAAGAAAGTATAAGACACAAGGATCCTCGTGCACCATCAATAAGCGCAAAGAAAAAGAAGACCAGGAGACAGATCGATAGAAAGAAGACAGAAAAAGAAAACAAGAAAAACAAAAGAACGCATAGCGACCTTTCATGGCACAGATGAGAAAAGGCGTCGGGGAACCAAGACAAGGAAGAAGAATGATAACAAAACAATTTCAAAAGAGCGAGAATAGGATTCCGCCCAAATAGGAAAGAAACAGAAAGGTAAAAGACGCCGTAAGTGAGGATGCCGAGAAGGGCATACCTCAAAGACATCCCAAAGAGGATGGCCAACCGTAACCTTTCAAGGAATCGAGAACCAAGAGAAGGAAAGAATGAGAGAAAACGGAAAAGGGGACTTACCGAGATGATGAGGACAGAACATACTCTGTTTGCAAAAGACCAAAACAGGGGAACCAACGGTTCCCAAGACGCCTTAAAAAAACTCCACTATAAAAGGAGAGGATGGGCTGTGAAGAAAGCAATGAGAAAAAAAGAAAGGAACAATAGAAAGAAGAGATTCACTAGAAAAAATCATCGAAAAGTCCAGCAGAAAAGAATACAAAGGGAAAAACAAATCGCTTCCCGATATCCTCGTAAAAAGCAACTATGGCACATACTCGGATCCAACGAGAATCAAACTTCGCAAGTTTTGAAGGCTGAAATAGCCATTCAAGGCTGCAATTTTTGAGCTCGATTGGACCTTGTATCACGTCCTAGTAAGCTTGTTGTAATCAAACAGATAATGCTTTAATGAAATACTTGTTTCATAATTCCCGGGATCCCCACAAGTATTTTTTTTTTTTTTATCGTCTTGCTAATCCTCGCTTTTCTTTTCTTTCTCGAGCTTACGTTGTTAATTTCTCGCACTCCTCGATATCCTTGTTTGTCATTTTTGTATGTTGTCGAGTATTCTCTGCATTCACTTGATTCTTAAACAGCCATTTAGTGCGGTGAGTCAAGGCCCAGTCCACCAAATCCTTTCTTTTTCATTCAGGCCGGGATCCTTAGGCCCGAGTATCCCGAAAAAAGCACTCTCTCATTTTGGCGACTCCTGGGACTGGGCAAAGAAGAAGGAAGAAACAATCCCTTCACAGAGAATGCCTCCAAGACAAAGAAACAAAGAAAGGAACCAATGTGCCACCTACGGCCTCCGAGCCTGTAGGAGAAAACGAGGAAGTCTCCGTGCAAGGAGGTGGGATACCCTTGGTGGAACAGGAGGTTGTGTCGAAACAAAGACACGCAAGACAGAACCGGACCTAATGGCCAGGATGACAAAGAATGTTAAAGGATTTGGAGCAAGAAGTTCGTCTTCTCAAAGAAGGCAGACACGGGAAGTCGAGACAACATTCCCCCTCACGGCCACCAAGATGGGACCCGGCCCGGAAGGAGGGTCGGCAGAGGGAGGAAGAGCCAACCCTCGTGTTTGACACCGGCGGGCGTCAATGCCCTCTTGGAGCAAGAAAGGAAAAACTCTCAAGGATCCCCAAGCAATTCTCTCGGGATCCCCGTTCCCTCCGAACTCCTTGGCAAACCATATCCTAAGGGATACGAACCCCCAAAGTTCCATCCTTTCGATGGGAGGAATGGAAGTGCCGTGGAACATGTGAGCGGAGTTTGTCCACACTATGGGCCCCTATGCAGGGAGACAAAGAATTATGTCTAAGGGAATTTGCCAAATCTTTGGTAGATAGGGCATACACCAGTACACCACGCCGAGACCCGGTCCATCAAGACCGGGATGAGATGATGGAAAAATTCCTGCGCCAAATATTACCCTGGTGAAGACAAAATCACTTTCCGAACCCGCAGATGGTGAGGCGAGACTGGAGAAGATCCTGTTCAGTTTATTAAAAGATTCGAAGATGTGTCTCTAGACCGCTATGGAGACCATGAAGAAAAGGAGCTCGTGGAAACCTGTATAGCCAACATGCTTTTTGATTACAGGCTCAACCTTGAAAATTTATGTATCACACGGTTTGCGACTTCTGCTGAGAGAACCGAAGGACAGCGCAAACTATGAGAACAAAAAAGGCTGCCCACGTCCCAAGCTATGACAAAGATCGCAGGAGAGAAAAGGAAGAGACCGGATGGGAAGGTGTTTGAGGAACCGCCGGTGATCCCATGCACACCGAGGAGCTAAGCCATGTCCTAGACAAATGGATTGGAGATGGGGTTGTCGGGCCATTCACCGTGTCCAGGCCACCAACCGAGGAAGAAAGGAAGAATCCTTTATTTTGCGTAATCCATAATTATGTGAAGCACTCCACTAAGGACTCGCTGGACCCTTCGCAGCTCTTCCATAAAAAGTTGAGGGAAGGAACCTTGGAACTCACTCGGAAGGAACCGGAAGTGCGAGAGGAACCCCTTACCTAACCACAAAGGAAAAGGGGTGGTAGCAAAGAGTAATACATGGGAACCCAAAGCAGAGGCAGAGAATCAAGGATCCTTCCACCCGAGTACAGTCAAGACCCTCCGAGAAGAATCCTAAGTTCAGGTCACTATTCAATCAACTAGGATTCGGACCAGAAGCAAGAAGAGTAGCCACGAGTCTCTCATGAGTATAGCAGGGGATTCAGGGATGGAATGTTTTACAAATGAGTCACATGCTAATCGAGCTTTCACGGAGACAACCAATGCAATAACTTTCACTGATGAGGACATGGAGATTGAGCACCCGGACCACCGTAGACCCCTTTATCTAATGGCCACCATAAACGGCGTTCAAGTCAGGAGAGCACTGGTGGATACAGGGGCATCACTCAACCTCATAGCCTTGAGTACCTTGGAAGTCGTTGGCTTAGGCGACGAAGGATCCTGGGGACCCCATGGAGATAACAGGATTTGGAGGATCGGTGGAAGCAACAGAAGGATACGTGCAGCTAGCCTTAAGGGTAGGGCCAATAGTAGCTTTGACAAGGTTTCATGTGATTAATGCAGAAGTTTCTTATCACGTCTTCTTTGGGGCGCCCGTGGCTTCATAAACATCGCCTTATTCCATCCACGTTCCATCAATGCATTAAAGGGAGACTGAATGGGAGGCCCATATGGATCCCCAATCATAATCCTTTCAGCTAGGGAGAAGTGAACTTTGCGTAAACGATGTTTTATGATGAGTTGGAGCCGGATGATGAGAACCCCACCCTGTGGGACCCCGGGGCACCTATCCTAGAAGAAGAAGAAGGAGGAAGGGGCACCCGTGACTCGAGAAACCTTTTAGAAAGAAAAAGACAAAAGAGGGAGCCTAGCTCTTCGAGGATCCCGAGAATGTGTGGTGGTGCGGGAACCTGGGGAAGGCTAATTTATCGTTTGTGAAGGTGCGCGGACCCGAATGCATTGTGCGGAAGGTCCCCTGACCACCAAGCTGCATGATGGCCCAAGAAGAAATCCCGAAGAACCATTAAGGAGGCCCAGATTCAGCCCGAGGAAGAATCAAGGAAGTAGACACGGGAATGAACCGTGATCCCTAAACCTGTTTTCATTAGCAATCAATTGGTGGCTCAAGAAAGAGAACAACTGGTAACCTTACTTCAAAAATACAGAGATGTGTTTGCATGGACTTATGATGAGATGCCTGGTCTAGACCCGGAGTTGGTAGTCCATTCTCTTAATGTGGAACCGGGGGTGAGGCTAGTAGTCCAACCAGCCAGGGGTCTTCCACACCGAGGTAGAAGCTCAAATAGTCCAAGAAGTCAAGAAATTACTAACAGTGGGTTTTATCAAACCCATCCAACACCCAAAATGGCTTTCCAACATTGTACCTGTGAAGAAGAAGAATGGTCAAATCCATTGCTTTGTGTAGACTTTCGCAACTTGAACAAGGCATGTCCTAAAGATGAGTTCCCCTTGCCCAATATCGATCTCCTTGTAGATTCAAATGCAGAAACTCAATGTTCTCGGTTATGGACGGGTGCAGTGGATACAATCAAATTCGCATGGCAGCCAAGATACGAGAGAAGACGGCATTCGAACTCCGATTGGGAACTTTTACTACACCGTAACGCCCCTTGGCCTAAAAATGCGGGGCTACGTATCAACGGACCATGACAGCCATTTTCCATGACATGATGCATGAGGAGATGGAAGATTATGTAGATGATATTGTGGTCAAGTCAAAAACCAGAACAGGACATTTCCAAACACTTGAGCAGGTCTTTGAAAGATGCAGGAAATATAAGTTACGTACGAACCCCATGAAGTGCGCCTTTGGAGTGTCTGCTGGAAAGTTCCTTGGGTTCCTGGTACATCACAAAGGCATAAGCGTGGATCCAACCAAGGCCACAGCTATTGCCACGATAAGAAGACCAACTACTGTTAGAGAAGTCAAAAGCTTCCTGGGAAGAGTCTCCTATATCGGGAGGTTTGTGCCTGGTTTAGCCTCGCCTACGGCAGGCTTATCAAAATTACTGAAAAAGGAAATGAATTCACCTGGGGAACAGAGCAGCAGGAAGCTTTCCAAAGAATTGAGCATTATGAACCATCCGCCCACCCTCCAGGCACCGATGACGTGGGCGACCTCTGTTGCTATACTTAGCATCGAACTCTCGTGCAATAGGAGCTTTCTTGGCACAAGAAAATGACCAAGGAAATGAGCAGCCCATATATTATGTAAGCGAGAACACTCAAGGATACCGAGACCAGGTACCCCGAATAGAGAAAGCCCGCCTAGTAATCGTTTATGCCTCCCAAAGGTTGAAGAGGTACTTCTCAGCTCACCAAATCCTCTTGGTAACCAAGTCCCACCCCATAAAAGCACTCCTACACCAACCCCTCCTCACGGGAAGGATGGCACAATGGCTAGTATTGCTCTCACAATATGATATAGGCACAAGAACTCCCAAGGTCAGAAAGAGCCAGGCCATAGCAGATTTGCTAGCTCAATTCCCAGGGAAGGAAGAAGGCCCGTGAGCGAAGAAATCCCTGGTGAGGTAGCGGTGATGGAGATCCCGGGAAGAAATGGACTATGAGGTTTGACGGGTCACTACAAAGAACTTCAAATGGGGTAGGAATTGTGCTAAGTCAGAAAATGGGGATGTCATGCCCCTGTCTTTCAAGCTTGGTTTCTCATGCTCTAATAATGCAAATGAGTATGAGGCATACTTGATCTGGGTTGACTATAGCACTCAAAGATAGGAGTGAAACACATGAGAGTCTTTGGGAGATTCTAATCTTGTAGTCTCCCAAGTAAAATGTGACTTTGCATTACGGGAACAAAACTTAGCAGCCTACGGGACTTGGGCACAAAGACTGGAAATGGAGTTTCAAACCTTGAAGATAGAATACACTCAAAGAAGTGAAAACAGGTTCGCAGATGACCTCGCCACCCAGGGATCCCAAATACCATTTGATGGGAGAGATATACTAATAAAAATAGGGAGGCAGGAACATTCTATTGTGAGGATCCTCCAAGGGATGTACCTAGGGGGATCCAAACAAAGGATTAGAGGGACGAAGTCAAAGAAAGGATGAAAGAGGTAAACCCTAGAGGGAACATCAAAGAGCTAATGGATTACACTCGGATAGAAGGAGAATTGTACAGAAGACTGCCAGAGAGAATACTTTGTCCGGATGTATCGTCGAGAAGGAAGGAAAGTTGAAATTAGAAGAATTACACGCCCAAACATGTGGAGTTGCGAAAAAAAGTCAGCCTATACAGGAGGATGCAACGCATGGGGTATTACGGCCGTATATGGACAGGGAAGCAAAGATCATACAGGGGAAAATGTAAGGAATGTCGTTTGGCAATTGATAAAGAAGAAAGCTACGCTGTGTTTGTTACGGAAGATTGGCGGGTTCCTTTCATAGGATACCTGGCTCGGGGTATCCCGCCAACCGACAAGGAACTGCCCATAAGCTCAAGAAACTAGCGTGCGGTATTTCTTGCGAGCGACATTTTGTTCAAAAAGGGATACCACGGGGATCCCCTCGGATGCCTGGGGACCGAAGGAAGCTAGAGAAGTAGTCGAGAGGTGCACTGAGATTGCGGAAGTCACCCGAGGGAAGAGAAGGTTGCACAAGCGATTCTTGTTGTTGGGGTATTACTGGCCAACGATGAAAAGAGACTCTGAGGAGCTGGTCAAAACATGTCATGCTTGCCAAGTCCTAGGGGATGCGATTCACACTCACCCAAATGTCCTACAGGATATGACGACACCATGGCCTTTTCATACTTGGGGCTCGATCTCATAGGGCCCATAAATCCTCCATCCAATGGTTATATATGGATCCTGGCAGCCACGGAGTACTTTACAAAATGGGTAGAGGCCATCCCTTTGAAAAAAGCTACTGGAGCAAATGTAGTAAATTTCATTCGAGACCACATCATTACAAGGTTCGGGATCCCCGGAAGATTGATCGGCGACAATGGAACCCCATTCATAAACAAAGATGTGAAGGGATTAATCAAGCATACCACATCAAGCGGGGAAGATCTACCCCATACTACCCACAAGGAAACGGCCAAGTCAAGCTACTAACAGGGTAATATTAAAAATCCTTAAGAAAATGAAGCATGAGTATGGAGGAAAATGGAGTGACCATCCGCGGATGTGCTTTGGGCATGTAGGAGCTCTGTAAAGACAGCCACAGGATTCTCCCCATTCTCCCTGGTTTATGGAACAGAGGCCATCACCTGTGGAGTTAATCATTCCTACATCGAGGGTAGTTCTTGAGGAAAATCGGGGAGAAAGTGAAGACGCAAGCAATGAAAAGAGATTAGTAGATCTGGAAGGAGTAGAAGAAGAAAGGAACTGGCCAAAAAAGGAGCCAAAGATACCAGCAAAAAGAATGACCAGAGCATATGCACAAGCAAAGACGCCCAAGAGTGTTCACCGAAGGGCAATTAGTGCTAAGGATGGCGGAGCACGTGAGGAGGAACTCCGCCAGGGCCTTCCAAGTTCACCCCAAAATGGGAAGGACCCTACATCATCAATGCACTCATGAAAGTGGATATTATTACCTTGCCAAAGAAGATGGAACAGTCTGACAGAACCCATAAACGGAAATGGTCAAGCAATATTATGCATAAGGACAAGGGGACCCCCGAAGACCTCGGGGTCCTTTCACCACTTCACTATCTGCTAAGTTCCTTTTTTTATTTTTGTCTTTTTTATTTTCAGCCTTTATCAAGAATTCTGGTCTAAGATAATTTTGTTCAGGAACATGTGATAGATTGACACTTTGTGGTCAATGCTGCACCAAAAGACTTTTTATTTGTTCCTAAAAATAAAATGATCATGTTTCAATGGAATTCCTGTTTCTGCAATATTTAAGTTTTTCTTTACTGCAAAGACCAAATATGGATAAATTCAAGGAAGGATACCTGAGTCAAAAAAAAGGGGAGAATGTGTAATACCCTTTTACATATGGCCCAGGATCCACCTCACAAATAATTTCGGATATCCCACAAAAAGTCCCAAGTGCATAGGTCTAGGATCACAGAATAAAAGAAAATATCTAGGATACCTAGCCTAGCACTTGGCAAAGGGGGAACCTGTCAAAGTTCATGAACTGGGACCGTATCTAAAAAAAAAAAAAACATACATAGAGAAGGATACTAGTGTACCCAGTTCAAGACTTGCACAATAAATCACTGTGTACTGACCGAACTTACAAAGTGAAGCCTGTGGGAACCATGGTCCAGGACTCGAAAAAGAAAAGAGTCACGAGAAAGTAAAGACAATATATATCCAAGGAAAAGGGCAGATTCACATACTAAGAAATAAGAAGCGCTTTTGAAGCACAAAAGAGAAAGCCAAGAGCAGAGCAATGTTCAAAAAAAAAAACTTATACAACCCCAAATTGTTCATATAAATGAAAAAAAAAAAAAGCTAAGGAATGAGGCCGGCCAACAGAGAAGCATCCGGAGAAATAGCAGAATGCCAAAGAAGAAAGGATCCTCTGCCGCTTGACTTTCAAATCTTGTAAAACTTTGTGAGCATGAGCCAAAGCTTCCTCGGCAACAACTATCTCAGTGTCTATACTCTTGAATGATTGCCTTTGAAACAGCATATGAGCCAGCAGACGCAAGTGATCCAACAGGAAAGACAAATTAAACTTGGCCTCTAGAAGGTCCCGCACCACCCCTCTCCATTCCGGAAGCTTTTCTTCGGACAACGAATCAACAGAGGAATTCCTTAGAGAAATCAACACAAAGACACAAAGAACTCCATCAAAATATTGCCTAGAAAAGCGCCTCCCCTGAAGCCACCGGTAAAATCCCCGTGACTCTTGAGCAGGCTCTCTAGCAGTGGCAAGCCCTCCACAGGAACAGAGAAGCGTAGGAAGCTGCCATAAGAAGACCCAAAAACATGAAAGTGGCTGGCGGGAAGACTGTTGAATTCCAAAAGATCGAAGCGAGCCAGGAAAGAGGAAAGCTTTGAATCAAGATCTGAGGCAGCCACCTTCGAGGCATCCCCCATCACCGCGTCACCACTTGCGTAAAACCTGAGGACTTGCAGCCTTTTGCTCGGATGAAGGTCGGCAACTTCAACAGTCTCACAATTCCTTCGGGGATAACAGGCTCAACCGCAAAGCCTGTATCAATATTCAAAAAAAAAAAAAGAAGAAAGAGAAAAGGAAGAACAGATTTAGAAGAACAAACCGGTTCCAGTTTCTTGAGGCAGAACCTCTTCTTCCCCGATCTCCCGACGTCCCCGAAGATTCTGGGAAGGAACATAAGGCAAGTTGAAGAAAAGGTGAAGGACCGATGGCAAATTGGCTAAAGGAAGGGATAGATGCGGGGGGCTTCGCCATATATAAAAAAAAAAAAAGAAAGGGGGGAAAGAAAAAGGAAAACACGATGGAGCAGCTTACACTCACCTTCCGAGCTCTCTGATTCTAAAGAAGAGGCAACACTAGGAGCGGGTTTCTCACCGGTTTGACCTAAAAGGAAAAAGAAGGAACTCAAGAGAAACTGGAAAAGAAAGTAAAGCATAACGCCACTTCAAAAGAAACAAGGTTTACCTGTTTATTTGGATAAAGGAGTGTCTCCCAAAGCATCCTTATCTGACAAGGATTGAGGAAACAGAGTCCCGATAGGACTAGGAGTGCGTGCAACATGGGGACTTTGAGATGATGGGATCCTAGAAGCTTTGGGATCCCGAGAATCCTAGGAACCTTGCATCACCGCCCGTTTCCTCGGCGGGGTCATCGATGGGGGCTCCTCCCCATAACAGAAAAATGACAGAAAGAGTCGTGATAGTTTCCTCCCCCAGAGCCTTGCCAGGAGGGGATACCTCCACCTAAAGAAAGGAGAAGCAGAGAAGGCAATACTAAGTAAAAAAAAAAAAAAAAAAAAAACAGCAGGAATGCTAGCAACACAGAAAGAACAGAAGAAGGGGGAACACACGTACCACGTCGTCTCTCAGAAGACCTGGCTCTTACCCTTCTTATAATCGGACTTGCGCTTGGACTGCAAAGGAAATCACCACTCGTCGGCAAAGATAGAAAATGAATGCGAAAAAAAGAAAGAGAGAAGAAGGAAAGAAGTCTTGCCCTTCTCTCTCTCTCTGCTGATTCTCTGGAAGTCTTTTACTTACTACGAGTACGCCTGGAGGGTCCTAAAGGAGGTCAGATACCAAACCAAAGGATCCTAAAGAACCATGGATCAAGCATCCACAGAACCTGGGGAAAAGAAGACTCTACCTTGGTCTTCTTCCGGGTCCTTGAAACTAAAGGTCCCCCGACATCCTTGCCTTCGTGAGATGCCAAGTGTGCTTGAGATTTCCCCGTTTTCCTTCTTTTTGCTTCGAGCCTATCTCCACACCCCCGTACTTTCGCCAACATCAAAGACTTTCATTTTCTTCAACTTAACATCCTTACCTTTAGCAAAGAGCAGCACTAATTGTCTCTGTTGCACCCTTTTTGATGGGCACCCCGGAGGAGGTACCAATGATAAGATCACACCCAGCCAGGCCTCGGAAAATCCTGTCCATAAGTCACCCAACCTCCCCGGAGGAATGCCACTCTGCAAACCCGGTCTTGCTGCTTGCAGCAGCAGAAACAATCCCAGCAGAGGGGAAGGGATAAACGTCTATTAGTCGTCGGAACAGAAACAATGCTAGAATTCGGGACTTCCCGAATTGTACCAAAGTGCCAACATAGTCAACAAAAGATTTTTGTACTCTTCTCCAATAACCGGTATAGCCACTCGAAGCAAAGACTCCTCTCTCGGGAGTTAGGCACTACGAACTGGGGGCTCCTCCGCGACCAATAAGAAAAGGCCTGCACCCTCAAGAAAGGATCCAAGGAAGGAAGGGATGACACCACATCCTTAAAGACCGGCGGAATGTCCTGATCAAAACCAAACTGTCGGAGCACCCGGTGTGCTGAGTAATGAGTATATTTTGGGCCACCGGAGGAAGTCACGGGAAGCCGGGAGGGGCTAATGCAGGCAAGATAAGCCGACCGCCTCATCACCACGGCGCAAAGTCAAAGGTATTACCTGTTGAAGATAAAAAGAAGATAACACGAATCACACGCAAAGCCAGGACCAAACTCACGAGGGGATCTCCAATATAAGCTCCCCGCTTGGTCAAACAACTCCACAAGATTGAGGCCACCACCCTTCAAGCTAATCCAACGAAAAATAATGGGAAAGGCATCAGTAGAATTGCCACAAAGACCCTTCACTATGTCGGGGGATCCTTGGAACTTGTCCTTCACAAACTTCAAATTTCTACACTTAGCCAAGGTAGCTGCAGAACGGTCCCACATGAAAATTTGAAGAATGGCACAATGAAGAGATGAAGTAATCACATAGCAAGAGTCACCCTCACCCTCATCTCCATGAAGCTGGTCCAGTTGAGAATAAACATGACCCAAAAACAGAGGGGCCAAAGGATACTGGGTACCCCGAGCCAACTTGATTGCCAACGGAAAAAATGAAGACTTAACTCCGTACCAAGGAAACTCACTGAACAAAAATTTACTAAGCCAAAAGGCCAGGAAACCGGCCCACCTCACTTCCTTATCCTTTTCACGAGAGAGGGTCATCACCCATCTCCCCATCCTAGCCGGCTTACCACCGGGAGAGCGGAGCGACCACCAAAATGACCAAATAATTTCTCTTCTACCACGAGATCCTCACCGAAAGATCAATATCAAAGGGATTTTCTTCACCAAACACCGGGAGGAGGAAGTTATTAACCACATCCTCCAAGGTGATTGTCAATTCACCAAGAGAAAAGAAAAAGTATGAAGGGAAGGACACCAACGACGTACCAGATGCCTCGAGCCCTTTGGCGTCTCTCGAAACCCTCAAGGTTTCGGAAATAGCCACGCCTTTAGGATGCCGGCGCGCTCCAAACGACCCACAAACTCAAAGATCGAGACGTTCTTTGTCTACCCATATAGGCCAACCCTGAATCTTTCCCGGAACAAAATCAAAGAAAATAGGAACCGCCTCTCGGATTCCTTGTCTGATTTGGAGATCAAAAATCTCTCTAGGGTCGGGAACCCGGGCGGAACTAGCGAAACCCGCTTGGCCAGAAAATAGCCAAACGTGAGGGGATGGAGGAGCCTCACCATGAGATATATGAGGGAAAAATAAACTGAGAGAATACCAAGGATCCCGTAAAGGGAAGGCGGGACGTTCAAAAACCTCGCGGGAATCGCTCGGAGCAGAACCGGAAGAACCTTCCCCTCGGAAGGATCTGGGGTACGCTCTCTCCTCTTTCGAGAAGAAGAAGAAGCCATGGAAATAGCACACACTCAGAGAAGAAAAGAGATTGAAAGTGCGAAAAAGGGAAGACCAGAGTAACAGAGAAGAAGAAAAACTCAGGGAATGAAGAAAATTCAGAGAAGCAAAATGATAAGGTGAAACGGCTACAATAAAGGCGCAAGTAGCGCTTGGGAAAAACATTTATGAAAAGACGTGCGATTGCAAAAATTTAATTTGAAGAGGGGTTAATCAAATTATTAATGAGAAGCAATGGGAAACGAGATAAGTGGGTAGAAGAGTTTTATCTCAAATACTCAACTGCCACGTCCCGTGTAAAGAGGAAGCTGCGAAAAGTAATAATTACAAAAGAACACAACACGCAAAAAAGGAGGCGACCAAAAGCAGCATAAGAGAGCTGGGATCCCACAAAAACCTAAGGAAACTTAAATCACTCACGCGTGGGCTTCAGGCAACCCACGAGCTCGGGGGGCTAAATGTTGAGGTCTAAAAAATCACAGTAAAAATAAGCCCAAGAAAGAATAAGCTAAGCCCAAGAAAGAGTGAGTTAAGCCCGGAAAAAAGAAAACTCGGACCAAGTCCAAAGGGATTATATGAAAGGCCCCGAGGATCCCAAAGCCCAGAAAAGGAAAAGCAACCAAAGAAAAAAAGAGAGAGAACATCACAAAGAAAGTATAAGACGCAAGGATCCTCGGGCACCATCAATAAGCGCAAAGAAAAAAAGAAGACCAGGACAGATCGATAGAAAGAAGACAAAAAAAGAAAACAAGAAAAACAAAAGAACGCATAAGCGACCCTTCATGGCACAGACATGTAAAGGCGGCGTCGGGGAACCAAGACAAGGAAGAAGAATGATAACAAAACAATTTCAAAAGAGCGAAACAGATTCCGCCCAAATAGGAAAGAAACAGAAAAGGTAAAGACGCCGAGAAGTGAGGATGCCGAGAAGGGCATACCTCGGCAGACATCCCAAAGAGGATGGCCAACCGTAAGCTTTCAAGGAATCGGAACCAAGAGAAGGAAAGAATGAGAGAAAACGGAAAAGGGGACTTACCGAGATGATGAGGACAGAACATACTCTATTTGCAAAAGACCAAAACAGGGGGAACCAACGGTTCCCAAGACGCCTTAAAAACTCCACTATAAAAGGAGAGGATGGGCTGTGAAGAAAGCAAATGAGAAAAAAAGAAAGGAACAATAGAAAGAAGAGATTCACTAGAAAAAATCATCGAAAAGTCCAGGCAGAAAGAATACAAAGGGAAAAACAAATACTGCTTCCCGATATCCTGTAAAAAGCAACTATGGCACATACTCGGATCCAACGAGAATCAAACTTCGCAAGTTTTGAAGGCTGAAATAGCCATTCAAGGCTGCAATTTTTGAGCTCGATTGGACCTTGTATCACGTCCTAGTAAGCTTGTTGTAATCAAACAGATAATGCTTTAATGAAATACTGTTTCATAATTCCCAGGATCCCCACAGTACTTTTTTTTTTATCGTCTTGCTAATCCTGCTTTTCTTTTCTTTCCGAGCTTACGTTGTTAATTTCTCGCACTCCTCGATATCCTTGTTTGTCATTTTTGTATGTTGTCAGGAGTATTCTCTGCATTCACTTGATTCTTAAACAGCCATTTAGCTGCGGTGAGTCAAGGCCCAGTCCACCAAATCCTTTCTTTTTCATTCAGGCCTGGGATCCTTAGGCCTGAGTATCCCGAAAAAAGCACTCTCACAAGCTGCAAAAGCCTGTCGCACATTCTAGTATTCGACTAGGAAAAAGGGTAAGCAACCTTATATTAAAGAGAATGTTTATTCAAAAAGCCAAAGGCTAGTTCTTTAAAGTGAGATATCAAATATCACTCTCACAATGAGAGGTGATTGTCTCAAAAGATCAAATGGTATGATTGAAAGTGGAGTCAAATGTAAAGCTCCAAGATATGTTATCAAGTTTTGTGGGAGGTCATATATACATATTTCTATAATTGAGATAGATCACATGATCTAGTGCTAATTGTGTATGCCTTGATTGAATTGATCATTGAAGTTTCACATTAGACTAAGGACTATCTCATTGTTGATATCCACACACAACACACAAGTTTATGTTCAATAAATGTCATATTCATTTGTGTGATTGTACTTGATGAAATGTGTTTTCACATGCTCAATCTTTGTTAATTCAAGCACAAAAAGATTTTTGAGTGTTTTAGGTGTTTTTGAAAAGTATTTTGTTTAAAAAATCTGAAATTTTCAAAAATCCATTTTTGCCCTGTTTTGGCGACTCGATCGCGGGTAAGTCAAGTCGCGAGCCTCGATCGCGTCTTCGCGGGTCATTTTTGGCGACTTATTCGCGAGTGGAAGGTCTAGTCGCGAGGGTTACTCGGAGATTTTCGCGGCTCAGCTCGCGACTCACTCGCGGGTAGGCCTTCCAATCGCGAAAAACACTTAGAAAATTTTTTCAAACTTTTGTCTTTGAGTGTTTTGGCGGCTTGAACTCGCGACTTGTTGGCGACTCTCTTGAGTCGCGAAAAACGCGCGTTTGGCAAAAATAGGGGCAGTTTTTAAATCTTTTTCAATTTTTTCCCTCGAACTTTTGTGACTGTTCATCTTCTCTCTCAACTATCTCCTTCCCAAACACTCCGTGCTCCCATTTTCAAACTCCATTGTTGCGTATTTTCTGCTCAAAATCTTCAAGTAACAGGTATGGGTTTTCATTCTTGAACTCCTTTCTACTTGATTTTGTGTTTTTCCCCCTTGATTTTTCGCATGTGTTTATGTTTTTTAGATGGGTTTGTGTTTCGGACATTGCTCTATGTTCATGCTTAGCTTGTGGATGCTGTAGCTTGTGTTTGAAATTATTTTAGTTGTTTCCTTTTTGGTCTTCATCATGTGCTTAGCTAAGTGTTTCTTTTTATTTTGTCCGAACTTGTGCTGATGAGTTGTTTCAAAATGTTCCTATTGTGGATGTGAAGTTTATTGTCTTTGAATGTGCATGTTCTATAGTGTGAATCTATTGAGAGCATCTGTGTGTTTTACTATGCTATTTATGTGTCATGTCTTTCTCATCACATTGTCTTTAGGATATTTTCTATCTCTGCTACTCCCTGTTGTCCTTGTGTGTTCACTTTTTAAGCCTGTTCTTCCGTGTGGTTGATTTACGTAGCATGAGGTTTAATTGTTTTAGTTTATCCGAGTAGAGGCATTTTTGTCCTTGTCACTAACAAAGTTTTGTTTTGTTCTACACATGTTTTGTACTATGTTGTTGTGGCCTCTTCTGATTATTCACAGATGGCTCCCTCACCTCCGAAGAAGAAAACTCCTGCAAAGAAGGCCGACAAAAGATTGAAAATGGATTCTAATCTGTTTAGGTCGGTTCAACACTTTGAGAGATACAAGGATTTCTTCTTGAAAGCAGGAATTATTCAAGAAAGATTTGTAGATTTGGAGGATTTAAGAAACTCCTTTATCCCCAGTTGTTTTGAAGGGAGAGGATGGGAAAAGCTTCCGAGTGATCTCCCCGTAGTGTGTGAACCCCTGATTAAGGAGTTTTATTCAAATGCTGTGATAAGGGAGAATGATTTAAGCTGCTGGGTTAGAGGTAAAGAATTTACTTTGGATGCACATGTCATTGATGATGTGCTAGGGCTTGAAGGATTAGAAGATCGGGAGTTTGTCAATTACAAAGATAGGATTGTATCTATTGAAACTGTTCAACAAATGATAGGTGGACAGAGAGAAGGGAAATGTCTGAATACCACAGCTTTTCTAGTGGACATGAGGTGTTTAACAATAATCATGATGTTTAACCTCTATCTCATAAAGAAGTTGACTACAATCAACTGTGCAAGAGCAATTTTTCTGATGGATCTCAAAGAAAAGACTTTCATTGACATCAGTTCCCACATATATGACACTATTGTGGATGAGACTAAAACAACTTCTAGGCCAAAATTGATCTTTTCTAGTTTGCTAATGAGGATCTTTAGAAAGAAGGGTGTTCCAATCCCACAAGACATCAGTCTCATGTCCACACCCTCTGCAATTAACAAGCTTACCTGCAAAAGGATAAGTGTTAGGCTTCTAGGAGAAGAAGATGAAGGTGATAAAGGAGAAGGTGTCCCAATGGAGACTGAGGCGGAGGCAGCAGGGCATGCATCAACCTCAACACTTAGGAGGAGTGGCGAAAGGACTAGAGCATCAACTTCTTCAGATACACCTCCGGATGCTTTTCAAATCATTCTAGAATGACTTGATGGGATCAGAGGAGTCCAGACTGAGCACTCTGAGAGGATGAGAGCCATGCAGGACCAGATTGATATTTTGTCCGCAAAAACTTGACAGCTTCACCACCCAAAGATGGATGTGACCCTTTGGCCATTCTGGTCAAAAAAGGGGGAGATGTTTCTTTCTGTTGTTGATGACATTGTTGAGGAGAAGCGAAAAAGCAGCTCTTAAGGGGGAGTAATGTGTTGAGGGGGAGTTGTCAAAATCAGAGACTTTGTTTATATATGCTTATGTTTTTGGACTTTTAGTGTTTATATGGGTTTGATACACTGTGGTTTTGGTGTATATTTGTTTCTAACTCATAACTTATACTCTTGGTTTAATCTTTTATATATTTTGTTGATGTTATTCAGGATATATTGTGTTTTGTACCTGTTTGTACCCATGTGCTTATGTAAGCTTTTAAGGTTAATGTTTTTATGCATATTATGTAGGCTTTATGATTTGTACCTTGCTTAATGCAGCCTTTTATGCTATGTTGAAATCAGTACTTCTATCTAAATGTCTTGCATTTTGATTTTTGTACTGTCACTCTTGTGCCCTTGTAGGATTGTTCCTAGATGCATATACTTAGTGTATTATGCATTGGTTGAGTGTTAAGCATACAAGTATCTTGCCTTGTACTTGTTAGCTTGTATGTCCTTGTGTTCATTCCAAGTGTGAATGAGTATTGTGGTCACTACCTTGCAATGATCACTTGGTTGATCAAGCCATGGTTTGTTTCTTAACTCCATCTTTGCTTGATCACATATTGCCTGTTTCATATGCATTTTACGATTTTCTGCTTACAATGATCATGGTGTATTGTTATGTTTCAGGAGTCTTATGTTCATATGATTCAAGTGCTTCACAGTTTCTAGAGTTAGGTGTGAGTGAGTTTTGCTCAACTGTTCCCAACTCACATGTTAAGTCTAGAGTCTGTTTTAGGGTTTTGTCACGGAATAGCCAAAGGGGAGATTGTAAGGTTGAATTTATTCAACCATCTAATTGGCTTTATTCCGTGCCAAATTTGCTTGTATTTCAGCATTTAGTAACCCCGTATTTAGGTGGGCTTGTTGTAAGGATAGTGAGTGAGATAGATTGAAGTTTGCTCAAGAGTGTGCAAGAAAACAGAGACTCGCGGCTTGGCCTTGCGGGTGACTCGCGGCTGCAAGCCGCCGACGCAAAGACACGTGCCAAGCATGCCGGAAGGTGAACAGTCATGCTAGCTGGAGCACTACAGGACAAAAACATGACAATCGGCCATACGGTTATCTCGCGACTAGATCTCGCGACTTAGTCAAGTCGCGAGGTCAAGCCGCGAGCCACCCCTGTTTTGTAAAACCCGACGTTTCACATTCCTCTCTCACTCTAGTATAAATACCCCTTTTACCCACGAATGTAAGAGAGCTTCCAGAGATAATTTTGAGAGAGAAACCCTAAAGAAAAACAAGATTGATTCACCCACAATCTATACATTAGAGTCTCTTCAAATTCCTCAACTCTCTTCCTCTCCATTGTCAAATCCTTGAGAAGCATTTTACCAAACCTTATTCTCACCATATTCATCACTGTGAGAGAGATGTTTGGATTTCTGGAAGCGATTTAGGAAGGAACCAATCTTCATTGGTTGATGCTACGGTCTAGTAGCGGAATCCGGGAAGCTAGAAAAGAAAAAGGTTCGACGCAACCTCGTTGGAGCAAGAAGCTTGGAGGGCTTAGGTGCACTGGGTAGATTAGGCTTGGAGGGTCTATTACTGTCCATGTATCCCAACTATATTTTCTAGTGGATTGTTTACCGCTTGGAGGGCGGCGGAGAGGTTTTACGCCGAGGGCTTCAGTTTCCTCTTCGATAACACATCGCGTGTTGTCTTTGTGTTTGCATCTTCCTTCCCTTTTATCTTTACCTTTTATTAACTGCTGTGGGTTGTGTTTTTAATTTGGCTTAGATAGTTTTTCCAATTCCATATTATAGCTTAAGTTAAGTTTCCGCACACTAGTTGTTTGACATAATGCTTGAATTGGTTAAGTTGTAATTTGGGGGTCTAAACGTTCAAGGGTGTCTATACAGATATTTGAACTTTCATTTAGGTTTTAAGGATATCCCACTAATTTTTGAAATTTTCAGGGTTATATTGGTCATTTTTAAGTGTTAGGATGCGTTTTGATAATTTTAATATATTTAAGGGTATTTTGGAAATTTTAAAGGTTTTTTGGAATATTTTTGTTATTTATATTCGTCTTATAGGTAATTCGGTGGGGTTGAGTTGGGTTGGTTATGCACATATGTGATGTTGATATTGTTTAGTGTGATGATGGAACTATCAAATGTGAGTAAAAAGTAAGAGAACAATCGAATGTAACAAAAATACGATCACATGTGATTTTGGTACTACCTAATATGACGATGAAATAGTCAAATGTGAGAAAAATAAAATAATAAAGGTACCACTAAATGGGGCAAAAGTTGAGTCATAAGTGATGTTGGTATTGCCTAATATGACATTAAAGCCATCAAATATGAAAAAGAAAAAGGGAACCATCGAATATGACAAAAGTACGATTACATGTGATGTTGGTATTATTTAATGTGACAGTGGAACTATCAAATGTGAGAAAAAAAAAATAAGGGAACCATCGAATAGGACAAAAGTACAGTCACATGTGATGTTGGTATTGCATAATGTGAAGATGGAACTGTCAAATGTGATACCACCGAATGTGAAAAAAGTACAGTCAAATGTTATGTTAGTACCGCCCAATATGACAATGGAACTATCAAATGTGAGAAAAAAATAAGGGAACCACTGAATGTGACAAAAGTACAGTCACATGTGATGTTAGTACTGCCTAATGTGACAACAAGAATCACAAATGTGAGGAAAAAATTAAAGTACCATTGAATGTGGGAGAGGTATGATCAAATGTAATGTTGGTACTACATAATGTGATTGTGGAACTATCAAATGTGAGGGGAAAAAAAAAGGAACCACCAAATGTTACAAAAGTCCAGTTTTATGTGATGTTGGCATTGCACAATGTGGGGATGAAATTGTCAAATGTGAGGATGAAATTGTCAAATGTGAGAACAAAATTATAGTACCACCAAATTTGAGAAAAGTACAGTAAAATATTATGTTAGTTGTTCGGGAGGCTTTTGACGGTTGCCCAACCACGTGCGGTCCGTTAGAGGGATGACCTTACTAGGTCCGGGTTCTTTTTGGGGAGTTGCCTCCGGAACTCAACATTGGGCCACGTGGTCCAATGGCTATCGATGTATTTTTAAGCCTACAAAACCGTTAAAGTCAAAGTCTAAGAATCACGATAATGGTTGAATAAATATGTAATATGTGTTTGATATAATAGCTTTGATTAGTAGTTGTAATAACAGTTGAAATAAAGTAGTATTTATTTAGATGTAAAGTAATCATGTACTCAACGATGTAAATTTAAAGATAAGGAAGCAAAGCTACTTATCTTTGTATGGTTTGTAGCCGTAGTCATCGGGGAAAAACTTCTGTGAGTTAATAATATCCCAACAGAGTGCTAGCGGTAGAAGCAAGTTAAGCTTGTTCCTCTTATCATGCATTTAAATGAGTTTAAGCCTTAGTCAATAGTTGTAATAGTAGTTGGAATAAAGTAATATGTATTTAAATGTGAAGTAATCATGTATTCAATGATGTAAATTTAAAGATATGGAAGTCGAGTCACTTATCTCTGATATTTTACAACCCAAGTCAGACAAAGATCAATGAGCTGATAGGATTCTAGTAGAATAACTCCAGCGGTAGAAAGTCAGTTTGCCATGATAACTTCATGATTAAAGGGGAAAAATGGGTGCAACTGGAGAGAGAGAGAGTATGTCCAGCTATTTGTAGGGGCCAGTTAAGCTTGCCCCTCTTATCATGCACTTAAATGAGTTTCCCCTTTGACAATACTCTTTTAATTGTTGTGAAGTTATGAATAGTGTTGCCTTCCATGAGAAGGGCTTTTGTATGGAGTATATGTGCCTTCTAAGAGAATGGTTTTATGTAAGAAGTAGTTATGCCTTCTAAGAGAAGGGCTTTTGTAAGAAATAGTTGTGCCTTGTAAGAGAAGGGCTTTTATAAGAAGTAGTTGTGTCTTCTAAGAGAAGAGCTTTGATATAAGATCTTGGTGTCTTCTTGGAGAGGAGCTTTAGTAATAGAAGTTCATGCCTTCAATGAGAAGGGGTTTTAGTATGAGTGTTTGATATCTCTTGAGAAATGTGGAGATGGTAAAAGATATAGATATTTTGTCGGATTTAGTATTTGTAATATGTATGATATATAGAAGTATGAGAGATATGGAGGTTAAGGATAGTAAAAATATGAGATAATAACTGTTGGAGAAGTTGTAGAGATTGATTTCCAAGAGGAAAGATTTTGTAAGAGAAGAGTATGAAGATGTGTTTAGGTATTTGGAGATAGGAGCAATAAGATAGATATGTCTTTTGAATATGGAGAGTAAGAGAATGAGTATAAGAGAGTAATGGTAGTCTAGTGTGTTTAACAAAGCTGCTGGGATTTTCTCACGAGATTGTATGAAGGCTTATGAATGACATTTACGAGCTAAGAGCTCAAGAGTTTAGTTCCTAATTTAGAAACTAAAAAACTCAGAAGCTCAGAACTTCATTAAGAGTTTAAGAAGATCATTAGAGGGAAAAAGAATAGGGAAGTTTATGAGAGAGTTGTTCTCCATTGGTGTCCCCCTTTGAGGTGTTGATGGAAGGTCTCCCTTTAGAGTTGAGTTTAAGGGGGTATTTTAGCAAAGAATATCAGCCAAAATCAGTCCCAACTAGTAATGAATCTTCAGAAAATCCACCTTAAGATTTGGCCAAACATGGTATGTTTAGCTTTAAGATATTCTTGCTATTTCAGGTAAGAGCTACTGGGGAAAGAGTAGCAAAAAAGGAAAGTATTTTGGGAAGAAAAAGGTAGTTTCAATAGTTGGTTTTAGTTTTAGCATAATGTGGAAAAATCAGTAATGCTCAGGTGTTTGGGTCAGCTTTCATTCTGAAAAGGCTATCCTAGCTGTCAGAAATCTTTGTGACAGCTATCATGAAAAAAGCTATTCCATCTATTAGAAAAAGTCGTGACAGCTATCACGAGATAGTTGTCACAACTGTTATAAAACAAAATTGTTTGCTTTGGGCAGAAGCCAATGAGATCCGATAGGGGATTTTAAACTGCTGGAGAGGACATTCAGCATTTATTGGATGGATTTGGCTGAAAATGGTAAGATCTCTTTGAAGGGTATCTTGTTATTTTGGGTATAACAGCTAGTTGCTGGGATTTCAAAGATTAAATGACTGATGATATCACTTCCAGCTAGGTGTCAAGTGCTGAATGCACTTTGCCGGTTTAGCTGGAAATATTTCCTTTTCGGGTGTTTGTGTTTTTGGTCCAAGGTTCCATTACAACACATTTCTAGCAGGTAATAGAAGGATTGGTTGAAGGCTAAGGAAGCTTTAGAGATTTGGTCAAGGTCTCATTGGGTTGTGACATAATCTTAGTGAGCAAGAAGAGTATTTCATACTCTGCTTTGGCAACTAGCAAAGAAATATATGGTCCGATTGTGGCATGCCAGTTGGTTATGAGAGATATCATGAATATTTTGTATATAGTTGGAGATAAAAGATAGCCAATCAGATTAGGCCATGTGTTTGAGTTTGATTTTAGCCGAAAGAAGTAATGAGATTTATGTAGAATAATATAATAAAGTTTCTAAATTTGTATAGCAACAAATGGGGATTGAATGAATAGTTACCCAGTAGTTAGATGGCTAGAGATATTGAGTATTTGTCACATGATGAATATTAAGCTTTAGGAAAAGAGCAATGAAGAATTTTATCATTTAAAGTGTTATGTGATTTGAGATGCTTACCATATGTTACCCGCTACACACAGACTCGTCGGAGTTTAGGGAGTTGAAGAAGACACGCCAAGCAACATGTTTCTTTTATCAACTTTAAACCGCTAGAACTTTACTAAACATAACTCTTGGCCCTCCAAACCACGACTCCTAAAGTTTCCCCAAAAAGACTTATGAGCTTGGATCATAAGCTGAAGATGAGATGACGTATCTCGAGTTTTGTTGTCATTTTGTGTAAATTTGGGCTCTTATTGAAGAAGCCACTTGCCATGAGTGTAAGAGAGGTAATATGGGCCATGAGCTTCGATTCATTGCTTAAGCCTAGTCCATATGTTGATGTTGATAATGTCGTGGGGTTATGATCCCAATTGATGAAGAGGAAATGTGAACCATGAATCCGCCTCTTGAAGTAAGGATCTTGCGGGCCAAGTGAACCCAATCCATGTAGTTGAATGAGATATGAGCTTATTTTGGGCTTTAAATAGATTTACCTAAAAAATCAATAATATGTTGATGTGGCATAGGTTGCCAATGAAATAATGCCACGTGGGCGGAAAAAAGGGTCCTCAACATTAGTATTACCCAATGTAACAAAGGAACTATTAAATGTGAGAAAAAATATGAGAACCACTGAATGTGATAAAAGTACAGTCACTTGTAATATTGATACTGCCCAAAATGACAATGAAACTGTCAAATGTGAGAAAAAAAATTAAAGTATCACCTAATGTGAGAAAGATACAATCAAATGTGATATTTGTACTACCTAATGTGATAGTGGAACCATCAAATGTGAGGAAAAAAAAAAAGAGAACCATCGAATGTGATAAAAGTACAGTCACATGTGATGTTGGTACTATATAATGTAACAATGGAACTGTCAAATGTGAGAAAAAATTAAAGTACCACTGAATGTGAGAAAAGTACGATCAAATGTGATAGTAATACTGTCCAATGTGACAATGAAACTATTAAATGTGAGAAAAAAAATAAAGGAACCACCGAATTTGACAAAAGTACAGTCATATGTGATATTGACAAAAGTACAAGAAATGCTTGACATGTCTATTAAAATAATATTAAAAAAATATTTGCATTTTTAAAAATGCCACGTTAGCAATTTAATTTTTGAAAAAAAGACATATCAGATAAAAATAATATAAAAATTTCTAACCTAATTATTTTTTAAAAAAAGAAAAGAAATTAGTTAAATTATTTTTTTTTCCTCTTTTTTGGGAAGAACACGAAGAACGTGCCAGGAGCACGTTTCCCATTCCTCTTTCTCTATTCACAGTTCTCCATCTCTCCCTCTATATCTCTCTTCTACGTTTCCCATTCCTCTTTCTCTATTCATAGCAAGTTTCGCTCATCTATCTCTTCTCATCCGACTAAGTTTTGGTTGGATTGAATCGGTGGTTGCTGGGTTTTAGTGGTGGCATTTCGGTGGTGGGTTTCGATTGTGGAGTTGAATCGGTGGCCAGCTTTGGTGGTGGGTTTTTTTCGGTGTTTGCTTGAGCCATTTGGTGGTGAGTTTCGATGCTTGCTGGACCAGTTTGGTAGTGAGATTTGGTGCTTGTTGGGTCTATTTGGTGGCTAGGTCTTGTGATGGTCTTTTTGGTAGTTGGGTTTCATTGGTAGCCGGGTTTTGGTGGTGGTTGGGTTCTGTTCGAGGTGGTGGTGGTCGTGCCTTTGGGTTTTGTTTAGGTGTTTGGTGATTTTTTGTTTAGGTGTTTGGTGAGTTAGGTATTGGGTTTGGGTTTAAATTGCTCGGCAGTGGGTGGTTTGATTTATGGATTTGTGGTGTATGTTGATTTACGGGTTTGTGGGTTTGTGGACTATGTTTTCTGAATCCAAATCGACTACTCATTTGGAGAAGATTTCGAATCCAGAGTGGAATCTGGTTTTAAGTTTTGTGTTTGGTTTCAAAGCATAAGAAAATCTTGTTAAATGTTTGTGTTTTGTAAATTTTTATGGGCATATCTTTTTATTTTGTAAATCTGAGTGATTTTATGGTTTTGGTTGCTAAGAAAATGCAAGAAAAGAAAAGTAAATTCTTAATTTTTAATTTTCAGGGCAAGCTTAGTTGGGGAAGAAAAATGAAGAACACGTTCTTCATGTTCTTCCCAAAAAAGGGAAAAAAAATTAATTTAACTAATTTCTTTTCTTTTTTAAAAAAATAATTAGGTTAGAAATTTTTATATTATTTTTATCTGATGTGGCTTTTTTCAAAAATTAAATTGTCGACGTGGTATTTTTAAAAATGCAAATATTTTTTTAATAGACACATCAGCATTTATTGTTGGACCGTTTGCCACGTAGGATATTTTTGTTAAATGAGTAACGCTAGAGACCAAAACGGGAAGCGATTTTCAGGATAAGGACTAAAAGCGGTAAAAATAAAATGTAGGGACTAAAATGGAAATCGCCTTAAAATGTAGGGACTAAAATGTGTTTTTCGCCATATGTATTTTATATAAAATAAAGAAAATAAAATAATCAATTCATAATTAATAACAATCAAATTGAGGATTACTTTTTCTATTAAAAAAGATTACTCTAAATACATCAAATTTAAACATGTAATTTGATTACTTAAAATAATTTTTTTTTAAAAGTCAACATAAAATAAGAATATTAGAAAAAGTTTTATATTTGTCTCACCATCTTGAATTAATATTTTTTAAAATTATGTAAATTTCAACCTTTGTTAATTATTTTTGTTTTGAGAAAAATCTTTTTATTTATTATTTAAACTTTGAGATTATAGCGAAAGCTATGAAACTATAAAAAAAAAATTAAATAAATAAATAAATAAAAATTAAAGAAAAAAAAGTATGAAGATGGAAGAAAAACTTTAGCAGGAGACTATGAATCTATGTTTAGTATCTTATATACTACAAGGACGTAATAGTAGGATTTTTTTTTTCAAGTTTCTTATTCAACCAAAAAAGTTGTGATTATTACCTTGTGGAGATGGACCCGAAGAGCAAATGGGCCTAATCCTCCTTCAAACCAGGCTAGGCCCAAACGTGATGTCCAATGTGTCTGAAGAACAAGTTCAACCAAGAAGTGCCCTGTGGACGCCCCCCTCCCCCCCTTACATAAAAATTTTCCTCTCAAATTATTTTTCGGGTTTTGTTGCACATTGGGTCCTTAGTGATATGACTCGTGTGATTGTGTCTCTAGGGTGGGGTGTGTATATGTGAGTACCTTTTTCTTATTTTTATTTTAGAAGTCGCCAACTAACCATTGGTTTTGTTTTAGGTGTGATTGGTCACCTAGAGGTCTAATCCATTTCTTACCTAATTAATGAAACCAGATTTTAAGGTTCATTAATTGAGGCAAACCAAAAAGTCTCAAACCAAAGATCATGGACTTGAAAGTTTGGTTACATGTGGAGAAGGTGTTAGGCACCCCACAACGCCTATCCGAAAATAGTATCTCATTTTAATTTATTTCAAACGTTATCTTTTTGTGAAGAAAAAGAATACTTGGGATTTTTGGTTTTTTTAAAAAAGATTTTGCAAACAATATACATACATATATACATGTGAGTAATTATTTACCATATAGCCAGCATGTGAATATTAACTCCAATGAATATTTACAACCAAAGCATGTGAGGTATATAAATAGGCAGAATGTGAGAGAACATACAAGTATACAATACAGTAGCATGTGAGTATTGTTTGTAGCCCTAAACATTATCGGAATTTGGAGACCTTTATGAAATACAAATTTGTAGCCCTTTAAACCATCTTTCTCATCCAACTTCGAAGTTCAATTTCCTCGGTCGGATATCCGAGCCAAAGGTTATGTCCAAATCAATAAGGTTGTGTAGCCTAAAATCTTAAACCAAATCGTATTTGTATTTTTATGTGAATTTCCTTTAATTCCTTACTTCATTTTCGGCGCAAATCAAATCGGGATAAACCTCTTAAACTTCATTAAGGCCCTGTCAAAATTTAGTTCTTTAGTCCTTGAAAGTTCAAATAGTGTATAAAACACCCTTGAACGTCTAGACCCCCAATAACAAAATAACTAATTCAAGCTTTATGACAAACAACTAGTGTGCGGAAAATGAACACAAGCTATAAACAGAATTGGTAAACAATCTAAGCCAATTAAAAACACATCCACAGCAGAAAATAAAAGGCAAAGATTAAGGGAAGGAAGATGGAAACACAGGGTCAACACCCGATGTGTTATCGAAGAGGAAACCGAAGCCCTCGACAGAAAAACCTCTCCACTGCCCTCCAAGTGGTAAGTAATCCACTAGAAAATGTAGTTGGGATACATGAACAACAATAGACCCTCCAAGCCTAATCTACCCAGTGTACCTAAGCTTTCCAAGCTTCTTGCTCCAATGAGGTTGCACCGAACCTATTTCTTTTCTAACTTCCCAGATTCCGCTACTTGACCATGGCATCAACCAATGTAGATTGGTTCTTTCCTAACTGCTTCCCAAAACACCAAACAACCCTCTAACAATAATGGATATGGTGAGAAAAGGTTTTGGTAAACAGATCTCTCAAGGGTTTAACAATGGAGAGGAAGAGAGTTGAGGAATTTGAAGAGTCTCTTATGTGAAGATTGTTGATGAATCAATCTTGTATAATACTAGAGTTTCTCTCTCAAAATTCTGTCTGGAAGCTCTCTTTCTTTCGTGGGTATAAGAGGTATTTATACTGGGTTGAGAATGGAATGTTAAGAGTCGGGATTTTCAAAACAAGGCTGACTCGCAGCTTGGCCTCCCGGCTTGACCGAGTCGCGAGATCCAGCCGCGAGATAACAGAATGGCCAGTTGTCCTATTTTGTCCTGTAGTGCTCTAGCTAGCATGACGCTTCAACTTCAGGCATGCCTGGCACGTGTGCATCTTCCTCGCGGCTTGAAGCCGCGAGTCACCCGCAAGATCCAGTCGCGAGTCTCTGTTTTCTTGCACACTCTTGAGCATTTCATCACACTATCTCACTCACTACCCTTACAACAATCCCACCTAAATATAGGGTTACTAGTTGCTGAATTACAAGCAAATTTGGCAAAGAATAAAGCCAATAAATTGGTTGATTAAATTCAACCTTACAATCTCTCCCTTTGGTTATTCCGTGACAAAACCCTAAAACAGACTCTAGACTTAACATGTGAGTTTGGAATAGTTGAGCAAAACTCACTCACACCTAACTCTAGAAACCGAGAAGCTCTTGAATCATATGAACATGAAACTCCTGAAACACAACAATACACCATGATCATTGTATGCAGAAAAGCATGAAATTCATATGAAGCAGACAATATGTGATCAAGCAAAAATTGAGTTAAGAAACAAACCATGGCTTGATCAACCAAGCAATCACTACAAGGTAGTGACCACAATGCTCATTCACACTTGAAATGAACACTTTAACAAACAAGCTAACAAGCTCAATGCAAGTCACTTGCATGTCCAACACTCAACCAATGCATAATACACTAAGTATATGCATCTAGGAACAATCCTACAAGGGCACAAGAGTGACAAGATTTGACAAGAAAATGCATGACATTTAGTTAGAAGTACTGTTTTAAACAAAGCATAAAGGCTGCATAAAGCATGGTACAAACCATAAAGCCTACAGATGAAGAACATAAACCCTAAAAGCTTACAAAAGTAACATAGGTACAAAACACATTATAAACTGAAAAACAACTTAAAGTAAAGTGTTGAAACCGCTTGCAGAAACACTCCCCCTTAGGTAATTTTCTCCCCCTCTGATCAAGCTATCACTCCCCCTTTCATTGTATTCCCCTTAAGCTATCACTCCCCTTTTCATTGCATTCCCCTTATGACATCATCTCCCCCTTTTTGTCATGGAATAGCTACATATCCTCTTCTAGCTTCCTCTGAATCTGATCCAATTGAGTTTGTAGGGAGGTAAACTTCATATCCCATCGAGTGCTGTGATGGTGTAGAGTAGATGTGAGTCCGGACATCTTGGTACTCAACTTGTGTACAGATGTCATAATGTGGTCGAGTTTTACGTCAAGGGAGAAAGTACTAAACTACGAACCACCGTGAGAAGTGGAAGTTTCCGGTTTGACTCTCTTCTGACTATGACCAATGCTTGCGTTGAATGTACGCATGTTGATTGGACTCGGTTTTGGGCAAGGAGATTCATCTGCTGTTGGGTAAATTCCTTTGAGCTTCAAGATCCTTGAAATGAGAGAGCAAAAAGGAACACATATTTAGGACTCAGTTCATAAAACCGTTTTGTGCAGAACATGAATGATATGAGCACAAATGTCAATCTCTACATCAGAGATTAGGTCATGAAGAAACAAGGCACGCCTGAGGTTCATATACCCAATGTTGGATAGGGGGTAAAAGTTGTGAAACATCACTATTGTAAGCACTCTCAATTTCAGAGGAAGAGAGGAAACGCTGATCGAGTTTCCATTGGATGAGAATTCCAAGTCTTATCCAAGACCAACCTTAAGGAGTTCCTCATCCGGACAAAGATCATCATAAACCGGTGAGTGTTTAAGCATTGGCCGGTTGATGTGAAGGATCTCTGCCAAATATGCAGGAGAGATTGAAAAACTCTTTCTCCTAACCCATCACTTGAGTTCTTCTCCTTCCACAATTGCACTGGCATAAAATTCCTTTACCAAATTCTCATAAGCTTCACCCGGATCAGAGAGAAGGTAATTCCAATCCTTGTGAGCAAACCATTTTGGAATGTCGGTGTCATGAAGTGACGATTAGTCAACAGGTCTTTCCAGTAATGGTGTAGCATTTCAGAAATAATTCTCATGAGTCCGAAAGGCAGCATAGGATCGAAACTTGTTGGAATCGAACACTCCTTATGAAGAATGAGTCCTTTTTGTTTGAGGTGAGTAGTCATCGGCATCAATGACATGCTCCTTTCCATTGGAACTACCTCCTTTCACAGCTGCTTTCTTGAATGGAGACATTTCCGATCTACATCATGTAAAATAGGAAAAGAAAGAACACAATCCAAGAGACATTATTAGTAGTGGGTTAGTTTCAAAGTATGGATAATGAAGAAAACCCTAAGAACTAGACGGAAATGTCTAGAAAAAGACAATGAGAGACACTAATTACCCAAAGTTGTCACAATATAGAGTAGATCGTAGAATACTCTTCGAAAAACACACAATGAAGACACCGGACAATCGCTATCCAAACATAGTCAAGAGATATACAAATATCATAGAAAGTACAAAATCCATGAGGAAAAGACTATAACTGTGAAAAAGGAAGATTAGAGAACAAAACCCATACCTTTCCTTGATGATTGAGAAAATGGTGACAAAATAATGGAAGATTTTGGAGTTTACCACGATGGTGTTGAAATATTGAAAGTGAGACCAGAAAATGAACAGTCATAGGATGCAAAAAAAAAAAAGCAAATTAAGACCCTTTTTTAGAACAGTGTTGAAAATGAGCTACCTTTTGCAAACCACGAGATTTTCGCGATCGAGGTAAGTCGCCAGATAGTCGCCAGATACACCCGCCAAAACAGTTCAAGCCAAAAGTTTTGAAAAATTTTCTAAGTGTTTTTCACGACTAGAAGTCTCACTTGCGAGTTGAGCCGCGAAAATCTCTGTGTATCCCTCGCGATGGGACCTTCCACTTGCGAACAAGTCGCCAAAACTGACTTGCGAGCACGCGATCGTGGCACGCAACTTGACTTACTCGCGATCGAGTTGCCAAAACAGGGCAACACTGTTTTTGAAATTTTCAGTTTTTGAAGAACAAAATACTTTCCAAAAACAACTAAAACACTCAAAAATCTTTTTGTGTTTGAATCAACAAAGATTGAACATGTGAAAACATATTTTATCAAGTACAATCACACAAATGAATATAGCATTCATTGAACATAAACTTGTGTGTTGTGTGTGGGTATCAACAATGAGATAGTCCTTAGTCTAATGTAAAGTTTCAATGATCAATTCAACCAAGGCATACACAATTAGCACTAGATCATGTGACCCATCTCAATTATAGAAGTATGCATATATGACTTCCCACAAGACATGATTACATACTTTGGAGCTTTACATTTGACTCCACTTTCAAACATAATATTTGATCTTTTTGATCCTTTTGAGACAATCACCTCTCATTGTGAGAGTGATATTTGATATTTCACCTTGATAAGATAGCCTTTGGCTTTCTGAATAATTATTCACTTTAATTTTTGGTCGCTTTCCCTTTTTCCTAGTCGAATACTAGTATATGCGACAAGCTTTTGCAGCTCAATATCTCTTTTCATTTGGAGATTTACATTTGGTGAGCTCTTTTTAGCAAAAATGAAAATAAATAGTGGGAAGATACATAGGCACAAGTCTATGCATGTCTCAAGATCAACATAACCATTCACCAATCATTCATGACAAGTTTGAAGATCTATTTACAACAGTCACATAAATTTCAAGATTTCTTCCACAGTGATAAAAGTGCAAAGGAACAAGCTACGCTCCTAAATGCACAAAACCATTAGCACAAAGATACAAGGCAAAACAAGTTTTGAGACAAAACTCAACAATGTAGATCAAACTTTTTGATTTTCTACTTTTTATGTGGTTTTTGGATTTTAGACACATAAGAAGGAAAAGATTGATCAAAAGCAACAATGTAAAAAAAATAAAAACAAACAAAGCAATTAACAGCCAACAGAATCATGTTGTACAAATAGCTAACAAAGTAGTGTGTGCCCCAACAAAAAAAATAACACAATGTAAATATGTGAAGCACACATCACATAAAAGATTCAAGGAATTGTACCAACACCAATGGTCTTACGGAGGGATTCAAACTGTGGACCATCGAGAGGCTTAGTGAAGATGTCCACCTTTTGATTGTCGGTGTGTATGAATTCAAGACACACAACTCTTTCTTCTACCAAATCTCGAATGACATAGTAACGTATCTCTATATGTTTAGATTTTGAATGCTGAACAAGGTTCTTAGAAAGATTGATGGCACTGGTGTTGTCACGAAAGACACACTTCGTCTCTTGAGGAATTCCATAGTCATGGAGTAATTTCTTCATCCAAAGAAACTGGGTGCAGCAACTTCCAACGGCTATGTACTCTACTTCTACAAGAGAGAGAGACATGGAATTTTGTTTCTTGCTCATTCACAAGACAAGATTGTTACCAAGGTAGAAGCAGCCTCCTGAAGTACTCTTCCGATCATCCACACTATCAGCCTAGTCAACATCCGAGTACCCGGCAAGACAAGCATTTGAGTCTTTTGAATACCACGGACCATAGTCTGAAGTTCCATTGAAATATCGAATAATTCGCTTAACCGCAGTCAGGTGTGATTCCTTTGGAGCAGCTTGATATTTGGCACAAACACCAACGCTGAATGCAATGTCCGGTCTACTAGCAGTAAGATAGAGTAAACTCCCAATAATACTCCTATACAAGATAGGACTCACTTCCACTCTAGAAGAATCAACATTCAGTTTAGTAGATGAGCTCATGGGAGTGGAGGCATGCTTTTTGGAGTCTAGTCCAAACTTCTTGACAATGTTTCTAGCATACTTTTCCCGTGAAACGAATATACCTTCATTCTGTTGTTTGACTTGAAGGCCAAAGAAAAATGTGAGTTCCCCCACCATACTCATCTCAAATTCTTTCTTCATCTCCTCGGAGAATTCAATAGCCCGATCTTCAATGGTAGCCCCAAACACTATGTCATCAACATATACTTGTGCCACAAGAAGATAATCTTTATCATTTTTGATAAACAAAGTCTGGTCGGCATATCCCCTTTTGAATCCTCTATCCAGGAGGTAATGTATAAGCCGATCATACCAAGCTCTAGGAGCTTGTTTTAAGCCATAAAGGGCTTTCTTCAATCTCAACACATGATCAGGAAAGTGAGGATCCTCAAAGCCTTTTGGTTGCTCAAAAAACACTTTTTCATTCAGGTATCCATTTAGAAACGCACATTTTATATCCATTTGATAGAGTTCAAAGTTCATAATGCGTGAAATGGACATGAGAATTCGAATAGACTCAAGTCTTGCCATAGGAGTGAAGGATTCATCAAAGTCTACTCCTTCTACTTGAGTTTATCCTTGAGCTACTAACCGAGATTTATTCCGTATTATCTCTCCATCTTCATCGGTTTTTTTTTTTTTGAATATCCATTTAGTGCCTATGACATGAATATTTTCAGGCCTTGGAGCAAGTTCCCACACATCATTCCTCACAAACTGATTCAACTCTTCATGCATTGACTCAACCCAATTCTCATCTTGAAGAGCTTCTTCTACCCTTTTTTGCTCAAATTGAGCAAGGTAGCATTGGTATGTTACATGATTGGCCAAAAGGATGTTTCCTTTTCTGAGGCGAAGACCTTCATCTAGAGACCCTATAATGTTGCTTTCCGAATGGTACTTAATCACTCTTCATGATGGCTTCTTTGATGTGGAGTCTTCCTCACTCCGTGAGATAGGAGGATGAACTTCGGGAGAAGTGAGAGGACTTGATGTTCTAGACATCGATCTTGTTTCCATTCTTGGGTTCATAGGAGTTGATTCTTCTTCCGGTGTAGATCCTTCAACTTCTATATCAAGAGCTTCTACCTCAACATCGGGTTCTTTGGTGTTCGGCCCTTCTCCATCATCAATCATCTCTACCTTTGTTAAGGCATCATCAATCTTGACATTGATGGACTCCATCACTGTCTTAGTTCTCTTGTTAAAAACTTTATACGCCCGGCTAGTAGTAGAGTACCCAAAGAAAATACCTTCATCACTTTTTGCATCAAATTTCCCAAGATTCTCCCGATCATTTAGGATATAACACTTGTCCAAACACTCGGAAATACTTTACTTTAGGCTTCTTTCCATTCCAAATCTCATAGGCAGTCTTCTATGTTCCCACTTGGAAGAATATTCTATTCCCAATGTGACACGAGGTGTTCACGACTTCTCCCCAAAACTTTTGAGGTATTTGCTTGTTTAGTAGCATGACTCTTGCCATTTCCTGAATCACTCGATTCTTTCTCTCTACCACTCCATTTTGTTAAGGAGTTTTGGGAGCTGAAAATTCCCTTTTAATTCCATTCTTTTCATAGAAAGACTCAAATCTTGCATTCTCAAATTCCTTCCCATGATCACTTCTTATCTTGGTAATAGGAACCCCTTTCTCGTTTTGTAGTTTCTTGCAAAGAATTTCCAACCTTTCACATAGTTCTAATTTTTCTCTAAGAAATTCAACCCAAGTGCATCTTGAGTAATCATCCACAATGACCATAATGTACCTCTATCCTCCTAGACTTTTAGTTCTTGTAGGCCCCATTAGATCAACATGAAGTAACTCTAAACACCGTGAAGTAGCAATCACATTCACCTTGTGGTGACTTGCCTTTGTTTGCTTTCCCATTTGGCATGCACCACAAATAGTCTTCTTCACCTTTCCAAACTTTGGAAGTCCCTTAATTGCTTCAAGTTTAGACACTTTAGCTACTTGTTTGAAATTTGCATACCCAAATCTATGATGCCAAAGTTCCAACATGTCAACACAAGCACTTCTACACGAAATGGGTGCCGTAGGAACTACTCCATAGTAGTTATCTGTAGTTCGATTTCCCTCCAAGACTTGAATCCCTTCTTCATTGATGATTAAGCATCCCTTCTTAGAGAATTGGACAAGGAAATTCTCATCACATATTTGAGTGATGCTCAAAAGATTTACCTTCAGCCCTTTGATGTATAATACATCTTTCAACCGAGGTAATCCAGGTATCTCGATAGTCCCTTTACCGAGAACTTGAGCATGAATTCCATCACCAAAAGTCACATAGTCACCAACCTTCTCTTTGAGTATCTTAAATAGTGATTTATCTCCTGTCATGTGACGAGAACACCCGCTGTCAAGATACCACAAGCATGAATTAAATACCTTCAATGAGGTATGCACAAATAAGCTCACATGAGATAAACATTTTTGACCTTCAAACATAATTTTATCTTTAGTTTTCATGCTTCAGTTAGATTGACATTTCATTTTCAGATTATCAATCTTCTTATACAACATTCTATTTTTTCTTTTGTACTTCTTAATCAAAGATTTAGATTCAGATATGCTATTGTGTAAGATGTGATTCTTATTTTCAAAATATTTCAGCATGTGAACGAATATCCTAGCATGTTTCTTTGTTTTTAACAACTCTAAGAGTTCATTGTTAGGACACCCTTCAAACATACTCATAGAATCATTATCACAAACACTTAAACTACAATTCAGCATGGCCTTTTCCATAACAACATCCATAACAAAGGGGTCTAGGATCGCACTTAGGTAATGAAACCACAACAAGTGCACCTGCTCCGATTCCAATTGAAAGTTCAAATAGTGTATAAAACACCCTTGAACATTTAGACCCCCAATAACAAAATAACCAATTCAAGTTTTATGACAAACAACTACTCTGCGGAAAATGAACACAAGCTATAAACATAATTGGTAAACAATCTAAGCCAATTAAAAACACATCCACAGCAGAAAATAAAAGGCAAAGATTAAGGGAAGGAAGATGCAAACATAGGGACAACACACGATGTGTTATCGAAGAGGAAACCGAAGCCCTCAGCGTAAAACCTCTCCGCCGCCCTCCAAGCGGTAAGTAATCCACTAGAAAATATAGTTGGGATATATGAACAATAATAGACCCTTTAAGCCTAATCTACCTAGTGTACCTAAGCCCTCCAAGTTTCTTGCTCCAACGAGGTTGCCCCGAATCTATTTCCTTTCTAGCTTTCCGGATTCCGCTACTTGACCATAGCATCAACCAATGTAGATTGGTTCCTTCCTAACTACTTCCTAGAATACCAAACAGCCCTCTCATAGTAATGGATATGGTGAGAAAAGGTTTTGGTAAATAGACCTCTCAAGGGTTTAACAATGGGGAGGAAGAGAGTTGAGGAATTTGAAGAGTCTCTTATGTGAAGATTGTGGATGAATCAATCTTGTATAACACTAGGGTTTCTCTCTCAAAATTCTCTTTGGAAGCTCTCTTTCTTTCGTGGGTATAAGGGGTATTTATACTGGGGTGAAAATGGAATGTGAAGAGTCAAGTTTTTCAAAACAGGGCTGTCTCGTGGCTTGGCCTTGCGGCTTGACCGAGTCGCGAGATCCAGCCGCGAGATAATTGAACGGCCAGTTGTCCTACTTTGTCCTGTAGTGCTCCCGCTAGCATGACGCTTCAACTTCTGGCATGCCTAGCATGTGTGCATCTTTTGGCAGCTTAAAGCCGCGAGTCACCCGCGAGATCCAGTCGCAAGTCTCTGTTTTCTTGCACACTCTTGAGCATTTCATCACACTATCTCACTCACTACCCTTACAACAATCCCACCTAAATACAAGGTCACTAGTTGCTGAATTACAAGTAAATTTGGAATGGAATAAAGCCAACAAGATGGTTGATTAAATTCAACTTTACAATCCTTTTCATTACACAAATTTACTAGATTGTAAATTATGATGTTCATGTGTGTGTTGTATCACTTAGGTAGTGAAGTCTCACATTGGATATTAATAATAAGAATGAATGGTTAATAACTTAATGTAACATAATTGATACCAAACCCACATGCTTAAACTTTCCTCTAGTTCGATTCAAGTTCTTGTTCTTTATAAACAAGTTTCCTCTAGTTTAATTCAAGTTGTTAGTTGTTTTCTTATAGACTGTTTAGGCATCGAATTATTCCTCCGGCTTTGATGCTTGTCATAAGGCATCAAACCACCTTTAATCACATCAAACAAGAGACAATTAATATAATTCTAATCAGCTTATCCTTCATTTGCCATACCCTCTCGACCGACCGGTGGTTTAGTTGTACATAAACCGGATCATAGATGAGTGGAATGTATTACACAACTAGTTACCGAGAAGTGAGAACTACCACCTTCTTTGTCTTTGTATAAGTAGGGCTCTGGCTCCATGCATTATCATGCCATCATAACTAAGAAAAGAAACACTAGCGTGGTTGATAATAAAAAGACAGGCACAACAAACAATAGAACTAAAGAGAACAAGATGTATAATGTAGGCAAAATATAGATAATACAAAAAAAGATGATCAAATGGTAGTACAATATACGAACGTCATATATAATATACTATGACCCGCCATTTTTTGTAATTTGATGGATTGATGGTGGTCTAGAATATTTCCAACCCGCCGAAAGTGGATTTGGTTAAAAAAAAATTTCCCTCAATCCGTTCATTCCGCCTTTATATATATATATAAATATATATGAAAGTTCAAAAACGTGTACAAAACACCTTTGAACGTTTAGACCCAAAAAAAAAAAAAAAAAAAAAAACAACTTAACCAAATCAAGTAATATGTCAAACAACAAGTGTGCGGAAACTTAACACATGCTATAATATGAAATTGGTTAAACAACTATCTAAGCCATAACAAAATAAAACCACAAAGCAGAAAAATAAAGGCAAAGATAGAGAGGAAGGAAGATGCAAACACAAAGACAACACGCGGTGTGTTATCGAAGAGGAAACCGAAGTCCTCGGCGAAAAACCTCTCCGCCACCCTCCAAGCGGTAATCAATCCACTAGAAAATACAGTTGGGATACAAGGACAAAATAGACCCTCCAAGCCTAATCTACCCAAAGGCACCTAAGCCCTCCAAGCTTCTTGCTCCAACGAGGTTGCGCCGAACCTTTTTCTTTTCTAGCTTCCCGGATTCCGCTACTAGACCATAGCATCAACCAATGAAGATTGGCTCCTTCCTAATCGCTTCCCGAACTCCAAACAACTGTCTCACGAGATGATAATGGTGAGAACCAGGTTTGGTATAATGCCTCTCAAGGATTTGACAATAGAGAGGAAGAGAGTAAGGGAATTTGAAGAGACTCTAAGGTATAGATTGTGGGTGAAGCAATCTGGTTTTTCTTTAGGGTTTCTCTCTCAAAATTCTCTCTCGAAGCTCTCTTTCAATCGTGGGTTAAAGGGGTATTTATACTGGAGTAGGAGAGGAATGTGAAACGTCAGGATTTTACAAAACAGGGGTGGCTCGCGGCTTGACCTCGCGGCTTGACCAAGTCGCGAGATCCGATCCAGCGAGTTAACCGTATGGCCAGTTGTCCTGTTTTGTCCTTTAGTGCTCCAAATAGCATGACTGTCATCTTCCAAAGATGCTTGGCACGTGTGTGCGGCTTTTCCGCGGCTTGCGGCCGCGAGTCCACCCGCGAGTCCCAGCCGCAAGTCTCTGTTTTCTTGCACACTTTTGAGCAAACTTCACTCTATCTCACTCACTACCCTTACAACAAACCCACCTAAATACAGGGGTTACTAAATGCTGAATTACAAGCAAATTTGGCACGGAATAAAAAGCCAATTAGATGGTTGAATAAATTCAACCTTACAATCTCCCCTTTGGTTATTCCGTGACAAAAAACCCTAAAACAGACTCTAGACTTAACATGTGAGTTGGGAACAGTTGAACAAAACTCACTCACATCTAACTCTAGAAGTCATGAAGCACTTGAATCATATGAACATAATACTCCTGAAACACAACAATACACCATGATCATTGTAAGCAGAAAATTATAAATGCATATGAAACAGGCAAAATGTGATCAAGCAAAGATGGAGTTAATAAACAAACCCTGGCTTGATCAACCAAGTGAACACCACAAGGTAGTGATCACAGTGCTCATTCACACTTGGAATGAACACAAGGACATACAAGTTAACAAGCACATGGCAAGACACTTGTATGCTCAACACTCAATCAATGCATAGCACACAAGGCATATGCATCTAGGAACAATCCTACAAGGGCACAAGAGTGACAAGACATAAACCAAAATGCAGAACATTTAGATTAAAGTACTGATTTCAACATAGCATAAAGGCTGCACTAAGCAAGGTACATACCATAAAAGCCTACAAACTATGCATAAACCAATAACCCTAAAAGCTTACAAAAGCACATGGGTACAAACCAACAACATCCCGAATAACATCATCAAAATATATTAAAGTTTAAACCAAGAGTATATGAAATGAGTTAGAAACAACTATACACCAAAACACAGTGTATCAAAACCATAAAAACCATAAGTTTAGAAGATAAGACTAAAAACAAAAGTATGACAAAAGTATGTGTGTACTCCCCCTATCACTATGCACACTTCCCTTTGAACTTTTCTCCCCCTTACTCAATGCTCTCCCTCTTTTTGTCACGAATAGCTAAAGACTCTCGTCCAACTTTCGTTGAATCTCATCTAGCCGATTCTCCATAGTCTCGAGGCGCATTTGGACATGGTTTTTTGTGGAGTAGAGAAGTGCCACAAGCTCATCAACGCGTTTCTGAATATGCTCAAGTACACCGCCGACTCACAAGATGAGGAGCAGTTTGTGCTTATGGAATACCAGGTCGGTGAAGCTTCAGAACAAAGACGTGATGCGGATGTGGTATGTGCAGTGTCTCGAGTCGAGTCGCAGATGGAGTAACCGGAGAGATGTGAGCACTTCTTGGTGATTTAGAGGAGTGACTTCTGCTCGCTTGAAGAGTGAACAAGGAGATGGGACGTTGACGAGTCAACATTTTACCATCTGCAGGAGGAATAATGCCCGCACGAAGAATGAGCTTCATGACGAGACTGCAAAATGGAATAATTCCTCGAGCCGCAGACGACACGCGGTCTTCCTCAAGATGTAGTAGATGTGAGCACATATATCAATGGGGGCTCCTGTAATGAGGTCACACAAATAGAGCTCTCCCAAGATTGATGAATGTAGTGTTGGACAAGGGTAGAGATTGGTGAACATGATCAACTTCAAAGTGTGGTCACCAGTGCAAACTTTGCGGTCTTTGATGGATGTTCCCGCACTGGGATACTTCATGATCGTGTCCTAGGATTTGTAAAATTTCTCCAACCTCTGGATTTCGTTCATCATAAGGAGTTAAATTCACATTCTCGAGGTCCGGTGATGCTTTGAGAAGATCTGCGATGGAGTCCGGGGTAACACTAAACTCGTTCCTCCTCGACCCCAAAAATGAGTTGAGGTCCAAGATCGCTTGCATTAGAGAAGCATTCTTTGACCAGCTCATCCATTGGATCATCAAAGTTCCCGAACAAGTTTGCCCAATCTCGATTCTCAAAGATTCGAGGGATGAAAGTGGACCCTAAAGTGTTGAACTCTACCACCCGTTCCACTATAGTGGTTGACTTGTTAAACACATTTGAGTAGGCGTGTGAGTTAAGCGGAAGTCCGAACCTATCCTCATTTGGATCTTGAGATGCCTCGAGATGATAGACGAGTCCTTTTAGCAATCGGGTGTTGCTGGTTCGTCAAAGAACAATGTCTTTACCCCGGAAGATCGACGAGACATCCGCAAGAGAACAAAGCCAACAGAAAAGAACCAAGCAACAATACCCCACAAGATGATTGTCAACAAGATTCAGTGTAAACAATATTTCAATATATAAACACAAACTCAAGATAGTGCGGACCCAACCAAAACTTCCAACAATACACGTAAGCACAAACTAATACGTGCATCAAACTTGGTGTTAGTGCACCAAGACATAGAAAGACAAAGACAATCGACAAAACTGTCATTGAGACAGGTTAACATGACCATGATATGCAATTAGAGACAGCATTTGAACATTTAGAGCAGATAACATAATTCACTCCATCAGAGACATGAACAAGGGGAAAATATTTCAACATGAAGAAACCACACAACCACATTGTAGGATTCCAACAACAATACATTATGTTATCATACATTATGTTATCACGTGGTTGAGAGACATACATTATGTTATCATAACAACTCGCTGACCAAAACCAAACACCGACAACAATACTCAAGCAAGTGTAATGAGTAAGTCAAATAGACACCAAACCCATTTCAGAAAAGATTCTCGTATTCAATAATAGGCAAAAATCAGAACAATGAAAGACACAATGTGACTGCCAAAGATGAAAACAGTTGAGAACAATATCAAACACGACACTCCATACCCATTACACAAAGAGATAAGTATAACAAATACAATACCAGTCCAAACAAGAATGAAATATGCAGGAAAAAGAAAATGAGATTGAGAAAGCAAAAACCCATACCTTTTCTTGATGATTTGGATAAGAAATGAAGCACCAATGAGGTTCGAAAAATGGATTCACGAAGTGTTTGGAAGGAAAAACAGTTTAAAGAGAAGATGAACAGTTACAAAAGTTCGAGGGAAAACTCAAAAGAGGTTTAAAAACTGCTCCCTGTTTCGCAAAACACGCGATTTTCGCGACTTGATTAAGTCGCCACACAGTCGCCAGCTCAAGCCGCCAAAGCACTCAAGAACAAAATTTTGAAAAATTTTTCTAAGTGTTTGTCGCGACCGGAAGGTTTACCCACGAGTGAGTCGCGAGCCGAGCCGCGAAAATCTCTGAGTGAACCTCGCGATCGGACCTTCCACTCGCGAACAAGTCGCCAAAAATGACCAGCGAAGATGCGACGAGGCTTGCGACTTGACAAACCCGCGACTAAGCCGCCAAAACAGGGCAAAACAGTATTTTTGAAATTTTCAGATTTTTCAAACAAAATACTTTCCAAAAACACCTAAAACACTCAAAAATCTTTTTGTGCTTGAATTAACAAAGATTGAGCATGTGAAAACACATTTTATCAAGTACAATCACACAAATGAATATGGCATTTATTGAACATAAACTTGTGTGTTGTGTGTGGATATCAACAATGAGATAGGCCTTTGTCTAATGTGAAGTTTCAATGATCAATTCAACCAGGGCATACACAATTAGCACTAGATCATGTGACCAATCTCAATTATAGAAATATGTATATATGACCTCCCACACATCTTGATAACATAACTTGGAGCTTTTCATTTGACTCCACTTTCAATCATAACATTTGATCTTTTTGATCATTTTGAGGCAATCATCTCTCATTGTGAGAGAGATATATAACATTTCTCTTTGAAGAACAGGCCTTTGGCCTTTTTGAATGAACATTCACTTTTAATATAAGGTCGCTTACCCTTTTTCCTAGTCAAATACCAGAATGTGCGATGGCTTTTTGCAGCTCAATATCTCTTTTCATTTGGAGATTTACATTTGGTGAGCTCTTTTTAGCAAAACAAAAATAAAAAGTGGGAAGATATATAGACACAAGTCTATGCAAGTCTCAAGATCAACATAACCATTCACTAATCATTCATGACAAGTTTGAAGATCTATTTATAACAATCACATAGATTTCAAGATTTTTCCCACAGTGATATGAGTGCATGAAAACAAGCAATGCTCGAAAATGCATAAAGCCATTAGCACAAAGGTACAAGGCAAAACAAGTTTTGAGACAAAACTCAACAAAGTCAATCAAGCTTTTTGATTTTCTAATTTTTATGTGATTTTTGGATTTTTGACACAAGAAACAAAAAGATTGATAAAACAAAATTAAGAAATATTCACAAGAAGACAAGCAAACAACCAACATCAAAAACAAAAAACAAATCAAACAAGCATTGTCGCAAAGCATAGGAAGTATTAATGCATGGACATGTTGTAATGCTTATGCATGAGTACCCTTATTCACCCGCACGTCACTTGCGTTTGGGGTGATTTCCTTATAGGATTGGGTATGGGAGTTAGGGCTTTCAAACCTTCGTGAGAAGCTTTCCAAGCAGTTGGTGAATGCACCAATCATCTTCATCACGTTCATCATTCCGGGATCTCCATTTTGACCTCTAGATTGATCACCCGCCCAAATTCTTCTATCATTTCTCGGTCCTCCGACCTTTGAGGAGTTGCACTGTTTCTTTGCTCTCGCCTTTTGGCAATTTGGTCGAGTGTGCCCTTGAAGTCCGCAATAATGGCACACATACGTTCCTCTAGGACCTCTTTGTGGTCGTGGACGTGACTTGGCACAAGATTCGAGACCTGCCCACAGACTCGATTACGATGATTCAAAGATCCGTTGGTCCACCACTTTCTTCTTCTCCTCCACCTCGAGCTTCACACCAGTAAGGTCACTACAATCGGATCTTTGGCCTTTACAAACTTCACTTCTTTAGTGACATTTCCGGATGAACTACTTCCTCCCAGATATCCCAAACCGGATTTGTCCGAAAAGCTCTTTTGAGATGATATAACACTACAAGAAATCTGGGTTTAGGCGGCGTTTTTTTTAGCAACGTTTTTAAATTCGCCACTATAAGTAGTAAATTGTGACGTTTTTAAAAAACGCCGCTAAAGAGTGATCCTTTCGCGACGTTTTTCTTAAAACGTCGTTGTAACCCAAAAAAATAGCAGAGTTTCTTAAAACGCCGCAAAAATACTGTTTTAGCGGCGTATTTTTTTTTTTATAGTGACGTTTTCTAAAAACGTCACTATAGTTTTTAAAGAACTCCCACCATATTTTCAAAAAAATTTTGGGGAAACAAATAGCGACGTTTTGTATAAACATATAGCGACGTTTACAAAAACGTCGCTATATGTTTCTCCAAAATTTTTATCCTCTTCCCGCTCAAAATTTCACCGAGTGGGAAAGTTCCCACCGTTTCTTCTTTTTGTTTTGGATAAACATATAGCGACGTTTTTAAAACGCCGCTATATGTTTCCCTTTCAAAATTTCACTAAGTGGGAAAGTTCCCCCCATTTTGTCCCTTTTTTTTTTTTGGTCTCCTTTCCTTACACGTTTTTTCAGTCCTTTTTCTTTCTTATCACTCTTTTTCTTTCTCAAACAAACTTCCCTTCCCACTTCCATATTCTCCCCCCTCCCACCCTTATCACTTCTTCACACTTAGCTATTGCTAGCCTTTGCCGTCGCCGCCGTTGCCACCGCCAACCCATTCATGTACGAGTTCTTCCCTCTCTAGCCACCACCTACTGCCACTACCATTCTTTTTTCCCTCTTTTTTGGTGTTCAAGTTTCTTTAAAGTGTAAGTCTTTGTGTTTTGGCTTATGGGTTTACTTTGATTTGATTTTTCTTTAACGGGTCATGGAGTCTTTGTATTTTGGCTTATGAATTTGCTTTGATTTAGTTTTTCTTTAATAGGTCATGGAACTTTTGTGCTAATTTTTTTTGTTTGCTTGTTTTGGTTGGAGTTTGGTACAGAAAGCTCTTATTCAAATTTGGATTTTTGAGCAAAAAGTCCTAAGCATCAAAGGCTAAATCATTGTAAGTTTATGTACAAGTTTGTAAATCTTGGTTTTTTTTTTTTTTCCTACAATTTTTCTGTAGTATGTAGATTTTGAATTTTTTTGTTATTAGTTTTGTGGTTTAGCTAGCTTAAAATTAATTTTTTAAAAAAGCTCACTACCCACTAATGTGTAAATAATCTCAACTAAATGCTCTTTATATGTGTATATATATAGATATATATATATATATATATATATATATATTTATTGTTACTAAATTTTCAAGCACCATGATTCATTAACATTGGACATTTGATATTGTGGAATAATGATGATAGGTCTATTTGATCTATTACAAGCTTATTGCAAGCATATGTTAGTTATTGTTGAATTTTTAGTAGTTTTATATAGCATTTTTAATATTTAAAAAAGAAAATAATGAGTAGGTTTTATGACGTTTTAAAAAAGTCACTAAAAAGCAAAAGGAAAATGCTTTTGTGACGTTTTTGAAACGTCGCTATTGGTGTGATTATTTGCGGCATTTTATAAACGCCGCTAAATGTATTTTCTTATATTATGTACGAAAATGTTATATTATTTAGTGAGGTTTTATAAAACGTCACTAAAAGTTTCTGAACGCCAATAAAAGTACCATATAGTGACGTTTTTCAAAACGCCGCAATAGACCTATAGCGATCGCTTGCTATTGCGACGTTTTTGAACGTCATAAAAAAAAACGTCGCTGTAGGCCATTTGTGTCTATAGCGACGTTTTTTGTGTTTTTAGTGACGTTTTACAAACGTCGCCTAAACCCGCATTTCTTGTAGTGTAACATCATCTAGCTTCTTGGTGGTGACCCTCTCTATTTTAGCATTTGCTTGCACAACCTCATTCTCAAGAAATCTCACTTTAGTGTAAGTTTCGGACAACTCACCATTCAGTGTTTCTATCTCACATTTGGCCTCCCTATATCGAATTAGGAGACTTTTGTAGTCCTCCTCGGCCTTCTTCATTTTTCTCACAAACACCTTGGCCACCCTTGTATACTCACCCGACTTCTCCAAGAGTGAGTTATAATTCTCTTGAAGATTTGTTTGTGCTTTCTTCTTCTTCAACTTTCGATTCTTCAACAATTCCTAGTGATTCATCATCACTATGTTCTCCAAGGTCTCGTACAAGCGATTCAACTCATCCGAAGACTCAACATGAGCAATAGTCATAAAAGCTGAATAGTTCCCCTCTCCATCACAGCTCTCTTCAGATTCTGAGTCAAACGAGTCCGAGTCACTCAAGGTCATGGCATACACTTTGCCTTTCGATTTCAAATAATTCGGACATTCCTTCTTAAAGTGTCCATGCCCGTTACATTCAAAACAAGTGACACCTTGTGTGGGTTGGGATTCTTTTCCATCTTTCTTTTTGAAATCCCTCTTCTCCCTTCTAGAACTTTGGAATTTTCTTTTATCATCAAATTTGCCATTATTTTTGAATTTCAAAAACTTTCTGAAATTTTTAACAAGATAGGCTACATCTTTGTCAACCACATCTTCTCCCGATGAGTCTTGATCTTCCACCTTCTCATTAATGGTCTTTAGAGCAAGGGATTTACTCTTCCGTTGGTTGGACAAATGACATCTCATAAGTTTGCAGAGAACCAACCAGCTCCTATACTTTGATGTCGTCAAGATCCTTGCTCTCTTCAATGGTCATCACTTTAGCACGAAAACTTTCCGGCAATGATCGAAGGATCTTCCTTACAATCTTTGAGTCCTCCGTTTTCTCCCCAAGTTAAACTTATCGACAACCACCTCATTTAGCTTCCCATAGAAAGAGTCAAAAGACTCATCCTCACTCATTTTAAGCTCCTCAAACCGAGTGGTCAGCATTTGTAACTTGGTGTCTTTCACTTTCTTCGTGCCTTCATAAGTGGTTTCCAGAATCTCCCATGCTTCTTTGGCAATGGTAATATGAGAAATCCTGTGAAATTCATCCGGAGACACACCACGTAAAATAGCATTGAGTGCTTTATCATTAGCATTAGATGCAGCAAGTGCTGCCTTATCCCATGTGGATTTGGCTGCCTCAGGTTTGGTCCAACCAATCTCAATAGCATCCCAAACGGATTCATCAATAGAACACAGAAAAGCTCTCATACGAACCTTCCAAAAAGCATAATTACTACCATCAAAATATGGAGGTGCATTTAGGGATTGAGACCTATCCATCTCAAAAGGGAGTCAAGGATCACACAATGGTAATGAAACCAACAGCAGTGTACCCGCTCTGATACCAATTGAAAGTTCAAAAACGTGTACAAAACACCTTTGAACGTTTAGACCCCAAAAAAAAAAAAAAAAAAAACAACTTAACCAAATCAAGCAATATGTCAAACAACAAGTGTGCGGAAACTTAACACATGCTATAATATGAAATTGGTTAAACAACTATCTAAGCCATAACAAAATAAAATAACAGCAGATAAAATAAAGGCAAAGATAGAGAGGAAGGAAGATGCAAACACAAAGACAACACGCGGTGTGTTATCGAAGAGGAAACCGAAGTCCTCGGCGAAAAACCTCTCCGCCGCCCTCCAAGCGGTAATCAATCCACTAGAAAATACAGTTGGGATACAAGGACAAAGAATAGACCCTCCAAGCCTAATCTACCCAAAGGCACCTAAGCCCTCCAAGCTTCTTGCTCCAACGAGGTTGCGCCGAACCTTTTTCTTTTCTAGCTTCTCGGATTCCGCTACTAAACCGTAGCATCAACCAATGAAGATTGGCTCCTTCCTAATCGCTGCTTCCTTAACTCCAAACAACTGTCTCACGAGAGATGATAATGGTGAGAACCAGGTTTGGTATAATGCCTCTCAAGGATTTGACAATGGAGAGGAAGAGAGTAAGGGAATTTGAAGAGACTCTAAGGTATAGATTGTGGGTGAAGCAATCTGGTTTTTTTTTAGGTTTCTCTCTCAAAATTCTCTCCGGAAGCTCTCTTTCAATCGTGGGTTAAAGGGGTATTTATACTTTGAGTAGGAGAGGAATGTGAAACGTCGAGGATTTTACAAAACAGGGTGGCTCGCGGCTAGACCTCGCGGCTTGACCAAGTCGCGAGATCCGATCCGCGAGTTAACCGTATGGCCCGCTTGTCCTGTTTTGTCCTTTAGTGCTCCAAATAGCATGACTGCTCATCTTCCAAAGATGCTTGGCACGTGTGTGCGGCTCCGGGCGGCTTGCGATCGCGAGTCCACCCGCGAGTCCCAGCCGCGAGTCTCTGTTTTCTTGCACACTCTTGAGCAAACTTCACTCTATCTCACTCACTACCCTTACAACAAACCCACCTAAATACAGGGTTACTAAATGCTGAATTACAAGCAAATTTGGCACGGAATAAAGCCAATTAGATGGTTGAATAAATTCAACCTTACAATATATTCAAAGATTAAGGAGTTATTAAGTAAATTTTGATTTCCTTTAATTTTATTTTTTTTGTTTTCATACCAATTAAACTTTTTTATAGGATATTTCTCGACCAATTCAAAATTTTTAGTTCCATAAAAAGATATTCAAAGATTAAGGTGTTATTAAGTAAATTTTTATTTGATTTATAAAATTGCTACTATATTTAATAAGAAATTTAAAAGTAGTGGGTCTCAGGCCGGAGCCGAAAATTTTGCCTGGGGAACGTACCCCCTATTTTTATAGGTTATCTTTTAAAATGTTTAATCATTATAAATATTATTTTAAAAATTTTTATTAAAAAAAGGGGTGAGGGGCCATGGCCCCCACCCTTGGCTGTAGTTCTGCCCTTGTATGGGGTCATTTTCCTTAGCCCGTAGTTCTGCCAACTTAATTGCTAGGATTCCCTCAGGCTAAGATGATGGATCCCCTCTCGGCCGTAGCTTTGCCACTTGCTAAGATGATGATCCCCCTGCCCTGTAATTGACTAACATGATGGATGTTCGAGTGTGACACCAACTATCTTGATTCTTGAGTGTTTGTATCGAAGAACCTGTAGAGGAGAGGCTTGGCAATGTTTGTGTGGTTCATGAGAAATGGTAAGAAAATGAGGGTTTTGTTAGGGAAAAGTTTTTTTTTTTTTTTTTTTTTTTTTTTTTTTAATGGAGGAAATGTGTGAAATGGTAATGGCCAATTATTTGGTGCCACATGCCTTACTTTCATGTTTGATTTTTTTTTTTTTTTTTTTAATGTAAACAGTTTCTGAATACTTATAGAATAAATTACACTTTACTATCTTAAACTACTCTAAATTAAATTTTACACCTTAAACTATTTAAATGCACATTTTGCACCCTAAATTATGACCCTTATTACATTTTGCACCATGTGTTAATTTTATTGTTATGTTGGACAGAAATTTATAGCACATGAATTGCATGTGAGTTTTGCTTAAGTAACACAATATTAAAAGTCTAAAAACCTCTTTTTCCAATCAATTAAGAACATAACTCTCTCTCTCTCTCTCTCTCTCTCTCTCTCTCTCTCTCTCTCTCTCTCTCTCTCTCTCTCTCTCTCTCTCTCTCCTCCCCAAATCAAAATCTTTGTAACCGTAAATCCCCAAAGCTAAATCATCAACAGCTATACCATCGCTTCTCCACCACCACTATGATTGCACCCACCATTGCAACAAAATTCCCAAGTATCAAAACTTGTTCAAAGTTCTAATTAAACAAATGTAGTACATTACCATTGTGGAGCTTTTTTTTCTTACTTTTTTTGAATAAGTAGCAGCAAAGCGATGCCCATTTTCTATCTAAACCCTTTTAATTATTTCTAGAAAAAAAAAAAAAAAGAAGGTAATTTCTATGTTGTAATATAGCAAGTAAATGAAAGTGATTTTATTTGATGGACAACACAGATTACATAGTTTACTTAAAACAAATTCTTGAAGAGAAGTGAACAACAATAATATAATATCTCTAGATATTATAATATAATGACATATTATTTGATAATTCAACCAGTAAAATGGGGTCGGAGAATTCAAATTATAGATATCCTTATTGGAAGTACTTAAGATAAAGTTAACAAAAGTTGACAAAAGAATATAGAGTGAAACGTTTTTAAAAGTTTAGTGAAAAAATAAACCCTTTAAAGTTTAAGACAAAAAGTGAATTTCAAGCAAAGTTTAGGACAAATATATATATATATATATATATATATATATATATATAGATAGATAGATATATTAGAATAATGTTTTATAAAATTGTGAGATTTCAAAAACTTAATTATGTGACATAACCAAAAGTCAAAATTTTATATATCATTTAATTTGTTTAAAAATCAATATCATTCTTTCACTAAAGTGTAAGTAAATTAGGTAGTTTTCAAAACTTGTACTTTTTTTTTTTTTGAAGGACAACACATTAAATGATGTTCAATTAAAAAGTTTGATTTGCTAAATTAGACTAGCAATATAAGTGAAAGGAGAAAAGGAAGGCAACAAATCATTTTTCTCCTAATTTGGTTGGGTAGAAGTGATGGAAAGGCAAAGAAAATGCAAGGATTTTCTTTCCCTCAGATCTACCATTCCCTTTCCTTCCATTTTGGATTAAAATTGAGAGAGTGTGAAACAAAACATTTTAATTTTAATTAAAAATTGATCCACAGCATAAATCATTTTCTTGCATTTTTCCCTACTAACCAAACAACACAAGGGATGAAAATTTTCCTTTCTCTTCCATTCCCTCTCCTTTTCCACTTTTTATTTTCATTGTTCTTAGTTCTCACCCTCATTTTGTGGAATATTGTGTAGATAAAATCCTACTTTTTTTTTTTTTTTTTTTTGGTTATGAATAAGAATATATTAAAGAAATACAAGGGAGGGCCCTAAACCATATCCAACTTCTGGATCTAGCATCCAAGAATGAAGAGAGGAGATGGAGATTGGTCAATCTCAATTACAAAGGGCAGTCCATTGGTTCACATTATGAGACAAAAACATATGTTCCGAGAAATGAAAATGAAATCCCAACAAAAGAGCGAGGACAAAGCATCCTTAAATTCGGTGAAGAAGGAAGTCTGGGAGGAGTGTAGATTCAACAAGGCTTCAATCACACCTTTAGAATCCCCTTCAAAAATAAAATATCGGAGCTTATAGAACGCTACTAATTGTTTAATGGCTTGGAAAGCAGATTGGGCTTCTCCTAGCTAGTGTCAGATCACCAGGAGAGAAGCAGTTAGAATGGGCAGATACCACGTCTCCAAACTCAATACGGGATACTGCTGCTATGAAGGAAGAGTGGGTTCTGATTGCAACATCAAAATTAATCTTAGCCTAGCCATTTTTTTGAGTGATTTGCAATTAAGGACCAAGCGGCAACATGACGGACATATATCTATCATCTTGTTTATCGTAGATAAGATCCTACGTGCTAATCTTTGTTACTTTGCGATGTTCTGCATGAGTTGTAAGTTCATCATTAGGGGCTTTTAGGAGCTACATTTTTCATTTATAAATCTTTACAGTAAAATTTCTAATATTAAGAATTTTGTAATAAAAAAATTAAAAAAAATAAAAACATGTGGACAATCTTTCTGCACATATCATTAGTCATTTAACGGATCAAATTTGGTGTGCCGGGGTGAGAAATCCCGGGTCATTATCATATTATCATTCATGTTGTGCAGTGCATGAGTTGTATGGTTTCTCTCTCTCTCTCTCGAAAATATCTTTTCTTTTTATTTCTCTCTCTCTCTCTCTTCATACTTCTATAAATTTCCGCCTACAATAACCTTAAAATCCACCAACGTTCTAAGAAAAAAAAAATGATGCACACAAAACTCAGCCCCATGACTTCTCTCCTCCTTTTTATCTCTCTCTCATCTCTCACTGTAAGCACTCTTAACAGTCTAAGTACTCTCACTCTCTGATACGTACATGAATTTGAGCTAATAGATCATGTGGAAGTAGTATAATGTTTCCCGTTAATTGTGTTGAGTCAATGTGTTATGGATGTTTGTTATTTTAAAGTCTATGTTTACTAGAGTCCTTGGCAGTAAGAGTAGTGTTTGTATTATTCTTGGTATTAGGAGTCCAATAGTTAACTTGCTTTACTCGTGTCCTAGTGTTTAGGACAATATTATGTGAAAAATGAGTCCCATAATTAGAACTTATTGTGTCTTACCAGGTATTTTAAATTGTTTGGGAGTTTTCGGTTCCTTATTTTTCAATTGTTAAGTCATAGCAGCCAAAATTTTATTTATTTTTTCTCTCCAAATATTATAACAGAGTTTTGGGTTCTCAAAACGCTTAACTAAACCGATTATACATATCACCCTCACTTTGTTTCCAATTTCCACGTTGTCTTTATTATACATTCATAAACTTTCCCTTTTGTGTTAATACAGGTTGGGTCCACTGGTGAAAACCCATTCACCCCGAAAACCTATCTGATACGGTATTGGAAAAAGAGATCCAAAACAACCAAGCCAAGCCAATCTTTCTCCTATCCAAGGCGTCTCCATTGAGTGCAACTGAGTCAGCCAGTTTCTCCAAACTCGCCGCCCAGAATGCTCTCTCCTCTCGGTTCTCGGCCTTCTGTGCCTCCGCGAACCTCCTCTGCTTCCCGATTCATTACCATCAACGTTTGGCCAAAAAGTCTCTACCGAGGTAGTCCTCCAAAAAAACTATGGCGACTCTGCCATCGACTCTATGGATGTAGTCCTCCAAAAAAACTATGGCGACTCTGCCGTCGACTCTATGGATGTAGTCCTCCAAAAAAACTATGGCGACTCTGCCATCGACTCTGCCACCACCAAGGGTGGCTCCGGCAGATTTTTTCGGGAGTCTATGTTAAAGAAAGGGAAGGTGATACCAATGCCGGACATTAGCGATAAATTTCCTGAAAGGTCATTTCTGCCTCGGTCGATTTCGTCAAAACAGCCATTTTCCACGCTGAAAGTCTCTGAGCTGAAGCACATTTTTCATGCGGGTGATAATTCGACTATGGAGATTATGATAGTTAAGTCCTTAAGTGAGTGCAAGAGGGCTCCAAACCCTGGCGAGACCAAGCGGTGCGTGTCCTCGGCTGAGGACATGATCGACTTTGCAGTTTCAGTGTTGGGTCGAAACATTGACATTCTAACGATGAAGAATGTAAATGGGTCAAAGCAGAGTATAATGATTGGATCAATCGAAGGGATCAATGGTGGGAAAGTCACGGACTCAGTCACTTGTCATCAGCTATTGTTTCCCTACCTTCTTTATTACTGTCATTCGGTTCCAAAGGTTCGGGTCTACCAAGTGGATATACTTGATCCGAATTCTAAGGCTAAGCTCAATAACGGCGTCGTCATCTGTCACTTGAACACATCGGGTTGGAACCCGACTCATGAAGCTTTCTTGGCTCTAGGGTCGGCTCCGGGACGGATTGAGGTTTGCCACTGGGTTTACCAGAATGACGTAACGTGGACAGTTGTTGACTAGCCGTTGCACGCCAAGGTGGTAAGAAATCTTAAGTTGTGGTACTAGATTATCTTATAAGGAATTTTAGCTTAGCTTTGATAAAAATAAAAATATAAAATAAAAAAGTAAGTTCCTGGTTTACTTTACATATGGAAGATGTTGGTTATTGGCAGTTTAGTACTACATAATTTGAGTTTTGATCAATGTTTTCAAGGCCAGCACAAATGATTGAACGGCAAATGAAAACACCTTTTTTATCTCTTTTTTTATTTTTCTATGATTATTAATGGTGTGTTAGAATGATCAGTCTATTTCATTCGGTTATTTTGCTTAAAGAATAAATTTGTGTAAAAAAAAATAACATTTTGAAGGAGGACTACAAAAACAAGTTGGCATATTTATGTTTTTTTTTTTTTTTTTTTTTTTAATGTTATTATTTTTTCTTGATTGTAGGAACATCCTCACTAGAGATTTGCAGGTCTCAATTCAACACGTATATCATGAAGCTAATAAATGTGTTGATAGTTTATGTGTCTTTTGAACTTGCCCTTCGTCTAATATTTTGTGTATTTATGGGAAGCCTAAGGATTAGTTATTCCTAAACAAGTTTAATTATGTATTAAGCTTGTAATATATGGACTTTCTCTTCTAATTTTAATTTATGTGGATATATGGGAAGTCTAAGGATTAGTTACTCCTAGACTCGTTTAATTATGTATTAAGCTTGTAATGCAATATATGGACTTTCTCGATTAATTTATGTGTATGTATGGGAAATCTAAGGACTAGTTTCTCTCCCTTTTTTGGGAGCCTTTTTTTTTTTTTTTTTTCAGTTTAATTATGTATTAAGCTTGTAATATATGGTGGGTTTCAGTTAACTCAATTGATAATTAAAAATTTTTGTCATTGAATAAAAGATCTGAAATTCAAACCCTATTTACACTAATCAGTCAATGTCTTTGCCTAATGATTAAAAGCAATAATCACGGAACCCATATCATGAGTTGAAATTATATCATGCGTGTCTATATATATAGAACTTATAATATATGGATTATTATTAAATACTTTCACCATTTCATCCACAGAACCCATCTTGGCAGTATCAAACATTATTGAAGACAAGTCACTATCTTAAAAATTATTGTTAAAATTATTTTGGAAGTATCATGAAATTATTTCTAACCATTATTATGTGGCACTGTTCATTTTTTTCACCATGCAATATTGGTCATTGTGCTCTTCACTTTTTACTGTTCATGTCACTATTCATGTATAGTGTTTGTACTCTTCATGGCACTGTTCATTGTACTCTTCATTTTCTACTGTTCGTGTCACTATTCACATGTAGTGTTTGTAAGCCTTTATAAGGTATATGAATCAGTCGTATTAGGCAAGCCTTAAACACAACCTACTTCAAGCTCAAAAAAAAAAAAAAAAAAAAAAAAAATCTCTCAGTATAAGCAATCCATCCAATATCGATCCTTGTATAAGTAAAAATTATCACTATAATATTTTCAAGTATTTGAATAAGTATTAGTGTTTGAAGTACTATTCAAAGTTTTCAAGAATCAAGTAAGTTTTTAAGTTTTCAAAAATATATTTATTTCCAAAGTTTTATATTGTACAGCTCATTTTGTTCTTGCAACATATTTATTCATACATATTCATCCATATTTCTCTCTTCAACCATTCTTCGTATTCCCTTTGGGTTCCCCAATTAATATCAGAACCAAGTTCTCTTGAAAATTTATATTCATTGTTTTTGTTAGTGATTTGTAATTCTATGAAAGAGTGCCTTTAAGTAGCCCCTATGTTGGTGAGCGCGAGTCCATTGGTTAGCCCATTGTTTGAGATTGATAGTTTAAGGTGATCCTGTCAATGGTCCCATAAGATAACTTCATTGAGTCATTCTAGACTACATGGAAATTAATAATGTTTAACTATGGATTCCCGATTACATTTCTGAAAATCAATCTTCCAAACAAACCAAACATCATTGGCAACATTAATGCTCTGTTTGGATGTTGGGGGAAGGAGGGGGAGTAGAGTAAAGGGAGGAAGAGTAAGTTAAATTACATTGTTTGAATGTTTTTTAAGGAATGAGGGGGAGGGATTTGGAAGGGTTTGAACTACTTCTAACCCCTCACTTTTAATTCCCCCAGATTGGAGAGATTTGGAGGAAGAGTAGAGTACATAAATTATTGACCAAATGAATTATCCAATTTACCCTTACCCTATTAACAAAATTACAAACTATGTTCAAATAAAAAATTTCTGTAAAACGTTATTTCTCTCAAATTTCTCTCAACTCTCTTAACTCTAAAGATTGTGCTTATAACATCCTGACCCAATTTTTATAATTAAACTATGTGTTTAAGTGGTTAATTATTATTTTTAAGCCACTTACTTACAAAAAATAATAAAAGAGTATTTAATAAGCATATTATTTTATAATGTCATTGAATGAGAATTGTAAAGATTATACATAATTGAATTGCTATCGGTATTTTAAATATATACTAAGTATGTGCAAAATTATATTAAGTGGTTTAAGTTATTAGATGTATAATTGTTGGTGTTTAATTAGTGTATAAAGGTAAGGATATATATACATATATATATATATATATATATATATATATATATATATGTGGGTGTGTGTAAAATAATATTATCCTTGTAGATAAGTGTGAATGCAAAGTATATATATATATATATATATATATATATAAGTGTGAATGCAAAGAATATATATATATATATATATATATATATAAAAGTGTGAATGCAAAGAAAAAAAAAAAAAGAGTTGAAAGGGGGTGGGATATTTTCTTCCCTAGCATCCCACGTACCCCACCCCTAAAGTCAATTTGACTTATCTTTATTTTGCTACATCTGAAGTCCAGCGGCTCACTTTCCTCTTTCTCTACTCCTTTCTCCCCTTTCTTTGTTCTTCTTTCCTCTTCCCTTCTTACACGGCAACATCTCTCTCGTCCTTTCTCACCAAAAATTCTAGTTTCTTTAAAAAGAAATTAAACAATTAGCCTTAAGGTTTCATCTTCAAAGTGTGTGGGTAAGTAATTAAACCTCATCTGATTTTGTGTATTTAGATAGCATAATTGTTTGCTTACTTTCCCTCTTTGTTCTCTACTCTGATTTTGGAAGCTGAATTGGTGATGCTGTTTTAGTTACTGGAAATATTGATGATATTTGGTCTATTGAATGCTTATTAGGTATTTTAATATGTATATTATAGGTATAAAAATACCCAAATTAAATTAAGACCTATTGCTATTTGTTGATGATTTTGTAAGATTATGTACTGAAGCTGTCTCTGTGACAGATTTGATGCTTACTACAAGAAAATTATGTATTAAATTGTATATAGTGAATTTGAATGCTAGGGATAATTCCTATGAAACCTAAGACACTTATGGTTGTTATTGAATTGGTTTCACAGAATTTGGATTAATATAAAAATAATAGTTTAATTTTTAAGTTGCAAGAAATTCTGTCAGGACAGATTTGAGTATGCTGTCTTGTGTGATTTTTAGTAAATCATGGGTTTATTCTTTGACTCCGAAATTTTTATGGTTTATAATGAACATGTAGGGGAGTAGTTATGTAAAATTTCATGACAATTGGATGTGTTTGGACAGCCCGTTTGTATTTTACAAATGGGGCATATGCTACTGGAATAGAACAGTAAACAGTAAGGGACATGCCTAACTTTGTGGATTTAATTCTTAAGTTAGGGTGAATGTTTTGAGCTATAATTTAATATGCTCATCCTTTGGTATGTTAGAATCGTATATAAATTTTATGAATTGGTTTCTCTATGATTATTACATCATGTTGTCTGATGAATGTAATTTGTATTTGTGGGAACCTCTTTGAGGTGGGATTAGGACTTCCTTCATTCTAAGAGATAGGCTTTGAGATGAATGTGAAGTTTATGATAAGGATTTATAGATAGTAATAAGCTTTGATATTTGGTTTAGGTGTTACCAGTATCCAAGTCAAAGCTCCTTCGACTTTAGGCTCTCGGTTCCTCTGCTTTCGGGTAAGGGATAAGTTATATGGGCATTTGGTAAGTCATGAGGTTATTTTAAAGCATGTTATGCATTAAAAGGTTTTTGATTAAAGATATGGCATATAATCATTATTTTGACAAAGATATGTTCGTGAGCTTTCAAAATCTTATGTATATGATTTAAGCATATTTATGCTATTACTGATTCCACGAACATGATGTTTAATGAAAAGAATGGAAATACTATGATTATGAAATGTTATACAAAAGAAGAAATTTCAGTATGATGTAAAGTATGAAATGTTTTCGGGTTATGTCCTCTCGTAATCTGAACTCGGCTAGTAGGGGTTAATTACTGGTTTTCCATAGAAAAATGTTATCTGTTTGGCCATTTAAAGTAGAGGAAATGGGGTTGCCCGTAACTCTAATCTGATTAAGGCCTTCTCCCCAATGTGTACGAACGGCGGGGAGAAACAAAACCTGGAGGGGATGTGCCATCGGGCCTCCCAAAGGGGACAATATCATACACACGGGGCACCCAAATGTGATGAGGCCTTCTCTCAGTACAGCTTTATCGGATGTGGACTAACCAATATGATATGAACAACTATGTTATGTTATTAATCATGAGAGAATTATTTTGTTTAAATGCATTATGAAAAGTTAAAAGCTCTCATGAAAATAAGAAGTTTCGATGAAAAGAAAGTCTGTTCATTAAAGATAAAAGTTTATGAAGTTCTATTGTGCTATAAAGATAAAGTTTCGATGAAAGTACAAGTTTATGTTTAAAAGTTATCGAGATATCTGTTTTTATGAAACGTTAAGTTTTATGATCATGAAAGTTATAGTATTCTATGAGAAGAAGTTTATAAAGAAAAGTTTTCTTATCAGTCTAGATGTTTTTAGTTTAATACAAAGTTGTCGATTATCTGATTTAAGTTAAAATAATTATTTTGTAATGAGAATATATATATATATATATATATATATGGCGACTTTGTAGGAAATGAAAGAAGTTTAATCGAAAAGGTTTGGTAATGTTAACCAAATAAGAAAATGAGAACAATTGTTTTCTATGAAGAGCATATAAGTTATTATTATGAATAGTATTAAATACAATGCATGAAAAGATGTTCTCCTATTCGAATATTCATAGAATGAAATGATCTGATTTACATGCATTCTTATTGAATTCTTGTATATCTTACCTTTATTGAGTTTGTGTAGCTCACCCCTTCCACTCTTTCGGTTAGCGGGTTTTATTTTGGAGCAGAGGGAGCCTTAGTCGAGTTTGGAAGGAGCTGGTTTTAGTTTTATATGTATAGATCCTAAACTAGCATTCTGACGTTTAGCATTATAGTTATTGTGTATTCTAGGATCAAATGAAAGTTGTGTTCTGAAAGTATTAAAAGATGTATTATGTAAAAGTATGGAAATTAAATGACTGGTGGATTATGTTATATTTTGAGTATGGTGTAGATGCTCTCGACTATCAAGTGAAAAATTATATCAAGAAGTAAAGAAACAAGTATAAAAAGAAAAAAGAGAAGCATTTTGGAAAAATTTACTAAAAGTTAAGTTGGTTCTTGTTAATATCGGGTTTAAACTTGATATTAGCATGCCGGTCATGGTCACAAATCCGAGTATCGGGTTTGAGGCGTGATGATCTTGGCTCTCTCTCTCTCTCTCTCTCTCTCTCTCTCTCTCTCTCTCTCTCTCTCTCTCTCTCTCTCTCTCTCTCACACACACGATTTCTTCCTTCTCGATAGTCTCTTCACTCTTCACGCCTCTCTCTCTCTCTCTCTCTCTCTCTCACAACCTAGCTTTCTCTTTCGTAGGTAAACTCTGTCTTTCTTTTTTTGTTTCATGGGTTTCTTTTGAGTCGGATCAAATAACTATGTTTTTAAAATTGTGATTTTATGAGGTAATAACATGTTATTTGTGGATGGGTTTCAAATCTGAGGGCTTTTTTACTTAAATTTCAAAGTTTCAAAGTATTGCTCATAACTTGTTTGATAAAGTGCTTGAGTGAGTCTAGATTGTGTGAACTTGCATAAATTTGTATATTGTAGCTATATATGGATCTGTGTTTCTTGTTTATTTTTATCTAAACACTTGCAATCCTATTAGTTCATGATATATGGATGAACTATGGTTAAACCTAGGCTTTGTGATTGTGTATACCATGTAAGTTTGATTTTATGGTCAGGTTTTTTGATTATTGGTTTGTGTTTGTGATTTTTATTGGGCAATTTCTTGTTTTTTGTGAATAGGTTTCTGATTTGGGCTCTTTTTTTTTTACTAGAATTTTAAAGTTTCAAAGAGTTGCTCACAATGTGTTTGATAAATTGCTTGTTTGATTGTGTATAATCAAATTCACATGAGTTTGTGTAGCCATTGGTTTCTGAAAGTGTGTTTATGCATATTTGGGACAGTGGCTACTTTAAGTAAAGAAAATATCATATTTTGTTAAAGAATTAATAAAACTTTGAATATTGGTCTTAACAATGGTTCCGCTTTCGCTTTTCTCCAATTTCATGTAAGCTTTCCCTTGCTAATATAGCTATCTCGTTATTAGTCTTATTTTCTTTGTTATTTATGATACATATTATATTTTTTATGTTTTTCCTATTTGACATTCAAGTCAATTAGAAACATTTCAAAGTTAGAAAAGATATGGGGTTTAATTGTTGCCTGAGTGCTAGGATGACAAAAATTATGCCTTTTCTTTTTGAAATTATTTTAATAATCACAAATTTGAAACATATAAATTTTTTTGTAGTTTATATTGTGATTTTAATGTTAAATATTCTTTCTGATTTTAATTTTTCATAGTTTATATTGTGATTCATAGGGAACATGGTTTGTCAATTAGTAATTGTGATACTTTTATTTGTCTTGTAAAGTTGTTGATGCTGGATATAGTACATACTGCACAGTTGAATTTCTTTGATTGTGTGCATATTCTAGGATGTGCACACACACATGCATTCAACATGTTTCTGTGTTTGCATGTTGTTCGTTGCTATGAAGTTGGCTCTTTCAGTTGATTTTAGTTTCAGTCATTACTATAACCATGAAGTGGCATTTCACTAGCAAGCCAAATACTTTCTAAGTTTTTTATTCTTATATAATAGATTACACACTTTGTAGTTACTTAGAATCAATGAGTCATTAATAAAGCAGAGCATAATTTATCTACTATATTATTCATTAACTTTCCGAAATGCCTTCCAGTTCTCTAATTATTCATTATAGTTCTTATATCTTCAATTACATGTAAATATGGGGGGTGGGAAATGTTCTCGAGGCCTTCAGTTCAATTGAGAAGAAGTGGACACTAGAAGAGGCATCAACTTCCATGACAGCTGCATTTGAAGGAGTAGGAATGGAAGAATAGAAAAGCCTGTGGCTATAAAATTGGTTTCTAAATATTTTTTCTTAAGGAATCAAGTGTTTTCTACCTTTAATGGTCCGATCAGTGATTTGACAGTTCTTAGCTGATATGAATTTGGATAAATCCCACTACTTGCAATTGACTGGAATATTGGTGCCAAGGAATCAACCTTGTAGTGATTTGGTCTTCGTTTGTATGTTATCATGCTGTACATAACAGATTTCAGCTTCTTTTTGTAAAGAGGGAACATTATTAATTCCTGTAAAATTTACAAATCAAATCTCATTTTTTTCATCCTTTTCAAAACATATCTGATTTTTACAAATCAAGTCTCATTTTTTTTACTTTTCAAAACAGATCTGATTTTTCTTTAAAAAAAAGGACATTATTCATAAGGCAAATTTATTTAAATTAATTTTTGTCTAGCATTTGTCATGTGTGTTACAACCTATTATTCAACATCATACAAAAAATGGTATAATGGTCATTAGAGTCTAGAAGACCAGATTATGTCTGGGTGAAATGGGTGTCTAACACCTTCCCATTCTGTAACTTAGCCCCTGAACTTAGGTTTTTTGGATAGATAGACTAGTGTTTTGTCTTTTGCTTTTGGTAGATTGTAACTAGGATCAAAACTTTGTAATTTTTACATTGATTGTATTAGGACTAAAGCCTTGTAAAGTTATTCTACCATGAAGTAATTGTATTTCCATAGTCAATTAATGACATTCAAGGAATTTTTGGACATGTAATTATATTTTATTTTTTATTATTTTTTTGTATAAAAAATAAGTGGCAACTCCACACAATTACTCAAAAGAGAGGTGTCCTAAGCGCTTGAATCTCTTTTTTGAGAGCATCCCCTTTTGCAGTCTCTCACAAGGAATTAGTGATAGGGATCCGTTAATACTTTCCTACCTATCAAATGGTAACGTATCCTAAGTTTTCTACACCATAATGAATGATGCTAAAATCGATTCATTATCCTTCTATTGTTCACAATCCAGCGACCCTTCATTTCTCGAGCCATTTCTACTGCCGTGTAGGTAGCATCAAAGGCAGCCTTTGTACCACTTTGGCAATGCTTGGATGAATGATTCCCCTTGGTGTTGTAAAATCCCGGTGACGAGATTACACTCCTACGTGAAGGTACAAAGGGAGTGGCACGAAGATTAGAGCTTAATTGTTTCTTCTCCTCCGTGAGGCTACCACCACTCTCCACCAAAGTCCACAATCTTTATCATCATGGTCAAAACATCCACACCAATAGCAAATGTTTGGTAGACGTTCGTATTTGAAAGAGACCCAAATTTTCTCAACATTCACCAGAGCAATCACACGACCTCGGCACAAAGGGAGAGAGATATCCATGATCACCCTAACTCTCATGAAGTTTGCACCATTAGTCTCGGAAGGATCGATAGAGTGAATAACTTTTCCAAGTACTTCGCAAATCTTCTCACTTTCACATTCATATATTTGTAAGGGATACCATGGACTTGCACCCAAAACATAGTTCTCTCAAACTTCAGCGTATCCACTGGATTGCTCACTTCATATTGTTCCATGACCACAAGATGTTTGTCAAAATTCTATGGTTCACCATGGATGATATTTTCGACTTCAAACTTGTCATCAAAAACAAATAGTATCCTATGGTCGCCTATATTCCGTATCTTAAAACCATTATGCGATCGCCATAGTGGGGTAAAAGTTTTTGCGATTGCATCAATGTTCAAAGCATGTTTAGTCATAAACTTTGCTGCCAGTACAACCTCTTGAGAGTTGAGATCGTTGTCTAAACAGCAACCCGGACTCTCTCTGTCGGATAGAGAGAGACGAGTCCAGTTGTTGGTTAGTTCATCCGTATTAATTTGAGATGAAAATTGGAGAGGCAAGAAGTAAGAGGGTAGAGTATTCTATTTCCCACAACCCACAAAAGAAAACCCACAAGCCAAAAAATAACACTGTTTTTTTTTTGAACAACAAAAAAACAACACTCCTTCGTGAAGAAGGGACCATAATTCTACTGCCTAAGAAAAGTCGGAAAAAGCTTTCTTAGTGTCAGAGAAACTTAGGGTGCGTTTGTTTTGGTGGCAAACACTTTCAGGAAATCATTTTCCGTAAAATAGGCTGTTTGGTTGGTTTTGAAAATAGAATTTTCTGAAAATCATTTTCATTTGACCGTAAAAAAGAAGCTTTGACCACTGAAATTCATTTCCGTTCCTATTTTCACTTCAAATGGTTTCCGAACCGAGAGAGAGAGAGAGAGAGAGAGAGAGAGAGAGAGAGAGAGAGAGAGAGCGAGAGTAAGAAGAGGGAGCCCAGATCACACCTTCGACGTTGCCGGCGAACCCCGAGCTCTAGTCCGACGATTGCACGCACCAGATCGCACCGGTCTCGTCAATCGCAGCACCACGCCGATCGCACCGCGCCGCTCGATCTCGCCATCGATCTCACCTCCGCATGATTTCACCTTCGACCCAGAGCCTTCGACCCACCGATCTCTCTCTCTCTCTGTGATTTTGATTTTTGTTGTTATTGTGGTGGTGTGGTAGTGGTGTTTTGGTGGTTGTGGCTTTTGATTGCCGGAGTTTGCTACCGTGGGTTGAATTGGAGTTTCGGTGGTGTGTGGTGTTGGGATTTGGCTGTGATTTGTTCTGTGGATTGGGATTTGGCTGTGATTTTGAAATTTTCTGTAATAAAATTTGTTTGGATCTTTGAGAAAATGTGAAAATTTTGTAGGAAAATAGCATTTTCAGAATAGAACCAAACACATGAAAATATTTTCTACAACAATTTTCATAATGCAACCAAACACTTGAAAATATTTTCCTTTCTTGAAAATAGCATTTCCAGAAAATATTTATTTTCCGGAAAATATTTTACGGGAACCAAACACTGCCTTAAGGTAAAACTTTATTCCCTTCTTTTTCCATTTTTAAGTTTGAAGTGTTCACTAATTAAAAAATGAGAAGTAGTCCAAATACTAATTAAAAAAATGAAGTATTTCAAATAAAACTCCATATTGTCAAGAGAAGGAAACTCAAAACAACCAAACTTTATTGGCCAATGTAGGATTGGGATCCGATGCAATTGCACCGTGCAATTCACCCAAGTCCCTCACATTTTTTTTTTTTTTTACTTTTTTATCTTTACTTTTTTACTTTTCCTCATTTTTTATATTTAATGATTAAGATTTAAAGTTACTTTTTGCAACTTTAAATTTCAACTATCTGTATCAATTGCATCGGGTGCAATACCTTAGACCCTAGATATTGCACCTGACCTCGATCCATATATCTTACTTGCATAACCATCAATCAACAAATAAAAAGTACAAAAAATCAAGAACTACTAGTGGTCCCATCAATTTTGGTAGAAAGCGCCAAGGAGAAAGAGGTATATATCAAATAATAATCAAATATCAATAGCTCTCTCACTCAAAATGAGCTCTTGCACTGATCTTACTTGCATAACCATCAATCAACAAATAAAAAGTACAAAAAAATCGAGAACTACTAGTGGTCGGTGGTCCCATCAATTTTGGTAGAAAGCGTCAAGGAGAAAGAGGCATATATATAATACTAATCAAATATCAATAGCTGTCTCACTCAAAATGAGCTCCATAGACTTGAGATCAGATGTGAGATGCCTATGCCTCTATCCTATGGTCGCCTTAAACACAACCTACTTCAAGCTCAAAAAAAAAAAAAAAAAAAAAAAATCCTCTCAGTATAAGCAATCCATCCAATATCGATCCTTGTATAAGTAAAAATTATCACTATAATATTTTCAAGTATTTGAATAAGTATTAGTGTTTGAAGTACTATTCAAAGTTTTCAAGAATCAAGTAAGTTTTTAAGTTTTCAAAAATATATTTATTTCCAAAGTTTTATATTGTACAGCTCATTTTGTTCTTGCAACATATTTATTCATACATATTCATCCATATTTCTCTCTTCAACCATTCTTCGTATTCCCCTTGGGTTCCCCCAATTAATATTAGAACCAAGTTCTCTTGAAAATTTATATTCATTATTTTTGTTAGTGATTTGTAATTCTATGAAAGAGTGCCTTTAAGTTGCCCCTACGTTGGGGAGCACGAGTCCATTGGTTAGCCCATTGTTTGAGATTGATAGTTTAAGGTGATCCTGTCAATGGTCCCATAAGATAACTTCATTGAGTCATTCTAGACTACATGGAAATTAATAATGTTTAACTATGGATTCCCGATTACATTTCTGAAAATCAATCTTCCAAACGAACCAAACATCATTGGCAACATTAATGCTCTGTTTGGATGTTGGGGGAAGGAGGGGGAGTAAAGTAAAAGGAGGAAGAGTAAGTTAAATTACATTGTTTGAATGTTTTTTTAAGGAATGATGGGGAGGGATTTGGAAGGGTTTGAACTACTTCTAACCCCTCACTTTTAATTTCCCCAGATTGGAGAGATTTGGAGGAAGAGTAGAGCACATAAATTATTGACCAAATGAATTATCCAATTTACCCTTACCATATTAACAAAATTACAAACTATGTTCAAATAAAAAATTTCTGTAAAACGTTATTTCTCTCGTTAGGGGCTTTTAGGAGCTACATTTTTCATTTATAAATCTTTTACAGTAAAATTTCCTGTTAATTGTGTTGAGTCAATGTGTTATAGATGTTTGTTATTTTAAAGTCTATGTTTACTAGAGTCCTTGGCAGTAAGAGTAGTGTTTGTATTATTCTTGGTAGTAGGAGTCCAATAGTTAACTTGCTTTACTTGTGTCCTAGTGTTTAGGACAATATTATGTGAAAAATGAGTCCCATAATTAGAACTTATTGTGTCTTACCAGGTATTTTAAATTGTTTGGGAGTTTTTGGTTCCTTATTTTTCAATTGTTAAATCGTAGCAACCAAAATTTTATTTATTTTTTCTCTCCAAATATTGTAACAGGGTTTTGGGTTCTCAAAACGCTTAACTAAACCGATTATACATATCACCCTCACTTTGTTTCCAGTTTCCACGTTGTCTTTATTATACACTAGCATGTAACTCCATGCAAACACATGCATTCATGTATACATATAGATGCATTTAAAATTAAACACAATTTTTATCATAAAATATAGATAATTAGTCAAATTATGTTTTTAAAGTAAATATAATTAGTCACATGTTAAAATTCTTACCTAAATTTAATACTACTTATGATAATTTTTTTTCTAATTTTTAATAAGATAGAACGTGTGGTGATTTTTATTTTATTTATTTTTTGAGAAACATGTGATGATTTTTATTGAGTATATGTAATTTTTTTTTTTAATTTTATAGTTCATTAATTTTAAATTCTTAGTATTTTGCACTCATTAACTCACTTAACACAAAAATTAGAAAACATAAGTAGACACATGGCACATGCTTAAGTGGATAATTATGGTGTAGTTCCTACATAAATTTAGACACATGCAAAATTGGATTATAATTTTGTGGGGCCGGGGAGCTTACGATCCGGCCCACGCTCTATCCGGGCTCGGGGCTCGTGCCGAAGAGGTCGTGTGCCGAGGACGAATGATCGAAGGCCGAGGTGTCAAGGGGAATAGCCGAGGACGACCCTATCCTCGGCACTCCAGGACTTCAATGGAAGAGCAACGTCTCGATGAAGGCTATCCCCAAACAGCCCCCTGAAGGGGATGTGAGTGGAATGGGGCCCACGTGGAGGTACGGTGCAAAATTGGTTCAAGGAAAATACGTCCCCTCCGCATTAAATGCACCCGCCAGCGTCCTGATCATGTTAATGAGAAAAGACGCTTGGGCGGTGTAACTTCGATCATCGCAACTAACAGAAAGTAAGAGGGGACAAACATGGGACGGGTATAGAAGTAAGCACCGCCCGACCAACAAGTGGAGGGCTAAGATCAACCAAGAAGGACTATATAATGTAAAAGTTAGTGCTCCAAAAATAGGGGCTGGGAAAAATGGCCAAAACCCAGAGCCTCCCAGCCCGCCTCCAGGAGAAAGACTCCTAAGGCGAAAACGACTTAACCATGTATGAATACCACGAAAAACCCATCGTCTGGTGACCGGGGCCTAGCCTTTCAAACCCACGCTCTATAAATGATATTGTTTGGGCCTTTTTACGTGCGAACCCAACACGATTCTGGGTCGTTACAAATCGCGTCCTTACAATTGGAGCCGTCTGTGGGGAAGGCTTGTGCGTTGGCCTAGGCGGTAGGTCGAGACAGTTCTCTTGTCATTTCTAACAGCTGGTTGTAGTGTCCTAGCATAAAGTTCCACTAGGGGCTATGATTCTTGACTAAGGGCTACGCTTCGTAGCGTCAATCGTATGGATGGTTCTTGGGGCTTGGCCGAAGAGCTAATTCCCCTAAAGCCAAGGCCCCATGCCAAAACTGAGTTTTGGACAGAACCAAGGTATTGCATGGTCCTCGAACTCAAACCTATGGGGAAACCAACTACTTGGAAGAAAAACTGAGTTTTGGATAGAACCAAGGTATTGCATGGTCCTCGGACTCAAACCTATGGGGAAACCAACTACTTATAAAAATCAAGTTTTGGACAGAATCGGGGTATTGCATGGTCATCGGACTCAAACCTATGGGGAAACCAACTACTCATCAATATCTATCAAGTTTTGGACAGAACCAAGGTATTGTATGGTCCTCGGACTCAAACCTATGGGGAAACCAACTACTTGGAAGAAAAACTGAGTTTTGGACAGAACCAAGGTATTGCATGGTCCTCGAACTCAAACCTATGGGGAAACCAACTACTTATAAAAATCATGTTTTGGACAGAACCAAGGTATTGCATGGTCCTCGGACTCAAACCTATGGGGAAACCAACTACTTATAAAAATCAAGTTTTGGATAGAACCAAGGTATTACATGGTCCTCGGACTCAAATCTATGGGGAAACCAACTACTTATCACAATCGGGTTTTGGACAGAACCAAGGTATTGCATGGTCCTCGGACTCAAACCTATGGGGAAACCAACTACTTATCAAAATCAAGTTTTGGACAGAACCAAGGTATTGCATGGTCCTCGGACTTAAACCTATGGGGAAACCAACTACTTATAAAAATCAAGTTTTGGACAGAACCAAGGTATTGCATGGTCCTCGGACTCAAACCTATGGGGAAACCAACTACTTATAAAAATCGGGTTTTGGACAGAACCAAGGTATTGCATGGTCCTCGGACTCAAACCTATGGGGAAACCAACTACTTTAAAGAAACCTGGGTACTAAGCGGGACTTAGCAACTACACGTGACATCTAAAATGATGCCTATATCTTCATTGAATGAGGGTCAAAAATGAGTTCAAGGCTTTGCAGGTGCGGGTAAGCTAAGGTTATGAAACATGATGTTAAATGTACCGCATGCACAACTATTCATACGTGTTAAGATAAATTAGTTCAAAATTCATAAACAATAATAAGTATTGACAAGGGCAACTAACAAGTAACCAAAAGGAAAAAGGAAGAAAAGGATTTCATATATACATGTTCAACAGGTTCAAACTACTAATAGATTACAAAGTTTTCAAAATAAAAAAGAAACAAGTTAATCGTCAAACTAAAAACAAATACGAAGCCTATCCAGGGTTTCTACTTCTTTAGTTTTGCGTCGGCCACGTCCCGGGAAGGCGGAACGGGATCAGCTTCGACGCCCTGGAGGATAGTCCCTTCGGGGAAGGCTGAACAGGTCGATGATCGGTACTCTTAGGGACCACAGCAAGGGGAATTGCCTGTGGGGGCTGGGCAAGTGTGGCTCGCTCCTTAGCATTAGGCATATGAGTGCCAACCACGGGCTCAGCAACCTCTTTGGGTACCTCGGGGTCCGTATGCTGAGATATTTCTATCACATCCTGAAGTTCTCCCTCTTTGAGCATCTTGCCAGGAGAGTCGCCGACCTGTAAGTTTTCCGACCGAGTGACCCCTTCCTCGGGTTGGTCGCTCATAGCCACGGAGCTGGAAGAGGTGGCCTCACGGATGGCTGTAGGGTAGAATATGTTCTCCGCTTTCCACAAATCGGATGAAGCATTCACCCCAACTCGCTTCAATGCCCCTTCCCAAACCTGGGAGCAGTAAAGCCTGCATACTCCGGAATCTGGGCTTTAAGAATGGCTTGGGTTTCAGCTACCCCCGCATTATAACCATCATCCTCGGCCGTTTCCTTGGCAGCCTCCGCCTCATTTCTGGCAAACTCGGCCTCCCGCTTGGCCCTTATGGCTTCGTCACGGGCATACTCCGCTAGGGATGGCCATGGATCGGGTATGGGTCGGGTATACCCATACCCGACCCGAAAATTTTACCCATGGGTACCCGATCACCAATACCCGATAATACCCATACCCGTATCTTGCCCGAACATATTATCCATGGATATCCATACCCTACCCGAACCCGAAACCCATTGAATTTTTTTTTTTTTTTTTAATTCAAAACATTATAACATAAAAACTAACCAATCTTAAAAAAGAAAAAACTAATCAATAAAAAAAATGTGATAAATGGAAACCAAGAAAGTTTCATTTATATATCATAATAGAGTCATACCATATCTAAACTTTCATAACACATTCATATATCAAAACATAAAGATTGCAAATAAGAAAAGAAAGCATAAGAAGTTTATAACTTTGAGTTGACAAATAGCTCCTTCATTGTATCATCATGTTCACTGACAACCATATACACCGACAGCAGAGACCTAGTACAGATAGTCCCCTCAAGTACATGCACAAATAGTCCCCTCAAGTACATGCACTCTGAGATGGTGGTTCGGTGTTCAAGGGTGATGAGGATAACCATAGCCAGCAAACCAATCAGGAGGATTATACAAAGTTCACTGTCCACAAACTTAGCATGTCCAACACTCCAACCAAACAGCAGAGATACTTCTTCAATCCTTCAAAGGAGTTCTAAACATGTTGGAAGCACAAAGACCACACAATCGACATGAAACAATATCTGAAACATGAAAAAATTAATCACCAATTGGGCAGTTGCCAAGTTGAATTTATCACTTCATGGTGAAACATGAAAAAGCAACTATCCTAAATCTTCATGGAAAACAGCAAAATTCATAAGAAAAATTATCTTACAACTCTCCGGAGAATAGGCTCCAATGATGAACAAAGTTTCTGCAGATTTAGTACTGTTACTTAAATCTAGCTTTCAGTTCCTTGTACAAGTCTCTTCAAATCCTAGTATCAACATTGTTACTGCCGCAAGCAACTATGTGACTACAAGAAGTTAGCACTCAAGCATCAGCTCTTCTATTCCACAACTTTTGTTTTGTCAATCTAGCTATCAGGATTACACATCTGCAAAACAAAAGCAATCATTGTGACATAATCAAAACTCTAGCATTTCAATCTAAGAGACAACCAGAAGGGAAAAGAAAATAGAAACAATTTGAAAACTGAAATGAAGAGAAACCATCATAATTTGATAGAAATCCAGCACTATGGTAAACTAGAAATCATCATTGACTTGATTTACAGCGTAATGCCAATATGACAAAACCTGCAATTTTTGGGACACTAACTTCCAATAATAGAATAGCGCATAACTAAATGCCTAAAATATAAACAACCAAAACTGTCATTTCAATATTTCAACATTAACCTTCCAACATTTCATTGAACTTAAAACATGAAAATTAAGACTCCCAAATACATCCTGAAATAATAATAAAAATTAACAAGTTTACAATCCCAAAATCATAACAGAACATTCAATTTATATATATATATATATATATATATATATATATATATATATATATTTTCTAAATGTAGTCTACTTGTATAATTGCGACAATCACTAACCAGTTGTCTTCAGAAAGTTCACTACACTAATCTTAAAAGGTGGAGATAGTGGGTGAGCTCAGCCACTTAGTGAGATAGAATATCACACGGCATTTTTAAACTGAAAATAAATATTTAAGCGATATATTAAACTTTACAGAACATTTCCATTTAGAATAGATAAATAGTTATTCAATACAAAAGGTAAAACAGGGAACAAAATCAAGGATAATAATACCTATCCATTAGTCTGAAAGCTCCATGGCATGACTTTCCTCCAATTCATCTTCTTCATAATCATCAAGAACGTTTTGAATGGTAGCATCTTTTAATACACTTTTAAGTTCGCTCCATAACCAATTCTGCCCACACATCAATGCTTCTAAGGTATCATGATGAAGACGGCTACGATGTGGACTCAACAATCTCCCACTAGTGCTAAAAGCCGACTCGAGGCAACTGTTGTCATAGGAATAGCCAAAATATCCCTTGCAATGCGTTGCAAGGTAGGATACTTACTAGCATTACGCTTCCACCAACCCAAAACATCAAATTGTTCAGTTCTAGGTGCCACTTTCTCACTAGTATAAAGTTCAAACTCCGATATAATATCCCTACTCCTTTGGCCTATGTTAGCAAATCGCATTACTAACAAATAAATCATAGTCCCTCATTGTATCATCATGTTCATGTGCAGCACTTGATGTAGATGTAGAAGATGAAACTTGAGAATAAATGACTCCTCTATCAATGCTTTCTAAGTCATAGTCCGCAAACAACTCAAAAAGAAGGTTCTTAACCTTGTCAATTTCTTCGTTAGCCTTACTACCATACATTTTATTAAAATAAAAGGTCAATAACATCAATTTATATCTTGGATCTAAAACAATAGCCAAACTCATGATATCATGAACGTCACTCCAATATTTATCAAACTTAGCTAACATCTTTCCTGCCATTTTCTTAACCAACTCATCTTCACTTGAAAGCCACTGATTTAATTCCAACTTCAACTCGAAAGATCAAGGAAAATAATGATTAGCTATAGGGTAGGCGAGTACCAAAAGCAACTCAAGAACTTTATGAAAATAACCCAACTTCTCACAAACAATTTGTGCTACCTCCCAATCCCTATTAGTTGGAGCAGACTGATATTGAGGCTCACAACATAGTAAACGTGGAAAAACATCTTTATAAATCAAGGCAGTTGAAAGCATCAAATATGTAGAGTTCCAACGAGTCCTACAATCAAGTACTAATTCCTTAGTACTTGCAATATGTGATTGGCGAGATATTTTTTCAAAAATTTCTGTTCTTTTTGGTGATTGAGTCCAAAAATATACACTACTTCGAACCTTCTCAATACCATCACCAATTACATTCAAACCCTCTTGAACAACCAAATTCAGAATATGTCTTTGCGCGCAACGCACATGCAACAATTTTCCACCTAAAATAAGTGAACTAGCTTGAAGCTTATCCAAAACAAGTTTCATCATACCATCATTGTTGCTAGCATTATCTCTACATTATGGCGGATAACTTCAAATCAATGTTCCAATCGAGAAAGACACTCCAAAAGGATTTTAGAAAGAGAATACTTATCATGTGGAGATGGCATACGAATAAACCTAAAAAAATAAACATAAATATGATTAACTAAAGAAAGCAAAAAGTTAATAAACTTGCCTAAGACTCTAAAAACTAGTACAACAAAATGACTCAAAGAAAAAAATACCTTATAACCCGGCTTTCCAAAGTCCAAGAGTCACTTATATAATGAGTCATGATTACCATGAATGACCTCTTCTTGTTGTTGTTTGCAGTCCACAAGTCCGTTGTGATTGCAACTTTACTTGCATTCTTGTCAATTTCTACCATAGTCTTCTGCTTCTTTTCATTATAAATTTTTTTGATATCTCGTTTCAATGTGTTTCTTCCTACTATCTTAAAATTTGACCGAAGACCACCAACAAAATCCCGAAACCCAACATGATCAACAATTGCAAGAGGGTACTCATGCAAAATGACCATTCGTGCAAGGTCCCTCCTCGAAGCCTTTTGATCCTCTTCATTAAAAACACTAGGGCTTGAGATCCCTTTACTTCTTGCCTTATTGTGTTGTTTGACAAGAACTTGCCTCCTAATATCCGTTCCTTCCTCGAAGGACTTGCTTCCTTCGGAGCACTTGGACAACTTTTTGCTATGTGCAGTTTTAAATGAGTCGTCCCTGATGTACTTGCTCCACCATAAGTTTTCCACAGTAGTTGCATTGAGCCTTAACTTTCCCATCAATATTCTTCTTCTTAAAATGATTCCATATGTCTGAAGTTTTTCTTCTTTTAGTGCCTTGTTGTTGTGGATTCTCAACCGGAATGGACTCAACTTCCTCTCCAAACAACGATTGTGATTCTGATGTCGTGCTAGTTGGGGGCCTTGGGGTCAATGAGAGGCGAGAGGATGTGGTAGACATGTAGGCAGCTGCAAAGAGAGAGAGAGAGAAAAGATTAGTTAAAAAAAGTAATTATGATACAAAAAATATGCACTAGGTAGTAGATTCATACTTCATACCAATGATACCATAAGTTCCCATGTTGTGTAAAATTTGTCGAAAATTCACAATTACTGAAACACATTCTTTAATTCTAATATACAATAAAAATAAAGCATATGATGATGTGCTCCTCATGAAATGGAAACTCATAAATAAGCCCTAGAGATGTTCATCATAGCAGTCATAACCACAATACAACTATCACTAATGCATAAAACTAGCTGCAATAAGTAGAATGACATTCAAGAACCCAAATGGTTTTGTGAAGTCGTACAAATTACTGACCTTTTGAGAAGTCTGCAATCCTTAATTTGCTCCAACCTGGGTTTCTTCCAGTTCCACTGGATAGTACTAAGTCCTTCATTCATAAATTTACCGATTAATTAAACATTCAAGAAAACCTTTTCTTGTTTCTCTTCCAGTTTGTAAAGATAAGAGGAGGAACAATTTGTTAAAATTATATCACAAACATTTTTATCATACAACCAAAAAAGAAGCTAGCTAGCTACATGATCTCCCTCTCATTAACATCATCATCATCCTCCACCTTCATCAATTATTCAAAAGCTGAGAAAATTAAATTAATCTCACTGGATCAACCCCTACAATCACTCAAAATCTAATACTACTAGAAACCCACCCAGAAATTAAAAGGAGGCCTTGTAGCTGGTACTTGTACCAGACTACTAGTAGATCGAAAACTGCCCCTTGAGGCCATAATTCACTCATCAATACATATATATATATTCGAGTTTAAAAGTGTGCTCTCTGAGAACCAAAGTCATCACAAATTTCTCATTCAAACACAAGTGGAATTATATGGAAAACATATTACTGACTTCTCTTTACTGAGATTTTCTTAAACGTATTACTCAATGCTTAAACAAATGAAAGAAGAAAAAAACTCAATTCCGGGAAGTATATATTGACGTCTAAATGTTATGGGATGGGAAGATATACATTTCTACCATAGATGAACTAAAAAAAAAAAATTCAGCATGCAATCAATTTATAATAAAAAAAGCAAATAAAAATGTCCGAGAGAGAGAAAGCAAAAATCTAACACATACCCAGTTGATAAAATTCAATCAAAAACCAAATTTGACACATACCCAGCTGAATTCAAACTCTAAAATCAAAATCTAACACACACCCAGACAACAAATTCAACAAGACAACACAAATTCAAAATTTTCTGAGCAACCAAACAAAGACTATAAGAGAGAGAGATAGATACCGTGGAGGAGGTTTTCAACTCGATCGGCGATTTGGAGGAAGGTAGGGGCTGAAACGATGGCGAGGAGAGGCGGAGACTAGAGAGAGTGACGGTGAGGAGAGGCGGAGATTGGAGAGGCAGAGAGAGAGAGTGACGGTGAGGACTGGAGAGGCAGAGAGAGAGAGAGTGAGACTGAGTTACGGTGAGAGACTTTAGGTCTTTTTTTTTTTTTTTTTTCGGGTAGGGTATGGATATTATCCATACCTTACCCGAAAAAATCAGGTAATATCCATACCCTACCCGGTTGAGTATTACCCGTTAAGAATCGGGTATTACCCGAAATATTTGGATCGGGTAGGGTCGGGTATCCATTACCCAATGGGTATGGCCATCCCTATACTCCGCCACACCTTTGTCATGCTTTGCCGCGGCTTTGTTTTTTTTACTTAAATCCTTGACCAGCTCTTTAGCTATTTGCAACTGATCCTCGGCTTCTAGTAGACATTTTGTTTGGTCCTCGGCTTGTTTTTGGGCGCTAGCTAAGCCCACCGAGGCGCTAGCTAATCCCACCGAGGCGCTATCCCTTTCTCGGATAGCGACTATTAGGTCAGCCTTGGCCTTGGCAAGGTCCTCCTCAGAAGCTTGGAGAGTCTTCGCGGCCGTTAAGCGCTTGGTGCGTTCATTCTTGGCCGCCTTACTCTTATTATTCACCTCTTCCTCCATCTTATAAGTGGCCTGGAGAGCCTGGCAAGGGAGATAAATGCATAGTTAATAACAAACCAGGAGTGAGAGTTAATAAAGTTTTAGGTTTCAAGAAACCTTACCATGCCCAAGTACCTCTTAGTACAGAGGAAGACCTCCCGCATCCTCATTTTCCTCGGTCCATCCACGTCGGTGGGAAGTAGCATGGTTCTCCCTAGTGCGTCCGCCACGTAGCCACCCTCGCCATCTCCAAGGTCCCTCATGGATGCAGTTTCTAGCAGTGGACCCCCATGAAGCATTGGGGCAGGAAGCCAGGCGCTTGGCGAGGACCGGGCCTCGATCCCCTTTCCCTTGCCTTGAGAGGATTGGACTTGAGTCTCTTTACCCTTGCTTTGGTGCCCAATCTTCAGCTTGTTTTGCACGTGGAGCCTCCTCCTTCTCCTTAGAAGGTTGGGATTTTCCCCTGTCCATGGTTTCCTTGCCCTTGGGGCTCCTCTTTCTCTTTGAATCAGTGCCTTCCAGCCGAGGAGGCGGAGCTGGTTGGGAGGAAGTAGGAAGTTAGGGGCGGGGGGATTGTGGCTGTGACTTGGTGGAAGATGACCTAGTCCGGACAATCTGGGGCTGAGGTGGTGGGGAAGGAGCATTGGGTTGTGGCGTTCCCTGCGTATCCTTCCCAGGTTGACTCTCGAGGAGTTCGAGCAGGGGGGTCGGGGGCTTTCTCTTGAGTCCCATCTCGGCTTGAGAAGAGGTGCCCTCATCGACGACAAATTCCGCCTCGGACAAGGTCAAGGTCACCTATATCACCAGAAGGATCCTCGGATTGGTTGGCTAGGTCAAATACCCCAAAACCTTCCTCGGGCTGGTCTAGCTCACCTTCGTCCTCTGCTACTTGATGAGACGAGGAGGGGCCCACCGGTGGGATGTTCTCGGGGACAGATGGTTCCCGGGAGATTAAAAATCCTGTCTCGACCACGGTAATTTTTGGAAGCCAAGGACGGTTGGCGCTGATCACGTGCCTTGCGTCCGCAAATGACTTCTGAACAGGAGGGTACCTTAGAATTTTGTGAGCGGCTCGGACTTGACCATCTTCGTCATTTACGAAAACCGCCGCTTGTAGAACAGTCTCCAAGTCCGCCCGGTTGACTAAGTGAAAATGCCGTTGATAGGCGTGTGGATCTACAAAAAGAAAAACACGTATGCATGGTTAGTTACCGAACAACATCAGATTAGAATGGCGTAAAGGGTCATCGCCCTTCCATTCCCGATACCCCACCTGGTTCTCCTTCTACTATGGGGCACGGATCGCCATCGTGCCATTCACCAGAGACGATAAGGAAATCCTTGTTTAATCCCTTGTTGGAATCGGGAGGCACTAGATTAGTCGAACCCTCTCGTCTCTCGTCTTCATGTAGTAGGATTTCCCCTTCAAATTTTGGAGATTATAGCACAAATTCACGTCATGGTGGGTCAGTCTTAGCCCTATCTTTTCATTTAAAGCATCCACGCAACCTAGAATCCTAAACACGTTGCCGGCGCACTAGGTGGGGGCTAATCGGAAGTGCCCGAGGTAACCCCTCGTTACCGGCCCCATAGGGATTCTCATACCCCCCTCTACAAAGGCGAGGACGGGAATTACTACAGCGCCCGTTTCCCTCTTATAGTGCCACTCCCCCATCTTACAATACCTCAAACTTACGTTGGGAGGAATCCTGTGATCGACGATGAACTTATTCATCGCCTCTTCAATATCGACTAACTTCCTCGGTCTCAATTTAGCCATCTCTACGATTTACTAAACAAACCCAACCCGCGACGGGAGAAGAAAGGGAACTAAAGAAAAATAAACCCAGAAAAGAAAAAGCACGAGTTAATGGAGGTAGGGAACTTACATAAAAGAAGAAAGACGCCTCAGACAGGCTTTTTGTGCTGGAGATAGACTTGAGTTTGGGCGAAAGTTTAGATGAACCTAGAATATACGCGCTAGAACTCTTAAGTGCAAAACTAAAGAGACAGATCCGTTCCAAAAAATCTTTTATACTTTCTAGGTAATCGCACACATTTTCCCGCCCATACAGACCAAGGGATCACCACCGTTCGATCTTCATCATGCCGTAGAACGTGGGAAACACAAAGCCGCCCGTATTTAATGAGGCCACGTTTCGCCTTCCAAGGACTCTAGGAACGTGTCTCGGGCGGATGAAAAGTCTCGGGAACCGATAGGTGACAAGGATTGACAGGCATTGGCAGATATCTGATGTCATCAAAACCCTCATATCCATCCGAGGAGTCGGATAGCAGAATTTTGAGGGGCTATTGTGGGGCCGGGGAGCTTACGATCCGGCCCACGCTCTATCCGAGCTCGGGGCCCGTGCCGAGGATGTCGTGTGCCGAGGACGAATGATCGAAGGCCGAGGTGTCAAGGGGAACAGCTGAGGACGACCCTATCCTCGGCACTCCAGGACTTCAATGGGAAGAGCAACGTCTCGATGAAGGCTATCCCCAAACAGCCCTCTGAAAGGGATGTGAGTGGAATGGGACCCACGTGGAGGTACGGTGCAAAATTGGTTCAAGGAAAATACGTCCCCTCCGCATTAAATGCACCCGCCAGCGTCTTGATCATGTTAATGAGAAAAGACGCTTGGGCGGTGTAACTTCAATCATCGCAACTAGCGTAAAGTAAGAAGGGACAAACATGGGACGGGTGCAGTAAAGCACCTGCCCGACCAACAAGTGGAGGGCTAAGATCAACCAAGAAGGACTATATAATGTAAAAGTTAGTGCTCCAAAAGAGGGGCTGGGAAAAATGGCCAAAAACCGTAGCCTCCCGGCCCGCCTCCAGGAGAAAGACTCCTAAGGCGAAAACGACTTAACCATGTATGAATACCACGAAAAACCCACCGTCTAGTGACTGGGGCCTAGCCTTTCAAACCCACGCTCTATAAATGATATTGTTTGGGCCTTTTTACGTGCGAACCCAACACGATTACGGGTTGTTACAAATCGCGTCCTTACAAATTTCATATTCTAATTCAATTTTCTCTAAGTTTTACCTATTAATATATACATAGATGGCTTATAAATTTGAATTTTTTTTTAGTTATATGATTATGTTTTTTATGGTTTATTATATTGAACTCCTCGTTTTCTACACTAAATTAACTAATTTGGCACAAAAATTTAAAATTTTAGATTAGATGAGACAGGTGGCGCAAAATTAAACTTTAATTGAAATTCAATTTTTACACTAAATTTACTCACTTGGCACAAAATTCTAAAATTTAGATTATATGAGATATGTGGCGCAAAATTAGATTTTAATTGAATTTCAATTTGAAATGTAATTGGATTTTCTCTCTGCTTTACCTATTATTATATATATAGATTCATACACTTTCCCTTTTGTGTTAATATAGGTTGGGTCCACTGGTGAAAACCCATTCACCCCGAAAACCTATCTGATCCAGTATTGGAACAAAGAGATCCAAAACAACCAAGCCAAGCCAATCTTTCTCCTATCCAAGGCATCTTCATTGAGCGCAACTAAGTCAGCCAGTTTCTCCAAACTCACCACCCGTAGCTCTCTCCTCTCGATTCTCGACCTTCTGTGCCTCCGTAAACCTACTCTGTTTCCCCGATTCATTACCATCAACATTTGGTCAAAAAGTCTCTACCAATGTAGTCGTTGGCCAAAAACACTCTATCGATGTAGTCCTCCAAAAAAACTATGGCGACTCGCTTAACGACTTTGCCAGCACCAAGGGTGGCTCTGGTAGATTCTTTCGGGAGTCTATGTTAAAGAAAGGGAAGATGATACCAATGTTGGACATTAGCGATAAATTTCCTGAAAGGTCATTTCTACCTCGGTCGATTTCGTCAAAACAACCATTTTCCACGTTGAAAGTCTCTGAGCTGAAGCACATTTTTCATGCGGGTGATAATTCGACTATGGAGATTATGATAGCTAAGTCCTTGAGTGAGTGCAAGAGGGCTCCAAACCCTGGCGAGACCAAGTGGTGCGTGTCCTTAGGCGAGGACATGGTCGACTTTGCGCTTTCAATGTTGGGTCGAATTATCTCCATTATTTTTCAATTTAAAAGGAAATTTTTCTTCATGAAAAATTGCATCACCAGATTCAAATATTATTTTGTTTTCAAGATCAAAAAATCTATAGGTTGCACTATTAATTGCATAACCAAAAAAAACACAAGTAGTAGCTCTTATACCTAATTTAGGTATTTTAGGGTCAGTAAGCCTTAAATAAGCAAGACAACCCCATACTATCATATATCCCAAATTTGGCTTATGTCCTTTCCACATCTCAAAAGGAGTGGTATGTGACTTTTTATGTGACACCCTATTCAAAACATGACATGCAGTTAAAATAGCTTCACCCCAAAAATGTAAAAGTGCACCAGATTAAATTAACATGGAATTTGTTAACTCAATTAGAGTTCTATTTTTTCTTTCAGCCACGCCATTAGAAGCAGGTAAACATGGTGCAGTAGTTTCATGGATAATTCCCAAAGACCGAACAAATGAATTGAATGCACTTGAGTCATACTCATGGCTTCTATCATTTCTTATTCTTTTTAATTTTCTATCGAATTGATTTTCAACTTCTTTTTAAAAAAAAAAAAAAAATCTTGAAATTTTTCTAAAGCATCACTTTTATTTTTCAACAAATAAACAATTGTATATTTTAAGAAATCATCAATAAAAGTGATAATATATCTATTTCCTCCACAAGTTAAAAATTCCCTCAAATTCACATAAATCGAAGTGAATTAATTCAAACAATTCAATATTTCTTACAACACTTTTATGAGGCCTTTTTGTAATCTTAGCTTAACTACAAGTTTCACATTTTTCAAAGTCTTTTGATAGTCTTGGAATTAAGCCTAACCTACTCATGATTCTCACATATCTACTATTTATTTGACACAAATGAGCATGCCAAAATTTAATAAAAGAAAGCATATAAACTAAACTAGTAGATGCTTTATTATTTTCAACATTCAATTTAAACATTCCATCCCAAGCTTAACCCTTGCCCACAAATAATCCATTTTTAGTGATTACATAATTATCGGATTCCATAGTTTGCTTGAAGCCAGCCTTGTTAAGAAAAAAACCTGACATCAAATTATTTCTCATGGACGGAGTGTAAAGTACTTCTTTCAATGTTAGCACACGTCCCGTAGTGAATTTCAAATCAACTTCACCACTCCCAAGAACCTTGGTTTTGCTTAATTCGGGCCATTTACTCACCAATAAATGTGGTAATTATTCTAAATAAGCTGTCAAGTATAAGGATCCCAGAGGTTGATTCATTTCCATTTTTGACACCTCCTCCCTTCACCTCCCCCTTGCACTAACTTAATCCACAATTAATGGGCTAATTTGAAGGGAGGAGGTGTTTAATCCAACATTGTAGATTAAACACCTCCTCCCTTCAAACTCTTTAACTAATACCCATTCCTCTAATAGCATACACACACACACTCATTCCTCAAATTACAAAATGCACCCACCGTAAATTACTTCAAAATTTTTACTAACTAAACAAAACTACACTCACCGTAAATTACTTCAAAATTTTCTAAGTTAAATATTATGTGCCCATGGCTTCAAACCCAAAAATCCACAATAAGCAAAATTAAAACTAAGAAGCAATAGAAGATATACCAATAAGAATAAAAATTAAAAAATAAAAACAAAAACAAAAAAAAAAGAAGAAGAAAAAGCATGAGAGAGAGAGAGAGGATTCACCGGCTACACCTATACAAATCAGAGAGAGAGAGAGAGAGAGAGAGAAGTGATGAGAGAATTATATTCTCCCCCTTCCAAAGAACAAATCCCAACCAATTTCTATCTTATTTTCTCTTCTCTCCCCAACCAAAAGCACCCTAAGGGTGGCGGTGAGTAAATCTTTCATAAGAAAAAAAGAAGTGAAAAAAGCATAGGACCTAAAATGAAAAGAGAGGTGCTATGTCCACAATATTTTCACAACAAATCATAGGTGGTTAACACTAACAAATTTGAACCTAACACTAAGATTACTTTTTTGCCCTAATAATAACAACTAGTAACAACCTGCCACTTAGGATTTGTTGTAAAAATGTTGTGTAAATGTTATGGATATATCATTTCTCAAATGAAAAGGAATTAAAGATTTTTGACCCTTTAAACATCGGAATGTGGCAATCTTTATGAAATACAAATTTGCCGCCCTTTAAACTGTGTTTCTCATCCAACTTCAATCGCCTCAACCACATATCTAAGCCAAAGGTAATGTCCAAAATCAATAAAGTTGTGTCGGCAAAAATTCTAAACCATATCGTATTTGTATTTTTGTGCAAATTTCCTTTAGCTCCTTACTTTGTTTGGGCTCAAATCAAATCAAGATAAACCTCTCTTTAACTTTATTGAGACCATATCAAAATTTAGTTCGATAGTCCTTTTCATTACAAAAATCCACTCGTACCTTTCTTGATAAATCTTGCTAAAATTAATTTCATCATCTATCAAAAGACATATTCATGCATTAAAACTCATTTAAACACAAAATCAATTACTAAACATTATTTCAAAACCAAAAATAAAATGCATGAATGAATGAATGAACACAAAATAAACATGATAATGCGTTTTAATAATTATATTAATATACAAAATTATGTCATTATCAAAAAGCTTACACGTAAAGGGAGATATTTGTTATGAATTGTAATGTTCATCTATGAGTAGTGTCAGTTAGATAGTGAAGTCTCACATTAAATACTAATAATAAGAATTGTGGTTAATAACTCAATGTAACATAGGTAATTATTGGGTACTTCCGGAATACCATAAATGCGTACTTCTCCCTCTCACATAAGTGTGGGTCTCACTAATTAAATTTATGATAGGATCTACAATTCATGTGAGGGGGGAATACGCATTTATGGTGCTCTCGGAATATTCAATAATTTTCCATGTAACATAATTGATCCCAAACCCACATGCTTAAACTTTCCTCTAGTTTGATTCAAGTTCTTGTTGTTTATAAACAAGTTTCCTCTAGTTTAATTCAAGTTCTTAGTTGTTTATCTTATAGACTGTTTAGGCATTGAATTATTCCGCTGGCTTTGATACTTGACATAAAGCATCAAACCACCTTTAATCACATCAAACAAGAGAAAATTAATATCATTATAAACAGCTTATCCTTCTGTTACCATACCCTCTCGACCAGTCAGTGGTTTAGTCGTACATAAACTGGATCACAGATGAGTGGAATGTATTACACAATTGGTTTTGGGAACAAGCAGCCCTACTGATAACGGATAAGTGAGAACTACCACCTTTTTTGTCTTTATAAGTGGGACTCTAGCTCCATGCATGCATTATCATGCCGACTATATATATATATATATATATATATATATATATATATATATATCTTAAAAAATTAAATTTTAAATTAATATGGGTCTTTGACCACCAAAAAAAATTGACCACCCTGAATAACAATTTGAGCCCATTAAAAATAAAATTTAACCTCTCCAAAATTTTGGTCCATTGAATATTGAACCAAAAACTTACAAAAAATGCTATATTTTTTTACAACATTTTCATAATAAATTTTAAATAATAAGTTATTACTGATGAACAAAAAAATAATTTCAGTAGTAGGTTCAAATTAGAACCAAGAAAAACTTAACACCTAGGCTTTGTTGTGAATGTATTGCAAAAATATTGTGGACATAGCACTTCTTAAAAATTGCCCAAACAAACAAATTAGCCTAAAAGCAAAAATCAAACGTTTAATTGTGATTTTTTTAAATTGTGTTTTCGAAGGGAATATTTTTAAATCACTATTTTTTTTTTATAAAAAAATAGTCTGTTAGTGCTTGATTTAGTTTTTAGCCAAATTTGTTGATTTATGTGATACATTTTTTCAAAAAGACAATGCATTTTGTTTATATTGTTACTTATTTACGTAATATGTTGGTAATTGAAGGGGAGATCAGTAGCTTAATAATTGATTGGTTATTTATATTGAAAAAGATGTAGTTGATAACATTAATAATGAAGTTATCATATCACACAACAATTTCAAAATATGAAAACTTGTGAAATGAAATTTTAAAACTTTATATATTTCTGCTTTTTTTTTTTTTTTTTTTATGATGTTAGTATATTCAAGTTTAATTTTTATTAAAAAAATTTAAATTTGTGGGAATTACACTTTACCCACATTTGATTTGCCTCAAATTTAACTTACCCACTCGTGATTTCATTTTTGACACTTAACCCATCTATGCTTTACTCTGTTACTATTTCGTTACCCACCTCCTTGTCAAACGTTACTCTAACACATTTTTTATTAAAAAAAAAAAAAAAAAAAAAACCCAAATCAGATCAAACGCTTCTTTCTCCCAAAACACACTCCCATCCACACCTACTCACCAAACTAAGATCCTAGATGCTACAAGGCAGAAAGCTTGAGATGATAGATCGAGAACCATCTAGGTTTTGATCGTGCAAGTAAACTGAGGAAGAACGAGACATAGATTTTGGGTTTATTTGAGGCAAACTCGTATTTTTTATTAATGAGTCTTGATCCTTTCATTTTCTCTTTATTGGGTGAGTTCTTGATTTTATGAGCTTCAAGTTTTGTTTTTCTTTTACTTTCATATGCTCTGTTCATCCGATTCTAGGCAAAGACCATGATGTTGCTGAGCTTTTCTATTAAGCCAATACTTTGGATGGTGTGGCATGTGCCTAAGGTTTCATTGGCTTCATAAATATTATTTCCATGCCAATGAAAGATTAGAGTGACTTATCTAATATAAGATTTGACTAAGTAGAATAAGTTTACATTTTGCTCTTGCTCTAACTAGAATTTTTTTTTTGAAGTGAGAGATTATGATATTGTGTTGGTTCTTCGGATAACTTCCAATAGAGAGTCTTCGTTGGGGAAAATTTGGCAATTAACACCAATCCCCAGACTATATAGTTAGTTGGCAACGTTTTGAAACTTTATACTGAATTAGCATCTCGAGTTTTAGAGACTCGATTTACCCCTAAAAACTCGAGCCTCAAAGGCTCGAATTCTATGTTCTGATTTGGTAAATATCAAGCCAAAAAAAAAAAAATAGTCACGATACATACCCATTATAAAAACCTAACAATACAAATATATCTTAAATAATTTTTACCTTTTATAAACACCTAGCAAATATATACACTAACAACTAGATACATATGAACCTAGCAAATATATACATATAAAAACCTAGCAAATATATACACTAACAACTATACACTATTGGTAGAAGTTCTAAAGTGCAAATACCCTTACCCGACATGAGGATGTGTAAATGTGAGTGTTAGGATTGTATGAGAGTGAGAGAGGGAGAGTTCAAGAGTGAAGAGAGGTTTTCTTCACTAAATGCCCGAGAGACCCACAACAGAGAGAGCTGGGATCTGAATGAGATTGATGAGGAATAGGGACCCAAAGAAACCACGTGGATTAATATCCATCACGCTTTGCAAATCGAGTCTTTAAGGCTCAATTTTGCTTTTAGGAAACCAAGCCTCTAAGGGTTGATTTCTAGATGGATTCCACATGGATAAACCACGCCATTCTCGTAACATGAAAATCGAGCCTTTAAGGGTCGATATGAAACTTGAGCCTCTAAGGGTCGAGTTCCGTGTGGACTCCATATGGAAAAAAATTTTCTTTATTTTTTTTGTTAGAATGATTTGAAATTTTGTAATGGGGGGGAGAGTTTTGTCTTTAGCTTCTTTTTTTTTGGTTTGAGTATGAAATGATAATGATTGAGTGTGTATGTATAATTTTATGATTTTGTGTAAATGGTTTCTATAACTATTAAGTAAGAATATATAATTATTTTTTAAGTGAAGTTCAAGGAAAAACTAGCTAGTTTCAAATCCCCCATCTCCCCTTATGATAAGGAAAACAAACTTTCCTATCATTTTTTTTTTAAATAAACTAATTAATAAGCTAGTTGACATTTACATTTTCTATCTTCACTTGAGAAAATAATTATCTATTCTTAACTAGGGATGACAATTTTTCCTCGCCCCGCTTAACCCGCCCCTCCTTGCTTCACCCCATGCGGGTTTTCCCCGCCCCACAAAGATGGTGGGGTGGGGATGAGGCAAGATTTTAGCCCCGCACCATGGGGCGGAGCAGGGATGGGTTTAGACCTTTTAGACCCACCCCGCCCCGCCCCTTCCAGCCTCCGCCCCGCCCCACGTTGCTAAGGGTTATAATTATAAATTTTTCATACCCTAAAACCCTACTATTTAAACAAACATATTAATATTAGCTTATTTTATTCTACCTAATATAGTTCTCTACCTTTATTTTGTCATGTGTTATACTATAATTTTTTTATATTTTTTTTTTATGATTGTCTTGTTAAACGCTTGGATATATTATTCAATTTTTTTCTAAAAATTAATTTGATTTGATGGGATAAATTTAGTTGTAATTTCAAGTATATTTTTATTAATGAAATAGGCTTCATTAAAAAATTTGTACTAGTTGTAGGGTAAATTAACAAAAAATAGAGTTTTACGAGATGGGGATGGGGCAAGAAAATTTTCCCCGTCATGCGGGGCAGGGCGGGGATGGGGCAAGACAAAATCTTGCGGGGTGGGAGCGAAGACCCCATTCTTCGGACCTGCCCCACCCCATTGCCATCCCTATTCTTAATAGTTATAGAAACCATTTACACAAAATCATAAAATTATACAAAACCATTTTCCACAAAATCTACAGTTTGTTCATAATATATAAAGCAAATAGAAATAGGTATTTTATTTCTACCCATTCAACCTTAAAAATATAAACAATATCAAAGCCAAATCTGTTCTCACTTCTCACCAACCAGGACCAAAAGTAATTAATTTATGCTAAAGTTTTACCCTGCTGGCTCATCCCCATCCGTAAGAGACTCAAAGTCCAATTTATAACCTCTTTTTGATAAACAGAAGTCCAATTTATAATCACAGCCATAATAATCAATTAATTTCATACACTCAGTGACTCAAGCTTTTTACATTTGATTTTTGCACTCACATCTGCAATAAAAGGCAGCTGAATAGTGAAATAGTAACATAAATTGTCATTCTAAGTAAACCTCAGACCCATTATTGACATTTACACATCCTCCATACCTCTTTTTTTTTTTTTTTTTTTTTTTGAGAAAGCATACCTCTTTATATAGCTCTCAGTCTCTCTGTTCAAATTGAAAATAAAATCATAGTATGAAGTTAAAATCATAGGGGCATGGATTAACCTATGAATAAGGAAAGTTAAAAGTTGAGAAATGAGTGTTAAATGACATTGACTCTCATATGAAATGAACATTTAATGAAGCACAGAGGAGTTGTGAGATGACAACATCACAACTGAAATATAATTCCTTAGTCCACGTTTTTGTGTAGGCACTGTTTTGTGACCCTATATATGTAGGCAAAATATTTTGAGTGCCTAGTACTAGTTTTTGGGTTAGTTTGGTTCAACTTTTTGTAAAAGTGCATAATGAAAAAGTTGAGTTTTTAAAAAGTGCATAATGAAAAAGTGCATTTTCAAAAAGCTGAATGTTTAGTAAAAACTGTTAAAAAGTGCTTTTTGAAAAAGCTGAGTGTTTGGTTAGCACTTATAAAAGTAATAGTTTGAGGGGTAAATTACCAAAAATGACAATGTATATATAAGAGAGTTTATTTCATACTTTATTTTTTTTTTTTTTTGGATGTGAGTTTGGTTCATACTTAAAAATCAACTACTTCATCATATTTAAATCAATTTTTCTCTTTCTAAAAAAATTATTTATTTCTCACCAATATTAGCTAATAATAACCTACCACTTAAGATTTATTGTGAAAGTATTGTAAAAATAGTGTGATAAAAATTGATACTGATTTTAATTTTAATGTGCTATTAAAATTATGTTTTTCTCTTTCTAAAAAAATTATTTTTTTTCTCACCAATATTAGCTAATATTAACCTACCACTTAAGATTTATTGTGAAAGTATTGTAAAAGTATTGTGAAAATATTATGATAAAAATTGATACTGATTTTAATTTTAACATACTATTAAAATTATTTTTTTCTCTTCCTAAAAAAATTATTTTTTTCTCACCAATATTAGCTAATAATAACCTTATTGTGAAAAAATTGTGATAATATTTCATTCTTCTTTTTCCTTTTTTTCCCCCTCTTTTTTTATCCTCCACACACGGCATTTCTTTCTTTTTTTTTTTTTTTTTTTTTTCCCTCTTTTTTTCTCCTCCACACACGTACCCGTTCTCTTTTCTTTTTTATCCTTCTTTCCTCCATTTTTCCCCTGCCATTCCTCCAAACTCCAGAACATTCAGAGCCCTCCTTCTTCGTTTTTTTTTTTTTTTTTTTTTTTTTTTTCTCTCTCTCTCTTTCTCTTAGCACTTTGTCCGTTGGTTCTTGGTGGTGTTGTTGACACAGATTGTGGGAGAGAGGCCCATTGCTGGGCAAAGGAGCATTTGGGTCTGTGTTTTTGGCCAAACCCACATCCAAGTTTCGCTCTTTTCCTTCGTTAATGGCGGTGAAGTCAGCGGATCGTCTTTGCTTGGTGTTGAGCATTTGAGAACTCAAGCCATTTATCATCTTTTTCGCATCTCTCAGCTTTTATAAGCTTCACCGTTTCTCAACCAATCACTCCAGTCCAGCCGATTCTTCATCAAAAAAATTTGTTCAAACTTTTTATAATTTTTTTTTCTCTATTCAAACCCTAAAAGTTGTTTAAAGCTCCAAAGCTTTGGTTTTTTTTTTTTTTATATGTGAATCTCGGTGCTTGCTTGAAATTTCGAATTCTTTGACCGTTGTCGTTTAACCGATCTCTAATTAGAGTTACAGTGGTATAATTTCGTTTAAAGCATTTGAATTTTGTTTCTATTTCTCAGTTTGAATTTCAACCGTTGGTGATTGGATCCAGCTCCAACTAAAGGGTAATTTGGTATTTTTCAAGAGAGCCCAACGGATACATTCAAACGCGCATTCGACTTTTTGTTTATGGACCTCCAGAGGTCCATAATTGTTTTGCGCGTTTATGCCTTCATCCAAAACTCAACTTTTATATAAAAGTTGCGTTTCTGCTTCACCAAACGGTGATTTCTGTCCCACTTTTTAACAAACGCACGTTTCACCCCCTAAAAGCTGAAAAAAACGGGCACTTTAACTTATGCTTAGTTTTGTGGTTCTTACTACCATTACAACAGAACCCACTGCTATAACATTGATCTCACTATATGCCAAATCAAATTTAACTCTTACAAGCTATTACTCGAATGAAATGCATATCACAGAACAATGCATAGAAATTTGATAGAAGATCTATCCAACCCACATTGCATATCACAAAACAATGCATATCATAGAACAATGCATTTCAAATTTGATAGAAATTTGAAATGCGTTCCCTTTTTTTGACAAAATACAAGAGAGAAATTTGATTTGCCTGATATACATGAGTCAATGATTTAAGCATATATCAACAGTTCAACCCACCAACACAAAAAAAGCGTAAAAAAAATAAATAAAAAATCAAACCCACAAAACAAAAAAAGCATTTAACAAAATGGATTACCCGGTGTTTCACGAGATTCTAAAGATTGTGGGTTTCGTTTTGGGTAGCGGGTTTCAGTGAGGCAGAGTGGCCTGAGTGTTTGGGTGAGTGTGTGGATTTAGGGTTTGATTTAGGGGGAAGAACAGAGGATGACGAATTTCCTTGTTTGGAATTTGGTGGAGGATGACAATTGAGAGTGTAGAGGAATTGAGAGGGAGGAATTTAGAGTGTCTCTGTTGTGAGTGTGAATTAGTGAGAGTGGAGAGTAGTGAGTAGTGAATGATAGTGCGAGAGTGTAACTCAAGAATTCTGCTTTTAAGAAATCGAGCCTTTAAGGGTCGAGTTTCGCGTGGATAAAATAACCACGTCATACATCAGAACATGGAACTCAAGCCTCTAACAGTCAAGTTCCGTGTGGACTCCACGTGGAAAAAAACCAAATTAGAACACGGAAATTGAGCCTTTGAAGCTCGAATTTTTAGGGGTAAATTGAGTCTCAGAAACTCGAGAGGCTAGTTTAGTATATAGTTTCAATACATTGCCAACTAACTATATAGTCCGGGGATTGGTGTTAATTGCCAATTTCCCTCAACAAAGACTCCCTATTGGAAGTTATCTGCAGAACCAACACAAAATCAGAATCTCACACTTCAAAAAAAATCTAGTTAGAGCAAGAGCAAAATGTAAACTTATTCTACTGAGTCAAATCTTATATTAGATAAGTCACTCTAATCTTGCATTGGCATGGAAATAATTTTTATGAAGCCAATGAAACCTCGGAGCACAGAGCCACACCATCCAAAGTATTGGCTTAATGGAAAAAGCTCAGAAACATCATGGTCTCTCGCCGGAATTAGATGAATAGAGCATATGAAAGTAAAAGAAAAACAAAACTTGAAGCTCACAAAGTTAGGAATTCACCTAATAAAGAGAAAACGAACGGATCAAGACCCAATAATAAAAAATACGAGTTTGCCTCAGATAAACCCAAAATCGGTGTCTCATTCTTCCTCAATTTACTTCCACGATCAAAACCCAAATGGTTCTCGGTCTATTATCTCAAGTTCTCTACCTTGTAGCATCTTGGATCATAGTTTGGAGAGCACCTATGGATGGGAGTGTTTTTTGGGAGAGAGGAGTGTTTGATCTTATTTGAGTTTTGTTTTTGATAAAAAATATTGATGAGGATAAAAGGAGAGAGCCTCAGACTGACGGTGTTATGTTGTCTCCCATAAATAAATAGACGGAGAAATATCGGACGGTTATAGTTGATGCCTCCAAGGCCGACGGTTTCACCAAGGGACGCCCTAAAAGCTCAAGGAGATACATCGAGGCCGACGGACCGATCATAAAGTCGACTTGTTTCCCACGCTAAAGAATATTCAAAAGGATTCCTATAAGGAAAGGATCCCGGAAAATACGCCCAAAGGGACTCCTATAAGGAAAAGACTTCTACTCCAAGGAAAAGAGGGATGACCCTTGCTACTATAAAAACCTTAGCACTCTCGTAACTCGAGGTACGCATAATTTTACCCTCTCTAGCACTCTAGAGTAGTGAGAATAGTTCTAACTTGACCTTCGGAGGGTATTTGGCCGGTACCACACCGGTACACTCGCTAGGTTATTCCTTTTCGTTGTGCAAAAGCCATTGGCGATCGTGCGAGGAACGCGTGACTCACCGGTGGACATTTCCGGTATCATCGCTTGGCGCCGTCCTGTGGGAAGCGCTTTAACACGTTCTCGCTTCCAAGGCAAAAGAGTTACATGGTACTCACTCGCCGATGGCAACCATCAACGACGTTCAAGAAGAAGAAACTCCTACGATCGCGCTTGAAAGACAGTGAGGACGCTCGCCGCCGCCGAGCGCCTCACAAAACAAAACCACGACTTAGAAGAGCAACTCGAGACAGAGAATGCGGCTCCCAACAACCAAGGAGCAGAGCAAGAAGGAACCAGCGCCGACAGAGAAACCCGGAAGGACCCTAGGCCAAAGAACGCCCGAGCAAACCCGAACGACGAACACGAGCATCCCTCCCTCGCGGAAACTACTCCGCCACTCGTTCTCGCAGAGATGCAAGCCATGAAGGAACAAATGGAGGTCATGATGAATGCTCTTAAGGGACGAGTATCAAGCGACCTTGACAACCTCGTCAACCGAACTCGACTCGCCGTTCACCGCCGCCGTCAACTCCTACCCCTTACCAAGTAAATTCCGCATGCCGCAGATAGACGATTATGACGGGATCAAGGACCCGCTGGACCACCTGGAGACCTTCAAAACCCTAATGCACCTTCAAGGAGTAGCGGACGCCATCATGTGTAGGGCCTTCCCTACAACGCTGAAGGGCGCAGCAAGAATTTGGTTCAATCGACCGGCACCAAACTCCATCAGCACCTTCAAAGAACTCAGCGCTCAGTTCACCGCACACTTTATTGGAGGCCATCGATACAAGAAGTCTACGGCTTGCTTGATGAGTATGAAGCAGCGAGAAGACGAAACTCTTAGAGCCTACATCTCCCGCTTCAACAAAGAGGCACTCTCGATCGACGGGCGACGACAAGATACTTGTCGCGCCTTTACCAATGGCTTGAAGAAGGGCAAGTTTTTGTTCTCCATATACAAAAACGACCCAAAACCATGTCAAGTACTTTATCGCGCCACAAAGTATATGAACGCCGAAGATGCACTTTGTTAGCCCGGGAAGAGAGGCCTAGAAAAAGGGAACGGCAGAAGACAATCGGCAGGACCAGAGCCGAAAGAAGGCAAGAACCGCAGACCGAAGGGACGAGAGACGCCCTAAGCCCCCGGGTGGAAGGTTTACGAGCTTCACTCCACTAACAGCCCCGATAGACCAAGTCCTTATGCGGATCAAGGACGAGGAATCACCGACATTCCCAAAAAGTCAAGAGTGACCCCAAAAAGCGCTTCCGAGATAAATACTGATTCCACCGCGACCACGGCCACGACACGGTGATTGCTATGACCTCAAGTAGCGATTGAAGCCCTTATCGACAAGGAAAGCTCGCAGAGATTCGTTAGCAAAGAGAGAGCGGATCCCCCGCAACACCAACAACCCCGACGGGACAATGAGCGACCAAGGCCCCCAATTGGAGATATAAGGATGATCGTAGGAGGAATGACCGCCGCCGGGTCATCCAAGAAGGCCCGCAAGACCTATCTTCGGATGGTACAAAATGTTCAATCGACGGAGCCGTGTCAAGATAACACGAAGAGAAGGTCCCGTAATCGGATTCTCGGAAGAAGATGCACGACGCCTTCACCACCCACATGACGACGCACACTCGTCGTCGCCCACGTGTAGGAGATTACAATATGCACCGAGTCTTTGTCGATAATGGCGATTCAAATGAGATATCTTATACTACACCGCGTTCCCAAAGAGATGAGGATCGAGAGGGAGCGACCGATCCCAACAAATGCCCCGCTTGTTGGCTTCGGTGGGAGCCGAGTATTCCCACCGGGTGCGGTCACCTTACCCGTAATTGTAGGTGATTACCCCCAACAGATAGCCAGGATGTGACATTCTTGGTTGTTGATTGCTCATCCGCCTACAACGCTATCCTAGGCGCGACCCACGCTCAACTCATGGAAGGCAAGAACCTCCACCTACCACCGATGATAAAGTTCCCAACCGACTACGGAGTAGGGGAGCTGCTGCGAGCCGATGGCCGCACGCAAGTGCTACATAGCCATGATGGAAATGGAGGATCGTGTTCAGGCTTTGAGTATAGAAGAGCACCGGACGGTAACGGAGCCGGTTGAGAAGTTAGAAGAGGTACCCCTTGACAGTTCCGATTCTCGGCGAACGACCAAAATCGGAACGCTCGCTAACCCCGCCATCCGTCAGGAGCTTATAACCTTCCTTAAGCGCAATCAAGACGTATTCGCATGGGGTCATGAAGATATGCCAGGAATAGATCCTTCAGTCATGGTGCACAAGTTGAATGTGTCGCCCGCCTTTTCACCCGTCAAACAAAAGAAGAGGGTATTTGCCCCAGGAGCGGGACCGAGCCATAGCAGAGGAAGTCGAAAAAACTACGGGAAGCAAGCTTCATCAGGGAAGTGTACTATCCCGACTGGTTAGCAAATGTAGTAATGGTGAAGAAAGCGAGCGGGAAATGGCGGATGTGTGTGGACTTCACCGACCTTAACAAGGCCTGCCCCAAGGACAGCTACCCCCTTCCCGTGGTTGATGTCCTAGTGGACTCCACGGCCCGACATCGATTCTTGAGCTTCATGGACGCTTTCTCGGGATACAACCAAATCTGGATGCACGAAGCCGACCAGGAAAAACGCTCGTTCGTGACCAGCCAAGGCCTATTCTGCTACAAGGTCATGCCCTTCGGCCTGAAGAACGCGGGCACAACATACCAAAGGCTCATGAACAAAATGTTCGCGCAATAGATTGGGAGGAATGTCCAGGTCTACGAAGACGACATGCTAGTCAAAAGCCGAAGGGAGGAAGATCATCTAGGAGATCTCAAAGAAACATTCGACACCCTTCGCTCCTACAATATGAAGCTCAACCCAGGGAAGTGCGCCTTTGGAGTAACGGCAGGAAAATTCTTGGGATTCATGGTGTCTCAAAGGGGAATCGAGGCGAACCCGGATAAGATCCGAGCCATTATGGAAATGACACCGCCAAGAAGTGTAAAGGAGGTACAGAGCCTAAATGGAAAAATAGCAAAGACTTAACAAAGTTCGTGTCGAGAGCAACGGACAAGTGTTTGCCCTTCTTCCGAACATTGAAAAAATCATTTGAATGGACCAACGAATGCCAGCAAGCATTCGAAGAATTGAAGATTTACCTCTCCTCTCCACCGTTGTTGAGCCCGTCGCAGCCGGGAGAAGAGCTTTTTCTCTATCTGGCCGTCTCCCCCGCAAATGTCAAACAGTGACCTTGATGAGAGAAGAAGAAAGAGTGCAAAAACCGGTATACTATGCAAGCCGAGCGCTTCGCGGTGCCGAGGAGAGATACCCGCCGATGGAAAAACTTGCCTTCGCATTGGTTACGGCAGCCCGAAAGCTCAAACCGTACTTCCAAGCTCATACGGTAAACGCCCCGACCGACAAGCCTTTACGGAGTGCAATGAGCAGCCCCGAGGCCGCGGGACGACCGGCATTATGGGCAATCGAGCTGAGCGAATTTGACATTCAGTATCGTCCGCGGACCGCCATCAAGGGACAGTCTGTCGCCGACTTTATAGCCGAGTTCACCCACGACGAGGACCATGGGGCAGCAGAGTCCCCTCAATGGAGCATACATACGGACGGATCCTCCAACAGGCAAGCCGCAGGGGCCGGCATTGTGTTGCTATCGCCTGAAGGAGACACCATTGAATGTATGGTCCGTCTGAACTTTCCCGCCACCAACAATGAATCGAAATATGAGGCTCGATAGCGGACTCGACCTCGCCAAAGCAAAAGGGAGCCGCAAGGGTAGTCGCTCATCGCGATTCACAGGTCATCACCAACCGGATAAACGGAGACTACGAGTGCAAGAGCGAAAAGATGAAGAAGTACCTTGATGAAGTAAGGGCAAGAGTAGGCGACCTAGAAGCCAAAATCATCCAGATTCCCGCAGAGGAAAACGAGCGAGCGACCGTCTCGCAAAGGCCGCCTCAGTGCGGAACGAATGGTCGTCCCTGGTAATGTACTCTCCTTCGTACAACTTTCCCCGCTGATAAATATCGCTGACATGTAGGAAATATGCTCGGACAAAGCCTGGACAAATAGCCCGTTAGTCTCGTACCTAAAAGACGGCATCTTACCAGGCGAGAAGGATGCCGCAAGAAAACTTAAAGTCCAGGCGGCGAGGTTCGTCCCGATAAAAGACGTCCTGTACAAGAGAGGTTTTTCCCGACCATATCTAAGATGCTTGGGTACGGAAGAAGCAGACTACGTTATGAGGGAAGTGCATGAAGGAATCATGAAACCACTCAGGATCCGGATCATTGGTACACAAGCTCGTGCGAGCAGTTTACTATTGGCCCACCATGCGAAGGGCGCCGAAACCTACGTTAGGGCTCGTGACAAATGCCAAAGGTTCGGCAACATTATTAGACAACCGACAGAAGAACTGACCCCGATGACGGCCCCATGGCCGTTCGCACGATGGGGATTAGACATTATGGGACCATTCCCTACAGCCGCACGACACCTGAAATTCCTGGTAGTAGGTATCGACTATTTCACGAAATGGGTGGAAGCTCAAGCTTTGGCCACAATCACAGAGAAGAACGTAAGGAGCTTCGTGCGGAGATGCATCATATGCAGGTTTGGCATTCCTAGGGTCCTTGTCTCGGACAACGGGAGGCGATTCGACAACGACCATTTCCGGGATTTTTGCTCCCGCTTAGGAATAAAGAATCACTACTCCTCCCCCGCCCACCCTCAAGCTAATGGACAGGTCGAAGTCACAAACCGATCCTTGCTTAAGATCATCAAGACTCGGCTCGAGGGGGCGAAGGGTATATGGCCTGAAGAATTGCCGAGTATACTATGGGCATACAGGACGACGGCAAGAACACCCACAGAGAGAGACACCGTTCCGCCCGGCGTACGGAGCCGGCGATCATCCCTACAGGTCGGACTCGCAAGCTATAGGGTACACAACCATGATGAGGACAAAAACGATGAAGCTATGCGACTACAAAACGACCTAGTGGATGAGATCAGGGCAGCAGCAGAAACAAAGGCTCGCTAGGTACCAAGATCGCATGGCCAAATACTACAACTCTCGGTCCGACACAGAGACTTCCAAGTCGGAGACCTTGTTCTCGTGAAGGTCATAGGCGCCACTAGGGACCCTACCCAAGGGAAACTCGGCCCCAATTGGGAAGGTCCTTACCGAGTCTCGTCGTGGCAGAGAAAAGGTACTTACCACCTTGAAACATTGGAGGGACAAAACTACCACATCCATGGAACACCGAGCACCTACGGAAGTACTACCAATAGAAGCGGCAAAGATGAAGACCAACTTCTTTTATTTTTCAGCAAATTATAGTTTAACTCCTCGTTTATCGTTTACTTTAGTTTTTTTTTCGCAACAATACTCTTTTTAGCCCAAGGGGCAGGATTTGGTTTTAATTACTTTTATTTAAATGCATGGCAATAAGAGGAGTTTTATTCAGAAATCGCTGAAGTATATTTTTCCTCCGACGGTCCACTAAGTTTACGACCCAAAAACGACTAAGTCCATAACTCACGGACTAAGGAAAAACCTGACGGACTAACGAAAGATGTCAAGGCATCAAGGCTAAAAAAGCCAAAGAAAACAATGGTCCAAGAAGGCTAGAGCTAAAAGTCGACGGTCCAATAGATAGAGTTATCATATGGATCGAGTCTTCAAAACCGACGGACCAACGGAGATGTCAAAAGACATCGAGGCTAATGGCCATAAAAACAATGGCCCAAGAAGGCTAAAGCTAAAAGCTGACGGTCCAATAGATAGAGTTATCATATGGATCGAGTCTTCAAAACCGACGGACCAACGGAGATGTCAAAAGACATCGAGGCTAATGGCCATAAAAACAATGGCCCGAGAAGGCTAAAGCTAAAGGCTGACGATCCAATAGATAGAGTTATCATATGGATCGAGCCTTCAAAGCCGACGGACCAACGGAGATGTCGAAAGACATCGGGGCTAATGGCCATCGAAATAAACGGACCGAAAAAGCTAAAGCCAAAAGTCGACGGTCCAATAAATAGAGTTATCATATAAATCGGGCCCTCACAATCGACGGTCTAATGGATAAAAAATTTATATGGTAGACGGTCAAACTATTGACGGTCTTACCAAAAAACGAGACTTCTTACAAATAAGTTTCTCCAACCAGCAAGCCTGTAAAGATGACGAGCTAATCAAAAAGGCTAAATATAAAAATAATAGGCGATCTCATTGAAATTAGTCAAACAATAAAAATCGGTGTATATGATCAAAGTAACGGACAACAGGGGGTAGATGGAATTACAAGCAAAAAGCCCAACAAACATACGGGCACTTGGAGACATTGTTCAAAAATTACAATTAATAAAGGATTAAGCGGCAGGAGCGTCCTTGGAGACCCCGTCGCCTTTATCCTTGGCATTCTGATCTCAAGACTCAGCAGGAGTAGGAGCGGCGTCGGGCCAAAACAACCCCAGCGTCGTTAAGCAAAAAATCCAAACCGAGGGGTTCGTCATCTCTATCAGCAGCCGGAGTCATTGGCACGGAAGCATCCATGGTGATCCCGGATAGATCAAGGTCCGGATAAGCCGACGCTACTTGCTTCAGACAATCATCAAAACCTGTGCCGTAATAGTCAAAGACAGAATCAATGAAGGACTGGGTAGTCTTGAATTTCTCCACTACGCCGGTCCCCAAAATCACAAGACTTGCGCACGCAGAGACGCAACCTCCTCCTCAAGCTTCTTTTGCTGGCCCTCAGCCTCTCCTAATTTCTCCTTCACATCCTTCAGCTCTGTGTTCAGAACACGGACGGCCTCCTTGTCCTGCGCTTGCTGATCCATCAGGGTGGAATTATGCCTCCTCACCCGTGAAACGACACCTTCCTTCGCCACGCACCGGTCCTGAAGTGCTTTAACGCGAACCAGGGCCTCAAGATAATACAACCGTCAGCTATTAAGCAAAATAAAAATCAGAATATTCAAAGTAGGAAAGCATACCCGTGCAATATCAAAGAAGGCCGACGCCCCGGATCATCCGTCCCGAGCCGAGCACAAGGATCCAGATCCGTCTGTTTGATAAGAGACTCCGGACCCTCGACACAGTAATCCTTGTGAGTCAGCAAGCAACGGGGCCCCTCAATGACGGGACTGGAGGAAGTCATCACTCCCTTCCCAGCACCGTGACTAGACTTGGGGGGTGACTTCTGAGAGGACACGTCCATAGGAGTGACGGCCACCTTCTTGGAAGGAGGATCATCCTTTCCGTCAGATTTCCTCTTGGTTGAGCCCTTCAAGGAGGAATGAGGAGTTGACGCTCCTTCCTTTCCCTTAGCTTTATCTTCTTCCTTCTTACGGGCAGCAGCCGCCCTCACCTTTTGCTTCGCAGCCTCCATCTCTGCACAAAGAAAGCTAACGGATAAATAAGTTGACGGATGAGTAGTAACAGACGGATTAAATAATGCATTTACTTACGTCTTCTTGAAAATTCTTCCAACTTCCGAGCTTCGACCGTCGGCTCAGGACCACCACAATACAAATGTAGAGTGTCTAGGGTTATCAAATCCCTACACCTACGTTGCTCAAATGGGATGGTGAGTATCCGACGGATGAATTCCCTTGTTCCGACACCTCCGGACGAGCGATGGCTGAAACAAAAAGGAAACAGACGGTGTTAAAAGAGACGGTGAAGGTTACATGGAAAATAAAAAGCGACGGTAAAAAGAAAGGGGGCAACCTCGACTCCTAATATAAGCCCATGTGTTATCAAAATAACCCCCAGGCAACTTGTCCCATTCATCCGGACGGCACACCCAAATCCGTCCCCCTTAACAAAGAAGAATCTGTTCTTCCAATTCCTATTTGAATCCGGCATATCAAACACTAATTTTAAGCTCTTTTCACGGGGTGCGAAATGATATGTCCCCTTGGCGGATACTTTATGCCGAGGTCTCAGAATAAGAAAAAAACTCGTCAAGCGAAAGTTGACGGTTCCCTCCACTCAAAGGCGACCCCAGAGGACCTCAAAGACCAATAAAGATCCTCCAAGCATTCGGAGATATCCGGGCTGACGGACAATCCTAAGAAATCCGCCCGCCCGACGGTGTAAGGCCGTCGGTGGAAGTCTAAGGCTAGCTGCGAACATGGCATCGTACATCCCCACATCAGCCGTCCCTCCCCGTATAACACTTCTCATTCTTTTTAGGGAGACGGAGAGGAATGTGATCTGGGATTTGGAAACGAATACGCAACTCGAAAAAACTCGTTTGCTCATCTTGGGGAGAAATTTATTGACGGCCCACTCCTCCGGAAGGATGAAGGGACGATTACCTCCGGAACTCCCCGAAGTTCCCTCACCGGACTCTTCGTCATCCTCATCCTCATTACCATCACTACTAACCTCGCTACCGTCATCCCTAGCTCCGTCACTATAGATCTCTTCGTCACCTTCCTCCCGCCTCCCGTCATCAACAACCTCCTCGTCGATCCCCGACCTCAACCTCATTTAACACCTTTCCCCTAACTCCCTCAACACGGTCCTCTACATCAACACTAAAGGATTGGGTGGACGCTTCTTTTCCCGACGACTCCAAAAAGCCGTCGGACTCTTGACTGAGCCAAAGACTTCGTCGTAGCCCGCTCCGTCGCGGATCGACGATCGATCACTCGACGCGTCACTTGACATCGACTACCTACAAGTGACGGATACACCTAAGTTCCTAGACCGACGTTCTCAATAAAAGAAAAATTCTTTGGGCAAAAGTAAAAATAAAAAGAGAAACAAAGAGAAGGGAAGAGGAACTTACAGGAGAAATGGATCTTGAGTAAGTGAAACAACTTGAAGGATGACGGTATTGGTAAAAGTTGACGGAGTGAATCGCTTGTAAGAGTGACGGTTTCTCTCTTGAAAGATCTTCGAGGTTGAAATAGCGAAATAAAGCAGTGAGGCGTGATATTTATACAGGGGGAAAACGCACGAAACGCGAGGCGACGCCCGTGCCTGAAAACGAGGCCAACTACCGAGCGCCACGTGACCTTGCATTAAATAGCTCGCGGCCCGAGGAATCATTCGTAATTCTTTTTTAGAAATAACTCCACATGCCGACGGTTCTAAACGTCAAGCATGTAGAGTAGGGGGCAAATGATGAGGATAAAAGGAGAGAGCCTCAGACTGACGGTGTTATGTTGTCTCCCATAAATAAATAGACGGAGAAATATCTGACGGTTATAGTTGATGCCTCCAAGGCCGACGGTTTCACCAAGGGACGCCCTAAAAGCTCAAGGAGATACATCGAGGCTGACGGACCGATCATAAAGTCGACTTGTTTCCCACGCTAAAGAATATTCAAAAGGATTCCTATAAGGAAAGGATCCTGGAAAATACGCCCAAAGGGACTCCTATAAGGAAAAGACTTCTACTCCAAGGAAAAGAGGGATGACCCTTACTACTATAAAAACCTTAGCACTCTCGTAACTCGAGGTACGCATAATTTTACCCTCTCTAGCACTCTAGAGTAGTGAGAATAGTTCTAACTTGACCTTCGGAGGGTATTTGGCCGGTACCACACCGGTACACTCTGCTAGGTTATTCCTTTTCGTTGTGCAGGTGCCATTGGCGATCGTACGAGGAACGCGTGACTCACTCGTGGACATTTCCGGTATCATCAAATATGTTAGAGTAACATCTAATAGGGAGGTGGGTAACGGAATAGTAATGGAGTAAAGCACAGGTGGGTTAAGTGTCAAAAATGAAACCACGGGTGGGTAAGTTAAAATTGAGGCAAGCCACAGGTTGGTAAAGTGTAATTACCCCTTTAAATTTTTTAATGATCACCCTAAAAAAAATTTCTGGAGCCACTACTGCAAACACAAATTAGTGGAATGTATTACACAACTGGTTTTAGGAACAATTGGCCCTGCTGATAACAGATAAGTGAGAACTAGCTACCACCTTCTTTGTCTTTGTATAAATTGGAATCTGGCTCTATGCATGCATTATCATGCTGTCATAAATAGTGAAAGAACCCCTTGCATGGTTGGTAATAAACAGACAAGCACAAATTAAAAACAATAAAGGAAAGAGAACAAGATATATGTTGTAGGAAAAATATAGATCAAACGAAAAAAAAATGATCAAACGGTTGTACGATATACAAACGTCATATATAATTTACTTATAAATTGAATTTTTTTTTATGGGAACTTATAAATTGAATTGATAATAGATATAGGAAAATTGCCATTGCACACACTGCACGACGTTTGGAATCTTGTGTTCAAAACACAATTTTAATTATAAATTTGAAATAGTGGAATCGTGTCTTAAAAACACAATTTTACAATTTAACTAAAACCCATGATTTCAACATCAAGTTCTTTTTTTTTTTTTCTTTGTTGATATATTAGTATTTTGGAAATTTATTTTTGGAAATAAAATAAAAGATTTATTTGTTATGTATTTGGAAAATCCATGGCTCAAGGAATGGGTTAGGTTCAAGCTTTTGCAACAACACGCTTAATTCGTCCAAACTTCTCAACCCGTTTCGCACCATCTCACCCTGCATGGATATAAATATAATATTTATTTCAAAGTGGATTGGGCAGGTTTAACCATTAAAGTGGAGGGTCGGTTTGGGTGACAGTTTGAGTTTTTTTAAACCGCCAAAACCTGATCCAACTTGCCTATATATATAGAGAGGCATGGCTCCCACCCTTGGATGTAGTTCTACCCTTGTATGGGTCACTTGCCAGGATTCCTTTTGCCACTTGTGCCACTTCCCTAGCCCGTAGCTTTGCCACTTGCTGGGATTCCTGAAGATGAATTTAGGATAGCCCGACCCTATAATTTTACTAAGAGCATCAATATCCGGAGTTGTAAAACTTCGGATATGCTAAAATTTAGCATCAAAGTCCATAAAACCCACATTACCTGGACTTGTAAACCCCAAAAAATTTATAATTGTGCTACAGTACCATCCCAAATATATGATGGTACTGTAGCAACATCCTAAATCTTATATAATATTTTTTATTCCAAAATATCTGCTCTTTTCTCTCTCTTCAGTTTCTCATCTCCTCTCCCTCTCTCCAGAATGTTCCAAGCTCCTCTCTCTCACATCTCACTCTAGCTCACGGTCGTGGATGGAACTAGGATTCGAAGTCGAGGGGGGCAAATATAATTTTCTTGAGGGAGGCAAATATAATTTTTCTTGAGTTTATTTTCTAAAATCTTAAATATATACTTACTATTTAATATTTTAAAATTTTGGGGGGGGGGGGGGGGGGGAGGTGGGCCACAGCCCCCCTCTGTCTGTATGTAGTTCTCCCCCTACTCACGGTGGTGGCTTTTGCCTTTTGCCTAGCATGGGCGTAGGTCCGGCGTGGGTCAATTGGCGATGTTGGTCGTCGGTACGACGACATGTGCTGGGTCTTCAGTCTGGTGGCATGGGTCTCACAGTGTGGGCGTGGTTTTGGCAGTGTAATCTTCTCGCCGATGACTAGGATTCATGCTTAAGCTTTGCCACTCTTCGATCACTAGGATTTATAATCGAAGCTCCATCGGTGCCTTGGTGTTGGGGGTTTTAAGTTAAATTTGGTTTGGCTCATGGCGTGGTGGGTCATGGTGAGGTCGTGCGTGGCGAGGTGGGTTGTGGCGAAGTGTGCGGTGGTGGAGATTGACGTTGTCATGGTGTAGCGAGATCGAGTGGGTCGTGGCAGAGGTGAGTGGGTGGGTTCCGATGGGGTTTAGGTTGGATTCCGATTCTGATGGGGTTTTTATTTTGATTTTTTGCTATGAATTTTTGTTTTTTTGGATTCGTATGGTTGGATTTTGGATTCCAATGGGGTTTGGGTTGGATTCGGATTGGTTGGCTTGGGTTGGCGTGGTGGGCATGGTGGTGGTGTGGTGGTGGCATGGTGGTGACTGTGGGGGGTCCGTTTGGTCATCGTTGGTCTTGGTTGGCCTTTTCTTGTTATGTTCTTCTTTGCTCACTATGTTGGTTTGATTTAAAATGATTCTTGGTGGTGGGTGGTGTGACTATGTTGCTCAGAGATGGTGAGTGGTATGACTGACAAGTTGGACGGTGGTGATAATGGGTGGTTAAGAGAGAGTATGAGAAACAGAGATTAGAGAGAGAAGTGAGAAATATTTTTATATTATTTTTATTTTGCTTTATATTATTTTAATGCGTGGTATGGAAAAATAAAAGTTGGGGTATTAGGTGTATTATAAAATTGTATGGTATAATAGATAAAATAGTTTTTGAGATGGTAAAATAGAATAGTTTGAACATACCGAATCTTAATTCTCTAACATGATGGATATGCCAGTGTCAGAGTGACACCAACTATCTTGAGTGTTGTTCATGGGATATCATATCATATATCAATTCAACCAAGACAATGGGTAGGAGAATTCAAATCGTAGATATCTTTATTAGAAACACATAAAGTTTAGTAACAAAAACCTCACCCTTTAAAGTTTAAGATGAAAAGTGAATTTCATGCAAAATTTAGAGGGAAAATATATATATATATATATATATATAAGAATAATAATGTATAAAATTGTGAGGTTTCAAAAACTTATGTAACATAATGTTATCAAATCAACCAAAAGTCAAACTTTTTTATATCATTTAATTTACTTAAAAGATCAATATCATTCTTTCGCTAATGTGTAAGTAAATTAGCATAATTTTCAAGACTTGTACTTTTTATTTGAAAGAAAACACATTCAATAATTGTTTGATTAAAAAGGTGGATTTTCTAAATTAGACTAGCAATATGAGTTGAAGGAAAAAGGAAGGCAACAAATAATTTTTCTCCTAATTTGGTTGGGTAGAAGTGACGGAAAGGCAAAAAAAATTGGAAGGATTTTCTTTCACTCAAATCTAGCATTCCCTTTCCTTCCATTTTGGATGAAAATTGAGAGAGTGAAACAAAATATTTTAATTTTAATTAAAAATTGATCCATAACATAAATCATTTTCTAGCATTTTTCCCTACTAACCAAACAACATGAGGGGTGAAATTTTTTTCTCTTTTCTATTCCTTCTCCTTTTCCACATTTTCTTTTCACTGTTCTCAGTTCTCACTATCATTTTGTGAAATATAGTGTAGATAAGATCCTACTCTCTTTTTTTTTTTATGAATAAGCCCTAAACCATATCTAACTTCTTGATCTAGCACCTAAGAAGGAAGAGAGGAAATGAAGATTGGTCAATCCTAATAGGCCAAAAACGAATTGACCCCTTTGTGATAAATTAATTGATTAATTAGCCAAGTTTATTAATTAATCAAATTAACATGCAAGATGCATGGTAGCATAAACAAATCACCAACTAATTTAAATGCAGCAGAAAATAAATTTGACATGGGTGATTTGTTTACGAATGGGGAAAACCACCAAGGCAAAACCCTACTAGATGAATTTAAGGTTACCACTCCCAAGAATCCACTATTATCACAACAAACGATTACAAGTAAAGGAATCCTAGTACCTTATATCAACCTACAGTTGAACTCTTACCCCAATACTCAATTGGACTTGTTCTGTAGTGACAATCTCTCCTTTTGATGCACGGCTCCCAGTATGTGACTAACCAATCTGATGCGCCGATCCCAAGACGCGGCTTACTCCTTTGCACAAATCCAAGTACGTGACTAACACCACGAAAACCCTTTGATTGTTATAATTGATTTGCAACAGCTTCACATAGAAACACCAATAAGATCTTCAATGTTGGTGCAAGAGACTTTGCTTAGTTATAGAACCCAAAGGCGTACAAGAAATGCAAGAAGAACTCTTTCTTCTGCAAGAGGATGCTAGGGTTTCAAAAAGAAAACCTTATGATGCTCTCTAGGGTTAGGGTTTTTCTTTTTCCACCTCCTTTAAATAGGAGCTTGATGAGCTCTCCTATTCCAAATAGGTTTACATAAACCTAGGGCTTTCCTAGTCCAATAAGGATTATACAAACCCACAAACCTTGGGTTTTCATAGTCCTATAAGGATTATACAAAACCCATAAACAAATAGCCTTTTAGAATAAAAATGTTGCTAGCTATAATCTGAACCCGTAAGCTCGATAGATTGAGACATCTGTCGAGCTTTAATGAATCTTGACAAATCGAGCTTCACGAGGGAGGTATCGAGACCAGTAGATTGCACTTTTCTTGAACAGTTCTTGAGTAATCTTCATGTCTTCAATTTAACCACTTGTAATGATCATCTTGAACCTACTTAGATTTACCCAAATACAAGTAAAATGCGTTTTGTCAAAAGATATACCAATTACAAAAAAATATGTCCCTAACAAATCGTAATTACAAAAGGCAGCCATCGGGTTACATTGTGAGACAAAAAACATATGTTCCGAGAAATGAAAATGAAATCCCAACAAAAGAGGGAGGACAGAGCTTCCTTAAATTAATTCGGTGAAGAAGGAAGTTAGAAAACAAGTTGGGGAGGAGTGTAGATTCAACAAGGCTTCAGTGACACCTTTGGAATCCCCTTCAAAAAATAAAATATTGAACTTAATTAATTATAGAACAGTACTCTACTTGTTTAATGGCTTGGAAAGCAGATTGGACTTCTCCTAGTGTTGGATCACCAGGAGAGAAGTGGTCGAATGGGCAGAGACCACGTCTCCAAACACATTACGGCATACTGCTGCTATGAAGTTGGAGTGGGGTCTGATTGCAACATCAAAATTAATCTTAGTCTAGCCAATTTTTTGAGGGGACCAAGAAATAAGTGTGTGATTTGCAATTAAGGACCAAGCGGCAACATGACCGACATATATCTATCATCTTGTTTATCGAAGATAAGATCCTACGTGCTGATCTTTGTTACTTTGCGATGTTCTGCATGAGTTGTAAGTTCATCGTTAGGGGCTTTTAGGAGCTACATTTTTCATTTATAAATCTTTTACAGTAAAATTTCCCGTTAATTGTGTTGAGTCAATGTGTTATAGATGTTTGTTATTTTAAAGTCTATGTTTACTAGAGTCCTTGGCAGTAAGAGTAGTGTTTGTATTATTCTTGGTAGTAGGAGTCCAATAGTTAACTTGCTTTACTTGTGTCCTAGTGTTTAGGACAATATTATGTGAAAAATGAGTCCCATAATTAGAACTTATTGTGTCTTACCAGGTATTTTAAATTGTTTGGGAGTTTTTGGTTCCTTATTTTTCAGTTGTTAAATCGTAGCAACCAAAATTTTATTTATTTTTTCTCTCCAAATATTGTAACAGGGTTTTGGGTTCTCAAAATGCTTAACTAAACCGATTATACATATCACCCTCACTTTGTTTCTAGTTTCCACGTTGTCTTTATTATACACTAGCATGTAACTCCATGCAAACACATGCATTCATGCATACGTATAGATGCATTTAAAATTAAACACAATTTTTATCATAAAATATAGATAATTAGTCAAATTATGTTTTTAAAGTAAATATAATTAGTCACATATTAAAATTCTTACCTAAATTTAATACTACTTATGATCATTTTCTTTCTAATTTTTAATAAGATAGAACATGTGGTGATTTTTATTTTATTTATTTTTTGAGAAACATGTGATGATTTTTATTGAGTATATGTAATTTTTTTTTTTAATTTTATAGTTCATTAATTTTAAATTCTTAGTATTTTGCACTCATTAACTCACTAAACACAAAAATTAAAAAACATAAGTAGACACATGGCACATGCTTAAGTGGATAATTATGGTGTAGTTCCTACATAAATTTAGACACATGCAAAATTGGATTATAATTTCATATTCTAATTCAATTTTCTCTAAGTTTTACCTATTAATATATACATAGATGACTTATAAATTTGAATTTTTTTAGTTATATGATTATGTTTTTTATGGTTTATTATATTGAACTCCTCGTTTTCTACACTAAATTAACTAATTTGGCACAAAAATTTAAAATTTTAGATTAGATGAGACACGTGGCGCAAAATTAAACTTTAATTGAAATTCAATTTTTACACTAAATTAACTCACTTGGCACAAAATTCTAAAATTTAGATCAGATGAGATATGTGGAAAATTAGACTTTAATTGAATTTCAATTTGAAATTTAATTGGATTTTCTCTCTGCTTTACCTATTATTATATATATAGATTCATACACTTTTCCTTTTGTGTTAATACAGGTTGGGTCCACCGGTGAAAACCCATTCAACCCAAAAACCTATCTCGATCCAAAGATTGGAACAAAGAGATCCAAAACAACCAAGCCAAGCCAATCTTTCTCCTATCCAAGGTGTCTTCATTGAGCGCAACTAAGTCAGCCGCTTTCTCCAAACTCGTCACCCGAAACGCTCTCTCCTCTCGATTCTCGGCCTTCTGTGCCTCCGCAAACCTCCTCTGTTTCCCGATTCATTACCATCAACATTTGGTCAAAAAGTCTCTACCGATGTAGTCGTTGGCCAAAAACACTCTATCGATGTAGTCCTCCAAAAAAACTATGGTGACTCTGCCAACGACTTTGCAAGCACCAAGGGTGGCTCCGGTAGATTCTTTCGGGAGTCTATGTTAAAGAAAGGGAAGATGATACCAATGTTGGACATTAGAGAGAAATTTCCTGAAAGGTCATTTCTACCTCGGTCGATTTCACAAAAACAACCATTTTCCACGTTGAAAGTCTCTGAGCTGAAGCACATTTTTCATGCGGGTGATAATTCGACTATGGAGATTATGATAGCTAAGTCCTTGAGTGAGTGCAAGAGGACTCCAAACCCTGGCGAGACCAAGTGGTGCGTGTCCTTAGCCGAGGACATGATCGACTTTGCGGTTTCAATGTTGGGTAGAAACATTGACATTCTAACGATGAAGAATGTAAATGGGTCATAGCAGAGTATAATGATTGGATCAATTGAAGGGATCAACAGTGGGAAAGCCACGGACTCAGTCACTTGTCATCAACTCTTGTTTCCCCTCTCGTGAGTTTTTAGATCCCTTAAAACACAATTGGATTAACCTAGTTAATTAGCCAAGTGATAACTTAGTCCAAATTTCAAATCTAGGTTAACACAATCATATAATCATGTCAATGTAAAGTGCGGAAAATAAATAACACAAAGATATGATGACCTAGGAAACCAAATCGGTAAAAACCTAGGGAGGATTTAACCTAGCTATCCTTAAGGTAAACCTGACTCCACTATGAAAGAATCGAAGTTTTACAATAGTGACTTAGACCACTAACATCCTATTGCTACCCACCAATAGAAACTTACTGACACGACCACGTGCAAGCTCCGAGACCACGGACTCCTTCTTTCTTGGATTCTCCAGTAGGTACAAGCACTCCCACTTCTGTATCTTTAAGCTTTTATTGCAAAGAATCGAATGATCATCAAGTTCTTGAATCGAATTCTCCTTCTTGATAATCCTAAGTATGTGTGAAGGAAAATACCTCTAGATCTCACAAAAGATTCACACACACAACAAAAGGAGCAACCTAAAACGTGGCTAGGGTTTTCCCTTTTATACTTAAGGCAAAACATAAAACCCTACACGTCATATGAGCTTAGAGTTAAGTTGGAAAATTCTGCAGAAAAACGTTCTGCTCGAATTTCGATCGATCGAGCCTGATTCTCAATCAATCGAGCCAGTCGAAATCATACTATAACTTCTACAGAAACTCGATTCCAACTTTACATAAAACGCATTCACTTTGAGCAAGTCCAAACAAGACTATAAAACCTGTTTTGATCATGGTTTGCAAACAATACAAATTAGAGTTCTAATACAATAGTTCCTAAATACTTAGAACTTAACAAACTCCCCCTTTGGCAATCTGTGACAAAACACAAACTAAAATGCTCAAAGTTTACAAAGAAAAGCCCTTTACAAAAATAATACCCATTACAACAAATCCAACCTAACTACTATCTATCGATTGTAAGAGTAGACAACAAAGATGACTCAATTAACTCGTATATTTCTTGAAATACTCAACAAACGCATAAACGCATGTGTGGAAAATACAAGTAAAACAAAAATAAATTCTTGACTTCACAAAACACAAAGCAAAGACATATATCATGAATAACTCATAAATATAAATCAATAAGCAGTGAAACAAGAAACATATAAACAGAAACAATGTATCCCCCCCTATCAAAAATACATCAAGAGCCTAAACAAAATGTAAATACACAATGAAGCACCTAGATACAATCTAAATAACTCCACAAGCTCCAAAACATAAAAATAAAATAAAATAAAATAAAATAAAATAAAAAAAAAAACTCCCCCTAAAACAAAAATCTCCTCTACAAAGTACTCCTCAAATATACTCCCCCTTTTTGTGATGGAATGCCAAAGGGCAATCAGAATCCATCATTAAAAGGAGGTGGCAAAGAAGAACATCGAAGATGCTCCAAATCAGCTCTCAAAGCACGGATCTCATCAAGCAAATCCACCAAAAGCTAACCATGAGCCGCCTAAACGGTCATGACAATCTCCAACGTCATTTACGAATGTCAAAGTCATCCGAAGTAGATGGTGGAGGAACAGCAATAGCAGCAGAATCATCTACAGGATCGCCAGACGTCTCACTAGAAGTAGTACCTGTAGCAGAAGGATGGGGTGCAGTACTAGAAGGCTCAACCCTAGGGCGTTTAGAGCTCGGTCTCAACCGAGCAGCCCTCTGCCTAAGAAAGGTGGCACCTATGGAAGCTACTATGTGTACGGGTGCAGAAGCAGGGAAGTCATCTAAACCTAAAAACAGCAAGATCCTATGAATGAAAACAGGATGAAAAAGAGCATGAACGGTAGAGGAACTCCTATGAACTTCGTTCAAAGAACAAAGAAAAAGATGAGGAAAAAAAATAGGAGCATCCATAACAAGAGCATACAAAAATGCACATCGCTCCAAAGGAATGGTGTGCGGATGAGAGATAGGCCACAAGGAATGACACGCTATCCTAATCAAAAGATAGGTAATCTCAGTAAGCTCAGCAAAAGTGATCCGAGGATTAGAACCCCACCAAATAGAAGAACTAGTGATGTAAGACATGATGTCATCTAGGGGAGGAGACTCATCATAAGGATAAACAGGGTTCGGGACCACGAGTACCCCAAGAGCATCGCCCACTACACGAGAAGTAATGGTGAACTCTACACCTCATATCCAACTCTTTACTAAAGTGTTGGAATCATAGACGTGGATAGAGAGGTTCGAGTAGAACTCTCTAATCAAGGTAGCAGGAGGAGGATGGTCTATATCCAAAAGAGGCAACCAACCTCGACACTCAAAATTAGCCCTAATGGCTGGATCTATCTCATCTAGCAAAACCTTACGCTCAGCCCAAATTTTTCTCTTAAGGTTTAGTGTGTTAAGCAACTCTTGGTTTTTCATGCTTGGAAACCTATCACCCTCAAAAGATGGATCAGAAGAAGTGGAGGCTTTCCTATTGGTTCTAGTCTTCTTAGTCATGGTGCTAGGGTAAGGACAAGGCACACCAAAAAAAAAAAAAAACAAAAAGAACAAAAGAAAAACCAAGGGCAAACTGCAAATTAGCACAAAAAAATATAGAAATAACAATCTATATGATGCATGAACAGATAAATGTCATGATGCATGCTCTAATGCAGTGATAACAAGTTCAATTTAAGTTTAGAATCACAAAATTGGCTCGAGCATAGAGTTTATAACAAAAACCCCAAAATTTTGAAAAACCACTTGTTCAATTTGTACTAAATTGACCAATTGATCATCACACAAGTTAGAAAACAGTTTATAATGATCAAATTAATCAATCCAACAAGCCAATTTCATCAATTAAACTCAATTTGAACAAAAACCCCAAATTGGGTAGATTCAAACCCTAGAAATTTCAATTTCTCACAATCCATCAAATTGATCAAATTAAACCATTCAGATCGCTTATATAACCCATTAATCAATTTCAAGAAATATGGCTTGAATCAACAAAAAACCCAAAAACTAAGAGGTTCGAAATTTTCCCCAAAAAGCAAGATTTAATGCATGAAAACATAAAATAAATGAAAAAGAAGGAGCAAAATAGTCTTACCGGCCTTGTAAAAGGAAAACCTTGCAAAATTTACGGAGGAAAATGACAAAAAAACTTGCTTGGAGCCTTAGACCGATTGAATAGAGAGAGAAAGAGTTTGAAAAGTTTTGAAAAAGTGTATGAACTCGTGAGAAACTCAAGTTTTAAAAAACTCTCCATACGATTTTTGATCGATTGAAAATTTGATTCGATCGATTGAAAATGCTTCGATTGATCCAACAATAATTGAGCACTAATCGAAATAGACAGAGACTCATAGCAAATTTTAAACGCAATTTCGATCGATTGAAAAACAAGTTCGATCGGTCGAAATTCTGGAAAAATCAGTTTTTTGAAAAACACAGCATTTTTACACAGAAACTTCTCAAAGCATTAAATTATATGAAACACATGCATGAGTATGAGATGAAATGCTTTTAAAAACACATGTTTTAAACCCAGTTCCCCCAAAATTAAGATTTTCAAACCATTCCCCTTAGATTCTCAAGCATCAAATATGTTTTGCATAAAACTCAAGGAATTTTTCAAACTTGGTTGGTCAAACCAAAAACACACAATAACATGCACAAAGTTTAGCAAAGAGTAACTTGTGTAGTGTGTGCAACTAGCAAAAACTTGAGCTACATGTGAGGTGATATGTGAATAAAAATCAAATACAAAGTCTACAAAATTCATCACATAGAGATTGAAAGAAACTATCACCTAAAGAGTTATATCATATAACTCCCACATCTCCTAGATGATAAGTTTGCAATCATGTAATTTTCTTGATTTGCCTCATATTGTACACACAAATTTTAATTTAGCAGAAACTTATTAAAATAGCCAGGGTAATGTACACACTAATTTTATTTGATTGATTTAACTTTATGTCCAATAATGTACACACCAATTTTAAGGAATTTAACCGAGGCTACACCTTATTTTCTTTTTGTGCATGTGCTACCCTTTCTCGAACACAAAATCTGAAAATATGCACTAAGGTGTTCATGATTGGCTAGTGAACAGTGGTGAGATGGTTATTTATGCCTTTCTCCAAAGGTTCAAGTTCGACAATCAAAAAAAATATGACTTCAAGATCAAGACAAAGTGATCAAAAACTATAAACATCTTTTCCACACAACATGCACTACAAAGTTTCAACTAGTAAAGTGCAATAAATAAGCTTATCCAAGCTAAATAAGGTACAAAGACATGTTATGTGAAAACAAATTGACCAACCTTGTTTTTGATAACCAAGAAAAATAAATTCAAAACACAATTTGCTTCTTCTTTTTTCTTTTTCCTTTTTTTTTTTTTATAAATAAACAACCAAGAATGAAATGCATAAATGTAATGCAATGCAAATCCTAGAAACAAAGAAAAAAAAAACCAAAGAACAAAGGTCACAAAGAGTAGAGCAATGAAGCACAAGGACCATGAAGCCAAGAAAGATCAAGGACACAAAATCACACCAATTACTTTACGAAGTATCTCAAACTTACTTCTATCAAGAGGTTTGGTGAAGATGTCGATTTCGATGATCGGTAGGGATATACTCAAGACACACAATTTTTCTTTCAACAAGATCCCTAATGAAATGATATCTAATCTCTATGTGCTTAGTCTTAGACTGTTGAACAGGGTTCTTAGAAATATCAATAGCACTAGAATTATCACAATAAACAACCATGGTATCTTGGGATATCCCATAATCAGTCAAAAACTTTTTCACCCAAAGAAGTCATGAGCAACAACTTCCAAAGAAGAATATATTCTGTCTCTGCAGTAGACAAAGACATAGAATTTTTTTTTTTACTCATCCAAGCAACTAGATTGGCTCCTACATAAAAACACCCACCGGTGGTGCTTTTTCTATCATCGGCATTACCAGCCCAATCGAATCGAAAAATTCAAAAAGAGACAGATTAGACTCTTTGCTATAAAATAATCCATAATCACAAGTTCCACCAACATATTTTATGATTCTTTTTACAGCATTCAAATGTGAAACTTTAGGATTAGATTGAAATCTAGAACAAACACCAACACTAAAGGCAATATCAAGCCGACTAGCAATCAAATACAAAAGGCATCCAATCATGCTTTTATATAATGTAACATCAACAGACTCACCCGATGGATCATTTGTTAATTTTGCATTTGCAGCCATTGGTGTTCTACCATGGGTAGCTTTATCCAGTCCAAATCTCTTGACTAGATTTCTTGCGTACTTTGCTTGGTTGATGTAGATTCTTGAGTCTATTTGTTTTACCCGCAATCCCAAGAAATAAGTTAGTTCACCAACCATACTCATTTCGAACATTGCCTTCATTTTATCTGCAAAAGAATAAGCAAGAGAATCATTAGTAGCACCAAAAACAATATCATCAACATAAATTTTAGCTACAACAAAACTATTATTATCCTTTCTTATGAAAAGAGTGGTATCTGCAGATCCCCTTTTGAATCCATGCTCAATGAGATATGTAGTCAGTCTATCATACCAAGCCCTAGGAGCTTGTTTCAAACCATAGAGGGCTCTCTTCAACTTGTAGACATCATTTGGTCTGTAAGGATCAACAAAACCCTTTGGTTGTTCAACATATACCTCTTCTTGCAACATTCCATTCAAGAAAGCACTCTTGACATCCATTTGATATAGCTTAAAATTCAGATGACTAGCTATAGCCAAAAGTATCCTAATGGATTCCAATCTTGCTACCGGTGCAAGGGTCTCATCAAAATCAATCTCTTCCACTTGTGTGTAACCTTGAGCAACAAGTCTTGATTTATTCCCGATAACAGTGTCATGTTTATTTGACTTGTTCTTAAAGATCCATTTAGTTCCAATCACATTTACTCCCTTTGGTCTAGGAACTAATTCCCACACATCATTCTCAACAAATTGATGAAGTTCTTCATGCATAGAATTAACCCAATCAGCATCTTGAAATGCTTCATCTACCTTCTTCGATTCAAATTGGGACAGATAGCATGAGTGAGTAATTACACTTAAGGCTTTTGATCTTAATCTCATGTAATCATTCAAACTTCCCAATATATTTGTGGTAGGATGATTTAGCCTTAATCTAGAAGATGGACCTTTAACTAGAGATGTGGAGGTACCTTTTTGTTCTGATGAAGGACTCGGCTCATGGTGTGCTTGTTGAGTCTCATGAATCGCTGTGGATGGTTCTGGACTTGATGGCACAGAGACTACATCATTTAGCACCATCAACTCTTCATCACTATGCTTTCCCACATAATCAACAGGAAGTGAGTCATCAACCTCTATAGGCTTATCTTGAATCGGAGCAGTTTTCTAAATGTGCTTCTGAATATACTTCATCATTGATCACAACATTTGAAGATTCCATGACTGTTTTGGTTCTCATATTATACACTCTATATGCTCTACTAGTAGAAGAGTATCCCGAAAAATATCTCTTGTCACTCTTTGCATCAAACTTTTCTAGGTTCTCTCTATCACGCAGAATGTTACAATCACTACCAAATATCTTGAAATATTTTACAACATGACTTCTTTCCTCTCCAAAGTTCATAGGGTGTTTTCTTGAAATCGGTCCAAAATACACCCGGTTGAGTGTATGGCAAGCAATGTTAATCGCTTCTCCCCGGAAGGATTTGGGCAACTTTTATTGTGTATCATGACACGTGCCATCTCCTGAACAACCCTATTCTTTCGTTCCACTATTCCATTCTGTTGTGGTGTCTTAAGTGAAGAGAACTCTTTATGCGTGCCTTGATCATTATAGAAGGTAGCTAGTTTGGTATTCTTAAATTCTCTTCCATGATCACTTCTAATTCTGGTTATCACAGTATCTTTCTCAACCTGCAATTTCTTGCATAGATGTATCATCTTCTCAGGAGCCTCAACTTTATCTTTCAAAAGTACAACCCAAGTATATCTAGTAAAGTCATCCACAACAATTAGAATATACTTCTTTCCACCTAAACTCGAACTCTCCTAACCCATAAGATCAATGTGCAATAACTCTAGAGGTCTTGAAGTTTGAACACTAGCTACAGACGGATGTTTGGATTTCACTTGTTTACCTATTTGACATGGTCCACAGATGCACTTATCTATCTTTTCAAACTTAGGTAAACCAATAATTGCATCACACTTGGAAATCTTCTCTAATTGCTTATGACTGGCATGTCCCAACCGTTGATGCCACAAGTCAACTTAATTGATCTTTGCACTAAAACACTTGTTGTTTACACTTGGTGTTATGCCATAGCATTGTCACCGTGTCCTTACACCAACACACATACAATCACCTCCTCTATCAAGTATCTCACATTCATATTTAGTGAAGAGAACATTCAGTCCATTGTCACAAATTTGACTGATCTTGAGTAAGTTGGCCTTCAATCCATCAACATACCAAACATCTTCAAAGACTGGCAACCCTAGAATGTCCACAGCTCCAATGTCTCTGATCATAGATTTGCTTCCATCTCCAAAAGTGACTGTCCCAATCTTCCCTTCAAAGAGTGTCTTGAATAAACCTTTGTTTCCTATCATATGCTTGGAATAACCACTATCCAAATACCAAAGACAAAAATCACGTGTCATTAAGGCGATTAAAGTAGTATAACATAAATAATTATCATCACATGTGATTAGACCAAGATGCTCAAGGAAAGATTTAGCAAAAACAACAAGAGACAAAAATAACAAGTAGGCAAGTTGACATATAAGCACAAAGATTTTCCAATAATCCATGACAACTGCGGTCAAGGATCATCTCAGAGATCAAAAGATCTACAACAAGAGAGCAACCCGCTCCGATATCACTTATGAGTTTTTAGACCCCTTAAAATACAATTGGATTAACATAATAAATTAGCCAAGTGATTACTTAGTACAAATTTCAAATCTAGGTTAACACATTCATATAATCATATCAATATAAAGTGCAGAAAATAAAGAACACAAAGATATGATGACCTAGGAAACCAAATCGGTAAAAACCTAGGGAGGATTTAACTTAGCTATCCTCAAGGTAAACCTGAATCCACTATGAAAGAATCGAAGTTTTACAATAAAGAACACAAATAATTATCATCACATGTGATTAGACCAAGATGCTCAAGGAAAGATTTAGCAAAAACAACAAGAGACAAAAATAACAAGTAGGCAAGTTGACATATAAGCACAAAGATTTTCCAATAATCCATGACAACTGCGGTCAAGGATCATCTCAGAGATCAAAAGATCTACAACAAGAGAGCAACCCGCTCTGATATCACTTATGAGTTTTTAGACCCCTTAAAATACAATTGGATTAACATAATAAATTAGCCAAGTGATTACTTAGTACAAATTTCAAATCTAGGTTAACACATTCATATAATCATATCAATATAAAGTGCAGAAAATAAAGAACACAAAGATATGATGACCTAGGAAACCAAATCGGTAAAAACCTAGGGAGGATTTAACTTAGCTATCCTCAAGGTAAACCTGAATCCACTATGAAAGAATCGAAGTTTTACAATAGCGACTTAGACCACTAACATCCTATTGCTACCCACCAGTAGAAACTTATTGACATGACCATGTGTAAGCTCCGAGACCATGGACTCCTTCTTTCTTAGATTCTCCAGCAAGTACAAGTACTCCCGCTTGTGTATCTTTAAACTTTTATTGCAGAATCGAATGATCATCAAGTTCTTGAATCGAATTCTCCTTCTTGATAATCCTAAGTATGTGTAAAGGCAAATACCTCTAGATCTTACAAAAGATTCACACACACAGCAAAAGGAGCAACCTAAAACGTGGTTAGGGTTTTCCCTTTTATACTTAGAGCAAAACATAAAACCCTACACATCATATGGGCTTAAGGCTGAGTTGGAAAATTCTGCAGAAAAACGTTCTGCCCAAATTTCGATCGATCGAGCCAAGCAGAATCATACTATAACTTCTACAGCAACTCGATTCCAACTACATAAAACGCATTCACTTTGAGCAAGTCCAAACAATACTATAAAACCTGTTTTGATCATGGTTTGCCAACAATACAAATTAGAGAATACATTAGTTCCTAAGTACTTAGAACCTAACACCTACCTTCTTTATTACTCACATTCAGGTTCAAAGGTTCGAGTCTACCAAATGGATATACTTGATCCAAATTCTAAGGCTAAGATCAATAACGGTGTCGTCATCTGTCACTTGAACACATCGGGTTGGAACCCGACTCATTAAGCTTTCTTGGCTCTAGGGTCGGCTCCGGGTTGGATTGAGGTTTGCCACCGGGTTTTCCAAAATGACATAACTATTGACACCCTATTTTGCAACCCGCATTTAACCTCACATGGAGGGTAAAAGGGTACTTTCGCCTTGAAAATATGCATCTTGATTCTGGTCACTAGTCCTTAATCTCACTTCACCAAAATGATCTTGATGTTGTAACGATCAAATCAATCGGTCATAAGCCCTAATTGGACTATCAGATTGAAAGTTATCATTAAATCAAGTTTTAATGGCCGAGAGGTACTATAACAAATTGAGTCCGACTATATGTAATTATGAACAATTGATTCCAATTGGTTATAATTATAATCAATTTGGGATTAATGATGTGTCATAATTTGATTGGTTAGAACTACATTTTATGGTGAGGTTCCATACACCTAATTAATTAGATAAATAAACATTAATTATTCAATGAGTAATTTGTGCAATTATCTTTTAATTAGGGTAAATTTGGAACCAATTAAGTCTGAAATGGGAGTGATTGGAGCCATTTAATGTTAATTGGAAGCTAATTTGGGACTATTAATGTTAATTGTGCTGAAATAATTTTCTAACAAATGACCTCTGCTCACCATTTCATCGATCTCTCTCAGAATATTTTGAATCTATGAATGAGGTTAATTTTTCCAGAAACTAGACATTCGGGGCTTCAATTTGAGTACAAGAATGAGACAATTCTTATCAGAATTGAGTCAAATATGATTTTTCGAAATTGGCACTACAGACTGTTACAGCAGCTACGGGAAAACCGAATTTTGGCTTGCTCCTCACTCTCACCAATCTCCACATTTAATGCACCAGATTTTCCTAAAGGCTAAAATGAGGTCTAGGTTCATGATTCTTTGTCAACCCTCATTAAATGGCCTTCCATTCATATTTCCTCCACCACTACTATATAAAACCTCCATCTCCTTCATTCCAAGACATACAAAACCCCCTCTCTTTTCTTTTCTTGAGTTCTAGTGAAGTTGAGTAGTTTTGTCATATCTTGGTCTTCTTGAAACTCAAAGTATTGAGTGAGACTCACTCTCCCTCTCCTAACTCTTCTTTTCCTTCACCCTCAGGACCTTCATTAAGAGTCTTCTCCTCCACCATATGGATCTTGCATAAAGGTATAATCTATTTCCCTAATTGGTTTTTTACGTTGCCATGTTGAGAATTTTGGATCAAAGCATGATAGTAATTATTTAAATTCTCTTGAATATATTTGAATGTTCTTAAATGTTCTTATGTATTCTTTACATGTTCTTGATTATTCATCACATTTTCATGCATAAACACTAGTTTTGATCCTAAATCCATATCAAAAATATGAAAAACATGTTTGTTTCATAATTCTTTCAAATCTTTGAATCTAGAATATCACCATACACACACATTCACTAGAATTTATTTTTTAATTCAAATGCAATGCTTAATAAATTGAATTAGGGTCATCACATACACACACTCTAAATTCAACATGCGAATTGATTGATAACATATTGGATGATGTGGTATAAATATTGACTACCATAGTCTAGAAGACCGGTTTCACCGGGCAAGGTGGGTGCCTAACACCTTCCCACCTTGTAACATAGCCTCCGAGCTTAAATCAAAGGTTAGTAGATCAAATGCTTATCCATGTAATTTTCAATTTCTAGATTGTAACTAGGAATCAAAGTAATGTACTTTATCTTAGATTGTATCTAGGACCAAAGCCATTTAATTTTCCTATAATCAATGTAAATTCAATTTCAAATTAATAAAATGAGGAATTTTTCAATTATGGTTTTCTTATTTTTCCAATAATTAAATAAGTGGCGACTCCATTGTAAAACCCTTAATCTAAAGGGGAAAATATAACTAGTCGAACCTCCATTTTGAAAGGCAATAACACGACTCCACCCATTCACGTGGGTTTGGCCCAAAATCCTATAAAATGGGCTGGAGGCGCGGTCTCTCACAAGAACATGGATATTTGTTGAATAACCATTACATGCCAAGGTGGTAAGAAATCTTAAGTTGTGTAATGGTTTATGGTACTAGATTTTATCATATGAATCTCTTATAAGGAATTTTAGCTTAGCTTTGATAAAAAAATAATAAAAAATAAAAATAAAAAGTAAGTTCCTGATTTACTTACATATGGAAGATGTTGCTTATTGGCAGTTTAGTATTACATAATTTGAGTTTTGATCAATGTTTTCAAGGCCAGCACAAATGATTGAACGGCAAATGAAAACACCTTTTTTTTTTTTTTTCTATGATTGTTAATGGTGTGTTTGAATGATCGTCTATTTCATTCGGTTGTTTTGCTTAAAGAATAAATATGTGTAAAAAAAGTAACATTTTGAAGGACTACAAAAACAAGTTGGCATATTAATGTATTATTTTCTTGATTGTAGGAACATCCTCGCTAGAGCTTTGCAGGTCTCAATTCAACACGTATATCATGAAGCTAATAAATGTGTTGATAGTTTATGTGACTTTTGAACTTTCCCTTTATCTAATATTTTGTGTATTTATGGGAAGCCTAAGGATTAGTTATTCCTAAACAAGTTTAATTATGTATTAAGCTTGTAATATATGGACTTTCTCTTCTAATTTTAATTTATGTGGATATATTTTTTTTGAGCAAAAGACGATAGAGATTTATTAATATAATTGGGGGTACATGTATATACTAGATAAAACACATCTAGTATTTGTGGGGAACATCAACATCAGTAAAAAAACAAAACCGGTGATGTCCCAAGAAGAAAAAACCTGTTTGCATACAGAAATGGATATCGCTTTTCCCTAGACCCGTTCTTGCCGCATTAAGGCGTTGGTATTCCTCCAGTAAACCCATTGCACTGTCAAACATAGCTTTTGGATGTGCCTGGACATGCTCAAAATAGAACCTATTCCTAGCATTCCGGATACTCCACGTCGTTATTGCCCACCTCTCCAAGTCACGTTGATCAAGCTTCCATTTGCAACAATCTGAACAGAAGAAAGAAATCCTCTGTTTCGTTCTGCATTTCTGAAGTGTACCTCTGAACAGAGACCATACGTTCCTCGCAAACGGGCATTCCCACAACACATGACAAATTGTCTCGCAATGGTGACAGCAAAGCTTGCATTTTTCGTCAACGCGGACCCGTTTCTTGTGGAGGTTCTCCCTTGTGGGTAAACATCCTGAGCAGGCCCTCCATAGGAAATTTCGAACTTTTGGTGGCACATTTAACTTCCATATCTTCCTCCGTGGTGGACCCGTGGGCTTGTCCTAATGAGTGCTCGGCTTGGTTAGGATGTAGTAATCGGAGAGCAACCTGGTAAGCCGAACCAACCGTGAATTTTTGTGCTCTGTTTTCTTTCCAAATCAGCTTATCCTGGGAATTTAGGTTATTGAGGGGCAGCGCTAGGATGGTGTTACGTAGGTTACGCTATCAAAAATAGCCGATAATTTTCCCCTGTTCCACCGCCGTGAGTTATTATCTATCAACTCAGCCACTTTCATTCCTTGTGGGGGTGTACTCAAGAAACCAGGTGAGTGAGGCAGCCAAGAGCTAGATGCCACGGAGATACTCCCGCCATTTCCAATTGTCCAACGTGACCCAGCATGGATGATGTCCCTAGCAGCCAATAAAGATCGCCACACAAATGATGGATTATGGCCCAACTCGACTTCCAAGAAAGAGGTATTTGGAAAATACCGTGCCTTGTAAACCCTATAGAACAATGATCCATTGTTGTGGATTAAGCGCCATGCTTGCTTGGTGAGCATTGCAAGGTTAAAAGCATGGAGGTCTCTAAAACCCATTCCTCCCTTCTTCTTTGATGTGCATAACTTACCCCAATTTATCCAATGGATTTTCCTCTCCTCCCTGTTTTGACCCCACCAATATCTAGCCACCAAAGAGTTGATACTATCGCATATTGATTTAGGAAGCTTGAATAAACTCATTGAATATGTAGGGATAGCTTGTGCCACTATTTTGATGAGAATTTCACGTCCCGCCTTTGAAATAAATTTCTCCTTCCACCCTAGGACTCTCTTTGTGATTTTCTCTTGGAGCTCCTTGAAGGTCCCCACCTTTGATTTCCCATTAGGCATTGGGAGGCCCAAATACTTCTCACATTCTGACATTATTCTAGCCCCCAACATTTGCTAGATGTCATTTCTCACCTCTCGCCTTGTATTCTTGCTAAAGAATAATGTTGTTTTTTGCCTATTTATTGCTTGACCGGATGCCGCTTCATATTTGCCCAAAAGATCTAGCAGTCTTTGACATTCTTCAACCGTGGCTTGGCAAAATAACATAGTATCATCGGCAAATAAAAGGTGAGATATACGTACCCCCTATTGGCTAGATAGGACACCCTTGAGTGCTCGGCTCTCTTGAGCTTTCCTCAATAAAGTGACAACCCTTCGGCGCATAAATGTATACAAATATGGTGATAGCGGGTCCCCTTGTTTTATTCCCCTTGTGGGGGTAATAAAACCCTTTGGTTCCCCATTGATAAGGACGGAATAGGATGCTGTAGTGACTGTCTCCATAGCCATATTTACCCATCTGTGATCTAGGCCAAGCTTTAACATTATACTTCGCAAAAAACCCCATTCCACCCGGTCATAAGCCTTGCTAATATCCAGCTTTACCGCCATTTGTCCCACCTTGCCTCTCCGTTTATTCCTCATCCGGTGCAATAATTCATAAGCCACAGTGGTGTTGTCGGTGATCAACCGATTTGGAACAAAAGCACTTTGAGCCTCCGAGATAACATATGGCAGCACATGCTTTAATCTGCTTGCCATCACCTTAGATAAAATTCTAGATACAACATTAGTCAAGCTAATGGGCCTATAGTCGACCATCAACAAAGGGTCATTCTTTTTTGGAATAAGAACTATATGAGTGAAATTCATTTTACGCAACATATGCCCTGAATTTAATACTGAAAGAATAGCTTGATTACATCACTCCCCACAATATTCCAAAATTTTTGAAAGAAAAAAGGGGACATACCATCGGGGCCAGGGGATTTTGATGGGTGCATTTGGAAAAGGGCTTGTCTGACTTCTTCAGCTGTGTACCGCTGTAATAGGGAAGTGTTCATCTCCGATGTAAACCTCTTGTCCACCCCATCCATCGCTCTCCATATTCATGGGGTTTTATGAAGTGAAGAGATTCTCGAAATAGCTTTCAAGAACTTTGTGTAATCTGATCCTCAGATGTTTTCCAGCTACCATCTACATCCTGGATACTTGATATGTGATTTTTACGGCGCGCTAGCTAGCCCGTTGGTGGAAAAATTTAGTATTTTTATCTCCTGTAGGTAACCAAATGGACCTAGACCTTTGTCGCCAAAAAAGTTCGTCCTGGTGTAGAATGGTGTTAATTTCCGATTTCAATGTTCTAATTCTTTGCATATGTTCGGCCTTGTTCTCCCTTGATAGCTCTTCAAGTGTTGCTTTTTTCTCTTCTAGTTTTGTTTTAGAATTCCCCAAAGTAATTCTGCTCCAATCCACCAAAGCATGCCGGCATTGCTTGATTTTTTCAAAAAGTGTAAACATTGGGCTCCCATTTCGGATAGGCAGCCCCCAAGCCTCACGGATCACCCCCTCACAATCTGGATGAGCAACCCACTTCTCTTCAAATCGCCTTGGTAGCCTCCTATTCCTCCTAAGATTGGGTGATTCAGCCGTTGTTATCAAAATAGGCACATGATCTGAATAATACACACGAAGGTGGCTAACCTTGACATGGGGAAAAAGGGCTTTCCACTCAATGTTTGCACACGCCCTATCTAACCTCTCTTGCACCAAATTCTCGCCCATCCTTCCATTATCCCAGGTGAAGATATTACCTCGGTAACCCAAATCTGTTAATCCACAAAACAAGAGTGCCTCCCTAAAGTCTAGCATTGGCCTTAGAGGCCTAGGGAGTCGGCCTTGTTTTTCCTCCAAGCTTAAAATTTCGTTGAAATCCCCACAACATAACCACGGATGTGAACTCCTAGCATGAAGATGCTTGAGCAACCGCCACGACTCCTGCTTTCTTTGTTCTTCGTGCCACCCATAGAATCCGGTAAATCTCCAAAACGAATTTTCACCCTTAATCAACGCATCAATATGATGTGGTGAGTAAGTTTGTACATGCAGCTCAACATCTTCCTTCCATAACAGAGCCAATCCACCTCTTCTATGAAAACTTGGGACAGCCAACATACCTCGGTAGGGTAAATCGGCTTGTACCTTTCTCATCTCTTCCACAGATTGTTTTGTCTCCATCGAAAACAAAACACTAGGAGCTTTTTCCCTCACTAGATTTGAGAGAACGTCAATCGCCGTTTGGTTCCCAAGCCCACGACAGTTCCAGCTTAGGAGATTCATTGGACTCGGTGGGGCTGCTCCTCGACCTCCGCCGTTGGAAAAATAGTATCATGGTTGTCTCCCACAATTCTGCCCCGCTTACTATTCTTGCAACTTCCTTCCACTAAGCTCTCATCGTTGGCTGATACAGTGTCCTTGTGTGTTCTCTTTGATCCCACGGCACTTGGAACCACAGAAGAAACAGAGGTGGAGTAGGTAGGGTTACGGGCTATTCTTTTCCACGTTTGCCCTACTTGTTTTTGATGTAACTCACGTGCTGCCTCACGTGGTTGTTTAGTGTATGTGCACTGCTTCAAAACCTCAGAATCGTAACCCACAGGGACACTAATCAGATTGTCCGTTATACATGGCTGCATGTCCGTCATCACCGGATTAGTTTCTGGAGTAATTGCTTTGTGATGTTAACGTCTCCCTCATTATTAGAGAGATCGCTTTCCTTTTGGGGTGAGGTAAATCCCGATATTAATGTGTCCATTAATTCTGTGTGCCCACCGTTTATCCTTCTCCCTAATTACCGCCCCCAACGGTTTAGTCAGATTTGTAACGTCTCCTTGACTACGGTCGGTGCCAGCTAGATCATCTTTGCGGCGCCAAACGAAGGTGGTCGTGGTGCCGGCGGAGACCTGGTGCCGTGAATGCCGTCATAACCAGAATCCCCGTGCGCGCTGGTTGCTCATCCCTTCTATCTCGAGTTTTTGCGAGGCCACTTGAAACCAGCCTTGAGCCACTCTCCGTAGGGGTATCCACGCTGGTTTTGGTCCCTTGGGCGGGAGCATTCTTTTGCTTCATGGCCTATTTTCCCGCACCGATAGCAGAACCCAACCAAGCGCTCATACTTGAACCCGACACGAACCTTATCTCCTTCGGGGTTTACTACTACTCCACTCAGTCGTAGTGGTTTATCAAGAGGAATTTCGACCCTCACCCTAACAAAACGTGCTTGTTCGGATGAAAGAGCCTTTGTGTCTATCTCCACCACTTTCCCCAGTCCACCACCAATGTCTCGACAAGCTTCCTCGAAAAATAAATCAAATGGTAATCCCCACACTTGGACCCACAGTGGGATAGAGATGAATGTAACAGTATTGGCCGTCATGCCTCTCTCCCATCTCCGTAGGACTAGAGGATGATTTTCAAAACTCCACGGGCTGTTGTGGATAACCCACTTCAGCTGGCTTTCTAGTGCAAACTTAAATTGGAACAGACCACCTCCCACGTCCACAATCTTCGGGTCATGTCCCATCTTCCACACCGACCTAATTAAGGATTTAGCAGCACCTTGGTTGTAAGAGCGTGTTGTGAGAAAACGTCCAAGTAGACTGAGCGAACATTCCTCAAGTATTTTGTCTCTGTGTGTTCCTCCAACCTTAATCACCTCCCCTTCTTCCTCGGTCGGAAGCGATATTCTGTATCCGTTCAATAAAATCCGTATCCATGCTACTAGAGAAGAGAGTTTGATTGTCCAGTTCAATGAAACTGATTACTTAGATAGTTAAGCAAAAAGGAAAAGAAACTACTCACCTATAGTGAGAAGGAATAAGCCTCACCAATCGTGGGAGAGAAAGCTCACCAGTCGTGAGAAAAAAAAAAAAAAAAAAAAAAAAAAGGACACTTATGTGGATATATGAGAAGTCTAAGGATTAGTTACTCCTAGACTACTTTAATTATGTATTAAGTTTGTAATGGAATGTATGGATCACTTTCTCTATTAATTTATGTGTATGGGAAATCTAAGGACTAGTTTCTCTCCTACACTAGTCTAATTCAATTTTTTTTCCAGTTTAATTATGTAGAAAGCTTGTAATATATGGTGGGCTTCAATTAACTCAATTGGTAAAATCTTTTGTCGTTGAATAAGAAATTTGAGATTCAAACCCTGTTTACATGAATCAGTCAATGTCTTCGTCTAATGATTAAAAGCAATAATCATGAAATCCATGTCATATATAATTGAAATTATATCATGTGTGTGTCTATATATATAGAACTTATAATACATGGATTATTATTAAAGACTTTCATCATTTCATCCACAGAATCAATCTTGGCAGTATTAAACATTATTGAAGACAAGTCACTATCTTAAGAATTATTGCTAAAAGTATTTTGGAAGTATCATGAAATTATTTCTGATAGTTATTATGTGGCATTATTCATTTTTTCACTGTGCTATATTATTGTTCATTGTACTCTTCACTTTTTATTGTTCATGTCACAATTCATGTAGGGGACGTTTGGTTCATTGTGATATGCTTTTAATGTGATGCACATTACGATGATGTGACATTAAAATTTTTGGTTTATTTTGTTTTTTCTAACATTACTATAATTTAAAATTACAAAATATATCACATCATCTTAATCTCATCACATTTCTAAAAAATTTAATTTTGTATTTGATAGTTTTTAGACCTCTTAAAACACAATTGGATTAACCTAGGTAATTAGCCAAGTTGTTACTTAGTCCAAATTAATAAATCTAGGTTATCACAATCAAAACAATCATATCATGCAAGGCATCAGAAAGATAAATAAGACAATGATATGATCACCTAGGAAACCAAACCGGTAAAAACCTAGGGAGGATTTAACCTAACTATCCTCAAGGTAAACCTGAATCCACTATGAAAGAATCGAAGTTGTTCAACAGGACTTAGACCACTAACATCCTATTGCTACCCCCCAATAGAAACTTACTGACATGACCACCTGCAAGCTCCGAAACCACGGACTCCTTCTTTCTTGGATTCTCCAGCAAGTACAAGCACACCCGCTTGTGTTTCTTTAAGTTCTTATTGAAAGTTCAAAAACGTGTACAAAACACCTTTGAACGTTTAGACCCCCAAATTACAATTTAACCAATTCAAGCAATATGTCAAACAACTAGTGTGCGGAAACTTAAGATATGCTATAATACGAAATTGGTTAAAAACTATCTAAGCCAAAACAAAATATAATCCACAAAGAGATAATAAAAAGGCAAAGATAGAGAGGAAGGAAGATGCAAACACAAAGACAACACGCGATGTGTTATCGAAGAGGAAACCGAAGCTCTCGGCGTAAAACCTCTCCGCCGCCCTCCAAGCGGTAAACAATGCACTAGAAAATACAGGTTGGGATACAAGGACAAAGAATAGACCCTCCAAGCCTAATCTACCCAAAGTGCACCTAAGCCCTCCAAGCTTCTTGCTCCAACGAGGTTGCGCCAACCTTTTTCTTTTCTAACTTCCCGGATTCCGCTACTAGACCGTAGCATCAACCAATGAAGATTGGTTCCTTCCTAATCGCTTCCCGAGAAATCCAAACAAAATGTCTCACGGTGATGATGAAGGTGAGAACCAGGTTTGGTATAATGCCTCTCAAGGATTTGACAATGGAGAGGAAGAGAGTTGAGGAATTTGAAGAGTCTCTAAGGTATAGATTGTGTGTGAATCAATCTTGTTTTTCTTTAGGGTTTCTCTCTCAAAATTCTCTCCTGAAAACTCTCTTTCAATCGTGGGTAAAAGGGGTATTTATACTAGAGTGGGAGAGGAATGTGAAACGTCGGGTTTTACAAAACAGGTGGCTCGCGGCTTGACCTCGCGGCTTGACTAAGTCGCGAGATCCATCCTTGAGTTAACCGTATGGCCAGATTGTCCTGTTTTGTCCTCAGAGTGCTCCAGCTAGCATGACTGCTCATCTTCCAAAGATGCTTGGCACGTGTCTTTGCGTCGGCGGCTTGCGGCCATGAGTCACCCGCGAGTCCCGGCCCGCGAGTCTCTGTTTTCTTGCACACTCTTGAGCAATCTTCACTCTATCTCACTCACTACCCTTACATCAAACCCACCTAAATACAGGGTTACTAAATGCTGAATTACAAGCAAATTTGGGACGGAATAAAGCCAATTAGATGGTTGAATAAATTCAACCTTACACTTATGATAGCAACCGAATGATCATCAAGCTCTTGAAGAAATCTCCTTCTTGATAATCCTAATCTTGTGTAAAAGAAAGCTCCTCACAGATCTCACAAGAGATTTACACAAACAACAATATGAGCAACACTAAAGCATGGCTAGGATTTGCCTTTTATACCTAGGGCAAATTAGAAAACCCTAAACGTTTTAAAACAAACTAGGGCCGAGTTAGAATTCTGCAGAAAACGCCTCTGACCTGATTTTCGATTGATCGAGCCTAAGCTTCGATCGATCGAACTGAGCCGAGAAGCATAAATAAATTATGCATCAACTTATTCCAACTTTACATAAATGAACCAACTTTGAGCAAGTCTAAACACGACTAAACATCTTCTTTTGATCACGGCTTGCCAACAATACACATTAGAGTTCTAAATACATAAAATCCTAAGTCTTTAGAACCTAACAAGATTCTTGTATTAAAATTACATTAATATAAGATTAGAATAACATTATATTACGGCATAATGTAACATCACGACAAACCAAACGCCTCTCTAGTGTTTGTAAGCCTTTATAAGGCGTATGAATCGATCATATTAGGTAAGCCATAAACACGACCTACTTCAAGCCAAAAAAATCCTCTCGATAAACCTTCCCTTGTAAGCTATCAATCCATCCAATATCAATCCTTGTATAAGTAAAAATTATCATTATAATATTTTCAAGTATTTGAATAAGTATTAGTGTTTGAAGTACTATTCAAAGTTTTCAAGAATCAAGTAAGTTTTTAAGTTTTCAAAAATATATTTTTATTTCCAAAGTTTTATATTGTACTGTTCACTTTGTTCTTGCAACATAATTATTCATACATATTCATCCATATTTCTCTCTTCAACCAATCTTTGTATTCCCCTTGGGTTCCCCCAATTAATATCAAAGACAAGTTCTCTTGAAAATTTATATTCATTGTTTTTGTTAGTGATTTATATATATATATATATATATATATATATATAGTAGGTGAAAATAAGAGAAACTCAAATTAGAATTCCAAATTAAAGTTCCAATTTTGCGCCATGTGTCCTAAATTATTTATTCTTAAAAAATTTTATTTCTTAATTTTAGAATCAAATGTGAGACCACATCATGTAGTTTAATTCAAGTTGTTAGTTGTTTTTTATAGACTGTTTAGGCATCGAATTATTCCCCTGGCTTTGATACTTGTCATAAGGCATCAAACCACCTTTAATCACATCAAATAAGAGACAATTAATATAATTCTAAATCAGCTTATCCTTCATTTGCCATACCCTCTCGACCGGTCGGTGGTTTAGTCGTACATAAACAAGTGAGAATTACCACCACGGGCGGAGCTACATAGTGGCTTGGGGGGACCGTGGCCCCCGCACAAAAAAAAAAAAAAAAAAAAAAAAAAAAAATCCTAGTAGACTATGAAGAAAAAAATAAACAGCCCCCAACATTAGACAAATGGCCCCCTACCCATTTCTCACCCATTCTCCTAGGCCTCAATCAGAAATTAGGAACACCCTCAAATTAAAATATATATATATATATATATATATCTGTTCTACTTTCAAGCAAAAAAAAAAAATTAACAGAGAAGCCCACGGTGAGCCCAAGATCTTGTCTATACAGAGCAAATCAGAAAAAGCAAATCAAACTCAACAGCAAACCAAACACAGAGTGACAGAGGTGTTTATCTAAAAAAAAAAAAAAATCCCCAATACACAAACCAAATCCAAACCCCAGCAAACCAAACCCAAGAACCCACGGTCACGTCGCCGCGGCGCCGCAGCTCGCTCGTCGTCATCGTCATCACTCGCCCCTCATCGTAGATCGGAGATCGCAGATCGCTCTGCCTCTGCTCCGGTGCTCGGTGCTCCCTCCGCCCCTCCCTCAAGGTATTTCTCTCTTTTTCTCTCTCTCTCTCTTTATCTCACTGTCATTGAAATGAAAAATGAAATGAAATTTTTGTAGATCGTAGACGGTAGATTGGTCATCAGAGATCGCAGACGGCAGATCGCTCTACCTCCGCTGCTGCAGTGCGGCGTTGCTCGTTCACTCGTTGCTTCCTCCGCTCCGGCTCCGGCAGTCCGGCCCTCCCTCAAGGTTTTTCTCTCTGACTCTCTCTCGGTCTCTCTCTCTCTCTCTCTCTCTCTCTCTATCTCACTGAATGACCGAATGAAAAAATTGAAATGAAATTTATGATTTATGAACGTCTCTCTCTGTGTCTCTTTATTCTTTAACTTTAATAGCCTATTTGTAATCTGATCTCACTCTTTTATTGGTTGGTCAGTTTTTTTTTTTTTTTTTTGTCTTTTTAAATTTGTCTTTATCTTATCCCTTTTTGTTGGTCGATGTGTTGGTCTTTAGTGTAACGTGTGTTTACTGTGTTGTGATTTGTGATTGGCATTGCGAAATTTTCTGATTGCAGCTGGCTATTGTGATTGGGGCGCATGTTGTGCTTGTCATTTGTCCGTTGAGTGGGGTGGGGAGGGGGTAGATGGGCTCATGGGGCCGAGTAAACAATAATTAAAGTAATGTAATGTGCAACACATTACACAACTTTAATTATTGTGCTTTACATGGAATGTATAATGTTCGGCTCTTTTAATGTAATATGTACAAGGGGCTAAACAATATAACAAATTAAAGCATTATAATTAATGACAAATAAATTAAAGCAATATAGTTTATTGTTACGCTAAACAACAATAATTAAAGCTATATAATTAAATTACCAATACATTATAAAAGACAAATTAATTAAATTATTTTTGTTTTTGTTTGAGGGGTTATTATTAATTAAAGTTGTATTAAAAATGGGTTGACTGTTTAAATTATAGTGGAAATTTTGTTTTTTCTTGAATATGAATAACATTCATATAACTAAGCAAAAATTTCTAATTAAAATTTTATTTTTAAAATTCTTTTCGATTAATTTTTGAGTCATATTCTTAAAGCTAAAAGAATTATGAGCAAATGAAAAACAATTGATGCATTCTTTAAGAAAAAAGATGTTAGCAATTCAGAAATTAGGACACCTGTGGCAGTAGAAACAAATATTAATACTTCGATGCCTGATGAACACCCCTCCAAATGTCCAAAACTTTAATCTGAAGAGATAGATCGTGATCCAGGAACACGTAAACAAATATGTGAATTTCCTATCAACAAACAAGATGAAATCCGGCGAGCTTATCTCATAGAAGGTCCATACCAACCTATAGATATAGTCTATCCATACAATGATGATACTCATCGTCGTCAATTTCAACCTTCATGGTTTGTTTCACATAAGGATTGGTTAGAATACTCACCTTCAATGGATGCGTTATATTGTCTACCTTGCTACCTTTTTAGTAAGAAAAACAATAGGTCGTCCCGATCGATGCATTCATTTCAACAGGTTTTAATAATTGGAAAAAGGTGAAAGATGGAATGAATTGTCCTTTAATTCGTCATGAAGGGAAAGAACCAAACTCCCCACATAAAATTGCTGTGAAATGTTGCGAGGATTTAAAGAATTATTCACGACATATTGACAAGCTAATTGAGAAACAAACGTCAAAAGAATTAGAGAATAATCGGTTGCGGCTCAAAACCTCAATAGAGTGTGCTCGATGGCTAGCATTCCAAGCTTGTGCTTTTAGAGGTTATGATGAAAGCCTTGATTCAAAAAATAGAGGTAATTTTATTGAATTGATAAAATTCACATTAACTTTCAATGACAAAGTAGCTAGTGTTGTCTTGGAAAATGCTCCAGGAAATGCCAAATATACATCACCCACAATTCAAAAGGAGATTTTGCATATTCTTGCTAGTAATGTGCGAAATGCTATTCGTGAAGAAATTGGGGATGCAAAATTCTGCTTTCTTGTTGATGAAGCCTGGATGAGTCGAAGAGAGAGCAAATGGCCATCATTTTGAGGTTTGTTGATAAAGAAGGTTTCATTAAAGAGCGTTTCTTTCATGTTGTGCATGTTAGAGACACTACTTGCATTGACTTTAAAGAATGAGATATGTGTTTGTCCTTTCTCGTTACAACCTCCACATTGAAAATATTCGAGATCAAGGATATGATGGGGCTAGTAACATGCGTGGTGAATGGAATGGATTACAAGCTCTTTTTCTTAAAGATTGCCCATATGCTTATTATGTACATTGTATGGCTCATAGGTTGCAATTAGCTCTAGTTACAAAGATCTAGAGAAGTAAAAGATGTTCATCAATTCTTTGATCATTTGGTTAATATTATCAATATTGTTGTTGGTTCTAGTAAGCGTAATGATGAATTGCAACATGCTCAAGCGAGAACAAGTTGAGAATATGATTGCTTCTAATGAAATTGAGACTAGAAGAGGTGCAAACCAGATTGGTACTTTGCAACGAAATGGAGATACTAGGTGGGGATCTCATTTTCAATCTATTTGTAGTTTGATTAAAATGTTTGATGCTACTTGCAAAATTATCAACACTATCTCCGAGGAAGGGGCTAACTATAAACAATGTGGTGATGCCGAGGGAGCTTATCAGGTATTAACATCATTTGAATTTATTTTAATCTTACATTTGATGAAAGAGATAATGGGAATTACTAATGTTCTTTGTCAAGCTTTGCAACAACATTCTCAAGACCTTTTAAATGCCATGCATTTAGTTTCAACTACAAAATCACTTATTCAAAAGTTGAGAGATGATGGATGGGAGCCTTTACTTGCTAGTGTTATATCATTTTGTGAGCAACATGAAATTGATATTCCTAATATGAATGCTCATTACACTAAAGGTCGAGGTAGATATCATCGTCAAGATGACGATTTAACAATGGAACATCATTTTAGAATTGGCATATTTATAGTTGCAATAAACTTTCAATTGCAAGAATTGAAAAGTAGATTTTGTGAGCTAATAACGGAACTTGTCATTCTTAGTTCAGCTTTAAATCCCAAGGATGCTTTTAGATTATTCAAAATTGTTGATATATGCAATTTGGTTAAGAAATATTATCCTCAAGATTTCACTTGAACATGAACAAGAACTTTTGGAGTCTCAATTGCAACATTATGAGCTTGATGTGATAAAACATCTAGATTTTCAGAATATGAGTACAATTTCCGAGCTATGTAGGGGATTAAAAATTTCGGAAAGTCTAAAATCTATTTTTTGATTGATAGACTTATTCGTCTTGTGTTGACCCTTTCGGTTTCTACGGCAACTACTGAGCAACGAGCTTTCTCGATTATGAAGTTGTTAAAAACAAGACTTCGCAATAGAATGGAGGATGAGCTTTTGGCGAGATAATATGATAGTTTATATAAAGAAGGAAATTGCAGGGGAATTTCACTATAGAGATGATAATGGATGAATTTTATTCCATGAAAAATCGTCGTCAGCATGATTTGATCCGGTTGATGACCCGACCTGACCCGAATAATGGGAGATTTACTGAGGAGGCTTAGTCCATGGAGCGGAGGCTTGAGCCGACAAAAAATTTTTGGCCCATTTTGTAGCCCATTGTGAATCCTGTGCGCAGGATATAAAAGCCGTTTTTTTGGTGATTAGGGTTTTGTCTTATTGTTGTTTTTGAGAAAGAAAAACGCTGTAGTCGCACATTGTAATTTTCTTTGATAATAGTGAAATCCCTACAACTCTGTGGACGTAGGCAAATTGCCGAACCACGTAAATACTCTTATGCGTGTGATTGTTTTATTTTTGGCGTTTTGTTTTCTCTATTTTTTTGTTTCTCACAGTTTTGGAATTTCGGTTGAATTCCCAACATGTTCAAGTATATAATGATATATGAAAGTTGATAATTTTGTATCCAATAGACTTAAGAATTATATTTAGTATATCTCTGTTACAACCCGGCCCCCCCAAGTATGTATTCCTCTTACGCCCGATTACCACCTTCTTTGTCTTTGTATAAGTGGGGCTCTGGCTCCATGCATTATCATGCCATCATAACCAGTGAAAGAAACACTTGAGTGGTTGACAATAAAAAGACAAGCACAAAAAACAATAGAAGTAAAGAGAACAAGATATATAGGGTCCGTTTGGATTGAACTTATTGTTACTAAAACTGAAAACTGAAAACTAAAAACTGAAAATACTGTAACAAAATAATTTTTAAATATGTGAATAGTGTCGTGGGACCCATGAACAGTATGTGAACAGTGCATAAACAAGACATGAACAGTGTGTGAACAGTGTTTTTTGTCCCATGTACAGTAAAATTACTGTTCACGCGCAAAAAACATTGTTACAAAGTATAGATGCAGGATTAAGTTAAATCCAAACAGGTACATAATGTAGGCAAAAAATAGATAAATCAAAAAAGATGATCAAACGGTAGTATGATATACAAACGTCATATATACTATACTATGACCCACCATTTTTTGTAATTTGGTGGATTGACGGTGGTTTGGAATATTTCCAACCCGCCAAAAGTGGATTTGGTTAAAAAAAAAATTTCCCTCAATCCGTTCATTCCACCTTTATTTATATATATATATATATATATATATATATATATATATATATATATATATATATATATATATATATTCAAAGATTAAGGAGTTATTAAGTAAATTTTGATTTCCTTTAATTTTATTTTTTCGTTTTTATACCAATTAAACTTTTTTATTGGATATTTCTCGACTAATTCAAAATTTTTAGTTCCATAAAAAGATATTCAAAGATTAAGGTGTTATTAAGTAAATTTTTATTTGATTTATAAAATTGCTACTATATTTAATAAGAAATTTAAAAGTAGAGGGTCTCGGGCCGGAGCCGGAAATTTTGCCTGGGGAACGTACCCCCTATTTTTATAGGTTATCTTTTAAAATGTTTAATCATTATAAATATTATTTTAAAAGTTTTTATTAAAAAATATATATATATAGGGGGTGAGGGGCCATGGCCCCCACCCTTGGCTGTAGTTCCTAGACTCAACAAGTCGCTTATAGTTATAGAATGCCGACTACTAAGGTTGAGTTTGGATTGTATTGAAAAGGAAAAAAAAAAATTGCGTATGACATTTTTTTTTATGGGTCTCATGTATTGTTTACGGGATCTGCAAGTACGAAAAAGTACAAATCTAACTTTAAAATTGGATCTCACAACACCATTCACACATTTAATCACACATTTAAAAATTATTTCGTTATGGTATTTTCAGTTTTCAACAATAAGCGATATATTCAAACAGACCCTAAGGATTTCCCAAACATAGGTATCTATAATGGCGCCCAGACCTCAAAGTAGCTACGCTTGGCTTGTTCTCGTGAAGAAACCAAAGATAAAAGTGATTACCCCTTATTTTTTGTTCAGTAATTGATTATCCGGTTTTAGTGAACAGTGATTTGTATCCCTACATAATAGTTTTAAAAATAGAAAGCTGTTGAGAATCAAAGTGACATGTGAACCCCTCTTAAATCATTGTATTGCATGCGATTCAATCATCCATCTGTTTAATCCTATCCATAATGCATTGAGATATCCATTATCCATTATATACACACACACATATTTCCCGTTGAGCTATCTAAATCTACTAATATAAAGCTTGAGTTTTTTATTTTTATAATCACATAAGGTTTGAGTTTAGTTTAGCTTAAAACCATCAATTTTTTGTCACTTTATTATTATTATTATTATTATAAGCAGTTGGAAATTTTATTGAAACTAACAGAGGAGAAATATGAGAAAGAAGAATACAATTGAGCCCATTAGGGAATTCCTCTTAACAAGTCAGAATCTAAACTACGTACGGTACCAGCCATTTTGGGCTAGAGCATGAGGCATGAGCAGCCTCATTGATTGACTAGCATCCCTTTCTAGCAACTTGTTTGTGTCTACATACAGATGATATTATGCCTAATTGATATTATGCCTAATTTTAGAATGTGTAGTTTCATATACAAATATAATCATTATAATTTCTCAAAAAAAAAAATTATTATTATAATATCTATTAATAGCTACTATAATTATTGAATTTCTTTTTTAGATTAAAAAAATTAAAAGAGAAAAAATCATATTTTAATCTATTTTTCAGAAGAAAAATTATATTATATTAAACTCTTCCACGAGTAGTTATAGTTGGAAAAAGGTGACGAGCCAAAGTAGAGATGATAGGAGAAAAAAAGTACAAAAGAATAAGAGGAGTTATAAACTGAGGAGTCCAAGAAATAGAGAACCGAATAACACATCATCAAAACAACCTAAATGATACTCCAATGAAAACGTCTGAGGTTCTATTGACTCATAATGGACAAATGTCTACAATGAGGACCTAATAAAAAAAGTCCCCCCACCCCCCAAAAAAAAAAAAAAAAAATAGAGATCAGGTATAAAAATAACAGATTATCTATATAAGAGACTTATTGTTATGTGAGAAGAAGTATGCATTGATTAGACTTCTAGATTTTTCTATAATTTTTCCCTACATGATAGATGATAGAAGAGCTAGTAGCTAGCCCTTTGCTTGCGGTGACTTGGTAAACTTTGATGGCTAACCTAATAGACAAGCTGGATTAAATTGACTCACTCTAGCTTTGGTGTTGAAGTCTGAAGTCTGAACTGAACCCATTGATATCTACGTAAAAAATGGAGAAGATATATACTAGTCTTACTAGGGAATTAATGTGAGCTGACCACGGATAAGGCACGAAGAGACAAAGATGTCTTCCCATCTCTTGCTCGCAGCAGGCAGCAATTTCGTTTCCTAAACTTTGCCCAAATGTCTTTACAAGGACATCTTTTTCCAGCATATCTCGGAAATCATTTTACAGGCCTTATATATATATATAAAATTACACAATTTCTTTCTTTCTTTATTTTATTTTATTTTATAATATATAGTTTATGAAATTTGTTATGACTTATGATTAAAGTATTATAAAAATAATTGTCCAATGAAAATATGAGAGAGAGACGTGCTGAGAATCCACGATACCATCTTAATTTTACTCTCTCTATTAATTTTATTTTTAAGTTTTCCATTAGATTAGATTATCTTGCATAAAATAATTTGACCTTAATTATGAGATTATAGCCATATCTAAATAATCACGGTTATATATTATAAAGTAAATAAATCATTTTTCTCCTAATTTGGTTGGGTAGAAGTGATGGAAAGGCAAAGAAAATGCAAGGATTTTCTTTCCCTCAGATATACCATTCCCTTTCCTTCCATTTTGGATTAAAATTGAGAGAGTGTGAAACAAAACATTTTAATTTTAATTAAAAATTGATCCACAGCATAAATCATTTTCTTGCATTTTTTCCTACTAACCAAACAACACAAGGGATGAAAATTTTCCTTTCTCTTCCATTCCCTCTCCTTTTCCACTTTTTCTTTTCATTGTTCTTAGTTCTCACCCTCATTTTGTGGAATATTGTGTAGATAAAATCCTACTTTTTTTTTTTTTTTTTGGTTATGAATAAGAATATATTAAAGAAATACAAGGGAGGGCCCTAAACCATATCCAACTTCTGGATCTAGCATCCAAGAATGAAGAGAGGAGATGGAGATTGGTCAATCTCAATTACAAAGGGCAGTCCATTGGTTCACATTATGAGACAAAAAACATATGTTCCGAGAAATGAAAATGAAATCCCAACAAAAGAGCGAGGACAAAGCATCCTTAAATTCGGTGAAGAAGGAAGTCTGGGAGGAGTGTAGATTCAACAAGGCTTCAATCACACCTTTAGAATCCCCTTCAAAAAATAAAATATCGGAGCTTATAGAACGCTACTAATTGTTTAATGGCTTGGAAAGCAGATTGGGCTTCTCCTAGCTAGTGTCAGATCACCAGGAGAGAAGCAGTTAGAATGGGCAGATACCACGTCTCCAAACTCAATACGGGATACTGCTGCTATGAAGGAAGAGTGGGTTCTGATTGCAACATCAAAATTAATCTTAGCCTAGCCATTTTTTTGAGTGATTTGCAATTAAGGACCAAGCGGCAACATGACGGACATATATCTATCATCTTGTTTATCGTAGATAAGATCCTACGTGCTAATCTTTGTTACTTTGCGATGTTCTGCATGAGTTGTAAGTTCATCATTAGGGGCTTTTAGGAGCTACATTTTTCATTTATAAATCTTTACAGTAAAATTTCTAATATTAAGAATTTTGTAATAAAAAAATAAAAAAATAAAAACATGTGGACAATCTTTCTGCACATATCATTAGTCATTTAACGGATCAAATTTGGTGTGCCGGGGTGAGAAATCCCGGGTCATTATCATATTATCATTCATGTTGTGCAGTGCATGAGTTGTATGGTTTCTCTCTCTCTCTCTCGAAAATATCTTTTCTTTTTATTTCTCTCTCTCTCTCTCTCTTCAACTTCTATAAATTTCCGCCTACAATAACCTTAAAATCCACCAACGTTCTAAGAAAAAAAAATGATGCACACAAAACTCAGCCCCATGACTTCTCTCCTCCTTTTTATCTCTCTCTCATCTCTCACTGTAAGCACTCTTAACAGTCTAAGTACTCTCACTCTCTGATACGTACATGAATTTGAGCTAATAGATCATGTGGAAGTAGTATAATGTTTCCCGTTAATTGTGTTGAGTCAATGTGTTATGGATGTTTGTTATTTTAAAGTCTATGTTTACTAGAGTCCTTGGCAGTAAGAGTAGTGTTTGTATTATTCTTGGTATTAGGAGTCCAATAGTTAACTTGCTTTACTCGTGTCCTAGTGTTTAGGACAATATTATGTGAAAAATGAGTCCCATAATTAGAACTTATTGTGTCTTACCAGGTATTTTAAATTGTTTGGGAGTTTTCGGTTCCTTATTTTTCAATTGTTAAGTCATAGCAGCCAAAATTTTATTTATTTTTTCTCTCCAAATATTATAACAGAGTTTTGGGTTCTCAAAACGCTTAACTAAACCGATTATACATATCACCCTCACTTTGTTTCCAATTTCCACGTTGTCTTTATTATACATTCATAAACTTTCCCTTTTGTGTTAATACAGGTTGGGTCCACTGGTGAAAACCCATTCACCCCGAAAACCTATCTGATACGGTATTGGAAAAAGAGATCCAAAACAACCAAGCCAAGCCAATCTTTCTCCTATCCAAGGCGTCTCCATTGAGTGCAACTGAGTCAGCCAGTTTCTCCAAACTCGCCGCCCAGAATGCTCTCTCCTCTCGGTTCTCGGCCTTCTGTGCCTCCGCGAACCTCCTCTGCTTCCCCGATTCATTACCATCAACGTTTGGCCAAAAAGTCTCTACCGAGGTAGTCCTCCAAAAAAACTATGGCGACTCTGCCATCGACTCTATGGATGTAGTCCTCCAAAAAACTATGGCGACTCTGCCGTCGACTCTATGGATGTAGTCCTCCAAAAAACTATGGCGACTCTGCCATCGACTCTGCCACCACCAAGGGTGGCTCCGGCAGATTTTTTCGGGAGTCTATGTTAAAGAAAGGGAAGGTGATACCAATGCCGGACATTAGCGATAAATTTCCTGAAAGGTCATTTCTGCCTCGGTCGATTTCGTCAAAACAGCCATTTTCCACGCTGAAAGTCTCTGAGCTGAAGCACATTTTTCATGCGGGTGATAATTCGACTATGGAGATTATGATAGTTAAGTCCTTAAGTGAGTGCAAGAGGGCTCCAAACCCTGGCGAGACCAAGCGGTGCGTGTCCTCGGCTGAGGACATGATCGACTTTGCAGTTTCAGTGTTGGGTCGAAACATTGACATTCTAACGATGAAGAATGTAAATGGGTCAAAGCAGAGTATAATGATTGGATCAATCGAAGGGATCAATGGTGGGAAAGTCACGGACTCAGTCACTTGTCATCAGCTATTGTTTCCCTACCTTCTTTATTACTGTCATTCGGTTCCAAAGGTTCGGGTCTACCAAGTGGATATACTTGATCCGAATTCTAAGGCTAAGCTCAATAACGGCGTCGTCATCTGTCACTTGAACACATCGGGTTGGAACCCGACTCATGAAGCTTTCTTGGCTCTAGGGTCGGCTCCGGGACGGATTGAGGTTTGCCACTGGGTTTACCAGAATGACGTAACGTGGACAGTTGTTGACTAGCCGTTGCACGCCAAGGTGGTAAGAAATCTTAAGTTGTGGTACTAGATTATCTTATAAGGAATTTTAGCTTAGCTTTGATAAAAAATAAAAATATAAAATAAAAAAGTAAGTTCCTGGTTTACTTTACATATGGAAGATGTTGGTTATTGGCAGTTTAGTACTACATAATTTGAGTTTTGATCAATGTTTTCAAGGCCAGCACAAATGATTGAACGGCAAATGAAAACACCTTTTTTATCTCTTTTTTTATTTTTCTATGATTATTAATGGTGTGTTAGAATGATCAGTCTATTTCATTCGGTTATTTTGCTTAAAGAATAAATTTGTGTAAAAAAAAATAACATTTTGAAGGAGGACTACAAAAACAAGTTGGCATATTTATGTTTTTTTTTTTTTTTTTTTTGGGATTAATGTATTATTTTCTTGATTGTAGGAACATCCTCACTAGAGATTTGCAGGTCTCAATTCAACACGTATATCATGAAGCTAATAAATGTGTTGATAGTTTATGTGTCTTTTGAACTTGCCCTTCGTCTAATATTTTGTGTATTTATGGGAAGCCTAAGGATTAGTTATTCCTAAACAAGTTTAATTATGTATTAAGCTTGTAATATATGGACTTTCTCTTCTAATTTTAATTTATGTGGATATATGGGAAGTCTAAGGATTAGTTACTCCTAGACTCGTTTAATTATGTATTAAGCTTGTAATGCAATATATGGACTTTCTCGATTAATTTATGTGTATGTATGGGAAATCTAAGGACTAGTTTCTCTCCCCTTTTTGGGAGCCTTTTTTTTTTTTTTTTTTTTTTTTCAGTTTAATTATGTATTAAGCTTGTAATATATGGTGGGTTTCAGTTAACTCAATTGATAATTAAAAATTTTTGTCATTGAATAAAAGATCTGAAATTCAAACCCTATTTACACTAATCAGTCAATGTCTTTGCCTAATGATTAAAAGCAATAATCACGGAACCCATATCATGAGTTGAAATTATATCATGCGTGTCTATATATATAGAACTTATAATATATGGATTATTATTAAATACTTTCACCATTTCATCCACAGAACCCATCTTGGCAGTATCAAACATTATTGAAGACAAGTCACTATCTTAAAAATTATTGTTAAAATTATTTTGGAAGTATCATGAAATTATTTCTAACCATTATTATGTGGCACTGTTCATTTTTTTCACCATGCAATATTGGTCATTGTGCTCTTCACTTTTTACTGTTCATGTCACTATTCATGTATAGTGTTTGTACTCTTCATGGCACTGTTCATTGTACTCTTCATTTTCTACTGTTCGTGTCACTATTCACATGTAGTGTTTGTAAGCCTTTATAAGGTATATGAATCAGTCGTATTAGGCAAGCCTTAAACACAACCTACTTCAAGCTCAAAAAAAAAAAAAAAAAAAAAAAATCCTCTCAGTATAAGCAATCCATCCAATATCGATCCTTGTATAAGTAAAAATTATCACTATAATATTTTCAAGTATTTGAATAAGTATTAGTGTTTGAAGTACTATTCAAAGTTTTCAAGAATCAAGTAAGTTTTTAAGTTTTCAAAAATATATTTATTTCCAAAGTTTTATATTGTACAGCTCATTTTGTTCTTGCAACATATTTATTCATACATATTCATCCATATTTCTCTCTTCAACCATTCTTCGTATTCCCTTTGGGTTCCCCAATTAATATCAGAACCAAGTTCTCTTGAAAATTTATATTCATTGTTTTTGTTAGTGATTTGTAATTCTATGAAAGAGTGCCTTTAAGTAGCCCCTATGTTGGTGAGCGCGAGTCCATTGGTTAGCCCATTGTTTGAGATTGATAGTTTAAGGTGATCCTGTCAATGGTCCCATAAGATAACTTCATTGAGTCATTCTAGACTACATGGAAATTAATAATGTTTAACTATGGATTCCCGATTACATTTCTGAAAATCAATCTTCCAAACAAACCAAACATCATTGGCAACATTAATGCTCTGTTTGGATGTTGGGGGAAGGAGGGGAGTAGAGTAAAGGGAGGAAGAGTAAGTTAAATTACATTGTTTGAATGTTTTTAAGGAATGAGGGGAGGGATTTGGAAGGGTTTGAACTACTTCTAACCCCTCACTTTTAATTCCCAGTTGGAGAGATTTGGAGGAAGAGTAGAGTACATAAATTATTGACCAAATGAATTATCCAATTTACCCTTACCCTATTAACAAAATTACAAACTATGTTCAAATAAAAATTTCTGTAAAACGTTATTTCTCTCAAATTTCTCTCAACTCTCTTAACTCTAAAGATTGTGCTTATAACATCCTGACCCAATTTTTATAATTAAACTATGTGTTTAAGTGGTTAATTATTATTTTTAAGCCACTTACTTACAAAAAATAATAAAAGAGTATTTAATAAGCATATTATTTTATAATGTCATTGAATGAGAATTGTAAAGATTATACATAATTGAATTGCTATCGGTATTTTAAATATATACTAAGTATGTGCAAAATTATATTAAGTGGTTTAAGTTATTAGATGTATAATTGTTGGTGTTTAATTAGTGTATAAAGGTAAGGATATATATACATATATATATATATATATATATATATATATATATATATATATATATATATATGTGGGTGTGTAAAAAATAATATTATCCTTGTAGATAAGTGTGAATGCAAAGTATATATATATATATATATATATATATAAGTGTGAATGCAAAGAATATATATATATATATATATATATATATAAAAGTGTGAATGCAAAGAAAAAAAAAGAGTTGAAAGGGGGTGGGATATTTTCTTCCCTAGCATCCCACGTACCCCACCCCTAAAGTCAATTTGACTTATCTTTATTTTGCTACATCTGAAGTCCAGCGGCTCACTTTCCTCTTTCTCTACTCCTTTCTCCCCTTTCTTTGTTCTTCTTTCCTCTTCCCTTCTTACACGGCAACATCTCTCTCGTCCTTTCTCACCAAAAATTCTAGTTTCTTTAAAAAAGAAATTAAACAATTAGCCTTAAGGTTTCATCTTCAAAGTGTGTGGGTAAGTAATTAAACCTCATCTGATTTTGTGTATTTAGATAGCATAATTGTTTGCTTACTTTCCCTCTTTGTTCTCTACTCTGATTTTGGAAGCTGAATTGGTGATGCTGTTTTAGTTACTGGAAATATTGATGATATTTGGTCTATTGAATGCTTATTAGGGTATTTTAATATGTATATTATAGGTATAAAAATACCCAAATTAAATTAAGACCTATTGCTATTTGTTGATGATTTTGTAAGATTATGTACTGAAGCTGTCTCTGTGACAGATTTGATGCTTACTACAAGAAAATTATGTATTAAATTGTATATAGTGAATTTGAATGCTAGGGATAATTCCTATGAAACCTAAGACACTTATGGTTGTTATTGAATTGGTTTCACAGAATTTGGATTAATATAAAAATAATAGTTTAATTTTTAAGTTGCAAGAAATTCTGTCAGGACAGATTTGAGTATGCTGTCTTGTGTGATTTTTAGTAAATCATGGGTTTATTCTTTGACTCCGAAATTTTTATGGTTTATAATGAACATGTAGGGGAGTAGTTATGTAAAATTTCATGACAATTGGATGTGTTTGGACAGCCCGTTTGTATTTTACAAATGGGGCATATGCTACTGGAATAGAACAGTAAACAGTAAGGGACATGCCTAACTTTGTGGATTTAATTCTTAAGTTAGGGTGAATGTTTTGAGCTATAATTTAATATGCTCATCCTTTGGTATGTTAGAATCGTATATAAATTTTATGAATTGGTTTCTCTATGATTATTACATCATGTTGTCTGATGAATGTAATTTGTATTTGTGGGAACCTCTTTGAGGTGGGATTAGGACTTCCTTCATTCTAAGAGATAGGCTTTGAGATGAATGTGAAGTTTATGATAAGGATTTATAGATAGTAATAAGCTTTGATATTTGGTTTAGGTGTTACCAGTATCCAAGTCAAAGCTCCTTCGACTTTAGGCTCTCGGTTCCTCTGCTTTCGGGTAAGGGATAAGTTATATGGGCATTTGGTAAGTCATGAGGTTATTTTAAAGCATGTTATGCATTAAAAGGTTTTTGATTAAAGATATGGCATATAATCATTATTTTGACAAAGATATGTTCGTGAGCTTTCGAAATCTTATGTATATGATTTAAGCATATTTATGCTATTACCGATTCCACGAACATGATGTTTAATGAAAAGAATGGAAATACTATGATTATGAAATGTTATACAAAAGAAGAAATTTCAGTATGATGTAAAGTATGAAATGTTTTCGGGTTATGTCCTCTGGTAATCTGAACTCGGCTAGTAGGGGTTAATTACTGGGTTTTCCATAGAAAAATGTTATCTGTTTGGCCATTTAAAGTAGAGGAAATGGGGTTGCCCGTAACTCTAATCTGATTAAAGGCCTTCTCCCCAATGTGTACGAACGGCGGGGAGAAACAAAACCTGGAGGGGATGTGCCATCAGGCCTCCCAAAGGGGACAATATCATACACACGGGGGCACCCAAATGTGATGAGGCCTTCTCTGTACGACTTATCGGATGTGGACTAACCAATATGATATGAACAACTATGTTATGTTATTAATCATGAGAGAATTATTTTGTTTAAATGCATTATGAAAAGTTAAAAGCTCTCATGAAAATAAGAAGTTTCTGATGAAAAGAAAGCTGTTCATTAAAGATAAAAGTTTATGAAGTTCTATTGTGCTATAAAGATAAAGTTTCTGATGAAAGTACAAGTTTATGTTTAAAAGTTATCAGATATCTGTTTTTATGAAACGTTAAGTTTTATGATCATGAAAGTTATAGTATTCTATGAGAAGAAGTTTATAAAGAAAAGTTTTCTTATCAGTCTAGATGTTTTTAGTTTAATACAAAGTTGTCGATTATCTGATTTAAGTTAAAATAATTATTTTGTAATGAGAATATATATATATATATATATATATATATATATATATATGGCGACTTTGTAGGAAATGAAAGAAGTTTAATCGGAAAGGTTTGGTAATGTTAACCAAATAAGAAAATGAGAACAATTGTTTTCTATGAAGAGCATATAAGTTATTATTATGAATAGTATTAAATACAATGCATGAAAAGATGTTCTCCTATTCGAATATTCATAGAATGAAATGATCGATTTACATGCATTCTTATTGAATTCTTGTATATCTTACCTTTCTTGAGTGTGTAGCTCACCCCTTCCACTCTTTCGGTTAGCGGGTTTTATTTTGGAGCAGAGGGAGCCTTAGTCGAGTTTGGAAGGAGCTGGTTTTAGTTTTATATGTATAGATCCTAAACTAGCATTCTGACGTTTAGCATTATAGTTATTGTGTATTCTAGGATCAAATGAAAGTTGTGTTCCTGAAAGTATTAAAAGATGTATTATGTAAAAGTATGGAAATTAAATGACTGGTGGATTATGTTATATTTTGAGTATGGTGTAGATGCTCTGACTATCAAGTGAAAAATTATATCAAGAAGTAAAGAAACAAGTATAAAAAGAAAAAGAGAAGCATTTTGGAAAAATTTACTAAAAGTTAAGTTGGTTCTTGTTAATATCGGGTTTAAACTTGATATTAGCATGCCGGTCATGGTCACAAATCCGAGTATCGGGTTTGAGGCGTGACGATCTTGGCTCTCTCTCTCTCTCTCTCTCTCTCTCTCTCTCTCTCTCTCTCTCTCTCTCTCTCTCTCTCTCTCTCTCTCTCACACACGATTTCTTCCTTCTCGATAGTCTCTTCACTCTTCACGCTGGCTCTCTCTCTCTCTCTCTCTCTCTCTCACAACCTAGCTTTCTCTTTCAGAGGTAAACTCTGTCTTTCTTTTTGTTTCATGGGTTTCTTTTGAGTCGGATCAAATAACTATGTTTTTAAAATTGTGATTTTATGAGGTAATAACATGTTATTTGTGGATGGGTTTCAAATCTGGGCTTTTTTTACTTAAATTTCAAAGTTTCAAAGTATTGCTCATAACTTGTTTGATAAAGTGCTTGAGTGAGTCTAGATTGTGTGAACTTGCATAAATTTGTATATTGTAGCTATATATGGATCTGTGTTTCTTGTTTATTTTTATCTAAACACTTGCAATCCTATTAGTTCATGATATATGGATGAACTATGGTTAAACCTAGGCTTTGTGATTGTGTATACCATGTAAGTTTGATTTTATGGTCGTGTTTTTGATTATTGGTTTGTGTTTGTGATTTTTATTGGGCAATTTCTTTGTTTTTGTGAATAGGTTTCTGATTTGGGCTCTTTTTTTTTTTTTACTAGAATTTTAAAGTTTCAAAGAGTTGCTCACAATGTGTTTGATAAATTGCTTGTTTGATTGTGTATAATCAAATTCACATGAGTTTGTGTAGCCATTGGTTTCTGAAAGTGTGTTTATGCATATTTGGGACAGTGGCTACTTTAAGTAAAGAAAATATCATATTTTGTTAAAGAATTAATAAAACTTTGAATATTGGTCTTAACAATGGTTCCGCTTTCGCTTTTCTCCAATTTCATGTAAGCTTTCCCTTGCTAATATAGCTATCTCGTTATTAGTCTTATTTTCTTTGTTATTTATGATACATATTATATTTTTTTATGTTTTTCCTATTTGACATTCAAGTCAATTAGAAACATTTCAAAGTTAGAAAAGATATGGGGTTTAATTGTTGCCTGAGTGCTAGGATGACAAAAATTATGCCTTTTCTTTTTGAAATTATTTTAATAATCACAAATTTGAAACATATAAATTTTTTTGTAGTTTATATTGTGATTTTAATGTTAAATATTCTTTCTGATTTTAATTTTTTCATAGTTTATATTGTGATTCATAGGGAACATGGTTTGTCAATTAGTAATTGTGATACTTTTATTTGTCTTGTAAAGTTGTTGATGCTGGATATAGTACATACTGCACAGTTGAATTTCTTTGATTGTGTGCATATTCTAGGATGTGCACACACACATGCATTCAACATGTTTCTGTGTTTGCATGTTGTTCGTTGCTATGAAGTTGGCTCTTTCAGTTGATTTTAGTTTCAGTCATTACTATAACCATGAAGTGGCATTTCACTAGCAAGCCAAATACTTTCTAAGTTTTTTATTCTTATATAATAGATTACACACTTTGTAGTTACTTAGAATCAATGAGTCATTAATAAAGCAGAGCATAATTTATCTACTATATTATTCATTAACTTTCCGAAATGCCTTCCAGTTCTCTAATTATTCATTATAGTTCTTATATCTTCAATTACATGTAAATATGGGGGTGGGAAATGTTCTCGAGGCCTTCAGTTCAATTGAGAAGAAGTGGACACTAGAAGAGGCATCAACTTCCATGACAGCTGCATTTGAAGGAGTAGGAATGGAAGAATAGAAAAGCCTGTGGCTATAAAATTGGTTTCTAAATATTTTTCTTAAGGAATCAAGTGTTTTCTACCTTTAATGGTCCGATCAGTGATTTGACAGTTCTTAGCTGATATGAATTTGGATAAATCCCACTACTTGCAATTGACTGGAATATTGGTGCCAAGGAATCAACCTTGTAGTGATTTGGTCTTCGTTTGTATGTTATCATGCTGTACATAACAGATTTCAGCTTCTTTTTGTAAAGAGGGAACATTATTAATTCCTGTAAAATTTACAAATCAAATCTCATTTTTTTCATCCTTTTCAAAACATATCTGATTTTTACAAATCAAGTCTCATTTTTTTACTTTTCAAAACAGATCTGATTTTTCTTTAAAAAAGGACATTATTCATAAGGCAAATTTATTTAAATTAATTTTTGTCTAGCATTTGTCATGTGTGTTACAACCTATTATTCAACATCATACAAAAAATGGTATAATGGTCATTAGAGTCTAGAAGACCAGATTAAATGCTGGTGAAATGGGTGTCTAACACCTTCCCATTCTCAGTAACTTAGCCCCTGAACTTAGGTTTTTGGATAGATAGACTAGTGTTTTGTCTTTTGCTTTTGGTAGATTGTAACTAGGATCAAAACTTTGTAATTTTTACATTGATTGTATTAGGACTAAAGCCTTGTAAAGTTATTCTACCATGAAGTAATTGTATTTCCATAGTCAATTAATGACATTCAAGGAATTTTTGGACATGTAATTATATTTTATTTTTATTATTTTTTTGTATAAAAATAAGTGGCAACTCCACACAATTACTCAAAAGAGAGGTGTCCTAAGCGCTTGAATCTCTTTTTTTGAGAGCATCCCCTTTTGCGAGTCTCTCACAAGGAATTAGTGATAGGGATCCGTTAATACTTTCCTACCTATCAAATGGTAACGTATCCTAAGTTTTCTACACCATAATGAATGATGCTAAAATCGATTCATTATCCTTCTATTGTTCACAATCCAAATGACCCTTCATTTCTCGAGCCATTTCTCTTTGCCGTGTAGGTAGCATCAAAGGCAGCCTTTGTACCACTTTGGCAATGCTTGGATGAATGATTCCCCTTGGTGTTGTAAAATCCCTGTGCGAGATTACACTCCTACGTGAAGGTACAAAGGGAGTGGCACGAAGATTAGAGCTTAATTGTTTCTTCTCCTCCGTGAGGCTACCACCACTCTCCACCAAAGTCCACAATCTTTATCATCATGGTCAAAACATCCACACCAATAGCAAATGTTTGGTAGACGTTCGTATTTGAAAGAGACCCAAATTTTCTCAACATTCACCGAGAGCAATCACACGACCTCGGCACAAAGGGAGAGAGATATCCATGATCACCCTAACTCTCATGAAGTTTGCACCATTAGTCTCGGAAGGATCGATAGAGTGAATAACTTTTCCAAGTACTTCGCAAATCTTCTCACTTGCTTTCACATTCATATATTTGTAAGGGATACCATGGACTTGCACCCAAAACATAGTTCTCTCAAACTTCAGCGTATCCACTTGGATTGCTCACTTCATATTGTTCCATGACCACAAGATGTTTGTCAAAATTCTATGGTTCACCATGGATGATATTTTCGACTTCAAACTTGTCATCAAAAACAAATAGTATCCTATGGTCGCCTATATTCCGTATCTTAAAACCATTATGCGATCGCCATAGTGGGGTAAAAGTTTTTGCGATTGCATCAATGTTCAAAGCATGTTTAGTCATAAACTTTGCTGCCAAAGATACAACCTCTTGAGAGTTGAGATCGTTGTCTAAACAAAGAACCCGGACTCTCTCTGTCGGATAGAGAGAGACGAGTCCAGATTGTTGGTTAGTTCATCCGTATTAATTTGAGATGAAAATTGGAGAGGCAAGAAGTAAGAGGGTAGAGTATTCTATTTCCCACAACCCACAAAAGAAAACCCACAAGCCAAAAAATAACACTGTTTTTTTGGAACAACAAAAAACAACACTCCTTCGTGAAGAAGGGACCATAATTCTACCGCCTAAGAAAAGTCGGAAAAAGCTTTCTTAGTGTCGAGAGAAACTTAGGGTGCGTTTGTTTTGGTGGCAAACACTTTCAGAAATCATTTTCCGTAAAATAGGTCTGTTTGGTTGGTTTTGAAAATAGAATTTTCTGAAAATCATTTTCATTTGACCGTAAAAAGAAGCTTTGACCACTTTGAAATTCATTTCCGTTCCTATTTTCACTTCAAATGGTTTCCGAACCGAGAGAGAGAGAGAGAGAGAGAGAGAGAGAGAGAGAGAGAGAGAGAGAGTAAGAAGAGGGAGCCCAGATCACACCTTCGACGTTGCTTGGCGAACCCCGAGCTCTAGTCCGACGATTGCACGCACCGGATCGCACCCGTCTCGTCAATCGCAGCACCACGCCCGATCGCACCGCGCGCGCCGATCTCGCCATCGATCTCACCTCCGCATGATTTCACCTTCGACCCGAGCCTTCGACCCACCGATCTCTCTCTCTCTCTGTGATTTTGATTTTTGTTGTTATTGTGGTGGTGTGGTAGTGGTGTTTTGGTGGTTGTGGCTTTTGATTGCCGGAGTTTGCTACCGTGGGTTGAATTGGAGTTTCGGTGGTGTGTGGTGTTGGGATTTGGCTGTGATTTGTTCTGGGATTGGGATTTGGCTGTGATTTTGAAATTTTCGTAATAAAATTTGTTTGGATCTTTGAGAAAATGTGAAAATTTTGTAGGAAAATAGCATTTTCGAATAGAACCAAACACATGAAAATATTTTCTACAACAATTTTCATAATGCAACCAAACACTTGAAAATATTTTCCTTTCTTGAAAATAGCATTTCCAGAAAATATTTATTTTCCGGAAAATATTTTACGGGAACCAAACACTGCCTTAAGGTAAAACTTTATTCCCTTCTTTTTCCATTTTTAAGTTTGAAGTGTTCACTAATTAAAAAATGAGAAGTAGTCCAAATACTAATTAAAAAAATGAAGTATTTCAAATAAAACTCCATATTGTCAAGAGAAGGGAAACTCATGAAACAACCAAACTTTATTGGCCAATGTAGGATTGGGATCCGATGCAATTGCACCGTCTAGCAATTCACCCAAGTCCCTCACATTTTTTTTTTTTTTTTTTTTTACTTTTTTACTTTTCCTCATTTTTTTATTTATTTAATGATTAAGATTTAAAGTTACTTTTTGCAACTTTAAATTTCAACTATCTATATCAATTGCATCAAATGCAATACCTTAAGTATTGCACCTGACCTCAATCCATATATCTTACTTGCATAACCATCAATCAACAAATAAAAAGTACAAAAAATCAAGAACTACTAGTGGTCCCATCAATTTTGGTAGAAAGCGCCAAGGAGAAAGAGGTATATATCAAATAATAATCAAATATCAATAGCTCTCTCACTCAAAATGAGCTCTTGCAATCTTACTTTTAACCATCAATCAACAAATAAAAAGTACAAAAAAATCGAAACTACTAGTGGTCGGTGGTCCCATCAATTTTGGTAGAAAGCGTTTGGAGAAAGAGGCATATATATAATACTAATCAAATATCAAAAAACTAAAATGAGCTCCATAGACTTGAGATCGGATGTGAGATGCCTATGCCTCTATCCTATGGTCGCCTATATTTTGTATCTTAAAACCATTACGCGATCGCCATAGTGGGGTAAAAGTTTTTTCGATTGCATCAATGTTCAAAGCATGTTTAGTCATAAACTTTTCTACCAATACAACCTCTTAAGAGTTGAGATCGTTAACTTATTAAAAACCTTGTCACTAAAACTAGACGAGTCCAAATGTTGGTTAGTTCATCCGTTTAATTTGAGATGAAAATTGGAGAATAAAGAGGGTAGAGTTTCTAAAATCCACAAAAGAAAACCCACAAGCCAAAAATAACACTCCAATTTTTGAAACAACAAAAAAACAACACTTTTGAAGAAATGACCACAATTCTATTGCCTAAGAGAAGTTAGAAAGAGCTTTTTAGTGTCGAGAAACTTAAAGTAAAACTTTATTCCCTTCTTTTTCCATTTTTAAGTTTGAAGTGTTCACTAATTAAAAAATGAGAAGTAGTCCAAATACTAATTAAAAAAATGAAGTATTTCAAATAAAACTCCATATTGTCAAGAGAAGGGAAACTTGAAAACAACTAAACATTATTGGCCAATGTAGATTGAGATCCGGTGCAATTGCACCGTGCAATTCACCCAATTCTCTCACTTTTTTTTTTAACTTTTTTATCTTTACCTTTTTACTTTTTTTTATTATTTTTTTATATTTAATAATTGAGATTTAAAATTACTTTTTACAACTTTAAATTTCCACCATCTATATCAATTGCATCAGGTTCAAACCTGATCTCTATGTCTTACTTGCATAACCATCAACCAACAAATAAAAAGTACAAAAAAATCAAAGAACTACTAATGGTCCCATCAATTTTGGTAGAAAACGCCAAGGAAAAAGAGGTATATATATAAAAATAATAATCAAATATCAATAGGTCTCTCACTCAAAACGAGCAGTTGCACCTGATCTTACTTGCATAACCATCGATCAACAAATAAAAAGTACAAAAAATCAAGTGGTCCCATCAATTTAGGTAGAAAGCGCCAAGGAGAAAGAGGTATAATAATCAAATAATAATCAATAGCTCTCTCACTCACGAGCCCCATAGACTTGAGATCAGATGTGACTTGTGAGATGCCCATGCCTCTATCCCCGTCTCACTCTCACTCTCACTGAGCTTCAAACCAAATGGGGCTAACAGCTCAGTTTGCTTCACGCTTACTATCATGTACCCCTAAACTTCTCAACAATCCTCTCGAAACTTCTCGACGATTGGCGATAAGTACTACTACTCTCCGAAACCAAAAGAGAAGCGGTCCTGGTCCTCCTCAATTGAAGATCGTGAATGCGACGAGAGAAAGTGGTGATGGAGCCGAGGTCGACACTGCCGTGGCAGTGAAGGAGAAGCCGAAATCGGAGCGGTTCGAGGTGTATAGGGGTTCTCCGACGCCGTTTGGTGCCACCGCTCGCGACGGCGGTGTCAATTTCGCTATCTTCTCCGCCAATGCCGTCTCCGCCACTCTCTGCTTTATCTCTCTCTCCGATTTACACGAAGTGAGTTAGTTCGCTTTCTTTTCTTTTCTTTTCTTTTCTTTTTGGTGATCAATGTATTTTTACTTTGTAAATGTTGTTTAGGACTTTGAATTTGAGTATGTTATTCTGTGATACAATTTCTATTCATTCAGTAACTCTAGGGGCATTGCTACATGTACAATTAATGTTTTTTACAACAAATTTTACAACTTTGTCAAAGTTGTTATTGATTCTCTTCTGGCTCCACCACTGACACCACTTTATTGTCTACCATTTACGGCACTTAGCGGTTGTAAATTTTTTTTTGTAAAAAAGTGAATTCTGAATGACAAAAGTAAAGTTAGTGATGGGACCAATTGAAAACTTTGCCAACTTAATTGTTGTGAAAAATTAATTTTGGTGGTCAATATATTCTACATCGCAAATGGGGTTTTAGGGGAGTATGTTATTTTGTAATACTAATGCTGTTTCTAAGTAACTAATGCTGAAGGGTATTTTTAGTTCAAATGGTGATGGGTGCTTAATCTTATATAAGCTCTAGTGCACTTCACGGATTCGTAATAAACTAATCAGAGAAGTCTCTTGCATTCTTTTTCGTGTTCTTCTGTTCAATCATACGTCAACTATATGTTATCTATGTTATCTATACTATTATTTAAGGAGCTTCCCTATTTGGATTTCTCATTTTTTTAGTTTAAAAATACCCCTACACCCCTATATTTAAGTAGATACAAAACTAAAGGATAATCTGGTAAAAATGCAACTCTAACTTCTACTAAAACATTACCTAAAAAATAAGACCACTCTCCTGTTAATTTTTAAATTACTTTATCCATTTATAAATTAGATTCACAAAATAAAAATTATATATATAAAATAAAAACATAGAATTTTTTTTTTTTGCTAAAAAAGCACTCTCCTGTTAAATTCACAAAATAAAAATTATATATATAATAAAAACACAAAGTTTTTCTTCTTTATTTTGCTAAAAATTCCCTCATCACATGCAAAAACGCGTGTGATGAGGCTAGTTTCCTTAATTGACATGTCATTTATTACTACCTCTACTAATGTTATTTTAGATCTTTCTCTACCTTTTTTTCACTCATTCAACTTGAATCAACTCACTATTCCTCATTAGTGCATTAATCGCTCTCCTTTGGGCACGATCAAACCACCTTAAGCGAGTCTCCCTCAACTTATCTTTAGTAGGGCCACCCCTATCTTTGAGGGAATTTCGTCATTTTGATCCTATATTTCTTTGAATTTTCACTTTCCATCTTAACATTCTCATTTTAACTACACTCATTTTATGAACATGTTGTTTCTTAACAGCCCAACATTTAGTATATCAATCTTATGAAATTTTCCCTTTAACTACATAGATACTCTATGATCACATTATACTCTTGATTTGCCTTTCCACTTCACCCACTCACCTTTTATCCTATGATTCATATTCTCTTTAATTTCTCAACTCTTATGAATTATTGCTCAAAGATATTGAAAGCTCTTGCTCTTCTCAACCATCAAGTCTTACAACCCTTATTGGCTCTACTTTTAATTATAGGTGGTTGAACTTATTTGGAAAGAAAGTTTGACAATAGGATATATTATTCCTCAAAAAATGGATTAGGACTCATTGATCCTTTTGAGGGAAAAGTAGGCCTTATTAGTACATTTTCTGATCCTAATTACAATAATTTTCAATACACGTGCCTCATGAACATGAGGATAAACTGCTTAGCCCGTCAAGGGAGAAAAGCTCCTAGATTACCCGATGGCGGGTTACGGTGGGTGGGGTTAGTTGCCTGTAAGAGTTTGATTAACGGTGAGGATTGTTGTACAGTATGCTCTACGACATGCAACTAATCTGAGTGAAGTTCTCCTATGTCATTAAAAAATAATAATAATAATAATAATTTCCAATACACATATTACTATAAGAACTAAAAGCTCAAGAGATTGTCAAAAGAAAAAATATCTATTTGACAAGATTTCTTCCCATATATATGAATTTCATTGGACCATTATGGATGTATGTGCTACTTGATGAAATATGTGAATTGTTGTATATCTTGGAAACCGATGGTTTTTATGGCCTTCTTATTCTTATACCAAGGAGTTGTTGCATGTTGTAATTAGCAGAGATATTTCATGAGTTTTGAGGCTTACAAGATCAGCTGTTTGAATTAATGATACTTGTTTTTAAGAGTCATTGATCAAACTTATGAGTCTTTAAGTCTCATAGTTTGTGGAGCATGTATAACTAATTTTAGCCATTTACCTCTGCAGAATAAAGTGGCTGAGCAAATCTCACTTGATCCATTGACTAATAAGACAGGTGATGTCTGGCATGTATTCCTGAAAGGAGACTTCAAAGACATGCTTTATGGCTACAAATTTGATGGAAAATTTTCCCCAGACGAAGGGCTTTACTATGATTTTTCTCGGATTCTATTGGATCCTTATGCAAAAGTTAGTGGCCTGCATGAGTTATTTACATTGTTGTACCCTTTATGTTTCTTTTTTTACTCCTAAATACATTTAATATGTACTTATTAACTATTTTTTCTATGACCAAAATATTTCACTCCTTTGACTGCTAAGTTTGGTAGATCATTTGCTTCCTATGTCTAGATGGTATAATTTATGCATGGCTCTTTTTTTGGAAATCCAGGTTTTGCTTCTAAAATGCAATGGACTCTGATTTCCTTTTCATTTGTATAGGCTGTTATAAGCAGAGGGGAGTTTGGTGCTTTAGGAGCTGATGGTAATTGCTGGCCCCAAATGGCCTGCATGGTACCTTCTTTTGATGATGAGGTAGTACATACTGCATTTACTTCAATAACTATGGGATTTTTTATTTATTATTATTACTTTCTAATTTTATTAATGTTTTATATAATTATATTACTATTAAGGAGCTAAAGGTTAGATGTAAATAGGTTTGTCTTATGATACAGTCAAACATGTGTCACTTTGTTGTCACAAAATCTCTGCCTAGATTTTTAAGAATTTTTTTTTTAATGATTTTTGTAACAATGTTTTTCATTGTTCTTGTTCAATATGAAGATACTGGGGTTTACCCCCTGAAAAACATGCTTATTACTTTTCATGACCAATACGACTTGTGATGACAATGATAATGGTCCTATGCTTAGTGAGGGTGATGATTATATATTTTTTAGGATTGCATTGCTTTTGTTTGGCATTGAAATCAAAACTGAACATTCTAGTGCATTTGGCCTTTGCCTTTTGGGTATAGTGTGATTCAATCATGCTCCTTTTTTTTTTTTTTTTTTTTTTTATAGGTAAGAATAATTTTATTAAAACGAGACTACTTCATGAAAAAGCCATGAAGTTTCCTAAAGAATTACAAATGGAAAAAATATCTACATATGAATTGACTCTATGAAAGATTGAACATAGTTACCGTCTGTGAGACTCGACACAAAAGACCACTCATAAAGAGAACTAATAAAAGATGCTAGCAATTGAGTTGACGTGAACTCTACATCTTCAAAAGAATGTCGATTTCTTTCCTTCCATATAGTCCATAGCAAACATAAAGGAACAAGATTCCATTTATCTAAAAGAAGATTCGGTCCCCAATTTCGCCACCCACATAATAAATCATGAACCTTCTCTCGTAATACCCACTGAATCCCAAACGTCCTAAGTACAAAGCTCCACAACTCAAAAGCCCACACTACAATGTCTTCAACCATGCACTTCATGTCTTCATTTTGATTACGGCCATCAAAAATCATGATAGTGTATATTTTGTAAAGCACAAGAGAATTATATAAAATATTAAATTTAAAGCAAACCCTAGGTGCTAATTCCTAGGTTATATCCCTTGGTTTTATTCTTGTTTTGTTTCCCAAATACAAGTCCCTCTCTTAGAGATTATTGTCCTATATCATTCAACCAATCTAAAGTTTCTTTTTCTATTTATATCATTGTTAAGCTTTGTTCTGAAATTAATGATCGTTTCTTCCTGTGCTTGTTAGCAGTTTGATTGGGAAGGAGATTTGCCTTTGAAGTATCCACAGAGAGATCTTATTATATATGAAATGCATGTGCGAGGATTTACAAGGCATGAATCTAGTAGGACTGAGTTCCCTGGTACATACCTTGGTGTTGTGGAGAAGCTTCATCACTTAAAGGTATAATTTAGAGAACCAAAACAAATCTCTGAGGCTTTTTAGATAACTCTATTAAATTAATTGAATAGTATATGCACTTAAACTTCAAAAATATTATTCATGCTAACAGTCTTATTTTGTAGTCTGATGGCTAGTGTAAAATTTACTCACCCTTTTAAGAATGGATTAGTATGTTATTTCTATAATTGCCGTTTGAAAGACTGAAGAAAAAGGGATATTATATTCATTAGTGATTAATTATCATTAAATGAAATCTCCACAATGATCTTGGTCTCATTCTCATAAGTCTTTTATGAAGATCCAATCTTAATGTCAAACTAAATGTGGATCGGGAGGAGTTATTATCTAATCTTTTTAAGAGATATTGTCGCCTCTTTGCAAATTTAACTATCCTACCATTACTCACCTAGATAATTGATATATCTTTAGCATTTAGTGTTGTGAGTCAGTATGTGGCAGCTCATTGTCTTCCACGTTGAGAGGTCATTCTTCAGATGCTAAGGTATCTTAATGCACATCCAAGTTGTGGTCTTTGGTATAGAACTAATGGTCACTTACAGTAGAACCATTTACAAATTCAAATTGGGCTGGAATATCCTTAAGACAGGTCTATTATTGGATATTGCATTTTTCTAAACAGAAACTTAATTACTTGGAAAAGTAAGAAGTAGAATGTTGTCTCTGGATCTAGTGTAGGGGTGGAGTACAGGGCAATGGCACATACGTTAGGTGAACTTATGTGGATTAAGCTCCTACTTGAGGAAATAAGGTTTGATGTGAAATTTCCTATGACTATGTGACAATCAACTAGTGATTCATATTGCCTTTAATCCTGTGTTTCATAAGTGGACTAAGCATATAGAGGTGGATTCTCATCTTGTTTGAGAAAGAGTGGAAATTGGTGTAATTGCTACTTCAATTCTCTCACGGAGCTCAAGTGCCTCATATGTTTACCAAAGCTTTGTGCAAGATACGTTTGGATTTGTTATGTAACATGCAATTTGAGGGGGAGTGTTATTTTGTATCAAGTTAGAGGCAAAATAGTTTTATCATTGCAATTGCCTACATATGAATAATTTTAACCTGTGTTAGGGAATTAATTTTTAGGCCCAAAACACACTTCCTGAAACAAAAAATTGCATTAAATCTCTGACACAATTTTTTTAAAAGTGTAGGTTATAAATATGATGGAGATAAAAAAATTAATAGATACATAAGTATTAAAATTATACCTATAAAAAAAAAAGTTCTAAAATTATATATATTTAACTTATTGTCTGACATCAGCTTTTAATGAGGAAGATTTTGTAGTTGTAATATGTAGTTCACTACAATTAGAATGATGCTTGAGTAATATCTTGCAACAACATGATATATGTAATCATCTGATAACAGCTGCAATGATTTGTTGAAGTTATCATAAAAAAATGTATGATCATACACTGCTAAATGTCCTCAAGAGGTATTGTTTATCTTTCAGGAACTTGGAGTAAATTGTATAGAGTTAATGCCATGTCATGAGTTCAATGAATTGGAGTATTCCAGCTACAACTCTGCCTTGGGTGACCACAAGTACAATGCCTCAACCTAAATTTTTTTTATTAAATATTGCAATTATGTTCTAAATTTCATTTAGTAACTTTTTCTTTCGGGCTATGCAACATTTTATTAATTAGTGTTTGTAGCCAACTACTGAATGACATGCCACAATCTGCAGTTTGTATCACATGCCTAATATGAGTGCCACATAGTCACTGACATGTCACATCTCAATTGATTGGGGACTAGGGACCTGGGTCCCCTTTTATGGTCCAGGACTCTAACCTCATACTTGTGGTTGTCCCCTTAAAAATTTAGATACCTTTGGATTGGATGAGAAATGTTCCATGAGTCCTAGGATGCTCTACGTGGTGGGGACTGGTGGTTGATTGTGACACAGGACCATCACTTTAGGATTGCTTGGAAGGAAGGGTTTACTGTTCACAGCCAATTAACAGCGCTTGGACCTCTCTTGTCTTCCTTCTTTGCAACCACTGATCATCTTAATTCTGTCCTTTGTCATTCAACCTTTGAACTGTGTTGAAGAATTTAAGAAATAGTGACACATTACTACTCCCCCTCCCAGAAAAAGTAAAGAGAATAAAATTTGCATCTATATAACAATGAAAAGAATTTCTATTTCACAGCATCTTTAATTTGACTCCCCTCAAAATGAGGTAAAAAGAACAAAATTTGTTATTTCTGAAATTATGATATAATTTGACAAACAGCATGTTGGCACATTTTAGTCATATAATTTATAATGCAATATCATTTCTTGTACAGGGTTAACTTTTGGGGATATTCAACTGTAAATTACTTTTCACCCATGGCAAAATATTCTTCTTCTGGTGTGCGTAACTGTGGCCGTGATGCAATAAATGAATTCAAGCTTCTTATTAGAGAAGCACATAAACAAGGAATCGAGGTGGCAATTAATTGCAATATGGTTAGCATTTAGTTTCTTTCTTTCCTTTTTTTGGTGAGGTTTAAATTCCAAATCTACTTAAGCAGGTGATCATGGACGTGGTTTTCAATCACACAGCTGAAGGGAACGAAAATGGCCCTCTTTTGTCTTTTAGAGGTGTTGATAATAGTGTCTATTACATGCTTGCACCTAAGGTATTTTTTTGAAATTTACAATTTGTATGCGCTGTTCTGTATAAATAATGAAAACTTTTGGAGAATGTTAATAATACTCACTGCTCCTCCATAGACTTTTCTCTTCTTCTTTTTTGGGAGAGAAGCACACATAATTCTAATATTGGAAAGTTTCTCACTTTTGCAGTTTGTTCAAATATTATGGTCATTGAATTTATTAGATGACAAAGTCTAGTAGAACCTCCAATGTTTTCTGATTTCATGGATATATTGTACCTGCAATTTGTTTTAAGGAACTTTTGTGCATGCATCCAGCATAATCCATTGTTTCCTTGTGTATCTTTACTTCTTGGTTGATGAAATCTTTTATTATCTATCAAAAAAAGAAGAAGAAGAAGACAGTCTATTAAAACCTGTAAGTATGGTCATATAATGTATAACTAATGAAAAAGGTTATTCAATTTTTAAGAATGGAAACCTGTAAACCAATCTAATATCTTTCCTTTTATGAGGTTGACCGGAGAATAGCTAGACATATATGTTGTATGCAAAGAAGTTGTCTAGCTTGTGGACTCCTTCCTATGTTAATAAATAGAGTTGTTTTTTAAGAAATTGAAATGGTAAAGTAATATGTATCTTATATAGGTGTGTATATCTATGATATATGTAGCACAAAGTGAATGGAAAGAAAATGATGATATGCTTCTAAGGAAATGACATACATGCAATTGCTTCTCTTAAATTGGACTGATTTGTTAATTTGGAATTCTTTTTACTAGTGTCATCAAATTTTCTCTGTTTTGTTGGGGAAGCAGAACATGAAGGCTCCCATTTTATGCCTGCTAGGTTTTTTTAGTTAATCTGCTTGGTGTTTTTACTAGTTTCATCAAATATGGTCCATTTCCTTTTGATTCTGTCCATTCTGGCCCATTCAGGTTTTGATCAATATCCTTGCTCTTACTTTCTTCTCCTTCCTTTTTTTTTACTTTTCTGCTTAAGAATTTTTAAACTTTCTTTTTTTTGCATTTTTTTTCTTTTATTTCCATGTGTATGAAATTATACATTAATCTCATAGCTGCTATCAATTTGAAACAAACCACCAGATTAATTCACTTGTGTTACATTTCAATCCAAATAAATAAATTAGCCACCTATAGACACAAGTTTGACTATGTTGGTGCTTGAACATCTTATGATCGTGTGCAGTATTGGTTTACAAGTGTTCGAGTGAGGGTTCCATGGCCCAATATGTTTTAAGCTAGCTTTAGTTTACAACATTGCAAATTCTTTATTTCATTTTTCTAATCCAGTCTTCCTCATTTGATATCCCTTGAGATTATTTATTGTGACACTTTAATGGTTTTACAGGGAGAGTTCTATAATTATTCTGGATGTGGTAACACATTCAATTGCAACAATCCTGTTGTACGTCAATTTATAGTGGACTGCTTAAGGTAGATTTATCAGAATTTTTTATAAAAGATATTTTATCCTATGTTATTTCCTGACATTTCCCGCTTTACCTAGAAAAAGTTTTGATAAATTCTTGTTTGAATATTCTAAATGTTAGTTTATTATGTATATTGACTTCTTTAGGGATATACATATCAATATTTGACAGACTCAAAATATTTATTCATAAAGACATATAAGAGAAACTATAGAAATTATAATAATAAAGATGCATAACAACAAGCATTCTTTTTTTAAAATATCTTGTCTCTTCAGTTTGATTTTTGCATAATAAAAAACTTCTTTTGGGTTTTAAAGTCACAGGTTGAATGCATGTTGAGATTTTCTAGTTACACTTGGAAGACATGGCAGCAAAACTAACCATAATTCATATGGCTGAGGTGATATTATTGAATACGGTTGTATTACAGAAATTAAATGTTAATTAGAGCCATGAATGGACAACTCCTTGGAAACTAGAATGTGCCTTTGTGATATGATTTTATATCCGTCATTTGCATGAGTTGAATCATATAGTTTGGAAGTTCAGTGTTTGGTGAGATGAAAAAGGGAGAGAAGTATGAAGAGAGAAAGGTAATATAGGTCGTCCTTCTCATACCCTGAATCGATCATCTCCTTGGTTTGGAGGTCCTGAAAGATAAAGAAGTAGAAGAAAAAAAAACTTCCCATTTCAAGGCTTTAGTCAATTGACTACCAAAAAGCAGTTTAAAAGGAAAACTAAGGACATATAGCCTAGATGGTAAAGATAATGAATTGGAAGTTTGAAGAGAACATTTCCCAAGCACCAGCCAAGAGTAATTGTCAGCTAAAACAATTTGGTGTTGGTGTTGAACATGAGTCAAATTAGGAAAGAAAGATAATATACCAGATATATGTTTGTTAGCAGTTAGCACTAGAGTCAATGACCCAAGAAGGTGGGGAATCAACCTGGCAAAGGACGAATTAGGTGTTTTTTTTTACGTGTGGTTGTGTGGGTTTACTGTTAGGAGAATTTGTGAAGATAAGGTTTAGAATTGTCGAAGAAAGAGAGATGAGGTTTTGATAGGAATAAAAATTAGTTTGATGAGTTATTTGGTGGCTATTTGGTAGAAGGAATAATGTGGAAATTTGGGTTTTGATAGGTAAAAGAAAGGGCTTGATTTAAGGTTGTAAGGAAGAAGAAAAAGAGAAGTTTTATGACTTTCAGAGGTTGTATGAACAATACCCGTAAACAATACCACAAGAAAGAGAAGAAGAGGAAGAAAAGAGAGAAGAGAAAGGAGAAAAGAACATTCAAAGGCCAACATGCCTCAATGCTTAAAATTCTCAATAAGTTTACCAATCAACCCTAACTCTTTTGAATGCATTGAGCATAAATATATATAAAGACGCTTTCTTGTATAAGTAGTATTAGGATTCCTAGTTTGACTACTAAACTAAAAGACCAATAAAAGACTAAATTGGACTCAAAAGAAAATAAAACCTAAGACACTTAGTATCTCATAGATAATTATAGACTCAATTAAACTAACACAATATCCTTAATTCTTGAATAGGTAAATACCAAAGTAATAGTAAATCAATCTTTCCTGGCTGCATCACAACCACACATGCAGCACTACCTGAATAACTTAATGTAGCAGTGGAAGAAGAACAAAGTGCAGTGCACAATTGCTGAATGAGATTGCTAGGCTGAGTTGTTAGTGCATCACAAGAACCAGAACTAGGAGTTGCACCCAAGAGTAAAAGTAGATAGTTTTGTCAATGACCTGATGCATATAATCGATCTTGCTATATTTAACCCAATAATAAGGCTCAATATGATTGGTACATCCACAATGATCACACTTCCTATCACCTCACCCGCCAATACAACAACCTCCACAAAAAAAGGGCCTCCATGACCACCATCAAAAACATCATGAGAACTATTTCAGTCTCCACCACTAGGAAATAAAGTAGAAGAATCTAAGGAAGTGACTTTAGTTTGTCAATGCTTTTGATTGTTTGGTAGATTAGTGATAACATTGTGCTATTTGCTATATGCTTGAATCTTTTGCAATTTCATGTATATTTATTGGTTTTATTCCCTCTCTTCTATCTCTGTCTCAGGTAATGAAGGTGTATGTTACACAAAGTTCACTTTTTAGTTTCCATTATTAGTTTGCCCGTATTCTATAGTTTTGACTTTGTTTCAATTTTGTATTTTTGAGTTGCAATCTGTTATATTACTGTTATATGGAATTGAAGGTCTTCATTTCTATTTTCTGTAACAGATATTGGGTAACAGAGATGCATGTTGATGGATTTCGCTTTGATCTTGCCTCTATCATGACCAGGGGCAGCAGGTTATGTGCTAAAACTATCTTACCTAGCTCAATTCAAACTGGGAGGTTGATGTTTTTCCAGATTTTTTTATAAATAATTTCATTCCTTCTTTCTCTACAGTCTCTGGGATGCAGTTAATGTTTATGGGAATTCAATTGAAGGTGACTGGATGACGACTGGCTCCCCTCTCAGCAGCCCTCCATTGATTGACATGATAAGTAACGATCCAATACTTCATGGAGTCAAGGTTTTTACTGTAGATTCCTTCCTTATTCTCCCCTGTAAATCTTAATCTCTTTTTCTCAAGGCTTTCATCTCTCAAAAGTCTAAGTACATCAAAGAGCAGTGTGAAAATGATCTGACCTGTTTAATAACATTATATTAACACAAAACCAAAATATTAGACAAATACTGATTCAATTTCCATATGCCTATGAGGAGAAATGAATTTGCACATCTCCTTTGAATTTTGATGGCATGGAGAAGCTCCAAATAATCTGCCTATATCATTTGGCATAGATTCTATTATGAGACAATTCAATGTGTAAGCTTGTTAATTTGGCCCCTTTCCTAATGGTTTAGGTTTTTGGGATAATTGGTTAGCCTTGACTAACCGAGAAGCTATTTGGTTCAAGCTTTGCTACTCTTGTTTCTTCTCTTCTGATGGAATGTGCAAGGCTTGCATTCTCTTTAGGCCCATTCTTTGTTTAGGATTGTTAGTGGGCATGCACGTTGGGGGGGGGTGGTTGGGGGTGGGGTGGGGAGGAAGAGTGTTTGGTTTAATCTTAATATATTTTTTTTTGATAGGTAATATAAGAATTATTATTGATGAAAATGGAAAAAGAAACATACAATGTGTTCATGAGAATGAACACAGCAAAGCACAAAACAAAATCCCACAGAAAACAATCAAGAGACTAAACTAAGAGAAGGAAAAAACTGAACAATAGAAGAACATTTTGTAAAACCCCAGCACCGAGACCAATCAAAAAGACTTCTCTGGCACAGGCCTATTAACTCAAGAGACTTCTTAGAATCTTCAAAGTACCAACGATTACGCTCCATCCATACAGTCCACATCAAACATCCTGGGATTAAATTCCAAATATCTGAATCATGTTTCCCAAGCCAATGATTCCAACAAAATAATAATTCCACCACAGAGCTAGGCAAGACCCATTGAATACCGAAAAGCCTGAAGCATAAAAACACATAAAGAATTTGCCACATACAGTGAATAAGGAGATGATCCACAGACTTTTGGTATATACAGGATTAAATTCAAATTGCATCTAAGGTAACTATTGTCAATATTACTCTACTTAATAACTCATTATTTGAGAAATTTGATAATCTCACCGATAGATTACATGGTCTCCTATGCCTTTCATGCACAACAAATATCAAGATTATCAAAAGATTAAGAACAATCTCATCTATAAAATGTCTAAAATTTTAGTTTGTTAGTTTTCAAAAAATTAAAAAATATTGATTTTATTGATTAGGTTGAAAATTTTATCCAAATAATGATAAAAAAAAATGGACATGTGTGGAAACTATGAAGATAATATTTAACCCGACGGTGTGACTGTCAAAATCTAAATCCAATTACAAGTTATTGACTAGTTGACATAGGACGGCCTTTGTATTCTTCAGTTTATGACTGACTGTGTAATACAGGTTGCTGCTAATTAGCTTTTACGCTAGAAAGATGAATTATTACCTAGCAAAGTGCCCTGGGGAAAAATGTCCACACACCACTCCAAAGGCCTTAAACATTGCTGCTTTTAGATGTATTAATTTCTTTGGATTTATTTTCTTCTGGGCAGAATCTTAAATGTATCCATTTTTTATTTCATTTTAATTCTTATAATGTTTAAAATCTAGTTTTCTTTATCTAACATTTGTTGTATGTCTAGCCTCTGGATTTTTGCTGTAATGCAGTGTATCTAACATTTCTTTATTTTATTGCACAAGATCTTTCTCTGGTTTCAACTATTGATTAGCGGTTATTCTTAGCTGTGTATCTGCCAAATTGTCAAAAGGATTACAACTAAATTTATTCTATGCCTATTTCAAATAGCTTATTGCTGAAGCATGGGATACGGGTGGCCTATACCAAGTTGGCACATTTCCTCACTGGGGTATTTGGTCAGAATGGAATGGGAAGGTCAGAGCTGATATTCAACTATTGTATTCTTCATCCCAGTTAAATTTTTTTGACAAATATACTGTACAACATGCAAAATGTAAGCGTCCCATTATACTCCATCTGCTCTCTCTCTCTCTCTCTCTCTCCCCCTCCCCCTCCCCCTTATTTTAAAAACCACTTGGTGCACAATCCTAAACTTGTGAACACTAAGGTAGAAAGGTCATACAAGTAAACCTTGGTTGTAACTTGCATGTACTAGTTTTCTTTTTCTTTGCCTTTTCCTCGTTCTATTTGTTCCACATGTAATTTGCAAAGATGTATGCTGATTAGTGACTAATCTGCTTGTTAATCAACTACACAACAATCCACTTTTGTCAACTGCTCCATTATAAAGAACCTTTGCTTGGATTGCGTATGTGAACTAGAACCTGGAATTCATCCTACATCTATTTGAATTTCTGGAAGGGCTTCACAAAATTATTGTTGCTTACAATTTTGTTCTTGCATCTTCAAGTATAGGGCTTGTAATATACACGCAGGTTAGGTGGTCAAATATGGTGCCCTGATCATCATACTGTAGATTTGACAATAGTTTTCCTCAGCAACTTCCAAGCAATTTGTCTTCTCAAAGGCTTTATAATCCATGCCCAGATTTTCAATTTTTTTGGTATTGGCTTTGATGTAGGATAAATTGGGAAATTTGTAGGCTTAGAATTAGGAGGAATTATGGACTTCGGGGTTGGAGCTTTTAAAGAGAAGCATTAGTATTCAAGAATGACTAGGGTTTTAGTAGGGAAGTGGATCATCCAAGGCACATTAGCATGGCGTACTTCTCCTATTCAAACCAAGGTTTGAAACCAAACTTTTCCTCAAGAGGATAGATGGGGCAATTGAGGTGAGCTCCAATATAGATCTAACTTTCTATTCAATCATGGTATTTGGGACATTTTGTGAACAGTGCACGTCTATCGTATGGTAGTGTGAATAGTATTGGTGAAACAGTGAGAATATCAAAAAGAGGAGAAAGAGAGGAGACAAAAAGTAAAAGAGTAAAATAAGACCCGTGTGCCTCAATACTCAAACAAAATTTTTTTTGATAAGTTAACACAATATTTTTATTAATCAAATCTATCATATTGGAGTACAATGGCACTTATTTTTTTGATAGGTAATAACACTTTTATTGAAAGAAATGAACATCTTTCATGATGATGAACACTTTGAGCATGGAAAAAATACACATAGTTCAAGAACTAAAGCTAGCAGATTGTAGGAAATCAGAAATAGAAATATAATGCACAAAACCCCAAATATGAGCCCATTGAAACATAGTACAAAGGACAATGACACTCTTATATCTTGATCTTAACTCTTCCTAATAGTAGAATAGAACTCTTACTTTGACTAGTAAACCAAATCCTAATTGAATTGGACCAAAGCCCTCACTCATAAAAATGCATAAACTAAATAAGACTTACCTAATAATTAAAAAAACCAAAGGCCCAACTGACAATTATAAAATTATGAAAATACCCTTGACCCTAGAAAAATCAAACAAAACATAAAATAAAATGCTAATAACCTTCCTATCGAAAAATGCTCATAACCTACTAAACTACTATAGACAATTATTCTTCGGCTTTGCCTTAATCCTAGGCTTCTAAAAAGGATTTTTTTTTCTAGCCATGTAATGGTTGCACCATTAGGCTTTTCAAATTTTTTTAAGACTAAGCACCAATGAGCTCTATTAACTCAAATCGCACTATGTGCGTGTATATATATATATAGACTAAGCTAACTTTTCAAAATCAATAGATCTCATAACAGTCATTGATAGGTTAAAAATGGACAATTTTGGTGTTCAGTGTTTAAGCCTCTCTGAGTTTTGAGATATAATCTCAATCCTATTTCTACCTCCAGTTGTTTGACCTTCTATTGTCCCTTTCCTCCCAGGCCATTGACATCTGTACACAGTGCAGTTCTGATTGCTATTTTTCATATAACCTTCTTGGCAACCATGCTTAAGTTTTTACATACATTTACCATCATTTTGCATAATGTGTGGGTGAGATTTGATATGTATTTTCTTGTCATTCTCAGTATCGTGACACAGTGCGGCAGTTTATTAAGGGCACAGGTGGCTTTTCTGGGGCTTTCGCTGAATGCCTTTGTGGGAGCCCTAATCTATACCGGGTATTTCTGTTGTTGTTGTTGTTGTATTTCTTTCATTCTATATCTATGAAAATCCTTTTTATTTCATTAAATTGAAAATTTACAATGTTCCTTTTCAATTGTAATGTTTGATTTCTGTGTTAATAAACCATTTTGGAGCGATACCCAAATATATATATATATAAAAACAGAAGTGCGATAAAATTCTATGATGTAATATGTAAAATCATCTATGCTAAATGATTTTCTTGAGCAGCTTCCCTTACTATTTCCATGATCCAGGAAGGAGGAAGGAAACCGTGGAACAGTATCAACTTTGTATGTGCACATGATGGTTTTACTTTGGCTGATTTAGTGACCTATAACAACAAACATAACTTAGCAAATGGGGAGGATAACAAGGATGGAGAGAATCATAATAATAGCTGGAACTGTGGACAGGTAAAATTTTTATTTGCACATGTGCTCTGATTTCTGCATTTGGACTTTGCTTAATGGCTTAATGCTTGGTGTTACTCTGTGTGAAAAGATCACTTACATTAATGTTGGTATATGGGATTCAAGGTTTCCACAATGGTGACCTCTTAAGGCCCAAAGTTTGATAATAAAAAATTAATATAAAAAATTTTTGACACAGCTTTGTGCTGACACATAATCAACAAGCATGTGGATCAATTTGTCTTCAATAGGAATAAGGATAGTAACATGGTTGTTCCCTGGTTACTCTACCATTTATGCTACACTCACTATAATTCCTCAGATTTTATATATGTTCAATAAGATTTAAGTTTTTCCTTTGGATGAATCTCCTCTTTTTTTTGGCTGTGCATATATCTGTTTTCATGATTGTTCGGATCTTGACATCTTAACATAAATGTTCAGTTGCATTGATGCAGCATGGCCTTGGAATCCTTGGAGTGATATCTGTTGTGTAAAGAAAAATTCAGTGATATGATAGTAATAAATTACTGGCCAAATGAATAATATTAATGGTAATGGGGGTTATAATTTCTAAATGAGAAGAGAAAAGAGAATAATATTACACTTTTTTACCACTTACTACTTACCATATGTTCATGCAAGGGCTATTTTGCAAGTTTCAAACTGATTTTGCAAATTGCGAGTGTATTCTGTGTTGTTAGGAATCTGTTGGCTATTTTTAAATCACTTAAATCACTGAGTATTTGATATATGTATGTGTATACACACACACACACACTATCACTTGAATGTTCCTGAGAAATATGAATAAGTTTCTCGTTGGTGTTACAATGCCATTAGTCCCTCTAGCAAGATATCCCACAATTCATGATTTTTGCTGTTTCTGGACTCTGAAAGGAGATCACTGCTTTATTGGACAGGATATCAGATGTCCTTGGCAAGAGTAAAGATAATATGAATGTAGTTTCCACTGACTTTAGTGATACCATGATCAGGCTTCTAACAATGTATGTTGTGGGACCATAATATTTAATTACTTATTATTACTAATGTTCACATGCATGTTGTGAATCTTGACCCCAGGACCTCACCCTCCACCCGTTCTTGTAGGGGGAGGAAGTGCTTTCACCTTAATGAGAGAAGTCAATAAGCATTTGTGCTTAAGAGAATATTGTTTATAATCTAGTTTGGACGTGTATGTTGAGATTTCTGAAGAGCGCTTACTTTAATGAGAGAAGCTAATAAGCATTTGTGCTCAAGAGAATATTGTTTATAATGTAGTTTGGACTTGTATTTTGAGATTTCCAAAGGGCCTTTATTTTAAAGAGGAAAGTTAATAAGCATTTATGCTATAGAATAAAACATCAATTTAGTACTTCACATCAAAGAATCTAAGAGTATTTTAGTTGTGCTGGCATCTGCTTTTGCAAATATCTTCTGAAAGGTTTCTGTAACTGTTACATTAATGTACTTGATACTACAACATTTTATTCATTGAGTTGTAAGTTCTGTTGGATATACTATTACTTGTAGATGCAAGTTTTCTTTCCGTTTCTGAAAACAATTATTCAGGAGGGAGAGTTAGCTCGCACTTCTGTGAAGAAATTGAGGAAAAGACAAATGCGGAATTTCTTTCTCTGCCTCATGGTTTCTCAAGTAAGGTTCAATTTGTATAGCCCATTCTGTATTCATAAGTATGTATTTACCTAACTGATAAATGAGTAGCATATGTTACTAGATTGTATTTTCTTGATTATTTGCCCTAAGAAACCTACTTTGTGCCACATTCTACAGTTTCTTAAAGATAGGTACTCCAAACATCATTCTTTGTTAAACTTGCCAAGAGCTTCTTGGCAGAGTGGCACTATGGGGAAAGCTCCGATTTGAAACCCTGGGGCAAGGTCCCCTCAACTTATTAAAAAATAAAAATAAACAAACAAACTTGCTAACTTTCAACTTAAGGGTATTATTCAAGTCAATATATTTAACCAAAAAAAATCAAGTCATCATGCTCTGGTGTTGATTATCATTTAGTGGAGTTCTCACCTTCGGGAAAGGTTGGATGAACAAGTTATGATCATGGTTGTTGGATCACTAATCTGCGTGTGGTTCACCAAGTTTCTTAGACTTACAAACATGACATTAGAGATTGCAGGTTGTTTAGATGTCCCATGCATATTTGGTAATATTTTGTTTTACATATCTTTTGAAATGATTCATTTGTTTCTCATAACATATTTCTATTGGCCAGAAATTCTTATAACATTTTAAATGAGTTTTTCTGGTTTGTGAATGTCCCTTAGGAACCTAAGACATACACAAACAAGTCTGTGTAGACATGATTTGAGAACCCAAATTTGAATATTTCAGTTGGCATTATGTACCTTGTGGGCAGAAATCCTGATATTTGCATGTATAGCATCAAAATTGTTATATTGGGTAGGAAAAGAATGTTGAGCAATAACTAAAAAGAAAAGCATTAAAAAAATGAAAAGCCTGAAATGAGGTGATTAAAATTTGCTTGGAATTAGAATATGAAAGTTCAAAAACGTGTACAAAAACACTTTTGAACGTTTAGACCCCCAAAAACCAACATAACCAACACAAGCAATATGTCAAACAACTAGTGTGCGGAAACTTAACATATGCTATAATATGGAATTGGTTAAACAACTATCTAAGCTATAACAAAATAAACCACAGCAATGAGATAATGTAAAGGCAGAGATAGAGAGGAAGGAAGATGCAAACACGGAGATAACACCCGATGTGTTATCGAAGAGGAAACCAAGACCTCGGCGAAAAACCTCTCCGCCGCCCTCCAAGCGGTAATCAATCCACTAGAAAATACGGTTGGGATACAAGGACAGCAATAGACTCTCCAAGCCTAATCTACCCAATGCACCTAAGCCCTCCAAGCTTCTTGCTCCAACGAGGTTGCGCCGAACCTTTTTCTTTTCTAGCTTCCCGGTTCCGCTACTACACCGTAGCATCAACCAATGAAGATTGGCTCCTTCCTAATCGCTTCCCAGAACTCCAAACGACTGTCTCACGGAGATGATAATGGTGAGAACCAGGTTTGGTTATAATGCCTCTCAAGGATTTGACAATGGAGAGGAAGAGAGTGAGGGAATTTGATGAGACTCTAAGGTATAGATTGTGGGTGAAACAATCTGGTTTTCTTTAGGGTTTCTCTCTCAAAATTCTCTCTGGAAGCTCTCTTTCAATCGTGGGTTAAAAGGGTATTTATACTTTTGGTGAAGAGGAATGTGAAACGTCGGGTTTTTTCAAAACAGGGTGGCTCGCGGCTTGACCTCGCGGCTTGACCAAGTCGCGAGATCCATCATTGGCCATTGTCCTGTTTTGTCCTGTAGTGCTCCAGCTAGCATGACTGTTCATCTTTCAAAGATGCTTGGCACGTGTGCATCTTCTCGGCGGGTTGAAGCCGCGAGTCCACCCGCGAGTCCCGGCCGCGACACTCTGCTTTCTTGCACACTCTTGAGCAATCTTCACTCTATCTCACTCACTACCCTTACAACAATCCCACCTAAATACAGGGTTACTAAATGCTGAATTACAAGCAAATTTGGCACGGAATAAAGCCAATTAGATGGTTGAATAAATTCAACCTTACAATCTCCCCTTTGGCTATTCCGTGACAAAACCCTAAAACAGACTCTAGATTTAACATGTGAGTTGGGAACAGTTGAACAAAACTCACTCACACCTAACTCTAGAAGTCATGAAGCACTTGAATCATATGAACATAAACTCTGAAACACAACAATACACCATGATCATTGTAAGCAGAAAATTGTAAATGCATATGAAACAGGCAATATGAGATCAAGCAAAGATGGAGTTAATAAACAAACCATGGCTTGATCAACCAAGTGAACACCACAAGGTAGTGATCACAGTGCTCATTCACACTTGGAATGAACACAAGGACATACAAGTTAGCAAGCACAAGGCAAGACACTTGTATGCTCAACACTCAACCAATGCATAGCACACAAGGCATATGCATCTAGGAACAATCCTACAAGGGCACAAGAGTGACAGTACATAAACCAAAATGCAGAACATTTAGATTAAAGTACTGATTTTAACATAAGCATAAGGCTGCATAAGCAAGGTACATACCATAAAGCCTACAAACATGCTTAAAAACATAACCCTAACAGCTTACAAAAGCAAATGGGTACAAACCAACAAATACCTGAATAACAGTTTTACAAAACACAATATATCAACTTAAAGAGAGAAAGAAACAAAAAAAAAAAACATTAAAGACACTCCCCCTTAGATAAAGACGCTCCCCCTTAGGGTAATATCCTCCCCTTGATTATGCCTATCACTCCCCCTTTTTGTCATGGAATAGGCTAGTCATCCTCTTCTAGCTTTCTCTGAATTTGATCCAACTGAGTCAAGAGAAGTAAACTTCATATCCCATCGGTTGCTTTGATGGTGTAGAGAAGCAAGTGAGTGCGGACATCTTCGTATTCAACTCGTGGACATCAAGTTTCTCATCGAGGGAGAGATTGCTGAACCGAGAATCACCGTGAGATGCGAGAAGTTTCTGGTTTGGCTCTCTTTCGACTATGTCCAACACTTGCATTGTATGTACGCATGTTGATTGGACTTCGAAGAACCGTTTTGCGCAGAACATGAAAGATATGAGCATAAATGTCGATTTCTTCATTAGAGATTAGATCATGAAGAAACAAAGCACGTCCGAGATTCATATACCCAGATTTGGATAAAGGGTACAAATTGTGAAACATCACAATTGTAAGCACTCAGATTTCGGAGAAAGGGAGGAAACACTTATGGATTTGCCATTGGGTGAGAACTCCAAGTCTTGACCAAGACTTTGTTTGAGAAGCTCCTCATCAGGACATAGATCATCATAGACCGGTGAATGACGAAACATTGGTCTGTTGATGTGAAGAATTTCTGCCAGGTATGTAGGAGAGACAGAAAAAGCTCTTTTGCCGAACCCAAAGACTTAAGTTCATCTCCTTCCACAATTGCGTTAGCATAAAATTCTTTAACCAACTCTTCATACACGATATCCGGATCGAGAGAGAAGGTAATTCCAATCCTTGTGAGCAAAACATATCGGAATGTCGGTGTTATGAAGTGAAGGCAGATCCACGATCTCTCTAGTAATGGTGTGGCATGAAGAAAAAAAAAATTCTCATATGACTGATAGGCTGAATATGATCTGAACTTATTGGGATCGAATCGCCTGTGATGAAGAGCGAGTCACTTTCGGGAGAGGTGTGTCTTCATCAACATCAATAACGGGTTCCTTCCCTTTGGAAGAACCTCCTTTCACAAAGACCTTTTTGAATGGAGACATGACCAAATTATAAACAAAGGAAATGACAGAACACAATCCAACAGACTATATCAAAGAGTGGGTTAGTGAAAATTTAGGAACAATGAAGAAACCCTAACAGCTGGATGAGTATGGTCGAAAAGTAACAATGAGGGACACCAAAGGCCCAAATTAGAACTACACAAAGTATAGAGAGATCAAATATAACCACATAATCAAATGAAAAGGGACCTAAAACAACACCACATCAACAAGATACCACACAAGATCAAAGTGAAACATGATAGCAACAAAGCAGATCGGACAAAAATTAGCTAACCCTAGCTAAGCACATGATGAAGAACACAACCAACAAAATAAATTAGCTCAAAACCGGAAGCACAAAGTTACCATAAGCTAAGAAAGGACAACGATGACATCACAAAACCCATCACAAAACCACACTCAAAAGTGAATAATCCGGAGGGAAAACCATGACATCGGGAAAAATATAGTGCAAGACAGAGAACCATACCTGTTAGTCGACGATTTTTAGGCGAGAAGAAGCAAACAATGGAGATCGACAATGGAGGCACGGTGTGAAAGGGAAAGTGCAGAAGAAAAAGACAGTGAACAGTCACAAAAAGATCGAGGGAAAACAGAAAATTTTAAAAACTGCCCCTGTATGTCCAAAACACGCGATTTTCGCGATCAAAAAAGTCGCCACACGATCGCCGAGATCAAGCCGCCAAAGAACACAAAAAAACAAAATTTTGAAAAATTTTTCTAAGTGTTTTTCGCGACTGGAGGGTCTACCAGCGAGTGAGTCGCAAGGCGAGCCGCGAAAATCTCTGAGTGAACCTCGCGATTGGACCTTCCACTCGCGAACAAGTCGCCAAAAATGACCAGCGAAGATGCGACCGAGTCTCGCGACTTGGCATACCCGCGACTGAGCCGCCAAAACAGGGCAAAACTGTATTTTTGAGATTTTCAGATTTTTCAAACAAAATACTTTCCAAAAACACCTAAAACACTTAAAAATCTTTTTGTGCTTGAATTAACAAAAATTGAGCATGTGAAAACACATTTCATCAAGTACAATCACACAAATGAATATGGCATTTATTGAACATAAACTTGTGTGTTGTGTGTGGATATCAACAATGAGATAGTCCTTTGTCTAATGTGAAGTTTCAATGATCAATTCAACCAAGACATACACAATTAGCACTAGATCATGTGACCAATCTCAATTATAGAAATATGAATATATGACCTCCCACATAACTTGATAACATAACTTGGAGCTTTTCATTTACTCCACTTTCAGCCATAACATTTGATCTTTTGAGGCAATCATCTCTCATTGTGAGAGGGATATATAACATTTCTCTTTGAAGAACAGGCCTTTGGCCCTTTTGAATGAAATTTCACTTTTAATATAAGGTCGCTTACCCTTTTTCCTAGTCAAATACTAGAATGTGCGACAGGCTTTTGCAGCTCAATATCTCTTTTCATTTGGAGATTTACATTTGGTGAGCTCTTTTTAGCAAAAAAAATAAAAAATGGGAAGATATATAGACACAAGTCTATGCATGTTTCAAGATCAACATAACCATTCACTAATCATTCATGACAAGTTTGAAGATCTATTTACAACAATCACATAGATTTCAAGATTTTTCCCAGTGATATGAGTGCATGAAAACAAGCAATGCTCGAAAATGCACAAAGCCATTAGCACAAAGGTACAAGGCAAAACAAGTTTTGAGACAAAACCCAACACAGTCAATCAAGCTTTTTGATTTTCTAATTTTTATGTGATTTTTGGATTTTTGACACAAGAAACAAAAAGGATTGAATCAAACGCAAAAATAACCAGCAGTATACACAGAAGAACAAACAAACAAGAAACAAGTTGCAAAAAAAATGTGTGCCCCAACACGATGATTTATCATATTATAAAAATGTGAAGCACACAACACACACGAAAGTCAAGGAATTGTACCGACACCAATGGTCTTACGGAGTGATTCAAACCGTGGACCATCGAGAGGCTTGGTGAAGATATCCGCCTTTGATTGTCGGTGTATATGAACTCAAGACACACAACTCTTTCCTCTACCAAATCCCGAATGAAATGGTAACGTATCTCTATGTGTTTGGATTTTGAATGCTGAACAGGATTTTTGGAAAGATTGATGGCACTGTATTGTCACGAGAAGACACACATCGTTTCTTGAGGAATTCCATAGTCATGAAGTAATTTCTTCATCCAAAGAAGTCGAGTGCAGCAACTTCCAAAGAATGATGTATTCTCAGCTTCTCGGTAGATAGAGACACTGAATTCTGCTTCTTGCTCATCCACGAAACAAGATTGTTACCAAGATAAAAACAGCCGCTGAAGTGCTTTTCCGATCGTCTACACCGCCAGCCCAAAAGATCCGAATACCCAAAGAAGACACGCATTTGAGTCTTTTGAATACCACGACCACCATAGTTTGCGTTACCATTCACATATCGAATGATTCGCTTAGCAGCGATCGGATGAGATTCCTTCGGATTAGCTTGGTACTGCACAAACGCCCACACCGAAAGCAATGTCCGGTCTACTTGCCGTAAGGTAGAGCAAACTTCCTATGATGCTCCTATACAATGTAGGACTTACTCCAACTCCTGATGAATCCACATTCAGTTTAGTGGAAGAGCTCATGGGAGTGGAGGCATGTTTTTGGAGTCTAGGCCAAACTTCTTGACAATATTTCTGGCATACTTCTCTTGAGATACAAATATACCCTCCTTCATTGTTTGACTTGAAGACCCAAAAAGAATGTGAGCTCCCCACCATGCTCATTTCAAACTCCTTCTTCATCTCCTCAGAAAATTTAGTAGCACGATCTTCGATAGTTGCTCCAAACACTATGTCATCAACATAGACTTGTGCCACAAGGAGATAATCTTCATCATTTTTGACAAATAGAGTTCGATCGGCGTACCCTCTCTTGAAACCTCTATCTAGAAGATAATGTGTAAGACGATTGTACCAGGCTCTAGGCGCTTGTTTTAAACCATATAGTGCTTTCTTCAATCTTAATACATGATCTCTGGAAAATGAGGATCCTCAAATCCTTTTGGTTGCTCAACAAAAACCTCTTCATTTAGATATCCATTCAGAAAAGCACACTTAACATCCATTTGATAAAGTTTGAACTTCAAAGTGCACGCAATGGACATGAGGATTCGAATGGATTCGAGTCTTGCCACCGAGCAAATGATTCATCAAAATCCACCCCTTCTACTTGTGTGTATTCTTGAGCCACCAACCGAGACTTGTTTCAATTATCTCTCCATCTTCATCAGTTTTGTTTTTAAAAATCCACTTTGTGCCTATAACATGAACGTTCTCGGGCCGTGGAGCAAGTTCCCACACGTCATTCCTCACAAACCGATTCAGCTCTTCATGCATTGACTCAACCCAATTCTCATCTTGAAGAGCCTCTTCAACCCTTTTTGGTTCAAACTGTGCAAGATAACAGTGATATGTTACATGATTGGCTAACAGAATATTTCATTTCCTGAGGCGAAGACCGTCATCAAGTGATCTTATGATATTACTTTCCGGATGATTCTTGATAATTCTTGAGGATGGCCTTTTTGAAGTGGAAACTTCATCACTACGAGAGATAGGAGGATGAACTTCTGGAGGAGTAAGAGGACTTGAAGTTCTAGACATCGATCTCGTTTCCCTTCTTGGGTTGATGGGAGTCGATTCTACTTCTGTATAGGTTCTTCACCTTCTATATCCAAAGCTTCTACCTCAACATCGGGCTCTTGATTGCTCGGCCCTTCTACATCATCAATCATTTCCACCTTAGGTAAGGCATCATCAATCTTGACATTTATGGATTCCATCACGATCTTTGTTCTCTTGTTAAACACTCTATATGCTCGACTTGTAGCGGAATAGCCAAGAAAAATACCCTCATCACTTCTTGCATCAAACTTCCCAAGATTCTCTCGATCATTTAAGATATAACATTTACTTCCAAATACCCTAAATACTACACTTTAGGCTTCTTCTCATTCCATATCTCATATGCGAGTCTTCTTTGTACCAACTCGAAAGAAAATCCTATTGCCAATGTGACACGAGGTGTTGACAGACTTCTCCCCAAAATTTTTGAGGTATTTGCTTGTTAAGCAACATGACTCTTGCCATCTCCTGAATCACACGATTTTTCTCTCTACCACTCCATTTTGTTGTGGAGTTTTGGGAGCTGAAAACTCTCTTTTAATACCATTCTTCTCACGGAAAGGACTCGAATCTTGCATTCTCAAATTCTCTCCCATGATCACTTCTAACTTTGGCTATTGGAATCCCCTTTTCATTTTGTAGTTTCTTGCACAGAATCTCCAGCCTCTCACAAGTTTCTGATTTTTCTCTAAGGAATTCAACCCAAGTGTATCTTGAGTAGTCGTCCACAATGACCATAATATATCTTTTTCCCCCTAGGCTTTCGGTTCTGGTGGGCCCCATCAGATCAACATGAAGTAACTCCAAACAACGAGAGGTGGCTATCACATTTACCTTGTGATGACTTGCCTTAGTTTGCTTCCCCATTTGACACGCACCACAAATGGTCTTCTTTACTTTTCCAAACTTAGGAAGTCCTCGATTGCTTCAAGTTTGGAGACTTTGGCTACTTGTTTGAAGTTGGCATGCCCAAATCTGTGATGCCACAGCTCTCCAACATATCCACCCGAGCACTACTACATGATATTGGTGCCGTGGGAACTATTCCATAACAATTATCCGTAGTCCGATTTCCTTCCAAAACCTGAATCCCCTCTTTATTGATGATCAAACATCCTTTCTTGGAGAATTGCACCAGGAAGTCGTCATCACAAATTTGAGTGATGCTCAGCAAATTCGCCTTCAGCCCTTTTATGAACAGCACATCTTTCAACAGAGGCAAACCGGGTATTTCAATGGTTCCTTTGCCTAGGACTTGAGCATGGCTTCCATCCCCAAAGGTCACATAGTCACCTACCTTTTCTTTGAGTGACTTAAACAGTGACTTATCCCCTGTCATATGGCGAGAACACCCACTATCAAGATACCACAAACATGCATTAAACACCTTTAATGAGGTATGCACAAATAGGTTCACATGTGACAGATAAATCTTGACCTTCAAACACAAACTCATCATCGGGTTTCATGCTACTTTTTGATTGATTTTTCATTTTCAGATTCTCAATCATCTCACACAACATTCTATTCTTTCTTTTATATTTCTTAATCAATGATTTTGATTCGAGATATGCTCTTTGTGTAAGACAAGATTCTGATTCTCAAGATATTTCAGCATGTGAACAAAAACTCTAGCATGTTTCTTAGTTTTTAATAACTCTACAAGGTCATCAGTAAGACACCTTTCAGATATGTGCATAGAGACATTTTCACAAACACTTGAGCTACAATTCAGCATGGTATAAATGAAAACAACAACCACAACTCAGGGGTCTAGGATCACACTGAGGTAATAAAACCAACAAAGAGTGTACCCGCTTTGATACCAATTGAAAGTTCAAAAACGTGTACAAAAACACTTTTGAACGTTTAGACCCCAAAAACCAACATAACCAACACAAGCAATATGTCAAACAACTAGTGTGCGGAAACTTAACATATGCTATAATATGGAATTGGTTAAACAACTATCTAAGCCATAACAAAATAAACCACAAGAGATAATGTAAAGGCAGAGATAGAGAGGAAGGAAGATGCAAACACGGAGATAACAACACCCGATGTGTTATCGAAGAGGAAACCGAAGACCTCGGCAAAAAACCTCTCCGCCGCCCTCCAAGCGGTAATCAATCCACTAGAAAATACGGTTGGGATACAAGGACAGCAATAGACCCTCCAAGCCTAATCTACCCAATGCACCTAAGCCCTCCAAGCTTCTTGCTCCAACGAGGTTGCGCCGAACCTTTTTCTTTTCTAGCTTCCCGGATTCCGCTACTACACCGTAGCATCAACCAATGAAGATTGGCTCCTTTCTAATCGCTTCCCAGAACTCCAAACGACTGTCTCACAGAGATGATAATGGTGAGAACCAGGTTTGGTTATAATGCCTCTCAAGGATTTGACAATGGAGAGGAAGAGAGTGAGGGAATTTGATGAGACTCTAAGGTATAGATTGTGGGTGAAACAATCTGGTTTTTCTTTAGGGTTTCTCTCTCAAAATTCTCTCTGGAATCTCTCTTTCAATCGTGGGTTAAAAGGGTATTTATACTGGAGTGAAGAGGAATGTGAAACGTCGGGTTTTTCCAAAACAGGGGTGGCTCGCGGCTTGACCTCGCGGCTTGACCAAGTCGCGAGTTAACCGTATGGCCAGTTGTCCTGTTTTGTCCTGTAGTGCTCCAGCTAGCATGACTGTTCATCTTCCAGCATGCTTGGCACGTGTGCATCTTCTGGCGGGTTGAAGCCGCGAGTCCACCCGCGAGTCCCAGCCGCGACACTCTGTTTTCTTGCACACTCTTGAGCAATCTTCACTCTATCTCACTCACTACCCTTACAACAATCCCACCTAAATACAGGGTTACTAAATGCTGAATTACAAGCAAATTTGGCACAGAATAAAGCCAATTAGATGGTTGAATAAATTCAACCTTACAGAATATAATAAATTGGGAATGCAACAGTGATTCAAACAATGTAAAGAGTTCAAAATTTGATATGTTCAAACTATGCATAAAATGATCTAATGTATTGCCCAATTACCGTTTCTTCTATATTAGACGTAAATATACCTTGCACATTAGCTACAACTTGTGGGGCTGACCTAAAGCAATTTCTGCACAAATGGTGCTCAAAATGCACTAATCCCCAATCTTTTCTTTCTTTGATTTTTATTTAACCAGGGTGTTCCAATGATATATATGGGTGATGAATACGGTCACACTAAAGGAGGAAACAACAACACATATTGCCATGATAACTACGTAATCCTCTACAACTTGATGATCTCTGCATTCAATCAAGTCCATTTGCGGAATGTTTAATGATTTCAGCTATAAATGTTGCAGATGAATTACTTTCAGTGGGATAAGAAAGAGGAGTCTTCGTCAGACTTTTTCAGATTTTGCTGCCTTATGACTAAATTCCGCCAGTAAGTACTGCTTTATATCATTGACTTTGCTTTAAGTAGTGAGCTTTCTGATTGAGCTTTTTTTTATCTCACTCAATCAATGTAAGTAATGATCTTGCAGTGAATGTGAGTCACTTGGCTTGAATGACTTTCCAACAGCAAAGAAGCTACAGTGGCATGGTCATACTCCTGGGATGCCAGACTGGTCTGAAACCAGCCGTTTTGTGGCCTTTACACTGGTATGCTTTCTTGTCAACTTCCATGTCATATTGTTACCATAACAGCAATACTTTCTCATCTGGAATATTAGTTTTGCTAACAGGATCATTGTTTGAGATCCGAGTACCAAGTATAACTAGCTCCATTGAATGCAAAACAGATTCTCATTTTCAATTAACTGAGCTTAGTTTACCAAACTGGGTCAAAATCAGAAGATAACTTCATTTTAAGTGGGCTCTATGGAAGGGTCAAGTTTGTAGTTTGAAGTGCTCTGGGATATAACATGTTGCTTATGGGGGTTCCCTAGCATTATCATAAGTACATTTTACATGATAGTTTGTCAACCAATTCTCTTTTTGGTTCCAGATTTCTGTAGATTTGGGTTCTCGACTATATCCTATTCGCAATTTTTTATATGCTTTAAGTCATTTATTTCACTTTTCAGTAATATTTTATCTTCACACTTCCATACATGAAATACCTAGTATGGACTAAGTGCTCATATATTACACTTTTTCATCTGTTTTTTTTTTTTTTTTTTTCTTTGGCTGGAGATTATGAGGCATATAGTCCTTCATAGAGGAACTTCTCACTCAAATTAATTGCCAACATTTACCATAATTGGGTAGGACAAAGAAAAAGACTTTATGGCATCTGTTGTTTCCATCGAAGTTAATACTTTGCTCTTGACACCTCTCATACAAATCCTCTGAGATTTAGTCCCAATTTGCTATGTCACTGTCTTGCTTTGAGACTCTATGATGAAATTATATTCAACTGAGATGCATTCTCATGAGGTATGAAATTGAACCCAGATTGACTCAGTGAAGGGAGAAATCTACGTTGCTTTCAATACCAGTCATTTACCTGTTATAATTACACTGCCAGAGCGGCCTGGATTCAGATGGGAGCCCTTGGTGGACACCAGCAAGCCCACACCATATGACTTCCTCACGATTGACCTTCCAGGAAGAGATATTGCATATGATCAGTATGCTCACTTCCTGGATGCCAACCTGTACCCCATGCTCAGCTATTCTTCAATCATCCTCATACTCTCTCCAGAAGAAAGTTCTTAGATCAAAATCCCATGCAACGATGTGTGGCTCAAAACTCAACAGCCTCAAAAATGGATTGCCTCGACATCAAGTTATAGGAAAACATTATTTCAACTCCCTATTTGTTGCTTCCACATCATCCTTACTTGCAGGTGTAGGTCCCACACACCTGTGATTTGGCAATAAATATCTCATAAGCCCACTTCATGGAGCGGACACAGGAGATTTCTTCTCATGATTTGGATTTGTACTGATTTTGCACATCGTCCTCATAGGTCTCTCACACCTGTGAATGAGGGTGGTGTGGAAGCAATGAAATGGAGAATTGAAAGTGTTAGCCCGTTATATATGCCTAAATCCTTAAATTATAGTCTTGGAGCCTGAAGCAGACTGTTGAGGCAGTACATACATATTTTATTATTATAGGGATTGCATATAAAAAGAATGGAGAGGAGACTGAAATCACACCGAAAATGAGAATATGTACTAGTGGTAAAGACATGATTGTAGTGTTTTCCCTTTTTTCTTTTTCTTTTTTATACAGACTTGTGTGTGTCGCTTAGATGCTACGCATTTGTATTATAATGTTATAGGGATGATTTTGATGGAAATCATCTTGTACTTCTTGTATGTCTCCATTATGAATAAGTAGCTTACTAGTAGAAAAATATGTGTATAAATATAATGTCTTTACGTGAGAGAGACAAATGAGGTCCAAGTCAATTGTAAATAAGAGAAGCATCATCTATATACTTCTATAGTATACAAAAAATAGTTATGGATTGATGTATGTGTGAGTTCAATGGCGAATTTGTATACCACTTATTTCTACACTGTCAAGTCACTTGACAGTTATGGACGTTGGTTTTACATATCTTTGAGGAGCAAGTTCAGATTAGAGCATGATATCTTCCCATCCTTGTCTTGTCTTGTCTTCTCTTTGAGGTTGGAAAAATCCGTGCAGGGCGGAGGAATTTGGCTTCAACAATGATGTAAAAGAGATAAATAAAAAAATTTAAAAAAAGGGTTGGGGAGGCAATTGACTTGTGAGTGTGTGCGCGCTTAAGAGATAGAAGCAAATTTTCTGTAAAAAAAAAAAATAATAAATAAATAAATAAAATAAAAATTTATAAAAGAAGATATGTATAAAAAAGATTCAATTGTCAATATAAATAATTAAATTATATATAGTATTTTTTTAAAATATATATATTTATATGGATTTGGACTAGGCAAGACAAGACAAGGAGAGTAGATGTGTAAATCCCATCAGCTCGACTAGGGAAAATACTTGATTATATTCTTTTATTTATCAAACAAATCAAGCTCAAGCCAAAGTTTTGGCTTGACTATTAAACAAGTCGAGTTCAAACATAAATAAACAATAATGTGTTTGTGAACAAGCAAGTAAATATGAGGCTTAATTTAACTATATATAATTTTGTGTATCTTGTCTTAAAATATAATTATATTGACTTTAGATTAGAGTGTGTAAGTATAGGTTCATATAATATCAAATTATTATTTAGAGTTTAATGATAATATATTATGTCCATTTATGTTAAAAAAAAAATCATTGATTTGTGAAGGGGTAAAAAAATTTTGTCATGATTTTGTTATAAATGAGAAAAAAAAGTTAATTAAGTAGCTCATGAATAAACTCAAGCATGTTCAACAAGAAAATAAAATAAGTTTGAATATATAATCTTGCTTGACCACAAGCTCAAGCTGGCTCGTGTTCAAAAATTAAATTAAATGAATAAATTTAAACTTTTGATACTCGTGCAGGATTGTTTATGGCCCTTAACTTGCATGAGTTTTAGGCGGAAAGATGAATTTTTGTAATACTGATTTCGTGTTTAGAAGCTGCCCACTTGAGTCTTGTCATTTTGGAAAAGAAGCTTTTGTAATCACAATAGTACTAGTGAGATTTGGAAGTCACTTCTAATGTGCTTAACTTGGAACATCTGGACAAAAAGAAATAAGGCAAGACTTAGGTACAGTATTTAAGTATCTTGTTTATTAGGTTTTCCTTTTAAAATTCTGTCATGTGGATTTTTCCTTATGAGATGGAAGTGTATTTTTTAGTTAAGTAGTCACACGGTTGAATTTTAAGAAGGGAATCTAATAAACAACACTTAAAATACTGTACCTAAGTTTTGTCTAAAGAAATAAATACACTTTTGAGGGAATGCAGCACTTGATTTTTTGTTGGTTAAACTACTAATTTAGCTATTGGGCTAAGTAAAATTAGCCCCTCAATTATTAATTATTTCAATTTAATCTCTCAATTTTTAAAATTAAGTTTGGAATTTTTTTTCGTTATTTAAATTTTTGCATAATTTAAAAAAAAAAAAAAAAAAATCTTGATTCTATAATAACATTTTGACGCCAATTCAAGTCACCCCTCTACCCATATTTTTTTTCCATGAAAAATAATAATAATAATAATAACCTTTTGACATGTGTTTTATTTAAAATGCCAGTTGTCAATTGGTTCCATTAAAATATAAATAGAGAGGAAATGCATTGATAAAATTGACTTAAATTTAAAATTTGAAGTACCAAACTAGACTAAGTAGTATAATTAATAGTGGAGAGACTAAAAATTGACACAATTAGAAGATGGACTAAATTAAACTTTACCTACTATTACTTCTAGTTGAAGGATCAAATGAGTAAGTGCACACTTGTTAGCCAAACATGCTATTGACATTGTTGAATTTTTTGTTTGGTTAGAAGAGAATCATTGTTTCCTAGAACGAGCTCTTCATCTTGATGTAATGTCGTTTTTTAATTAATGAAATTTCTAGTCTCTTTATCACCCAAAAAAAAAAAAAAAGTAAGTTCACCATTTTAGTTTTAGAGATCCCTATGTGCGTGGACGTTGACTTCTTCATTATTTATGATTTATCAACTTATTATTTTGACTTTTGACTTTTGCTTTGTAATACTTCTTGTGTTGAATGTATGTTAGAATTGTGCCCCTTTTGTACCCTTTTTTTTTTTTTTTTTTTTTTAGAATTTCAACCTATGACATTCGTCCTTTTTGTACATTTTAAATAAAATTACTTATTTTTCCTTTCTCTCCTTAAATTTTGGGGTCAAGTTTAATCATTTCACTAATCTAGGCATGATTTTTCTTTTTTAATAAATTAGGTGATTACCTTTTCTTGGGATTATTTGCCACTTTTTTTTTAATTGTACATCATTTTTAACAAAGGCATATGAGTAAATTTATACAAATTCATTTTTTCCATCCCTCCACTTTTCCATTCTCAACCAAATACAAATGAGAGAAACCAAATTAAATCTCTTTTATCCTCCCACTTTTCTATCTCTTCTCAATTTTCAATCCTCACACTTTTCCAGCCTCCAAATATATTTCCTAATTGATTGATAATAGACAAATTGGCCAAAACAATTTATACAACTTTTGTCAAATTTGAAATTTTAACCGAAAATTCAATTGTCTTGAAATTCATGCCCAACCCAATTGTATTTTATATAAAATTATATTGAAGTGTCAATTTTACCCTTCAAGTCAAACAAGTTTTTTAATTACACCAACCTCTCTTGAGGTTTTATGAAATGAAATTGTCCCCTGAATGTTTCAAAAAATGACAATCCTGTGAGGTTTGTATAAGTGCAATAGTCAGTTTTTCATTGATATAATATTTTCTTATATATATATATATATATATAAATAATCGTATTAATTTATACATACCTAGGGAGGAGTTTCATGCATCTATAAACCCCGATTGAGGGGGTTTTATTTTGTCCAAAGTTTGTATAAGATTTTTTTTTTTTTTAAATGGAATATTATGTTAGTTTAAGCACAGGTTGAGAGGGCATAGACTCAATTGGTACATTTATACAAACCTTAAGGAGTGTTTGTTATTTAACAAATATTTGGGGTGTCATTTTGATAAATCTAAGGGAAGGTGATATAATTTACCAAAAAATTAAAAAGGGAAATTTAAAAAAAAAAATTAGGGGAAAAATCTCATATTTCATTCTTATATTGAAAAATAAACAAATATGAAATAAGGGGAAAATTTTTGACAAATCAAGAAAAATAATTGCCATCACAAGATAGAAACAATAAAAAAATATATCATACCAATCAAATTACACTTTCATAGTACAACAAAATATAGAAAATGTTGAGTTTGTAATATCTTTTAGACAAAGAGAGAGGTTTTGACACATAAGCCACTCTAGTGCCCAACTCGATATTCTCCACCAGCAAGGTTAAGTAGCTCCTCAACTTGACCAAGGCCAGGACCATTTATAAAGTGTTATTAGTTTCTTTCAATATCTCAATGATGGTATTCATTGAACATTTCCTCACAAAGCCATCATTTTTTTTTTTTTTTTAAATAACTTTAGCCTTGATTGAATTGGTTTCTTTATACTAATACCACTATGGGTATAACTTGACTAGGACTAGTTCTTTTGGAGTCCTTTTATTTTATTTATTTTTTTTTTATTTTTGTTGATAAACTGAACTTCCATTAAACTAAACCACTCAAACAGAGGAATCACCCTTACATGCAGCCTCAAGAGAGGGGGAGAAATTGCCTTTATTGAAACAGAAATCTAAATAGGAATTCAAGGCCAATTTAGCTGCTACGTGAGCAACTGAATTGCCTAATCTCCGGACCCAACTAAAATTAACAGACTCAAAAGAAGCAAATAAACATCGGATATTACTAATAGTGTTGCAAGATTACCTTTTTGGAGTCCTAATTGTAAGGGAATTAGAACCAGTCCCTTACACTTATACTCACATTTACACTTATACTCCAAAATAACCAGTCATGTTACAATTAGGACTCCTCATAAATACTTATATACCCAAAATCCACCGATCCAATTTTAAGGGAATGTGGGTACAATTAGGACTCCCTTACTAGTCAACATAGCTAATATATAGGACTAGCTCTTTTGGAGTCTTTGCCTTCCTGACAACACTGGCACAAAGTTATCCACAACGACAATTGCTTGGTAATTGCCATCCCACGCCGCTGCCACTTGTAGGACACATGAGCACACCCTGCTACACATGTTCTAGCCCACCATAAGCCTTGCTTTTCCACTAGGCAGCCCATGCAACCTGCGCAGCATTAAACCTTTGTCAATGAACCATAATATAAATGGCTTGGCCCACGCCAATGCCACCTCCAAGTTTGTCCAGCACCATCCAAATAGCACACACAGCCCATCAACACAGCACCACCCAATTGCAAACATAGCTCCAATTGGCCATGCCATCTACAGGCCAATTTAGTATTTTTCATGCTAAATCATCACTCTATATAATTACATCCCAGCCCTGCCTTGCCAACTTGCAGTATACTCCACTGCATAAAAACTTGTCCATGGTCTGCAACAGGGCTACCATGTCTCAGCCCCATTGCACTTGCTACCCACATCACATGGATGGCTTGCAACTTGCCAAGCCTTAACCATGAAATAATTCTTTGCAAAGCCACAATCACTGCCTCTAAGCCATCTTGTGTAGGCTTGAATCACCATGCAACACAACCTGCTGTTGTTTTTACAAATCTTGCACAACCCATGACATGCCTTCCTTATGCTGGCTTTGTGATAGGGGTGGCAATATTCGATATGACTTGTGAATGCAACACGAAATTAGAAGATTCGTGTTAAGCTTTAGTGGGCTTATGTCAAATAAAGTTCAACACAAATTAACTCGTTTAATAAACGTGTCAATTCAAATTAGACACGCGAAACATGTTTTGACCCATTTAACTAACAATCATTTTACTAATTTACTCTTCAAAACTCTAGTTGTATAAGCTTATTTTCTCTTCTAATATCTAGTAGTGTCAACTTTATCGTAACTTGTTTATTAAACAAGTTATGCAAATCGTATCGTGTTACCTGTTTAATAAACAGGTTGTGTTAAAGTGAGCAATCAAAAAAACATATAAATGTTGTTGGTTTTGAATTGAGGAATAAATTTAAATGGTAGATTATGAAAAAAAAAAATTATTGCTACTAGGAAAGAATAAATTAAGTAATAATATTTAAATAGAATATTGTGGGGATGAAAGGCTCGGATAAGGATCTTGGGCCGTGGGGTGTGCCCGAGGCCACCAAAGAGCCCGAGGGCAAACAAGTATTAGTAAAGGCAAGTAGGTTATTGGACCAAGGACCAGGGTTGGTCGCAACAAGCAAGTGATGTTGTTCGAGGAGCCAAACCTCCTCGGGAAACAAAATGGAAGCCTGAAGTCCGACCACCTAACAAGTACTAGGCGGTGGACAACCATGCTTGGAAGGAGGATAAGCTTCAAAGAGAGGTGAGTCAACAAAGAATGGAGAAATATCTGGGAAGAAAGCTACCACTACATTGAATACTTTGCACTAATAGCCACATTAATGTGGAGGTGATGCATGAACAGTGACTTCTAGCCTTATAGATGCCCACACATACTTCAAGAAGGTTCTGATGGGACAAGTATCAAGAAGATTAGTTATTTGATCAACAAGTAGAAGGCTAAGATGAGAGAAGGTGAAGGAGTATAAAAGGGAAAGGATTCCATTACAATGTGGGGAGAGAGAGAGGAAAGAAACCACTTTGTAACCAAGAACTTGAACATTTATATAAGTCTAAGAGATATATATAAGAACATACCATCCTCGGATTTAACTGGGAGTGTTTTTCTTTTCAACTTGTTCTTCTCAGTCATTCCTACATTAAACTAACCCCTTGTGATTCACATTTGACTTGTTAAATGTTCAATATTAACCCACCCTCTAACAAATTTATAGTTGTGGGCTTGTTGGGCCATTGTCCAAATCTTTTGGGTTACGGATCAATTTGTCCCCCTACAATAAATAAAGAATATATTAGAGAGAGCATTTGAAGAAAAGTTGGATGAGAAAACAAGAGATAGATACTCCTCTATTTGGGCAAGTGGCTTAGTGGTTGGAAGTCATTGTGACTCATTACAAGACATGGCAAACGGTTAGCTTAGGTTGGCTTCGGGTTGGGTCATTCAGGTTGTGGACCAAAACGGGTTGGGCCAAAAAGGGCCATTTTAAACGGGTTGAAATGGGTCGAGTCAATCGGGTTGCGAGTCGGGTCAACCCATATTTTTCACATTAAAAAAACAAAATAAATGCGAACTTTTTAGAGAGAATGAATCAAATCAAATAGTTAGATTATTTGTTACTAATTTACTATTATACATGCAAAAGGAAAAAAAAAAAAAAACAAATAAACAAACAAACAAAAAAACATAAAGATTTCCATATCCTTGCAATTTAGACAGTTTTGACTTTTGAGCATGACTTGAAAGCTCGAATTTGTGTGAAAACACAAAAGTTGTTTAGACCCCCAAATTAAAATTACGACTCGGTTGATTTTACTCTAACTTAAACTAAGTGCGGAATAGAGTAAATGCGAGCGAACAAACAATATAAGTACTCTAAGTCATATTCATCAAATATCAACAATAAAATGAAAGCTAAAAGAGTAGGGAAGAAGAATGCAAATACAAGATAACACGTCGATATGTTATCGAAGAGGAAACCGAAGAATTCAGCGAAAAACCTCTCCACCGCCCTTCAAGCGGTAAATCGATCCACTAGAGAATGAGTTGGAGTACACGAATAACAAAAGACCCTCCAAGCCTAGTCTATCCCATGTACTTGAGCCCTCCAAACTCTTGCTACCAACTGACTTCTTGGAGTCATGTCTTCTCTAGCTTTCCTGATCCCGCAATATGCCCAATTGCATCCACCAAGCCTTACCCGACTTATTTGGGCAAATCCTCAAAACTTCCCAAGCTCCAAAACACTCTCTACACTCTGAAAATGTATGAGTTGTGTTTGGGTACAAATCTCCTCTCAAGGTATGAAAATGGGAGAGGGAGGGAGAAGAGACTAGAATGATTTCTCTCTAAGGATGAATAGCTCTTTCTCTAAAAGATGGGTGTGTGTGTTGTAGAAACCTCTCTAGGGTTTTTCTCTCTGAATGGCCTCTCATACATTTGTGGGTAATGAGGGAATATATAGTATGAGTGAAGGGTAAGAAAGTCACACTTAAAATTCCTCTAGGTAGAGAGTTTCGCAAATATCTCATAAGAAGGCCTTACACGCAAGATACTCCCGAAATCCTCCAGGCTGGCATGACTCTTGAGCTTTTAGCATGCGCTTCTCACGTGGCTCTTTTGCGGATAAGCTTAGCTTCTAGCGAGACACTCGCGAAATCCACTGATTCTTCATTTTATTCTCGATTCTTCACCAACTTAATATTAAACCCAATACAATAAAATCCCACAAAATACAAGGAACAAAATTAAAGCAATTACAACACTTTTTGTCATGGAATAAAGCTAACATAAAAGATAGTTGTCAATCACAATTTTACATGACTAAAATTCTTTACATACTTCAAATTCAAAGTTCACTAATAATATCATTCCCATAAAAAAAAAAAAAAATACAAAAAAAAAATACAAAACTAAATGTTATGGATCAAAAATCAAGTTATCAATCTTCTTAAGTGTATAAATTATTGTTGCATTTAAAATAATAATAAAATTAGATTATATAAAAAGATAAACTAAATAAAAATAAATAAATAAACATAAAAATTTAAGTAAAGAAAAACAAGTTAATATTTTATAAGAATTATAACTCAATCCACTCAACGTTGGTAGTAGATCCAACACTACAAATATTCATACTTTCGAATTGTAGCTCAAGTTACCCAATTTCATCAATATCTTCATCTACAATATATACAATATTTTAATATAACTTAAGTGTACCATGAAAGCAAATCAAAACTTATCAATAAAGAGTTAAAAATATATAATTTCTAAGACTTTATTAATAAATTAAAATACCTTCAAATCCATATAATCAACTTTTAGTGCACAACGTAACTTCCACGTTCTTAGGCAAAAGAAATGATAGATTCGGAGTAAGAATTTTTTTCCGTACTAAAACTTAATTCAAATGCAACAGTAGTTATAGAAATGCTCATAAGATCTTATGCCGGAAGGGAGGAAAAGAAGAGAAAGGTAGAAGCTACTAAAAGTTTGAGAGTGAGAGTGAAAGATAATAGAGTTAGGTTTAATTTTGCTTTTTTGCCTTTTGGGTCACTATTGAATTCTTTTATTTTATTTTATTTTTTTTTATTGTTTTGTCACTTTGTGACCGGGTTCGTGCTAGTTAGATAGATATTACTATATTCGTTAGACAGACTTGGACGTGTTGTTAGTAATAGTTAGTAGTCTTTGAAGTAGAACTTAGTTACTTAGTAGTTAGTAGTCCTTTTTTTTTTTTTTTTTTTGAGAATCCGGACTAAACTTTGATTAAAAGGAATCGACTAAATCAGCCTAAAGTACAACTGAAAATTGTGGTGGAACATCCTCCATCCACACTAAAAAATCCGAAATATCATGGGCATGTCTTGCTAAACAATGAGCTACAGTATTACATTCTCTCTTTACATGAGAGTAATGCAATTGATCAAAATTTTCCGCACTAAACTTAACGTCATTTATTATCAACCTAAAAGGGGCTAAAGAATGATGGTCACTTGATAGAGCTTTCATTATCGTGAGGGAGTCACCTTCCAATACTGCTTTGGTAATGCCAATCTCTACCGCAAAGGACACCGCCTTAGTTGCTGCCAGAGCCTCCACTTGATCTTTGCTATAAGCTTGAGATAACCATTGAGAACAAGATGTGATAACCTGACCTAAATTGTTTCTAATCACCACCCCAATACCTGCTGCATTAGCACTAGAAAAAACAGCTCCGTCGAAATTAATCTTCATTAAATCCACCGGAGGAGGTTGCCATCTAGTTCTACTATTGACCCGCCGTACCACCATCGGTGGTGCGGATGGTTGACTAGCCGTGAATTCAGACAAGTTTCTCCGATGAAATTTGAAAAATTTTATGGAGTGGAACAAAGAACATGGTTGAGGCGGACCTTATTATGTTGATTCCATATCCCCCACGTCATCAACGCAAAGAGTTCCACTTCTCTTGGCTGTGTGAGTATCCACAAGAGTAATTCTTTGAAATTCAAGAAGCTGGTTTCTCTGCACTCTCGACAGTGGGCAGACTTCTCCCAAACCGTGTCTAGTTCCTTACAAAGCCACAAAGCATGTAGCGGAGTCTCCCGAGTTTCATGGCAACGATCACATAGCGGGTCTTCAATGATTGTACGTCGGACAAGTGCTTCTTTTGTTGGCAACGCACCCCTACAAGCCCTCCATAACAGATTTTTAACTTTGTTGGGAATTTGGAGAGACCAAATCCCTTTCCACAGGTTTGTATCCGTGCAATCCATCCAGCACCTGCAGTCCATCTCAACTTCTTCCTTAAGGAACCTGTAGCCCGTTTTACATGTATATTGTCCATCCTGCGTATATGGCCAAACCAGAACATCTTGAGCCACCCTCCGGCTCAGTGGGATTTTTTTAATAATTGCAGCTTCCTCTGGTGAGAAAATCCCATCAATCACTTCTTCATTCCACCTCCTCTCATTTTCATCGATCAACACCGCCACCGAGCAATCTTCCATGGACTTAATTGGATATGAGGCTACTAGGGAGGAAGTTTTCCTTGGAATCCATCTGTGCAGCCAAATATTAATTGATTTCCCATCCCCAACTCTCCATCTAGACCCTCTTTGAATAACATCCCGCCCTTTTAGAATGCTTCTCCAAGCATACGAACCTCCCCTCGAATCCTTAGCCTCCATAATTGAAGAATTAGAGAAAAACCGAGCTTTGAACACCTTATAAAATAGAGAAGATCTATTATGTAAAAGGCGCTAAGCTTGCTTTGCCAACAAAGAATCATTATATAGAGCCAAATCTCGGAATCCCATTCCACCCACCATTTTGGATTTTGTCAACTCATCCCACTTCACCCAATGAACTTTCCTACGATCACCTCTTTGCCCCTACCAAAAATTTTTGATCATTGCTTCAATATCATGACACAAACTCAAAGGAATTTTGAAGCACCCCATAGTATAAGTTGGGATTGCTTGGATCATAGATCTTATTAATACTTCCCTTCCGGCTTGAGAAAGTAATTTACCTTCCCAACCTTGAAGCTTTCTCCACACCCTCTCTTTAATATAATTGAAGCTTGATTTCTTTCCCTTCCCCACCAACGAAGGCAGCCCCAAATGCTTCTCATATTGGAGGATCTCTTGCACACCTAGGATATGTTTGATGCTAGATTTAACATCATCCAAAGTAGATTTGCTGAAGAAGAGAGCTGTTTTGTCTTTGTTCACCTTTTGATCGGAGGCCCTCTCATATGCCTCTAGAATATTTAGAACATTGGCACACTCTTCCACGGTTGCCCTACAAAATAGAAGACTATCATCTGCAAATAAGAGATGAGTTAGTTTTGGACCCCTCCTGCAAAGAGAGAAACCATGAATATCTCCCTTTAACTCTACATTTTTTATCAACCCATTCAACCCTTCAAGACACAAAGAAGAAAAGGAAGAGGGATAGGAGGTCACCCGGTCTAATGCCTCTAGATGGGTGAATTAGGCCTCTTGGTTCTCCATTCACTAAAATAGAGTATGTCACTGTTTTAACACAAATCATGGTCAGACTAATCCATCTCTCATTAAACCCCATCTTCCTCATGATTTCCTCCAGGAAAATCCACTCAACCCGGTCATATGCCTTGCTCATATCCAATTTAAGAGCCATGTATCCCAAAGAATCGGACTTGTATTTTTGTAAACCATGTAGTGTTTCAAAGGCAACTAAGATATTGTCAGAGATCAATTTATCTTTGGTAAATGCTGATTGGTGCTCAGTGACAATTGTGGGGAGGATACTTTTTAATCAATTAGCTAAAACTTTAAAGAAAATTTTATACAACACATTACAAAGACTAATAGGACGAAAATGAGTAACATATTTTGGATTTTCAGTCTTTGGGATGAGTGTGATAAAAGTGTGATTAACAAGGTGGGGTAAAGTACCTGTGTTTAGCCAACATAAAATGGAGGAGGTCACATCCTTGTCTACTAATCCCCAAAAATGTTGATAGAAGAGAGGTGGCATTCCATCCGGACCCGGTACTTTAAGTGGGGCCATCTACTTCAAAGCTGCTGAAACTTCACACGCCAAGAACTCACTTGATAGGTATGAATTCATCTCATCCGTGATTAGTTGAAGGACATGCTTTAACACATTGCTGAAATTTTCGGGAGAAAAAGTTGAGAATAGATTCTGATAATAACCTGTCAAGACTGTTGCAATCTCATCCGGTTCAATTCTCCAACCATCCATCTCGTCCCTAATACCCCAAATCTGATTTTTTCGGAATCTTTTTGTTGCCCAACTATGGAAATATCTTGTATTCTTATCACCTTGACTAGCCCACAATAGTCTTGACCTTTGAGCCCACATTCTCGCCTCCCTATCCATGAGAACATCAATTTCCGTTTTTAGCTCCCTTATCCTGTGATTAACTCCACCGACTTGAGCTTCCAATTTGGCCTTTCTCAACAATTCCTTCTTTTTTATTAATTCTTGTCTAACATTGCCAAAAACATTACGATTCCACCCCATTAGGTCCGACCCACATCTATCAATTTTTGCCAAAATTTCATTGCTTAAATCTGACCCAACCGCAGATTCCCATGCTACCTGGACAACTTCTCCACAACTTGGATTGGATAGCCACATTTCCTCAAAACGGAATGGTTTTTTCCGTAGAGGTATGTCTAGAGGGGCAAGAACAATAAGAAGTGGACAATGATCGGAAGAATTACATTGTAGATGATGAACCCGAGCCCCAGGGAATTTCAGAAACCACCCATTATTGGCTAATCCTCTATCAAGCCTTTCCCATATAGAGCTTCCATTTTCAAAGTGTCTAGCCCAAGTGAATTTTGAACCTACATAACCAAGGTCCATGAAGCCACACTCGTCAATAACATCTCTGAATAATTGCATTTGATTATGAGGTCTCCACACACCTCCCAGCTTCTCCTCTTGTCTTGTAATCTCATTGAAGTCCCCACACATAACCATGGCAAGACCGGATCAGAATTTAGTTGTCTCAACTTCCTCCAAGCCTCGCTTCTTCTTATTGTCTCGGGTTCTCCGTAAAAGCCGGTGAACCGCCATTGATTATTTGTATTTTTATCAATAACTACATTAATATAATACTTATTCGACCCCTCTACCTTCAAATTCACCGATGATTTCCAGAAAAGAACCAATCCACCACCTCTCCCTTCACGTTGAACCACCCACCGATGGTCAAACTCAATGTTTCGTTGTACCGTATCTAGCCTTGCTTCATCCGTCGGTGTTTCGGCTAAGAAGACGACAGAGGGATCTTTTGCTCGTATTATCTCTACAAGCTCCTTTCCTGTACATAGGTTCCCAAGCCCACAATAGTTCCATGCTAGGCAACTCATGGCTCCTGGCGGGGTTGATGATCAGCCTCTGCCACTTCCAAAATTTCTTCAACATCACTCACGATAAACTTTCCATGTCTGATGCATCACGTTTTTGACCTGAGAAAGGCTCACTTGCTAACCTTGCCGAGGAGTTTACTTCTCTCACTCGACGAGACCACTTGGGGAGAACACGCAAAGGAGCAACTGTTGTGGGAACCCTAGCCGCATCAAGGGAGTCACGTGCTTCATTTTTTTGGCTTTGAACTAAAAGACACATAGGTGCACGTGAGTTAGAATCAAGAGAATTAAATGGAATAAAATCATGCTGATCTACTTTGGCCAACTCAGCGTTTGACCCTTGTAATTGCGTCTTAGATTGGGTGTAGTAATCGATTCGGACATAAAGTCCCGATTAATCACGTTATGAAATCCATGTGTGACTTTAGGCCCCAAATTATTGGAATTTAATGCTGAATTGCCATTGCCAGCTAGCCCTTGTGCGTCCTCTACCTGCGTTTCACCTCCCTTTTTACCATTACTGACCACCAAACTTCCAACACCGTGGTGTTCCCTGTGGGCTGCGCCACCACGTTGGGACCGGGCTACTTGGTCTACTTGGTCCACTTTTCTTCTTCTCTGTGTAAAAACCAAGTACCATAATTACATTCTTCCTTGACGGCACAAAGGCAGGTGCACGTAGACTTGGGCCAAATTGACGATCTTCCGCCCCAGTGTTTCCCTCGCTTTCTATCCAAATAGCACAGTCCTTATCAACATGGGTTAGACGACCACACCAAAGAGCACAGGTTTGGAAGTCTTTCGTACTTAAAACTCACCCAAACTTGCTTATCATTCTCCAGAGTAACCAAACGACCACGACATAAAGGTAGAGACAGATCAATAGAAATTTTAAGACGTAAAAAACTCCCACCATCTGCATCTTTGGGATCATTTGGTCGAGAAACATCACCAATGACTTCACAAATTTTCTCGGCAACAGCCATTGTCATGTACCTCAATGAAATTCCATGAACTTGAACCCAAAGACTTGTTTTCTCAAATTTGAGTTCATGCGGAGGGGTCTCTTTCTCATATCGTTCCATCGCCACCAAGGTGCTTGTCGAAGCTCCATGGCTCACTCATGAGGATTCTGTCCACATCATTCCTATCATCAAAGGTGAACAGTACCTTATGATCCCCCAAAGACTTAATCTTAAACCCAATCCGAGATCTCCACAAAGGGGTGAAAGTTTTGGCAATGACATCGATGCTTAAAGCTCTATTCGTAAAAAACTTAGCTGCAATGGAAAATGCTTCATTCCATCATCTTTCGTCGGACTACATCTAGGACCCTCTTGTTCTGAAAGTGAAAGTTTATGCCAATTCATTTCGAGATCCTTCATAGAATTGATTGATAAAAACCCTCTCCTCACTCCTGTTTCCCAATCCCCAGAAAGAGATACCTACTAGCCGAGAATAACCGTAGTTAATCCTCGGAAACAATCAACACCTTCTTAGAGAAGGGACCAAAAAATTCTACTACACTCGGAAGTTAGAGCTCAACTTCTAGACTGGAAAGAAACTGTAATGATTAGTAGTTAGTAGTCTTAGTTAATGAATGTTACAACTAGAGGTAAAGCTTGATAGATAGTTGTGGGGCCCAATAATTTATGGGCCAGGCCCACTTGCTCATGGGGAGTCCAAAGGCTTAAGCCGAAAAAGGTTATGGCCCAAGCTCAAGAATATAAGGCACAAAATGGCCCGGAGATGGAGCCGAGGACAGTTTAGTCCTCAGCAGACCCAAAGCTCCATTGAGAAGAGGGGTAAAAAAGGGTACAAGAATAAACTTGAAAGAAGATCCAAAATATCTCGGGAAAGCTGCCCTTACTACCCTTCCCAGATAAGACTCGGTACCCAACAGAGCCGGATTCTTGGCTTTATCAACCACCCCCAACGATTCTGGGATTAGATTGACAGGACAAATATCAGTCTTGGAAAGGTTGACCCTACATGTGGACGAAGGACAGAAAACGTGGGATAGTATAAAAGAAAGCGTAAAGTAATAAAGCGGGGGGCCGAAAAAGTAGAGCCTCCCATCTCACCTCCAGGAGAAAAACTACGGGGGTGAGAATATCTTGACAATGTATGCACACCATCACAAAAAACCCACCGCCGGGTAACCAGGAAAAGAACTTAGTGCTCCTCGGACCGAGTCCGAGGAGTCTAATCCTCAGGCTACGATTGTAGGGCTTGGACGTCCGTTTGAAACCCTTTCTTACCTGAGTTCCCCTAAAATTCGGTATGGATCAACGCCCCGTGACCAAACGCTAGCCTTTCAAGCCCACACTCTACAAATCATATTGTGAGGGATCTTTCATGTGCGAGCCCAACATCATTATTGGGCCGTTAAATAACCGTGTCCCTACAATTGGCGCCGTCTGTGGAAAGGCTTGCGCGTTAACACTTGGCGTTTGAGTCAACTCTCTAGCAAGCAGAGATTCACGGGTTTTCCCCCATCTCCGGTGACCTACATTTGTTGCTCCGACATAAATTTGTGCCAGGGCTTACGTCTTGTAGCGCCAATAGCACAGGCAGCTCTAGAGGCTTCCGACCTCAAGTCAGCTCTCCCCGCCATGGTCAAGGGGCTGACCAACGAAAAAAGCAAATAAGTACAAAAAAGAAGTACTCAAAAGTTTTGGACAGAACCAAGGCCTTGCATGGTCCTCGGACTTAAGCCTATGGGGAAACCAAGTACTCAAAAAGTTTTGGACAGAACCAAGGCCTTGCATGGTCCTCGGACTCAAGCCTATGGGGAAACCAAGTACTCAAAAAATTTTTGGACAGAACCAAGGCCTTGCATGGTCCTCGGACTCAAGCCTATGGGGAAACCAAGTACTCAAAAAGTTTTGGACAGAACCAAGGTCTTGCATGGTCCTCGGACTCAAGCCTATGGGGAAACCAAGTACTCAAAAAAAAAAGTTTTGGACAGAACCAAGGCCTTGCATGGTCCTCGGACTCAAGCCTATGGGGAAACCAAGTACTCAAAAAGTTTTGGACAGAACCAAGGCCTTGCATGGTCCTCGGACTCAAGCCTATGGGGAAACCAAGTACTCAAAAAGTTTTGGACAGAACCAAGACCTTGCATGGTCCTCGGACTCAAGCTTATGGGGAAACCAAGTACTCAAAAAAGTTTTGGACAGAACCAAGGCCTTGCATGGTCCTCGGACTCAAGCCTATGGAGAAACCAAGTACTCAAAAAAGTTTTGGACAGAACCAAGGCCTTGCATGGTCCTCGGACTCAAGCCTATGGGGAAACCAAGTACTCAAAAAAAAAAAAAGTTTTGGATAACCAAGGCCTTGCATAGTCCTCGGACTCAAGCCTATGGGGAAACCAAGTACTCAAAAAAGTTTTGGACAGAACCAATGCCTTGCATGGTCCCTCGGACTCAAGCCTATGGGGAAACCAAGTACTCAAAAAGTTTTAGACAGAACCAAGGCCTTGCATGGTCCTCGGACTCAAGCCTATGGGGAAACCAAGTACTCAAAAAAAAGTTTTGGACAGAACCAAGGCCTTGCATGGTCCTCGGACTCAAGCCTATGGGGAAACCAAGTACTCAAAAAAGTTTTGGACAGAACCAAGGCCTTGCATGGTCCTCGGACTCAAGCCTATGGGGAAACCAAGTACTCAAAAAGTTTTGAACAGAACCAAGGCCTTGCATGGTCCTTGGACTCAAGCCTATGGGAAAACCAAGTACTCAAAAAGTTTTGGACAGAACCAAGGCCTTGCATGATCCTCGGACTCAAGCCTATGGGGAAACCAAGTAGTCAAAAAAGTTTTGGACAGAACCAAGGCCTTGCATGGTCCTTGGACTCAAGCCTATGGGGAAACCAAGTACTCAAAAAGTTTTGGATAGAACCAAGGCCTTGCATGGTCCTCGGACTCAAGCCTATGGGGAGACCAAGTACTCAAAAAAGTTTTGGACAGAACCAAGACCTTGCATGGTCCTCGGACTCAAGCCTATGGGGAAACCAAGTACTCAAAAAGTTTTGGACAGAACTAAGGCCTTGCATGGTCCTCGGACTCAAGCCTATGGGGAAACCAAGTACTCAAAAAAAAAGTTTTGGACAGAACCAAGGCCTTGCATGGTCCTCGGACTCAAGCCTATGGGGAAACCAAGTACTCAAAAAAAGTTTTGGACAGAACCAAGGCCTTGCATGGTCCTCGGACTCAAGCCTATGGGGAAACCAACTACTTATAAGGAAAAATTACATTACATGGACCTTAGGATTTATCCGAGGAAAACTCTCCACTAACAATTGGGTTAATTCCTAAATTGTGAGGATTCTTAAGTCTGCTTTCGGATCTTCAGCACTAAAGGGATCGATGCAATATAGGGCAATATGTCGCCTGAAACACAATCGGAGTTCCCTCTTTGCTCATCAACTCCTCGGATGGATTATTTAGAGATTATCATTCTCGGACGGTATTCTCGCACTTATCACGGAATATTCAACTGTTACCTCGGTTAGTTTCCTAAGTTTAACTTACTATGAATTATCGTCATAATGTCTGGTAGTGTTGGTAAATCAAAATTAGTTGGATTATGTTTCAAGGTTTCCTGCTCTAAATATCATTGAAGAAACACACACATGGAGCACACCCATTCACAAAGTAGTGTTGCCAAAAGAACAATATTCAAAACAAGTAAATAAATTTCCATTTTTACTAAAACAAAGAAATAGTACAGCGTACAATTAAAAACTGGAATCAGCTTCCGTCAAAACTCACTACATAATTGAAAAGGAAGATACAAGAGAATAAGACAAAGCCGAGGAGGCGATGATGACGACGAGGGTTGGCTTCTAAAGCTAACCACATAATCAAAAAGAAAGATACAAGAGAATAAGATAAAGCCGAGGAGGTGGCACGAGAGGAGAGGTTGTCTCTCTCTTCAAGACCTTATTCTTCCTCAATACTTTTACATGCCCATAACTCGGGCAAGAAAAGAACCCACTGGGGCCTGCACCATTGAAGAAAAGGTGCAGAGAGAGCCCACACTAAGCCGAATGAAGAAAAGGTGCATGAAACCCAACTTGAGCCTCACACCGTTGAAGGAAAGGTGCTCCTTCACCAAAAATTTGCCTCCGATGATGGCGGAGAATCTTTCTTCCGACACACCAAAATTCTGACATGAACAGAACCTGCTTCGGATTTTGACTAAAAGAGGGAGAAACATTCTTTCCCCTCTGTCGAAACGGAATATTCTCTTGAATTTATGCTTCCTTTGCCCGTACCTCACTATTTTGAGTCTCGGGAGGACACGGCGCCTCAGTGGCGGAGAAAGTTCCTTCTCCCCAACCCTCGCCTCAAACATGTTATGCTAAGGGAGGATAGCACTGGATATGGGAGTTGTGATTTGGGAGAAAGCTCAAGGATTTGTGCGTAGGTAAAGCAACTTTCTTTCCTATTTATTTAAAAAGATAAGGTGGTGGCATTTAATTCACGCAGTTACGGACAAAATGGCTCCTTCAATTTCCAATGCCACCCGCAACCACGAGATTAAAGGAGTCTCGTAAAGGCGCACCTCGAACACCGGGACGCCAAAGAGTACCGCGTGACCAAATACTACAGAAATACCCCTTAATTTGTGGGCCTAGTAAATTCGCGGCCCAGGCCCGTTCTGCATGAGGGCCCAGGGACTACGGCCCACACCAAGGAATAGCCGTTGCCGAGGACAACCTCTGCGCTCGGCCCTCGTAAAATACCCGAGGAAAGGGAGAAACTGAACTATGGTCATCGGACTCAAGCCTATGGGGAAACCAACTACCTGGATGACAAAACTAGGTTTTGGACAGAACTAAGGCGTTGCGAAGTTCTCGGACTCAAGCCTATTGGGAAACCAACTACTCGGATGGGGAAGGTCCTCGGCTCAAATCCTGTAAAAGGTTAAGGCCAAGAAGAGTGATAAGAAGATGGCGAAACGCCCCACTAGGATGGTCTTAGTTTATGTTGCGGGTGATGTGTCCTCGGATGGTTACATCCTACACCGCATTGAGCACTCGGTTCTCACACTCGGCCAGTTTTGAGGTAAATATCGTTCTTCACAGTCGGCATTGTTGTGCCAAACAACTCTATTAAAGTTATGGTTACACCTATTTCTTAGCAAATATTTTGACCCTAGTTGTCATTGATTCAAATGCTATATTCTTATGCCGAACAGCACTTACAAATTCGTAAAAACGCCTTTCTCTTTGATAAGGGGTTGAGAACCCAAGTATTGTACTCTAAGGTCGGCAGATTTGCTTATTCGTAATATCCTTTCTTTCCTTCCTTAGGGGAGTTTCAGCCCTAAGAATCATTTGTTCGATTTAGTATTATTGAGCAGGATTATTTTTATGAACAGGGAGCAAGATCTTTTTATTAGCTGGAACTTTAGTCCTATACATCGGTCACGGTTTAAAAATAAAAAGAATTTACAAGACTCTATGTCTATACATTGCATTATCATTTTGGGAACTTAGAGATATAGCATGCAAAGTAAAATGGTAACAATTTTTATTAATATAAAGATACATTACAACATACAAAAAGGGGCTTAAACAAGCCTATACAAAAGGTAAATTGCAAGCAACGACAACATCGATGTCTACAGATAAGTAAACAATCAGTGTCTTTTAAACTTGTCTTCAAAGTCTCTCCGCCTCCGCCTCGGTATCGCCCATATTGAGAGAAGAACCTTCTTTAGAAAAAGATGAAGGAGAAGGAAGAAAAAGATGAAGGAGAAGGAAGAAGAAGATGGAGGAGATGAGTAAAAAGAAGGAGGAGAAGAAGAGGGAAAGATGAAAAGAAAGAAAGAGGAGCAAAAGAGGGAGAAGGAAAAGCACCAGGATGGATCTGGTGGTGGAAAGAAGAAGAAAAGAGAGGGAAGGAGGCGCCAGTGAACGAAGAGAGGAAGAAGCAGGGGCACTTAGTCCCCGCCCCAGTCCCCGACTCCTAACACACTTGTGCCATGTTAGATATGCTCATGAGAGAGCGGGTGGTACTGATAATGTGTGTCCTCGGCTCAGTCATGCCGAAAGTGTGACGTGACGAGTTCCTGCTTTGGATTTTGGCTGAAAGGAAGGCGAGACAAATCTTGAGTCTCCGCCATCCTTGCCCTGACCGAGCCATTTCGAGCCTCGTTAGAACATGGTGTTTCCGGAAGGAGAATGTCTTTTTCATTGCTTATTACTATGGCGAATGTATTTCGGGTTAAGGTCTAACCAGAGGGTAAAAGTAAACTCCTGAAGGAATCTAAGGGTTTCAAATTTCGTGGGGATTAAAGGGGTTCATCTGTGGGAGAAACAACTCCTGTTTCTTCTCTTTATATAGGGGACGAAGAGGAGGGTACTTAATGTGTTCGATCTCCAAGGAAATCTAAAGAATACGCCTGACACCATCGAATTTGAAACCGAGAGGCCTCGTGAATGGAAGATATTAAAGACACGCATCGGATAACCAAACGGCATAAGCGTCTCGTGAACAAATTAAGAGGAACGACTCGTGGACCGGTACATTCCCTAGGCGGATGAAGAGTCGCCAACGTCGGTCAAAGGCTGAATTAAATGAGCCATAATAAAGGCTCGGTGTCACCAAAACCCCCCTCTCCAACCAGGAGGTTGGACAACAGGGTTTTGAGAGGCTATTGTGGGGCCCAATAATTTATGGGCCAGTGCTCATCAGTCCAAAGGCCTAAGCCCGAAAAAGGTTATGGCCCAAGCTCAAGAATATAAGGCACAAAATGGCAAGATGGAGCCGAGGACAGTTTAGTCCTCAGCACTCCCAAAGCTCCATTGAGAAAAGGGGTAAAAAAGGGTACAAGAATAAACTTGAAAGAAGATCCAAAATATCTTTTACCCTTCCCGGATAAGACTTTTTCTTCTGTACTTTATCAACCACCCCCAACGATTCGGGATTAGATTGACAAGACAAATATCTCTTGGAAAGGTTGACCTCATTGGATAGTATAAAAGAAAGCGTAAAGTAATAAAGCGGGGGGCCGAAAAAGTATCCCATCTCACCTCCAAGAAAAACTACGGGGGTGAGAATATCTTGACAATGTATGCACAATCACAAAAAAACCCACCACCGGTAACAAAATCCGAAGTCTAATCCCCTCGTGCTACGAAGTTGTAGGGCTTGGACGTATTGAAACCCTTTCTTTCTTACCGAGTTCCCCTAAAATTCGGTATGGATCAACGCCCGTAAATTTTCAAGACCACTACAAATCATATTGTGAGGGATCTTTCAATAAACATCATTATTGGGCCGTTAAATAACCGTGTCCCTACAATAGTATTTAATGCCGCTTTAGTAGTGCGATTTGCATAGACACTAGAAAGTAGATGCTTTAGACTTTAGTTTTCCTTTTGTATTTTTATTTCCCTTTCATTTAACTCTTTTTTTTTTTTTTATAAATAAGGGGCACAACACACAAGTTCATTGTGCCTTTTATGATAATGTTATGCACCAAGGAGCAATCTAGCACGCCTTGCCATGTAGTTTTTAAATATTTTTAAGGGAAAAAAAAAAGGTTAAAAAACAAAAATGGGCCGTTTGAGTCGGGTTGGCCTTTTGTAGGTCGATATTTAATTCAAGTAAAAAAAATCGGGTTCAAGCCGGGCTAAAATAGATAGGTTCGAGTTGAGTCGGCAAATCTTGGCCCGTATTGCCATATCTGTGTCAATGATGTGAGTTCAAGTAATGTAAGCTCTTTTAGTGATCAACAAGTAGTCCCGCACCATAATGCAATGTGTTTTTTTTTTTTTTTTTTTTTTTTAATGTACTTTTCAAAACACCTCATTTCATTGGAATATATAAAGAAATGATAAAAAATAAAATACAAAATGAATAGTATTAGTATAAATTTACATAATTATTGTAGTAATAATATATTTTTATACAACTTTAAGTAAATTTTATGCTTTAGTTAACTAAAATATGATCATTTTTTTAATGGAAAAGATTTTGTTGTGTATTTTTTTTTTTTTTTTTGGGGAGAATCTTTTTGTTGTACTTGTATGTTGTAATTGCTACATATAAAGGTATGTGACAGCAAAATAAACAGGACAAGTGACTAAGGTTCACCTAGTCACGTATATTGCATAACCTTGAGTATATATCATTTTCTCTTTACTGCCATATATCTCTTTTCTTTTCTTTTCTTTTTTTTTTTTTTTTTTTACTGATATATCTCCATACGCAAGAATTGCAGCATACAAATATGTAGCAAAACCTTTTCCTTTCTTTTATCATTAAAGTGCACATGTTGCGTAGAGAGAGTTACAAACAGTCGACAGGCATGAGCATGGCAGCGTGCACATGTTGCGTAGAGTGAGTTACAAACAGTCGACAGGCATGAGCATGGCAGCGGTCAATTGGCGAAAAGAAAACGCGTCACGCAGACCAGCATGTTCACACACTGTTATGTTTTTCTCACGCAAACATAAACTCCAACTCATGGGTCCCACTACAGATTAGGTAGCAGTAAACTAAAAATTTTAACGTAATAATTAAAAAAAAAAATTACTAAAATTCAATGAGTGTGTGCGACTTTCTGGAGAGCTCTAGAGCCTTTGAGAAAAAGAACAACACAACTAACCTCTCTCTCTTTTATTAGCTACCTAAACCTTTGTTGTCGTTGTTTGTAAAAAAAGAGGAAGAAAACCCAGATGAAGAAGATGTTGATGATGAAGAAAATGAAGAGAAAAGACCTTGAGCTTGATGAATTCAGTGATGACTTCTCTGACTTTTCTCTTTCTGCTCCAGCTCGAAAGATTCGCCGCTTGGTACTCTTTTCTTTCTTCCCAAATTTCTTTTTTTTTTTTTTTTTTTTTTCTATTCTGCCAAACTAACCCAATTTGTGTTTTTTTGCCTTTTGGGTTGTGAAGGATGCTGAGTTGCCACCAATAATGGAGGAGGAAGAAGCAGCAGTTGAGGATTTGGAATTATCGCCTAACAATGAAGAAATGGCTATTGTTCTTTTTAAGCCTGTGAATGCACCTTTTATACAACATTCACCTTCCAATCTTTCGTTTTCTGTTGATTCTGAGCTTATTTCTGGCTTTAAGAAGGGTAAGCTCACTCCCCAAAACCCATTTCCCTCATTTACTTTGTGGGTTTTAGCTATTTTTTTGTTTTGAACTTTGATTCTTTACCAAAATAATGAAAATACTAAAAAAGAAAAGGTTTTGTTTGATTGTGTGTGTTAATTGAATGTTTAGACATGATGGGTAAAGCTCAGATTTTTAATCCTGTACCTTATAAGAAAGGTGAAGTAGGTACTAGATTTTGCTTGCAAGTGTATGTTTGTGAAATTTTTTTCTTTGATTATAGTATTTGAAAACTGATGCATCAAGTATTAGAAAATAGATGCTCCTGCAGCCATCATCCTCTCAAACAGTGTTTGTGAAAATTGCACTCAACAAAAAAATGTTGAATTTAAATGAATTTGGTTATCAGTCTCTGCTTGTAGTAGTTGTTTAAGTAAAAGTAACAGAAAATGGTAAACTGCTGTGTGTTGTGTTGCAAAGGAGTGCTTTGATTCAAATGGCACTTCCTTAGAATGAGCTCAGGATGATGAGACCAGCATCCTCTTCTAAGATGGATGCTTTTCATTGTGTAGATTAAATGTTACAAATCTGATGCATCACATTGTTAGATCCAGGAAAAAATATCTTTTACTGTGAAATGGACTCTTTTCATTTCAAATTATTGTAGTGTAATTTGAAATTTAAAATGATTGGGACTCTCTACTTTCTTAGATTGAAGATGAAATGAATTCTTTATGTTTCAAATGAAATGGAGGTCCCGGATTCAGAACTCAGTGGTTGTGTGTGTAACTTACCAATATAAAAAATGGGTTTGTTATTGAATGAGTGAATAATTTGTGTCATGGTTTTGCAGATCAATTTCTTCAGAAAAGGCAGTCTGGTCCCATAAACTCTGCTGATGAAGAAGAAGCTAGCAATGCGGCCACAAGAGGTTGTTTGGCTGTTGTTCCTTGGGTTCCCTCTCAGCTTCCTCCTTTGCCAGCCACGCAAATGGAAGCTCCTGAAGCTTCAGAGTTGATGGAGGCTGAAGAAACAGGAGCAACAACAATGGATATTGAAGAAGACTACAACAATCCGGGAATAGGGCAAGTGCACCCAAGTGTAAATGTGTGTGGTGAAATGCCTGGAAGTGAGGGGTTACACCAGTGGCAGCAACAACACTGCATGATGCCGCAGTTTCCTCAGAACACTTCCACTCCCATTACATGGTTTCGATGATAATTTAAGAAATTGCATTTTGTATTTGTAGGGTGCATCTCCATTTTAAAATTTTTTTTGTTGTAATGGAGGGTGGAGCTGCCGAGCTAGGACCCATGTAGCAGTTAAGGGGATTAGAAATTGGGAATGTCCTTCAACAATCAACATGGGCATTTTGGATGGGAACTCCTTGTAAAAAGAGAAGAAAAAAAAGAAAATAGAGCTATAATGTGCAATCAATGTAGAAATTCTTGTGTTTTAATTGCAAGAATGGTTTTGCATTCTCTTATGGGATCAGTAATTCACTGGTAACTGAATACGAAGCTAACTCATTTAGATAAAGTTACTCTAACCACTGTGTGGGTGTAGGTTTATAAATTATGGACAGATCTAGGTCCCACAACTAGTGTGTGACAGTCTTAATCATTGTGGGGTCTATACATTATGGAGGGATGATATATGGGGTCTTTATGTTGACACGGTGAGAGGGAAGATGAATACAAAATAATTATTGACAGTGCTGTTAAGTAAAGATTGGAAAGTGGTGTAAAGGCATAGATATTTTTCAGTTTTAGTCCATTAAATAATTTAAATTTAATCCTTTCTTGCTATGACTTCTAGATTTGAATCATTTGATCCAGTTTCCATAGGCTTTTAGAGTTTATGTTTGACTGTGTAACTTTTCAATTTAGTCTTGAAATGTATGTGGTGCTATGTGACTCTGCCGACACATGACAGTTTTTACTGAAATTCAGAGTGATTGTTGTAAGGAATATTTTGTGCCTTGTACGTGATGGAACGAACATTAAATCATTCCTCAGAGATGTTCTTGGAGATTTTTGACTGCTGACTGCTGTCAACCATTTAGCATTCTCCATAGTTGGAAGCAGTATGAGAAGAAACTGAACTGGTCAAGGATCAGGATTTTCCATGCCACCAATCACAATCTTGTCCAGTATCTTTGACTAGGAAAATATAATTATGAGCGAAATTGGTTTGGGTTCAGTAAACTAGACCATTCGTAGTAAATAGTAAAAATAATTGGCAAAATTAGTATAAACTGTAAACCATCTCATTTTAGGTATAACGGGAATGGGTGTAATGCCTCTTAGAAGCGGGCCTCACATAGAATAGATGTAACTAAAGAGCACATCAGACGAAGCCAAGTTCTTGAATATATCTAGCCTTCAATCATGCCCTTAAACAGTATGCTACAGTGCACTCGACCATCACAATGATGATATGTGACAAAATGAGTCTAAAGTCTAAACCATCTCATTTGGTTACCCAATGCCTTTTATATGCGAGAGGTATAAATAACGAGAATATTAAAGGTTGAGTATATAAGATGGAGCCAAATTCTTAAAAATATTTTGCTATCAATCATGTCCCAAAACAGTCCTCACTCTAATCTTGCTTTTATAGTAAGAAACCATGGTGAAAGTAAAAGAGGAAAAGCCTAGAAAACAGTTTTTAGCTTTTAGGGAAGCGAGTCCTGATTTGATTTAAGGCACTCCTCAATGATCTAATAAAACTCTCAGTGAGACAAGCAGAAACATCCAGTTTAGCATGTTTGTAAAAATAAATAACACCAATCACAAAATCAAATGCCATAAAAAATAATTGTTAAACAACTAGTTGAGTTCAATGTTTACAAATATGCCTAGGTAATGATCAGATTGGCATATAAATTTAGAATTTGAATCCCTATAATCATACAATGAGTAACATCAAAATTTGAAGAAATATAATTCTACCAGTCTCTGCTGCATGTATTCTCATATGATATTCCTTTCTCCTATCCTTCAAGAACAAAGTATGGGCTCCTCTATGTATTGAACAACAACAGGCATCTCTATGGGAGGACAAAGGTGGACTATGAACTGTACCAAACTAGGCTTCCTGCTCATATCTATGTTAGTTCTAGTCTCCTGAGACATACTTTTTCTGAGCATAGTATTTCTTCTCACTCTCAGCCTTCTTTGCATTGCGTTTCTGCATCGAAAATAAGATAACAAAACCATAAACAGCATTTCTTTTTATACATGAAACTTGCAAACACAAAACATGTATAAATTGTTGGTTTGTATCTTCAGATGGGATGCTCAAATTTAAAGAAATTTTGGATGCAGAGATGCAGCAAAAGAAAAAGGAATACCAAGTAAGCCTCATGATTGGCCATTATCCTTTGGGCTACTGAGCTAGTGGTTATGTATTTGGGGCTTTCAAGCAACCGGAAAATTCCCATGCTCTTGGGAACCTTGTATGGGTCATTTTCACCCTAAGGAATACAAGATCATCACTATCCATAACTCAGTAAAAATATAAACTGGGAAATAATAATTGATATATTTAACTGGGGGGAAAATAAAAAATAAAAACCCAACTTACAGTCAGCAAGGGGTTACTCTCAGCCACTGTTCCGTGCACAACCAATGAGATATTGAAAGTTGTAATCTGCTCATGCCAAGAAAATACAACTCAGATGATAAAAAATATTTAACGAGTGGAAAAGAATAGATATCCCATGCTACAACAATCATTTCACAAGAGATACCAGCAGCATCTGAATCTTGACTCTCAAAGTATAGCCAGATACAAATTTTTTTTTTGATAAGTAAAGGAAAATATATAATAAAGAAGAACACAGCCCCGTACATAGGAAATGTACTAGAAAGGCAAACACATAAAGAAACCAAATTACAATGATCAAACAAAACAGGAAGAGAAAAACAATAAAAAGATGGTATAACTAAACACCATTCGAGAAGAGTAAAAAGAAAAAAAGACTTAAACTCAAGAATGGACCATTCGCGACCCTCAAAGCTTCTAGCGTTCCGTTCCCGCCAGATACACCACATCAAACAGTGCGGCACCATCCTCCGGATACAAATTAGTCCTGGACCACATGAGAAAGAATCTTTCTTGCCAAAAACACACACACATACAAGCACAATTCAGGCACCAAATTCCACATTACTCTTTCTATTGTCCTTTACGAGCCATCTCATGAACCTAGTCTCATATTGGAATTGGATGCCAAACTATGCCAGGGTTGTTCCTAGAGCTAAGCAGTTCCAAAGTAACTTAGGTTGCGTTTGGTTGAATGTAAAATATTTTCCGAGTGTAAAATATTTTCAGGTGTAAAATATTTTCGGGAAAGGAAAATATTTTCAAGTGTTTGGCTGCATTATGAAAATGGTTCTAAAAAATGTTTTCATGTGTTTGGTTGCATTCTGAAAATGCTATTTTCCAACTAGTTTCTCACATCTTCTCACTCATTTTCTCAGCTACCAAACAAATTTTATAATAGAAATTTTCAATATATAAACTTAAAAAAACAAAAATCAAAACAACACCATTCGTTAAACTCCACAATTCGGTCAAACCGAGAGAGGGAGGAAGAGAGAGAGATCAAAAATTGAGGGAAAGGGAGAGATCGGTCATGGGTCATGGGCGACGAGATCGAGACGACAAGATCATCGGTGCAATGAGATCAAGACGACGAGATCGGCGACACCGATGAGCTTTGGGTCGAGAACGAGAACAAGATTGGTAATGTCGGCACCGATGAGATCTGTTTTGGGTGGATCGGTCTTCGGTGGTGACGATCTAGATGGCGGCGCCGGTGCTGGGGTACTCTCTCTCTCTCTCTCTCTCTCTTTACGCGTCTCCGGAAATGGTTTGAAGTGAAAATAGAAATGTAAACCATTTTCCGGGTCAAAGGCATAATATTTACGGTCAAATGAAATTGATTTCCAGAAAATTCTATTTTCCATGTGCAACCAAACACACGGTGAGGTGTAAAATCATTTCCTAAAATGGTTTTACGCCAAAACAAACGCAGCCTTATTAGTTATTAGTAGAGATTGAGCTCCTAACACTTATTTTAGTCAGGTCACACAAGGTAAAACTAATAGGGTTTAAATTATATAAACCAGAATGGCCATCTAAGTTAGTCCAAAGAACTATTTTGAACAAGTATTTAGTTATTGAAGCTCTATGTCCCTTGAAGGAAGATAAAACAGAAGAAGCAGTTTTAGTGCGTTAGATGGGATTGTGTGCATATGTAGAACTATAATCAAATAGTGCAATATATTGAGATTATTTACCAATGGTTATCCAGAGTACTTAAGGGACAGTGACTTTTCCAAAATTGAATGGCATTTTACTTTATTGCACGTTAGTGAATTTGACCTAAACTGTATGTCAATTCTGCCATAAATATGAATTGCAGATCTTGTCAAGACCAATCAATGATTAAACTTTTACATACTACTAAAAACAAAAAATTATGAGTTTCATGAAAATTTTACAGGACATGGTTAGATGTAAATTAGTAGACACATGACACTAGTATGGGTGACAAAGCATCAGTGTAGACCATGCATGATCATTGTGAAAATTTATAGAGGAACAGAAAATTATGGGGAACGTTGGTTATTCAGCGAATAAACTTTAAATAAAAGATAGCTAAGAAATAAGGAACAAAAAATAAAAAAACCAAAAGTAGAAAATAGCACAACAATGGGCACCAATGCCATGCACTATCAGACATATTGCACTAACAGTTGCAAGAGCATCTTCAATTCACTAAGTAGATATGACATCTAAATATGTAGCATGGATATAAATACCACAGATAAGCATGTCTTTCTGTGTGTTTGTGTGTGCGTGTCAACATTATGGTCCAGTTTAGATGTTGCAAAGTTTCTAAAGTTGTACGTGCAATAACAACATTATGTGTTCAGGTTCATCTACTCTAGAAAGGTACACAAGTATTACATTTCAGATAAATACCAATCAACAACTTAATAGTCAACATGTTCCCTTTTCTATCAAATGTCTTATCCATAACTAGATAAGACATTACATTTCAGATGTCTTGTGTCTTATCTATCAAATGCCTTATGTTCAGTTTCATCTATTCTAGAAAGGTACACAAGTATTACATTTCAGATAAATATCAATCAACAACTTAGTAGTTAACATGTTCCCTTGTCTACCAAATGTCTTATCAATGCATAACTACCCCAAGAACAAAGCACGGGGAGGAATGTTGCACAGAAACTGCTGTACTTGGGTGGAACCTCGCTTGAGCAGACAAGGGGTGTACTCAGATATTCATTACAAAATACAATATCAAGATAACCTGATACCCATTTTAGAAAAAACAATCAGAAAAAAAATTACACACCATGTCAGTTGTAACTTCCCAAGGTGCACCAATGATAACTTCATCAACATAACGGCAAGCCAGCACACTAAGACTACGCTCATGTAAATGCATAATTGGATGCGGATTCCCCCTGTGTTCACTGCATGAAACAACTTGTTGTCATTATTTATTTTTTTCTTATTACTAAAAGAAAGACTGTATGATGTACAACTTCCAAACTTTACAAAAAGCCATGGGAAAGTGGCAAAGCAACCATGAACTTGGGTCAAATCATGTATAAGAAGGATATACCTCACAATCTGGTCCGTGTGAATACCAACCAATAGAAAATCTCCAAGCTGCCTAGCACTCTTGAGGATCTGAGAAATCAAGGAAAAATGATGGGAAGTAAGCAAATCATAACAGACTCATGAGGAAGGTTCAATTATGTCTTCAAAAAACAAAGGGGGGAACATACTTGTCAAAAAAAAAATGAAGGGGGGAATATATCACAAAATCAAATCATGCAACTATTTTAAGCAAGCAACAATATGCAACTTGTTTGTAGCTATATCATTGATGGTGCAAAAGGCATGCTGAAACTTGATGACATTATGGTACGCTTAATGATGAGAACCAGAGCTATACCAAAACAGGGCCCAGGTATGTGACATATTAGACCATGTTAAGACAATCCTCAATAATGAGGTAAAAGGCTATCAAACGATAATCACGAAGATAAGATCCACAGAGCTTCAACATGGTCAAGTGAAGATATCAAACTGTCAACTATTTATAGCAATGTCTCCACTTACATAACAGATTTCAAAGCAAAGACACCAGCAAATCAGCTCTACCTCAACTGGCACCTCCTCCCCTTATAACAATCAAGTACATAAGTTACCAACTCCCCTTATAAGTTCTAGGTGGAGAGTTGTGGGTTCAAGGCCCATTGGGTGCATTTGTAACTTACCAAAATAAATTAATTGCCAAGACACCATACCCATGTAAAAAATCCAATTAAATACTAAGTTGATGTAATTGACAGAGAATGAATATATAGTCAACTAAAATCACAATGAAACAAAAAGATGCTAGCAAGAGTATACATGAGAATTTTACCTCAACATGCCCAGCATGAAAGAGATCAAATGCCCCATCAATGTACACAACACGAGCATTTGGTGCAGGTCCCTAACAAATAGAAAACAATATCATATTTTGGGGGAAAAAATCCAGACAAAGGGAGAGGGAAATTTTAACCTCTCAACCCTCTGTTCTCATATTAGGACAAGCCGATGATAACAACATACTGAATCCACATAGAAATATAACAATGTGTTATTGACCAGTAAAGAGCCACTAGTCATTGACTTAATACAAAGCACTCATTTGCATGGGGTCATTCATTTTTATTGCATACATACAATTCTCTTCATTTATTTATTTTTGATAAATTAAGTACAAATCTCTTCAATGAACTCCCTATTTTTAATATATTCAGATTGCTCTACAAAATTGTTAAAATAGAGTTATATAGTTGTGTCTCATTTTACCCAAGCCTGGACCCCAAAGACAACAGTCTAAGAAATTAGATATATGGCAGAAAAATTAGCGAAGGGGATAAATAGGTATAGAAGATAGATTAATTAGCATGCAACAGTTCAAAACATAATCCTACTTCTTTCTCTCTCTTTCTTTTTTTCTTTTTCTTTTTTTCGTGAGAAAAAAGTAGCCATACATGACAGTCTTTGCATGAGAATAACCCAAATGAACAATACCTTGCCATTTGAGAACTGCACAATCCGTCGGGAAGTCGGTAGAAATTGTGATACATGGGCACCCTTAGATTGACTTTCTTTATGAGGATCTCCACACAAAGAACCATTATGATCCTGAGAAACTTCTGGAACCCTCACGTATGAGAGTATTCTACCTACATCCAGATCATATATGCAGAGACTTAGGAAAAAAAAGTACAATGAGTTTAATGTGAAAAATATAGAAAAGGTTGAGTGATAATCATACAGGCCAAAACCAAGTGATCCTTTTTTCCTCCAATACAATAATAATTTCATCAAAAAAGAATTCTGAGATTGATCAAGAGATTCATAGTACCTACAATGTCTGTGCTAGATACACCTTCAGTGCGTTTAATCTGCTTGTAGCGGCCAGCTTTCTTTGCCAAGGCATAAGCATCAGTTCCATCAGGAAGCAGGCAAGGATCATCACCATGTATAATGTAGTCAATATTATGCTCATTAAAGAGAGTGTCCATAAATTTCTCTGTAATCTCATAAGGAGCATTAGTTATTACTTCATCCACCCATTTCAAACCACTAACAAGGGCCAACCTGGATAACAGTCCACATAAACACTTGGTTAACTTAGAGTTATAAACCAAACTAAAATGGAAAAGAAAGAAATGCATACATATGCAGATGCAGACCTTTCTTCCATTGATAAAACAGGTGGACCCTTATTGGCAATGATCTCCTCATCACTCACAACACCCACCACCAACTCATCCCCCAAAGCCTTGGCTTGCCTCAATGCATTGGCGTGGCCGTAATGCATGAGATCAAAGCACCCATCCATGTAAACCCGAATGCGCTTCTTCCCATTTTTCTTCTTGGGGAAAATCCCGAGATCGGACCACAAAAAGGGCAAGTGTGGGACACCAAGACCAGTAAAATAGCTAGTGGACAAGCCAAGTAAGGCTGCTGTGAGCATCAAACCACCAAATAGGTGTGGGTAGTAGTACACCCCTTCCCATATCCAACTGTTGCTTTCATAGTGCATTGCTACCCACACTTGTTGTATTTTTCTGATTGCAAATTACTTTGAGCACTATTTGCTCAATAAGAGGAGACGCAACCTGCAAAATTTACACCACACTATAAGCCAATCAAATACACATCACTAAAAATGAATTTGTAATAAACATAACACAGCTTTTTTCAATTTGAACTCCACATGTGTCTTTACTTAATGACATATATTTGAACACAGTCGTTACTAAATCCGAAAAAAAGGAGTGTGGTGGTACGTTGACAACCACTGTAAAACGCAGTCACTCTATTATGAATAGGTCCACACTACATATACATATTGAGGCATTCACTACTAGCAATGTACATCGGACCTCGAATACAATAAAAAATGGGCAAGTTTTATGACATAAAAAAAATACATGTGGCAACCAACCCTGACTAGTCTGATCCATAGCTGGACCAAGATTTTGGACCAAAGTCTTGGTTGTTGTTGTTGTTCTTGATCATATTATGAATTGAATTCCAGAAAATTAAAATAACAGCAAACAAGTTCAATAAAAAAGAATTCCATAACATAAGTCCAAAAGCATTTTATTGATAAGCCAGAGCACATTGGAAATTCCATCACATAAATCCAAGCATGTAAAATATCATTTGACAAATATAGATATAAGGAGAATGAGGGATATGAATTCTAAGCTTAACAACAGAAAGCAATTGCAGAAAATAATGAATGCCAGCCTGGCCACCAAGATGGGATCCAGAACTTTAACAAAAACATAATTGAATCACAAACAAACAGACAAAATTAAATTTTTAAAAAAGGGTATTGCCATAAATGGAATTCTGAATCTAACCCAGAAACAAAAATTCAAATATAATTCAGAAACATGTAGTCAGCATGAATGGAATCCAAAACAAAGTACTACCTGATGTTGAAAAACAAAATTATAGTTCATAAGATGAGAAGGGTGTGGGAGAATAAGATATATAAAATAAAATAAAAAAAGCAGAAATGGGAAATGGAAATCCAAATGAGAAATGGAAAATAAAGTCATACAAATGACATGAAAATGAGTCACATAGAAGTTGTCGAAAAAAAAAAAAAAAAAAAAAAACTAGAAAGCGTGTCAGATCAGAATCGTCAAACTTTACCTTAGTTTGGTTTTCTGTTCTTTCCTGTATGGTGGGTATGGTGTGTGGTGTTGTGTTGTGTTGTGTTGTGTTGTTGTGTCACCTCTTTTTCTCTTCTTTTCTGTTCTCGTGTGTGGATGCAAATAGAGAAAAGAACAGAAAGAGAAGAGAGAGAGAGAGATACAGACACACACACGAGGAGAGAGAGAGAGGAAACGTTGTCTTTGTTATTAAGAAATCTTTTTAAAGATTTTTTGAATAGTAAAATGGAAGTTAAAATGTTTGGGTTTGACTAGTTTGATGAGATCAAGAGTTCACAAAGTGACGAGTCATGACCTCTTTTTCAATATTTTTCCTTTGAATGCCAAAACGTGGGAAAGTGTCATTCATTGGTCATTGCCATTTGGAGAGTATAGATTTCTTGAGAGCCTTTGAAAGCTTTGATTGTGGGTCTTGCATCTAGAAACGATGTGGACTTTGTTACTAATTCATGATAAAATTGTTTCCTAAAAATATTGCATAAAAAATAAAAAAGGTGTGATTCATGATGAGTAGTGTACGATAAAAATAGTGTTTTGTTAGTAGTGAACCCATATTAGTTCAATTACAATTTATTAATTTGATAGGTAGGAGAGTGGGAGAATGTTTTTTTTTAAAATATTAGAAAATATCAACCAAATTTGAGTTACATGTCTCTAACATAATAACTTATCATCTTGATATATTATGTAAAAAATTTATAACTTATAAATATAAAGTATGTTGAGTCCCTAATATCACTTAGACTATAATTTTTTTTTTTTTGAATAAAAATAGAGAAATGTTATATCCACAATATTTTCACAACTAATTTTAAGTTGTGAGTTGTTATTGGTTGTTATAGGTGGGCAAAAAAATAATTTAACTTATAGATTCAAATTAGAACCAATAACAACTTACACCTATGATTTGTTGTGAAAATATTGTAGATATAACACTCTTTATAAAAATAAGGAAAAACTAACATTTCAAGCCCTATAATTTAGGGTTGAACAAATTAACTCTTTAATTTCAAAAATTAAATCCTATTGTTTCAAAAGTAACAAATTATACAATAAGGATTTAAAAAAATAAATTAAATTCTCAAGTCTCAAACTTATATAAAACCTCAAATTCAATGTCATAATAAGATGAGATCTGAATTATTACTTTTTGAAACATTAAATTTTAAATTTTTTTTACTTGTGAAATAATGGGATTTAATTTGTTACTTTTTTAAATCTAAGAGTTTCATTTATTAATTATAAAACTATAAGTAATTAATGTGTTTCACGGTTACACCATTAAATTATAGAACTAAAACTATAATTTCCCCATTTCTAATAAAAAAAAAAAATCTGTAATTTTCTTTGATAAAAATTAGCAATTTTATCCTTCATTTCATGGCGGATGAAATGCTACTAAGAAATATTTAAACGTAATGGACAAAAATAAAAAATGAAAATATTTTTTTGGCTTTTTAGGATTAAGATTATAATTTTTAAAATTTTAAGAATGGAAATTAAACTTTAAGAAATTTTAAAGAAAGAAATATATATATTAGGGAAAAGTACACAACTTAAACCTCATGTGGTTTCTCCATAAAACACGAAATACTTTTGAAGGTTTGAGTTTGACACTTATGACTTAACCTCCTATGGCATTGTTTTATGGGTAACATGTTAATTGTGTCATACTTAATATTGTGTGGTTTTTTAGTGTAATACGAAACCCCTTTGTGGTTTTGTTTGTATGAAACTTTAAACTTTTATGTAAAATTTTAGAATTACATTTTCAAATAAAATAATATTATAAGGAGGTTTTATGTTATATTAAAAAATTCAAGGAGTTAAGTGTTAGATGATAATTTATTCATAAATAATATAGGGAGGTTTTGGACATGTGTTTATATCCTAACATGTCTAGTGAAACTGGCCAGTGAACACAAGCTCAACCCAAAAAAATATTCATATATACATCATATATGGTTGAGTGTCACACTCAAAATCATAAGGGCATTTAATATTTTAACCAAAGGGAAATTTTGTGTATTTTCCTCATATTAACTGTTTTCTAATAAGTTAAAGGTCTTGTAGCTAAATTGTCTCTTTTCCATGTACAAAATGTTTGGGGGTCTAGGGGGAAAAGGTTTTGAACTGCGGGGTTAGCAACATATTGTATTTATTTCTCAAAAAAAAAAAAAAAACTGTTTTCTAATAAACTTTACAAGGAAATTCTCATTATTCCACAACGTGGGATTAAATGTTTTTCGCCCTACCATTCCAATAACATCATTTAAAGATCCATCTAGAAGGAAAGGAAAAGAAAAAAAAAAGGGGCATTTAAAGATCCACTAACAAGACAAAAAACAAAGTCATTTTCAAAATTAAGAATTGATTATTATATGACGCAAAGTTTGAAGGTTCTAGAGTTGCTTGGTCTTGATCAGTTTGATTGAGTCTTCAACACAAGGTCAACATATATACAACTATAATATTTTTTATAAGAATTTTTTTTTTTTTTAAGAATACTAAATATTTTAACACACACGGATAAATGAGAAAATGCCTTAAACTCTTTTGGATATATATTAGTGTCAATTTTTTATAAATGTTAGATCTACCGGTTTTGACTAATTCGTATCTCGGTTTATCGTTATGGTCATCTTATATTTATTATTGACAACTTATCATCACGACAATTATAAGATAATTTGTAAAATAGTTTCGTCTAACTGACTATAAGCTAGACACAACTATCTATAAGTTACATGGATTACATTAGTTAAATTAGTAAAAAAATTATGTTGAGATTTGAAATTCTATTCCCACATAAAATAAAAATTAATTAATGTTTTAATTTGATGATAAACTATTTTATATATATATATATATATATATATATATATATATAAAAGCTATTGGAAAGTTGAATATGGAAAATACCTAACTCAAAAGCACACAAACTTAGGTCAATGTCAATGAGTAACTTGCCATCTGCCCACCTTCTCAATTTTTCACTAGTTTGTTTAGACATTAAGGCCTCGCTTGGTAGAGTTGTTAAACAACTCATTTTTAGTTTTTAAACAAAATGTCAACTCAAGATTTTTTATTTATTTAAAAGAGCTTTTAAGTGGAGAAAAGATATAAACAATTTTTCGTGAATATCTCATAAAATAGTCTTTGAACTTTAAGGGTCCCTTTGGTTAAATGGATTTTAAGAAGAAAAAATAAATAAATAAAATTCTTTACTTTTCCAGTTTTGAAATTTATTGTAAAATTTCAGCTCAAGATTTTTATTTATTTAAAAGAGCTTTTGAGATCCCGAGAAAAGATATGACAATGTTTTCCAATATCTCATAAAATAGATTTTTGAACCTTCTAAATTTGAAACTCAGAAAGAAACACTCTCTGATTTAACTCTTTTTTTGTTCTTAACCTTTCTTGATCTTTCTCTTTAGTCTGCAAATTTCAGAAAGAAATCTCCAAATTCTTACCCTTGATTTTCTCTGAACTCCTTGGCTCGAATCTCTAAATCGCTGGCCCCCTTTCTTTCTCTCTATTGTCTTTTCTCTTATATGTATTTTTTCCTTTCTCTTTTTATATGCTTTTTAGAGATGACCGAATTTGGGTCTCATTTTTGTTAGTTTGATGGCTGAGTTTTCTTGTTGAGTCTAAAGCTTGATAATTTTGCCTGGGTTTGAAAATTGGGGGTTTTTGGCATGGCCTAATGTGCATTGATTGAATGAGAAGTGCTGACAATTTAACAGGTTGTTTTGGTTTTGCGGACCCCTTCTAAGACTCAGTTCTAACTCTAATTTCTTGCCTCTATCTTATTGTGTGTTTGCTGATTATTCTTTTTAATGTTTATATTACTAAGTCTCTAGATTCTTGTGGGATTAAGATTCTAAATTTTGCTATTTGGGTTTGGTTTGCTTTAATTGAGGTGGGATTCTACTCTTTCATTTCTTCTTTGTCTAGTTATTATGTTTTGTTTTTTACAGTTGCTTATTGTCAAATAAAGATAATTTTGTTGATGCAATACCATTTTTAGTAGTTAATTTATGTTTAATATAAATTTGATAATTTCTTTCATTTGTTGTAAAAAAAAAATGATGTGGGAAGATGCTTTTGGTTGTGTATTCAACCCTGACTTTTGGGATTTTTGTGCCACATTTGGATTTTGCTCTCCATTTGGTTTGAAACAATTTTGTTGATACTGATGCTTGTAACTGCTTTTTGGATAGTTTTTGTAACACCTTGATTATTGTCAAAAGCTATGATTTAGTATCTAGAATAGCACAAAAATGAAAGAACATTTTCTTGTGAACTGCTGAAAGTGATATGGTGGTTGCTCCGTGCTATTGTTTTAGCAAATATTTAATAAGTGTGTCTTTACTTTTGCTCTTTATGCTTTTAGATAGGATCATACATTGAAGATTTTAAGTGCTCTTGGTTGGTAGCAAAAGCATTGGATCTTAGCAATGAAGAGCAAAAGAAAGTGTTATAAATGACCAAGTCAAAATTCATAGCAAAAATTGCATGATTTGTATTAGAAATTGCAACTGAGGTTGGAGACTTGAAGCATGCAAGACTTTTTCTCTCCTTATTATGTGAGAATTATGAATTATGATGGTGGAAAATTATTTATTGTAAACTATCATGTAATGATGTTATTATGACCTTGTAATCAAAGAGAATATCTCAATGGAACTCTTGTTATTAAGATCAAAGTGTACATTTTAATAAAACTTTGTTTATTTTGAATTAAATTATTTTCTTGTCTACTTCTCTCTTGCATCAATTGATTGTAAAACAGGCCAAGCATTCTTGGTAGACTCGTGATATTTGATATGTAATCCTTTTTTCAAGTTCTCAGGGGCATATATTGAACTTGGTCAAGAAGTTGTAAACTGACCAATAAGTAAAGCACTAATAGCAATTTTATGTTGCAAGAACTATTATCAAGGTTTCAAATACAATACAATTATCTTTTCAAACTTCACAAATGACCAAGTTAGAATCAAACCTCCTTTATTGCTAGTCGGAGCTTGAATATAAATTTCAAAGTAATATATAGCTTGAATATAAATTTCAAAGTAATTTATCTTAAATTTACCAAGGATTAGAACACAAAGCCTAGAAAAAGAATTTTTTGATAAACAGAAAAAGAATAGAAATAGGCATCATGCAAACTTCATTTAGGACAAGTAGAAGCTTGACCATGTAGATAAAACTTAAGAAATTGCATGCAGAGTTTCCTTTTCTCCAGTGGGACGCATTTGAAATCTTACAGAAGAATGAGCAACAAAAGACTAGTGTGAAGCATTCAATAAGAGAACATGAGTTAGCCAAAATAAATAAGAGGTGAACGTGAGTGGAAACTGTAATGAGATGCCATAGAAGAAGCAATCCCTAATAATAAGAGAAATACAACTAATCATGTAAAATGACTTTCCGATGTAAAGTAAAAATACAACAAAATAGTGTGTACCACGAGTTGTATAAATGTGTCTGTATACATTATATATACTCATTACTCATGAACACAAAATCAGCTACAACATGAAAAATTCAACAACTAGGTCAACAATTCAATTATACAATAGCAACAACTAGAAAAAAAAAAAAAAAAAAAAAAAAAAATGGACGCCATGGACGGGACAGGTTCAGTGGTGCAAAATCCTTTGAAAGACCTCTCTGACTTGTCATTCCAAGGACCTCCTTGATGGCGGGATAAACTTGGGAGAGCTTCTGCACTTTGTTCCACAATATCAGCTTCCTTTTCTTCTGTAAGTAGGAAGTGAAGGAAATCAGCCAATTTGGAGAGTAGCCTGATGTATTTCTCAATTTGATGAATCTTCCTCAAAACTGCACAACATGCATAGATATCATTTCGATTTTTCTAACACATATTTTCACAAACATCTTCTGTGTATTTTCATTTTCAAAATCAACTTTAAAATAAAACAAAACAATGACCTACTGCCAATTGATTTCAATGAAGCATTTTTAAATTCTGATTTTTAATTTATTTGTTGATTGATTTAGGAATGGATAATAGTTGAAGCTTAAAAAACAAAACCAAAGGTTAAATTCATTGTTTCTAAAAAGCTTCCTGACCAAAGGTTTTATAAAATTTTAAACCCAAACCAAATGGTTAAATTACAATTAGAAGGTATGATCTTTGACAAAGAAATCAAGGAAAATGGAAAATAAATAAATAAAAAGTACCTAAGCATTTCTGAGTAGTAAAAGGGACGATCAAGTCAGATGTAGCTAGAAATCTATAAAATCATTTCTGAGTAGTAAAAGGGACAATGCCAACCAAAGGCCAAATTTGCCCCTCCCTCTTCATTGTGTTTGTGCTTTGTGAGTAACGTTCATGTTGTGTTGTTTTTGTTTTTTTAATTCTTTCATCGTCTTGTCTTTTCAATGGTTGCTTTTGCATTTTTTATTTTTTTTTTTTTTTAATTAACGGTGAGCTTGTTCTATCATCTCGTTTTTTATTCATATTCTATTTTCTATCTTCCCACTTTTTCACCATTCCAATCAAACAAATCTTAAAGAATGTGTCTCATAATTTGACACATCCAATGAACAAGAATTTGCATCCATTTAATATCAATTTTGAGGGTACGTTTGGTTTTTTATTTTCCTTAAAAAAATAATAGTATTTTTTGTTGACTTTTAATTTCACAAAGAAAATATATTTGTAAATAAATCATTAATCATATGTGTTATATTAAAATGCAAGTTTAGCTATAAAAATAAAATAAAATGCTTGTAAGCAAAAAGAAAGCTCAATCAAGAACCCAATTAGATTCTAATTTGAACTCTAATTTTTGCAAATGTCATTCTAAGGTTGCATTTGATATTGGTTTAAAAAGCTATTTTTTTTTTTGCTATTATTTATGGGTCTATTTAGGTTATTTTGAGTCCTATGGTACTATTTCATTTACATTTTAGCTTTATTTATAGTACTTTTAGCAAAAAAAAACTTTTAAGTTTCAACTAAATAAACTGTTTCCAAACAGACTCTAATTGTCCTATTATTTGATGTCAAATTGTACTATTTCATTTACATTTTAGCTTTATTTATAGTACTTTTAGCAAAAAAAAAAGTTTTAAGTTTCAACTAAATAAACTGTTTCCAAACATATTCTAATTGTCCTATTATTTGATGTCAAGTCTCTCTATATTTTACATACATTCCAATTTCATGTTAAGTGTTCTTTCAATTATGCATTTTTTTAAAGCCTTCCTTCTAATTATACTTTAATTTTTAATTGTGTGTTAATTATGTTGATATGCAAATTCATGTATCTAAATATAAGAAAATGAGATAATTTTATAGAAAATACATTTTTGGAAATGATCCATTTTCTGGAAAACATTAATATCGAAATAAACAAAACATTGGAAAATTTAAAAAAAAAAAAAAAAACTCATTTTGGATATATTATGCTTCTATGTAATACTAAAAATGTGTATAATCTATTATTTATCAAGAATATAGAAATGTTATATATATACTGCAGCCCTGCATATGTAGGGTTTCCAAGCGCGTGTGTGTATTGTAATGTACTTTTCAAAATTAGTTTTCAAATTATTTAATCATAAAAACAGGCTTTTTTTTTTTTAATCAAATTACATTAAAATAATATTATGCATTCTTTTGTTTTCAATTAAAAAATGAAATAAAATTATTCAAATTATTATTTTCTTTTTTAATCTCACAATAGTTCTTAGAACATTTTGATGACTAAGAGCATTTTTACCCCTTAAAGTTTAGTGTTGTTTTCTATTTTTGGCCACTTTATAGCTTTATTATATGGTAAATCAGAATCACATTTATAACTGTCAAATTCTCCAAAAATCAATTTGAAAGAGTTTTTCACTACCCTTCGACAGCGGCTTCTGATTAATTTAGAGAACACTCATGTAACTATAAACCATTATTTTCAAAGACTCTTAAAAAGGTTGGGGAAGCTATTGTTGAATAAAAAAAAAATAAAAACCTCTTTCTTTCTCTCTTCCTTGTTCAAATTTGGAGATATCACAACAGGGTTATTGTAAATCAAAAAACAAACACAATAACCTTTACATCAAGAACAAGGAAAAATAAAGGCTTAATTAGAACAAAAAATTTTTAATCAAAACAAAAACAATGTGTCATCAAGATATTCATGAATTGTAGCCTATCTAAAAATCCATTTCAACAACAAAGTGAATTAGGGTCAAGATAAAAAAATTAAAAAAAAATATATTGAAAATTTCTCTTGATATAGTTGATTGCTTTCTTAGGCCATGCTATCCCCATAGTAAATTTTTCCTGTGTGTGTGAAGAGGAAAGAAAATAGAAGTAGAAATAGAAAAATAAAAAAGAGAGAGCTAGAGAAAGATGAGAGAGCAGAGAGAGAGAGTTGAAAATTTGAAAAGAAGGTAGATAAAGGAAAACCTTCTTTTCATACAACGTGGGTGGTGGAGAAAAAACCAAGAGAAAAAAAAAAAAGAAAAAGAAAAATGAAGAAGAAATGTGTCCAGATGGTGTGAAGGGAAAAATAATATAAAAAATAAGAAATTGCAATTAAGAAATGCCACCACAATATTTTCAAAATAAATTTTAAGTAACCGATTGTTATTAGATAATTTTGACATTTTTAAAAAAATAATTTGTTAATTTAGTTCAAATTATAACTAGTAACAACTTTCCACATAAATTTTATTGTGAAATTATTGCGTAAAATGTTGTGAATATAACACTTCTCATTGAAAAATATAGTTGTTAAAAAAAGAATAAATGATGATTAAAAAAAGAATAAACAATTAATGAAGAAATAATATTTAAATGAGATAGAGAATGTGATAGAGAATCTGTTGGAAAGTGTATTTGGAAAAATGGTAGGTAAAAACTAAATGTTATTATTCATTCTCCAAACAAGTTTCAAAAATTTGGAGAAGTTAAAGTGGAGATGCTCTAAAGTACATTTTTTACCCTTAAAGCTTAGTGTTGTTTTCATTATGGCCCTTTATAGCTTTATTATATGGTAAATCTGAATCACATTTATAACTGTCTTTTAATTGTGGCTCAATCAATTGAAAGAGGATTTTTCACTACCCTTCGACAGCGGCTTGATTGATCAATCAGTTGCTTTTTGTGCCCTACTCATGTCACGTATAAAAGCACATGGTCAAAGACTTCGACAAAGGTTGGGGAAGCTATTGTTGTAAACCCTATAAAGAGAAAATAAAAACCTATTATTTTCCACAGCTTGTGAGTTCAAATTTGGAGATATGCACAACAGGGTTATCGTAATCAAGTGATGAAACTTAAAATCACAGAACCTTTACATCATTGAGGTAAAGGAAATCTTCAACAGGCTCTTGGAGTGAGTTAAAGGTTTTTATCATGAAACACGAATGTGTCATCTGTGAAGGTATTCATATATTGTAAAGTTCAAAAATTCTATTTATTTTTAGGTTAGGGTCTAGATATAAAGGTTTTATACTATATTGTAAAATTTCTCTTGATATAGTTGATTGCTTTCTTAGGTAGGTTATCCCCATGGTAAATTTTTCCTTTGGAAACTTTTCCCATTGATTTTACACTTTGTCACCAAATTGTGTGTCTATTGCTTTAATTATTTATTGCTTTCCAACATGGTGATCAGGGCAGATTATACTATATTAGTTTCTAAAATTTGAAAAGGCAATTGGCATAATTGGACACTAACCTTCTTTTCATACAACATTATATATACTATTATTAAAATTGATAAAAAAATTATAATATATCATATGAATAAAATCATATAATGTGCATTTGGTTATCTCATAACGTTTTTTTTTTTTAATTTATTTTTATAGAATATATGCATTGAAATTTGAATGTTCTTTTGTCTATTTTTAGTGATCTTTAACTTATTAATAACTTTTTATCCTAATGAGTTGTAATTTAATTTTAAACTCTAGGGCCATGTATAAGTTAAAAATTATTGATTCATTTTTCAAAAGAAATGAAGATGTTAATTTAGAACATAACACACTTTTTGTTCTAATGTTGAAATGTCAATTTCAAATGATCATCCTTCCAAATCTCAAACGATTGAACCGATGAACATTCTTCTCGTTATTTCATTTTTATAATCTCTCCTCAAAAATAAATTCTTGGCTCCACCACTAAAAAAAGGTCAATGATGCTTGGAGCTTGAGTTCAATTTTGACCAAATGGTTTCATGCATATGAAAGATGTTAAAGTGCCGGCTTATCATCACAGGGGTATAAAAAATTTTATGATTCCTTTTGTGACACATTTGATAATGGAAGATATGGCCGTTGCGCATGCAACATGTGGAGAAAAAAATATTGAAAGTAATCTGTCAAATTCCGCGCACCCTCATTCCCTCTAAGCATGGCCCAATGTTATTGTTTCTACCTTTTTGCTTCAATGGTGGTCGACTCTCATTCCTTCTTCTTATAGAATTAGAATGATGAAATTATTGTAATGATTCCTTGCATCTTCATCTTTAACTTGTGTATTAGGATTTTCCTATATTTATTTCATTTCTGTTATTATGGGCATATCAATAATTTTTCTAATTATTGTTTTGTAATTATTATATTACATGAATTAACCTATTATCTAATCTTATGGTTATTTGTGAATATAAATCCCTTGTACCATTTTTTGTATTTCACTTTATATTTTACCAATTACAACTTACCAAGAAATCAAGTCCGTTTGGTTCAACATTGTTGAAACGTAGATCATCTTGCCTAGGTCTCTAAAGACCGATTGGTGGAATTCACCACTGTCTAGGTGCCCCATCGAGCCCAACCTCCCAAGCCTCAATTTTCTTGGAAGCCACCACCCACAGAGCTATACAAAATTAATTTTGATGGAGCTCTTTTCCTGGGGGACAATAAATCTAGTATTGGAGTGGTCATCCGTGATTCTTACGGCCAAGTCATTGCTTTTTAATCCCAACAACTCCCTCAATGTTTCCAAGCAGTGGAGGTTGAGGACATTGCTGTTAGCCAGGCTCTTGAGTTTGGCTCCGAGGTCAGGATTACCCAAGCCATTTTGGAAGGGGACTTCGAGGTGATCATCAAAGCTTTGGTGGAGAATGAGTTGTTTGTAACTTCTTTTGATCCTATGATTCAAGATGCTAAGGTTTTCTCTAGATCATTCAATCAGTTACTTTACTCTCATACTAGGAGAGAAGGTAATAAACTAATTGCTCATAGTTTTGCTAAACATTCTCTTAATGTCTTAGATTGTAATGTTTGGATGGAGGATGTTCCAGTCATTTTTTATTTTGTACTTCAAGTTGATATAGCCGTTTCTTCTTAATAAAGTTTTCCGGCTTTCTCCTAAAAAAAAATTACAACTTACCATATATTTGTTCGACTTTCTTTATAAAATAATCAAAATTTAAAAAATCACAACATATATTTTATTTCATTAAAAAATCACAACATCCACTATACATAAACAACTTAACACCTATTCACCACTTGGACAAACTTTGCTTTGATAATCCTTAGACCTGGACCTTGGACAATAATCGTATGGTATGTAACCTTACATATATATGTATACGGTAATTTCTTTCTCTCCACTTGCTATTTTGTAAACTTGTAATCTTTTTTTTTTTTTTTTTTTTTTTTTTTTTTTGAGAAAGTAAACTTGTAATCTATTGATATCTTGTTTAGGCATGAACTACATGGGCCTACTAATATTATCAAAAATAAATAAATAAATGGACCTACTATAATTGCATACTTCCCTCCATAAATTGAAATTTGAGATATAAAGCCTTAATCTTATGATAATGTGGGTTTCAGTTAACTTAACTAGTAAAGTCTCTGATAGTTGAATAAGAGATTTGGGGTTCAATCCTCACCTACACCAAAAACCGATTGGTGTCTTGATCTAATGATAAATAGTTACTATCATGAACGGACGTCATTGATTAAAACTCTCTTAAAAAAAAAAAAAAAAAAAGACTTACGATGATTATTGGGACTTGCACAAGAATATAAGATAGAAAATCCTAAAAGTTCAAATTTGATTAAGGCATGATAGGTGAACCTAGTGGAACAAAGTGCCTTTACATTTACATTTCAAAATTTGGAATTGAAATTGCCTTATATTTGATCTTCAAAAGAAAAGGTGCCTTTACATTTTGTTGGGAAATTATATTAACCATTCTCTATTCGTGTGGTGCAAAGTGCAAACTCTTCAAACCAACTAATCAGAACGATAAACAACCCTATGTGCTGCAATTGATTGACTAAGAAACAATAAGGGCACTAGCACAACTAGTTTATGTATGTACAATATGCTATATTGAAACATGGAAGATGAAATTCTGAAAAGAAAAAGGTGAGGGTTAATTCAAAATATAAAACGTAATAATATATTTTATGAAAAATTTCAGCAGCCCTCTTTTTTGTGTGTGTGTTTTTCCAAAAAAAAAAAAAAAGTAGAAACCTCAAATATAATAGCTAGAGCTTATGCCACTTGACACACTTCCTAAGACTCCCTTCATTTAGACTTCTACCTCAACAAAATTTGCATTTATGTCAAATTATTAGTTTATTGAATGTGCAAAGGGAATAAATGTATTTATTAATTATTTATAGGTGTGCACTAATAATTTATATAAAAAGAATTTCTATGTATATTTTATAATTCTATATAAGAAACTATTTTTATTTGGAATACTTATTATTTTATGGACGAAAATTAGCTACAAAATTAATTGTAGTCTAAGGTTACAAATTTACTCTATAAAATAAATATTACTACATATTTTGAAAATCTAACCGTTGAATTGCATGTTCTTTACGCTATTAATACACATATCAAATTTTGTGTCAATTGGATATTATTTACTGTATGATCTATAAACTTATATTTTATGCATAATTTTAAACTAAAAAACTTGCAATTTAAATAATTGATTGATGACATACCTATTGATCTTTAATTTTCTAGAAATTTTACAAGCAAAGAGGATATAAGAAGATATAATCCAATGGTGGATTTTTCAAAATTCACATCTAATAAAATGATATTGAGTAAGGTTATAGCCTAAGTCTACAACCAATTTTGTAACTAGATTTTTCTCTTATTTTTATCAAATATCATGTTAATAAAATGTTATTTATTATTCGATCATCAAACTTATATTTTCTCTTAATTGTAAAATGCAAATAAAAACTTAAAATTAAGGGTTCGGTTAAGAATTAAGATGCTCTTAATACGTTTGTTAATGTATTATTTTACGAACATTTTAAAATAATTTTTTATGAAAAATATAAAATAGAACTAAACAAAAATAAGTATTTTTTCATAATTTTTTTAATAAAAAATACCACTATCATAAACCAATATCCTTAATCATCCATGAACTTTTTCCTAAAAGGTGATGTGATCTTTGATAAACAATTGACTTACTTTAACTATGCCGTTTTGGGGATTTGCTCTGGCCTCAACATCACCATTTCATGTCTTCAACCGATCCTATATATTTGGCCTTCATCATTTTGTAAAACTCAAAACTTCCTCCTTACCCACATCAATAGGTACGTACCATACTCATTCTCTTTTTTTTTTTTTTTTTCTTTTTTTTTTTTTGAGAGGAAACTGGTATTTCATTCACAAAGAAAAGGAGTACAACAGAGGCCAACAGATAATAGAATTATCTAAGGCCTGACTCAAACAAATCAACTAAAAAAGGAGGGATAACACCCTTCCAAAGATTAGAAACTTGATTACATTTGGCAATTTGGGCTAGCTCATGAGCAGCCCTATTGTAATCCCTTTTCACGTGTTGGAATAAGTAGCGAGAAAAATAAGATCTTGCAAACCGGATGCTTTGAACAAAGTGACCCATTGAGCCACCATTCTTCCCTTGAGAGACAAACCGAGATGACCGAGGAAGCATCCGATTCAAAAATAACATGAGTAAGGTTCAGCTCTTGACCAAAAGAATTCCCTGTTCCAAAGCAATAAATTCGGTCCACTCACTGAAAAATGCGAAGGCAGAGCCTTACTAAGAGCAACAATCACCCCACCTGATTCATCCCAGACGATCACTCCAACACCCGAGATGCCACTACCATCAATGGAACAAGCACCATCCACGTTAACTTTAGCAAAGCCCAACGGAGGAGCAGCCCAGCTGTGAAGAGGAGACTGCAAAGGTGTAAAATCCCACGTGGAAGCTTCTTTAAACTCCTCAACGATGTTCTTAGCAAAATCCCGGATCGATCGGGGGGCAGACCACTTTCATTATGAATGATCTTATTCCTGTTGTGCCAAATCGACCAGGCAATGGCAAAGAAAAAATCCAGGTGCTTGTCTAGCAATGGAGAACAGAAATGGAGCACAAGATCATTGAAATCTTTCACATTCAACAACTTCTCAATTGGACATTCTTGCCAGAGTGACCAAACCGAGAGAGCTAACTCGCAAGAGATTAAGGCATGGGTAAGGCTTTCGAGCTCCTCATCACAAATTGGGCGGATGCAAGACGTTTGAATACCTTTTGCAGCCAACTTGGATAGCACAGGAAGGCCATTAACACAAGCACGCCAAGAGAAGATCTTAATCTTTGTTGGGAGTTTCAAAGACCAAACTTTCTTCCAAATCTGAGCCATTGGGTCACCAGAAGAGCATTCTCCATCTTCCATTGTGTTTAGGATTTTAGATGCAATAAAGTAGGCACTCTTGACTGTAAAATCACCCCTCTTGTTTCCCATCCAAATGAGTTTGTCCTCCGGTAAATTGTGACATAGAGGAATTTTTAAAATTACATTAGTCTCAAAAGGAAAGAAAAGGGCTCGGATCATTTTAGCTTTCCACCATTTAGTCACCGGATTAATGAGGGAGGAAACCATTGGGTAGTCCTCAATGGGGCGAGGGGGGGAAATGACCTTGTATGTTGAGGGGGTTGGGAGCCATTTGTCTTCCCAAATGTGGATTAGGCGCCCATTTCCAACTCTCCACCTAGTTCCATTATGTAAGACCTTTAGGCTATTGAAAATACTCCGCCAAGTGTAAGAAGGGCTGCTGCCTAAATTTGCATGGAGAATGTCACAAAATGGGAAATACTTTGCCTTAAGGATGCGGGCAACAAGGGTGCTCGGATTTGAGAGGATTCTCCAAGCTTGTTTTGCTAGCAAAGCAAGATTAAAGGCCTGTAAGTTTCTAAATCCCATGCCCCCTTATGACTTCAGCTTGCACATTGTTTTCCATCCAACCCAGGCCATTTTGGGCTCTTGATGCTTCTGCCCCCACCAAAAACTCCGCATCATTTTTTCAAGGTCATCACAAAGACTTTTTGGAAGTTGGAAGCAACTCATCGTGTAAGTGGGAACGGCTTAGGCCACAACCTTGATAAGAATTTCCTTTCCTCCCAAAGAGAGCAATTTACTCTTCCAACCAGCCAGTTTCTTGCAAACATTATCCTTAATCTCCGCAAAGACAACCTTCTTTGATCTACCAATGATAGAGGGAAGGCCAAGGTACTTAGTATGAGTCGAGTCTTGCATTGGCCCAAGAATGCTTAGAACCTCATCTTTGAGTTCCTGGGAGGTATTTGGGCTGAAAAATATGGAGGATTTATCGGTGTTGATTTTCTGCCCTGAAGTTGACTCATACAAATCAAGGATTTCCCTCAACTTGTTGCACTCATTGCCATTGGCCTTACAGAAAAGGAGGCTATCGTCTGCGAAGAAGAGATGAGAGACTTTTGGAGCCCTTCTACAAATAGATATGCCATTGAGCTGGTCGGCATCATTGATAAGGGCGGAGAAGCCCTCTGCACATAATAGGAATAGATACGGAGACAGCGGGTCGCCTTGTCTGAGTCCCCTACTAGGAATGATGTGTCCATACATTGTGCCATTTATAATGACTAAGTAAGACACAGAGGAAATACACTTCATCACTAGCATGATCCAATTCTCATTAAATCCCATCATCCTCATGACTTTTTCAATAAATGCCCATTCCACTCTATCAAAAGCTTTACTCATGTTCAGCTTTGCAGCCATAAAACTATCATTCCCCCCTTTCTTATGCTTCAAAAAATGCATGATCTCATATGCCACCAATACATTATCGGTGATAAGTCTATCGACTATGAATGCACTTTGATTTTCTGAAATAATATAAGGAAGAATAGCTTTAAGACGGTTAGCTAGAGTTTTTGAGACAAGCTTATATACCACATTACATAGGCTTATTGGCCTAAAGTCAGTCATTCTTTAGGGATTATTTGTTTTTGGCACTAGAGCAATATTGGTTTTATTAATATCGGATAAAGGCATGCCAGAATTAAGAACATTTATAACCATATTTGTGACATTAGCACCAACTATACTCCAATATTTTTGAAAAAAGAGAGCGGACATACCATCGGGGCCGGGCGATTTAGAAGGGTGAAGTTGCTTCAGAGCAAAAAACCACTTCTTCTCCGGAAAAGGCTCTAGAAAGTTCTGCATTCATCTCGGGAGATACCAGGGAAGGGATGGGAGCAATAACGACTTCCCGACTGGCTCGGGTGGGAAATGGAGTATATCTCTTCAAAATAGGAGACGGCGACCCTGGCAATCTTCCCTTATCCCCACACCAGCTTCCATTTTTATCCTAAATACCCAGAATTGTATTCTGCTTTTGTCTTCGTGAAGCCCTTGCGTGGAAAAACTTGGTATTTTTATCTCCCTCACGGAGCCGGTGAGCTTTCGCATGTTGCCCCCAAAAAATTTCCTCACTATCAAGGAGATCATTGATTTCCTTTCTTACCTGGTTTATCTCTTCACCCAAAGACCCATCCTTATCAAGCTGAATCAAGCCACCGAGCTTTTTCCTTTTTTCCTGAATTACCTTTGAGATTTGCCCAAAAGCGGTTGAACTCCAAACCTTAAGGTCAACAGCACAAGCCGATAAAGCAGAGGCAATCCCGTTCGGCATATTCAAATCATTTCCAGAACACCAAGCTGCTTTAATAACCTCCTTACATTCCTCCCTCTTTGTCCACATAGTCTCAAAATGAAATCTACGAGATCGTGGAAGTTTGGGAGCTTTAGGGTTGGATAAAACCAGAGCACAATGATCAAATGTAGAATCAACAAGGTGGTGGACTCTGGCCTCCCCGAATTTGTCGATCCAATCGTTTGTAGCAAACGCTCTGTCAAGCCTTAGGTACATTCTACCAGCCCCTTCTTGCATGTTACACCATGTAAAATCCAGCCCAACATAGCCTAAGTCTCTAAAACCACAGTAGTTAACTACATTTCTGAACTTCACCATTTGGCTTTGGGGACGCAACAACCCACCTGATTTTTCCTCCATGGATAAAATTTCGTTAAAGTCTCCAAAACAAATCCATGGAAGTTGGTACTAGTCTTTTAGAAAAGCCAACAAGTCCCAAGAGAACTGCCTCAAATGAGCCTAGGGGTGGCCATAAAATCCTGTAATTCTCCATTTGAAATTTGAGTTTGCCTCTGTTATAATCGCATCAATATGGTGACGGCCAAAACTCTTGATTTCCACATCAGTCTCCCTTGTCCAAAGAAGCGCCAAACCTCCACTACGACCATGACTCGGAACAAACAACCCATTTGCAAATCCAATCCTATCTCTAATTCTTTCCATATTCTTAGTTCTTAGCTTAGTTTCCGATAAGAAAACTATTTTAGGAGCCCATTGTCGCACAAGATCGTGCAACGCTCGAACCGACCGGGGGTTCCCAAACCCCTAGCAGTTCCATCCTAACAAATTCATGGCTCCCAGCGGTGCTACACAGCAACCATCGCTGATACATATTCATCACTGGAATTTCCAATAACACCATCACATTTCTTTTTTCTAGCTACCTTCTCTTCACACTTAGAGAAAATTTGGGACCCCAAACGTTTAGTTCCTATAATAAGATTTTTGGCTTCAAAATCCTTACCTTGAGTTGGACCGAGCTCTCTAGCAAGCTTTTTTATTCTGCCTCTTCCTCCTTGGGCTTTTATAATCCCCTGATCAGACCGTTGCTCATTATTGTCTTCAAAAGCATGGGCCGGTTTTAAAGGCTTGTGTGGGCTTGTAACCTCGGGATGATCATTAGTCTCTAGAGTATTTTGGCCCATTTTGGATAACACGTCACTCACTTTTCTGAGCACTTTGGCCCATTTTGGATAACACTTCACCCTCACTTTCCTGTGTTCCGGAGACTTCCATAGGGGATGGTGTAGGCTCTCTATCACATGAGACCACTTTTTGCCTCTGGACCTGCTCCTCCGCCTTCAAAGTGTCAAATCTGATCCCACTTTCTGCTCTCTGACACGCCGAGCTACCCAACACGTCACCTCCCCATACCTGATCGGACATGCTAGAAGATTTCAAATTTTTTGAATTTTTTGAATCTTGCACACTACCATGGCTGGTGCTTTCTCTGCTGTCCGATGCCTGAGCATTTTGGAGCTCATTCTCAAGAGTTTGGCCTTTTTCATTGCCTTGATTATCACTACCGATCTGTGGATCATTGAAAGAAAAGCTCCTTGGTCCATTGTTTCCGCCTTTAGCAGAGCCGTTCGCCCTTAACCATTCTCCATATTGATGCGTGACATTCTGCCTATCCAAGCAAGCATTACATTGCTTCATATCATGACCCATCTTACCACGAAAGAAGCAAAATGTTGGGAGCCTTTTATATTTGAAGTTGACCCAATATTTATCGCCTTCCATACCCACAACGTTACCTCCTCTTCGTAGAGGCTTGTCAACCGGAAGTTCAACCCTTATACGCATAAACCTCGCCCGGTCAGATTGGTTAGCTCGCTTGTCTATCTCAATAAAACGCCCCATGCTATTTCCTATGTCTCGACCAATCACTTCAATCATGAGCTCAAAAGGTAAGCCCCAAAGTTGTACCCAAAACGGGGAGTGTGTAAAAATTATGTTTTCAGATGTGAGGCCTTTTTTCCATCTACAGAGAAGCAGCAAATTATTTTCAAAATTCCAAGGTCCACAATTTTCCACCCATTCCATCTGATAACGAGAGCCAAACTTGAACTGAAAAGTGTTGTTTCCCACTTCAATAATTCTTAGATCTGAACCCATTTTCCAAGCCGCCCTAAGTGTGCTTTTTAGGGCTCTTGTGTTTTGTTGTCTGTCCATGAGTAGCCTTCCAAAAAGGCTAAGAGAGCATTCCTCTAGGAGATCCGCTCTGCTATGATCCGAGATGGGTATTACCGTTTCTTCTTCTTTAGTGAGGCTGAGATGTTGAAGACTATTCATAACTTCTTGTTCCATGGTGAGGTAGAATGGTGAAACTAGGGTTGAGATGCCCCACAAAGGGGAGGAAAAGACTCTACCAGAAAAAGGAGAGGAGAGAAATCTCTTACCAGTGAAGAAAGAGAGAGACTCCTACAAGGGAGAGAAATTTAATGGTTAATGTTTTGTATGTACTAGAGGACAAATCACACTCATTCTCATTCATTTGTATTCTTCAAATTTTAATGCCCTTTTTTGTATGTACTAAAGGAATGGAATGGATTTAGTAGGGAAAGGAATGAAATAGAATGGAATTTAAAAATCTTGTTTGGATGTTATAAAATAAAGGAATGGAATGGAATAGAAAGTAAGTAACACCGTTTGGAAGTGACATTGGAAGGAATGGAATTGAATCATTTTATAATAACATTACTATTATACCCCTCATTTTAAAGAACATAAAAAATAATCAATGAAAACTTAAAATTGCTAAAAAACAAGTTATGTATATTTCTATGTGTAAAGCAATTCACGCATCACATATTTATTCTCAACAAAATAAATATTGTCTAACAATGCAAACAAATATCTTTAAAAAAAAAAAATTCCAGTAATGAGTCTTGCCAAAACAAAACAAAATAACATAATCTATTCCAAAACTAAGGTTCGCCAAAAAATCCCACACTTTTTTTAATTTTTAGGCCTAGACATTAGTGTCGTAAAGACACATTTGCGCTCATGATCTAGGCAACCAAAGAACATCTCCTTATATGTTGGATTTTCCATAAAAAATATGTAGGCCTCAGTCTTTGATATTGGATCTAAGTCCAATACGCCCAAAGTCGCATGAACTTTTGCTCCATATGACTTTGAAAAGCACTTTGCCATAACCTCAGTTGTCCTATCAATTGCTTTTGATACATTATCAAATGACTGAGAAATTACATTCCCGAGTTCATCATCTTCCGCCAGTTGTCTTTTCTTGCTTTTAAAAGACATTGTATCTTGTGATGACACTCAAGAACGTGCAACATTAATTTACGGTGACTTCTGATCATCTTCCACTTCAAAGTTCTCCAAAGAAGCTTTATTTTGAGATATCAAATTATCAATCTCATCAATAGTGGTCGATGCAGCATACTTAGCACGTTTCTCCTTTGCGGTTTTCAAAGATGATCACCTTTTGCTCTATCTTTAGCCCAAAGTTGTGCCATCTTAGAGTAGTTGGGTATAGGTGTTGTCATCCACTTCTTGGCTGCAGGTTTAGACTGTTACAAACCAAGACAAATGGTTAAACAACATATATAATTATGTAACACAAAATTAAACTCACAAAAAATGGTAATTTACCGCTATGAGTGGCTCCCAAACTTTTGGTTCAGCTGTCCACATATTTAAAGAATCATTCCATCCAAAACCACTTAATCCATCTTTAAATGTGTCATAGCATTCATGAAAATTATTCTTCAGTGTCTTCTATCGATTTTTCACCTTATCCTTGTTAATCTCCATGTCAAATTTTTCAACCAATTCTTTCACTATGTCATCATATGCCTTAGAGGTAAAAGTTCCATTAACTCTACCACCTATGATCACCTGATGTAAAAAAGCATCCACTAAAGCATCATCCATAACACTACTCCATTGTACTTCTTTGTTTGGATCTCTACCATTCTTCTTTGATATCTTACCCATACTATAATTAATAGGACAAAAAACACATATAAAATATTGTGTAAATATTAATATTAATTATCAAAAGATAGAGAGCAATATCAAAATGAAAAGAGAAATTTGCATAACATTTAGGTCTAAGTAATTGAAATATAGCATAGTCTTAAACGACATGACAACAATAAACCTAAAAACTATCACATTTGGACATAATTTTGCCACATGACTGATGCTATAGAATCTCTAATAATATCTCCTTGCCTAGCATCCTCATCATCTTCTCTTGGAGTAGGGGCCACACGTTCACGATGAGAATGCAAAACCTCTTCATTAACTTCAGCAATAAGACTTTCATCGGGATCGACACCCATTAAATAATTATGAAGTATGCAACATGCTAAAATGATTTCATTTTGAGTGTCAACACAATAAGTAGGCTCTGTAGTACTTGCTATGATAGGAAATCTCTTTTTAAGTACACCAAATGCTCTTTCAATAGCAGTGCGCAATGACGCATGTCGCAAATTAAACAATTCTTTTGCATTGTCGGGAGGACGAATAGAGTACTCTTTTAAATGATAACGCACTCCCTTATAAGGTGCAATCAGACGACTTCTATTCATGTACCCCGCATCAACAAGATAATATTTACCTAATAAACAATAACAACCATTAATTATATACTACAAATTTTTTAATTATAAAGAATACACCATAATACGTATTTGAATTAAATTTACCTTGTGAGATTTTCAAGTTATCGTTTCTAGTTAAAGCACTCTTTATTATTCTTGAATCTGACGCAGTTCCTTCCCAACCTGGTAATACGTATGTGAATTTTAAATCAAATGAGCATGCCGCCAACACATTTTGTGTTGTGTAACCATTCCTACCCCGATATCTTGATGCATCCTCATTAGACATTTTGACACGAACATGTGTTCCATCAAGTGCCCCAATACAATCCTGAGATTTAACATTATCTCTCAAAATATTTACCTTAAAATATGGGTTGAACAAAGTAGTATTTCAAGTGGCACTTGGGTTCCATCAAGTTGTCGAAGGAATTGATCCTCTAACATAATTATTGATCTTAGCACGTTATGAAAATGGCGACTAATGGTCTCACTAGAACGACAAAAAAAGAAGGACATTGTACGAGTTGTCCGATTATGTGCTAGCATGTGAAGAAACTTGCCAACTTGCTCTTCAACCGTGGCATGCTGTGTGTCTTGAAGATCACCATCTCTCCGCAAAATGTCACACAAATCTTGAAAAGCTTGTGGACCCATGTGTATTACATCATAGCATTTTTCACTATTCCTAAGTCGAGACATTTGCTCATCACGAACTTTTTGTCTTTCTATGGTTGATTGTGTAGGGATGTAGGGAACACGTCTTCTTTTTAGTCGTTGAGTTTGATGGATAATATAACACAAATAATGGCATGCAGCATGAACCAAGGCTAGTTTCCGCATAAAGTCCGAAAAAATTATGGTCTTAAGTACCTCATTATTCAAATCCATCTAAGTAAAAAAATAGTTATGTTATTAGTCCAACTTAGAAAATTATGGGCACATTGTAAGCAGATATACACACATGCATAAATATATTTACATCTTTATTATTCAGTATTGTATCTCAACATTGATAAATAAATATATAAAATATAACATAAATACGGTAATCCTTTAATTTCTTCTTCTTCTTTTTTTTAAGAATGTGATAATCGTAAAACCACCTATTAGGGGTTACAAAACCACATCCTAGTAGACCATGGTTTTAGACAAAACCACTTGTAATCCTTATTTGTAATAGTTGCTTGTGCTTTCTCATATAGTATATATTGGTCCCAATGCCTAGCATTTTAGCAAGTCAATTGTAAGAGAATAATAGTAAAATAACCATGGCAATGAAAGTAACTCTCTTTGTTTCCCTTATGGTTGTTGCTCTGGAGTCCAAGCCTTGGGTTTATGATATTCTCATCTACGGCACTGTGTATTGCCCAAGCAGTAGCAGTAGCAGTATATTAATTAAAATACTTTATGATATTCTGTGGCACTGTGTTACATCTTTATGATATTCTCACCTACTATTATATTAATTAAAATACTTTATGATATTCTACGGCACTGTGTTACATCTTTATGATATTCTCACCTACTATTATATTAATTAAAATACTTTTCATTTTACTTTCTTCTCATTTAAAAATTTTTTTTTTCTTAACCGCACACTTGTCTGTTGTCTAAACTTGTACACTAGCTTTTGTAGATATTTCCTCTTAACCATACACGTGGTGAAGCCTTGGAGATATTAGTAGCATTGGATGGTTGAATTAAAACTGGAAGTTCAACACACCACTTGCTTCGTAAATAACAGAGGAAGCAAAGATCGTAAATAACAGAGAAAGCAGAGAGGAAACAGAGTAAAAAGAAAATCAGTTGAGTTCTCCGGCAGTTCTCACTTTCAAATTTACAGTAATTCTACAGCAGTTCTCACTTTCAAATTTCTAAATACAAGTTCGAATCTTAGCTGTACAGGTAACTCTAACAAAAATTTTTGTTTCTTTTCACTTTCAAGATTTTTAGGTGTATAGAATGCTAGTTTGTTTTGGTTTTTAGGTGTACAAAAGCACTATATGTATATATATATATATATATATTTTTTTTTTTTTGTTAAAAGGGATATATATTATAAAACAACTAACTATTTACAAACATGCTTATCAACCTACAAAAGGACAAACCATTCATATCCGAATACAATACAGGGAGAAGTTCAACAGAGGGAGGCCGATCAAACAAAAACACTATGGGTCCGTTGGGATTGAGCTTATTTTTGTTGAAATTGAAAACTGAAAACACTTGTAGAAATAAAATAATTTTTAAATGTGTGAATAGTATCATGGGACCCATTTTTAATGAAAAATTCTTGAAAAGTGAAGTTTGTGGATCTGTGGGACCCACTGATGTCTTGAAAATGGTTGAAAAGTCAAAATTTTTGGTTCTTGTTCATGCACAATACATAAACAGTAGCCTTTGTCTCCCATTACGCGTGCAAAAAAAAAAAAAAAAAAGAAGGAAAACGCAAAAGAGGAAAACGCAGACGCCAAATCCGCCGAATCCACACGTTTACTATATATCACTCTCATAGCAAACAGTTCATAAAATTTAAAAAAAAAAAAAAAAAAAAGCCTAGTAAACAACCGAAAAGAAAAAGAAAAAGATACACATACTTGGTTTGAGCAATAACCGAAAATTGTAGCAGACAAAAAAAAAAGCAAGACCAAATGCGTAGCTTCACCCTGCAGAGAACGGACAATAGAATGATAGTTATATTTTTTTACAGCTAAATGAGAAAAAAATGGCTGAAATTAAAGGGGGTATTTTAGGGATTTTAACAAAAATTTCATTAAATCTAAATCCATTTCCTCTCATTCTTCCCAATTTTGAGGGGAACAAAAATTTGAGGTTTTTGGGGAAAAGGGATGAATGAGCATTCCTTCCTAACCATTCCATTCCCTCCTACTTAAACTTTCAAATAAGGGAATGAATGTTCATTCTCTCCGTTAAAACTCTCAAACAAGAAGAAGGAAGAATATTCTAAAAATATTCCTTTGATTTCATTCTATTCCTTCCTCCCAAACAGAGCCTTAATGTTTGTATATTTTTTCCTTATAGTTAAAAGTCACTATTTTACAGAGAGAGATATATATAACAAAAGCAATTGATGAAAAAAAAAAAAAAAAAAAAAAAAAAAAAAGAAGAAGAAAAATCGTTGAAAAATCAAAAGGTTTGAATCGAAGTGATATATACTTATCCAGTGCGTCTTTCAATTCAGTGGTAGCCTCCTTGGCCTCCTCAAAGCTCGGCACGCCACCGAAGACGAGCCTCGGCCTCGGCTCCCCTGCCTCCATCACCAGAGCCTCCTCACCGTCGGCGAACTCCCAGTCGTCCCAGGCCGCCGGCACCGGCATCTGAATCGGCGCCGCCGCGTCACCGGATGCGGACTTCGCCGACAAGATTGCGGAAACAGGGCGCGAGGCGTTGCGCACAGACTGCTCCGATGGCGGCACGGACGGCATGCCGCGGAGGCCGTGGCTGACGACTCCGACTCCGGCGACCTTAGCCGCCGCTCTCATGGCTCCTCTTCTAATTTCTAGGTAGGATTAACCACATTTTACTCTCTCTCTCTCTTTTTCCTTTCCTTTTTGTAAAATTTTTTTAAAAAAGGCAATATTTTTAGTTTTATGTCGGTAGCATATTTTCTCTATTCTGACAATAATACTAGGAATTTATAATAATACTTGCTTTTGTTAAAATTCCGATGCAAAAACCTGTGGGTTTTAACAAGTTGCTGTCCAAACAGGTTCTTCCTTTGGAAAGACCTTCTAAAAGTCCAATAATTATATCAGTGGCTCAATTTCGTCGTGGGCATACTTGTGTTATCCTTATGAGCACAAGGTACTATAATTTTGATGGCTCATTTTTGGGGCCTTTTGAAGTTATGCATGGCAAGCCCTTCATAAATTGATTCTTTTATCTCAGGCACACACTCTCCAACTTGAAGCCTTTTCAGTTGCTCTCAAAAACTTAGATGCTGACTTGCCTAGACCTAAACTTCAATTTGTGGGCAGTTGTCGTAATAATTCAGATGAGGAAAGACTGCAAAATTTGAAAAATAAAGCTATTGAGCTAAAGGTGGATGGGGACGTCGAATTCTATAGGAATCTGATGTACAGGTTTGTGCCTGTCAAATATATTCTGGATCCTTTAAACAGCCATATTATGTTTTGTGGAATTTAATGGATTAATATGTGCGTTTACTTCTTCCCCCACAGGTATACATTTTATATAAAGAAATTGATTATCCTTAGTTCAATAAGAATTGCCAATTTGATGGACTTCTCCCACTCAGGGTTGTTACATGTATCACACACTAATTTCTGATTCATCTAGTAGAGGACATGTCATACACATGCAGGGAATTTGAAGATAGTGTTTTCCCTCATAGGCTGCAGCTAATTAGATCATTGCTACACATCATGTACTTGCTTAAACAGATAAAAGAACAGTTGCTTGTGATCCTTAGTGTTGGAAATTCAAATGTTCTAAGTTAGCTGCTACCATGTGTGTCTTGATTTGCTGGGCAAACTAAATTATGTGGAATGACAGAATTTTTGACATTGACTAATTATGTCAGTGGTTCTAGGACTTTATGATGGTGCATGTATTATCTTGTGTATACTTGGCATACAATCAACTTTATGTGGATCAACACTTAATTAAGAAATTAGTTACTGTCCTTTTCCACTGACATCTCATATAATCCTGGGGGTGTTTGGAGGGAGCCAACAATATGTTTTCATTATAAAATATGATCAGTGGTGATTGACATAAGGGAATTAGTGAAGCCATGTAAATGATATGTAATTCATAACTACCACTAAAAAGTTCCATTAGCCAGTGTATCTTTGTGGATTGGCTCATTGAAGTCGTGGATATCTTTTTTTTAATAAAGGGTAACTCAATCTTGGTTATCTCCTTGTTTTTGCTGTCTTATCCTTGGTCTAATCTTCACAATCTGCAGGGACTTGGTGAGACTTTTGGGTGGTGCTGTTGCAGGAATCCACTCCATGACAGATGAACATTTTGGCATTAGTGTTGTAGAGTATATGGCTGCAGCCTGCAGGCGCAATCCCAATTGGTTGGCATCTTTTATGATCTCCTATTTAAAACTCCAATACTGTATATGTTGCTCATACTTTTCCTTATCTCTACAGCTCATAATTCTGCTGGCCCAAAGATGGACATTGTTTTAGAAGAAGATGGACTGCAAACAGGATTTCTTGCTTGTAGTGTGGAAGAATATGCAGATGCCATCCTGAAAATTATGAGGATGTCTGAATCTGAGAGGCTTGAGATGGCTGCAGCTGCAAGGAGCTGAGCAGGCAGATTTTCTGAGCAAAGATTTATCAAGATTTCAAAGCTGCAATCCGGTCGATTCTAAACACTGGTTCCTAATAATGGACTAACAACAGGTACAGCGTGCTTGCAACTCAAAGAGTGTAACATATTCTACCCTTCAATTTTTTGGCATTTTAGTTGTAATCCAGTAATTGGATGAAGTTTTGCCGTCTAAATGGTTCATGATAATTTTGATCTTTAATATACCTCAGAAATTCTTAATTATAATTTATTTCCCATATGTCTTGGCCTGAGGGGTTGTGGATTTTAATTAACTCCATTGGTGAAGTCTTTATAAGGGACTTGAGATTGAATTCCAACTACAATAAAAAAATACTTATCAGTGTATTGTCTTGATAATAAAGAGCAATTGTCATGGAATAGACATTCTAGACTTTTTGTATTTTTTTACTAAAGACACTATAGATTTAATTTTTTTAATGTCTGTTAAAGAAGTTTATATAGAAAATTCTGTCTGATCTGTGAATTATTAAACTCATAGGCTTAGTTCAATCATCAATGATAATAGAAAAGGAAGTTGTCAATGTCCATCTAGAGGAAGTTCAGTGATACCTTGATGCAATGGGCAAGCATAGAGGAGAGTGAGTTGGGTGTCCCATCAAGAGGGTCCTTTGGAGTCGGTTAGAACTTAGAAGGTATGGCCATGAACACAAACAAGGCATTCATGAAGGGATTCATGTAGGAAGAGTTTAGAAGTTCTAGTTACAGTAAGGTTTACCACTAGGTAGTGTCTAGAATAAAAGGGTTTTGAACTAGAATTGTAACTTTTCTTCCTATAGAATTGCCTTGATTGGGGTAGGGTTACCCTTGGAATGGTTTTTCCAATTTTCCTTTGGATTCATTCTCTATTAGTTTTCTATTTTATCACCATATTGCTGTGTTCATTGCTTTATGGTTATTACTTTATAATATGGTGACTTGCTAGTTTATGGTGCTTAAATTGTAATAATTGTGATCACATAATTAGTTAATTGGAACTGATTGATAAATGAACTACATAATAAACCTTCAGGGTCTAAACAAGCTTTTTTAGGGACATACTTGGGGTTAACCTCATATGCACCTACAAAAGTAAGAACAAAGAAGAAAACAAACATAATGTGGTTAAGGCTACGTATGTAAGGATCAAGTTGCGTATTCAGTGACCTAGGGTGTGTAAGCAGGCTCGAAATTGTTGTTTACGCTAGGCACAAAAACTTGATTTCAACTAAATTATATTACCTTAATCATGTTATTAATCTACTAATTAAACAGAAAATTAAGGAACTTTGTACAAAATACTGAAAATAAAGAATGAAAATAAAAAGATATCAAAAGACAAAATTTAAAGGGAAAAAAGAAGAAGAAAAAAACTGACTTGACTATTGCCCTTCGCATTTAGGCAAATCTTTACTAACCAAAGAAAATCAAAATAAAATGTTAAACAAAAAAATTAAAATAAAACTTTAAACTAAAAACACTAAGAGGGTTTTCTCAAAAAAAAAAAAAAAAAAAAAAAAAAAAAAAACACTAAGAGGTCTTTTTTTTTTTAAGTGTATTTGGATTTTCTCTCTTATGTTTTTTCTGTCTTTTGCGTGTTTAAAAGTAAAACCAATGGCTTAGGACCCTTTTTAAAGGAGAGGTTTGAGGTTGAAAAATCCCATCCTAGAAATGTGGGATAGGTGTTTTAGTGCATCTTTTTGTGCAAAACATGTCAGGTCATACGTATGGCACAAGTTTGAGGGAATCAAGGAAGTTGCATCTTTTTTCCCGGCCTTTTTGTGTTTTGTCCGTTTAGATTGAATTTTTTTTTTTTTTTTTTTTACTGAAAATATTGTAATAAAATAATTTTTAAATGTGTGAATAGTATTGTGAGATTTATTTTTAATAAAAAAGTTATTGAAAAGTGAAATTTATGGGTCCGTAAACAATGTACAGGACTCACAAGACTGATAAAGGGACGAAAAAGTAGGAAAAGTGCAGTTACTGTTTATAAATAGTAACCGCTGTCCCCTGCTGCAGCTGACAAGAAAAAAAAAAAAAAAAAAAAAAAAACGCAACATTGAAACGTAGACGTGAGGTTTAGCCCTATCCAAACGGCATCTTAATAGTAGAGCTTTTGCGTACAGAGATTTAATTGGAAAACTTTTTAGTGTTTTAATTGTACGGTAAATTACTGTGAATAATGAATTAAAATTTCAGATTTGTAAAACATGAGTAGTGATTTGTAATATATTTTTTCTTCTTCTTAAAAAGTATAAATTTTAAATTTAACCTTGAAACTGCTTTTTTTACTTTAGGAAAAAATACTTTTAAAATTTTAACGGAACACACTACATTATTATTATTATTTTGACAAAAGTGCTTTAACGCAATACAGACGCATCCTAAAAGAGCAATTTTCTGTTTAGCAACAATTTTAGAGATATTGCGTGCACGTCTCCTGTGATATGCTGTTTTGATGTAGAAAACACGTACACTATACATAATGCTTAAGCAATAAGCAATCCTTTCATTTAGAATAATTTAATATTTTGGTATAGCTTTATAAAATCATATTGGATATTGGCAATTTTGCCTTGGCACAAGATGGCAACGAAAATTTAAAAAAAAAAAAAAATTGCCTTTTTTTTACTGTTGTATTATTGTTTCTAGGCCTTGTTTGGATCGGTAGAAATTAACTGTTGACTACTTTTCTCTATTCATTCATTCCTTCAGAGGCTAAAGAATGTTCTGATTATTAAGAAATGGAAATTGCAAACGAAGATGCCAGAACTACAAGGAAAGTACACAAAACTGACAAAAGAAAACCCTTTAAAAATATAAAGTAAAAACAAATACAAAATACAAAAAGAGATGGCAACACTTTTTTTTTTTTTTTTTTTTTTTTTTTGGGATTAATGGAACAAAATTAATCTACGTATCCCATCTCTCGTATATCTTCCAATACTGTACACATACAGATCGTAATCATATACAACAAATACAAAGGTAACATGTATTATATACACTATCTTTAAAAGCCATCCTCAAATTGCATCTCTTACTTTTCGTAAAACTTAAAAAAATAAGAAAAAGTATTTTATTATAAGATTGTTTAAAGGAAATGTTCCTTATAACGAACCTCACATGCAGTCCTATGTGGTAAGATGAACACTTCTCATAAGGCAGTCTCATAAAATAATTTTTTCGGGTCAGGATGGAAGAGTATGGGTTTGGGAGAGTTGTTCCATTAAAGAGAGAATTCGAGCATGGGAGGCACGAGCGTGGATGACAGCCTCGGCCTCGAGCTCAGCGAGCTGAGAACATAGCCTCTCCTCGCCTTCCTCAGCAATTTTGAGCCTCTCCCATGACCTTTGCAGCTCCAGCTTCATTTGCTCCTCCCTCTCCTTGCTCTTCCTCAGCTCCCTCTCCAACTCCTCATTCCTCTTCTTCAATGACAACGTGGTTTCTTCTTCTTGTTTAGGACCCATATATATCTGTGTGTGTGTGTGTGTTTTGGTGTTCCTTTCTCTTAATGGCAACTTGGTGTTTAAACTTTAAACTTCAAAGCGTTAAAACCTAATATATATAGAAACTAAAACTAGTATGTCTAGGTTCAATGAATCTTCTCGTTGCATAAATTTCTTCAACTAATTACGCGCTTTGACATTTTGGGTTTGGTCTCTGTTTTTGACTTGTCATTTTTTCTAATAATTTTTTTGATATTCTTCTCTTGCGGGTATGTATATAATTAAATTTATACACCGAAAAAGAAATTTATATATTAATTATTTTTAGGTATATATTTTTTTTTTGACTTTCATTATTTCACATTTAATAACATTCACACTCTTTCACATTATTATAATATATTATATGTAAACATTTCATATGAAAGTGTAAATATTGTATAAAACATTTCAAATCCAATAATATGAAAACAATAATTAACCCTTTTCAATCTTCTCTCTTACTATTGAATTTGCTCATGTCATGCATGCGGTGGCGGAGCCACACTTGTCGGCAAGGCCCAAACTTCTTAAAATCCCTCTATTAGTTTTCCCATATGGTATAAATATAAAATATTTATAACCTTATAAAAAAAAATACTACTTTGGCCCCTCTCAATTTTTTTTTCTTTATTAAAACTTTAAACTCTAGTGTAAGTTATAATTCTCCATATATATATATATATATATATATGTATAAGCATACGTATCGTTTTTGTGTTTGTAAAATCAAATAATATCTCTCAAACTATAATCCCTTCCTTATTAAGCCATTTAGTTTTAAATTGTTTTGACCATGTTTCTACAATTTGTAATAGATTTACTCACAGTTTTGCTCCAATATGTATTGATTCATTTATAAATCACAAAGTACACAATCATGTAATTTGAGAATATGCATTATTTCACATCTAAAAATCAGTAATAAAATCATAAAATTGTAAAAAGAAATCTTCAAATTATTCTACATATAAGTAATAATGGTGTAAACTTCTTTTTTCTTAAAATTGTAGTTTAAGTATGTATTTTTTTAGAGTTTGAGTAATTACATACAATTTATAATGGATGCACATAGTCACAGACACATGCCTATAAGATTAAGGTAGGTATAACCCCCAAAAGAAACTTTTTTGGCTCGCCATTGCATGCATGGCACACCAAAAGAGCAAGGTTTGGAATCCTACATTACCCTATGAGACCAAGGGGTGCTATGGGCCATTCGTGCCACAAAATTTTGTTTAATAGTATAAACTAAAATTTGAAGTTAATGCAAAAACTAGGTTTAATTCTCTCTCAAGAATTAAGTTGGCAGAAAGAGGCTCTTCAAAAATAAAATAATTAATTGGTTTACACTTATGGCCCCCTGATAAAATATATATATATATATATATATATATATGTGTGTGTATATATATATATATATATATAAACTTGTTGATAAATATTTAAACACAAGTGGTACTATACGGTATATTGAAGATGTTAACAACCTCAAAAAATCTTATCAATTTGTCCACAAATAATCAGATCTTACGTACCCTCGTTTCTTTTCTCTTTTTGTGTGTGTGTCTCTAATTAATTTTGAAAAATGAAAATATTTTGAATCAATCTTATTACTAATTTTGTATTATTCTACGCACATTGCTTAAACTTTAGGATTTAAAAAAATACTATTTCTTTTCATTTTATATATTTTTTCATAGTTAATTAACTAATATTAGTTATAAGAAAAAATAAAAATAAAAATAAAATATATTGGCCAACTATATATGTCACGCCCCGAACCCAACTATAAAAATAGGCACATGACAACGACCGTACACTTATAAAGTAAGTACCCTACAAGTGTGTAAAACCTTTTAGCAACTAAAATTTATCCTCAAAAATTACATTAAATAAATCCAAAATACCTTAACAATTTCTTTATGAATAGATCTCCAATAATTCAAAAGGAACAAAATCCAAACCTCATGTACATAATGCCAATTGGCCAAAAGATATAAGACTATTATAAGACCATCTAATCCCAAAATCACTAAGCTTCTTTCATGCTCACAACACAACAAAGAAAACTCTCAAAACTTGCTATTCTTAACAATCAAACCTGGGGGAAAAGAGGGGATGAGTTGATAACTCAATAAGTAACCAAAGTCTTAATAAGTTCTATCAAGTAAATAAATCTATAAAATAATAAGTTATACATAGATCGAATATTTTAATCTTACAAATATATCATAGATGAATTAGAAAATAATCGTTTTTCCATATGCCAAAAGTCGTAATTTACAATAGGTTCCAAAAATACATAAGCAGTTTCAAGGGCTCAAAATAGTTCAAATACTTAGACATAATTCATATTCTTAATAATCTTTTACGACTATGGTCACGCTATATCCCCATGATCTGGGCATTAGATTTAGATGAAAATAGTTTCGTGCTAATGTATATCCCCCACTAGCTAGGCCCAAAACACAATAGACTTGTAATGCCCTAAATAGAACTAGTTTCGATACCGATGAATAACCCCATTAACTAGGTATCAAAGTCAAAATATAGTCAAATTGTTCAAAATCATATATATCAAATCATAGTTCAAATATAAATATATCTCATTCAAATACATATATAAAATCATATATTCAATAATCAAAATTTGTGATAATTCTTTATTCTTTACTTTAAATCAATGTAGCTAAAACAATAGAAATAAAATTGTAACATTTGTAAACCAATATTCAGTAGCTAAATTGCAATGATATATGCAAAATTAAACAACTTAGGAGAAATGTTACTTACCTCCAAAAGCCATACTAAAAGGAACTTCTCCCTAACACCTTCTCTCAAATCCTTAGATATCACTTAAAACAATTTTACAGGTACTATTTATTCAATAATCAAATAATTTAAGAAAAATTTATAATGATACTCGGCTAGAAGAAAAATTGCTAAAAATATCTAATAATTTATCATTATTAACTCTTCTCATAAGGACAAAAATAGCATCATAGGAGACTTATCCTATATTTTATAACCATCATTAATTTATATATATAAATTCTATCTCTCACTAAAGCCTAACAAATAATTCACCGTTTCTTATAGCTAGCAAAAATGCACATAGTCATAATATTTTTGTTTCTTTACTTTAAGCCACTAATAGTTCCCTCGTTATAAAGCCTATAGAATACAATATACATATAGCCATCTAGGGTCAAAAGTAAATTTGTAAAGGACACCACCTAGACCCATCCTCTATTTATTTATTTATTTTCCTTTTAATCTCCTGCCACCCCTAGTTCTCTTTAGAGATGAGGACAAAACTAGGAAAATGCAATGTATCATATAAAATCAAAATCAAAGTAACTTGATAACGTTTTTATAGTAATGTTATTTGTATTTTTTAAAAATAAATGAAGATAAAAAAATATATAAAAATACGTGTAATATTATTTAAAAATTAAAAATTTCTGTTTAAAATATCATAACGGCCCCAACTTTTACGAATATACCATTCTTCCCCTTTTTTTTTTTTTTTTTTTTCACCAAATCCACAATTCGGTAGAACTTCTTTTAGGCAGAAACTTGTGCAGAACCTGACTCACCATGCCTAACCTTCTGCAGCTTCCATGTTCCATCTACACTTACACGCATGACACAACAGTGGGCATAGGAAACAAAAATCACAACATCGAGACAGAAAAATATGCAGTACCTAGCGTCCAAATTACTGAAAATATAAGGGTCATTTGATAATGTTGTTTTAATAATATTGTTTGTATTTTTTGAAAATACGTGTGAGTGAAAAGTGTGTAAAAATATGTGTGATATTATTTAAATAACAGTAACAAATGGACCTTAATTCTAAACGCTTCTTTGTTTATGTTATAAAACTCATTAGATATTTAAATAGTCTCATTACTAATCAAAAATATCCACATAAAAATATTTTAATTTCATATAAAGCTTAGATTTGATAAAAGATGAGATTTTTTAAGCTCTTAACTCAAGTATGCCGTTAATCTTTCTCTACTTGAACAAACTCAGAAGTCATTTTTCAAAAATATCTATCTTTATACCCTGACTTATAATTAATTAACTTATGTATAGCTTGGGTTTTAATTTAATTTTCTAAAAACTCTCTTAATAATATTAATTATAAAATTGACCCCACGTACAAACAGATTTACTTAAATACCCTACCTTTAAAGTCTCTCTCATTTTCTTTTTCTCATTTTCCAGGTATTACAATATATGTTTTCATGTTTAGGTAATGATATAAAATATAACTAAAAGAATGAAGAAAATATTATGTTTTGAAAATCATCTCCTTTTTTTATGTAGTTTGGTGAGTATAACATAATGTTGAGTATTTCTGATAAAATCGAATCGAATTCATTATTTTCATGTTAAATCTTTTCATTGCCTGCATCTTTGCAAAGTTAAATTTTTCTCCCATTGTCAGAGTCATCAATTTATAATTTTTTTTTTTTTTATTTTTTTATAGTTGTTGGAGTTGATTTTTGTTTTTGGTTCTCAAATTTATTTTTCACATATATATAGATGCGAAATAGGATATGACAACATAATTTTAGTAATATAAGGATGAGGGAAATTGCTGTAAAATTTAGTACTTTTTTTTTTTTTTGCTGAATAAAATTTAATACATCTTGATAAATGATTAACATGCATGAAATTTTTTAATTTAGGGTAAATTACAGTTGGCACCCTGAGATTTAAGCTAATACTAAGCAGGTCCAAAATATTTCAAAAATAACCAATTTGGTTCCCAAACCATATGCTCTTAAAAATGAAATTTTTGTATTTAGCATATGGTTTAGGGACCAAATTAGTTAGTTTTGAAATGTCTTTGACTTATTTGGCTTTATCACAAATCTTTGGGATGCTGAATGTAATTCACCCTTTAATTTAAGAAATAGACAATCTTTTTTGTTTATAGTTTCTTAGCGTTGGAAATGGCAGTAAATTTATTTTTTTATAGATTAATTTATTCTTGAAATTTTATATAATTTTCATTATTAAACGTTGAAAATTTTTTGGTCACACTAAATTTTTGGTTTCGTCCTTGAGGACAGTTCTGTTTGGTACAATTTTTTTTTTTTTTTTTTTTTTTTTAACGAGTTTGTTCTTATTCACTCGTTATAAAAAATTTCAAATTGTAGTTGAAAAAAATTACTTTTTCTACTTTAGTTAGCCAGCTTTTCACGTGCATATATATTCATCAAACTTTCTATTCTTTTTATTTGGTTAAAACTTTTTATTCTTTCTTTATTTCTATTTAAATGTTCTTTTTATTAAAGTTTATCATATTTTTCTCTCTCCAGAAAATTGTCATTACCTTCTTCTCTGTTCCAATCCCATCCCCATGTCTCCATCGAAGTCTATATCACTGATCTCCTTAGATAGTTAGATCCCCCAAAACTATGGTACGTCTCCTTGACAACTACTAGTCCAACTCTGCTCCTAGAGACGAAACTAGGAATTTGCCACTGTGGCCCAAAACATGGAAGTAACAAATTTTGATCATTTAAGAATAACACCATTACCAACCTTTCTGTCAATGAGAGGCTACTAACATCACTCAATGAATTCCATTCTTCACGATATAATAAAGGAAAATTTTACAACTTTTCAAATAAAGGCCTATCCCACTTATCTGATTACCCTGTTTTACCCTGATTTACCATTACCCCCTTCTTTTTTTTTTTTTTTTTTTAATATATACATAGTATCAATTTTAGCAATTTTATTTTATAAAATCACACTTTGCCCCCTCTTAATATTATCATTGATTCTTTTAGGAGTACTACTCTAACCACAAAATTTTCTATAACATTTTTACAAACTGTTGTGATAGTAAACTTTTATTAGTTTGTATCTAGGCTTATCATTTACATCGCATTTTTACTTACTAATAACCACTCACTACATTAATAAATTGTAAAAAAAAAGTTTATAATTCTAGCATTTTCCTTCTTTTAAATGCCAGATCTAAAATCTAAAGCAAAATAAATAAGCCCAAAAAAATTATTCAACAACAAAAATTACCAATAATAAAGCTAATTTTATCTAAAATAAACAACTTGACCCTTTAAAAAATTTTAAACAAAATAATTTTGTCCATACCTGATGCACACATAAAAAACACACAAAAAAACTCATTAACTGTTAAGCAACTGACCAGAAAGCTAGAATCACCACACACAACTAACAAGAAAAACGCCCCCTAACTTCAAGTTTTGGCTCCGTCCCTACATGTAGAGGCTAAGAGGCTTTATAAGTTGTGGGTTAAGCAAAGCAGCCAGACCCAATTTCTAATGTTTCTCAATCAATCATCATTTTCATGATTAAAATTGAATTCAAATTGCCGATATATGCATGAACTACTACTCCAAGTCTCCAAGTAGATGATTAGTGAGCTAATATCCATATCCACGTCATTGAAAGAAACTAAAAATGATAAAGGTGAATATCTATAACCAACCTCAATTGCACTCATGCAGGGCCTTTTTAGCATTAGCTTATTGATTTTTATGTTATAGGTGTCGTGTGATTGTAATTGATATTCACCTTTATGTTATAGATATTCACCTTTAGCATTAGCAGCCAGACCCAATTTCTAATGTTTCTCAATCAATCATCATTTTCATGAATAAAATTGAATTCAAATTGCCGATATATGCATGAACTACTACTCCAAGTCTCCAAGTAGATGATTAGTGAGCTAATATCCATATCCACGTCATTGAAAGAAACTAAAAATGATAAAGGTGAATATCTATAACCAACCTCAATTACAGTCATGCAGGGCCTTTTTAGCATTAGCTTATTTATTTTTTATGTTATAGGTGTCGTGTGATTGTGTGTGATGAATTAATAAGCGATTTGAGCCACTTGGGTTATAATATGTTTAACACCCCTTCAAACTAAAGGTTGAAAGTTGAATTTGAAATGTCTTACATGGCAAAATTTTGTGTCGATTGACATGATAAGATCTTGTATCATTGACATGATACTGATGATGGAGCAAACATCTAATGGCACGACAAAATTTCTGAGGTAGATATATAGGATCCTGTATCAAAACCTTGTTACCTTGCATAGATTTAAGCCACTAACATGACAAGTCATGCGGTTAAGGCTGACACAATAAAAGCACTAGCATTGGAGGTGTAAAAACCCTCTGGTTGCTATTTTAGCAACCAACAAGGCCAAATTGCCCCACATTCAGGGGTTGGTTTTTATATTTTTTACCAACTGTTCACAAGGATGTAAAGCAAAAATATTATTTTAATGAGGAAATAGAAACCAAAAAAAAAAGATAGAGAGATGGAAGAGAAGAGAAAGAAACCAAATTTTTTATATTATTTGTTGATATAGTTTATATTATTTTAATGAATTGTATGTAAAAATTAAAATTAAAATATTAGGTGAGTTATAAAATGAAATGATAAAATAGATAAAATATATTTTAAAAATGTAAAATAGACACTTTTTTACATTCCGGATGCTAGTGCGTCAAATAACATTGTTTCCGCAACTTCTAAGTCGTAATCACCTTTTGTGTGACTCCACCATATGCAAATAGCGTGGGCCGTAAGAACAAGAGTGTTGGCCCGTGCCGTGTGTTTGTTTGGTTACTCTATGGTCCATACTGATGTTAACAAGTCAATATCGAATCAAACAGACCCATATATCTCACTTCACTTTCAACCCCTTGACAGAAAATTTTCATTAATAAGATAAATTTACTAGTTGAATTAATGGTGAGACTGAGAGAGAGTAATTGAGAAAATTTGTATCTATATTCTTAGTATGATGATTCTTACTCATAAATATAAGTGTTTGTAAGGGTGTGAGAGGAAAGGGTCGGGATTCAAGTTTTCAAGAGGGAGTTTTATACACATTTACACTTAGATTAGGCTAGAGTAAATTTTTTATTTGTATAAAAAAAAATTTATAACGTTAAGATGTTTTAAAAACTATTAAAATGCCACATGTTTTAAATAATGAAATCAAGGATTTAATCTTTATCAAAATGGTTTAATTCAACACGTGACTACTTGAGCATATGTAACCTAAAAAGCATTGAACAAACTTTCAACTTGCCAACCATCATTCTTTTGTAGGTAACCTAATCTTTCCATTCCAAAATTTTTTATGCAAATATTGGAATAAAAAAAATAGAGACAATGGAACTTTTTCTGTTTAATAGTTTTTCGATGTCTGGTATATATATAGAAGATTTGACTCTCCTAATTACAACGACCTCTTGATCTAGCGGTATTTCCTGAGCTTCCTATGAAGATTGAACAGAATTCAAACTTCAACAAACCAATTGTTAAACTCTAAAGCAACACAAACTGAGACTTACAGTTACAGATGACATTAAAGATTGAAGAGAAGGCAGCAGTTAGTTGTATAAGAATAGTTGTTTGATTCTGGGATCTTTAAATATAAACCGAAAAATATTGGTCAACACTAACTCATTCAGTGTGGCACCAAAAGCAAAAGCAACCATGATTCAATTCAGAAATGGGTTGCTTCTACTTCTTCTTCTTCTATTGGGTTTAGTAGTAGCAATCTCAGCCACAAACTCCTCAACAATTGTCACTTCTCTACCTGGTTACACCGGTGACCTTCCATTCACCCTTGAAACTGGGTAAGTTCTTATCATCATCATTGTAGTTCTAGCTCGGTCAGATTTTGTTCCTGCACTGCAAAAGTGTTCAAGAAATTAAAAGAGTTCTTTTTTTTTTTTTTTTTTTTTTTTTTTTTTTTTTTTTTTGGGCATTTAAAATTATACACAATTTTTATTATAAAAATATAAATAATTAATCAAATTATATATTAAAAAAAAAAATGTGTAACACATGCATACGTATATTCTTGCAGTGCAAAAGTGTTCAAAAAATTAAAAGAGTTCTATTTTTTTATGTGTGTCAAAGTTTTATGTTAATTAGTATATAACTCATGCAAATGCATGGATGTATTTAAAATTAAAAACAATTTTTATTATAAAAATATAAATAATTAGTCAAATTATTTATATTTTTTTATTATAATTTGCACCACCCTCCCTTAAAAGTTACCATGACTTTTGAGTGGAGTTGTAGTATGCTTTTTTATGTTAGAACTCATTTTCCTCTCTATTGTTGTATGTTTGTTTCTCCACAAAAGTTTCTCAAAAAAAAAAAATTCTCTTACTCTCTTTTGTGGTTCCTTTATGTTAGAACACATTTTCCTCTCTATTGTATGTGGTCTATGTTTGTTTCTCCACAAAAAAAAAAATTCTCAAATTTAGACACATGACACAAAATTGGATTCTCTCTCTCTCTCTCTCTCTCTCTCTCTCTCTCTCTCTCTCTCTCTCTCTCTCTCTCTCTCTCTCTCTCTCTCTCTCTCTCAAATTTTATCCGTGGCAAAGCTTAGTATATTGTTCATGGCCAGAAGAAGTGAAAGTTCTTTTTTGTACTTTGTTAATAGGGTTAATATCTATAATTCTCACCACAAAATTGGATCTATAATGCCGTACAACTTCTATTAAAACTTAATTTAAATATTATTTATTTCTTTTCAAAATTTTTTCTTTATTAGTAGAAGAGAGAGAAAGTAATAAAATAATTTCAATTTTTTTTAGAAAGCAATAAAAACGTTTTTTGGCATTTGAGACATCTAATATAGGTTCTATTATTTTACCACTTTATTTCAATATTATTTATTTATTTGTAATTTTTTTGGCATTTGGAACATCTAATATAAGTGGTTTTTTTGTTTGTTTGTGTTTGGTGTGCTAAAATTCATCACATTGCCCTTGAATTTTATCATCTAAAAAAATGTTAATAATGCATAAATAGTAGACACTAATTAATTTTATTTTTTGTTGGATATTGTTACATGTAGATACATTGGTGTAGGCGATAATGAGACCGTACAAACATTTTACTACTTCATTGAGTCCCAAAGGAGCCCTACACGAGACCCTCTGATGTTATGGATGACTGGAGGCCCTGGTTGCTCTAGTATCGCTGGTTTTATGTTTGAAAGTGGTATGTATATGTATATGCTACTCTTACTCATTCTTTAATTTATTCATTTTAATGAAAAAATAATTGGGTATCAAATAATATATATATATCGTAGTGGTTGTCATATCCATCTTTATTAGAGGTTAAATGATTCATTAAAAAAAAAAAAAAAATTATTGCAGTCTAGTTTCTTATTTTGATAATTTGTTTGACAATAAATTTTTCTGAAAAAATGTATCTCTACCTTTCTCATTTTTTATAATTGGTTGTGAATAAATTAATATCACTGTTACACATACCAAAATCTATATTGTTTTTATCATACACTAATTATAATAGGTCATATCAATAGTTATGAAAAAATTTGTATCTATAAACTAATTGTAAGAATATTCCCATTGGGTTACTTTAAACCCCAAAAAATTGCAAAATAGATAACACTATTGAAGTATTCCAAAAAAGGAAAAAGAAGAAAGAAGAAGATAACATACAAATAAATAAATAAATAAAATAATTACAACTTGCTACAGTGTCATGTATATTTACATACCCAATGTAGCATTGTGTAAATTTTTTTTTACAACTTGCTTGTGTGCGTTAAAATATAATATCATTTTAATGTAGTGTATTGTAAAATAAAAAATGGGATATTAATGGGGTTGTAAAACTAGTTATGTAAAATAAATAAAATGGCTATTTTTCATAAACTAAAATGTTGTTTTGTTTTGTTTTGTTTTATTGGCATAACGGGACGGGAATTCTCTCATCACTTATTTTATCCCACAAACCCACACCAGCCCACCAAAATGGATCACATTTGGGTTGACTTAGTCGAATTTCTAGACTTGGGTTGATTTAGGAGTTGGGTTTGGGCTTGGGCTTGGGCTTGGGCTTGAGCTTGTCTTATTATTTTAGGGCCTCATCCACAGTGCATGCATAATTTCAGGACCGAAACCATACAGAGCAGTCTTTTCTTAAAACCCTTTAAATCTCCAACTTCTAAAGCCAACATAAGTATTTCCAAGTTCCAACTATTCTTAAGATTTATGTGAGTTTAAACTCGAGTCTTTGAATTCCTAATAAATTAGATCTCAATGTTAGTAGGGGTTAAAAATCTAGTTTTAAATCTTATGAGTTTTATATTAGTTTCATGAGGTGAAAACAATATATCCACGGTAGGTGAGACTTGAAGAAGAAAGGTCAACTAGTTTTGGGCATTATTTATTATAATTTTAATTAAGTGTGGTAGATGGTATTAAAATTCTTAATTTTTGAATGAGACTTTAGAATCCCATGGACTGTGATAATTGCGATATTCCAAAAATTTTAATTTTCTTTTATAAATACAATTGAACTTTAATTTATAAGGATCCATTTTATGATGATTGCTCTTTATCATTGGAAGACACCAATTGATTTATGGTGTATGCGAATTTGAACCCTAAATCTTTTATTCGAAGATAATAAACTTTTCTAGTTGGCCTAGTTGGAATTAAACTTCCTAATTTTGACAACTCTTAAAAATATTAAATTCTCACCTCATATTCATGCCAACCAAACACAATCATTTTTTGGGGGCCGGGGGGAGGAGAGGAAGGACAATTTGTTAAGGATTCAAGATTTCAATTAGGTCCTTGTGGCAACATTTATTGTGTGTGATTTACAAATGATATTTCCTTTGTGAAGAACAATCTTCTAAATGTATATCTCATATTATATAGGTCCAATAACCTTCACACTTGGAAATTACAATGGGAGCCTACCAACACTTAAAGATAACCCATGGGCATGGACGCAGGTATGAATTTAATTGCGTTAATTTGATCTTTATGCACATTTTATGTCAACCTAATTGTAACAAAATTTTAATCCATCTTACTGAAATATGATGATGGTTTTTCAGAGTCTCAATATTATATATATGGATGGACCAGTTGGTGCTGGATTCTCTTATTCAGAAAGCTTAGATGCCTATTATTCGGATGATTACCAATTTGCGGCACAAACTCATGAGTTTCTAAGAAAGGTGTGTAAGAAAGTGGATACCAATAGAATATATTTAGCTAAAAAGATGCTTTTTTTAATCAAATTTTATCCAGTGATTAATTCCAAAATTTATTCAATATGCAGTGGTTGGAATTGCACCCTCAATTTTTGGAAAATCAAATCTATATTGGTGGTGACTCGTATTCTGGCATACCTATTCCAATAATTGTGCAAAATATAGTGATAGGTAATATCTATGGAAGAGGATCAAAGTTTTCTCGACTCAAACTCTTCTTATGCCTTTCTTTTGTTAAAGACCCAAGTCATCAATACTTGGCTTTCCTAACCTAATAATTAGGTAAAGTTACTGAAAATAATGAAAAATTTTGGTGAAAGGTCTCAACTTTTCTTTCCATGAACCTTTTAGATTAGGGACGAACCCAGGTGGGGGCCCAAGGGGCCTAGGCTCTCCTAGTCCCATTTTTTTTTTTTTAGTTATTATATATTTGATTTTTGTAGTTGAGCCCCCTTCCAAAACCTTAGGCCCTCCATTCTCCTTAATAAGTTTAGCTAGCTTAACTCAAATAGCAACTATCCAACCCAAAAACTTAACAAAAATAATAAAAACATTCACAATGGTGATTGTATTTTAGCAAAATAAATTAGTTTACCACCAAAAAACTAAAAAATCATGTGTTATTGAAAAAACTAAATCTAAAATTTTTGCAACTACATGAAACTGGTATAGATATCAGTTGATTATAACAAGTTGTTAAAAATAAAATACAATATTTTATTAAGATTATATATCTTCCTTCAATTAAAAAACTCAAATTCTCTCTGTTCCTTTATTATTTTAATGAGTTGTTTATATTATTTTAAATGAAGTGATAAAAAAAAAAAAAATAGAACATTTGATATTGGATGTATTGTAAAGTGAAGTGGTAAAATAGATAAAATACTTTTTTAATGTGCTAAAAACTAAAAGTTTTAACACTACCATTGTGAATGCTCTAACTTCCAAAAAAAAAAAAAAAAAAAAAAAATCCTAGCCAGCCTAGTATTAAAAAAAAAAAAAAAAAAGCCATTATTTTGTATTTATTTTTGTCTTTGTAGGTAAATGATTGCATCTTAATGTATTTAAAAACAACAATTTTGAGTATTTATAATTTTTTAATGCTATATGGATATTTATTTGGAGCGGGTTTTTTTTTCTTTATTCTCCGGCCCTCGCTAGCATAAAATTCTCGGTCCATCCCTGTTTTAGATCAAGTGGTACCTCCCCATCACAGGACTTTTATTTAATAATTTTAAAACTTGGTTTAAAATAAGTAAGATCCTCTAAATTTGAAAAAAAAAGCTATTTCATAATTCAAATTAAATACTACAAATCTAAAAATATATCTAAAAGACTAATATGGTAATACTAACCATATTAGCGTGGCACCATTACACACTTAATGAGGTACAAAATAGCCTAACTTGACCCGCCCTTATTATCACATGAACAAAAGCCAAGTAGCATAGATTTTTTTTTTTTTTTTTTTTTTTTGGTGGAAATGGAACACTTATTATTTGCTAATACTCTTTCTAAAATTGACATTTGATTTCATCATGGTGTTGCAGCTAATGAAGCTGGAAACTTGCCACTAATAAATATCAGAGTAAGTGATCTAACATTTTCTCAAAAAAAAAAAAAAGGAAAACGACTTTAAAATGTTGTTCCTAGAATAACTATATAATTTTTTCATTTTTCTTCTCAAAATTCTTTGAAGAATATTCTGCATTTCGAAGTTTAGTTGATTAAAAATAATGTGAAAATGTCATCAGGGATATGTGCTTGGGAACCCAGTGACAGATGGATACACTGACGTGAATGCAAGAATCACTTATGCTCATCGTCTGTCACTCATATCAGATGCACTCTATGAGGTAAATTGATGTTTAACAATAATGAGGGCTTTATCCAGTCAGGCTCAAAGCAAAGATTGATTTCTTTTGTTATTACTTCCAATTAAATTGTTGCTTTATGGTTCTTCAAACATAATATAATGCAAACATTTACTTTATAAAGCAAAACACATGCTATGCATTATATTACATGTTAAGAGTCACAAGCAACCTTTATTTGTTTGAACACTGCCTGGTTCAGTGGTTCTAATAAAGTATTATATTATATTCACTCTTATAAGTTGTGATTTTAAGCTTCTATGGCGTAAGCCTGTACCAACATGTGTATTATTTTCAGTTGTTTTTTATTTTTTTGCCTTTCTGATAGTACTTCCTATTAGCTTGTATTGTTTCTTACTACTAATGAATCTCTTCTAATCAATGCAATTTCATCCAAACTCTTTATCTTTCATGCTTTACAGTCAGCCAAAAATAGTTGCGACAGCAATTATGTAAATATAGATCCTAGCAATTATCAGTGCGTATCAGATGTTGCTGCTATTGACGCGGTTAGAAGATTAAAACATTGTCCTTATTTAGACTTATTACATCATAAAACTTCCATATTCACTAAGAATTGGGTTGTCATTTGAATTTGCAGCTGACAAGTGACATAAATTTGGTACAAATTTTGGAACCATATTGTAGCAATGCAGTCCCAGAACCAAATGAAGATGTAGAGTCGGTTCGAAGATTTCTCACAAAAGTTTCTAGTCCTACAACAGTTTCTAGTCCTACTGCTACACATTGGTGTCGTGTAAACCCCTCTCTCTCCCTCTCTCTCTCTCTCTCAAAAAAATTGTGTTGTATATACCTGTATGTGTTATTACTTATTTGTATCAGCAAATATCTAAGATATTGGTTTAATTGCTTTCAGAGCTATAATCATATGCTCTGCTACGTCTGGGCGAATGAGAAAAGTGTCCAAGAGGCTCTTGGTATTCGACCGGTATGTGCACTCTTAATCATATATCATAATAACTAGTCATAACACAGAATCACTATAAGTCTATAACCATTTTTGTGATGCTAAATAGGGGACGAAACACTTTTGGCAATACTGTAATACCACCTTAGCTTACACCAAGTCTGTCACTAATGTTGTTAGCTATCATCGAAATCTCACCAATGCCGACATGCGACTTCTGGTATACAGGTAAATCCAGCTGGATACTTTTGCTCTTCTGTTTTCATTGTTCACAGTGACATTCCAGGTTTATTGCCCAAATTCATCACTTAAAAACTGCAAACAAACTTTTCAACAATATTCAAAATTAACAAAATCTATTAGTTATTGAGCACATCTAATTGGCTTTGTCTCTTTATAAGGGCTAGAGTCTCAGAAATTCTATCTAGGCAACAAAAGTTCAATTCCTTGTTATTAATTTTCTTTTATTGGGATTAAGGCATACCTTTACTTCTTCCATCTAAATTTGACTGATCTACCAGCATGTGCACAACAATAATAGTGCAAGCAAATCTCAATTAGCAAAACTACTGAAAATATAAGTTAGCAATATGCACTGGATCCTATTAGATCTCTGCAGCTAAGCATGCGTGGGCGAGATTAGCATTAGGATGAGTGATCTCTCAAGCCTTGTGTTGCACCCTCTAAATACAAAAATAGTACCGACTAACACAATCTTTTAATTCCTACAGTGGTGATCACGACATGTCAATTCCACACATTGGCACGCAACAATGGATATCGTCTCTTGGTTTGACTACAGATGAGAGCTGGAGAGTATGGTCTGTTAATGGTCAAACTGCAGGGTGGGTTTCAAAGTTTGTTAATCTCTCATAATTCCTCCCTCCCATTCCACCCCCCCCCCCCCCAACAAAAGAAAAACCTCTCTTTTTCTATCCTCCCCAGAACTCTCTCTCACATGGTCCATCTCGAGATATCATGATCCTAAAATATGTTCTCTTTCTCATGGACTTGTAGGTACACAAAGAAGTTGATCGACACAACTTTCACTTTGAATTACGTGACTGTAAAGGCAAGAAATATCCTTTACTAAACTGCCCTCTAAATATTGTCTGCAACTAGAAATCTAAAACAAAGTTTCATTCCTTTTTTACAGGGAGCAGGCCACTTTGCTGCAGAATACATGGTTAAGGAGTGTGCTGCCATGATAGATAGGTGGCTGGCCTATTTCCCTATTTAAGTGTGACTGGTTGAAATTGATTTGGTAATTTGATAATGTGGAAGCATGTTTTCTCACAATGAAATTTTGTTGAACTTCAAAAGTTAGTGCAGAATAAAGAAACTTGGAAAAGTCTTTCTCTCAAATCACTTATTCCTATCTCTCATTAGATCATAACCATGAAAGACCCTTTCAAGTTATATGCAATGATATGGATCTAGTTTAGGACTAAAGCAGCAATACCAACACAATGATGTCTTTCTTGATCCAAGAATCTGATGCTTATGTTCCTATTATGATCACTAGTAAGTGTAACGAAAAAAGGTTAAATTTTAAAGTAGAATATATATATATATATATATATATATATAGAAAATGAATATGGTAATGCAGTAAAGGGAAGCTTATCTGCTCCAAGATTAAATCAGTTGTAAGCAGTATGTTTAGACACATTTTAACAAATTAGAATGAACAGTCTGATTCCCTAATTATATATTACTACATATTAAAAATCTCCTTTCCAAACACATAGCACACTTCATTATCAAAGCTTATGCATTACATGAAGTTGAGTTTATAAATAACCATAACTTAGCAATTCAATATTTTCTGGAACTGGAAGCAAAGATGGGGAATTGAATGAAACCCAAAAGCACTTCAAAGGTAACAGCTATAAAATAACAAAATTCATCACATGATCTTCAAAGTCAAAAGCAAACAAGTGGAAATTTAATCATTATTGATACATAGAAAGTATGGTACAAATAGCAAAACATACAAGTGTGAAGTGTGCATAATTACAACATAAAGAACACGAATTCCGAAATACCAGGGACATACATACACACATATAAAAGGTAAAGCTTAGGTACACTTTCTTATGTATAGTACTTCATATTTCCAATTAAATTTAATCATGTGGCTGCAGTACATAAGTTTTGTCCATGTATATAAATCATCAAACACATGCCAAAGTCTCAACAAATTGATATGCATCCAACCACCCAAATTGCAAAGAACTCTTATTCTCGTTGCGAATGCGAGTTAAGTCACAAACCTTCTTAAAACTCTTGTCCCTAAAATTATAAGATATGATCTTACCAGGTATATGCAACAAGAGTGATGACTCCTCCTCATTCTCATTCCGAACAACAAAAACTATAACGAATGCATAATAATAAGAGTCACAAGGATCAAGATAGTCCTTCACCATCTCAGGAAATGTAGCCACGATCTCATCAAGATCAACCTCATACTTCACAAACCACTTAGAATAGTCCCTCTCCATTTCAAAAACTTTGAATTTGGTAGTCCGAACTCCACATATGTCAACAAGATGCAAATGCCCATTAGACTCTCCGAAATATCTGGACCTTCTTTTACCCCGACTTTCAACAAGCCTCGGCATTTTCTCGACTTTCTCTCTTTCAATATCAAAATACAAAGCAGACCCAGATGGAGAAATCCAATGAACTGCACCATTACAATACACGCCATTATCGAACACTATATCGAATGGAGCAACAAAGGGAGACCCAGAAGTTCTCCAAGTTCGAGTCTTGGAGGAATATACTTCGATTTGGTAATAGTACACGGAAACATTAGTGCTCCGAACACAGACAACTTGGTAGTGCGGTGACTTAGAAGGCTCGAAAGCCAAGGTAAACCCAAATATCGAAATGGGTTCGTTGGGACTAAAACTCTTAATACTAGGAAGCGTTGTGGATTGTTTGGTTGTGAAATTACACACGTGGTAACAATGGTGTTTGTTTTGGTGAATGATGTTGTTTTTTTCTTGGACACTACGGCACAAGAACAAGCCATGGCAAGAGTTTAGAATCTTGATATTTGAAGGGCTGTTTTGGTTGATGAAATGGAGAGAGGTGAAGGGGGGAGCGGTGGTGGTAGTTTTAGTGGGTTTGAGAGGAACCAATTGGAAGAGTGATGGGTTCCGGCGGAGGATGACGGCGGAGAGAGAAGTGGGGTGGTGGTGGTTTTGGTTTTGGTTCTGGTTCTGGTTCTGGTTGTGGTGGTGACAGAAATGAGAGCTGGAGATCAAGGAAAGCCAATGCTTTGAAACGCATTTGAAACGAAGGAGAGGCTTGACGGGTACACGGATCAGGATCTGGGTCACCAGATCCTCGTTGTTTGCGATTGTTTCAGCCGATGATGAGCCATAGTTGGTGGTGAGCATTTTTGGGTTTCCGACATAAACAAGAATGCGTGCTCTGTTTGTGAGAGACAGACAGAGAGGAAAAGAGTAAAGTAGAGAGAGTGATACATAAGCATTTATACGATAAAAAACAAAATAATTTGTTAATTCTGTTGAGGGCTGTATTTGACATTTTATTGTGATAATTTTTTTTTTTTTTTTTTTTTGAGAATAAAAACTTTTATTAATAGAAGCAAGATACAACTTGAGTATCCTCCTTAATTACATCTAAAACAGAAAGAGGATTAGAATTAGAATCAAAGAAGCCAAAAAATTTATTTGAAAGTGATCAACAGCTGAGCACATAAGCAACCTTGTTAGCCTTTCTAGGAACTCAGTTAAAAAAAGAAAAATAAACTAAACTAACTAAATTCTTACTATCTCTCCATGGAACAGAATCAATAATAACTCTCCATGATAACTAAGTATATGGTAAGGAAAGGTTGGTTAATCAATGGCCAAAGCTACTAATTTAGGAGATGTTTTTAGATTTTTTTTTTTTTTTTTTTGAAAACCAAAAAAAATAATAATAATTCTTTTGACAACTTTTTTATAAATTCCATGAAAGTAGTACTTTTTTTTTTAATACAAGATAAAAATTCTACTTTAACCTAATTTAAGTGTATATGTGTGTGAAATTTCCTCTTAAAGACAAAAAAAAAAAGTAATCGATTCTTTCTTAAAATGGTCCATTAATAAATTACCCTGAACACTTATTAACAGGACACATTTGATTTTTATTCATTAAAAAAAAAAGCTATATTCATTATATATAAATATTTATAAAATTCTATTATATAGATATAATCATCAATGAATGGTTAAGATTAATAGTCTATTTTTATCAACCAAAAAAAAAAAAAAAAAAAAAAAGTCCATTTGGGTATTTGTAATTTTTGGTAGCTTATTTGTATTGTTTTTATTCTGAGATATAATTTTTTAAAAATTTTTTATGCTAAATGTGTGACAAAAAAGTTAAAAACTATTTTTTTAAAACTAATTTTGTTAAATTAAAAGAAAAGTTAGACAAAAAAAAAAAAAGCAAAAATCAAAAAGATAAAAGCTAAAAGTTTTAGGTGAAACCAACACTAAATAAATAAAAAGGTATAAAAAAAATATGTATAATACATGTATACAAACATGAAAGATATAAGAAGAAAATTTAATCAAATGGTAAATTTGTCTAAATTCATATTTAATAAAAAGATATTGAATGAAATTATAGCCTTGTACTACATCTAAGTTTGTTTCCAAACTTTGTCCAATTATTTATAGACACTAATATTATTCCCATGCAATGCACGACTTGATGAAGATTCATATGTAAGTTAAATTTTTTTTTAAAATAATTAAAACTAAATTATTAAATAAATGGTAATAATAAATTATAAAATAAGTAAATAATTTTAATTTAAAAAATTACTTTAAGTTATATGATGATAAATGTCGATGACTTTTTGTGTTTGTATATTTTTATATTTAAAAATTCTCTTTGTATTTTGTGTTAAATTCTTAATATGAGATATGAGATGAGTTTGATTATTTCTATTTGAGTTATGTTTAATCTATGCCCTAGTCAGCATAAACAATAATAAACAAAATAGTTCCTCAATACTGAATTTTTCCTAGTGATAGTCTAATTAAAAAATCAACACACTCACAAATTAAATATAATAACCAAAACCTAAAATCAAAACATACAAAAAAGAGTTAAATTTTTAAAAACTTACATAAAAGAACCAAGAACTTTTCCTAAAAAAAAAAAAAAAAAAAAAAAGAACCAAGAATTTAAATGGGTGCCCATTCTTTTAGTTTTTTTTTTAGTAAACTTCCTTTAGCATAATATCTTGTGCACAAATTCAAAATCAAAGAACAATTAGTAAGATGAATTTATTTGATTAAAATATAAGCGTAGGTTGCATCTTGGGAAAAAAATTCAACAACATGGGGTGTATTGTGTGGGATTTAATTATAGGGGTGACTTGTAAACTAAGAAGGATTGGATCTAAAAGTCATGACTCATATATAATATATATATATATATATATATATATATATATTTTGACTTATAATTTAAATTTCTAAAACTTAGATAATAAAGTTTTATCTAAATTAAATTATTGTCGAATCTTATCCCTTAGTCAAGAGTTTTGAATCTTAATATCCTAATAAAATACTAATTTAAAAACAATTAATAAAATGTAAGCTGCAATTTGAAGAAAAAAATACAAAAAAAAAAAACATGGGTTATGTGAAAAATTTTTGATAATAGAATTTTAATTTGAATAGAATTTAAATTTCTAAAACTTAGATAATAAAGTTTTATCTAAATTAAATTATTGTTAAATTTTACCTCTTAGTCAATTGGTGAAACCACTTGACGTAATCACGATTTTTAAACTCAACTTTTATTATATAGTATATGATATGATATTATTTAATTAATAAATATTAAATAATAAAAACTTAAATTAGATAAGTTATTAAAAAAAATAAGGTTTCTAATTAAGATTTATTTAGCAAAGATCAAAATTAATTTAATGAGAATTTGTTTAGTAGTATTAGATTACATTATTAAAAAAAAAAATTTGAAACTATTGTAGTTAGTATTTTTTTTTTTTTTTTTTTTTGAAGGCATTGTAGTTAGTATTTAGTACAACTTGTGGGAGGAAAAAATCTTTCCTCAATCAAATATTGTTCGCTTTAAGAATGGGCCGAGGAGTCGATGCCACCCTCACAAATTTGTTCAATTCTTATATCGGGAGAGACACCTCCCACCCTTACCTTATAAGCACTTGACCTAAGGAAATGTGAGTTAAACAAGTTTTAAACCTCTTTAACTCACACTCACTGTTTTTTTTAGAATACTAATTATTTTAACACATGAAAAAAGAGAATTGATGCAAAAAGTTTTATAACTTAAATATGTAAAATTCACATCTTCTTCTATTATACAAGTTCTAGTGCGGATGCTCTAATTCTTTAGACTGTAGCAGAAATGGATAAGAAGCAACCCTACAAACTAGAAAAAAGTGCTTCCACATTGTAATAATAAGAGTTGTTGGGCCATGCTAATGCTATGATAATTAAATTTCCACATGGATTACCACGCGAAAAAAGGTACACCCCAAAATTCGTAACTTTATTGCCTTTCTTTTCGTGACAGCAAATACCAATCGCACTCAATTGAAATTTGAGAATTCGACAACAGCACCTCACCCCATTGCTTTATTCTATATTATTATTTTATTTTGCTGAATTGACCCCATTGCTTTATTTTTTTGATAAGACCCCATTGCTTTATTTGATCTTGACATTATGGGTGTTATGGGTGTTATTTATTTTTTGTCCGTTGAGTATTTTTATTATGAATCATTACTTTTGTTTTGGAGTCGCCCATGAGTTTTTCGTGCAAATATAGGAAAAGGTACAAATAGTAACTATAAGAGAAACTGAAATAAAACTAAAATGAAATTGACGAAATACAAAAAAAGAAAGAAAAAGAAATTGACAATATTTCAATTGGTCTGAACACCTGGCCAACAATGTTATATGGCTTGAACAAACCACCTCCCTCCCCTTTACTTGAGCACGTATTTGACTCAATTTCTACTCAAAACACATTTTAGTCCATCAATCACCAAACTTAAAAATAATTAAGAAATCGTTCACATTTGGCTAACATGCACTTGTTAACTAAGACTTCATTTTATTTTATTTTATTTTTTTGAATTTTTTTTGAACCACACTCATTTTGTTACATTTTTTGTAACAATTTAATATGTCGGGTACGCCTATCAAAAAGGGGAAAAAAATGTCTTGATATGATAAAAGTTGTGACTTGTACGTGACTCAAAAGTTGTGTTCATAAACTCTTTTTTTTTTTAATATAAATAACTTATAGAATGGATATCAACTATAAAATTGACAACAACCCGTATAAATTAGCGAGATATATTATAGACACAAAATTTTTTAACAACCATTAAATTAGCACATTATATGTTTAAATGTTTATAGCAAATTGAGTAATGTTACAAACATTATATGTTCCATGGTATAGTGTCACCTCAACCCCCCTAGCAACTGCCTAGGGTCCCAAGTTAAAAAAGAGCCCATAATCTTGGACCTAAAGTTAATGTTATTGCTATACTTGTGTAACAATGTAAAATAAATTATCTTTTATACTCCCTCTATCTCAATTTATTTGTCCGGTTTCAAAAATCTAACTTTTAAGGGAACATCATTTATTGTCTTATTTGCAATATAAAAATGTATAAGTTTCCAAAACTACTCTTAAATAAATTTATCAAAAATAGTTTTGGAAATAAAATAGGGGCATAATAGGAGTATTAATAAATTAATGGTTTTTAATTTTAGAAACAGGACAATCTTTTGGGACATTCCAAAATAGAATAGAAGATAAACAAATTGGGACAGAGGGAGCACCTATTTTCTCATGGTTAATTATTGAGTGTTCCTGAGTACTATAAATACATACCCTCTTCTCTCATATAACTGTGGGTCCCACTAATTAAATTTATGGTGAAACCCACAAGAATACGCATTTATAATATTCCTGTAATATTCAATAATTTTCCTTTACCCATAAGTGAGGAAGACCCATAACATATGAAAAGTTTGCTACATTTGGCCAGCAAATGAGGTAAATTTGGCCTCGAGAGGGGCAATTGAATTCTGACCCACTTATAATTTGATTTTCCTTTTTTGTTTTATTTTTCTTTAATGAATTTCTATATAATTATTTTGAGAAAAATACCCAAAAACTCATTGTTGTTTTTCGTAAAAATACATAATCTCCTGAAAGTTTTGAGTGCACTTAACCGGTTTATTGTATTGTTTTATGTGTAAACCGCTATTCATTTAACATTTAAGCAAATCAATTATATACTTTTTGATAAAAATTATGGATCTTCAATTGGCCCAATTTTTAACTTGGCAAATAAAATTAGAATCTTATTTCCTCTTTTGTGTTTGTTTGTTTCTCCAAAAAAAAAAAAAAAAAAAAAAAAAAAAAAAAAAAAAAAGAAGATGAAAAATGCTAGGCAAAACCAGTTGCCATTACAATATCACAAAAGTTTGACCTCTTCATGTTCCTCAGCCATTAATTGCTGTGCGATAACTTGGTGAACAATTTACTGATTTCAGCTTACGAGGCATCATCTGAACAAGGAACTCCTCTCATACAAGGCATTTGAAAATCAAAATCAAAATTAAAAAAAGAGAGCTTTTTTTTTTTTTTCATTCATTGTCCTTTACTCCTTGTCACGCAATTTACATTTGGTCAGTACTGATGTGGTTGTGTATCTTATATCATACACTTACATCATTAAATAAATAATGTGGGTTCATCATTAATGCATTTTTTATCATGAGAAATATTAACGAATGCTTTACGACATTGGTTAAGAATCTAATTAAATGGAAAAAGAAAAAAAAAACAATTAATATTTTGATAACTTTTTATTTTCTTACAAAAATAATGTCAAAACTTTTTAAAATAAATTTTTAACTAATGTCATACGACTTGTTAACGTAACTCTTTTATCATTAGTATTTCTTTGCCACCATCCCTTCATTAATATGCTATTTATTGGAAATAGCACCGAGACATGGCCAGCATTTATTATGGCCACACCCAAATATAATGTTTACCAAATTTTCACAAGGATGGTCAGTTTGGAATTTAGTACTGACTCAATCACGAGAATCCTAAAATAAAAATGAATATGATAGAGAAGGAAAACAAGTAAATTCAAACAGAAAGCAAGAACTTGCATTAATCAGTATAAAAGTTTCAACAAATTCTGAAATAATATAGATCAAAATCCAATAAAGGACTCAAATGTAAAAAACATTTTGAGACCATTCCCCAACAAAACTTAGTACAAATGAGCTATGGAATCTTAAGTTAAAATAAGCCGACAAATGAAGCCTACTCCTAGGATAAAGACAAATGCGTAACTTTTCATGATTTTCCCCTTGGAACCTCTAAAGATTCCTTGATTTTTGGTGCCCAGAATGTTGGCCAAAGAGTTCTTCAACACAAGCTGTGCTATGCCAGTACAATTATTTGTGATGTTGTAAAACTTTCTCCCTCTTCTCGATACTCATGAACAAAATGGCATAAATACAGTTTTAAAATCGATTCTGCCAGTCATAGCTTGCTGCCATGTGTCAGCACTCAGCATATAATAATCAGATGAGATATAAACAATGGAAAATTCTATGCAACACACCTGAACAGTTAAAATTAGAAAAGTGTGTACCGTGTACCATAGAATTCTCTCAGTTACATACAGTAACAAGCATGTTCTCAACTGTCACGACCCGGGAGCCCGGACATTGATAAAACTAATCCCAAATGGTGATAGATTCCTTAAACAAATCAAATCTCATAAGAAATTAATGGTGATTGATCCCTTAAACAAATCAAATCTCATAAGAAATTTCTTACATGTCTCCACAATACTATGAAGTCAATTCTTAATTTCATAGCAAAACTACAAGCTTAAAAAAGGTTACATTGTCATCAGAACATGATAACATATTTCAACACAAGTACAATCCATATATATATATATATATATAGAAAATCCAACCTCAAAATGTTATGTCAAAGTTGATACTACATCATGGTCAGATTACACAAGCTATACCTTCAAAAAATACAAAAACTGCTCAAGATATCTTCTAGACAGGCATGGAGTCTCTAACCAAAAAGTCCAACTAGATAGTAAACCTCAGGTCCACACTAGCCTCAAACTCCTACCACCAATTCCTCTGAAATTGTGATAATAAGGGTGAGATTTTTACAGTTTAATACCTAATAAGTAACAAATCTATGGCCTGATAATATAAGGCAAAGCTTGAATAATATGAATTAATGAGGAAATCTCAAGAATACAACAATTTCACAAGTTCAAAACAGAATTTGAAGACATGTTCTAACATATGCATAGAAAGTTTTAACATACTGAGTTTGTACAGAACTACAGATTTATTAATAGCAAGCCTGGAAATGGTGCCAAATATCTTTATCTATTTTATAGGTAAGGTCAAAATTTCAAATATCCCCAATACTATCTCAGAATAAGTCCAAAGTTCAAATACTCACAAAGTCACAATTCATTATCGGGGGGTCCAAACACACCACTAGCCAGAAATCCAGACAAAATCCTCACCAGCTGAATAGTTGTAGGGCTACAGCCACTGCCAACCATTCAGCTGCAGTAACTGGGTTGCTGGCCAGATGTTGACAACGCCAACAGGTTATTAATTTTGTGCCAGCAGTAAGGTGCAGTGCAGAAATTGTCACACATCCTCCATGAAGACCAGTAACTATTGAGTATATTGAACATGGTCATCATTCACTTTAAAAATTAATGTAATCAACTAGATAAATTTTTTTAATGTGGCAGTCACTACAGTATAGCTTGGTATGTATGCATGAAGCTTCTAGACAAATGTTGAATGTTATTCCTCTTCTCAAGATGCAAAAACAGACACATTCTGGTTCAGAGACAAAACTTTGAAAAATAATAATTAAAATAATGGTAAAATCTTGTCATGCACAAAAAAGAAGAAATAGGAAATTGATTTGTTAGTACGAAAGTTTACTAATACAACCAAAAAAAATACCATTTTTTTCTCGCATGCCAAAAAAGTAACTGAGATGGTGCATTGTATCCTGGTTAGGCAGATGCTTTTAGAATAGATATTTCAAATCTAAAAACTGATTTTTGACATTGAACCAAAAAACTTGTGATCCATTCAAAGATTTCCTTCTTTAGTCAATATCATCTCTATGCAGGACTTTTATTTTTAACTAGATGCAGACCCGCAAAATGCATGGGAAAAAAAAATTATTTACTATAGTAAAAAATACTATTTCTCTCTTAAGAACTCAAATGATAAAGCTAAAAACTGTTCATTCCTAACTAATAGTTACAAAGAAAATCTTTCACAATAAGCATACATTAGACACTCTACCTCTCTCAAATAACAATAGCATTTAGTTTATTATGAGAGCACAAAAATTTTGGACAGGAAACTAATCAGACTACACAATATTATGGCAAATTCAAAGGCTGACATTCATTACCAGAAAATTGTGTCTTATTTTTAACTATAAAATTTAAAAAAAAAAATAAAATAAAAATAAATAAAAAACTTGTTTTTGTAAAGAGAAATGAAATTTAATATATTCAATTTTCTGCCCTCTATTTTAATGTTCACTTCAACTTTTGAAATGATCACTCCAATAGAAACAATCTTAGTATCTTACTAATTGCCATCTCTTGTCTGGTCAGTTACATGTTTTGGTTCTTGTTTTGAATTTGAAAGCTATTTTAGACATTTACATCTAACATTGTCATCTAATAATTATAGTTCTATCGCTTTGAAGTGTGTAAAAAGAATGTGAGCTTGTCATTTGTTTCTAATACAATGCTTTTCTGGGTACATTCAATAATATCTACTAATCAGAAGATTCTAATAGTTTACAACCCAAAAGTACTTAACCACACCTCCATTATATGGTTAGGCTAAAAATAATTATGATTTGGATAATGTCTCCATGATCAATCTAGGATGAAAAGACAACACCATCACATTAAGGATGTGGGATTTACGATGTCTCACCTTCAATTTGGTTTTTGTAGTGGGGCAGTGGGAGCAAATCAATAACTTAGCACAATCCCTGCAACAAAGAAATCCAACTTAAATTATAACTTCTTCTTTTTTTGTTAGAACAGATTGTATATAATAGATATAAACTATATGATTGTTACCTCTACGTTACCAATCATAGAAATACAAAGAGTAGTACAACCCCAACAACCATTATGATTTTAATCAACAATATTGTATACTAACACATCAAGCATAAACTGTCAATATGATTGGTTAGTATTAGGAAAAGAAGAAAACCTATAAACTAAACATTTCCTAGAAACAAACGTTACACTCGTTCACTATCTGTGTTGTAACTTATAACGGCAAGGTGGGAGACAGAACGCTTAGGCTGAAAAAGAGAGAGGGAGAGATGGTAGTCTGATGTGGCACAAGAGGCCAGCCAACTGAATGGTTGAGGCACAAATGAATATTACCAAGTGCATCAATGGTTTTGTCCAATTTATCAATATTTAATTATATTTTGAAAAAGAGAGAAAATATAAAGAAAAGAAAGAGAGGAAAATATATGACATTTGATTACTTCAACTTTTATATCTATATATATATATATATAGATGGTGGAATTAGATTAATAAGAAGTGGGATTTATAGTGGAGATAGTGGTGGGAATTAAATTAATAAGAAGTGGGATTTATAGTGGAGATAGTGGTGGGAATTAAATTAATAAGAAGTGGGTTTTTATGGTGGAGATAAGGATGAGATTAGTATTTTAAAATTGAAAAAAACTAATTTTAAATTGTTGAACAATTACAAAACATATGGTGGAAATGACATGGATGCTAACGTGGCTCAATGTGAGCGTAGCAACATTAAATGCTACGCTTCAGCTTTTAGTAATATATAGAATATAGACAAGTGCATCAACGGTTTTGTCCAATTTATCAATATTTAATTATATTTTGAAAAAGAGAGAAAATATAAAGAAAAGAAAGAGAGGAAAATATATAACATGTGATTGCTTCAGCTTTTATATCTATATATATATAGATGGTGGAATTAAATTAATAAGAAGTGGGATTTATAGTGGAGATAGTGGTGGGGATTAAATTAATAAGAAGTGGGATTTATGGTAGAGATAAGGATGAGATTTATTTTATATTTGTTAGTATTTTAAAATTGAAAAAAACTAATTTTAAATTGTTGAACAATTACAAAAAACATGGTGGAAATGATATGGATGCTGACGTGCCTCAACGTGAGCGTACCAACAATAAATGCTACATTTCAGCTTTTAGTAATATATAGATATATGTTAGTGTAGAGTCACGTTTTTCGTGGCCAAGTCCAAGATGCGTGGGACCTTAGACCAATGAGCCCGATACAATGAATTTGTAGAGAGTGGGCCAAAGAGTTGGGCTTTAGTATATGAACAACGACCATTACGGTGTTCCTCATGAGCCGAGTTTACCAAAGAAAAATGGTCTTCGACATGGTCCGAGGAGCTTTTCCTAGCATCCCCGGTATCTTTGGGGGAGGATCCCCTCTTCTGTTTCTCTTTTCTCCCTTTTATAGTTGTTTCCTTCCTCCTAAATGGAGTCCCTAGGGTAGGTACTTGTCCCATCAGCCTCTCCCTTCAGTTGTTGGGAGTGGTTGTAAGGACAGAGAAGTATGGCTCATCGGGCACAAGGCACTCAATGCCATAGTGGCAGCCTTTCCCTTAGACGCTTCTGTTTTCTCCGTTGTCTTTTTCTACTTTTGTGCTTTTCCCGCCTTTTTGTGAAACAATATGGAGTGTCGCTCCTGGTCGTATGTTGCCTCTTTTATCCTAGGTTATATCTCAACCGAGGAGGATTCTCCCATGGCCGAGGAGGGGTTTTCCTTGGTCTGGGCCCCTGGCCCAATGTAAACATTAACATGGGCCTATTAGTCTTTTACCCCCCACAGTTAGTATTTTAAAATTGAAAAAAACTAATTTTAAATTGTTGAACAATTACAAAAAATATGGTGGAAATGACATGACTCACGACGTGGCTCAAGGTGAGTGTAGCAACATTAAATACTACAATGAATTTGTAGAGAGTGGGCCAAAGAATTGGGCTTTAGTATATGACCGACGACCATTACGGTGTTCCTCATGGGCCAAGTTTACCAAAGAAAAATGGTCTTCGACATGGTCCGAGGAGCTTTTCCTAGCATCCCCTGTATCTTTGGGGGGAGGAGGATCCCCTCTTCTTTTTCTTTTCTCCTTTTATAGTCGTTTCCTTCCTCCTAAATGGAGTCCCTAGGGTAGGTACTTGTCCCATCACCCTCTCCCTTCGCTTGTTGGGAGTGGTTGTAAGGATATGGCTCTCCCGGGCACAAGGCAAGGCGAATGCCATAGTGGCCGCTTGTTTTCTCCGTTGTCTTTTTTTGCTTTTGTGCTTTTCCCGCCCTGTGGAACAATATGGAGTGTCGCTCTGGGTCGTATGTTGCCTTTTTTATCCTAGGTTATATCTCAAATAAGGAGGATTCTCTCATGGCCGAGGAGGGGTTTTCCTTGGGCTGGGCCCCTGGCCCAATGTAAACATTGACATGGGCCTATTAGTCTTTTACCCCCACGAGTTAGTATTTTAAAATTGAAAAAACTAATTTTAAATTGTTGAACAATTACAAAAAATATGGTGGAAATGACATGGCTGCTGACGTGGCTCAACGTGAGTGTAGTAACATTAAATACTACGCTTGACTTTTAGTAATATATAGATAAGTAACATCTCCGAGCAAACTTGCAAATTCCCATTACTTTATTTGCAAATAAAAAATTAGCATGTAAAATCTCATTACATCTAGAAGAAGTAAGAAGAGCTCTTGCAAACAACAATTGAGGTGAGCACCCAAAAGTACATGAGATATTGAGGCAGAATATAGTGCTTAAAGATCCAGAACATGTGGAAAACTTTGTGCTGAACACTACCAAGTAACAATTTGCCCCCACCTATGATGCAAGAGTACACGCAAAATTATTTCAGGATTTATTATTTAAGATTTTTTTAGATACCGATTTTTATTTTTGAATAGTGAATTTAGCTTCTATTATTAATGGGGATTCTTGGGATGTAATTGTGCCTTAATATAATCCCTGAAACCATATAGGAAGAGGCTCCAGTAATGGTTTGAGCATTCAATATAAATTAAAAATTTTATGATCTTATCAACAAAAAAAAAAATTATTATTAGAGAATGTTTCTCTTGCTTAAGTGATGATTCCAAGCACTGAGGTGACGAAGCTTAAGGATTTAAGGAAAATTCTAGGAGGTGAAACTTAAAATTTTTCTTGTTTTCTCATTCTTTTCCCCTATCTCTATTTTTCGCCTGTGTCTTGAATAAACCTGAACCAACCACCACCAATTCGGAAGGGGAGTGATGGTAGTTCCTATGCATCAACCCAAAGAAGCTCAATAAACTGATAATGTTCTCCCTCTCAACAAACACTTCAGCTCAAAGGTAAATTTTCTTTAAGCATGACAGTAGAAAGAGTTATTCCGATCAGTCTTGAAATCTAGAAATGATGACCAGCAATATATTCTTCAAATTGCAATGATTAAACCAGTGCAAGTTTAGATCCAAGAGATGTGAGCATCTGTACTTAATGATAATGCAACAATTTATAGATATTAATACTCAGATTTTGACAATACACGAGTTCAAGGATTTAATGTTTAAACAAATCACAGTAAGGATTACAACTGCAATGCAGATGATAAGTAAATTTTTGATAAGTACTAAGTAGATTATGGCCATCAATTGCTTCTATTTTTTTTTTCTTTTTAAATTTTTTATCAATAGGTAAGAAAATTAATTAAAATGTGCAAACACACATACCATAATGTATGTCAACTACAGAAGAGGACCCCTAGGAGGACAGGGTGGGGGGAAGTGGCAATCCTAAGATAAGAAGTTGCTAACTATGAAATTAAATGGAGGTAAATATCCTAGAAAATTATGTTACATTTTCTGCAAAGATCTATCTCTCAATTTGCAATGAAAAAACCAGCTATCGCTTAGCCCTAAGATATGTGAGCACCGGTAATTAATGATTCTACAGAAGGGCCTGTTTATTTCATTTTTAATTTTAAATACAAATTTTGACAATACATGTATACAAGGATTTAATGTTTACATTTAAAAATTACAGAAGCAAACACCAAGCATTTAAGAAAAACACCTAGTTAAATTTCAATAAACTTAGAGAGAACATAGAAAAGAGAAAAATAATTGCATCCCACTGTGGACATGAAATCAGAAGTGATTAAAAAAAACACCACCAGAATCTTGTTCTAAGGAAGCTCACACCCGCTAAGATCTGAATATTCCTCTCTCACCAAATGCACCACGCATTGTATATCATATTACACAGCCTATATGGCCATGGAATATCATCATAGCACCTTCTACAAACAAATACCTAAGCATCTAGAGTATCCCTCCAACAGGCCAAGAAGAACAAATCAGATAAAATATGTATAATGGGAATGAGATGGTCATGGGCCATGGCAAAATGTTGGGAGGCAAACTTGATTTGAATTAAACAAAAGATGATGAATGATAGTGCTTTACACAAACACAAACACATGCACACACATAACTTCGACAAGTAGGCAGAGAGAGAGATGGATGAAAGGAAATCAACAAAAAACATTGCACGACTGAAATAAATAGAATTTGAAGTGTCATTTTTTAGAATGAATATAAAACTATAGAAAAACAGTTACACTCGGTAGCTTCCATAGTTAGAGCTTTGATAGCACATTCTTTTCTTCCTTTATTATCCACCCTCACTGACTCAGTTTGGAATATGCTAGGCTGAATAGCGTATACCCAAGCCTCATTCATCAAATTCAAAGTTAATATGCCATTATGCCCTTAATATATAAAATAAAGGATTTGCATGATATGATACCTTCAAATCCTTTCTTCCTCAAGATTTCACTGTATTTTTAAATAGCAGAGACTAAATAGAGTGAATAAACATGTAAATAGATAAGCAAAATGATCAAACTAGATAGTCTATCTTACCCATTCTAATCATTCTTTTTTCTTGCTACCATTCTGCATGATACTGCCCCCCAGGAACATCGAAATTGTAAGGCGAAACAAGGCTCTCCACATAGGTCCCTACAACAGAATTCTCTGACAAGCCATGAGACCGTAAATACCTGAACAATTCTTCTTTTGGATTGTACATAACTAGTTTCTTTCTGCCTACCCTCAATATTATTTGACCCTTTTCTGTTAAACACAAAGGCTTCACATGAACAAAATTTTCAAGTCCTGTCATATGTGGGACAATGATGGAAAATTTAGTCCATGACTCAGTTGTTCCATATTCTCTCATAGACCACACTTCAAAAATAATGTCACTGACATATCGGTACATATGTAGGCATCCTCCCAAAACCCCAATATCACAAAATGATTGACCAGATTCATAATCAGGCAATTCCAGCCAACCATATTTCTCCTCAGCCAGATCAAGATAAGAGACAAAATACGGGCAAACTAAATTATTCTCCAAATATACCAACCAGTGAAGAGCTCCATTCACAAATATCCCATCAGATTTGTTGGGAACACTGTATGGGAAGTCCTCAATCCGTTTCCAGGAATTGGTTCCCAAAGAATACAGTTTCACTACTGTTTCAAACCTTTCAGTAGCAAATGTAACCACTCGAACCAGTTTGTAGTCATCAGCAAAGGAATCATAACCAAACCCATATACAGTAGACAAGCATTTATGAGAACGAGTGGGGAACTCGATGGGTGATTCTGGGAGCTCCCTTGCCTCTCTAGTGGATGGATTCCACAAAACCAAGACATCATTTTTAGCATTTATTAATAACAAACCATTACAAGATCCAACAATGTTAAAAAAGACATAGACAGAACAAGGGGTAACAGGATAATCAAGCTCCTCTACCACACTATTCAGCCCATCATAGTGCACTGGATAAAGAAAGTGCTCCATGAGCATGAGCTTCTCTTGGATGATAAAATGTTGGAGGTGATATTTGGCAAATTTGGGATTGGAAATGAGATCATGCCAGGCCCGGCAAACACATTTCAATTGTAGAAGACACTTGACAGGAAGTCTGGACAGTATGCTTCCTATGAGATCCAGCGGAAGGTTTGACAATGATCTATTCCTTTGTTTTTCATTCTTTTCCATTGCTGTATAGTCCTGATCCTGAAATCAATTCAGCTAAAGCTGTGAGTAGTCGATTATTTGATTATTAAGCATCTATTTAAGTTATTAATAATGTAGCAAAATCTAAATCATCCATTTATCAATAAATGATTATGATTATAAGAACTTTACAACAAAGTTATCCTAGAAATTCTAGAATAACTCAATGCATGTTTAGTGTTAGTGGATATGTATCAATGAGCATAACATCCCTAATATTTTTCTTTTTCTTGGTAAATTTACTCACACACCCAAGGGGAATCAAATCCTGATGTACCACCTTGAGTCTTGAGATGGTGGATCCTGATAAATTACCAAGCATAACAACCCCCCCCCCACCCCCTCATGTGTGATCCCAAACTCCTGCTTAGTATGCGAGACCCAACACGTGAAATTTTTTTTTTTTGAGTGGAAATTTCAATAGTTGGGGGAGGGGGAATTGGAATTCTAGACATCTTCATTGGAAACACCAAGAGGTGCTAGTTGAGTTACAAGACTCTTGGTGACAAGATTCAAACTTAAGGTCACTTGCTCTGATATCATGATAAATTATCAATTTTTCCAACAACTTAAGATGTTAGGAAATGATGAATTTAATCATTGGAGAGGGAATGACACTCCCCTCCCTTGCAATTTGGAGGAAATCAACACACCATTATTCCATTAATAACAGTAGCAGAATATTCTAAATTTTAAAAAGATTCCATTGGCTAAGCCCTAACTATCTAAACATGGTCAATGAATGCTCTTTTGGTTTGGTTACATTTTATCGTTCCTTGTCACCAAGCTTCCCAAAAACACTTCCAGCAGCAACTCCAACTCTGCAAGCAGGTCCACAAATCCAACTACCTCCAGTAATTCTCTCCTTCCCTACCCAATTCTTATAGTACTACACACTCTTCACCAACTTTTCAAAATTTGTAATATTTCGTTACGATTATTAATGGAAGGACTAATGTGTTAATTTCCACCAAACCTCAAGGGATGGATCATTTCCCTTAAATTTTGTGGGAGATTGTCATCCTCTCAAAGCTCAAAGCTCAAGGGTGGTTTTTGTAATTTACAATCATTTAAAAATTATTCTAACAGATTTTATCTTGTTTGGGACCACAATTTGAAAATTTAATTCTGTAGAGACTCATCTGCTGTGAGAGAGATGTCATATACACCCGAAACATGGTATACTATTTTGGTTCTAAAACAGACCCACAGGATCTGATGTGGAATGCCATTAAAAACGTGAACTTGTTTTGAAGTGGAGTGGCACAGCTCACGGTTCAAGAGATCTTAAGCTTAACATTTTATGATGGCATTGTTCACAAAAATATGCTACTAAAATAGACAACCCATCCCTCAAACTTTATTCATAATTAAGTCCAAGGAAAGTGGGGAATTTAACTTACAGGAATACCCCCACAAAAATAAAAAGTGAGGCAAGGAGCGTATACAATGTAGATGCAAAGAGAGAGAGAGAGAGAGAGCGAATAAATTAATGATACAGAGGGTCATAACAGCTAAACATGATTATTGATTTATTAAGGGAAAAGAAAATCCTATGAAAATAAGACAGAAAGAGAGAAAGAGATACCTGCAACTGCAACTGCAACAGATGCGGGCGAAAGAGTTGATACAGTATTATAGGTGTTGGGTATTTGGGTTATTAGATTTAGTAGAAATATCAAAGGCCAGAGAGGCGGGAATGGGTTCTTCAATTCTTCTACTACTAGGGAAAGCGAAAGGAACAACTCATCCATAACCCATCTTTTTTTTTTTTTTTTTTTTCTCTAAAAAAAAAATTATCTTTATATACTGCCTTGATTAGATGTTATAATATACTCTATAAATTTTTATTTTATGCGTAATTTTTATTTTATACGTAATTTTATGCGTAATTTATCAATTTATTGATAACATAAAAAAAAATATATTAAATAAGATTATAATCTAAAGTTACAAGTTATAACAATTTTGTAACTAAACTTTGTTCGGAATTCAATCCTATAATATTTTTTTTCTTTTTAAGAAGAATCATGTAATGCTTTTTTTTCTTTTATTTTTTTTTTTTTTTTTTGGTCTTGTTTTTAGAGGAAAGAACCACATGATAGTTGGTATTGATAATAACAAAACACCTAATAAAAATTTAACTTTTTTCAAATGATTTTTCAATCTAAGTCACATTTTTGCATTAAATGACTTCGGAGTATCAAATAATCATTTATATATATATATATATATATATATATATATATGGGATAGGTTCAAATTAAGACTAGTGTAACTTTGAGCAATATTACACTATTCAATATGTTTTAATTGGATGTGAATTTTGACAAATTCACTGCTAAATTATATTATCTTCGTATATTTTCTATACTTACAAAATTTAAAGATAATCAAAAATTAATATCATGTCATCAATTAATTATTTAAATTAAAATTTTTGTAGTTTAAAATAATGCATAAAATATGAGTTTATGGATCGATTGGTAAATTATATCCGATTGTCATGAAAATTGGCATGCATGTTAAGAACATATAGAGTATGTAATTTGATAGTTGGATTTTCAAAATATGAATTTAATAACAAGTTATTGAATAATGTAACATTGCTTAACATTACACTAAGTGTAATTTGAACCCTCTCTCTCTCTCTCTATATATATAGAGAGAGAGAGAGAGAGAGAGAGATGGAGCTACATTACTACTTGCACCCCCCCCCCCCCAAATTTTTTTTTTCTCCTACATCTATACTAGTAATAGGATGTAGCCTTCCCCAAAAATTAGAACTGGCCTCCCCAATTATTTCTAAGATTTCAAATTAGTCCAATGGATTTCTAGATGGCCTCCTCAATTTTCCAAAACCTTATTACCTGTCCACCCCAATTATTCCTTAGATTTATAGTTAGTCCAAGGGATAATGACTAACAGTTGATATTCTCAATTGTCCAAAAAATTTATAATTAATCCAATGGATAATATCTCACTATCTAGCATCATTGACAACCCATTTGCCAACATAATTTCTTTTTCTTTTCTTTTCTTTCATATTTAGGTACCAACGGAGTTTTGTTGTAGCTGCTAGTGCCGGTCCATTACCCCATTTTCTTTCTTCTCAACACAAAAATGACCCAGAGATTGCAATATTTTTCACAACCAGCTAAATGATTTGGAATAAGCGGATTGAGGCTTACTACAATACTCCACGTCCCGACCCCTCTTTTCTAGCTAGGACTACTGCAGCCTATGCTATAGAATATTTGGAAGCTAATTATGGAAGCTAATTATGGAAGCTTATCTTGAGTTTGTAAGATAGTCTTGTTTTTCTTTGGCTTTCCTTGATGTAACCTTGCATATAACTGCTGTTTTTGATAGGTGGTGGGAAAGCTCTATAGCTTGTGCAGTTTTCTTTGGCTCTCCTTGATGCTGCCTTGTTCTTATATAAATTTATTCTTTCATTGAATAAAATTTTGCCATTTATTCTAAAAAACACAAAAACTCCTATCTCAACCAAAACTGTTAATTCATTCTTTGGCCAAGTGCAACATCATCTTCTTGACTCTTTAAAGAGGTGAATATGCAAGTGCATTTTCTTTTCTCTCTCTTTTATCAATCATCATTGTTATTTTACCATTAGTATTATTTTTATTTCTTTTTTTTGCCACTGTGTACGTGTTGATGTGTGTGTGTGTGTGTTGATATGCATATGGGTATTTAAGATTTTTTTTGTTCACTTTTTTGTATTGCTATCTTTATTCCATCAAAGATCGTCAGGCATAATTTTGATGTGAAATGTTCTTTTATTGGATTTTTTTTTTTTTTTTTTGTATTTGTCTATTATAAACAATATAATTTTTGTATGTTCATTAATATTCAAGAATATAACAATATATCAAAGTTAATAATTTTGTATTCAATATGAACTTTGGTTAATATATCAATACTACAATTCGCCCCCCCCAGGTAAAATTTTCTCGCTACGCCCCTGTGTGTATATATATATATATATACATATTTATTTATTTATCAATGTCCCAAGTCGTGACAATTGAAAAATCACAATCCAAACAAAACAATGTATGGAATTAATGGATTAACACTTTAGACCTCTAAATTTGATTCCTATCAAATTCTAATTGATTGAACAATTAAGACCAATTCATTAAATAACCATTTTAATATTCCATTGACAATCACAAAGAGCAATTAAACCACTAGAAAGATTGTTACAATACAATACACTTACAAACCCTCGTAGTTTATAGATGCACTTGTATTTGAACTCCTCACTCCCACTAGCAATTGGCTGCACCGACCCTTTCTCTTCCTAAGGCTGATTCTGCAAGTTGAGACACCAACCACAAATCCAAGCTAATGATACTTGAAGAACATTTGAAAGTGTTGGAACATGCACCAATCACTCAATCCATGATGAACAAGGGTAATTGGGAGTGTTTGGTTGATCTCCTCTCACAAGGTATGGTAATTTGAGAGGGTGAAGGGATAGAGGCAATTATGGTTTTCTCTCAAATGGAATAGGTAGCCCTTTCTCACTTCTTACAATTAGGGTGTGAATTCTTAAGTTTTATAAGACATAAAAGAGAGGTAATTAGATGGAAACAATAGAGAAAAAAAAAAAAAAAGAATTCTCTCAAGTACATAAACTCGCTTGACCGAAAATCAAGCAAATTTAAAATGAAATTTTCTGCATAGCAAATTTTTTCAAACTAGCCAATTCACTTGACATGAACATTTTGATCAAGCAAAATTTTGGCTTGAGATCCTATCGTCTATAATGCAAATAAAACTCAAATGAAATTCAATACAAGGAAATTTTGCATTCACAAGGAAAATTTGACATAGAATTAGCCAAAACAAAAATTCCTAACAAAAGTGAAGAACGTGTTTGTTTCTTGAGTATTACACTCAAAACCTCTATCGAGTACATTTTAGGGAACTTCGTAATTAAAAAATTATTTTTTGCCTATATCACCGTTATATTTTACAAAAAATTTACAACAGAAGTTAAGGATAGATTGATGTAAACATTACACGAACACAATGTGAGAGACCGTGCCCCCGACCCGTTTTTATAGAATGTTAGGCCAAACCCACGTGAATGGGTGGAGTCGTGTTATTCTCTCAAAATGAAAGTTCGACTAGTTATATTTTCCCCTCTAAATTAAAGGTTTTACAATGGAGTCGTCACTTATTAAATTACTGGGATAAATAAGAAAACCAAAATTGAAAAATTCCTCATTTTATTAATTTTCAATTGAATTTACATTGATAATAGGAAAATTACATGGTTTTGGTCCTAGATACAATCTAAGATAAAGTACATAGCTTTGTTTCCTAGTTACAATTTAGAAATTGAAAATTACAATGATAAGCATTGGTCTATCAATCATTGATTTATGTTGGGAAGCTATGTTACAAGGTGGGAAGGTGTTAAGCACCCACCTTGCCCGGTGAAACCGGTCTTCTAGACTATGGTGGCCAAACATTCATATCATATCATCCAATATGTCAATCAATTTACATGTTGAATTTAATGTGTGTGCATGTGATAAACCCTAATTTAATTTATTAAGTATTGCATTTGGATTGAAAAATAAATTCTAGCTAATGTGTGTGGATGGTGATAACCTAGATTCAAGGATTTGAAAAAATTATTAAACAAACATGTTTTTCATATTTTTGATGTGGATTTAAGATTAAATCTAGTGATATGCATGAACATGTGATAAACAACCAAGAATATGTAAAGAACACATAAGAATAATTAAGAACATTCAAACATATTCAAGAGAATTATTATGCTTTAATCTTAAATTCTCATCATGGCAACATAAACAAATAGTTAGGGAAGGAGATTATACCTTCATGCAAGATTCATATGGTGGAGGAGGGGACTCTTGATGGAAGTCCTAAAGGTGGAGGAAAAGAAGAGTTAGGAGAGGGAGAGTGAGTATCACTCAATACCTTGAGTCTCGGGAAGGCCAAAATATAACAAGACTATTCAACTTCACTAGAACTCAAGAGAAGAGAAGAGAATGGGGTTTTTTGTGTCCTGGAATGAAGGAGAGGGAGTATTTATATAGTAGAGATAGAGGAAATATGAATGGAATGTCATTTAATGAGAGTTGACAAAGAATCATAAACTTTGACCTCATTTTAGCCTTGGGGAAATCTGGTGCATTAAATGGAGAAATTTGTGGGAGTGAGGAGCAAGCCAAAATTCAGTTTTCCCGTAGCTTCAGTAACAGCCTGTAAAGCCAATTTCGAAAAAATCATATCTGACTCAATTCTAATCGGAATTGTCTCGTTCTTGTGCTCAAGTTAAAGCCCCAAATGTTTAGTTTCTGGGAAAATTAACCTCATTCACAGATTCAAAATATTTTGAGAGATATCGATGAAATGGTGAGCAGATGTCATTTGTTAGAAAATGGTTTCAGCACAATTAACATTAATAGGTCCTAAATTAACTCCCAATTAATATTAAATGGCTCCAATCACTCCCATTTTAGTCTTAATTAGTTCCAAATTTACTCTAATTAAAAGATAATTATACAAATTACTCATTGAATAATTAATGTTTAACTATCTAGTTAATTAGGTGTATGCAACCCTACCATAAAATGTAGTTCTAACCAATAAAATTATGACACATCATCGATCTCAAATTGATTATACTTATAACCAATTGAAATCAATTGTTCATAAACACATATAATCGGACTCAATTTGTGATGGTGCATCTCAGCTATTAAAACTTGATTTAATGATAACTTTCAATCTGGTGGTCCAATTAGGGCTTATGACCAATCGATTTGATCGTTATAACATCAAGATCATTTTGGTGAAATGAGATTAAGGATTTAATGACCAGAATCAAGATGTATATTTCCAAGGTAAAATTACCATTTTACCCTCCAGGTGAGGTTAAATGTAGGTTGCAGAATGAGGTGTCAACACACAACTACGAATATAACCCAAATTTGTTGTAAACCATTTTTCGAGGGAGAAATTGATGCCTCTATCTAAGATGTTGGAAAGCCAAGCCGAAACTCAACTATGGGCTCTTGAAATGGTACCTAAAGGCTTTCGATGTGATGACAAAGCCCATCCAAGCGAGAAACAAAAGCTACACATGACAAAATAGCAACAAAAGCCCAATGAAAAACACATTACAATACTTAATTAGTACATTAATAGTCCTGCTCCGATAGTTCAAATCAGTCCTCTAGTGGTACGGTATTATTTCCAGCAGAGGGGTAATTTCAGGTTAATAAGTGTATTTACATGGTAAAAAATCATATTTTTTCCTTATTATTATTAAGTCAACACGAGGGAGAACTTCCATAGTTTCCAAAACATTATGACCTTCATAATAATAATAATAAATAAGGATTAAAGGCTCCATAGTTACAAATAAAAGAGGAAAAATAAGATAGAATGAAGGGAGAGAAAGATCCCTAACTCAATGCAGCAAGTATTAAACTAAGATTTTGGTGAGTATATGTGCATAAGGCATGAATGAGGTGAATGTGGGTTGTTTTGAGTGAGTGAGATAGGATTAATACCGAGATTGAAGCTTTTTGTGAGTAATGGGCTGTTTGTAACTAATTGGATGACATTTTTGAGTTGTGATTGTGTAAAGGGGGGAGAAGAATATCCGGGATTAGATGAGTGTAGACTAAAGATGATGAGTGGTGAGTTTAAGGAGATCTAAACCACTTACAAAAATGGCAAACGAACCCTAAAGTCTCAGGGGGGGTGGCTGTCCCTTTGTGGGCTGAGGTGTTTATGCTTTTATAATGGAGTTTAGAGAAGTATTAATTAACAAACATCCAAAAAAATGTAGGTCTGATTCGGGGGAGCAGTCAAATTGAATTAATAACCTGGATTTAGCCTAAAAATGGGAGGTTTGCTTTTGAGGCTGTTTTGCTTCTTTGGGCAAGGTAGTATTTGGAGTAATCTTGCATTAAATGCTAAGATTGTTGAGATTGTGTTCAGCCAATGGGATTAAGGCAAGTATTAAGGAAGAATTCTAGTCTGCAATCGGGATTTGGACCCTAGGAAGTAGGATTTAACACCCCAAGCCAGGTGTTAAAGTTTAAGCCCACTTCAGAGGGTTTCGTTATAGATTCCTTTATACCCTCCAAACCACATGTTCCCAATTTTTCCCTCCCTAGGATTCATGGGCTTGACACATGAATCACGTCTTGAACATTTTTTAACATTTATAGCATCAATTTGTTGAAGTTTGGATAATTTGATTTTAGGTCCCCTTCATTGGAGGTGCGGTCTTAAGGAAGATGATGGAGTCCCTTCATCCTTTTGAATTCAGCTAATATGACAGCCCTTGGGCACTGTTCACGTCAGGTAGATGGTGGCAAAAACTGATGGGATAGCCCCTAGTTCATCCTCAAAGGCTTGGTCCTTTTGTAAGGGGGCTCTAGTTGTTTCTTTGGTTAGGGATGAACAAGTTCTGGTTGCCAACTTTCAATCCTCTTGTTGGGACCTTTTCGGGCTGAAACTTTGCTTCATTTCAGCACCTTTAGTTGGGCCACATGGCCCTTTCTTTGCTTGGGCTTGCGCCCTTCTCCACGAGATTCTTGAGCCTACAAAATGGGCATTAAAGACATGCTTTGCCATGGGTTTTTTTTACTCCTCATGGGCTTTAAATAACTTCTCACAATTTTTACTATGGATTACTTTGTAAATGATATTTTCCTTGGGGCTTTTTTAAATAATGGCCTCCAATATTTTTCTTGAGAATAATATTTATCATGGGTTTTAAATAAATATGGTAACAATCACTATAATGGAATAATGTAATGATTTCATGAGTTTCTCTATAAATAATCATAATGGACATGTAAGATGAATAATTACCATGAGTTTTGGTAATAAATATTATGAATGTTGTGATGTAAGATGGATAGTGAACATGAGTTTATAATATGAAATAAATAAATGTCATGGGTCTAATAATCATATCTTTCCATGGGCTTTTATAAGATGATCGCCATGGGTTTTGAGAGTAGATAATTCATAAATTCTATGAGCTTGTAATATTATGGTAATAGATTTAAGGATCTAAAGTATTGTTCATTATTGGACTTTTAAGTGAAATAATTATGATATAGTATTTTGCCAAGTATTGATAACCTTGGGCTTTCGATAAATAGTGCCAAATAGTTAGTTTAGGTTTTTAATAATGCCAATGAGAATTGGGTTTTGATATTGTCAATGAGAATTGAGTTTTGATATTGCCAATGTGAATTGGGTTTTGGATAAATAAATCGCCATGAGTTGAAACCATGGGCTTTGATCATGGATTTGAATTTCATTGATAAAATTGTTTTGCTATGGATTTGAATCATGGGCTCTTCAAATATTGCCAAGCATAAGTATTCTTGGGCTTTAAATAGAATAAAATGTGTGTATTGAGTTCATAAGGCCGGTTTTGGGCTTAGTTAAATAATTATAATAAAATTGGATAAAATAGGAGTTTTTTGGGCCTTTTGTGATAGTTTATATCGTGACCCAATATTGATAATGAAATATGAAATATTTGTAATTAACATAATAATAGAGCCAAAAAAATATTGGGAAACCCCAATAACTTATAGTGATATAAATAGGTAGTACTCAAATAAAGTTAGGTGTAAAAAAAGTACCTTAACACCATTCTTGTTCATTTCAACCAGTCAACGTACTACTTAAAGCTAATTTAATCTTGGAGGAAATAAGCTTACCTCTTACTTTACTGCAACTGCACTCCATATTCTGATTAAAAATTGTGCTTTGAAATTAAAGATTTTATCATTACACTTATTAATAATAATAATAGGGATGTAGTCGTCATATTCTTGTTTTAGGCATTATGTGGTTAAGAAAGATATATAGTTGTGTTGGCATTGCTGCTTAGTCTTAAACTGGATCCGCATCCTTGCATGAAACTTGAAAGGGTTTTTCATGGTTATGATCCGGTGAGCGGGGACGGATCCAGGATTTCAAGGCGATAGGGGCCGGAGATAAGCGGAATTTTTTTTTTTTCAAATACACATCCTTATAGTATTAATAAACTATCAACCAATACAAATACCCAAAAATCATTGTTTCTTAATATATTAAGATACAATCATCTACCAACAAAAACAAAAGAGTATCTTTCGTAGGAGAATATTCAAGCCATGTTGAATAATATTCAAACCAAGAAACTTGAAAGCTACGATTGTGTTTTCCACTTTGGTAGTATTTCTCTAAACGAGGTTGGTGCGACCCATTTTTAATGTAAGCCCGTCAAATTTCATAACGTTGATTAACATGATATTCCCATATTTGTTTGCATGCTCCGGGATCATAATCCAAAGAATCAAGATCAACTTTTTGAAATTGTGTTTGAGAGATATGGTTATTTTCCGGAATTGGGATATCGGCATTTTCTGGAATTGGGAAATGAATTTTTTTGGGATTGGAAGGGAATGAATATTTTCTAGAATTGAAACATCCACATTTTCTGGAATTGGAATAGCAACATTAGTTGTTGGCAATCCTGCGTTGACTTAAGAAGAATTTGAATATTTTCTTTCGAAAAAATCAAGCATTGTAGTTGTTTTTTTTCATGATCTACAAATAAAATAAGAATCATATATATTATCTCACAAACGGTTGTTGTTATTAACTAAAGACAAATACTAGAATCTAGGTAATATGCACGATGCATTTAATTGTAAATTTAGTATTTCTCACTTCTTTTCAATTTATAAATTTATCTAATTTAACATTATAAGTTAACAATAATTGCAAGTGAATCACTACTAATGAACAGAAACTTTTGGTTCCGAAAGGGTAGCTGTTGTGGATGATGTAATTTGGATAAGAGGGATAATAACAAGAAAGTATCAACCTAAATAAATAGAAAAATTCTTAAACCACAGCTCTTATTAGAAACGGAAACAAAAGTCGCTACTTGGAAACTACAAAATTTTCAATATATATATATATATATCCTACCAATTTACCATACATTATTAAATAAAAAAATAAACTGAAAAAGAAAAACATGACTAATAGAAGGTGGCAAGTACTAGCTAGCACAGACCTGTTTGGTTTAAAAGCACAACCAACCAAACTTTTGTGGCTTTGATTGGCAAGAAACACAACAGACAGCCATCAGTCACAAGTCTCCTAAGCCCAAAGGCTTAAGCAACTTACAACAAACTTATAACTACCAACACAAAGTCACCAAACAAAGAGTACGAAAGTTCAAACAGAGACTGTCACTAAGAATTAAGAACTTGTTATCCAAAATGGGCTCGAGTCTTGACTGGGTTGGCTGGCTGGGATAGGGGGGCACAAGTCATTTTGATAAGGGGGCCCAAGTCTTTTTTTATTTTTTGAAAATTTTAGTTACTAAATTATTTTTTTGGGCCAGGCCCCCTTAGGCCTCCACCTGGGTCCATCCCTGCCCGTGAGAGAAAGGAATAAGTGAATTGAGAGACACTAAAGTTTCTTTAATCTGCGCTAACTTTTGTGGTTCTAAAAACTGTCGTTGTGAGCAAACATGCTTCGACAATTATGTATCTTTGAAACCTACCCTGCAGTTTGACCGTCAAGAGACCATACTCTCCAGCTCTCATCTGTACTAATTATATTTATCCATCGATTAAGTGCACATAAAATTTTATATATATATATATATACATCAACCGTAACTAATTATATTTTATTTAGTTAGTATATATATATATATATATATATATATATATATATATAATATGTGCACTTAATCGATGGATACATCATACATTCAATGAATTATTAATTATTTTGACATAAACGTAATCTTTACTGAGGTGGAAGCCTAAATAAAGAATATGCCGGGGAAGAATCTCATACTCTCCCATACATGCTTTTATATATAAATAAATATAATAATATTACCACCGCACACCCTTGGTACGATGGTCACTCCACAAGTATAAGTGCTTGTGGGGTGTGGGGGGCAAAGGTCGGAGTTCAAGTCTCTAGGAGGGAGCTTCACACACATATACACTTAGATTAGACTAGAGTAGAATTCTATCTTATATCAAAATATATATATATTTATATATATATATAAAATAGTATTGAGTAATTGACTGGACAATTTAAATTATAGTACCTAAGAAATTGTACCAAACTTTTGTTATTAATATAGAAATATTATTTTTAAATATTTGTATGCTGACTTTATAGTTAGTAATTACCATTGCTCTTTTGTTAGCAAAAATAAAGGAGTAATGCTACGTACACAAACTATTTTACAATATTTTTATAAATTGCTGATGTGGCTTTAGTATTTTCCAAATAGTTATTATAAGTAAAAATGTGATGTTAGCAATGGGCCCATATTAGAACTAGTAAGAATTTGTCATATCAACAGTTTGTAAAAATATTGTTATTACTCAAAATAAAATTTCAGTATATATATGTTTACCTATTCATTAGTAAGTAGTAGTGATTGTTATTGACTTATTGTTATTGAAAGTTCAGATATTTCCCTAAATTGTTTCATTGTTTTCATTAATTTTACCTAATTATTAGGTAAGAAAACCCAAGTTATGGTGACTTGGTTCTTTAACAAAGAGGAAAACATAAGATTAATTAAAAGAGTTTCAGGTAAGCAAGGTTTGGTCCTTCTGATATTACCGAACAATATTTGTTGCACAAGCATTGGAATAGGTATGCCAAAATACGATTCACCACCAACATGGAATTGATTTTCCAAAAATTGAGGGTGCTCATTCAACCACCACATAAAGATTGGAATAAGGTTTTTTATTTATTTTTTTTTTTTTTTTGAGGAACAAATTGGAATAAGTTGGACAAATTTAAACACCTCAACCATTGTATAAAATTTGAAAAATACAGACATCTTTTTAACCAAGTATATCCTATCATCATCCACTTTCTCACGCACCTTTTGTAGAAATTCATAGGTTTGTGTTACAAATTTGTAATCACTCATAATGTAGCCATCTAGACTTCATGAATAAGAGAATCCAATACCAACTAGTCCATCTATATATATGATGTTGAGACCCTAAAAAGCCATAATCACATTTCAACAAGATAGATTAAAATTTTGTTACAATAGAATATGACATAAAATGTGCATAAAAATAAAATTAGCGCAGTTAAATTCATACTTATGTCCATGCAAATGGATTATCCTAAAGTGTTGGTAGGCTCCCATTGTAATCTCCAAGTTTGAATGTTAAAGGACCTATATAATAGTGAGATATACAATTATAAGGTTGTTCTTCATAAAGGAAATATCATTTGTAAGTCACACACTATACGTGGGTACACCCAGACCTAATTAAAAATTTGAATCCTCTATAAATAGTTAGAAATAATTTGTCAGCTAATTATTTTGCATGTGATGTGTAAGTCACACACCACCAACTCCTAAATCAACCCAAGTCTAGAAATTCAGCTTATGTAAGAGTAATTTTTAATACAATATGTATTACAAAATGCGAAAGATGGAGATATATTTTTATAAAATATTGTTTAGCCAAACAAATTATCAAAATAACATTCCCATTGTACATCAAGGAAATAGGACTGCTATTTTTTTTTTTTTTTTTTAATTGAATCATTTGACCTCTAATAAAGATCTCGCTGTATGATGATTTTTTCTTTTTCATTTTTATTTTCCCATTTTTTATGACAATAGAAGAAATTAAGTGACCCTATGACGGTCACTATAACAAATATCCCAATTCCATTCCCATTTTTCTAAGGCGGCTTATGGATTAATTGACACTTTCTAGTGTTCAAAGACGTCTAAAATTCAATCCCGCCTCCCCGCCCCATTGTAACTATTGATTTTTATAAATTTCATACCCATTTTCCCTAAAAAGAATAAAAAGATGCGTAGTGTGTAGACAAAGTTTGACTTACCTCCAATGCTTTTAAAAAAAAAAAAAAAAATCCTTTTTGTTTTAATAAAAGACTGTCACATCATCTACTAACTAAATAAAATGTGAGGATTAAAACTCACTACTACTAACCATTGTATATTTAAAATAGGCGAAACTACACTATTGGTCCTTGAAGTTTACCCTGTGAGCGCAATTAATTTCTCAAGTTACAAGTGAGTGCTATTAGTCCCTTAAGTTTTTAAAAAGAGTAATATTAGTTATTTATTAACTGTAGTTAGTGGTATTACTTATGTGGCTAACGGAATAATGACGTGTCATATTTTGTTTAATGATGTGGAATTTTTGAATGAATAAATTTCAAAAACCAATATCAAAATACTTGATCTGAGTCATCTGACCTTTCCCGGTCAGTTTCTAAAACGCACAAGAGAGAAAATTTGCCAGCGAGACTATTGTTGGTTTCCATGGCCGTCTCGAGAGTCGCACCGATCCAACGGAATGGCACCATCTGCAATCCATCGATCTAGAATTGTATTCCCACCATAACCTTCTTTTTATTTGAAACTGTGCTAGACCCTTTGCTAATGACCCATAATTTAATCAATCATTTAGTTTTAAACTCAAAACGGTTGACAAATAATAATGCAAAGGTTCACAAATGAGATATACTCAATCATTAAACCACTACAATACATAAGGATCAACGATTTCTACGCTTCACATTTGTTTTATTTTAGATCCAAAAAAAACCTACACATCCCCCAACTCCAATGCATATCTATATATCCCAAAACAAATGCAAGCAATGCAAACAACCATTGCAATCCACTCTTCGCTCCACAATATACAATATATGTTTGCCATGATTGAATGATTGAATCTCAATATCCATACGGTTTTGTCCACAATTTTAAACCCATGGATTGATTGCAACGTCATTGCGGATGGTGCCATATGGTGGATTGGTGCGACACTCGAGACAGCCATGGAAAAACAATGATCTCCCCTCCAAGCAACCTTGCTTTCTCATGCGTTTTAGACTTTTAGTATCAAATGGGAGAATGGCCAGGTCAAGTACTTTGGGATTAAGGGTTTTGATGTGTAAAATAGTTTTTTAAATTTTTCATTAAAATATGCCACAACATTTAAAAAATTGCCAAATCATTATTCTGTTAGCTATGTAAATAATACTACTAACGGTAGTTAATAAAAGACTAATACAGCTCATTTTTAAAACTTAAAGGTTCAATATCGCTCATTTGAAACTTAAGGGACTAATTATGTTCACACAGTAAACTTTAGAAACTAATAGTATAGTTTCACTTTAAAAATAAAAGGGCATGTCTAATTAAAAAAGTATTGGTGATAAGCCAAACCTATGTAAGCATATCATGCCACTTTCAAAAAAGAACCCAGCTAGACCAGAGCAACCAAGACCTCCACTAATCCATAACAAAAGAGGGTCTCATGAAGGGCTCCTTTGGGACTCAACAAAATAGTAAAATAGTTGTGCGGTCTCGTTATCGCTCACACCAATGTATCTACATGTAAGAATATCCAACAAAATAAATTAGTATCTACTGCTATTTACACATTACTAATTAACATTTTTTTAGATGATAATAAAATTCATTAGCAAAGTCAGGAATTTTATTTTGAGGAACACAATGTCAGTGTTTCGATAAGATTATTAGTGAATATAAATCCTTAAAATACGGGTTATATTGATACACACAATTTTTGTTTTTTTTTTTTTTTTTTTGGGGGGGGGGGGGTCCATAACAATTGGTGTACCTTTGGAAATTTTGTAGTTCCTGATACACTGTATTTATTAAAAGATATAGTTTTCGATAACTTTTATGTTAAATAAATTTGTGACAAAAGGATAAAAGCTAACTTATTTTCAAAATAGTTAGTTTTATTAAAGTTAAAATGATTTTTTTAATAAAAAAAATCTAAAACAAAAAACTAAAAGCTAAAAGCTAGGAGATTTTTAGCCAAATAGACACTTCTTATTAGAGCATCTCCAACAGATGCTGTATTTGGGTTGGCTAGCTAAAATTTGGAGAATTTGGGTACTGTTCATGCTCCAACCGGTTCGGTATATATGGATTTTTTTTTTGGCTCATGAACAGTAGCCCATCAAGTCTAATGGGTTCTTGTTCATTCTTCAAATCCTTTTTTTCTATTATAATAATTAAGTGTTGAATAAAAAAATGTTAGAAGATGTGTAGTTGTTAAAAAAAAAAAATAATGAATGAAGAAATAATATTTAAATGAGATAGAGAGTCTGTTGGAAAGTGGATAGATAAAGGTAAAAATCACTGTTCATTCTCCAAACAAGACAAAAATTTGATGATTCTGCTGGAGATGCTCTTAGTGATCCTATTTGCAAAGTATAAAAAGGAACTTTTATTTCGTTGAAGGTGGTGATGAGCAATACGTAGCTTCTTTCATATAAAAATTGAAAAAAATATAGTTCTTTTAATTTCTTTACAACTTTTTTGGGGAGGCAAATTATACCTTTCTACTATAAACTATCACCCTAATTACACTTAACCCTCTTAAACTATCGAAATGCACAAATAACCCCCAAAGTCATAACTCTATTTCAATGTCCCTCTTACCATTTGTTTGTTATTAAGTCAAACATGATTTATCATTAAAATACCAATTTATCAATCTCCACAAAACAGACAGTTTAGCCAAATAGACACTTCTTATTAGTGATCCTATTTGCAAAGTACAAAAAGGAACTTTTATTTCGTTGAAGGTGGTGATGAGCAATACGTAGCTCTCTTTTAATTTCTTTAAAACTTTTTTGGGAGGCAAATTACACTTTCTACTATAAACTATCACACTTAACCCCCTTAAATTATCGAAATGCACAAATAACCCCCCAAAGTTATAACTCTATTTTAATGTCCCTCTTACCTTTTGTTTGTTATTAAGTCAAACATGATTTTGCATTAAAATACCAATTTATCCATCTCTACAAAACATACAGTTGAGGGTGAATTGATTTTTCAATGCTAAATTCCATTAGAGTTAATAGGAAAATAGAAAACCTGTAACATATTTTTGAAATTGAAGAGGGGGGTTGATCATGCACTTTAATAATCTAAGAGAGTGTAGTGCATGTAATCAAGGTAATCATAAATTTATGATGAAAAAGTATAATTTCTCTTCTCACTTTCTCTTTATTTTTTATTTTTGTTTTTCCTTTTCTTCATGCAAAGGAGGATATACTATATTAGATTTGGAAAAATAAACGGTAAAGTAGATTGTTGAAAGTTACAAAGCCAATTCAAAACTTAACAGCGAACAAAAAGACATTTGGTTTGCACACAAGTGGGTTATCTACTGTCCCATTAATAAGTAAACAAAAGCTAAGAGTTTTCTAGCTCAACTGTGACCTTTTTTAGTGTTTCTAATTGAAAGATCAAGGATCAAATTTTTGCTCTCCATTGTCATCCCCCCACCCCCCCAAAAAAAAAAAAAAATAAGCAAATTAGAAAGTGCAGCAGTTCATTTCTTGAAAACTTTTGCGCCACTACAAATAAATCTCACCAAGCTAGCATGATGATGATGTTGATGATAATGATAGTAACACACCCGGTTTCAAGAGTGAAGGGAAGCTCACCGGAATAGCTAGGTAGAGTTGTGACAATCTTGGAAGTGTTTGAGCTTAAGACAGCAACTACTAACAAAACCAGCAGAAGAAGTAGACACAAACTCATTCTTTAAAGAGAAATACAAGAAATCGTGTGGTTATTTTTTAGAATTGCTATCTGTAGAACCCAACAACTTAGTTGTATTCTAGGTACAAATTTACGATAACCCTTTAGCAACAAGAGTATGGGAGACAAAATGGGCTTTTGCCCTTTTCGGGTAAATTAATTAGCCTTTTGTCCTTCTTCCCAAACTAAATAGGAAAATGCCCCTCTTTTAAAAATCAAGTTTTTCAAAATCGATTTAAACCTTATAGTGACGTTTTCAAGAACCTATAGTGACGTTTATAAGGACCTATAGTGGCGTTTTGTAACTTGATATCCATAAAATCGAGTTATAGGCAATAAAAACCGTCACTATAGGTTCTTAAAAACGTCATTATAGGGCTCTAGAATTTTTTTTTTTTTTTAACTCGATTTTGAGAAACTCGATTTTCAAAAGAAGGGCATTTCCCTGTTTAGTTTGGGAAGAAGGACAAAAGACTAATTAATTTACCCAAAAAGGGCAAAAGCCCATTTTGTCCAGAGTATGGGGGCAAATACTGTCTAAGGATAACAATTTTGTGTCTCTAAATTATTTTTGTTTGTTTTTTGTGTTATCTTTGTTCTTCCTTTATTACTTTATGTATTATTCTCGACACAAAATGAATGGCCAAATATTGTAAGAGAGTTCCTAGACAAACTTGTTACATTTTTTTTTCTTCTTTTCTTTCTATAATACAATATTTAACATCATTATGATGCCACACGTAAGTCTCAAATTTTGTTGCGATATAATAGTGGTCATATAATAATATGTTAAGGTGTAATGGCCTAATGGGTAAGGGAAAATAATAAACAAATACATATGCTTTTGAGTTCTGACTTTTGAGACTAGAGTTTCTTTTCTTTTTTGGGATTCTTGGGGGTCACGTGATATTTATATATGGTCAAACAAACTTTAATATAAATTTTGAAAGTTAGATGAGATATAAAAATTACGGTATAAATTAACAATAAAGTTAGGTCGAATTTTTAATTTGAGACTTACAGATGGCATTGAAATTGATGTTAAATGTAACATAAAATATATATATATATATATAAAAAAACAAAATTCTGTCTAGAATCTCTCTGCTACTTCAAATAGCCAAAACACAGGCTCCATTTCTTGCTTGTTTTTGTTTTCAAATGTATGGCACCAAAAGCAACTAAACATCAACCTCTAAGAATTGTGCAGCTTAACCCTTGTTGTTGTTCCTGGATGGGTTTGCGTCTACTTCTTCTGCTGGTTTTCTTAGTAGTAGTTGCCTCTGCAAGCTCAAACACTTCAAAGATTGTCACAACTCTACCTGGCTATACCGGAGAGCTTCCCTTTACGCTTGAAACCGGGTAAGTTATTATCATCATCACCATCACGATGTTAGTTCGGGGAGATTTCTTTCTGGTGGCACAAAATATTTTGAGAAATAAACAGTTGTGCATTATGAATTTATGATACATGTCACGCATTTTAATTTGCTTCTTACTTTTTTTTTGTGTGAGTGTGTTAATAATTTGATGATTGAAATGTGGATGAGGGATTTCATTTGATAGTATGACGTTTCAAATGGAAACACCAAAAAATGTCACAGTTGAGCTAGAAAGTTTTTGGCTTTTGTTTATTGCCTTTTGATGTGACTGCAGGGGTATATTAACCCACACTTTTTAATGTTTTTTGTTGGCTCTTATATTTTATACTTGCTTCGGTCACTTTGAACGATCTATTGTACTGTTTTATTGTTATTATGTATATTACTATTTAAAGGGTTTTTTCTTGGTTGGTTTTTTTTTTTTTTTTTTTTTTTTTTCAAAACGGACCCTACACCCATATGTTTAAGTAGAAACAAAAACTAAAGGATAATTCCGTAAAAATACAACTCTAACTTCCATTAAAACATTGCTTAAAAAATAAAGTCACTCTACTGTTGATTTTTAAATTGTTTTATCCGCTTATAAATTAGATTCTCAAATCATACTCTATCACGTCGTAATTGTGACAAAAAGTTGTGAAAAATATTATAATTTCCTCAAAGAAATAAAAAATCCTTTTTGTACTTTGCAAATAGGTTCACCATCAATAACCCTTATAGGAAGGAACCCACAAAATTGTGTATTGTAGGAGCCCACAAAATTGTGTGTATTTAATATAATCTCACCCAAAAACTGACATAGTGTTCCCAAAACAAGAATCCTGACTTTCCCAATGAATTTTATTATAACTCAAAAAAAAATGTTAATAATGTGTAAATAGCAGTAGATACTGATTTATTTTGTTGGATATTGGTCCATATAGATACATTGGTGTGGGCGATAATGAGACCGTACAAGTGTTTTACTATTTTGTTGAGTCCCAAAGGAGCCCTTCAAGGGGCCCTCTTATGTTATGGATGAGTGGAGGCCCTGGTTGCTCCGGTCTTGCTGGTATCTTTTTTGAAAGTGGTATGCTACTCTTACTCATCTTTTCATTCATTTTAGGGATAATAGGTATTGAATTGGAAAATATATATATATATATATATATATATATGTTATTGAATTGGAATATATATGTGGGTACCAGTTAACTCAATTAATAAAGTCTCTGATGATTATATAAAAAATCTGGGATTCAATTCTCACCTACACCAAAAATTGATTGATGTCTTGGTCTAATGATAAAGAGTTATCATTAAAAGCGGACGACATAGATTGAAACTCTCTCAAAAAAACAAAAAAGAATTAGAATATATATTTTGAATTTTAAAATTGTACCGTTGAATTTCTTGAGTTAGTCGTATGTTATATTAAGGGTCTCATCCACATCACATGCAAGATAATTAGCTTACAAAGTATTTCCAACTAACTAATAAAGGATCAAGTTTTAAATTTGGTCCTGGTAGGTACATGAATTGTGTCTAATTTACAAATTAAATTTCAACAATCTTCTAAATGTATATCTCGCAAATATATAGGTCCTGTAACCTTCAAACTTGGAGATTACAATGGGAGCCTACCAACACTTCAGGATAACCCATTTGCGTGGACACAAGTATGAATTTAATGGCACTAGTTTGATTTTTATGCACATTTCATATCAACTCTATTATAAGAAAATTTTAATCCATCTTATTGAAATGTGATGATGGTTTTTCAGAGCCTCAACATCATATATATGGATGGACCAGTTGGGACTGGATTCTCTTATTCAGAGAGCTTAGATGGCTATATTACAGGCGATTACAAATTTGTAGCACAAACCTATGAATTTCTACAAAAGGTGTGTGAGAAAATGGATGATAATAGAATACACTTAGTTAAGGTGTTTGTTTTTTCAAATTTTATTTGCTGAGGTGTTTAAATTTTTCTAAGTTAATTTCAATTTTTATGCAGTGGTTGAATGAGCACCCTCAATTTTTGGAAAATCAACTCTATGTTGGTGGTGAATCGTATTCTGGCCTACTTATACCAATACTTGTGCAACAGATACTGTTAGGTAATATTTGTGGATGAGGAGGATCCAAACTTATCGGAAACTCTTCCTATCAACCTTTGTACAAAGTTTAAATCAAACCGGTTTGGAGCTATCTTTTCTAGCCCATTGTGTGATAATGTATAAGATTATCTACTCTCTTCAATTGCCACATAATAGGTTGGAGAAAGATAACTACAAATCAATTTGGAGCTAAACTTTTTCCTTATCCTCTATGTTTTGCTTTTGTTAAATTCCCAAGTCACCATAACTTGACTCTTCTTATATTACAATGAAACAATTTAGTGAAATATCTCAACTTTCAATGACAATAACAATTACTACTACTTACTGATAAATAAGGAAACATATTACATTTTTTTTTTTTGCTAACAAAAGAGCCATGATATCTATAGGAAGGATTTTATATATATGGAAAAAATTTAGGTATAATTTCTTAGGTATTAAAATTTAAATTCTCCAATTAAATTCAACCATGTAGCACATTGGTACCCAATAATGCATCTAAATTGTTTAATTTAATTGGAGAAACTAAGGTACAACAACTTAGAAACTATATTTTAGTTTTGAATTTTTCTAATATTTGCTACTTGGTTTAAACCTAAATTTTAGTTAGGATCCTCTTCCTTTGAAAAGAATCAATTTTATGGTTGGTTAGGATCATATATTGTAAATATAAAAATGTTTCTAATGCTACATCATTTAAAATTTTAAATAATACAAGATAAAGACAAAATAAGCCTAACTTCACCCCTCCCATAAACATGAACCAAAATTCTTTGTTTTTTGAAAAGAAGCACTTATAACAAGCTAAATACTCTCTCTAAAATTGGCATTGGATTTTGTTGTTGTAGGTAATGAAGCTGGAGTTGTGCCAATGATTAATCTCAGCGTATGTAATCCAACTATATTTTATCAATAAAATAGAAAATGGCTTTAGAATATTGTTTCCAATAGAATAACTTTCTGTTGTTTTTTCAAAAATATTTAAAGCATTGTATTTTGAATATCAAAGTTTGGTGGATTGAACATTGTTAAATTGTCATTAGGGGTATGTGCTTCAGAACCCAGCGACAGATTCATTCATTGACACAAATGCAAGAATCCCTTATGCTCATCGTCTGAGTCTCATATCAGATCAACTCTATGAGGTAATTTGATGTTTAACAAGTTTCTTCTTCTTCCAAATAGAGGTAGAAAAGAAAATTCTATATGAGTTATTTGTATTTAAAGCATTTTTTTTTTTTTAATTATTACAATAAGTCAATGACTTTAAACACTGTCTGATTCTAGCAGCCTTCTATATCCACTCTTATGTAAGCCTGTACCAGCATGAGTATTATTTCAAGTTGTTTTTCATTATTGTCTTTTTGATAATGCTTCCTTAGCTTGTATTTTTTTTTTTTTTTTTTCTCACTAATTATGAATCTCTTCTATTCAATGCAATTACATTCTAAACTCTTATTTTTCATGCTTTTAGTCAGCCAAATCAAGCTGCAACAGCATTTATGTAGATATAGATGCTAGCAATTATCAATGCTCATCAGATGTTGATGCTATCGATGAGGTTAGAGGATCAAAATATTATTTAGACTTCTTTCATCATCAAATTTCAATATGCACTGAGAATTGGTGATCATTTGAATTTGCAGCTGACAAGTAGTATCAACTCATTGCACATTTTGGAACCATATTGTACTAATGGAATCCCAGAACCAAATGAAGATGTAGAGTCAGTTCGAAGATCTCTCTCAGAGAAATCTAGTCATGCACATTGGTGCCGTGTAAAGCCCCTTCTCTCTGTCTCTCAAACAAATTGTGTTTTGTTTTTTTTTTTTATCTGTTTTTATATCAACAAGTATCTAAGATATTGGTTTAATTTCATTCAGAGCTATAATCATATGCTCTGCTACGTCTGGGCGAATAATGAAGGTGTTCAAGAAGCTCTTGGAGTTCGACCGGTATGTGTAATCTATTCATATATCACAAAAACCAGTCCAAATATAGAATTATTATAACATTTTTGTGATGCTAAACAGGGGACCAAAACCTTTTGGCAATACTGTAATTCCTCCTTAGCTTACACCAAGGAGGTCACCACTGTTGTTGGCTATCATCAAAATCTCACCAATGCTGACCTACGAGCTTTGATATACAGGTAAAATCTAACAGGATACTTTTGCACTTCTATTTCAGTTATTCATGGTCGTGACATGCCAGGTTTCTTACCCAAATTTCTCACTTAAAAAAGTGCAAAAACCTGTCCAACAATATTCAAAGTTGTTATTAAGCACATTTAATTGTCTCTGTCACTCTCTATCTTGGGCTGTAGTCACAAAAATTTCATGAACATGAAAATTCTCAAAATGTTTTTGGTCTAAACCTCTTATTTCATTCATCAAGTAAAGTGTTTCTTTGCAAATAATTAGTGACTCCACTCACATCAAGGACCTTCTTTTTCCTCTGTTCCCCCACATTTTTGCCACCATAGCATCAAGGTATTGGAATGCATAAACGTACCTTTTTCTTAATCAATTATTGAAATATGTTTAGATAGGTGATGCCTAAATTTTGGCAACAAAACTTCCAACACCTTGTTATTTTTATTTATTTTCTTTTATTGAAATCGTGGCTTACTTTTACTTCTGCTGTCGAAATTTGACTTAGTGCAGTGAATATCAGCTAGCAAAACTAATATGTCTTAAGTTAGCAATAGTACTAATAAGTAATATACCAGGATTAATGCACCTAATTTCATCAAAACTCTGGAGTTAAGAGTGCTTGAGTAAGAGTAATAATAGAATGGGTGACTAATACATTCTTTTTAATCCAACAGTGGTGACCACGACATGTCAGTTCCACACATTGGCACACAAAAATGGATAAATTCTCTCAATTTAAGTACAGACGAAAGCTGGAGAGTATGGTCTCTCAATGGTCAAACTGCAGGGTGGGTTTCAAAGTTTGCAAATCTCTTAACAATTCCTCCCCCAATCCCCCCCCCCCCCCCTTTTTTATCTTCTAATCAAGAGCCTGAACCATGTTCTCTCTCACACGAACTTGCAGGTACACAAAGAAGTTGATTGGTGATACTTTCACTTTGAACTTTGCGACTGTAAAGGCAAGAAATATCCTTCACTAAATTGAACTCTAAATAATGTCTACAAGTAGAAATCTAAACAAACTTTCATATATTCTTTTTCCTTGTACAGGGAGCAGGCCACATTGCTGCTGAATACAAGGTCAAAGAGTGTGCTGCCATGATAGATAGGTGGATGGCTTATTTCCCTATTTAAGTGTGACTGGTTGAAATTTTTTGGTAATCTAACATTGTAAAAGCATGTCTGCTCACAATGAAATTTTTGGAACTTCAAAAGTTAGTACAGGATAAAGAGAAAAGTTTCTATCACAAATTTATTATTCCTTTCTCTCACAAGATCATAGCCATGAAAAACCCTTTTGAGTTTCATGCAATACTATGGATCCAATTTAGGACTAAAGCAGCAATCCAGGACACATGCCTATTATGATTACCAATAAGTGTAATAATAATATTATAAATTTCAAAGCACAATATTTAGTCTGAAGATGGTAGTACAGTAAGAGGGAAGCTGATCTGCTCCAAGATCAAAACAGTTTTAAGTGGGATATTGTCTGGTTGAAATGAACAAGAATGTTATTCAACAAAGTTGGGTCATCTTCGTAGCTGTGCTCATGTAATCTCTACAGCAAACTATTCTTAACTTTTGTCCTAAAAAATAATGGCAAAGCAGGAAAAAAAAATAATTCTTAATATTATAGGACTATTATAAATTCTTTTAGGGTTTTACTAAGAAATACCTTCAAGTTATATGTTAGTAAACCATTTTTTAAAAAATTTATAAAAAAGCGAAAAAAGTTATTAACTTTTTTGACAGATTTTTTAATTTCTCATAAAATGTTGCCTAAAATGAATGATTAATGTGTGCCCTAAAGGCATACATTAACAAGACCATTTTTTTTATAGTATTAGTTTGGTCCCGATAATATTTCTTGATAGTTGAAACTTGAAACTTGAAACTAATTAAACTTGTGGACTTAAAAATATCACAAGTTTCCCATATCACAACACTTTCTTCTAAGTTCAAAACAAATTGATCTAAAAGTCAAAATAGTGGGTTCGTAATTTTAAAATTAAAATTAGAAAGGAAAAATTCTAAAATTTTAAATAACTTTTAGAATAAAAAAAGAAATTAAAATTCTACATAATTTTTTAAAAGTAATTAAAGCAGCATACAACTTCCAAGTATATTGCTATACTTATAATAATTTTACATTGATTTTTTTTTTTAGTAATCAAATTACATTTTTAAAATTTATGTTTTAGATTTATCTCTTGAGCTAATTGTTATTAGTTATAAATTGATTATTTTTTTTATTAGCTATAAATTAAATAATCAACACATTACATTTTGTATGACAATTATATTATTATATATTATATTTATGTATATTTTTTTTAAGTAATATTTTTAAAAATAATTTTTATTCCAATCTTTTTTTTTAATCTTGTCCTCTTGGACTAAAACTCTAGCTCCGCCACTAGTTTAAGGCATATGAAGGAATTGGCAAACAGATTTAATCAATTGTATGATAGATGCCCCTTGTTTGTATTTGTTTGATTGGTGTGTGTGTGTGTGTTGTGGACCTTAACTCATTGGTGTGTGTGGACCTTAACTCATTGGTCGTACAAAACATCCCATATGTTCAGGATTTGGACATTCATTTGTGAAGAAAACACCCCCCCACACACACACACACACACACACATATATATATATATATATATATATATATATACACAACTTAGGTCATAGTCCTAATGATGAAACAACAACCCCTTTGGAATGATCAAGTAATTAGGATCCAGAAGATTAGAAACCACGATTCTACGAGAACCATGCTTGCATTTTGCATGTGCTAGTAGCATGCGTACATACCATACGATGGTGACAAGTAACCCTAAAATTACTATTTTCAAACCAAAATCAGTCACCTAAACTCGAGGCCTGTGGGAGCTCATGGTTTTCAAGAAAATTATTAAAGAGATAATTACTAGTAGCTAGCAATGGACTATTTATTTATTTTTATAACACAGAACCTCACTGAGGCAAGGCCTTTGGAGCCTCTTTTGGGGAGTAAACCTCGGATATATACACAACATCACCCTCCAAAATATTGTATAAAAATGGACTAATTTTTTTAGCTAATGTGACATATTTTTAATGTTAATTAAAAAATTTTAATATTATTTTATAAGTCATGGAAACTTCAAATGTGCTATTAGTGGACACCGTTTACTACGTAGGTGTTTTCTATGAGTGACTTTACAATAGAGACCAAATTGATTGTTATCAAAATGTATTGACCAAATTAATGTGGCCTCAAAATATAAGGGTCAAAATGGTTTTTTTTTTTTTTTTTTAACCAATGAACAACTTTGTCATAGTCCCAATGGCAAAATAACAACCCCTTGGAATGATTAAGTAATTAGGATCCTATTTGAGAGCATAAACTAGTTCTAATAGGTTGTTCGCACTAAGACACCATATGCGAGACAAGATTTCGCACCAAAAGGATGGGCTCTGCTATTGCTTAAACTAATAGGACTTTCAAAAGTACAAATCAACTAAGAACGGAGGAACAAGACAACAAATAATAGTATTATTGATATCGCAACAAGTCACAAATATCAAAATACAAGACGGCAAAAGTTTATAACCAAGATTAAATTATTTCATCAAAAAAAAAAAAAAAAAAGATTAAATTACAATTCTCCTAAGTTACAGTACTCCTAAGCTAAGTTAAGTTACAAGAGTACTCCTAAATAATTCATGCTAGGCGGAACACACTTATAAACATGAAGTTATCATTTCATTGATCGGATGTAAAATCTGGTTAGTTAGATTATGTGTGTTTGTGAAAGAGTAATTGATTCCTATTTATACTTCATCATTAGCAGTTATTTCATCATCAGCAGTTATTTCATCATCTTTCAAATTGAAACAAATATCTTCTCTAATAAAATGACTGCTCACATGTTCATGTGACATGCTCAAATAACTGCTAACACACTTGCCTATCCCTTAAGTTCTCAGAGAACTGTTTGTACGCTCATGTGCTCTTCATGTGTTTGAATACTTGAATAACTGCTCGCGCGCTTGTCATCTCCAAACTAACTCTGCAATCTCTCACAGTTTATAATTGATAAAGAATTAATTACTCAATACCATGATGCCACTTGCATTCTCTTAAAAGCTTCATTTTATTGGTACTTACCCAATAGTTTATTCTTATATAACAAAAAATTGATATATATATATATATATATATATATTTGGTACTATTTATTCTATGTAATTAAAAATATTACTAATATGCTAAATAAATAAATATTTTTTATATTAATTATTTTAAGTGGTTCATCAATTATTTAAATATAATGAAGTTTTGATGTTAGTTTACTAAGATTTATATGAGAAAAAATTGATTAAAAATATGGTATTCTTGCATAAATTTAATTACTTGTGCAACAATGGAAACAAAATCCTACAAAAGAAAAATAAAATAAAATTAATAACACACAATTAAGAATGAAAAACAATATATGTGTGTGTGTATTTATATTAATTATTTTAAGTGGTGCATTAATTAATTAAGTGTAATGAAATTTTGACATTAGTTTTATAAGATTTATATGAGAAACAGTTGATTAGAAATATGGTGTTCATGCTAAAATATTCTTACTTTTGTAATGGTGGAAATAAAGACCAACAAAAGAAAAATAAATAAATTTAACAACACATGATCAAGAATATAAAAACAATGATTGAAGGATATTTTTATATTTATTTTTATTGTCAAAATGGCATTTGCATTTTTTTAGTAGGTATAAAACAAGTCTATCTATATCAGTCACAATATCATACAAATTCAAAATTTTAAACACATATAGTATGATCAAATTATTACACTGGTTTTATTGTCTTTCTATTTTGTCTATAAAGTAGAATACTAAATATTATAATTTTTTATAGGAAAAATTATTAAAATATTGGAGGAAACTAGCTAACAAAATGCACCACATATTGGAACTTTGTTATTTCATTCATTGCTCTCTTTTGAGGGAAATCAAACTCCTAGGGTCTTACTATGGTAGAGTGTTGAAGTCTATCAAAGATATTTGTTGAACTCTTACCAAGCCAGTTTTTCAACAACCCAAATACTGAAATCTTACATTCATGCAAGGTCTTGTTGTGTTATTCCATGTTTCACATTCTTGATGACTCTATATTCACTTCTTATTATGTTGGTCCTTTTATATCAGGGCATTCCACGAGAATCCATGTGTTTGATAAGCCATCCAAATTTGAGAGCTGTAAATATTGCTTTTGATCCTTTGAAGTCTATTCATTGTAAGGCTATTTTTGTTCATCATATACCTTCAACACAATCGAACCAACTAATCAATATTGATATATATTCATAAGAAACCCAATCTTGAAAGTCCATTAATGAAGTAAACATAGGATTTAGCAATAAAGGGGTTTATTGGAATGGTGCAATTTACTAGTGTGATCACTCTAGGGTTGCGCTTTTGTACTTTGATTAAGATAAGGAGTATGAATAAAATGCCAATACCTCACTATGTTTTAGACGGTTCATAGAAGTTGTATTTAGAGTATTTTGGAGAGTCCATTGGCTGTTTGCGTATCATTACATTATGCGGATAAGTACTCAATTTACTATTTATGAGATGCAAAGAGACTTCGATTGGTTTGTGAAATACCGTGGTGATCTTGATTTTGTGACACTTATATTCCCGAAGATGGTATTTACTCAGAATGTTAAATATTATATGTACCATCCCTTGTGCTTAGTTGAAGGAGAAAAACAAGAGGAAAATCTTGTGCTAGCAATACCAGGGAAAGTGATTTCTTATAATCCGAAGGATAAGCATTAAAGGTGGTTTGTGATTTGTGGCCAAATAAAAGTTTTGTGCGGGAGTATTTAAGGAGTTCAAAACTTTTCAATTCATGCGGACCCTTGCTTGTGTTTTAAATGTGGTGCTTTTTGAGCTTTGTGATTTTTTTTTAAGAGAGTAATGAAACTAGAAAACAGAGATTGAGACTGGAAGAAGAACGGTGATGTTTTTACTTTAGTAGAATGCTGCCATTTAAAGCTTCTTCATTGTTAGTATTTAGGCACTGACTCTTCCCTCCTCTGTGTACGTATTGTTCATCACTGAGTGCTTCCTCTTGAAGATGAGCCAAAGCCAGAGTTCCACAACTATCCTGGTAATTGCCAATCCTGGAATCACAGAGAATCATTACGGGGTGGTTATAAATCTATAGGTTGAAGGTTCTAGAAGTGGTCTAGTCCATGTCCTATAAATAGGAACTAAGTTATACTCTGTATTCTTGAACTTGTATAATGATTTTTCCCAATTTACGAGTAAATATCATTTTCTCTTTTTTCCTCTCTCTCTATTCTCATATACACTTCCGCCATTGTTAACTTCACATAAGCTCCAAAATCTTTCAATTTGCTCTTAATAATGTTCATGTATTTTACTTGGATATATAATGGTCTAATGGAATTTCTCATGAATTTCTTGGGAAGCGCATGATTTATTAATAAGACTGTTAATTGTAATTTCTAATTAGTAATAATGTTTCATATTGATTCCGAAATCTATTCTTTTTATATGTGTGCTAAAAAAGGAAACTTAGCACTAAGTTTATGGCACACTAGTTTGAACTTATCAGCTTTTTAGGAAGGGGTACAAGTTTTTTTGAGTTGTTTTACTCATGTCACCGATGCATCATCATTGTTTCAACTTTAAGTAAGCATATGATATCCTCGGCTCCAAATTCACAACTTCAACTATACTCTCTCGGTTGATTTATTCACGGACCTATGAAATGCAGGCTATGAAAGCTTTCTCTTTTTCTTTTTAGAATGATGTTCGTCCTATCAAGTTTTAGATCCTTCCCAGGGATGTAATTAGTATTTGTTGTGTGTGTATCTCAAGGTTTGATAGAGACCAAAAATATTTCTCAAGTGTTCTTGAATTGAGATTGAAATGCGATCTGTGCTCTTCATGAGAACACTGGCAAGTAGGGAATTTGGTTTAGGGATTATGGCTGTTTTGGATTAGGGATTATGGCCCTAATCCAAATTCCCTACATATCAAGGAATCATTAGAAGATATCTCAGTTTTTTCTACACACAGAGAGAGAGAGAGAGAGAGAGAGAGAGAGAGAGAGAGAGAGAGAGAGGATTAGAAGTAGAAATAAGAGTGTAGGGTCCTTGGGCCTAGAAGTGCATTATTTATTCATATGTTGGGCTTGTGGCCCATGCCAAGGACAAAGATTCGCCCGAGGATGAGATGTCTTCGTTAGAGGAGATTGCACTGATGAATAAAAGGTGGGGTTTGGTCCTAAAGGCTCCTGAAAGTGTGCCAGGATGAAAACTTCCTCGGCCGAACTTGGCCAAAGTCCTGGAAAATAGATTGACAACAAAGATGACAATCCCTAAAAATAAACATAAACACTGCAAAGATATGAGATAAGGATGAACCCCAAAATATCTAGGGAGAAAGCTGCTGCCTCTGCATTAAATGCACTGCAGCTAATCCCCTAACTACATTAGTGTAGAAGTAATACACGAACAGTGTATTTCAAATTACAACTACTACTTGAAACCTTATGAGAAGGACTGATGGGACAAGTATCATCCCAAACCATCTAACATACGGGTGGACGGTTGAGGTGAAAGGGGAGGAGTATATAAAAGAAGAGGAAAAAGAACAATGAATGGGATCGAAAATTGGAGAGAAAAATTACTACAGCAATTCGCAATCAAATATGTAACTCTTTCTAAGAACAATATATTAGAACTATTGTCCTCAGATTTTGTCGAGGACGTCCTTTCTTCATTCATAATAGTCCATGTTTATCTTTTTGTCATCAACCCTATCTATAACGTTGTTTGATTAACTAAAGCCCAGTATTTTAATCCATTTCTCTAAAATTCATTTCTCTCTCAAATTCATTGTTTTGAGCCTCTTGGGTCAAAGTCCGTCCACGTGCTGGACAAGGTCTCAAGTTCGGGTCCTTACAAAGAGCATTCATAATTGTGGTATTAAAAAAATTAGCTTTAATTAACAACTCAAAAAGTTATTTTTATTTATTTTAACACTCCACTTGACCATACACCAAACATCAAAAATTCTATTTTTTTTACCACTTTATTTAAATATTTTTTCTTTATTCTTTCTTTAATGAGAGAAAAAAAAGAGAAAAGACATTTTTTTTAATGAGAAAAAAGTCACCACAGAATAAACAATAATTTTTTTATCCCTTCGGAGCTATAGCAAACTTGCAAAGATAGCAATTTACTGATCACAGTTTGTAAAATTTTATAAATATACCACCATCAATGTAGCATGCCGATTAGTATTTTGGGTGCTAAAATAATATTTTAGCTATTTTAGCACTACCAATATGAATACTCTTAAGAGTCAATCTGTTGTGTGATGGACCCATGGCCCATGAGCCAAGAGATACCTCGTGTGCTCGTTCCATGAAGTGAGCCCATTACAATATATAGATCCCACAATTGGTCCCTGGGGTAGAGGGGTATCTCCCATGTCTGCTCTATGGAACAGACCTTTCACAATATATAGGCTCCACAAGTGTATAGGATTCATGTTGTCTACTGGAACAGACCTTTCAACGGGTTTGGCGGCTTTTAATCTAGGTTCCTCCAACATCAAAAGAGGAGAAAACTCCTAGAAGAATATGAGTAAGTTTCTTTTAAGAGTAATTTGGTAGATTCTGGACTTAAATGAACAAAAAGGACAAGAGACCACCTCTGCAAACCATAAACTTGCTATTCAACATCATCCTTTGTGTATTTTAACAAAACCATACTTCAAATCAAAAAATGAAAACAAAATAGAGAATGAAAATCAATAAACAAAAAACAACACTGGAATCCATAAATTCAAATTACAGGGTAAATAACCCAGGAAAAAAAAAAGAAAAAAGAAAACCGTAAAGTTAAACTAAATATTTCTAACCAATCCTTGTTTCATTTACCAAAGGAAATCATAATGTGAAACACACCCCAACACACATAAAATAACATTTAGAAAAGAAATACAATAAAAAAGAAAAGAAAAGAAAAGACCTTAGATCTCTATCTCAAAACACATCATCCAAGGTTTACAGATTACAGAGAAATGACACAAAACCACCAAAAAGGAATATGCTAAAAGCAAGGCCCTCAGATCTCATGGCTTAAAACAGATCATCTCCAATTAATGCCACTGGCTTCTCCATAGGCCATTTCACACCACCAAATAGTCAACACACACACACACACACACAAGACCATTTGGTGGCGCAAAAAGTGCAACCATGGATGAAAACAATGCAATCGTTCAATACTTCTGAGTTGTACATCATTGGGCGAAATGGATGGTGGGTGATATCATACTTAATGATAAACCTACAGCACCATATTCAAAGCTACTTCACAAAGCTAAGATCAACTGAAAGTACTCAGGGAGTAGGCAAATAGCAGCCATGCAAACATACAAATAGTAACCATAACTTTTACTACATACTTAGAAATCATAATCTGAGATTTTAAATAAAACAAGTGTAAGGGAATGAAATAAAGACTGAAAGGTATCCAGATAATATATAACACTTCAGGAACCAAAACTCGTAAAAGAAAATGCTTCAAGGGAAAAAAATTAACTAAGCTTCAGCCCTCAGATCTCATAGCTATAATGATTCACCAACGGTGAAACTTATGATTCTCTTTAAAAGCCATTCAACATCTTTTACGGCAATAAGAATACCAACCACTACCACCTCTACCAAAACCAATAAACAAATAATAATAATAATAATAATAATAATAACAATAAAGAAGAAGAAGCAGTAGCAGTAGCAGTAGCAGCAGCAGCATATTGATGATGGAGAGTGTGGCAGTAGAGATGGAGGCTAAAAACGAGAAAACAAAAGCACCGCTCAACATAACTATTTTTCATCATAGGGCAGATGTAAATACTGTAAAGCTCAAAGTCTTCAATCATACAGAAGGCATAATGTGGACAAAGCAACATCATTTTTAAAATAAAAAATCTCTCCACAATTTAAGTCCGTTTGTCAAAGACAGGAGATCATCTATATCCCAAATACCATCAATCAAAACATGATACAGCAATTGTTTCAGGTAGATCCAGATATAGAGCTTTCTAGATCTAATTCCATCTAAAGAAGCAATATATCTCTCACAGCCCAGTGCATAAACCATTCAGCACATAATTAATTCTTAACATCTAGTGCAAACTACAGCAATATAGAATATTTCAACTTCAGAAAAAATATTCAGTCACATATGTAATAAATAAAAGCTATATAATATACAATCAAAGAGGCAATTGAGACCATAACCTTGCCAAAGACCCCAATCAGTGCTTTTGGATCTGAAACATCCAACCAACTGCACGTGCATGGGTAAAATTGAGTAATCAAGACAACTGCTTCCTTTTGGAACAAGAATTTATGCAACAAAAAAGGCTACAATTTAACAGTTTCTGACATTAGACCAGGTCTAGATACAGTTGACCCACATAAACATGTATGCTCTGAAAGACCACAGATCTCATAGCTCTGAAAAAATCATCTACAGCATGCAAATGGCAATCATCAAAAGACTCTGCACACCACCTAGGATACATAAATACACACACACACACACACACACACAAACTACATAATGGAGAAGACAGTGGTGGTGCGCAAAGGCTAGCAATAATTGAAACCATGCAACCAATCAATATAGTTCAGATGTCCATCATAGGGCATGATAGGAATGTAGTATGCCAAAAACCAAAGTGCAAGTCAGCAAATCAATAATTGTAAAATCCACTTAAGAGATAACCATGATCAATAAAAACCAAAATAATGAAAGAGATTACAGATGAGCGTTCCATTTACAATCTTGAAAGTAAATGACGCAAATACACAAGGAACAAGCATAATGGAAAACAAAGACTTGCCTTGTAAGAAAGTTCAAATCCAAAAAAAGCCACTTATTTTACCTAAGAAATATCTGGCGTATCTCCATCTGGCTGACACCCCTAGAATATAGCACCTGAAAACTTCTGTTTATCCATTGTTTAATTCAGGCACAATAGAGTAATGAAAGCCAGACGAGGCATGCTGTGAACAATTGGCTTACTCAATTGTTAATGCTAAACACGCAGGCTAAGAACTTTAAAAAGACAAAAATGCACCAATTTAAAGGAGGAAAAAGGTTGGTTATGGGGGAAGAAGCTGCTGCAGCCCTCAGATCATGTAATCAAGAACAGTGAAGCTTATGATTTTCATTAAGAGCCTTCCCACATTTTGAAACAAGAAAAACAACAACAATCATCATCATCATCATCATCATCATCACCACCACCACCACCACCACCACCACAACCAGCAGCCAACAGCCAGCAGCAACTAGTAGTCTAGAACACATGCCGGTGGGCTCACTGGATGTGTCTATGGGGGTTCAAAATGAAAATCAAAATAACTGTGACGATGCAATTTAAATTCATCATTGGGCAGATGAAAAAGGTTTCAATTCTCTTTCAAAGCAATTTAGGGTAAAAGAAATCAAATAAGTGAAGAAAAAAAAGTAGTCTAGAAATATCTAGCACACTAGTAGAAATAGAAAAGGAATCAGGAATTACCAACTATAACCATAGCCAAGCAAGGGCCACATGCATTTTAGAAAAGGAACCAAAATGCATAAGATTAATGTCGATCTTAAGGCAGGTGTAACCAAAATTTATAGTCAAAATTATTTGTTTACTATTATAACATTCCACAGTTTAAAAGAAACAACAATAAGCAAGTAAATATGAAATAATTTCACTATTTAAAAAATATATATTATGACCCAACATTAGATAGAATAATACAAAGAACAAGAAATCTTGCAAATTTTACAATGTGCTCAACTATATATACATATAAAAAATTATGTAGTATCAGAAACAGCTTTCTAGGCTGCATTTCCATCAATAATGCAGTGATAACTGCTCAGAGCCCAGTGCATTTATCATCATTCACAACAACAAAAACCCAAATCAAAACAAATAAATAACATAAGAAATGCATGTAAAGGAAAATAAAGAAAAGTCCTCAGATCTCATAGCTTTGAAATGATCATCCACAGTTTTTTAAGGCAATGGGCATTCATCAAAAACCTTTCCAAACCACCACCAAAGAAAAACAGAATTGTGTGTATATGCATGTATGTATGTTAAAAGAAGAGTAGATGGTGGTTGTGGTGGTAGTGAAAGTGGTGGTGAGTAAACGGCTGATAATGAATTAAAAACCATGCCAAACTGCTCAATTAAATTTTGATTTGTACATCATTGGGCAAAATTAAGGACTATTCAACCAAACAATAATTAAAACAAAAATAGACACAGAGGAAAGCAAGGTGAAAACTGAAGAGAGAAGCTAAAATTAGGATTCCATGTGTGGACAGTCAAGATGGTCCCTAGAATTTATAGAGTGGACAATTTTACCCAAAAAGAAACCTACCTTTCTGAAATTTTGTTTGAAAATTTAGGTGTTCCTTGGTCTCTAACAAAATAAGAAGATCATCTATATCCCAAATACCAACAATCAAAACATGATACAGCAATTGTTTCAGGTAGGTTCAGATATAGAGCTTTCTAGGTCTAACTCCATCTAAAGAAGCAATATACCTCTCAGAGCCCAGTGCATAAACCATTCAGCACATAATTAAATCTTAACATCTAATGAAAACTACAGTAATATACAATATTTTCATCTTCAGCCAAAATATTCAGTCACATATGTAATAAATAAAAGCAATACATTATACAGTAAAAGAGGCTATTGATACCATAAGTCCATAACCTTGCCAAAGGCCCTAATCAGTGCTTTTGGATCTGAAACATCCCATGGATCAAATTGAGTAATCAAGACAATTGCTTCCTTTTGGAACAAGAATTTATGCAACAAGAAGGGATACAACTTAACAGCGTCTGACATTAGACCAGGTCTAGATACAGTTGACCCTCATAAAAATGTAAGCTCTATGAAAGAGCTCAGATCTCATAGCTCTGACAAAATCACCTATGGAATGCAAATGCCAATCATCAAAAGACTCCACACACCACCAAGGATACACACACAACTACATAACGGAGAAGACAGGGTGGTGGTGCGTAAAAGCTAATGATAAATTGAAACCATGCAACTGATCAATATAGTTCAGAAGTCCATCATAGTGCAGGATAGAAATGTAGCATGCCAAAAACCAAAGTGCAAGTCAGCAAATCAACAAGTGTAAAATCCACTTAAGAAATAACCATGATCAACAAAAACCAAAACAATGAAAGAGATGAAGGATGAGCTTTCCATTAACAATCTTGATTCTCAAAAGTAAATGATGCAAATAATCAAGAAAAAAGCATAATGGAAAACAAAGACTTGCCTTGTAAGAATGTTTTACACCAAAAATAGTCACTTCTTTTACTTAAGAAAATCTAGCATATCTCCATCTGGCTGACACCCCCAGAATATAGCACCCAAAAACTTCTGTTATCCATTGTTTAATTCAGGCACAATAGAGTAATGAGAGTCAGACTAGGCAGTTTGTGAACAAACAGCTTACTCAATTGTTAAAGTCTAGCAAATAATATTTCCCAAGTTTATAGAATACATAATTATATGACAGCCAGAGACAAATTTCACATGGAGACTTATTAAAGAATCTTGACTAAAACTTTTGAGTTAGAAAACCCATTGAACAAAGATAAGCTTAACATAGAACCTTGTCAAAATAAAAACCCATTGAACAAAGATAATATGACCATGCCTAAGACTCCAATTAACCATCAGAGACCTCTATGCAAAACACAAGTTTAAATTTTTAATGCTAAATGGAGGGATAAGAAATTAATAAAGACAAAAATACACCAATTTTAATAAGGAAATAAGTGAGTTATGGGGGAAGAAGCTGCTGCAGCCCTCAGATCATGTATTCGTGAACAGTGAAGCTTATGATTTCCATTTAGAGCCTTCCCACATTGACATTATAAAACAAAAACAACAACAACAACAACAACAACAACAACAACACCACCACCACCACCTCAACCACAACCAGCAGCCAACAGCCAACAGCAACTAGTAGCCTAGAACACATGCTGGTGGGCTCACTGGATGCGTCAATGGGGGTTCAAAATGAAAATCAAAATAACTGTCACAATGCAATTTGAATTCATCATTGGGCAGATGAAAATGGCTTCAATGCTCTTTCAATGTAATTAAGGATTAAAGAAATCAAATAAGTGACCTCATCAACTGAAGAATACTAGGAAAGAAGAAAAGTAGTCTAAAAACATCTAGCAAACTAGTAGAAATTGAAAAGGAATCACGAGTTACCTACTATAACCATAGCCAAGCAAGGGCCACATGCATTTTAGAAAAGGAACCAAAATGCCTAAAATTAATGTCAATCTTAAAGACAGGAGTGTGACTGTGACCAAAGTTTATTGTCAAAATTCTCTGTTTACCAAAATAACATGCCACAGTTTAAAAGAAACAACAATTAAAGGTGTTACAAACTTATAACTTAGAATTGATTGAGTCAAATAGTGTACTTCTAATCACCATCTAGTAGTTCAAGAATTCAAACAATAGTTTTCTAACAAAACAGGATATGGGTACTATTGAGATAAATCCCCCATATCTCATAGTCATAGCTATAGCCATATCTCATAATAACGATGATGACAACAGAGAAAACATGGTAAAGGCTGATGAAGAAAATCAATTGAGTTTTTAATCATTGGACAAATACAGATAGAGATAAATTACTTAGGTACATGTGGGTATTTCAAAGCACTAAATTATGGAGTATCAGAAACAGCTTTCTAGGCTGCATTTCCACCAAAAAATAAAAACTGCTCAGAACCCAGTGCATTTGTCATCATTCACAACACAAACAAAAACCCAAATACAAGAAATGCATGTAAATGAAAATAAAGAAAAAGAAGCCCTCAGATCTCATAGCTTTGAATGATCATTCACGGTTGATTTTTTTAAGGCAATGGGCATTCATCAAAAGCCTTTACAAACCACCACCATAGAAAATAAAATTTGTGTGTATATATATATATAAAAATAAAGTAGAATGTGTTGTGGTTGTGGTTGTGGTGGTAGAGAAAAGTGGTGTTGAGTAAAGGGCTGATAATGAATTAAAAAACCATGCCAAACCGCTCAATAAAAGTTTGGTGTACATCATTGGGCAAAAAAATTAAGGACTACTCTACCAAACAATAATTATAACACACAGAGACACAGAGGAAATGAAAGCAAGGTGAACACTGAAGAGAGAAGCTAAAATTAGGGTTCCATGTGTGGACTTTGAAGGTGTTTCCTGGATTTTATAGAGCGGATAATTTTACACCAAAAAAAAAAAAAAAAAAACCCTTGGCCTGTCCGTTTGGCAAAAGTATTGCTGTTTAAACAGCGCGTTTTTCCACCTACTTTTTCAATCACACGTTTTTTTTTTTTTTTTACAAACTTTTTTTTCAAACTTAAATGTTACTAGAAATCTCTTACTAAATAAATTATAAACTTTGTTTGAAGATTTGGGTCTTCCTTGGTTTGTAACAAAATAAGAAAGGTAAATTACAATTTACTTATTTATGATTTGGCTAAAATTTAAATTGCTTACTTTGAAATTTTATGATGCAAGCATTCTAATAAATAGTTTTTTATCTTATTTAATCTTGTATTTTAATGTTTTTTGTGTTTTTAAAAAAGAGAGACATAAAAGTGGAGCAAAATTACATATTTAGCTCTGTTTTTAATAGAGATGGATTATAGAAATCTAAAAGAGTTAACCTCAAGTAGATAAAGTGTCAAATTTCAAATTACAAGTATGCAACTTAAATTTCGGGAAAACCACGAGTGGGTAAATTGTAATTTTCCCAAATAAGAAACTAAGCAAAAATAAACTTGACGGTGAAGATAAACTTGAAATTAAAGTACTGAAATGAATGAAAGCGAAGTTAGAAAACTGAAATGAAATCTAAAAAAACTTAGAGAGTCAATTTTGCATTTTAACCTAAATTATAATATCACTTATAAATTAAATGTTAAAATACTATTTTGGTTATTACATTTTGAAGGTATAGTTAATTTGGTCATTACTTTTTGGTAACATTCAATTTGTTCATTGTTATTTTCAATTTACAATCAATTTGGACGTTATGTTTTTATATTATTATTTTATTTAAGCACATAAGCTTTAAGTGTGCTAATTGTACAAACCGTTTTGTTAGGACAAAATTGGCCTTTACCCTTTTCTATCAAACAAGCCAGCATTTTGTCCCTTTTCTCAAACTAATTAGAGAAATGCCCCTCTTTTGAAACTTGATTTTCTCAAAATCGAGTTAAGTCCTATAGTGGCATTTTAAGGAGCCTATTGACGTTTTAAGAGCCTATAGTGGCGTTTTCGAACTCAAGCTCCATGAACTCAAGTTATAGGTTAAAAAAAAAAAAAAAAAACCTTACATGGAACTCGAGTTCATGGATATTGAGTTTCCAAAACACCACTATTGGTCCTTAAAACATCACTATATGCTCCTTAAAACGCCACTATAGGGCTCCGTAATTATTTTTTTTTAAACTCGATTTTGAGAAAATTGAGTTTCAAAATAGGGCATTTCCTAATTAGTTTGGGAAATGGAGCAAAATGTTGGATTGTTTGATAGAAAGGGGTAAAGGCCAATTTTGTCCCGTTTGTCATGTAAGTATTTTTTGTTAGTGAGTTAACCATTAAATTGGTTACAGTTTAAAAATAACATTGACCAAAATGTATAGTCTAATTTGACTATGACCCTAAAATATAGATAATAAAGTAGCATTTTCGCTTGGAACAAATCATCTTTAACATTATATATTCATATTTATCATACTTTAATTACAACTCACCGCTTCAACCATTTTGAAATTTGTTATGGCTTTAGACAAACTCAAAATGAAACTGCAAATTTATTTATTTAGTTAGTTATTTGTGTTTTTAGTAATATTATTTCATCTCTCGTAAAAAGAACCATACTCAAATCCTCTTCCCCAATTTTTTTTTTTGTTTTTGAAATTAAACAAAGGCATTTTATTCATTCATATCATGTAAACGTGTACACAAGCCAAAAGGAAGTTAGGACAATCTTCTACACAAATCTAGGAATCACTATTAACACCTCCTTTGCCAAAGCATAAGCAACATGACTCTACTATTTCCTACTAAAATAAGAACTGAAATCTCTTAATCTTTTAGCAAACCGCCTAATATTATATATTCCAAGTAGCATGAAGAACCCTCCTAATATCATATTCCATAACTTTAAGAGGAACATAGTCACTCTCACCAATGATAAATTGGTAGAGGCCCAAATCTAGAAGGACATCCTTTGTAGGTTATGAGGCAACTTGATGATTTTGTGAAGGAGTTTCTTATAAGGCTTGAATAAGAATTCACCGAAATTTATTAGATACTCTGGAAGTATACTCTCTCCCTCCCATATGGAGGTGGGCCCTATGGTGGTTGGGACTCACCTCTATGTGAGAGGGAGAGAGTATACTCTTGGAGTACCCAATAATCACCTATAATTCATTGTGCCTCCATGGTCATTAGTTACATTTTTCTTTACATGGGAAGTAGATTTGATGGAGATCAAGGCACCACTTCGAAAGATCTCGTTCAAGTACCAATTGGGCAGGTTACAAGAGCACGAGCAAAGAAGTTCAAGGATGTACTCAATAGACTCATCCAAGAGTTATGGGCTCAAGCAAACTCGTGAAGGCCTATTGAGCATGATTCATGTGGGCAACAAAAAATCGTCATCTTGATTCAAGTTCTAGAAGGATCCGGTCAAGGCTAAGAATTGGCATGAAATATTTTGGGTTTATGTAAAAAACGTTATTCTAGGTTTAGGTGATTTATTTCCTTGTTTTTAGGTGCATTTAATGCTTTTTAGGTCAAACTTTATTCCTAATATGGTTAGGTATCAATTAGAAGTTATTTTAGAATATATTTTCTTGTCTGTCTAGTTTTAAGGAGCCTTTAAATAGTCATCTAAGTCTGTAAACGTTTTTCGGACATTATTGATAAAACTTGTGAGGTTTATTCTCTTTGGTTCTTTGAAGAACTACTCGAACTTATTGGGAATTCCCGTGGCGTTCATCTCGACTTATCAAACGGAGTTTCCACCACCATTTGTGGAGTCTTCCTTATACCGAGGTTCTTGTTTGTTATAAACAACGAGTCGAGGTCTCCCATTTGAATCTGTTCATAGAACGATCTTGGGTTCCCTTTCGTTGTTGGGTCTCGTTATTCTTGACGGGGTTCACATCAAGATTGATAAAAATAAATAAATAAATCAAAAAGTTAAACATGCCAAGGCATTGTTGATTTTTTTACTTGGATGGAAGAGAACCCTTGTTTTTTAGAATAAACTCTTCTCCATGATGTAATTTCCTTTGGAAATATGCAATAAAATTTTGGTGTTCCATCCAAAAAAAAAAAAAAAAAAAAAGCTGCCTTAAAGTTAAAAGGTTTCTTATTGAAATGTAACATGGCTACCTCACCCATGAGTCTTGCATGGCAATAAACTCCCTTGGTGTTGGCATGAATTATCAGGCTTACTAGGCTGAGAACTCCTTTTGGAATTCATACCCTAGAGAAGGGATTTGGGCATAGTCTACTTCCTTAAAGTCTACAATCATCTTTAGACAAGTTTGAGCTCCTTTGCCCTTCCTATTTCTATCATTGGGGGCTTCTAGAAAATTGAATATAGTCAAATAGTGTTATCGATACAAAAATATTCTATCTTTTATCTTTAATAAATAAAAAAATAAAAAATAAAAAATAAAAAATCGATACATAAAGAATGTAGAGGCAAATCTAAGGTGGCCCCCTAACTTTTGATATTTCCTATTAAATATAGAAGCAAATTTATAAATTAGACAAAAGTTTCCTTATTGGACTGCTCTCAAATTTTAGAAAGTTTTTTTGAACGAACAAAATTCAGAATTTAGACCTTAAGATAATCCTTTAAATTCATGATTTATTCTAGCAAAAAAGCAAAAACCCAATAAAAGAATTGAAGCAGTACATACAACCCAAAAAAAATTAGCTGATCCATAAAAAATTGAACTAGAACAAAGAACCTTAAATATATATATATATATATATATATATATATATAAAAAGTTGGGCTTAGACATCGTGGTTGCACCAAGTGACTTCACCAAATTGCAGAATTTTTTTTAGATTTTTAGATTTTTTTAAATATATATATATATATATATATAATTTTTCTTCTCCTATAATCTCTAAGTTGATAAAAATCTTAATTTGATTACAATCCAAAATTTTCATATAATCCATCTAATCCTTATTTAATCTTTTTTTTTTTTTTTTTTTTTTTTTTTTTTTTTTGTGGAGAATGAACTTGTGTGATTCTATTAAGGTAAATCAACTACATCTGAATATAAAAACGAAACAACATGTGATGGGACATCTTCCATCCATACTTGAAAATCTGGTATGCGTATAGCATGTTTTGCCAGATTATGAGCTACACTATTTCCGCTTCTCTTAATGTGAGAATACGACAAACTTACAAAATTATTTGCAAATGACATCCTCTACCAATAAACCCGGTGGTGACAGATTATGGTCTTACGCCTTTAAAGCTTGGATTAGACCAAGCGAGTCCCCTTCAAGTATGGCATTTTGGAAACCTAGGTTGTACGCAAACTATAATGCTTTAAGATGCCAAAGCTTCTATCTCCTCTGCCTTGTAAGCTTGATTTAATTTTTCTGCACAAGAGGCCATAACAGCTCCACTATGGTTCCGTATTACGGCTCCAACACCTGAAGAGTTTGAATTATCGAACACAGCGCCATCAAAATTAACCTTGACAAAACCAGATTGCGGAGGTCTCCACCTTGTTCCTTCAATGCCGCTGCTCACAACCTACAATTCTGTAGTCCATGTGGTTTCTTGGTATTGCGCCAACATGGCTATTGCTTATTCTACCACCTAATGAAGCGGATCGAATCAAGGTGCAACCCGACCTTATTCCGCTAATTCCAAATACTCTAAGCTATAAATGCAAACAACTCCAAGGACATTCCTTTCTCAACCATCCATGACAGCATCTCCTTCACACCTGAAAAACCAATTTCATGCCTGAAACCCCATGCTACCCAATCAGCCCACACCACATCCAACTTCGGACATGACCATAGAGCATGCTCTGCATCTTACATAGCCAACTTACATCTTTCACAGATTGGGTCCACAACTATCTTCCTACGCATTAAAGCTTGTTTAGTTGGCAAAACATTGCGACAAGTCGGCCAAATAAAACTTTTTACCTTCGGTGGGACTTGCATCTTCCATATCGCTTTCCAAACCTTTTTTATCACGGATTGGTGGAGCTTGTGGATGAGCTAGCAACTCTAATTCCTCTTTAAGGAATTGTAGTGGGCCTTTTTTTATTAAGATGGGGGCTGGGCTGCCTCCTGTAGTATGGGGCCCGAGTGTTCTGAGTGTGGGAGTTGAGACCGGTCCAACTAGAACTCAACTTGGTCCGACTTGTGTACAAACTATGCCTCTCGTCCCAGAACACGCTTACGGTGGGCGGAACTGTTTCAAGTGAATTGCGGCAGGCAAATATGATAATAATAATAATAAAATCAAATACTTTGAGATCTTTATTAAGGTGAACAGATAAACCTCATTTTTAAGAAAAATATCACTACAATTTTAACAATAATAGTTTTATAAGAAAAGTGAAAGGGAATTAGTGGATGGTATGTGAACTTGCTGAGAAAGTAAATAAATTAGATTGAGTCTGATCCGCAGGATCGAAACCAAAAAGGAAGAACACCTCTTCTCAAAGTGAATAATATAAGGGAGATCTTGCCATAGAAATTAATCACTTTGAGGGAAGTGGATCTGAGTGGTTGGCACCTAAGAACACCTTTCGTTTACGCGGAGGGCGGGATTTTGAGAGGGAAAGAGGGAAATGAACCTATTGGTGCATGTCCGCCATTCTCACTCTCTATCTTTTTCTCTCCTTCCTTTCTAATATTCCTTTTTTTTCTTAATCCTTGTTTTCTATTTCCTGGTTTTCAAGTTTTCAAAATACCGTAGTACTTACTATTGTTGTTGTGTTGTTTTCGTCCCCCTTCCTGTACACGGCAAGGGCCCCTTTATAGTGTCTGCCGTGACCAAATTTTACTATTTTAGCCCTTAACCACATTTGTCAGTGTCTGTGTACCTATCGACCACCATTGGTCCGATCGTTGTAAGCCACTCCCCATCACCAAACAAAAGAAAGCTATTTTGTTTGGTTGTCTGCCGTGACACCTTTTCCTGCTATGGTGTGGGTACCTTCTCTCTCCCTATCCTATGGCATGCACCTAGTGGTTCCAACTCAACCTTACCCGTTTGGGTGGTGTGTCATCCCAACAAAACACTTCCCCTAAAAGAACCCTAGTAGGAACCCCAAAATAAGTTTTCCCCTCTCCCCACCACCAAACTATACCCTCTTACCTCTGACCCATGAACTCACCGTGTCCTGTATTGGCTGGGTGGTACAGACCGGGAGATCTAGGCCTTGCACGTGCCTCTCTTCCATGTATGTCCAAAATCATCTCTGCTGCTCATGCATCTACCACATCTACCGTGGTTGGTCCGCACAGTCTACCATCCGTTCTTAACCATTTTCTGGCTTTTCTTTCCTTTATGGTTTGCCCTATTTGGGGCTGGGCCTTGCTTGATGGTGGACTTTGCTTTTTTCCTCAGCCCACCCTTCTTCCTACTACTGTCTCTTGCCATATCACTCTATCATTCCTCCTGCGGAGCTTGTTTTGTTTCAATCTGGCCGGACCCCTTCGAGCCTGCCATTTATTCTTCCCCTAATGGCCCAGCAAGACCATTGGTTCTTTGTGTTACATTACTAGTGGGCTCCTGTGTCCCATCTGTTCTCCCTTGGGCGTCTTGGACCCGTTTGCTTTCCTTGAGCTTCCTCGGCCCTTTTCCTAACTTCGCATCATCATGGGTTTTTACTGAATTCTTTGGGCTTCCCTGGCCCAATTACGTTATTCCTCATCCTTGGGATTCATGGGCTTGCCATCAACCTCTTACTTTCTTTGTTTTCATTACTTTGGGCCTGCCACGGCTCCATTCTCACTTTTCCACATCATATACTGCCCATGGTTTGCTTTTTCTCTCTTTCCGGGCTCCTTTAAGCCCATTTACCTCTTCAAGACCCATTTGTTTGTCTTCTAGGCCTGTGATCCATTATTCCCGCCACTCAAGCTTAATACGTTTTCCATCCGTTTGCCAACTCCTTTCTGTCCGTGTTGCTGGGCTTCTCTCTTCTACTTAGGCTTCCAAAATAGCCATTAATAGGAATCTATAACCAAACCTGCACGTATAGTGACCGGAGGAGGAATAAGGCCAATAAAGGGTGTCCTCGGCTACACTTCAACTAAAGGGAATTTTCTTAATCATCTCTACATCCTCTACCACAAATAGACCGTCCACCAACTCCTCATTCCATCTTCTTGTGACCGGATCAATAAGTGTATCCACGATATGATTCTCAAAACTCTCTAGAGGACAAGTCACCTGCCATGAAGGGTGTTTTCTTGGCAGCCAACGTTGCTGCCAAATGCTAATTTTTTCTCCACTTCCAATCATCCATATTGCTCCCCTTTGAATAATGTCTCTCCCTCTAAGAATACTCTTCCATGCATAAGACCATCCTTGAATCGGCAACCTCCATAAGTGAAGAATTTGGAAAAAAATGTGCTTTAAATACTTTATAGAAAAGTGAGGATGTATTATGCAATAGTCGTCATGCTTGCTTTGCTAAGAAAGCATTGTTGAACATGGCAAGATCTCAAAAACCCATACCTCCAATAGTCTTGGATTTTGTCATCTCCTCCCATTTAACCCAATAGATTTTCCTATGGTCACCCCTTTGCCCCCACCAAAACTTCTTAATTTGGGTGTCAATCTCAATGCACAAACCTACCGGCAATTTGAAGCATCCCATCATGTAAGTTGGGATAGCTTATATAACTGCCTTTAAGAGCACTTCCTTTCCTGCTTGAGAAAGTAATTTGGCTTCCAATCCTTGAAGCTTCCGCCATACCTTCTCCTTTATGTAGTTGAAGCTTTCTTTTTTTTCCTTTGCCCACAAAAGAGGGCAGCCCAAGATACTTCTCATATTGCATGATTTATGAAACACCAAGGGTCACCTTAATTCCATGCTTCACATCTTCCTGTATAGACTTGCTAAAGAACAAGGAGGTTTTACTTCTATTTATTTTTTGTCCCGATGCTTCCTCATACACTTTTAGTATGTCCATCACCTTATTACACTCCTCCATTGTTGCCCTGCAAAAAAAAAGACTATCAACTTCAAAAAGCGGATGTGTTAGTTTTGGGCCTGTCCTACAAAGGGAGTATCCATGGATGTTACCTTGTAAACCCAATTTTTTAATTAAACCATTCAGCCCTTCTGTACAAAGGAGGAATAGGAAAGGGGAAAGTGGATCTCCCCGCCTAATCCCCCTTGTAGGGAAAATCATCCAACATGGTTCTCCATTTACCAAAACAGAATATAAAACTGTTTTCACACAACCCATTACAAGATTTATCCACCTCTCCCTAAAACCCATCTTCCTCATTATCCCCTCTAAATTATATCACTCCACCCGGTCATATGCCTTACTCATATCCAATTTTAAAGCCATATATCCATAAGAACCCCCCCTTATAATTCTGCATACTATGTAATGTCTCAAAAGCCACCAAAATGTTGTCCAAAATTAATCTATCCTTAGTGAAAGTTGATTGGTGTTCAATGATAATGGATGAGAGTAATTTTTTAAGGCGATTTGCAAGGACTTTGGAATATATTTTGTAAAGCACATTACATAGACTGATGGGACAAAATTGGTGAGCATATTCAGGAGAGTTTATTTTTAGGACAAGTGTAATAAAGTATGATTTAAGGGAGTTGGTATGGTACCTGAGTTCAACCATGACAATATGGATGAAGTGACATCATGATTATCGTGCTCCAAAAATGTTGATAAAAGAGCGGCAAAGATACCATCCGGTCCAGTGCTTTGAGAAGTGCCATTTGTTGAAGTGCAATAGCTACTTCACATGCTTCAAACTCACGGCATAGACTTGCATTCATCTCCTCATCTATCACTGTAGGCACACAATCTAACATGCTTATGGAAACATTACCCTCTATTGAGGCAAAGAGAGATTTGTAATAGTTGACCATAACTTCACCCATCTCCTCTTGACTAGTTCTCCATACCCCATCCTCATCTCTAATTCCTTCCATTGAATTTTTCTGAATCTCTTTGAGGCACAACAACGGAAATATTTAGTATTTTTGTCTCCCTCATTTGCCCATAGAATTCTCAACCGTTAAGCCCACATTGTTGCTTCCCTATCCCGCATCACCTCTATCTCTTTTTAAATCTGTCTCACTCGAATATTATTTCTACTAACCATGGCTGCCTTCTCCTCTCTAGCTAGAGTTTTTTTTAAACGATTCAACTCCATCCTTACATTACCAAAAACATTTTTTTCCTATTAACCCAGCTCCTTCCCACACTTCTCCACCTTACACAAAATATCTCCCTCAATCCCTACACCACTCCTACTACCCCAAGCCAAACAGACCACCCCCTCACAGCCCGGGTTTGATAGCCACATTTGTTTGAAGTGAAAAAGTTTTTTCCGAATAGGTGGAATCAAACCATAGAGTGAAATGAGGATTGGAACATGATCCGATGAGGTACAATTCAAATGGTACACTTTTGAACCCCAAAACTTAATGAACTACCTATTAGTGACCAAACATCTATCAAGCCTCTCCCAAATTGAAGTTCCATTTTCAAAGTGATTGCTCCAAGTATATTTTAAACCTTCAAATCACATGTCTATAAAACCATATTCATCAATCACCTCTCTAAACTGCTGCATCTGATTATGAGGCATTCTTGAACCCCCTAGTTTCTCATCTTGTCTGATAATTTCATTAAAATACCCATAACAAAGCCATTGCTTCTTTGGCTATGAGTTTAAAGCCCTTAGCTTATCCCATGCTTCATGTCTCCTAGCTGTATCGGGTTCAACATAAAAACCCGTTAATCTCTATTCATTCTCTGTATTTTTATCTATCACCACATCAATATAGTATCTATCTGAATCTTCCACCGTTAGATTTATCAATTCTTTCCAATAAAGAACTAATCCACCACCCCTTCCCACTCTTGGAACAACCCATCTATGATCAAAACCAATACTTCTTTGAATAACCTCTAGCCTTGCATCGTCTGTAAGTGTCTTGGCTAAAAACACTACAGCAGGATCTTTTGCCCATATGATTTCAACAAGCTTTCTCCCTGTACGCAGGTTTCAAAGCCCACGACAATTCCATGCTAAACAACTCTTTGCTTCTGGTGGGGCTGACCCTTAGCTCCCACCATTGAAAAAGGTGTGTTGTCTTCACTGAAATCCATCTAAAATCTTTTTGATAACAAACCAAAGTTGTCCACTTCTGAATTTGCTTCTCTCTTTTTTCCATGAAGTTGAAAGCTATTTGCCATTTTGTCCCTGTCTCTTTGTGTCTTTCTCTGCGAGTCCAGGTAGGGATTGCACAGGTTGTTGATTTCATTTGCACCCTAACTTCAATAGTAGCACGTGACTTGTTTAGTTGTGTTTTACCACTTAACTTGTCACGTGCTTTAGGGCTTTTGGATGTTGTCAAACCCGATCCCACTATTTTAGCCACCCCAAATAATTATATTTCAAAAGAGTTTCAGTTTCACTAGGAAACTTTATTTCCTCAATGATTGTCCTATTAGGAGTACCATTAACAACCGTATCTTCCTTAATAACTCTATCAACATCATTACGCTTTAATGAGGAATTATGCTCGACATTAATGCTCTCTTCATCGCTATCCGTTACTTCCTTTGACTCGCTCTCCTGTTCTTCCTCCACCAGAAACTGGATTTGGCCTAAATCTCCACCCTCTAATACCCCTAAACTCCCTTTCTTCTTTGCAGTATAGAACCCGGGAACTACAATTGAGCTTTTCCTTGCAGCAACGAATGGTGGAGCTCTCAAGTGTGGTCCAAACTCAAGTTGCTCTGGTGTAAGTGTGCCCTCACCGTCAATCCACAACTCACAATCTCTGTCATCATGTGTAAGTTGCCCATACCAATAGCATAGGTTTGGCAACCTCTCATACTTGAAAGAGACCCACACCTGCTTTCCTCCTTCCCCAATAGATATCAATCTTCCATGGCACAAAGGCATAGACAGATCAATAGAAGCCTGAATACGAATGAAGTGACCACCATCAAAAACCTTTGGGTCGGTCGGCGCAAAAACCTCCCCCAATACACTACCAATTTTCTTCGTCGCTTCAATTGTCATATATTTAATTAGAAGTCCATGAATCTGAACCCGTAGCTTTGTCTTCTCAAATTTTATATCTTGCAGCAGGGACTCATTCTCATATCGACTCATTACCACCAAGTGTTTGTCAAAGTTTGCCATCTCAAATTCTTTCGACATTGTCCTTTTTCTCAAAAGTGAAAAGAACTTTGTGGTCTCCGAAATTCTGCATCTTGAAACTATCTCTGGCTCTCCACAGCGAAGTAAAAGTCTTAGCAATAACCTCCATGCTAATGCTCGCTTAGTTAGAAACTTTTCAACAATGGAGAATGTCTCACAAATGTCTCCATCAAGTAAGCAGCAACTCGGTCCCTATTTATCTGAAAAAGTAAGCCGATTCCATGATTGAGCCAAATCATCCATCCTCATACCTACTCAAAATTGTTTCCCAAACCCCCGAAAAGAACCCAACAAGCCTAGAAATAACGATGTTATTCCTAGGAACCTAATGCACCTTCGTTGAAGGGACACACTAATTCTACTGTGTAAAGAAGTTAGAGAGGAAGATCACTTCTAAACACAGAGAAACACTTTAGGTAACCACTAGGAGAGTTAATTCTTGGTCCACATATTTTCCTTATTTAATCTTAATTTGATTACAATCCAAATTTTTCATCTAATCCTTACTTTTTTTATGTGTATTGTATTATAAAAAAAGCAACAACTTTTTTTTTTAATTACTACACTACATGTTCTAATACATCTTTAATCGTAGATTTTTTTTTTTTTTTTTTAGAATTTTAGATTTAAAAAATATATATATATATATATATATATATATATATATATATATAATTTTATTCTCCTATAATTTCTAAGTTAATAAAAAAATTAATTTGATTATAATCCAAATCCTTCATCTAATCCATCTAATTCTTATTTGATTTTAATTTGGTTACAGTCCAAATTATTCATCTAATCCATTTAACAAACAAGTTTAATTTTAAGTAAGACCCTAATTCTATTTATTCTTATCGATTTATTTGGATAAAGTAATTGTGGGGACCGAGGACTGAGGAAGGGTACAACAAGCTGTGATTGTCACTACAAAGGCATTGTGAGCTTGAAGAGGGAATCTTCTCGATGATAGGAGGAGAAGAGACAAAAGACTTCTAGGAAGTCCGAATGAGAAGGGTGGGTCTTAGAAAGAGAATCATGGTAGGTGAAGGAAGTTTCCAACAAAAGTTCACCTATTGCCTCTGCATTAAATTACTGGCAATAGGTTTATTAGTTTCATTGATGAGGAAGTGATCTAAACATTGGAATTCATAGCTAAGTAGCTCCTTCTACCACCTTCAACAGAAGTTTAAGGGGTCAAGTGTCATAGGGAGAGTCCGGATAAGTGGGGATGAGGGGCCAGATGCGATGGGCTAAGGAGTATATAAGGAAAGGGAACTTCTAGCTAGTGAGGGGGGGGGGGAATAGTCCAAGGATAGAAAATTAGAGCAAGAACGGTAAGAGAAAAAGGGTAAACAGTGTATTATCTAGTGTAAGAGTTTTGTCCTCGGGCTAAGTCCCCTCCCTTTGTTTTATCCCACTCTCTTTACAAATATATATTGGTTTAGGTCTTGTTTGGTTGCACAAATTCCACCATTCTAAATGGGTTTGGGTCGTTTGGTTGTTAAGTCCTTACAATTGGCATCGTCTATGGGAAACAAGGTGTTATTATGGGTTTATCTTGAGTAGTCATGGCCAACTTAGAGGAGAATAAGGAGGAGTCTGTTGGTTCACAAAGGGAAAACCAGTTTGTTAATTTGAAGCGAATGAGGGATAGGCACCATACACCAAGTGTTATGGTAGAGTCATATCACACCCAATGCACAGAAAGAAGTCACTCTAGGATTAGGAGCCATGTTTCACACGATTAGGAGATGCGGAAATTGCAGCTTGAGGTAGATCGCATGCATAGGAAGTTGCGGCGAAGGGAGCGTGATGTAAGGAATCCATCACCCCCATCAAGTGATGGATCAGGGGAGATTAGGGATCGCTCGTATCACCATAGGTTAAGAACCCCATCCAGTGAGTCCTTCTTAGCATCTTCATGCCAGGATAAATTGGAAAAGGGCAAGTACAAGCGTGAGCAAGGGTTATCTCATCATAGCATGGGGAATGACACAATGAGTAAAGCACTTCAGCAAATCTTGAAGTCACCCTTTGTTAGGAGAATCAATAAGGCCAGGCTTCCCCACCGGTTCTCACGACCAACTTTCACTCTCTATAATGGAAGGTCTAACCCTATGGAGCATGTAAGCCATTTCAATCAGAAGATGACAGGTCATTCTAGCAATGAAGCCCTAATGTGCAAGGTATTCCCCTCCAGCCTCGGGCTTGTGGCTATGCATTGGTTTGATGCTTTGGAAGAGGGGTCAATAAGATCATTTGAGAAGTCGACGAGGGCATTTGGTGCAAGATTTGTAACATGTAGTAGAGTCCCCAAGCCCTTAGACTCTCTTTTGTCTATGGCCATGAGGGAAGGTGAAACTCTCAAGGCCTACTCGGACAAATATTAGGAAACGTACAATGAAATAGATGGAGATTTTGAGAATGTGGCGGTGACAACATTTAAGGTAGGGCTTCTAATGGAGCATGAATTTAGGAAGTCACTACCAATGAAGCCTCCCCTCGTATGTCGTCGACTCATGGATCGCATTGATAAGTATAAGCGAGTAGAGGAAAATCGGACCCAAGGAAAGGGCAAAGCCAAGGTTTTCCCAAAGAAAAGAGATCCTCGGAGAGTAGATATCATAATAACTGTTCTCAAAGAGACTTCCCCATCAAACATCATCTGCGGGGGCTCAAGTGGTTAATTCATTGTTCAAAGAGCCAGTCTATCAAATACTAGAGAAGATAAAAAACGAACCATACTTTAAATAGCCTAATAAGATGGGTAGGGATCCGTCCAGGAGAAACCAAAGCCTTTATCATCATTATCATCGAAAAATAGGGCACATAACAAAGGATTGCAAGACTTTGCGAGATCACCTGGGGTCAACTGGTGAAGGTAGGATAAATGAGTTAGTTCTTGCACCAGCCTACAAGTTAGTTTGGGCATTTGGGAGCTAGGTATTGAGGGATGGAGCTCCTCGACCAGCATTGGGCACAATTAATGTCCTTTTTGCTAAGCCTAGGGGTGATGCAAGAACCTGGTTGGGGGTTATGTCTTTGGTTTCGAGTCCTAACTTGGAAGATAGGAGCCATGCTCGCAAAAATTCCAAAATGGTGGCCATGCCCACTTTAGGTTTTTCAAAAGAAGATAAGGAGGGGACGCTCAAGCCATATGATGATGCCTTGGTGGTAACCATTCGGATCGGGGGGTATGATGTAAAAAGGATCCTGGTGAACAAGGGAAGTGGGGTGGAGATTATGTACCCAAACTTATATAAAGGGTTAAATCTCAAGCCCGAGGACTTGGAGAAGTAAGATTCACCACTAGTGGGCTTTGATTGGAGATTGGTAACCCCCCGCAAGATTATAAAGTTACCTTATAGAGTAGAGATGAGGAGGTGCAAGTTGACTTCATTGTAGTTGAAGCTTTTTCCCTTTACACAGCTATCTTGGCTAGACCATGGCTTTATGTTGTCTCGTCAACCTTACACTTGAAAGTTAAGTACCCCACATAGGGTAGAGTTGGGGAATTAGTAGGAAGTCAAGTAATGGCTAGGCAATGTCTAATATCAGCCATTACACGGCAACCCATAGATCAAGCCGTGGTGGAAGAGGAGCAAATCCTATAGCAATCAAAGGGTCTCAAGTAGGACTTGGGACCGAGTCGTAGGGGTTGCTATTCAGGAATTGGAAAAGGTTTTGATTGGTCAAGACGAAGAAAAATACTTTCAGGTGGGGTCTCAATTGCCATCCTTGGAAAATGCCGTGTTGGTGAAATTTTTGGAAGATAATATTGATGCGTTTGCCTAGAGTACTTATGACGTGCACTGGATTGATCCCGAGTTTATATGTCACCGATTGAATGTGAAACCAGAGGTGATCCCATGAAGGCAACCTCTTCAACATTCATTAAAAGAGTGTGCTGAGGCAATAAGGGTAGAAATCAACAAACTTAAGCAAGCAGAGGCAATCAAAGAGGTCTTTTACCCCAAGTGGTTGACTAATACTATGGTAGTAAAGAAGAAAAATGAGAAGTGGCATGTGTGCGTTGACTTCACGGATTTGAATAAAGTTTGCCTGAAAGATCATTTCCCTATTCCTCGGATTGATTAACTAGTGGATGCAACAGTTGGACATCCTCGGATGAGTTTCTTGGATGCCTTCATGCACTTGTCAAGGAGGCTTCGAGTCCGTTTGGGATGTGATGCAAGTTTTAGCTTATTTGAGTTTTTAGTTTCTTTTGGTATTATTCATAGATTTCATTGCACTTTTTGGTATTATTCATGGGTCTCATTCATGGGTTTCATTGTACTATTCAACTAACTTTTAACTTTTTTTTTTTTTTATACTTTCAACAAAAAATTTTTTAGTTTCAACTACTCATTGTACTATTCAACTAACTTTTAACTTTTTTTTTTTTTATACTTTCAACAAAATTTTTTTTAATTTTAACTAAATAAGTTGTTCCCATAAAACGTTAATAAACAAATGCCCTTTAAGTATTTAACTAAAAGCAACTTAAGTCCCCATAAAAAGCCAATTAACGGTATAAAATTCAACCTCATCGAATGACTTAAAACACTTGTTAACTAGACTCTTATTTTTTACAATGTGAACACTTTTATCTAAGTCTAACATTAATATCACTTTTTTATACACAAATCTCAACAAATCATGCCAATAATGATTTAAAAAAAAAGGCTAAATCACAAATTATACTCTTTAACTTTGCCTAAAAATTCAATTCAAACATGTAATTTCACTTTCATTTAGTCTAGTCCTCTAAATTTCAATTATTTAATTTAGTCATTCCATTAATTTTCATTAGAATTGCATTGTTAGAGCATTTTAGCATTGGGGAATGCTAATGCTATTCTATTTTACCATTCTAAAATACCACTTTATCATTATACCATACCATTTTACCATTTCTCCTACATCCCAAAACTTTATTTTTATTAAAATATTATATTTTAATCATTCTTTATTATTATCTTCCAACCGCTACATTTTTTTCGGATAGTTGGTATTTCATCATTTTTTTCTATCTTTTTTTCACTTTCTCTCCCGTGCTCTCTCTCACTTTCTCTCTACCCCTCCATTTCCCTTTCTCTATGCCTGACCGCCTCTCGAGTTTATGGGTCTCTCTCGGTCTTTGCCGGTGTGGGTGGGCGGTGGATCATGGGTCTCTGCAGTAGATCGTGGATCGTTTTTCGGTGAGTTTTAATTTTGTTGGGTTTTGATTGATTTTGGTGGGATTTGATTTTTGTGGTTGGGTTTGTGGGTTGATCGGAGTGGCTTTGGGTGCTGGTTGTGGATGGGTATAGGTTATGGTGTTGGTGGCGGATTGATTTTGGGTTGGGGTTTGATTTTTGTGGTTGGGTTCGTGGGTTGATCGGAGCGGCTTTGGGTGCTGGTTGTGGATGGGTATGGGTTACGGTGTTGGTGGCGGATTGATTTTGGGTTGGGGTTTGATTTTTGTGGTTGGGTTCGTGGGTTGATCGGAGCGACAATGGTTCTTTGGTTGTGGATGGGTATGGGTTACGGTGTTGGTGGCAGATTGATTTTGGGTTGGGGTTGTGGATGGGTATGGGTTACGGTGTTGGTGGCGAATTGATTTTGGGTTGGGGTTTGATTTTTGTGGTTGGGTTCGTGGGTTGATCGGAGCGGCAATGGTTCTTGGTTGTGGATGGGTAGGGGTTACGGTGTTGGTGGCGGATTGATTTTGGGTTGGGGTTGTGGATGGGTATGGGTTACGGTGTTGGTGGCGAATTGATTTTGGGTTGGGGTTTGATTTTTGTGGTTGGGTTCGTGGGTTGATCGGAGTGGCTTTGCTGGTTGTGGATGGGTATGGGTTACGGTGTTGGTGGCGGATTGATTTTGGGTTGGGGTTCATGGTGATGGAAGGTAGGTGGGTGAGTGGGTATGGTTTGTGGTGGTGGTGGCAACACCACGGCAATGGTGGGTTGATTTTGGGTTGGGGTTTACGGTGGTGGCAGGTGGGTGGGTGAGTGGGTTTTGGTTTATGGTGGTTGATGGTGGTTGGGGTTGAGGTTGTGGGTGGTGGTGGTGGGCGTGGCGGCTATGGTCGTGGTCGTGGGCGTGGCGACAGTGGGTGTGGGTAGTGATGCTTCAACAATGGAGATGGGTGAGAGGCTTGGTGAAGCTTCAGCGATGGTGTTTGGGTCTCAAGAGAGGAGACCAAACGGAGAAACAAAGAGGGAAGAGAGAGAAGATTACGTGGGAAAAATCATAATAAAATATTATTATTTTTTTACAATATCAGTGAATAGTACAATTCTATGTTTAGAATTGTGTCTTTGAAAGGCAATTGCAAAAAAATTTGCAATAGTGCTATTTACCATTCTCTGATGCAAATGGTTTTGGGGTTAAAAATGTTAAATTTCCTTTAGATTTCGCATTAGCATTCCCCAATGCTAATGCTCTTAGTAACCCCTAAAACGACATTGTTTTTTGGTCTCATTTTAGGACACTTAATGGTAATTTTCTAATGGAAGTAGACGGGATGGGATGATTGAATGGTACAAAGTTAAAAGTTCGAGGATGAATTGAACGAAAATGAAATTACATGATTGAATTGAATTTTGGACAAAGTTTGAGAATGTAATTTGTAATTTAGCCCCAAAAAAAAGTGTGTGAAATTCATGATGAATATGCATTGAAATTCTACAATGTCAACACAAAATTTAGGACCACAAACTTTTCGCCACAATTTTACCTGTGAAATTCATGATGAATATGCATTGAAAATTGAAATTCTACAATGTCAACACAAAATTTTTTTAATAAAATCGCCTTTTAACCCAAAAAAAAAAAAAGTCAACACAAAATTTAGGACCACAAACTTTTGCGCTACAATTTTACCACAAATCTAATATGATAGACTATGTGAGTGGTGGGAAAAAAAAAATCTATATACGAAAATGACAGATATAGGGAAACACAATCTTTTTATTTTTTTGGTAAACGGTAGATACTATAAAACTAAGAATAGCAGAACATGTGGCTCGTATTCCCTTCCCTCTCTCACTGTCAAAAAAAAAGAATAGCAAAACATAATCTACTACGTAAAATAGTTATGGAAAAGTTTGTGCTCCTAGATTTACTCCAATCACCTGGTAGAATATAAACTGACACCAGTATTAGTACAGCCCATATTGGTAGGCAGACATATAGACCATGGTGTACAGCCCACTAGTGAGTCAGAAAAAAGTGTGAGTGACCCATATCCGTTAAAAAACCCGCCAACCATTGACCCTTTATATATCAAAATTCCACTCCATTTTCTCACTCTTGTGCTAACTTGACTTCACATTTTAGAGAGAGAAAGCAAGAGAGAGAGAGAGAGCCGTCAGCCACATTACTAGGCTTCAAAGGTGATCTCTGATCACCATTTTGGGTTTAGATCTCCCTTCAAAAATGGTTATTGTTTGTGGGTTTTAAGTTTTGTTTGGATTTCATGCCTTACCAAGCCCGATCTTGCTCTGAGTTCTGCTTCATTTGAAACTATAATCGTGTTTGATTTCTGAAATTCCCAAGTTGGGTTTTGTTATTTCTGTGATATTAATGTTTCCATGAGTTAATAATTATTGTATGTTGCTTAGGATTGACACATTGTGGAAATTTGATAATGTATGTGAACTCTGTAGCACATTTTAATGCATAGAATTGAACTTGTTCTGTTCATAAATCATATTTTGAAATTTCCTTATGCTGAATTATACTGTTATTATTAGCACATTTGAATGCATAGATTATGATTGTTAGCAATGAAGCAGTTTATATATGCTAGTTGAGTTGCCGGCTATTCACTAATACTATACACTATAATAGCTTTTTTACCAAAGATGTTTCTAGGTGCGTTGAATATTTAGAGATTTTCAACCAATTAGTTTGGTGGGAAGTTTTTACAAGGTACTATTGAATGTGTTGGAAAATAGATTGAGGAGGGTAGTAGGCTAGTTGGTATTTAATTTGCAAAGTGAATTTTGTAGGGGACACAAGGATTTTAGATTATGTATAGATAGTGAATGAATTAATGGATAGTATAGTTTGGAGAAAGATGTCCTGATTGATTTGTAAATTTGACATAGATAAGGGTTATAATCATGTGAATTGGGATGGTCATCTCTACATGCTAAAGAGATATAGGTTTGGGGAGAGATGGAGGACCTAGAATTAGGACTTGTATATCTTCTGTCAGGTTTTCTATGCTTGTTAATAGTAACTTGCTAGGCTTTTATTTGGGCTCTAGGGGTTTGAGAGAAGACTCATTTTTACTTCTTTTGTGTCTTTTAATTATGCAAGTGCTCAATAAAATGATTGGAAGGGTAGCTGTGGGAGGGAGGATGAAGGGGTTTAAGATGGAGGGGAGAAATGGGGAGGATATGACTATCTCACACCTGCTGTTTGCACTCAATACGATCATCTTTTGTGGAGTTGATATGGAGAACATTAGATCCTTTAGATGTATTCTATTATGCTTTGTGCTCTTAGGAAATACCAGAAAAAAAAAAAAGGAAAACAAAAAAATGAGAATTTTTTATGTGTGATAGAATGCCAGCCAAACTCAGAAAAAGACATGTAATGCTGGACCAAGCTGCTTGATAATTTGAATTCCCTATTATATTATGGAAGTTCTTGAAAGAGCATGTAGAAAGGTTGAAGGAATTGGGTGTCATTGCTTCATCTTGACTGACAATTGGTGGGAAAAAATTGAGTGCTCTTACTCTCTGGCCTTTCCTGTTTAGTGCTATGTATATCTGCTTGTCTTGTTAATCCATAGAAACTCTTTTATAATATAACTTTACTGGTTTGAAAACTTTATTTTATCTGTGTTAGGACATATTGGAAAATCTGTCAACATATTCTCGTGGTAGGCTTAGGCTGCGGAGAAATTATATGTTTAGGCTTTTGGTTTTGGTAGGGAAGGGAAAATTTTTGATTTAAGGTTTCAAAGAGGCAAGAAGAAAATAGAATTGAATTTGCACATGAATAGTAATGTGAATATCAAAGTGACAAAGAGAAGGGAAAGGGGGAAAATAATTAATGTACCTTAGTACTCAAAACACCTAATTTTTTTAACAGAATAGGTGCTGTGTTACTATTTAGAGTGACAACCAGTCCCTGTTGCAGGATATATCCAACAAGGCTCCTAATCTATCACAGTTAGGTCTTTTAGTAGATGATATCCACTCTCTTAGCTAATTTTAGTGGAATTTCATTCCATTGCGTTAAATCTGTGATGAACAAAGCTGCTAATGTACTTGCTAACATGGCAAGGTAAGGAGATAAGATTTATACTGTTAGTCTCTCTTTCCTTGATCCTTATGTTAGACCCATTGTTTAATTGGTTGATTAGTATAAAACTCTATTGCTTTTTATCACAAAAACTCTCTTCTTATTTGGGTACAATGATACTTTTATATAGATTCCATCTCTTAATTTTTCCTAATAAAACTAGAAGTCCTACTTTGAATAGTAAATTAAGCACTGATTAAATTGGGCCAAAACACACATGCACTTCCCATAAACTAAATAATAGTTACCTAATCCATAACCAACAAACACTGAATTACAAAATACCCTTGATCCTAAAACAAACCAACAAAACATGACACAAAATAATAATGACCTAATCAGCTATTGGGGACACTTATCCTTGGGCTTTACCTTAATCTTAGGCTTTCAAAGGATATTTTTCCTTTAACCATGCAATGGCTGCACCAGTCTCCTTTGGCATTGTAACTTCAACTTGAGCAAAGAGGATTTTTTTACCTGGACTGGATGGAGCAGGTAAGTGAAAGATATTTCAGTTTTTACTTTGTTAGTTTGTGAATAATTAAATTAGCGATTCTTATGATATTATGATGTTTGTGAATGCTACAGTATGAGAAAGTTGAGAAGATTGGGGAAGGAACCTATGGTGTGGTTTATAAGGCTCGTGACCGTACGACTAATGAGACTATAGCTTTAAAGAAGATTCGCTTGGAGCAGGAAGATGAGGGAGTACCAAGCACGGCAATACGGGAAATCTCCCTCTTGAAGGAAATGCAGCATGGGAACATTGTCAGGTATTCATTAGATTTATGGGGTTCTCTGATCTCATTAAAGCAGGAGTATGCATATAAATAAGGATGAGTGTGTCAGGAACAAAAATTCTACTTGTGCCATGTTGTCCGCTACATATATAATTTCTCTTGCCCAATCATGGAACTAATGACAAAGATAAAAATATCTGCATTTGAAGGGATGGAAAGTAGTATGTGCATTTAAGACTGTAATATCAAGGCAAGCTCTTCTCTTGATATTTTCATTTAGCCTTCTAGCTCGTGTATTGGGCTACCTTCATCATTATTCCCCTGTTCCTTTCACTTTGAAGTAGTATTTTAAACTTTAAAGTCATGGTTCAGGAACTGTTTTTGACCTCTGGTTTTCTTTCAGCATCATCTAATTTCTTATCATTGATATAATTCAGCTTTGGTTGAAATGGAAAGATAAGAAAAAATAGTGATCAAAACAATCTAAATAAGATCACCAGTGAACTCTAGCTCAAATGACACTTTCTCCTTCCTTAATGAGATGTGGGTAAGCTTGTGGATTCAAGACCCACAATGTGCACGTGTAACTTACACAACACCACCCTACTAGAGTGTATCCTCTCTTAATAAGATTATCACGAGTGAGGATCTTCCCCATGTTACTGTCCATACAAAGAAAGAAATCCTCCTAGGGGCCTTGACAGACCAAATACTCTTCTAAGAAAAAGTCGTTTGAGAGGTGCCCCTTAAGGCATCACAGAATGAACGAACATCAAAAACCCCATTCCCTTTCAAATTCCACCTCAATCATTCACAGGTGACACTTCAGCACAATGGCAATTCTTGGGGTTAAATGGCTTATCACTTACGGATAGATATGCTTTTGTTTTTTTTCTAGATAAGTGCTAGACAATTAACATTCTACTCTGAGCATGTTAGTTCTCATAAGAGTAGCCTTAACTAAAAGAATGGCATTAGTTTTAGTCTCTAGGTGGTTTATGATTGTTTAGCATGGCAACTTCAAAACAAAATGAGTAGTGCTCTTACAGGTGTCTAAATGTCTAATACATATGCATGCTGATGTGTCAGCTACAAAGAATGTTAGAAGAATCTACATGCGACATAAATTTTTAACCTATGGAAATCCTCAGATGTGAACTCTCTGGCATCAATTCTTGTCCTTTAAATCTAATTACTTTATGATGGTTATTTTGTCTCTTGGGGTTGCCTGTAATTGCTGATGAATTTGTGTTTGACAGGTTACAGGATGTTGTGCACAGTGAGAAGCGCTTATATCTGGTTTTTGAGTACCTTGACTTGGATCTTAAGAAGTACATGGATTCATCTCCAGAATTTGCAAAGGATCTACGTCAAATAAAAGTAAGTGGGCTGCTTTCTGCCATCGGAGGTTTGTATATCCGTGCAATAAGACTATTTTTCTGTTTTTTTTTTTTTTTAATTTTATTTTTTAAAATTGTGTGATCTTTTGAGGGAAAGAATTATTGTCATTTAGCAGTTATCTAATTGGCAAATAAAAGTATTTTCACATCAGGTGCACGCCATATCTTGGTTGTGGTGCCTTACAACTTCTATGATGAAGTTAGAGACATGGTGCTTCTGATTGTTCTTTTTTCTTTCTCTTTCTCTTCTTTTTTTTTTTTTTTTTGGGATATTTGGTGAAATAATTTTCACTTTTGTCAATTCCTGTCAGGCACCAACCATGAATTTGCCAGCCCAATATGTGTCATTTATTACGTTTTTAGCCCGTCTCTTTTACCTGTTGAGCATATTTAAAGGACTTGTTAATGCAATCTAATATGATGACCATGTTTTTACTATAATATTTGTTTTTGGTTAATTTTTCTAGGTTTAAATATATTCTTCCTGAACCTTTTCTCTGGTTCATCTTGAGTCTGGTTTTAAATATGGCAATAATGGTGCAACAGGACTACTTGCAAAAATATTCAATTGGGGATATCTTTCATTTCTGCAGATGTTCCTTTATCAAATTCTCCGTGGCATTGCTTATTGTCATTCTCATAGAGTTCTTCACCGAGATTTGAAACCCCAAAATTTGCTAATAGATCGCCGCATCGAACGCGCTAAAACTTGCTGACTTTGGACTGGCCCGAGCATTTGGTATTCCAGTCAGAACATTTACACATGAGGTATAAATATGCATTGGGCTCAATTTTCCTAATGTTCTTATTTGTGTTTCTCCAGTAATAGGGTATTATTTTTTTTAGTTATTGCAATTGCTCTAGGCTTTTGCTGTTCATTGCCAAAATTTGAACACTATGATGATTTTCCTTCCACCTCTAAGTAACAATGGAAAAGCAAAACTTATGGTCTTTGGATTGAGTGGCACCTCCTCCCCAATTAAAAGGGTTTGAGCTGCATCATATAGGTTCAATCTTGTACGAGCCTGTGAGTTCTGTATGTTTTCTTTCTCTAAAAATGGAATATACAAAAAGCAAAGAAAAGATGTGTAGGTTCTTACCAGTAGTGAATTAGTGATGTGGGCCACGTGGCTCTTGTAGTCTAGCAGAACTGATTTTTTTTTTTTTTCTCAATCCCTATAAAAAGCTTAAAATGCGTGATATGGCAGTGGATTTTCTACCAACAAGTTTTTGGACTTGGTTGTTCATGGCTAATTCTAGTAGAATTACCCAAGGCATTTCTTGGACTGAATCAATGTAAAAATTTTGTTCTTGAATTGTTAAATAGCCCATAATGCATCCCTTGATGGACAGCAGAATTTTTGACAAATCTATATGGTTAAAACTCAAAAATATATTTTAAAAAATTAAAATTTTGTTGTATCTTATGTTTCTAATACTTCTACTATCACTTAATAAGAAATTTGAGTAATGAATAACAATTTCAATCCATCACTTATTTTTGTTCCTGATTGATGATTCTCTTAACTTTTTTAGGTGGTGACCCTGTGGTACAGAGCTCCAGAAATATTGCTTGGATCCCGCCACTACTCTACCCCTGTTGATGTGTGGTCAGTTGGATGTATATTTGCTGAGATGGTTAACCAACGAGCATTATTTCCTGGGGACTCTGAGATTGATGAGCTATTTAAGATTTTCAGGTGAACAGCTTCCCATCAACATTTTTCATCATCAATTTTCATTGAGAATTTAGTTGCAGCCATATGTATGGAAGGATGACTGCATGTGCTATGAATAAATATCATATTATGCATGTTAATAGATTATCCATTTCCCAAAATAGATCAATGTGGCTGGATAAAGTGGCCCCATATTTTTATGAAATATGTGCGAGTAAGAAGACCAGATTGTCTACTTGTTTGTTTTGCTTTAAGCTAGTGTAATTTGACATATTTGTTATACATATATTACATACTTTTTCCCCCTTTTTTATGCTGGAATGGATAATGGTTGTATATATTGTGGCATTCTGCTAAATTTTGGTTCAAGTAACATCTCAACAGTCAACAATTTTGGGATGTAAATATGTTAGAAATATTAATTGCCCAAAATTTTATGAGTATATGCTCTGTATGTGGTTTTGATGAAAAATCAAACCAAACATGTGATGGGTTGCATTCTAGATGCACAATGAATATATAATTAGATGACCAGACCTTGAACAATTGGTGAAAAAAATGAAATCGTGTGGTTCACAATTATTGGATGTGCACATGTAAAGTTTGACCCATTGAATATAAGCTCTCTCTCTCTCTCAGAGTTGCTGCTCTCCCATAAACTTACACTTCGTAAGTCATGTATAGGTATATCATATGTGAACTGAAGTGGTGGCTGCTGCTCATAAGTTTGTGGTGAAAACCTTAAATAGTTCCTATTTTTCCTGAAAAGTCACTCTTTTGATTTTAAAGTGCATATTACTGGGAACTGGTTGTTGCTCTAAATTGCCTTATGACAATTCCATCAAACCCCCTTCTTGCGAAAATAGAATACACACAGAGACACACAAATTCACCAAAAATCTGAAGAAAACTGATTTGAAAAGAAAAAGTAGTTGGCTTGTATGGTTGCTCTGGTGCTGTGGTCATTTTTATGCCTCATATATATACATTATGGCCAGTGAAAATGATGATAGAAGTATGTTCACATTGGTGGGATTCATTCATTTAGAACAGTTGAAAGAAAATGAGGGTGGAAGTTCTTGTGAAATAGTTAAATAAATGAAAACAATCATGAAAGAAGTTAGAACATAATGTTTCTTCCAGATGTGCGTGTATATTATTATATTTTCATTTTTTCCTTTTTTATATATGAAGAGTCTTAGGTACTCCAAATGACAATACATGGCCTGGTGTGACATCTTTGCCTGATTACAAATCTACCTTTCCCAAATGGCCCTCCAAGGTAACTAAGCATATGTGATACTGTGGTCCATAAATTTCCATTACCAGGACCATTAAAAAAACTATCAATTCCTAATGATATATCTTGTTAAAATTTTAAAAGATGCATCCTTGCCATGCAGGATCTGGTTACTGTGGTTCCAAGTCTTGATTCAGCTGGAGTTGATCTTCTTTCTGTAAGTTTGCATTTGATATCACATCTATCATAGTTGTATACTTGTCAGGGACAAGATGATAAATCTTTTGATTCAATGATGGCTTCTTGGTCACTTAAGTTTATTATTTTACTCAAGCATTTATGAGTTAGGTAAAAGAAAAAGGGGTGGGGGGGGTTAAGGGCGTAATGCCCAAAAAAAAAAAAAAAAAAAATTAGTAGCTCTACTATGTTCATCTGGAAACAAGTTCCTAGTTCATGGTTTCATCAGATGAACAAAGCCCCATCTGCTTGAGGGCACTTTTTCTTGCTTTATCTGCTTCCGACATCTAGAAGCTTCCCATGGGCTAAACCATGTAATTATGGATGATACACAAATGGATACACTGTTATACATTACATCAACTATGTTTTCCTACTGATCAAGCATTTATGTATATCATGTTCCAGAAAATGCTATGCTTCGATCCCAGCAGAAGAATTACAGCCAGGAGTGCTCTTGAGCATGAATACTTCAAAGATATCGGGTTTGTACCCTGATTCTCTGTAACCATTCTGTTGGAGAAGTACATATGTTAAATGTGTAGAATTCTATGGGTTTTGATTGTGTGAGAAATATGTATGAAGTCTTTAGTTGCTTTTTTCTTTTCTTTTTTGGTTGAAGTTTAGATTTCTTTGATTTGGTGTTAGATGAATATATTGGAACAACTAGAATCTGCTTCAATTTTTTCCCTTTTCTCCTTGTCCTAATGGTAACTGGCATTTTCTCTCCAATTCGCCTGTAATTGACAGTATCATGTATGAGAAAAAACATAGTATTTTTATTTTTGTTATTTTATGTGGAATTGAAAGTTGGTTTTACTACCTTGTATTTGCTATTATGTATCTTATCTCCCTCTCCTATCTTCCCTTTTTCCCAATTAGACTGGAAGCCGACAGAATTTTGAAATCATGTTGTTTGGTATAAGTGCTAGCACACTTAAACATTGGACAAACAAAAAAGTATATATTATTCGGCATTTTCTGTAGGCCTACAAGCTTGATAAATGATTGAAATTTATGTGGGGTTTAGCCTGTCCTCACACTTCGGGATTGAGAGGTAGGATTGCATAGAAGCATGTCTACTCGCTTGCCAGCTCGTTGATGGAACATCTTATTCATGAATGAATTTTTCGGAAAGCCAACAGAAAGATTCAATTCTAACTTCGTAGAGCCAGTTTTGCGGATTTTTAAACTTTCTATGTATGTATAGACTAGAAATAAAAACATATAGACTATAAACAACATCTCTTATCTCAATGAAACCGGAAGGAAATGAATGTAATTGGGACAATGATGGAATATAATGAAATAGAGCACTGAATGTATTTGCATTATCACCATCTTCAACTAAAGTATTTTCTACGGTTGCACCATGAGTAGTGCATAGAAGAGCGACACCCAATACACCGGCAACTCCCATCATATGAAATGGGAGTATTCCATTCAATAATCAATTTAAAATTTGATGAGTTCTTTTTTTTTTTTAATAATTATTCAGACCATTCAAATATGTCAAATATCTGTTATATGATTAATAATTAATTCAATACTTCTATATATCAAAATATAAGAAAAAGAATGTATTACTTTACCTCTTGTTTTATATGATTATTTTACTTTATTGATTTAAGAGGAAAAGATCAGCATGTTTTGTCAGCTGGTAAATCAGCTATTACAAGGGGAACCACATCGATCTTCCACACTAGTAAAAGGAAAAAAAAAAAATCTAACTCTCTTATAATAGAGAAATTTGAAAAGAATATCAAAATATAAGAAAAAGAATATATTACTTTACCTCTTGTTTTATATGATTATTTTACTTTATTGATTTAAGAGGAAAAGATCAGCATGTTTTGTCAGCTGGTAAATCAGCTATTACAAGGGAAACCACATCGATCTTCCACACTAGTAAAAGAAAAGAAAATCTAACTCTCTTATAATAGAGAAATTTGAAAAGAGTGTTTACCCTCTTGTCTTATAGGTTTTTTTTTTTTTTTTTAACAATCTATATCTATAAATAATATGATTATTATTAGTAAATAATATTGTGGTTAGGGACTGCACTTTTCCTATCAAAAAAAAAAAAAAATATATATATATATATATATTGTGGTTAGGGGTGGTCCGTGGTCATAGATCCATCAAATTCGAGTTGAGGGATAATCTATCACTAGACTTGATCATATCAAGTGCATATTGATAGAACCTGCTACTTATTGCGTGATCGGGTTAATCTCTATCCAAATCTCTCTTTTGAGTGAGTAGTTGAATCTCGGTCAAGTCTTGGGTTAAACAAAATTCAATGAATAAATTAACATAGAAAACGAGAACAAAAACAACAAACTTTGAATTTCTCACATAATTACAACAAAATGTAGCCCATTAACCAAAATCAAAAAACCCAGAGCACCGCACAAACCAAAATCCGAAGCTAATCCATTTTCCTCTCAATAACCATTAATACAAATCTTGATGAGCTCATCAGCCTTGCTCTTTTGATTCTGTCCCTTGTGATTACCGACATCAATAAGGCAATTGGCAAAGAAGGAAATATGGTTGTGGTTACTGGTTTAGCTTTTTAGCTAATTTGTTTATGAACAATTTTTAAAACCTCACTTTTCTTATTATCACTATACTTTGTCCAACTTTCAGCAAAAAAACTAATCCAAATGCATACATATGTGAGTTAAGAAATGACTATTATAAGACTTCATAATAATATTAATAACATAATCAAACAACTAAATGATATTTGTACTACATATGTTGTTAATGAAAAATAAATAATAATCCTTTCCCTTGGGAGTGATAACAAGTAGAACTTTTATTCTTCTCTTGATCATCTAAACATTTAAGTATTGAAAAAATTGTATAGTTCATATCTCTCATTGCAACTCCCACCTAAAAATCTTCCTCCATGTTTCCCATCACAATCACGGGAAAGTTTTGTGATTGCAAATTCAAGACAAAACTCGCAATCAGAGCTAGAAATGTCCCTCGTACACTTGAGTCAATCCATAGAGTTTGTTTGACCCATCAAGCTCTAATCTTCCAATTGCATACATACTTTTCGTCATCACAGAATTGTTAGCTACTTGGGTCAACAAATTTGATATCCCTTGTCTGAATGGTGAAGTCTGAGTTACATTTTGATTGATGTACGTCAACACCTTGTTTTCATAGTCAATTTGGCCATATATATCGTCACTTTTGGTACTTATATAGGCAATGGTCACTTTTGGTACTTATCGTCAATTTTTTTTTACCTTTCAGTTACAATGCACAGTCAAAAATAGCTATGCACTGTAGCTGTGGAGCCAAAAAAAAATATAGATTTGGCTCCACTATTGTAGGGCATATTTTGGTGTTTGATGGTGCTAAAAATAACAATATAGCTATTTAGCACCATTGCTGTGGATGCTCTTATATGGACAAATATTTTGAATTTCTTTGCTTGCAGTAACAACAGAGGTAGAGCATTCTATATCTAAGACATCACCTCGAAAAAGGGCAACTCCATATACTTGGTGTTGGCTATGACCCTTGGAACCAACACTGAAACCCTTTGTTGTTGTTTCATGTGAAAGATAAAGTGTGAGCTCTTTTAGATTTGTTTCATAAGGGTCATTGGTGGTAAAATTCTGATGATTTGATGAACAAATGTGAAAGAGAGGGTGGACACCAAAAGTAGGTTTGAAAAGAAGAACAATGGTTAGTAGAGCAAGAGAGGAGGCTAATTTTGAGAAAGACATTGTTGAATGTGAGGGTGCTATTTTGAGGTATCAACATTTTATATACCAAAGCGTTAGATAATATGACAAAAACTAACATGTGTGGGCCTAATCCCAAAGTTTTCTCTCCCGTGTAGGAGTCTCTCTCTCTCTCACCTTGTAAGAGAACTTTCCCTCTCCTTTTGGTAGAGAACTAAGCTCCCCTATGGGGGTTTTCTTACCCTCTCACTTCACTGGTCTTCTCAATGGAACAAGATATCACCGAAGAGCTGCAGCACCTTTGTCTGACTAAAGAGGAAGAAGAGGATATTATAATTTCAACTCAAAATAGGGATGACCTCTTAGAAGAATGTTCATTAAGCTTGTTTGGAAGGCTTCTTTCGGATAGGCAGCAAAACATGAGAGCTCTGAAAAACACACTTGAGGGCGCATGGAAGATGGGATCGGAACTAAGAATTGTTGACATTGGGAGCAACATCTTACAATTTAAATTTGGCTCAAGTTATCGGCGTGATTGGGTGGAAAACAGTGGGCCATGGAATTTTGAAAACAATTTGCTGCTTCTGTGTAGATGGAAGAAAGGTCTCACGGCAACAAATATTGTTTTCTCCCACACTCCATTTTGGATTCAGCTATGGGGCTTACCATTTGAGCTCATGTCAGAGGAAGTTTGTCGGGATATTGGGAAGAGTTTGGGGCGTTTGATTGAAGTAGATAAAAGAGCCAAACACTCGGATCAAGCCAAATTCCTACGCGTTAGAGTGGATCTCCCAATTGAGAAGCCAATCCGAAGAGGTGGAAATGTAGTGAATAAGAGTGGTGAAAAGTTTTGGATTACATTTAGATATGAAAGGCTCCCTACCTTCTGCTATTTGTGTGGGCTGCTTGGTCATGATGACAAACATTGCAAGATCTATTCTCACCGCAAAACACCCCGAACCAATATGGGGAGTGGTTAAAGGCAAATGGAGCCTTTAATGGTGGAAATGTAAAACAAATGAATTTTAAAGCCAGAAATTCAGGTGCCAAGGAAAATACAAATGAAGATGGAAGTCGGTCTGCAGCTGAAAATTTTCTGCATACTTCACCTGCTGGTTGTGGAGAAGAAAGCAACAATGAAGACTTTTTCCAAAGTTCAAACTCAGGGGACAAGGCAGCTCAAAATCAGATATGTGGAGTGTCGGATACTCAAGACAGGCGATCGGCTAAAGTCGGGGCTGAAAGAGACATAAGAGAAATTGATATGGGAGTTGTTAGTCAAAAAGGTCGAGGCGGATCTGAGAGCCCCACTCCCATTCGGATAGATGAGCCAAATCCGGTTATTAGAGTGGGTGAAAGAAGTATGTTGCAAGTGAGTCATCAATCTACTTCACACGTAGGCAATAACAATGAAGACACAAGCCCACTCAGGACACGACATTGGGCCCAAAAGCAAGAAGAAAGAGCAGAACAAGCAGCAGCCCAAGAAGCAAAGAAAAACCAAAGAGGAAGGGGCTGAATAAAAAATATAGCCCGTGAGAAAGGCCTTACCCAAAGAAAGGAGAAGCAAGCACTCGGCCCAAACTCAGGTACAAAACGTCAAATTAATTTGCTTCTCTCTGAAAAAGGAACTTGAAAACTTAGATAACTCGGCTAAGAAAAGAAAAGGTGGGAGTAATGTTTGCATTGATCATGGTGTCTATCATAATGATAATGCTAGTGTGCATTGTGTTAGTGATATTGCTTATGATGCAAATAATAGTGATACTAATGATCCTCAAAATGATATTGCTCGTAATGTGCATTGTGTTAAACTCGGTACAAATGATGAATCTGATATATCGGCGGTGGCTGCTGTGCGCAAAGACCGCCGAAGCCATGAATTCCTTAGGATGGAACTGTCGGGGGCTTGGGAACCCCCGGTCGGTTCGAGCATTGCACGATCTTGTGCGATGTTGGGGTCCCAAAATAGTCTTCCTCTCGGAGACTAAAGTTAGAAAAAAAAGAATTGAGAGAATTAAGGATAGAGTTGGGTTTGCAAATGGGCTCTATGTTCCCTGTCATGGCCGTAGTGGGGGGTTGGCTCTCCTGTGGACTAGGGATACAAATTTAGAGATCAAAAGTTACAGCAATCACCACATTGATGCTGTCATCACTCAAGAATCCTCTAATTTTATTTGGCGTTTCACTGGCTTCTATGGTCACCCCCAATCTCATATGAGACAGCAGTCTTGGAATTTGCTAGAGTTCTTAAAGAATCAATTTCAGCTCCCTTGGTTTTGTATGGGTGATTTCAATGAGATTTTATCTATGGATGAAAAATCTGGTGGTGCGGAGAGATCACAGAGCCAGATGGATAAATTTAGGAAAGTAGTTAATGATTGTGGATTCAAAGATTTGGGATACCTGGGGCCAGATTTCACCGGTGTAATATGCGATCTGGTGGCGGCGAGGATGTATCTAAGATTAGATAGAGCTTTTGCAACAATTGATTGGATTGATAAGTTCGGTGAAGTAAAAATTAATCACCTGGTGGATTCCACTTCTGATCATTGTGTGCTTTATGTTGCTGACCCCAAAGCCCCTAAACAATCCAACACCCGCCGATTTCACTTTGAAGCTATGTGGGCAAGAAATGATGAATGTAAAAACATTATTGAGGCTGCTTGGATGGCGGCAGGCAATATGAATACGGTAGAAGGAATGGCTGCTGCATTGAAGGCTTGTGCCATGGACTTAAAGGCTTGGAGCTCAGTCACATACGGGCAAATCCCAAAGAAGATTCAAGAGAAAAGGAAAAGGCTTAATTTTCTGGTTCAATTTGGATGGGGATGGTCATTTTGCCGAGGAAATAAAGCAAGTGAGGAAAGACATTAATGATCTCATTGATAATGAAGAGCTTTACTGGTGTCAACGTTCAAAGGCTCATTGGCTCAAAGAGGGGGATAGAAACACGAAGTATTTTCATGCTCGGGCTTCGGAAAGAAGGAAGCAAAACACTATCTTGGGTATTTGGGATAAATTTGATAAATGGTGTGGTGACCAAGATAGCATTGCCGGGGCTGCCATTTCATATTTTGAGGAAATCTATACCACTTCATTGCCGAACCAGATTGAGGAAGTTACTAATCTCATCCCGGTTAAGGTAACGGAAGGAATGAACTTAGAGCTGACCAAAAGCTTCACCAAAGAAGAAGTTCTTTCAGCCCTTAAGCAACTCCATCCCTACAAGTCTCCCGACCCGGACGGTATGTCTGCATTTTTCTTTCAAAAATATTGGAGTATTGTAGGCAATAATGTAACAAACGTGGTGCTAAATGTACTTAATTCTGGAATGTCCATGGCTGAAATAAATAAAACTAATATAGCTCTTGTGCCAAAATGCAAAAATCCTCTAAGAATGACTGATTTTAGGCCTATTAGCCTTTGTAATGTTTTTTATAAGCTCATTTCTAAAACTTTGGCTAACCGTCTTAAAGCTATTCTTCCTTATATTATTTCGTAGAATCAAAGTGCTTTTGTGGCTAACCGACTCATCCCGACAATGTTTTGGTGGCTTATGAGATTATGCACTATATAAAGCGTAAAAGAGATGGGAATGATAGCTTTATGGCTGCAAAGCTAGATATGAGCAAAGCTTTCGACGGGGTGGAGTGGTCCTTTATTGACAAGGTAATGAGGAGAATGGGCTTTAATGAGTCTTGGATTGATTTGGTGATGAAGTGCATAACCTCGGTAACGTACTCAGTCATCATAAATGGTTCGGTTCATGGATGTATTGTGCCAACTAGGGGCCTTAGACAAGGCGGCCCTCTATCTCCCTACTTGTTCCTTCTTTGTGCGGAAGGTTTCACAGCTCTTATCAATGAAGCAACAAGATGCCAACAGCTGAATGGCATAACCATTTGTAGAGGGGCACCAAAAATCAGCCACCTTTTCTTTGCCGATGACAGCCTCCTCTTTTGTAAGGCAAATAGAGTTGAATGCAACAAGGCGATGGAAATACGAAGAATCTATAAATCGGCTTTAGGGCAAAAGATCAATACCGAGAAGTCCTCAATATTTTTCAGCCCAAACACTTCTCAAGAGCGAAAAGATGAAATCTTAAGCATTCTTGGGCCTATGAACGACTCGCGGCACGCAAAGTATCTTGGTCTCCCCTCCATTATTGGTCGCTCAAAAAAACAAATCTTTGCGGAAATAAGAGAAAAGGTGGGAAAGAAGTTGGCTGGTTGGAAAGGTAAGCTTCTCTCAATGGGAGGCAAAGAAATCCTAATCAAAGCGGTTGCGCAAGCCATCCCCTCCTACACTATGAGTTGTTTCCTTCTCCCAATGAGCCTTTGTGAAGACCTTGAAAGGGATTTGAGAAGCTTTTGGTGGGGTCAGAAGCAGCAAGAATCTAAGGTTGCTTGGGTTGGTTGGAAGAAAATATGCAAACCAAAATCCCTCGGTGGATTGGGTTTTCGTAATTTGCATGCATTCAATTTGGCCTTACTTGCAAAACAGGTCTGGAGGATTTTTACGAACCCAAGCTCCCCGGCTGCCCGAATTTTGAAGGCTAAATATTTCCCATATGAAGACATACTTGAATCTTTGGTCTAGGCAGCAACCCCTCGTTCACGTGGTGAAGTATTTTCCAAAGTATTGAAGTCATTAAGAACGGAACTCGTTGGCGAGTTGGAAACGGGCGTCTAATTCACATTTGGGAAGACAAGTGGCTCCCAACCCCTTCCACTTTCAAAGTTATTTCCCCTCCGAGAGATTTTGGAGATTACCCCATGGTTTCCTCCCTCATTGACCAAGATACTAAGTGGTGGAAGGCCAATGTAGTAAGGACACTCTTCTTGCCCTTTGAAGCAGATATGATTCTAAAAATTCCTCTAAGCCAGCGGCTGCCGGAGGATTCACTGATATGGATTGGGAACAAAAGAGGGGTGTTCACGGTTAAAAGTGCATACCACATTGCTGCCAAGCTTGATCGATAAGGATTTGGGAGAAAGCTCATCCGGAGACTCAAAAAGCATTATTTGGAAAAAACTTTGGAAAATGAAACTCCCTCCAAAGATCAAGATCTTTGCTTGGAGAGCCTGTGCTAATAGCCTCCCTGTGTATGTGAAAATGGCGGAAAGAGGAATTCAATTGTCTTTGCGACTGCCTGTATGTGGAGAAGATTTTGAAAGCCTAACTCATGCATTAATCCAATGTGATTTTGCTCTGTCGATTTGGGCTCTTTGGAATGACTGCCCCTTACTTCTTCTTTTGAATGCCTTGGACTTCATTTATATAGTTCTTCATTTCTTTCAAGCCCCAATGGTGAGCACTTAGATTATTTTTTTGCTACTTTGCTGGGTAATTTGGCACAACCGAACCAACTAGTGCATAATGAGAAGGGCCTCTCTCCGCTGCAAATCTGGGATTTGGCGAGAAGTATTATTCAGGATATCCATGAAGCCAACAATAAGCTCAGTTATGCGAAATATGAATCGAATGTGGGCTGGTTGGCCCTTCCGCCTGGATATTTCAAAGTTAATGTGGATGGTACGTCGCCATTGGATGGCAATGGCACCTCTAGTGTGGGTGCAATTGTTCGCAATAGTGATGGAAAGGTTGTTGCAGCTCTTTGCAAGGCTCTGCCATCTATTTATCCAGCCGAGTGGACTGAGCTTTTTGCTTTAGAACAAGGCATCTTTCTAGCTCAGCAAATGGCGATCTCGAAAGTCATTTTTGAATCCGATCTTTGCTCTTGCAATTCAGGCCATTTCTCGGGGCTCTTGTGGTGGAGAGATTGGTCACTTAATCCAAGGTATCCTGGAAGCAAAGTCCTCTTTCACGGATTGCTCCTTCGAGACACGTAAACAGGGCATTCAATGGTGCTGCTCACGAGTTGGCCCAATATGCAAAATGGAATAACGCTAGTCATGTATGGAAGGATGTTTTTCCCCTGTTTTTGAATTCCTTGTTCCATTCTCGTATTGAACTAATGCTACCTCCGAGTGTGCTCTGTTTCTATCGTATATGGACTCTGTTTTTTGGACCGTATTCTCCGCCTTTTGTTGTTTTCTTCTCATGCTTAATGAAATTTCATTTCCCTCTAAAAAAAAAAAAAAAGATAATATGACAAATGAGTACTATTCGTAATGTGATTAGCGGATAATCTCAATTCAGGTTTAATAGTACATCCCAATAGGAGCAACCCATCACCAAGTTTGTCTTACTTAACTTTACTAAGTCGACATAATCCAATCTGTAATGCCATAACAGATTATTCTAGTTGGAATTTTTTTTTTAATTTATATATAAATATACACACACATACAAACAAATATTTTTATTGTTATGATTTCTTTTTTTTGACTGGAAAGGTAGAATTGTTATGATTTCTGAAAATTCAAATAGTGTATAAAACACTATGAACGTTTAGACCCCCAATTTACAAATTACTAATTCACGCTTATTATCAAACAATATATGTGCGGAAAATGAACATAAGCTTATAACAGAATTGATAAACAATCTAAACCAAATAAAATCACATACACAGCAGAAATTAAATGGCAAAGATTAAGGGAAGATAGATACAAATATAAGGACAACACAACGATGTGTTATTGAAGAGGAAATCGAAGCTCTCGGCGTAAAACCTCTCCGCCGCCCTCCAAGTAGTAAATAATCCACTAAAGAATGAAGTTGGGATACATAAACAGTAGAAGACCCTTCAACCTTAATCTATCCAAAGTACCTAAGCTCTCCAAGCTTCTTGCTCCAGCGAGGTTATGCCGAACCTTTGTCTTCTTTAGCTTACCGGATTCTGCTATAACCCATAGTATCAACCAATATCAATTGGTCCCTTCCTAATCGCTTCCCAAGCACCAAAAAACCTTCTCACAAATATGGGTATGGTGAGAAAAGGTTTTGGCTAGTGTACCTCTCAAGGATATAACAATGGAGAGGGTGGGAGTTGAGGAATTTGAAGAGTCACTATATAAAGATTGTGGATGAGTCAATCTTGTTTTTCTTTAGGGTTTCTCTCTCAAAATTCTCTCTGGAAGCTCTCTATATTTCGTGGGTATAAGGGGTATTTATACTGGAATGAGAAAGGAATGCGAAGAGTCAACTTTTCCATAACATAGTGGATCGGCGACTTGGCCTCGCGACTTGATTGAGTTGTGAGTCCAAGCCGCGAGCTAACTGAATGGCCAGTCTGGACTTTTTGTCCTGTAGTGCTACAGCTGGCATGACGGTTCGGCTTCTCTGTATGCTTCACACGTGTGCATCTTCTGGAGGCTTGCAAGTCGCAAGCCACCCACAAGATCCAGCCATGAGTTTCTGCTTCATTGCACGATCTTGAGCATTTCTTCACACTTTCTTACACACTACCCTTACATAATTCTTACATAAATACAGGGTTACTAATTGCTAAATTACAAGCAAATTTGGCACGAAATATAGCCAACAAGATGGTTGATTAAATTCAACCTTACAATTTCTTTTTTAACAGAGAGATGTTTTGAGAATTATGACTTTTGACTAATTGAATTATAGTAAGTTTGGTACATTAAATGAAGATTATGATAGGAATGATATTAAAATATGTTATAATATAATAACTATTATCATTTATTCATTAAGAATATATATTACTAAAAAATAACTATTCCCTATAACGAATATGCAACCAAATAAACGAATAATTATTTCTCATGAATTACTATTTCATTACAATATTCAACGTATCAAACATGCCCTAAATTTTGTATCCGTTGGCTTCAATCGTGATGTATGTTTAATTAAGTGGCTATTAGCGAATATCATTTGGGATACAACTTGTATATGAATTTGGCAATTCTCTATTAATTAACATTGAACAAGTAAATAGGTATGATAGGACAAGATACCAATGATGTATCCAACCCCTTGGAAAGGTCACAAATAAAAGCAATCTACTTGTAAGAATTTGATTGATGGGTTAAAATTTAAGTACAATTATTTAGATGCTTTATTATGAATTTATTAATGAAATTTAATTGTATGGTTAAATTGATTAGGATAAAAAAATATAGTATTATCTTATTCAAAGATAATTAAATTCAACAATATGGTTGATTAATTAACACAATTATGTGGTTGAATTTAATCAATGAACCTAATGTGTACATAAGCTTTATCCTTTAAAATATATTGGGAAATGTTAATGGGCACCGTATGGTGCCCCATTAAAGATGAGTTATTGTGGGGTCTAGTTAATACAATATTGGCATGAATTGATGAGAGAAGCTGAAAATACAACTAAAGTAATAAGTAGAATTCAAAAAATTAGCTCTACTGGCTCTACATCCTATAAAACCAATAAAAAATCTAATATAAAGCAAAAAAAAAAAAAAAAAATTTGACATGAAGCAATTTTTTAATCGGCACCATATATATATATATATAGAGAGAGAGAGAGAGAGAGAGAGAGATAAAAGATGTATTTCACTATTTCCTCATGCATTGCATATATTTGTTTTTTCATTATTTCAATTTGTAAGATATGTTTGACTTATCCTACGGCTGAAAGGTCAGAAAAAGATATGGTCTGATGAGCAAGCCCAAAGGCTTATGGCCTATTGATGCCTTGATGGACTTCAAGGATTAATACAATTTTCAGTCTTTTTGATGGGCAAGATTTGACTTACCATCATCCACTTCCCCATGAAAGGCCAAAAGTCACGACTAAAATTGGTCCAATCTTTTGAATTTTAAGAAAACACTTATTTTGAAAAGCTTTTTATAAACCAAACAAGGATACTTAACAGGTTTACTGGTTTCAAAAAGACAGCCATGGCCTATTGGTTCGCTCATATAAAGGTTTAATAATTGGCAAGTGGCTGCTAATAATAAGAGTTTTGTTAACAGTTGATTTCAACAACAATTATGAGTTGAGAGAGAATAAAAATAAAATATAAAGGTACAGTAACAATATATATTTACACGGTTATTATAAAGTTACACACACACATATATATATATATATATATATAAAAGTTGGAATGTGGTCTTGAAGGAAATATATAAAGTGGACTGAGAAGTCTTTTTTTTTTTTTTTTTTAGATAAGTTTGTTTTTAAAAACTTGAATTATTAGTAGAAGAATGTCTTATTTTATTTTGATGAGTATGTCCGACCCTTTCAATTTAAATTGGATGATAATTAAAAAAAAAAAAAAAAGTGCCCTTTATGAATTGTAACCTGCCCATATAGCTAAGCTTAAGGGTCTTAAATGTGCTAGACATTGCTTATTTTCCTTTATTTTAATATTTTTTTAATAGATACCATAGAAATCAAACCTATACTAACTTCTTTTACAAGTTAATCATTTTTTTTCATATCAAATTATCAATTGGTTTTTGCTACAGACAAGATCAGCAATAGAATCTGATGATTTTTTATGTAGGCAGGTTTAAACTCTATATTTCGTATGCAAGAGATAAAAAGATTTTATCCGTTGAGCTAATTAACATCTAAATTAATTATTTTTTTAATATTTACTTTTATCCTTTGGGCTTGTTTATCTATCCAGACTAGAGGCTAGAGCCCGTTACACATAAAAAGTTACTGTTGGCATTGGGATACGATGGGCTGGGCCTAACGGCCCAACAAGGGATGAAAAACCCTAAACCCCAATTAGGCTCCCTTTGCATGAGTCTAAGCTAACGTGATAAACATAGATACTCTCTCTCTCTCTCTCTCTCTCTCTAGCTTTGCAAAGATTAAGAATCCCAGTTCACTGACAAGATTTTGAGGTCGTCAAGGTCTGTGCAAAAAAACCCAGGTACTATAAACGCAAACTCAAAGTTCTGGTACCCTTAATCCCATGCTTTTATATTTTTTTGATTCACTTATGTAGTTATGCTGTGTGTGTTTTGATGCCACATACACAGTTAAGCTCGAAATTCATGTTTAATATTCCATCTGGTTAATTTTATATTTTCATATACTTTCAATTTTATTCTAGTATTTGAAGTTCAATACATGGATTATATATATATATATATGTCAATGTATGTATGAATGTGTATACATTTTTTGGTCTGTTTCATATGTGGGTCCCACTTGTGGCTGTCTCATGAGATAACTTCTCCATTCATATTATCTTTTTCATGATCAAGAAACCCTTTTGTTCTTTCTCTAGATTGTGCTTAAAAAAAATAATTGCTCGTATATATATATATATATGATAGTATAGTTTTTTTTTATTGCATTTTAAGTTTAAGATATTTTGTACCCTTTGGTTGTGGTCATTATGTATTCAACAAGCTCAATTCTGGACAGAATTAAGCTTGATTAATGAGAATGTTCTTTTGAGGATTGTGTTTGTGTGTGATGAACTGATGGTCAAATTTACTCAAACACCAAATTTGGGATTGAACCCGTGGCATCACCCTCCGACCCTTATTTGTTAGGCAGGAGATGCTAATCTGGTCTAATGAAAATTGGTGCATTCTCCGTATGCATAAATATTTTATATACTAGTGGTTTAAACTATTTCCCTGATTATCTTTCCTAAAGGTGACATAGAATTCTTAGGACTAGAAGTGATACACACGGACTGATTCCTCTTGTTAAAGGTTTCGGATGGTCTGCTCAATGAAAATAATACATTGAGCCTTACATATTTCTGAATCCATATATTTACTTATTTAGCCTTTTCAAATTATACAGTTAATCTGAATATACTTCTTGTAATGTTTTAGCTGGTAATCCAACAGATATATATAGCTTTGTGTAGTTGAAGACATTAAACAATCTTTGCTGGAATTGGAGTTACAGATTTAGTTACCAGGAATTCCCTTCTGCTTATATTATCGTTGTTTTTCTTTATTGCTCTTGTTGTTGTCTTGCCAACACTTTTTGGATATTAGCCCATTGTTCAATTAGATAAAGCATCTTTAATCATGATCCATTTAACTTTTATTAGTTAATTTATTGAAATTTTGACTTTTGACTAAGAAGTAGAATTGCAATATCTTCTCCCAATTTAAAATAGAATCTTGAGAGATTTTTCATTGCACTACCTAACAGACAAGCTCTCTTTTGAATCTTTCCAGTTAAAAGATGTCAACACCAGAACAAGTTTCAAGGATATATAAAGTCCGAAAAACAGTGTTTCAAATGCTGAGGGATCGTGGTTATAGTGTTGATGATTCTGAGATCAACATGACAAGACAGCAGTTTACTCAGCATTTTGGTGAAAGAATTAAAAGGGATGAGCTTTTTATCCATAAAAGCAAGGAACAAGATTCCTCCGATCAGGTGTGATATTGGCTATCTTTGATTAATTATCTTTGAACTTACATTTAACTTTCACTGATTTATTTTTGTTCTTCTGTCATTGCTTGGGTTTAAATTTATCATGTCTCACTGTTCAATGCATCAAATTAATGGATGCTGTTGGTTTACAGTCTCATATATATATATATATATATATATCCTTGTTATCAAGCATAGATCACCTTCTCTTACTCATGGATGAAAAACTTATGCAAAAAGAAAAAAGAAAATGTTTTTCCTCCCGCTCAAAAGCTTCATTAATGTTGAATACTTATCAAGGGGTAAATCTTTGAGAAAAAGATTTTATACAAGGAAATCTAGTGTTCTATATTGTATTATGCTCAACATGCTCAACTTTTAAATTTTTAGCCCCCCTCCTCCTCTCTCTTTTTCTTCAAGTAAAAGGAGTGGAAAGACAAAGTGAACATTCTTATTGATTTCCCAACTTAGTTCAGCCTTAATCCCAACTTTGGTATTGGCTCTATGGATCATTTTTTCACCCTCTTTTTCCTGGAATTCCCACATATACCTGCATGTTCTTATTTTAGATAAATTTTTGTTATGATCATGTTGTTTCTAAATGCAATAATTATTCCAGGCATCTATCTTATACCTTCTCTTCTGATTGGTTATGTCATAGTTGCATCCCCAAATTGTTGATTTCCCTAAAAAAGTAGTAGTTAACTTCATAATTGTGTGTGGTCAAGATCAGTTTCTCCTTGGGGTTTGAGGGATACCCCAGTGGTTCCAGCACCTCTTGTGGTGCCTGGGCACTGCAGTTTGAATCCCACCAGCCCCCTTCCCCCCATATACCTTGAAAAATAAAAAAAGATAAGTTTCTCCTTATAATAAAATTTCAATTCTTTCCTCTTCTTATATATACCACAGAAGAAAAGAGTTGAAAAGAAGTTTGACACCCAGGCTACATTCATATAAGATTTTGTTGCCATATCAGCTAATTTGCAACAACTACAAAAAAATTTTAAGGCGAACGGTATGTATGCTAAGCCTGATCACTGTCTGTTGGCAATGTCTTATATCCTCCACCAAAATTGTACAATACGAAGGCAGCATCTTCACCTTTGAGAGATGCTCATGAATTTCTTTGCTCTGCAGAAGTACCACCACACAACAAAAACCCAATTCGTAGCCTTAATCATTGCTTTTCTCATAGCTAAAAGCTCTGCTTGTGTCATGCTCACAACAGCTTTCCTGGAGCATCATGGCAAAACTCTTTTCCCTTCCTTCTTTGCAACAAAAGCTACACCTCCACAGTTGTTGTGCTTGTTCCTTGCCTCCTCCACTAGCTGTAGGATTTGACAATCTAACACAGCACCACCAAACGTAGACTGAGATAAATAGGCCTGCTGGTTTGGTGATTTTCCTTCTTCTTAAAACCTGCAATGTACCTGCAAATAAGACATTTACTAAATATTAAAGTAGCCATAGTATCCCCTTAATTATCTTCAAAAAAGAATTTTGCTTCTGCTCCACCGTCCATAAGGTGGTCACCAGAACAATGGAAAACCAAAGATTGTGTTCATTCTTAAATTGAGTGTTATCCAACCTGGTAGGTAACCATGTAAACAAATTGCAAGGATTAAGAAAATCAGCTCAAAGAGTCAAATTACAACCAAGCAAAATGACTCTCAGTGCAAGTAACGAACAATAAAAGATTCCTCCTGACAGAATGGGCACAAAAAAGCAGTGGTTATACTTATGCTAGCTAGAACAGTTCTGAGAGGCAAAGCTTTATGAAGAAGTTGCCACAAGAAAACCACCAGTTTAAAAGGAAGCTAAGGAGAACAAAGATTTTTCCTATTGATATTGCGCATTCTTTCATGAATCAGTTACTGGAGACATTAGTGTTACTAAGGCAATGGTAACCCTTACTAACTTCATACAACCCCTTCAAAGATGAGAGCCAAAGGAGCTTGTCTATACCATCTGACCTAGAAATAATAGTACAAAAAGTTGAGAAGATATTTCTTAGTTTGTCTTCTATGAAGTGTATAGTATAAATAAATATTTTTTCTTATAGTAACAAAATTACAGTTTTATCTTTTACTTCCTACTTCTACATTTTTGGCCATTTATTACAAAAATGGGGGTACCCTGATTCCTGAATCTGTGTGAAGAATTAGTTTCGTGTTTTTGGCAGTAACTTGAGAATTTGTTTGATGGTAAGATTACTTTCCACCTTGTTTTTAGTTCTCATTCTAGTTTGGCATTAGTCTAACCAAAGTCATAGGATGTCAGACTTCTATCATTTTATTAACCTCAAATTAAATGAGTGCTCATTCACTTTGTTTTACTTGCAATTTTTTTTTACATGTTTCTTTCTGATCTTTGTTATGGTGGTCTCTTTTTGATCTGTCAATTAAGGACCGCTTGTTTGTGCCACATTTTGCATATTTAGTTTAAGTCTGCAATTTTTTGTGTGCTTGCTTCTTATTTTGCTCTTGTCCTTGTTCCAGATTTATGTCTTCTTTCCTGAGGGACAAGTTGGTGCTGGAGTAGTAAAGAATTTGGCCCAGCGTCTGAAAGCTGATAATATTTTCAGTGCAATTGTGGTTGCTCAAAACCGTTTGACGGCACAAGCCAAACACGGTGTTGAAGAAGTCAATAAACTTATCCGCATGGAGGTCTTTGAGGTGAACACTAATTCTCTACTGATATTCAACAGCCAATGTTTATGTTTTTGAAAGATACCCATTATTGTGCATCTATTTTTTCTTTTTCTTTTTTTTAATTATTTATCAAAGGGTGGTAGACTCACTTTGTTGAAGAGTACTCTTTCTAGCCTTCCAACATACTATCTATTGTCATTTACCATTCCTAAATCTGTGGCTGATAGATTGGAAAGAATTCAGAGAAACTTTGGGGAGGCTTCAGAGTAGTGTTTCAAATACCCTTTGGTGGCATGGGGTAAGGTTTGCTCAGCTTTTGAGATGGGCGGGTTGGGGATTAGGAAGATTGTGTTCTTTAATCAAGTTTTACTAGGGAAATTGTTATGGAGGTTTGGGCATGAAGTTTCTCATCCTTGGCAGTTATTGCCACTAAATATGGAGAGGGCAAGGGGGGGTGGAGTACTAAGGTTTGTAGGAGAGCCCATGGGTGTGGATTATGGCGAAGTATAAGTGAATGGTGGGAGAGTTTTTCTCAACATTTGGCTTTCGTAGTGGGAATGTAAATCAGATACATCTCTACATGTAGCTGTAAAACTTTCTTTTCCTTTTCCCAATATTGCCATGGGATGTTTTGGTAGTATGAGCAACTGCTGCTTTAGGAGCTGAATGATGGTGATCTAATGCTTTTGTCAACTCTTTATGCAGGAAAAAGAATTAGTGGTCAATATAACAGAACATGTTTTAGTTCCTAAACATGTAGTACTATCCAACGATGAAAAGAAGGAGATGCTGAAGAAGTATGGATTAAAGGATTTACAGGTCAGTCTTGAATAACTTCAAATTTGCACTTCTTACATTCCAGGGCATGTTGATTTATTTGTACTACTGCTTTTGCAAGCACCAAATGCCACATAGTTCCCCCACCCCCGAAAAGGAAAAGTAATTGAATTCCATTCACATAAGCTCTAATGTTCATGCTCAGCTAAATATTGCTTTCTGATGAAGAGTCATCTTTACAAACTTACATTTGTCATTGATTTTTGAAAAGAGTAAACTTACATTTGTCATTGATTTTTGAAAAGAGTACAAGGAACCATAGCTTCCGTTTTCATTTCTCTTGGCTCTTCAAGAGCTTTAATAACGTTTTGTTTGTCTTATCCTGTGTGATCTTATTCAGTCTAATTTCTACTTCTGTACATGTTTGAAACTGATGATATTTTTTTGCAATTTCTGTGATTGTTGGACAAAGACCATGGATTAGATGCAGGCCCACAGGATTTATTCTATTAGTAGATGTCATGTGTCTACTTATGTTAATAGGCATTTATAAGAAATTTTTGGGCTAGTCCAATTACAAGTTGGTTGTGTGTGTGTGATTAATGAGAAATTGGGTTTTGGCTTATGAAAGGCACGGGTGCCCTCTAGGGAATCTCCCTCTTTCCAAGAAATCTTCCTCTTTCCCTGAGTCTTATCTCTTGCTATCCTTTGATCTTAATGATTTTCCCCCTTCTTCTTTTTTTTTTTTTTTTCGATAGTTGGGGAAAGGAGATTTCCTTTGATCTTTTGAAACCTCAACTATAAACCTTTTTTCCACAGCTTTAGCCATAAAGCAACCTTAGAAAGACTTAAGTGTCCTGCTGTGCCATAATTCCTTCAACATGACCCTTGTGTCAGCCCCTCTCTCCCTCTTAGTTCCTATTTTTTCCAAGCTATAAACCACTAATTTTCCATACCCTTACCCACCACATAATCAATTGTAAGCTGGTTACCAAATTCGTCCCACTGTCATAATCTAATGGTGGGTTTGGTTAAATTTCTGATCTAATGCAAAATTATTAAATGGTGTAATGTTAATAAAATGTTACAAGCTACAACAAGGACACACGGAAGACATCTTGTAAAAGGCTCATCAACATAATTTTTTAGCAACAATAATATTTACTTACCCAAATTTTTGTAAAATAATATTAAATTGTAACCAAATTCTACCAATATTGTTCTAATATCTATTTATCCCATAGATGGACAGGTCAAACACTGGTTGATCATGCAGTACAGCCTTATTTGACTCTTAAGGCCTGTCATGCAATGAATATGGTAAAACAAAAATAAGAAAGAGAGATGATAGGATATATTTGCTGAGACTTCAGTAAGGAAAGAGAGAGTTTCAGCTATAAAGAAAGACAATAGATGCTGCTGCCTGAGGAATTACTCACAAGTGAACAGCAAAACTGTTTCTCTACACAGCAGGTTCTGCCACTTAAAATACTCCACATGAAATAATATATTTTAGCTACTGGTAAGCTTCCCGCTTCCCATGCTTAACATTAAAGTTACTTTCAATAGGGGTTTTCTTTTGAAAAATTAAAGCTAAAAATATAAAATAAAATAAAAAATCCTTCTATAAACAATCTCAATTGGCAGCACAAAAATCACTGGCCTCTCAAATTACAAAAGCTCAAGCAAGTCTAACAATGAAAAACAAGAATAAATTGTAAAGCTCTAGTCCAATCCATCAAGGAGTGAAGAAAAAAGGATTTAAGCTTGATGCTAGACTGTTCACATCCATCAAAACTTCTAGCATTCCTCTCCCTCCAAATACACCACATCACGCAGTGTGGCACCATCTTCCAGATTACGACATTACGATGCAGGCCAAAACTGCCCTGCCAAGACGCTAACAGATCCTTTACTCGCTGTGGCATAACCCAATGTAAACCAAACACACAAAAAACCAGAGACCACAACTTGGAAGCTATAGGACAATGTAGAAGCAGATGGCCCATGTTTTCCCCATTTCGTTTGCACATAACACACCAATCGATAAACAATTATACTTCTCTTCCGTAATTTATCTATAGACAAAATCTTCCCCAGCTCAGCAGTCCAAGACCAAGAGAAGAAGGCAACTCTAGGAGGGATCTTTCATATCCAAGTAATTTTCCATGGAAATGAGATTGAGGTAGGCTTACATAACAACCAGTAATAGCCTCCTACCTCAAAGCCTCCGCTCTTTGAGGGCCTCTAGCACATCTTGTCATCTCCCCTTCTGTTCGCCGACATTAAACAGATTAAATCCATAAACCTATCCGTAGCTTCCAGCTCCCAATCTTGAAAACTGAAGGTCCCAATGCATCACCCCATTGTTGCCTTGCACTAAATCAGCTACAGAAGCATCTCTATCCCGACTAATCAAAAACAACTCCCAGCTCTGCTAGCTTTGGCCTTGAAAAGAGGGAACTTTTGTTCGTCCGTACATTGTCTAGTTCAACTGCTAAAAGTTCGAATTACATGTGAAATTCTTAATCTGTGTATGCCCATTGTTCTTTACCCCGTTGTTGTATGCCCATGTTCTCTTCAAATGTTTATAACTACAAAACTCATACTCAAATCTGATGTCTACTTCACATAAGAATAAGATATATGCCGTGGCTTGCTTTTCTAATGAAAATCCTTCTAGTTTATAATATTTCATGTTTGACATTGGATTGGATTTTGGCTTCCTCAGATATTGGAAAAGAACCAAGGATCATGTTTACCTTGGATTGCATACCAATTCAAAATCATGTTTGTCCATCTTCTCTGCAAATGCCTGAACCTCAATATTCCTAATCAATTGTGATGTCTACTTCATTTATGATACATACATTGGCCGGCTAATCTAAGACAATCCTTCCAAGTTGTAACATTTTCTTGTATTTGTTTTTCTATCAAAACCAGCTACCACAGATATTGGTACGTGATCCAGTTGCTAAGTATTATGGGCTTAGACGTGGGCAAGTTGTGAAGATCATCCGAGAAAGTATGACTGCTGATGAATATGAAACGTATAGACTTGCTGTATAAAATTCCTATGGTGCTCTGCAGGGCCTTCAATTACACAGATCTCTGAGCATAGACGTAAAAAGAAGATGGCCCAACATACGAATATTTGGGCCTAAAAATATAAGCCCAATCATTTAATTTGTTTTTTTCTTTTCCTATTTGGTGTAGGAGTCTAATTTATTTTCTTGCAAGACAATTTTAAATATTTTTTGTTATTCCTATTAAGTTTGGAACTCTAAAGAACCTAGGATTCAGTTTTGTTTATAGTTTTAATTGAATAATAAAATTTCTTTTAGAAATTTCCCTCCAATGGTTTGGTACTATCTCTCTCACGTGTTATCTATCCTTTATTTTTATTTTGTTCAATTTTATTGTTGCAAATCGTTTTAGTCTTGTCATGTCATGTATCATCCTATTTCAAACTTCACATAGATATGAATCATTTTTTTTTAAGCTGCATTCAGTGTTTCAAAAAAAGAAGCCAAAGATCAGACCAGCACACTAGTCCCATGTTACATGTTTTCTGGGATTGTGACTAGAATATTTCACTTTGATAATAATTTCCGAAGTGTACTTTTGAACTTATTTATGCTACCGTTTTAGTTTTGGTCATATCATTGTCAGGTCATTACTTTTCCTAGGCAGTGAAGCAAAGGTGACGATTCAATGAAATCACTTGTCCAGATGAAACAGGGAATGAATTCAGTGATATTTGGCAAATACTATTTCAGTGAGATCAAATGATTTATATGAAATCAAATATACACTTTAGGCCTTCATAAATGATTTCCTAAAAGCCCATTTTCCTAAACCCTATTGTGTTTCAAAAAGCCCATTTTTCAAACGATACTTAGCTTTAGTTAGATGGGCATGGAGGAAAATTGTATGCAAAAATCAACAGCAATTTTGAATAAATATGAACACCGTGGGTGAAAGATTGTTCAACAACAACTAAGAACAAATGCAACAACAAAATTCAACATTTAATTGAACAACAAAATTAAACACTTACTGTAGGTAAAGGAATTGCATTGGAGGAGAAATGAATAGGGCGGAAAGGCTAAGGAGGAAGACGTTGTGTCTACGTACTCCATAATATACCGTGGTAATGGTAGATGAGCTATGCAAGGGAACTTAATTTGATTTGAGATAAAGTTTGATACTTGTTTGAAAAAATCTTGCCCAAAACAATGATTAAGGTGTGGCTGAACTGGCCGAGTAAATACGGTGGTTGAGGAGATGAATCAAGCCGCACGGATTTGGGATGAATTGGGTGAATTTAGGGTTTGGTAACTTTGATTTCGGATTTATGATAGCTTTTAGGTGGCCATTGGGGATGAGTAATGCGGGATTCAGGTGGGTAGGTGTGATTAATGAAGGGTTAGCTACTCTATGGTTATGGGACAGCCGTTGTGCAAGAGGGAGAGGAGAAGAGAGCTTCGTGAAGGATGGAGAGGGTAGAGACTCAGAAAGGACAGATGGTGTGGGGGAGAAAGAGATGTTGAGGTGTAATCACTTCAGGTGGGTCTAATGTATTTCAACCAAACGGTAACATATTTGGGACAACATAACTCAAACACTACTTCAACAACACACTTTAACAAACACAAAACTTAGTATGGGGCCCACGTGTTTGGGTATTTAAACAACAAACGACAGTTCTGAAACACCCATACCAAACGGTACCCATGTTTCCAATTTCCTTTTTTTTTTTTTTTTTTTTTCAGAGGATGGAATAAATTTCATTACAAAAGCGACACAACAGATGCAATTTGTCAAAAACACATATACAAGCAGCAATCTGCTACAAACTCATGTTACCTAATCCTACAAATCAAACATTAAGCAAATTTCGAACCATATGATACAACTCTATCCTAAACAATTGCTTTTAAAGCTTGAAAAATGTATCCCTCATTTACTTATAGAACTCACTTATAGATGGAATTTCTAATCTGGTTACAAAACCTAGCCCTGGCACTAAGATATCTGATGATTTGAAGAAGCCACCCTCCCTGTTCTGAATTAACCAATATAAATACCAGCATTTTTTTGCAATCATAAATGATACATTGTGGCTGCTCAAGCTATTTTGCATATGGAAGCGCTAAATCTCCACCCTTTAAGAGACTGAGAACTCTACAACATTATATTAGTCCAATGCCAATTTTGTTTCTTAATGCCACACAAAATTCAAGATTTGTCATATGACTCATATCCGTTCTTAGTAAAGCAAATTTTGAAAAACAAATAATCTATCAATGTGACCCCCATTGAACTCCTGCAGGCACTAGTGTTTCTACTTGAGCAGAGTCCAGAGGAATACATTTCTCTGTTACGTGGCCGGAGTTCTAAGAAATTTTGGAAATATTACCCACAAGATTTAAAAGTTTTGAGAAAGAGCAGTCCAAGGGAAAATTACAGACAAACCAAAAAAAAAAAAAAAAAAAAAACTGAAACCTTTAACCTTCTTCTTCTCCTTCTTCAGTTCTATCAAGGGTTGGTTTCTAAACCCATGATCATAATTAACATAAATATGCATGATGGGCTCCATAAAAGAAGAAACATATTGAATTGATCACAAAAGGCAGAACTTGAGCATCAAATATTCAGAATTTTTGACAGCAAAGTATAATGCAAAGTACAATGGACACTGGCAGAACACCGTATACAGGTCAACAAAAGAAAAGAAAATTGTTTCTCTGATTATGAAAAGGAACATTATGTGGTTCCATAGAGAACCTAGTTCTACTACTCCCCACAATTATTATCAAGCACTTCTGAAGTCTCACAGGAACTTCCTGTACGGCCTGCCTGCATCCTCATCTTGCATATGCTGTGACCACAGTAAACAATATGTTAGCAAGCTCAATGAGTAACTGGAAGTATGGAATAACAATTTCAACATGTACTTGCATCCGACCAAATAACAAAAATGAAAATGTTCAAAACTATTCTACATAGTTGTTTCTTAAATGGTAAGGAGAGAAGATTGACCACGGGCAAAAAGTAAATGAAAATGAAGAAGGCTGTGTATGCAATGTGCAGTACCATTACATTTCAGTGATGAAACAAAGATCAAATTTTAAGTCCAAATTAGTCTTGGAATAAATTCGTATCTGCTGCAAAGAAAGTTCAACAGCACAACTTTGATAGTAGGATGTACATACAGTCATAGATTTTAATAATAAAAAAAATACAGTAGCAAGGTCACATGTTACAAGCTTTTTACTAGGTAAAGTCCGAACCTTTGACCACAGGAAAAAAGTAGATAAAAAAAGAAAAAGTACAAAATGGAGGCAAAGAAGTTCAGGCAACCCCCCCCCCCCCCCCCCCAAAAAAAAAAAAAAAAAAAAGAGAAAAACAAAAACTACACACACAATTTTGTGTACCATTGTATGTAGAATTGGCTTTAAATAAAAAAAAGTTTAATATTATTAGTACAAGGGACCTCAAGGAAGTTAAGATAATTTAATAGTAGATAATTCAATATCCTGAAAAGTGCAAAGTAATTATCTTTCCAGTTTCCCCAGAACTGAATTTACACAAACTTGTATAAAGTAGATCATATGAGGCATATTATACAACTCAAAATGACATTACACTTCTAGAGTTTAAGACTCCTCACATCATTATGAAACAAAATAAAAAGATCTTGTACACCATCCCTCCCAGTCTCCATCCCCACATATTCTAAGGCTCCAATTCTGGACTTCTCACACTAAAGGGTCATTACCCAGTATTGGTCAAACTATTTTTGGATAAGTAACAAAATTTTTTATTGAAAACAAAACAGAGCCCAGTGTTAGTCAAACTTAAAGTGAGGTCATGGAAGGGGTGACTTAGATATTGTCCTATTCTTCAGCATTTTTCAACGAGTGGCCACTGTCAAGATTGCGCTTGGCAGCCTGACATTTTAATATTGTACCAGACTTGTGGTTGGCACTTCTCACAACCTATGAAGCACGGGTGCGTTTCGGGACTTGGGTGCAGGTGCGGGTGTGGGACTCGGCAATTTTTGAAAAAGTAGGGTGCGGGTGCGGCGGTACTCGACAAATTAAAAAAAAATTTATTTATATTTTCTATATATTTTTACTATTAAAATATTCTTAAAAAACACATTGATATATTTGATTCACAAAACAAAGAAAGAATAAGGCAAGAAACGCATCTGAGGTCAAAATTTCGGCTTCTCCGGCGAGTTTCAAGGCCGATTTCGGCCTGTTTCGGCCGTTTCCGACCAGAATCGGGCCGTATCGGCCGTATTGGTCGCCGGCCGATATAGACCGATACGGCCCGATTCTGGCCGAATCAGCCCAGTTCGGCGCGACTCGAAGCCGATTCGGCGCGAATCTGAGAAAAAAAAAAAAAAAACAACACCAGACCGACGCGCGGTCAACCTCGTCGGACTCGGGTGCGACACCCTCCCAGCCGCGTCCGTGCATTCTAGCTCACAACATTCACATAAACCAAGAAAATAAGAAATAAAATTCCATACCATTTTGCATTAAATTAAAAGCTTATATATATCTAAGTATAGCAGGTCTTGTCAACCTTAAAAAACTAAAACCAAAAGCCAAATTGGCCTCTAGGCTAAATAGTGCTTCCATCCCCATAAGAAACAAGTGGTGTGTGAGGATACAAGTTAAATGCACAAAGAAAGACAGCAACTTAGAAGACATGATATTTGTGAATGGAAAATAATCCCGGGGATAGCACATTCAACTGGGTATCATGCCTCATGAAGCAGAGGTAACTAGTTTAAATCTCCCTTTCTCCTTCCCTTAGGGCCAAAAATTCACATATCAGAAGGGTGAAAAAGATATTTGTGAATGAAAAACAGTTAAGCATGGTATAGCCAGATTCTACTCAAGCAAGACATTGAAATTTTTATCAAATAGAGGAGGCCATCTTTTTCTCCCACTAAAATAGGGTGCTTAGCGTGGTTAATGTAGCATATGTCACTAACTTTAAAGAATCATGTATGTTTTTGATAATTTTAATCCAACTTAAATGAGGATACTGAATAAAGTGCCTAACATTAATAAGCTTATAAATCTGGCCAAAAAATAATATGATTAAGGCTAGGAAATAATTTAACACGCAGATGTTTTAAGTCAATCAAAGTCATTATATACCAAGTCTTTGAACTGAAATGGTAGATGATAAACTACTCTGTTTACCTCTCCCTTATACAATACAACTGAATAATAAAGCCTACAAAATTTTCCATATCTGTTAACCATGACACTCTACTCATACAACACAAGATTATTCAAATCAACTTTCCAAAAGATTAGATGTCCCATATGAAAAGACTTTGCACAGATATAAAGAGATCAACACGTATCTATGTAGAATTTGTGCTAGTAGCTTCAAAAATATAGGAAGCTCAGTGTCTGTTTTACACTTACTTTTATTTTAGCTTTTTAGCTTATTTGCTATGTACATATTTTTAAAGCCTCACTTTTTCTAGGTACAACTATACTTTAACCAGCTTTAAGCCATTAAGCTTTCAACAAAAAGTTACATCCAAATGCAGTCTCAACCTTGTTCCCACAACCCAACAACCATAACAATCCACTCATAAGAGACAGAAATTTTTATTAAGAACTACATACTAACAACTTCCAAGGGAATTTTAGATGCTTTTCTTCTCCTTGAAGACAATGAAAGCAATTGCAAGGTCAATGAAGTAAGGTGGGTCTCTACTTTTCCAAGGTATGTGCTTTATTATTTCAGAGGAGAAAAATGTCAAGAACGACGGTAACTTTGGTGCTATTCCATAAGTGTTTGAAACACTTTATAGCAAACTCCAATATATGTCACAAGACAAACAAACAGACCCAATTATTTTAATATAACCTCAACCCACAGTCATGGGTTCTAGCTGCTGAGAGGGAGACTTTTTTTTTTGGGCTATACTTAAGCACCCCACAATCAAGGATTGAACCTTCAACCTCTCCTTTGGAAGAGGTCAGGAAGTGCCATTGGATTACAAGGGTTGCTGGCAAATGGCACTTCCTCCCTCCCTTAAACATGGGATGGAGAGTAAGACCACGGGGGTGCGTGTGTAACTTAGCAATAAAAATAATTTTCTATCCCATTAACAGTTACCACTTACAAGTGGTATGGGCAAGTTCCTTCTACCAAAAGGTACAAGTCATGGGTTCGAGTTCAGGAATCAGCCTTTCCAAAATAAAAGGGGGGTTAAGACTGACTACCAATCACCTCTCTACAACCCCGCAAAAGTGGGAGCTTTATACACTAGATACCACCCTTTTTTTTATTGATAGTCACCACTTTACCAGCCCAAGATTTTACATAGTAAAAACATTACAAGTATCCAGTAACCAGAATTTCAATTGTACACAACAATGGGGTTAAGGCAGACTACCAATCACCTCTTCCTGACCCCAAGAAAAAGTGGGCACTTTGTGCACTAGGTACGAATCCAACCTTTTTCTTTTTTTTTCCATTTTTTATAGTTACCACTTTACCAGCCCAAGATTTTACATAGTAACAACATTACAAGTACCCATAAACCATAATCTCAATTGTAGACCCCAAGGTTGTCCCTTTCACGCACAAAATATCATAATTATAAGTTTATAACACACTACACCGGTCATAGATTTCAACAAATTTACAATTTAGCTGAAATACCAATTGTGGATTGGTAAAACCCAGCTGTATTTTTTTTCTAGTAAATTTCATTTAGCTCAACAGCTAAAATCTGTGGGCCTGGGTTCGAATCCCAATACAACAAAAAGCAACCCAAAATCAATTATCATTGGACAAACATCATATAAGTTCAAATCCTATAGTATGTATCAAAGAAAACCCAGTTCTAGAATTCGACAGAACTACTATTTAGATGAAAGTGTAATGGGATCTGATCGATTTTGAAGAGAAAATAGTAGAGCGAGCGAGAGAGAGAGAAATGACATACGAATTCACGGACGATGCCTTTGTAGACGAGGTAGGGGACGGCGATGCCGAAGATGCCAACGAGAGCCAAGTTGCGACGAGTCCAACGGAAGTTGTGCTCCAGAGTCTCTCTGGCTGATCCCCAATCCTCTATGAACTTGTTCTTGTTTGCCTCCATACCTCCTGCCATCTTCTCTCTCTCTCTCTCTCTCTCTCTCTCTACCCTGACCTTGCCTTGTGAAGTTGTGAGTGTGTGTGTTTCTACTTTCTCTATTTGCTGTTAGAGTGAGTGAACATTCACATTTCACTCTTTTTGTTTGGGTTGGTTTTGGTTTCGTTTGGTTTGGTTGGTGCTTGGTTTTTTGCCTATTGTTCCCACTGTTTGGCTGCGCCCGTTAGGCTATCCCATCCTTTCTAACCGAGAAAGTTAGCACAACACTAATTTTCGTAATTTTGCCACAACTTTATCACGTGGGGACTCGTGCGTGGTAGAATCATAGATTCACATGAACTCACCATTTTATTTCTACCACTTACAACTTGGTACATACCAAAATTGTGGCAAAGTTGTGAAAATTGGTGTGGTGCTAGAGTCACTATTTCTAACATCTATTCTTTTATATTTCTTTTGTTTAAATAAAATATAAAAGATCCTTATTTAGGGGTGTGCATGAGTCGAGTTAGGACGGGTTGAGGGATTTTTTCAATTTAACCCACCACGGTCAAGTTGAAAAAATCCAACCTAACTCAAACCATCACAAGGGTCCAACCCAACAACCCCCGGATCGGGTTGGACAGTTTTTTTTTTTTTTTTTTTTAATTTTTAATTGAGCATTAGGACAACACAAATACAAATAAGAGCAAATTTATAACTTAATAAACCTAAGCATAACGCCAAACTAATACAAACTATTTTATTAGTGCTTCAAATTTAGTAGGACATCATATAGTTTTATTCAAACTAAGTTGATAAATAAAAGAGTAAATAATAAAATTATATAATATATTTTTAAAATATATAATAAATATAGGTGAGTCGGGTTAGGCTGATGTGTGAATCTGTTGACCCGCACACAACCCAACCCATCGTAAAAATTAAAAAAAAAATGACAATCCATTCCAACCCACCAACCCCTTAAAAACCAATCCAACTAGGCGAGTTAAGTTAGATCGAGTCGGTTTTTTACGAATTGACGGGTTAACTGCACACTCCAAACTTTGATCCATATATAGATTATGAAAGGTGAGTTTCCTTTGATAATTAAAATCTTAACAACAAATTTCAACACCTAGAGTAACAAATTTCCACACAAGGGGGGTGGGTTTCATGTCAGCAAACTAATCAAAACCAAAAAGCCTACCCACACAGAAAGAAGGAAAAAAAAAAGCACGAATATCAATAACAAAAACTTAAAAAACTGAAAAGTAGACCCATAATCATCCATAAAGTCAGTAACGAAAACACCCTAATCACTTATCCAATAATTGGCACACCCATAAAATCTTCTTTCAAGGTTATCAGCAATCTATTGAAGTCACTGTCCTAGCTCCATGCGTACATTTGCAAATACTTCCACCCTTGAGCTAACAACTAAGGATGTCAAGCTAGATGCCATTAATTTCAAGTTGATAGAGATGGATTGGATTTCACAGAGGAAGATAACAATTTGGGGATTATGTTTTCAATTTGGCTATATGGGTTGTGATCTTCGATTTGGGAATTTAGGTTTCTGTTTGGGGAAAATTTGTCACACATGCAGGGTCATGGCTTGTCAATTAAGTTTGGATGGGAAGATGTATCAACCACACAAACTTAAAATACGTCATTTTGTTAGTTAATTTTCTCAATTATGCATTGCCAAGTCACATAAGCAAGTTCCATAACTAAGATTGTGTTAAGGATCAAAATGAAACCTTGTTGAAAGACTCAAGAACCAAATTGAATTTAAAAAAAAAAAAAAAAAAAACACTCACACACACAATGAGTAAAACAAAAACAACTCGAAATATAGGACGAGTAAAAGTGAATTTTTCCCAAATAAAAAATGAAGAAAGAGCGTGAAAATTTCACTACTTCTTTCACATTTGTTGAGTTGATAAATTTTTGTTGATTCTTATTTAAACCCACTACTAACATTATTTTTTTTATATATTACTAACAATTTGTCATATAAGTAATTATTAAAAGTTTTGTCATGGGGATTAGGGCTTTCATTTGGGTAAAACTTGTGACACATGCAAGGTTGTGGCTTGTCAATTAAGTTTAGACAAGAAGATATATCGACCAGACAAACTTAAAATATGTCATCTTGTTAGTTAATTTTGTCAATTATGCATGCCAAAATAGGTAGGCAAGTTTCATAACTAAGATAATTTTAAGGATCAAAATGAAACCTTGTTGAAAAACTCAAGAACCAAAATTGAAATTTTTTTAAAATACACTAGGAATAAAACAAAAGCAACCCAAAATATAGAAACTAAAAGTGATTTTTTTCCCAAAAAAAAAGAAGAAGAAAGAAATAAAAATCAAGAAAGAACAACTTTTAAAAAGTTTTTTCATAATACTAAGTTGACAAATTTTTTATGATTCTCAACTGAGTTTATTATTAATATCATTTTTTTTTTTTTTTTGATATCACTAACAATCTGCTATGTCAGCAATTTTAAAAAATTATTGTTGAATTTTTTAAGGCTATAAACTTTCTCATCAAGAAAAATCTACGGTTGTCAAGAGTGTTAGTGTGCCACGGTCCTAATCACACTCGTGTTAGTGAGGCAGTCTTTAACTACACAAAACTGCACAACATATATAGGGCCCTAGTCCTAGGTTTACACATCGACACAAAACACATATACCACCACAACCACAACAAGAGAGAAACAAACCCCACAGAAAAATCAATGGCGTCTAGGGTTTCATTGAAGAGCAAGGGCAAAGCGAGCGGCAAGGCCTTGAAGGGCTCTGCAGAGGAAAAATCCATTGGCGAGAGCTTAAAGGAGTGGAGCACTTGGGCCCTGAAGAAGGCCAAGGTCGTCACCCACTATGGTTTCATTCCTTTGGTCATCATCATCGGCATGAACTCCGAGCCCAAACCCCATCTCGCTCAGCTCCTCAGCCCTGTCTGATCGATCATACTGGCTAGTTTTCTGCAATACCCAGATCGGGATTTGGGATTTTCTTTCATGGGTTGGTGCCTATTTGTCGAAATCTACATGTTTTGAGTTTGGGTTTTAAATCTGTTATGTTATGGATTTTGTGTATCTTTAGGGTTATCTTTTCAGAAAGTCATAATCTAGGGAATTAGAAAAATAATATTATGTTTAATTTTCAATGTTGAAAGCTTTATTTTATTGCGTTTTTTTATGTTGCCTGATGTGGTTTCATTAGCTTCTGCATCTAAATTTTAATTCTTAGTAATATGATTGGTTGCTGAGAAAATAGGAGAACAGAATTTTTTTTTTTTTATTATTTAAAACAAAAATTGTTTTGTGATTGTATTTCCTCTGCCATCTGATTACTTCTATAGAAGATTGGGGGTTTTGTTATTGTCTTATTGATGGTGGTTTCTGCGATGAATGGTGTTTATTTGAATGATCTCAGTTAATTATCTTATTCTTTTCAATGACTACATGATTATTATATGATTAAAGAATCACTCTGTGAAAAAAAGTCTTATGGAGTTAGGATCACTTTTAATCTAATCTCTCTTTGGTTCTTGAGTGAACATGGGAAATTTAGATGTATGACTATGATGGTAGATTGTTAATTAGATAGTTAAAGGACTCTCCTTTGTCTTTTTGTTTGGGTAAGCAATTCTGATTTCAAAAAGGTGGAGTTGTGTTAACTAAGCTGATAAATTGAAAGAACTAGACTTAGGAGAATGGATGATTCTGTTTGATGTCTGAAACACTGAATAAATTCAGTCAATATTTTCTCTTAATATATATATATATATATATATATATATATATATATATTGTAAACTCTTAATATGAATGATGGATAGTAAATGAAGCGTTGATATTTAGATATGCTGCTAAGAAAACAGTAAGAGTTTGAGGAAAAAGAAGATAAAATAATTGTGGCCTAATTTTGATGGGGTGGCACCTTTGATAGGCTGTGAGTTAAAATTTTTCTTTAGGTTAATAAGTTGCTGGTTCAGTTTTAATAAGTCTTGCTAAGATAGGGGTTTGGTTTAGTAGTTCTTAATTTTTTTCTTTGTTATTAGGAATTATAGTCTTTCCTGAAAAATGTATTTTGGAGTCCTAGTTCTTAACATACATATCAAATTTCATACCAATCATTGATAATCATATATTATCTACTACTTGATCCGTAAACTCATGTTTGTAATTATTTTAGAATACAAAAAACTGAACTGATTATTTGGCTCTAGAAAACCAATATCATATACTAATCTTTTTTATTGAACGTTCTTGTACATTGTACTAATTTACCCTTGATTATTAGAATAAAAATTCAGGGCTAACAAGGCATGAAATGACTATAAAGCTTGTTAAAGTATGCTTCTTGTTACTAGATTGCAAAATAATAACCATGTGTTAATGAAACACCTCCTGTCCTGAGAGACCTGATACTGATGTAATTTCCTGTTTGGGAGGAAAGAACGTCAGCTTCATTATAGGATGAAAACAACCAATGCCATCCCAACAGTGCAAAAACAATTTGCTGATTAGAAAAGTGAAAATGATCGGTTTGTCTGTCCAAGTGTTTTATTATTTTACCATCTGCTCCAGTGGCTGAGAAAATTCTCTACCGCTCAAAGCTAGGCTGTGTTTTGGCATCACTAAATTGAAGTTAATACAGAGCTCCCCGACCCCCCATTTTACGGGTGTAAAGGATAACTAGACTGTGTTTGGCATCACTAAATTGAAATTAATATAGAGCTCCCCAACCCCCCATTTTATGGGTGTAAAGGATAACATTATTGTTAAACATCCATACCCTATCCATACTATGGGATAAGTAACATAAACACGCATCAACCTCAAGCTGGTTTACAACACAAAAAAAGAGGGGAAAATGTTGACCAAGTACCTCCTTCTGGAATGACACCTGGTCTTCTCTTGGCAACCTAAGATCTGTCCTATCAGGTCCTCTTAACTACCAGGAAGAAAATAGCCTAGTTGCTCAGTCCGTTGATGATTATGGGAATTGGAAATGGGATAATCTCTCCTTCGTTCTACCTCAATCTCTATTAAGTATCATTAATGCCATCCCAGTAAATCCCTCCTCCTTTTGTGAAGACTTGACTGCCTGGGCTCCCTCTAAGGATGGTAATTTTTCTCTTAAATCAGCTTATAGTCTTGCCAAAGGGTTAAATGCTTTGAACCCTCCTACTCTTGCTTCTAGCTGGATTTGGAATGTGAAAGCTCCCCAAAAACTTCTCATCTTATTTTGGTTATGTTCTCACAATAGCATTCCAGTTAGAGAAGTGTTGGGTTCAAGGGGTTTTACCATTGATCAGTCATGCCCTATTTGCAACAACCACGTGGAATCTATTGACCACCTTCTTAGGGAATGCCAGGCCTCGGTTAGTTTTTGGAGCTTGGAGTTCCTACAAAAGCTATTCAATCCTTTGGTCTCCCTCTTTTGGATTGGTTGCATTTCAATAGCACTTGCGGCTTCACTTCAAGACACCTCCACATTCCTTGGAAAACTCTCTTCATTTTTGGGCTATGGAACTTATGGCTAAACAGAAATTCCGTGGCTTTCCAAGGAAAGCAGCCCAACCCCACTATTGTCAAGATCTGTCTTGCAAAAACTGCTGAATTTCACTTTCTCATCCATGGAGCTAACGCACAAAACAAAATAATTCAGCACCCCGTCTCTTGGACCAAGCCGGACCTAGGATGGCATAAACTAAACACCAATGCATATGTTCTGCTATCCTCAAATTGTGCAGGTAGGGGTGGGCTTATAAGGGACTCTTATGGCTCTTGGATTAGAGGTTTTTCTAGATTCATTGGTGCCTCAAACTGCCTTCTTGCCGAGCTTTGGGCTTTGCGGGATGGCATCACTATGGCCAAAAACCTTAACATTACTGTAGACGACTAAATTTCTCTGTTCGAAATAAAGTCAAACAAGTGAATTAGTTTCACAAATGCGAATTTGTATTGATGATTGTGTGGTACAATTCTCTGTAGTTACAAAAGAGTTATCCTTTGATTCGATCTCCTTAAAAGACTTGTTGATTGGATTTGTAGTAATGTGATTTTGATTTGAACACCCAATGTACTTCAATTTGGCTCAAGAATGGATTGAAGATTTTTGGAACAGAATTACAATGAATCTCTGGTTATGAGTTTATTGGAAATCCCTTGTTCTTCACGTTCTTCGTGTGTTCTTCGTCTTCGAAGGTTTGTGGTGGAAGTTCTTCGGGGCTTTAGAGGCTTGAATCCGTTGAGCTTCACTGATTTGTGATTTCTTGAGGTTTCTGGAGGCTTTTAAGCTTGATTCCGGTGAACTTTGAGATCTAAGAAGATTATTTGGATGATTCCTCTTCGAATGTTCTTTGTATTTGAAGGTTTGTGGTGGAAGTTTTTCGGGGCTTTAGAGGCTTGAATCGGTAGAGCTTCACCGATTTGTGATTTGTTGATGTTTTCGGACCTTTGAGCTTGATTCCCGCAAACTTTAGGATCTAGGCGGATGGTTTGGATGATTTTGCTTCGAATATTCTCCGATTTTAGGGTTGAAGTTCTTGAAGTTCCCGGAAGCTTCAGGGCTTGATTCCAGCAGAGATTTTTCACTTCTAAATCTTGGTCCTCCTAAATGTCTTAGAAAGGCTTCTATTTATAGGAGTTTGGGAGTGGGTGAACGACATGTAGCGGAGTCTGATTGGTGACACATGTCACAGCCTGATTGGTTTGCTTATGTCATCGCTTACACGTCTTTGGATCGCTTGTGTCATCGCTACACGTCTTGCTGATGCGTGATTGGTTTTTGCATGACACTTGGCAAATTTTCGTTGGCTTCTTAATAGTGCTAGCAAAATCTAGTAGCAATACATGGTGCTTTGTAATTAGCTGTATTTTGTGGACTTGGTAATGTGACGTGTCGACTTGTGATAGGTCGGGAATTTTCCCTCTCTACAATTACCAAGCTTGTTATTAATGTAGATGTTCTTTGAGGTCATTTCCCTTTTCTCTAAGCTAAGTAGTGATAATCGGCTAACCCAGCCTATTGTGGATGATTGCAGGAACATGCTCCAAGTTTTCTAGGAATACCACATGCAAGATCGTTGCTTGGAAACTAACAAAGTTGCTGACCTTCTTGCAAAACTTGGCTGTGGCCAATCTGAACCTTTTATTTCTTATGTAATGCCTCCTTTTGTTGTTATGGAGGCTCTCTCTTTTGATTGTAATGCTGTTCCTTGTACCCGTTTAATTCGGGCTCCAATTGCTTTTGATTAATCTTATTAGCCCCATATTTTACCAAAAAAAAAAAAAAAAGACAAAAATGTTGTATAAATGAGTAGGGAAAGTAATTGGATTGCACTATGCACTATTCCCTATAGGGAAAAGTACAATCATCACGATAAAGCGCACAAGGCTTCTGGTACCAAAAAAGGAAAAAAGAAAACCCATCTTAAGGTGCGTTTGTTTCGATGTAAAATATTTTCAAGTGAAAATATTTTCGGGAAAATAAAATATTTTCAAGTGTTTGGTTGCATTCTGAAAATGTTATTTTCTTATTAGTTTCTCACATTTTCTTAATCATTTTCTCAGCTTCCAAACAAATTTCATAATAGAAAATTTCAATAATAAACTTAAAAGAAACAAAAATCAAAACAAAACATTCATTGAACTCAAAAAATCGATGAAACGGAGAGAGAGTGATTGACAATTGAGGGAAGGGAAAGGTAGATCGAGAAAGAGAGAGATCGGGCATGGGTGGGTCATGGGTGCGATCTCGTCGGTGCTGGAGTGCGACGAGACCGATGGGGTATGGGGTTGGGTGCGGTGGTGCGATATGGGGTTGTGGTGCGATCTGGGGTTGTGGTGCACGCTGGGGTTGGATGCGGTGTTGCGATCTAGGGTTGTGGTGTGCACGATCTTGTCAACTCTACTCTCTCTTCTTGCTCTTGGTTTGGTTTTTTTTTATTTTTTTTTGGGAAATGGTTCGAAGGTAAGATTGGAGATGGGTTTTGGACCGTGGGGCGACACGATTTGGGCTAGCCGGAGCTTAGTTGAGGTGAGCTTGGATATGGGTTTTGGACCGTGTGAGGAGTGTGCTCGAGCTTTCTCTCTTCAAGTGTGATTTCCGGAAATTGTTTGAAGGTAAAATCAAAGCATAAATGATTTTACGCTCAAAGTGGCTTATTTTCCGGTCAAAGCGTAAATGATTTTTCGTTGACCGTATTTTCCGTAGCTGCCAAACACACACAAGGGTGTAAAATAATTTCCTAAAAGTGTTTTCAAGCGAAACAAACGCACCCTTAAAGTCTAGTTGGGCTTTTATTTTTTTGTCTTGATCTATCAAGTTGGGGTTGGTTCTCTCTCTCTTAAATTATTTTCTTATTTATATGGCTTCCACCATTTTTCTTTCCTTCCAATATGGAAAAGGAGAGAGTTGTCCCTTCCTTTACACCCTGTAAACAAATAAACACTATGAAGGAAAACTATTCTCCTTTCCCTTTCCTTTTTCTTTTTTCCTCTCTTCTTTCCGCTCTCCCTTGGTTTTTTAAATGGTGTAAAAATATGAGTGGTGTCCTTTTATTCTTTTTTTAGGTAAATATTTGAATCCTAAATATTTACGTTGGAAATACCCAAAAATATCATTTAAATACAAACTTTTGCCTCTTTTCCAAATTCTAACAGAATAGAATTACACTTAGTTGCTGAGTTGGCTTTTTTGTTACTATTTGGGCCATTTATTTTCAGAACTTTTTAAAGTTGAAAAACCACAAAAATAAAAAAATAACATAGTTTAAAATTGAATTAATTTTGTTTTATATCAATTTTTTCAAAAGAGGAAATTTAAATACAATTTTTTAGGTGTTGTAACTTAGATTTCTTAATTAAATTTAATCACATGGTTATATTAGCAAATAAGTAATTGAAAAATGCTAAATCTACTTCAAATTTTACTTTAAAAAAACACTTAAAAATTGATTTGATAAGGAATGCTATTGATCACATTTATATTAGATAATAAATGAGTATTTAAATTATTTCTTGTAATTGATGACATATCAATTTGTAAGACGTAAGTAGGGGTGGCAATTTGTGTTTGCGTGTCAAATTAGTGTCGTGTCAACTAATGAGTATTTGATTATATGGATTAACACTAACCCAACACATTTATTAAATGGGTCAAGATTCCTCAACCCTAACACAACCTGTTTATTAAACGTGTCGGTCGTATCAACCCATTTATTAGATTTTATCAAAGCGAAACAAAAATATACAAATTTTAGTACTAAATTATGAAAAAAAATTTATACATAAAATTCAAAACTAACGAATAAATGCATCACAAATAATTATTTAAAATTAAAACATATCTTAATATCACAAATAATAAATCATAATATGTTAAAGAAAATAAACCATAATAACTAATAAGTTTATATACCTAGGGTTTGAAGGGTATATTGGTAAAATATAATTTAATTAAACATGTCAAACGGGTCAAATGGGTTCCATAGGTTGGATACTAACTCAACCCGTTTATTAAACGGGTTAGTCGTATCAACCCGAATATGACACAAACCCGTTAAATCTCAACTCATAACATGCTAATTTCGTGTCGAGTTGTGTCGTGTTCATGGTCATGTCAAATTTTGCCACCTCTAGACGTAAGTAGTAAAATTGGTAGTATCCTTAACATCACCCTAAATAATATGGTTGAATCTAATTGTCCTTGAAAAATATTACACTCATATATTGATTAATGCAATTATATTGTTAGATTTAATTAGAAAACTTACGTTATATCACCAAATCAACTTGTACCTAAAATTTAGCAAATTTTAACTCCTTTTTTTTGTGTGTGTGTGTGTGTGTGTGAAAATATGCAATGTGGAAACACAAAAACTTTAAAATTGTGATTTAAGAGGGAGCGTGTCTAAAGAATCAAAGCTAAACTAAAAATTCCCAAACTAAAAACAACCAAAATCACTTACATTATTCTTAGGAATTTTGGCTGCCATGTTCATGTGGTTTGCCAAATACTGAAATACCCTCTAAAGTTGTAAATAGGTAACGAGTTTTAGTATGAGTTGTACAACCCAATGTAGGACCATCTTCTTTGATCTTTAAATAGAGAGTCCCTCATAGATCAAACACAAATATATTTCAATTTCCTCCAAAATAAGTGGTCGATCACAATGATCGTATGTAAATCAAATTTATATTGGCTAATAAATGAGTGTTTAAATTATTTCTTGTAATTGATGACATATAGTAAAGTTGGTAGTATCCTTAACATCACCCTAAATAATATGGTTGAATCTAATTGTCCTTGAAAAAAATTACACTCTGTTGAGGTCTAGAAAGTTATAATACCAAGGCCCAAAATAGCACAGTGGGTGAACCTCATATAAAAGGGTTGAGCTCACAACAAGAAAAAAGGATGGTAGGCCCAAGTCCATTAAAAAAATATTTAAAGCCCAGAACCCACAAAAAGGCGGGGCTTAGGTCCCATGAAATGAAGGGAAGAAAGGAAAAAGCCCAACTTTGTCAAGATCGAAAAATCAAATGGACCAGTGGGAAGAATTGGGTCGGGATACCCGAGGTCATCAAGGGTTCAGGATCCTTGGGACGTGTAGCACAACTAGGATGAGATTGAGACAGTTCAAAAAGAGCACCAAGAAACACAAGGAATGAAAAAGCAGTATACGTCCTTCTCAATCACCCAATGATGCGAGAAAGGAACCGAAAGGCTTGGAGAGTAATAATTTAGGAACAAGAGGTTGGTACCTCGGGGAACCCAGAGAGAAGAACCATAAAGGGAAGTAGCTGGGAAAACCTTCAACTTGGCGGGAATGAATTCGGCTCACTTGGGAAAAATGACAAAAAGAAGGACAGTCAAAATCTGAGTCAAAATGTGAGGTTTAGAAGCCTTGAAGGAAGAGAGATTGAAGATCAACTCTCTAAAGACACCTCAGAATGGAAAGTCAACAAAAGGCTTTTAGGGAAATAGTACCAAAAGAAGAAAACTATGAGAAATAAGGAAATGACCAGTCATCAGAGTGGCTGGCACAACATGGGTCCCGGTACTTAGGGGAGCAAAGGAGGGGAATCAGTGGTACCCGGAACCCTAGAATGACACTATAAAAGGCAACATTGAAAGGGCATTGAGCAATAGTGAATCATAACAGAATCATTGAGAAAACTTTGTCAAAAAACTCAAAGAAAGTAGTAAAAGAAAGAGAAATATCGTCCGGTATCCCAAAACAACCACTATAAAACATACTTGGATTCAAAGGGATTCAAACTTTGCAAGTCTTAGAGACTTAGATAGCCATCTAAGTCTGTAATTTTTGAGCTTAGTTATACCTTGTAACACGTCTTAGTGAGCACATTGTAATTTACAACTAAGAAAAGTAATGAAATATTTCACAGTGTTTTAAGGATCCTTAACAATTATTTTGTTTATCTCTTTATTACATTGTTCCTTTACTGTTTCTTGTTGTTCAATACATACATATATATATATATATATATATATATATGAATTCTTGCTCTATGCATCACTTGGTTTGTAAACAGTCCATTTAGCTGCGATGAACCAAGCCCAAGCCCAAGCCCAATCCCTTTAAACAATAACTAAAAGGCCTAGTGTCCTTGTTTCAACTTGGGCCTGGACACTGTCCAAAAAAGGACCCTTACACACTCTTATATTGATTAATGCAATTATGTTGTTAAATTTAATTAGAAAACTTACGTTATAACACCAAATCAACTTGTACCTCTATTACTGTTGAGGGAGATTTAGAGGTGGTTATCACAGCTTTATGAAGTAAAGAGGAATCCCTTTCTTCTTTTGGTCATTTGATTTTTTCGGCAAAGCAATCTCTAGATGCCTTCTATAGTATTTCCTTTTCTCAAACCCACGTTTCAAGGGTAGCTCATAACCTAACTAAACATGTAAGACATGTTAGTGGTTTTCCTATTTGGATGGAGGATGTTCCTCCACGCTTTTAGCGTGTACTTCTAGCCGATTATGGCTAAGCCTTTTAATGAATTTTCATGGACTTTCTTTAAAAAAAAAAACTTATACCTAAAATTTAGCAATTTTTAACTCTAATTTTAAGTAGATAGTCCCTCATAGATCAAACACCTATATATTTCAATTTCCTCCAAAATAAGTGGTCGATCACAATGATCGTATGTAAATCAAAATAGATATTACAAAAATATTCCCAACACGCCATATGTAGAGGGAAAGCTTTTGCAAAGAGATTTTGTTTTCAGGGGTCATGGAAATTCTAAAAAATGAGATTAAAATCAAAGGTGTAATCACATATGCTCAAAGCATGGGTAAAATGGTCCTTTTACTAAGGAAATACCAAATTCATCTCAGCCTTCCACGTGTAATAGTAACAGTAAATCTAGACCACACGAACGCTGCGTAATATTCATTGTCCCCAGGATCCTAATATAGAATAAATGATAATTGATTTAGGAAAAAAAAAATTTTTTGATAATTGGAATTTTGTACATTTGCCAATTGCAAGGTTCACTGCTTGCTCTTCCAGAGAGGAATTGCGTGGAACTAATGGACAAGAAGTTGGTAAATTAAGTTCACCTAATAGAATTCAAATACATTTTAGAATTGACCGAAAAAACATAAAATATTATTATTTTGTTTCAAATTAAATTCAATAATTTAATTGGAGAACATAATAATATATTATTATGTTTTTAAACTTTTTTTTTTTTTTGAGAAATTAGTAAGGTGTTTAAACTTTGAATTTAATTGGAGAACATAATAATATATTATACATAATGTAGTGTATCTAAGTTTTGTCCAATAATTATTTCAATAATTATTTTTTCGGAAGAATATGTTCATATTCTTTGTGTTCTTCCCCATAGCAAGATTGTGCACGTTCATTCTTTTCTTTGTCTTTCTTGTACTTTATTTTTATTTTTTATTTTTTTTTATAACCAAACACCTCAAAACTAATATCAATAACAGTTTAAACCACCGATTTGAGCTTTTCTCTCTCTCTCATCCAAATCAAATCCATATTGGTGGTGAACAACTAAATGAGAGAAAGATAGGAAAATCCGAAAATGAAAGAAAGCCGAGAGAGGGAGAAAGGAAAATGAAAATGAAAAGGAATGGATCTGAAAAAGAAAGAAGAATAAGAAAGATACAAACACAAGCATGCACCATCAGATGGTGAGAGAGAGATAAGATTTAAAAGAAAATGAATGGAAAATGAGTTTTTTTTAAAGGATTTTTTTTTTAATTGCTGACATGACATTTGATAAATGTCAAATTAAATTTTTAAGTATTATTTTAATAGTCACATCAACATTTAATGTATTAGCAGTGCACCCCATTTAGCACGTAGACTATTTTCATTAATAAAATGACGGTAAGGATTAAAATGAGAACAATTTTTTGATTTTAGAGATCGCATCTGGGGAAAAAATCAAAACTATAATTTGGCCCAAAATATAAAGACCAAAAGTGTATTTATGGTTTTTTTTTTATTTAATTTTTATTTTTATCATTCGTTTGCTTCTCAATTTGGTGTATTTAAGTTTCTGTTTTTATCGGTAGAACATTTAAACTTTTATTTTTAATTTTATTTTTCAATTACAACATTGGAAACGTAATCAATTCAATAGATAGACCAACTCGCATGTGCAGCTCAGTAGCTCACTTTTTTACCAAAATGTTACATCACATGTTTAAGGTGGAACTTGTTTTTTATTGGTAGAACATGTGTTCTTTCCAATTTTCACCACAGGATGAGCAACAAACATAATAATAAAAATGCCAACATTGTTCACTTGAAAGACCAACTGTCTGTGGACAGTTTCCAACTTTCCATTCACCAATTATGTTACTACATTACATAAAAATCTACTCCACCAAAAAAAAAAAAAACTATAAAACAAAAATCACATTCACACAAAATTTAGAAAGACCAACTTACAAGTTACATGTTCCTCTTCATACCACATTTATCAGGCTTGTACAAATTACAATAAATAGAGCTTCATCTATAAATACAACAAAATGTCACAATATTTTTACAAAAATTAAGGTGTCAACTCACCATAAACCCAGATAAAATTAAATAAAATTTGGACAAAATTTGGCTACAAATTTGGTTATGGCCAATGGCTACAACTCCATTTAAATCTTTTTATTGAATATGAATTTTGACAAAAATCTACCATCAGATTAATTTTTCTTCCTATACTTACTGGCAAAATTTTCAGAAAATATAAGATTAATAGTTATATTAACAATCAAATGTTTAAATTTCAAGTTTTTATAATTTAAAATTATGCATAAAAAATAGGTTTATGGATCGAATAGTAATAACATCCGATTGATACAAAATTTGATGTAAGCGTTAAGAACATAAAAAAACATTAAATCCAACAATTAGATTTTTAAAATATGTAGCAATATTAATTATTTTTAGTGAGAGTTGTAGACACTGTCTAGAACCAAGTTTGTAACCAAATTTTGTCCATAAAATATAATATCTAAATCCACCACAACTAAAAACAAGAGTATAATAAAAAGGGTCTGATCAACTGGGTGCTCTTTAGGACATTTGTTAATGAACTATTTAAAAAAAAAAATGATACAATTTTTATGGAAAAAAAATAATTACTTTTTTCTTCTATAAAAAATTTATAAAAATATTCCCTAAACCGATATTATTGGTTAACTTTTCCATAATCAAAATTACTACTAGTCCATTTTAAGGTCTGTCTCTTTAAAAATGGTCTTGTGGGCCTGCTTTGGCATGGCAGGTAAAACCAATTTAACAAGACAACCACTGCACAAAAATAGGCATTTATACACACACAGACATGGTCCAGTTGGAGTTATTAGCCACCAAACCAAACCGGCATTGACACACAGACATTTAACTGTGATTCCGGGAAAGTTCTTATATCTAAGACTAAAAGAATAATGCTACCGATGCAAATTATTTTATAATATTTTTACAAACTGTTGATGTGATAAATTCTTATTAATTCTAATATGGACCATTGCTAACATCACATTTTTACTTGCAATACTATTTAGAAAATACTAAAGCCACATTAGCAGTTTGTAAAAATATTGTAAAATAGTTTGTGTCATTAGCATTACTCAAACAAAAAATATATCAGAAAAGTGTTCATTAAATAATTTTTTTCTTTTTTTGAAAAACGTGTTCATTGAATAATTAAAATTAAAATACTGTAACTGTTCATAAATATGATGGGTTAAACCAAAAATAAAAATATATGGATTAAAATTGTCAAAATAAAAAGAGACAAAAAGATCTTAAACGTACGTAGGAATGAGAGAAAAAAAAATAGTAAATATGAGTGAACAACGGATATTTTAAAATTTTTTAAATGTTGTACTTTATTTTTTATATTTCAATAATTAAGATGAGCAATTTGAATTATTGATGTCTCTATTGAAAAAATACAAAATTACAATATTAATTGAGTAACAATGCTTTAATTCTAAAAAAAATTAAGGAGTAAATGAGTAATTTAACTTATTTCAACATCAAACCGAAAAATTTACACTTCCCCAAATATCTGTAATTCATTCAAAATTTAATATTTTAAAACAATTGCTAAAAAAAAAAAAAAAACACCAAGATACTTGCCTTGGGATATTTTCTTGCAATTAAATATCACTTGCCACATGAATTATTTATATATAATTTTGAATTAAACCTTGCATTGCATAAGCAAATATTTATATTTTCTCTTTTGTTTTATCATAAAGATAACTTCACTTCATTGTATATTTTCGATTTGTACATCTATTGCTGTTTACTATAAATAATAGCAGAAATTGAGAAAACATTAATCCTATATTGTCCTTCATTTAAGCAATGTGTACATTAAAAAAATGCCAAATATTGTTCCGATTAAACATTTTGTTCCTAGCCATTCTAATCACCATTTAAATATTGCAATTCAAATGTTACAATTCATTGGGAACAGGTATTTGCTATAACATTTTTTTCCCTTCAGATCTTAAGAAAGATCCTATCCAAACTCTCCAATGGAGGATGTCTACTAGAAATTATTAGATCCATTGAAGGAGTGTTGGTGGGATCCTCCCAAGTCCCAACCCATTAAACACTGTCACCTAAGCAAATGAGACATCATCTATTGATTTTTTTTGGTGCTAATTAGGAAGTTGAGTACACATACCTGTGTAGGAGGCATCGTTTTATTTTTTGGAATAATCACATCAATAGTCCTCCCGATACACCTAATAATTTATCGACACTTACTCCAAAATTTGGATTATCTTTTAAATATATATTGAATTTGGATTGTTCTTATTTTTGACCTTTAAGTTTTAGATTTTATTCTTCTAAAAAAAGTTGTAGATTTTACATTTTGATTTAACAATTTTAATTTCATTTTCAAAAATTTTCATTTTATCTAAGTCTATGTATTATTTGGCCATTAAGAGAGAGATGAAGAAAAATGCCCAATATAATTTTTTTTGGCACTTAACGACTTAATGTGAATAATAGTGTTTTTGTAACCGCATGATTTCTTAGTAATCTACAGTTAGGGCTATAAATGAATCAAGCCGATCATGAACAACTCGAGCTTGGCTTGATAAAAAGCTTGTTCATGTTTGTTTGTTTATAAATAAGCCAAACTTGAGTCTTAGTTTTAGGCTTGTTTAACAAACAAGCCAAGTCCAAGTAAAAAAATTTGTTCACGAACAAGCTCTTGAGCTATTAGGCTTGATACACAACAGTTCAAGTATAGACTAATTTATAAGTTTATATGTGTTAGCTAAATATACTCATTACATATATCTTAATAATGACATGGCCAACAAGAGACCACTACCTATATTACCTTAATTTTTTCCTTCCCTTTAAACTGATCAAGAATCGCTTTAGACTATAGTTATATTTAAAAATAAATAAATAATTAATTAAGTAGGCCACATATGATTCTTCTCTATCAATCATCTAAAGTAAAGTTATGAAATATCTTAATATTTTCTCATTCATAATAGCTACAAACATGTATTTTTCTAGTCTTTCACCATTTAACGTGAATGTAAAAATTGTATTTTGAATAATTGCTGAAGTTGTAGATAAGGAATGATAAATGAATGAATGAATTTAACTATGTAAATTATTAATTTGAATAATAGCTAATCATAAGTAAGACTAGATGCATGATAAAATGAGTATACTATTTTTGTTTCTTGATTTTAGAGATTTAAGCATTTAATAATGTAATTTTTTTTAGATTTCAAGCTCAAAAACTTGACCTGAGCTCGAGTTTGAGTTTGAGTTTGGCTTGACTAATTAATCAAGCTAAGTCAAGTCAAGCTCAAACACTATTTTTAGGCTTGTCATAAGCTTAAACCAATCTTAAGTTTTTGATTTTTCTTGACGAGCCAAGCTTGAACATGCACTACTTAACAAAACTTTGCTAATTTACAGCCCTACAACGTAAGAAATGTGTAAAAAAAAATTGTAACTTTAGCAAGTGTAACTTATCGTGTGAATTTGAAAAAGAAAAAAATCATTAATTTGAATAGGTGATATTTTAATGCAAGAAAATCTATAAAAATATAACATATTCATTATAAGGAATTTATTTATTAGGATCATTTTTTTTACATGAATAGTCCATTTTTAATATTTAGATAAATACCATGTGAAATTTGGGTAAATTTCTGTTATTTTGGTCGATAAAAGACTTGGCAAAGTTCAAAATGTAATAATTTAAAACTATATTATGAATACAAAAGGTTTTATTTATTTATTTTATTTATGTGGAAAAACAGTATCATATATTAATTTTTTTATTAAACTTTTTTGTACTTATTAACCCTCCCTTAGAATAAAAATCAATCCAAAAGAACCAAAGTTTTATTTATTTATTTATTTTTTAATCTTGTACAAAATAATCCAACTTAAAGTCTAGTTGGGCCTTTTTTGGGCTGGATCTATCAAGTTGGGCTTGCTTTTCTTTTATTTATTTATTTATATTTATAATAATTCTTATGCTCCTCAATTTGGTGTATATAAGTTTCTGTTTTTATGGGTAAAACATTTGAACTTTTAATTTTATTATGTTTTTTCAATTCTGGGATGAAACAGCAAAAGCCATCCAAGTCCAACATTGGAAACATAGTCATTAGATGGACCAACTCGCATGTGCAGCGGTAGCTCACTTTACCAAAATGTTACGTTACATTTGTTAAGGTGGTACTGGTCACTTTCCAATTTTCACCACAGGATGAGCAAACGTCAACTGTCGTACGTAAGACAGTTTTCACTTTTTACAATTATGTTACTACATTACCCCCAAAAAAAAAAAAAAAAAAAAAAAAACCAACTTCCACCAAAAAAATCTAAAACAAAAATCACATTCACAACAAAATTTAGAAAGACCAACTTTCAAGTTACATGTTCCTCTTCGTACCACATTTATCAGGCCAGTACAAAATACAAATTACAATAAATATCCATGAATACAACAAAATGTTTAATATTTTTATAACATGAGGTGTCGGCTGACTCAGCTCACCGTAAATCAAAATAAAATAAAATAATAAAATATCCGAATGCACCACAACTAAAAACAATAATAGTATTATGAAAAATTGGTTGTAGTCTTATTCAATATATTTTTATTAAAGGTGAATTTTGACAAATTCACCATTGAATTATATATATTTTTTTTATATCCTTTATACTTGTAAAATTTCTAAAAAATTAAAAATTAATAGCTATGCCATCAATTGATTGTTTAAATTACAAGTTTTTGTAATTTAAAATTATGTGTAAAATATAAATTTATAAATCATGTAATAAATAATATCTGATTGATACAAAATTTGACATATCTATTAAGAGCATAAAAAACATGCAATTTAAGTATTCAACGTTTAGATTTTCAAAATATGTAGTAATATTTATTTTATTAAGTAAGGTTATAGTATTAGACTACAAATAATTTTGTAACTAAATTTTGTCCTTACAAAAAAGGGTCCGATTTACTAATACTTTTATAGCATTTGTTGATGGACAATTTTAAAAAAGTTTTAATACAACTTTTTTAAGAAAAATATAAAAGTTGTAAAAAAAAAATTAATTACTCTCAAAATTTTTCTAACATCCATTAACTTTTGTCCTTAAAATATTGGAGAAATGAACTTTTGTCGTCTCTTAATCACTTTAACTCTTATCCCAGTCTCTTGTCCTAGTTGAGGTCTGTATCTTAAAAATGTCTCTTTAAGACGACTACTGCACAAAAATAGGCATTTATACACACACAGACATGTAACGGTTTTTCCGGGAAAGTTCTTTTAACTAAAAGATAAATATATCAGCAAATGAGCAAAGTGTTCATTAAATAAATTTTTATTTTTTTGAAAAACGTGTTCTCTAAATAATTAAAATTATAATAACTGTTCATAAATTTGATGGGTTTGAGTTCATCAAAAAGATTTTTTGATGGGTTTGCTTCTCAAAAAAACCCAAAAAAGAAAAAAAAAAAGAAGATTAAAATTGTCAAAATAAAAAGATACAAAAAGATCTTAAACGTCATAATGAGATTTGAAACAAATAGTAATTATGAGTGAACGACAGATATTTTAATGCTACACTTTATTTTAATATTTCAATAATTGAAATTAGAGCTTTGACTGATGAATATTTCTATTGAAAAAAAACAAAAAATATTTCAAGTACTTGGTTCTCAAAATATCAAAAAGAAAAAGACTTAGATATAATTTTTTTAAAGAGATAATTTTAATTTATGTCGTCTGTTTATAATAATTTATCTTTATCATTATGTCAAAACATCAATTGATTTTTGTATAGACGATGATCAAACTTGAAATTTGTTATGCGACGACAAAAAAACTTTATCGATTAAATTAACTAGAACCTACCAATTGATATTTGAATGTATTTTGATTTATACGATGTGCACTAAACTCTAATGAATGTCTAAAATAACCTTAAGTTTTAGTTGGGATTTTTAAAAAGAAAAAAATTAAAGGGTAAAAGAGTAATTTAACTTATCTTAGAATCAACATAAATATTTACATTTCTCAATTGTATTTCATTAAAAATTTAATATATTTTTTTTTAAAAATCACAACTTAAAAAAAAAATTTCAAAAAGATACTTGCCTTGAGATATTTTCTTGCAATAAAATATCACTTGCCACATGAATTATTATTTATGTAGTATGATTTTGAACTAATCCTTGCATTGCTTTAGCACATATTCTACTATATACTAGTTTTGTAATAAAATTTATAATACTTCTAGTATTTTTCTTCATTTATTTTGCTATTAAATTGATATGAATCATATTTATTATCACATTTAATACATATTTTACTTTTTATTTATTATAATTATGAGACATAATTAATGCCATATTAGTTTCTAGGCTTTATAGTAGGCTTTTAATTTTTTTCCACCTATTTTTAAATTAAAAAAAAACAATTTTCCATTTTTATTGTATTATTATTAATAAGAGCAGAGATATGTTAGTATTCATGAATGCATCTTCATCATCATCATCTTCAATCTCTCTCTCTCTCATCGAGGTAGATAAACACAGGTAAGTTTAGGTGCAAAGAATTTCATCACAACACTCTTACGCAACACCCTCACCCCTACGATCTAACCCCACGTCACCTTCTTCTTCGACGGCCCTGATTTTCTTCTTCCTCATCTCTCTGTAACTCTTCTCTCTCTCTCTCTACAAGTTCTTGTTTCTCATTTCTGGTTTTGTTTCTGGGTTCATGTTTGTAGATCCAGATTTGGGTTCGTGTTTGTTTGTACTATAATGTTTCATAACACTTCCATATTCATTGACCATATAGATCTATTTATTACACTCTGTTTGGTTTGGCTCAAATTCCAATGATGATTGTTTTCTAAGAATACAAACGCTCTTTTTGATAATATATGCTGTCTTCTTGTTTGTTTAAGGCTGTTGGTAGTAGTAAACTGTGTCAAACATGATCAAAGGTTGTCGTTTTTTTTTTTTTTTTTTTTTGTTTGCTAATTTGGATCTTATTTTTCTTGCATTTGCAGAACTTTATGTGGGATTATAAATGGTGTTAGTTTGATACAGTATTGCTCAGGTGGTAGAGAGGAAATCAGAGTCCCTGGATTTGGTGTGAGGAGGTAAGTTCTTTTTTTTTTTTTTTTTTTTTTTGCATTTCTGGTTTTATTTCTGGGTTCATGTTCGGAGGAGTGATAGTCTATGTAAAGGCTTTATTGTAGTCAGTAATGTTGATAGTAACAGAGACTATGACTTCGGATAGAATAAAATGGGGGGAAAAGAATACATATGGTCAATCTTGACTAATTTGTTGAGGAGCCATAGTTGAACTAAGGCATTCTTGTTGTTATTGCTGTTGTTGGTATTTTATTGTATGGTATACATGTCCCAGGCCTTGGTTTCTGCTTTGTAGCATGTAGTAGATGGTACAAGCAAATTTATTAGAGGATATTTTTGGGGTTTATTTTTGTTAGAGTTTTCTCGAGAAGTGCTGAATATTGTGTTATAGAATGAAGTATAGATGTTTTCTTTTATGTGAAATTGTGAATATATTATCGATCCAAAGCTGATTCATGCACTATCGAAATTTGATTAACGGTTGAGATTTGATTTGTCCCTGTTAGTCTTTTGCACTATTGAAATGTGGCTTATGATGTATTTATCGAAACTTATTTCCAAGTACTTCTTTAATACTTACCGGACTATATTGTTGTTCACTTGCACCCTGTGGTTTGGGAACTCTGCTATTATGAAAATCCTTTTTGGTTTATATTTATTGTTTTCGATGTTACAACTAATGAGCATTGTCATTTGAGCTTCTGGAAATTGCATTCTTATTATAAAGATATTGTTTGGTTTGGTTGCTTAATATCTTGACAACTATAGAGCTTCTTTAATGTTGTGTATGCTTTGCTAAGTGGTGCTTTCTGGGACAGGTTTTATGAAATCTTGTCAGATGTGGTCAGCAACTAAGAAGGCAAAAAATGGTTTCACTGGTTCAAGTTTCCTAGCTCACCAAGATAGCACTCTCAAGGAACCGGTAGATGTCTCTTCTTCATCATCGTCATCTTCAGATGATGAATCTCTTGAGACAGAGGGTGAAGATGAACAAAATAAGCAGCTGGTGCTTTATGACCCTCGGGCTAATGGTACAGGTGCAATTGAACCTGTTCCTGACCCTATTCAGTGCCGGCCTCTGCCAATCTCAAAATATTCGTCTCCAAATTCATCTTCCAGAGTTTTGCCATCTGTAGGGGCTTTCACTGTCCAGTGTGCAAATTGTTTTAAATGGAGGCTCATCCCAACAAAGGAAAAGTATGAAGAAATACGTGAACATATCCTGAACGGCCTTTTTTTGTGAAACAGCTCGTGAGTGGCGACCTGATATATCATGTGATGATCCAGCAGACATTTCTCAAGATGGCAGCAGGCTTTGGGCAATCGATAAGCCTAACATTGCGCAGCCCCCTCCTGGGTGGCAACGGCTGCTACGGATCAGAGGCGAAGGAAGCACCAAGTTTGCAGATGTGTATGTGTTCCTATTTTATTACTTTTGTTATAGAGAACTCTTAAATGTAGCAATTTAATTGTTTGCACTATTTTCAGCTCTTTTTTACTTATCTTTTGATTGGAATTATATTAGTAGGACACAACCTAGAAACTTTAATCTATTAAAATTGGATTATACATTTTTATCTTTAAAGAAGCTGGAGGATAGACAAACCCTTCTACGTTTCTGTTTGTTAATGATTCTTAGATATGTAGTGTTTAAAATTTTTACCAGTTAGAGGGCTATGTGCTTCATATTTGGGGGTAAATGTAGAATCTGGATCTCAGAGTTGGAATACATATTCACCGTGACTGGTTTTACTATAGTCGTTTGTTGATTTCATGATTTGGTGTTTAGTCAGGTGATGTTTACTGAACAAGAAGTCTTCTGATTGCTTTCATTGGTTGATTCATGACACTATGACAGTGTATCATTTTTTTTTTGTATTAGCCTTATACTTCCATTTTCTGAGTGTCTAAGGGATCTTTGGGTCTCTTAATACTCTAATTTTTTTGGCAGAAAATGGTTTTTATATTTTCCAGTGTTTGGTGTGGTAGAAAATTCTGGTCGACAAAAAACTTGTGACCTGGTCTACAAAAAACAATGAGTTTTGGGTGGAAAATGTTTTGCACTCTTACATCTGGAGTGCACTCTTTCCTTTTTGAATATTTTTGTTGAGGAGCAACTGAACATAACATATCATGTTCGTATTTCCCTTCTTTTCCTATACTTTATGCTCCATCCAAACTGTATTCCAACTTGAGTTGGAAGTCTTCTGAAGTTTATATTTTTGTTGATTTTGTTTAGTAATTTTTGAGGTAGTGTGTGTGGAGGGATGGATTTTGTGAGCAATAAATTGCATTGGAAGTTTTTGTATATGAATTAATTTTCTTGCTCTGTAATTGTAAATTGCATTGGAAAGTTTAAGTGTATCTAAATTTGGCATATTCATTGAAACCCGATGAAAACTGCCTTAGCTCAACTAGCATAGTCTACCATTTGGTTTGGTACATATGTGTATCTATGTTGAACATTGTTATTTGATGATCATTAGGTGGTTTAACATGTTTCACAATTTTGGATGGTTGATTTTTTATTGATTATTTTATAAATGTATATTTAAAAAAGGACAAAACTTAGGTACAATATCTTAAGTGTTGTTTCTTAGATTCTCCTTTTAAGATTCAGCTATGTGGTTACTTAACTAAAAATACTCTTTCATTCTATGAGAAAAAATTCATATGGCAGAATCTTAAAAGGGGATCCTAAGAAACAGCACCTAAGTACCGTATCTAAGTCTTGCTTTTAAAAAATTAGTACGCATTTGGATTAGCTTTTTTCCATTAGCTTATTTGTTTATGTTAAACTTTTTAAAACCTCACTTTTCTGAGTACAATTATACTTCAGCCAATTTTTTTTTTATAAATAAGCAAATACACTCTTTAGTAAAAAGAATCCAAGTGTACTTAACTTCTATGTTTATTTTTTTAGTTGTTCTACATAATATTCATGCTGTGAATGAAAGTTTTTACATGACTATTTGGAATTACTAGAAATATTAAAGTTTTTCTGTTCGAGCTAAACAACAAAATGTGTTTTCTAGCTCATTTTCAAGGTTGCAACCAAACATAAGAAAACTAGTTAGTTTTCCCAGAAAGGTTTTTAACTTGATACCTGCTGCTGTTGTATTGTGTTTGATATATGAGATTTAGCAGTTTTCCTTATTATAGCTTCGAGTTTTTCTTTCAAAGTATATGTTTTCCCTCTATTTTTGATTTCCAAAGTCTTTAGGAAAAAATTAGAGGTCAAGCCTTGGTGCAATGGCCAGTGCCATCCACCAAAGCGACAGGTAACAAGTTTGAGTCCATAAATTAGCCTCCTCAAAAAATAACTTGAAGTAAAGTTGCCCACCAATCTCCTCTCCCGGACTTTGCAAAAGTGGGAGTTTTGTGCACAGGGTAGAACCTTTTGCCAATCATCAACTTTGTGCTAATTTTCTGTTCAATATTTGCAGATATTATGTAGCACCTTCAGGCAAGAGACTACGCTCAATGGTGGAGGTCCAAAAGTATGGTGTTGCCCTGTACTCCAATATTTCCCTGTTGCATCACTTTTGTAAATAATTGCGTAACCTGAATAACTTAATAACTTGTGGGTGTTCAAAGGTTCACAAGTATAATGTATTTCCTATTTGAACAACAACCTTTTGTGGGGCTTCTGCTTTTGCAGGTACTTTCTAGAACATCCAGAGCATATGACTGATGGGGTAACTCTCTCACAATTCTCATTTCAAATTCCAAGGCCTTTGCAGGAAAATTATGTGAGAAAGCGCCCTACACGTCGAGCTGCCTTATGTGATGGCACTAGACCCCTTGAACCTGATGAAGGTATGCAGAACAAACTACCTATTTCTCAAAAACAAACTGAAAAGCGACTTTTTTAATTACCTCTGAATTTTGTTCGAGGAGAGAGAGTTTCACCTAATTTAAGCTATGGCATAATGCCATCAAACCTAGTGGTATCTCTATAAGACTTGAGGGATTTTTATGCCACACACCTGTTTTGTTCATGAATCACCATTTACTACGCCTGTTTTTTTCATGAATCACCATTTGCTCATTAATGTAATTTATCCTCAAAATCATATTCTAAGGGGTTTTTCTTGGTTGTATTTAGTCCATATATCCTTATTTATGTAGTTAGTCTGTATATACTTATTTATATGTTCGTTCTGTGGGTTCAGTTAAGGCTCCCAAATTACATTTGCATTACCATTCCTCCTTTGTCATTAATTCTGTACCATCACACTGAAAATTGATACCTATGGTTTGGGGTCTCCTGCATATCAATTAACTTTGCTGCAGTGTACAATCATCAGATTAAACTGCAAACCTGATGTCTGATTTGAATTTCATATAGAATATTCCAATTGAACAGGGTTTGCTGTTTGATTTGAATTACAATATTGAATATCCCGATTGAGAAGTGCTTTGCTATGAAATGTGTATCTTTTTTCCCTTTTGATAACATCTAAAGTGGTGCTGGCTGAATTTAAAGGAAAAACATTCAGTGTCTCTACTTGCTTGACTTGGTTCATCACCACAACTTTTCCTGTCTCTATTCTTCCATCTTCATGGGATAAAAAATGAAACTTTAAAGAACTAGATTTTCAAACTGTTAGAATAGGATAATTGGCAAAATGAGGTGTCTTAGAGTGTAAAACCTTTGACCATTGTCTGTTATCTTAGTTATGGAATATTTTGTTGCATTTAATAACAATGTCCCTTTTGTTTTATGCAGTGAGTCCCCTGTCTTGGGCAGGCCCAGATGACAGTCGAGACTTGCAGCTTAATAGGTCAGCAATGCCTTCTTCTTACCTTGAGGCACCTGTTTCTGATCCTGTTCATCGACCTGCAAAGAAGCGAGCAAGAACTCCTACAAAGGAGATGTACAGTAGTAAGCCAAATTAAAATTATCATAGGGGTTAAGGTTGATGGGTGGAATTATGATCATGGGTTGGTCGAGATAGCGTTTTGGTTTTGTTTCTCCTGTGACTGCTCACTTTGTATCTTGTCTTATGTTGCCCCACATTACTAGATTATGTTTCCAGAGGAAAAAGGGGAAGTTTTGTTGAGAAAGAATGTGAAATAGAACAGGTCAGCTTGGGGTTTAAGGGTTAGTGTTGTAGGCTTGGCATCTGGCCTTTGTGAAGAACCCGTATAAAAGAAAATATATAGTTTATATTGGATCCGTCAACTGATTTCACAATTATGTACATGCATGACTTCTTAACTCCGCCTATCTTGGTGATTCTAGCGAGTTTGGAATGTTTTATTATTTGTTCTCTCTCTCTCTCTCTCCATACACACACAAAGGTCATATATCTTGGATATTATATTGTCCCATGCATTGATAGATATGGATATATGGTCTGAATGTAGCCTGTGTCAAAACTTAAGTGGTGGTACAATTGTACCTTAAGGAATTTTTGCCAAGTTATTGCCTTACGGAGGATAATCATTAATCAGTCACTAATCCTCATAAGGCAAGTACTCGATGGACTGATTATATTCAAACTGTAAACACAACACTGACAACTCAACAAATACAGAGCTGCAAATAGCAAACCTGACCGAACAAGATTCAAACATAAAGTCATGTTCCGATTTTAAACTGATAAATGAAAAGACAATTGCTGTTAAAAAAAGGCGTCATTTTGATCAACAAAGTTTTTAGGCTTACATATATTTTTCTATCATATTTAAGAACCCCTAATGGATTCAAAGTTCATATAAATGAAACATTCTTGTTCGGAGTTTATTTAAGACCATAAATTTTGTCACAATTCTAATGTGGCAAATTGTGAGTTGCTACCTATTAGGGTTGTGACAAAGGTAGTGACAAAAGTTGCAGTACAAAAGCTGTCCACTGAATTTTTTGTTCTTAAATTCCGGCTGATGAAATTTTCACTGTTAAGGAGACCATTTTGGAGGACAGTTTTTACCTAAATCAATTCAAAAGAATCTCTTCCATCCCATTAAAATGACTGTCTACGTGTGCTTTAATAACATGATCCATTCAGTCATTTAAACAAATTACATGACTACCAAGTCAGTCTACTTAGTCAAGTGATTAAAAGCTCACATAGATGATTTAAATCGTCATGTAATGGGTCTGAGCAAGTTTCTAGTTTGAGGGGAAATTCGGTAAGTGGCCATTAATGAAGAGAAAATGGCTTAACTTCAAGTAGTCCTCGCCCAGAGCAGATTTTGCACATACTGAAAGACTAAGTTACAATTACTTCGCATGCAACAAAGTTGCTCTGTAAACAGACTTCATTTCTATATTCTAGTTTGATTTCTTGCCGACGGTCTTGGATCATGCTGTAAAAATCATGGCCAATATTCCATTGAAGAAAAGAATCATTTTCACTGTTATCTGTGGTGGGTATGTACATATAAGCTACACTCAGTTCCCATTTCATGCACCTTGCCACTACCTTCAGCTGAAAATAAGGACTCAGCAGCAAGATGCTAATATCTCTAGGAATGAACTACACATCACAGACTACTATGGAAGAGAGACAAGGATCAGAAGCTCCCGTAATAACAGCACCCTTGCTTCTAACATCCAGCAGATGGTCCAAAGCTTTCTCTGTAATAACCTCACCAGGGATCATAACTGGTATCCCTGGTGGATATGGACATACAAGCTCCCCACAAACTTTCCTGAGGCTCTCTCTTATGCTCACTTTCTTTTACTTGCAAAAAGGCGTCTCTAGGAGTCATGCTCATGCTGATATCTGCAAAGAGTGTATAACCACTATGCTTCACCCTCCCTTTATTTCCATGAATTGGTGCAGAAGTTGCTACTAGATGCTCTATTCCTAATATAAGTCTCTGAATATGGTCTCTACTAGTTCCAAGATTAATTGCAAAAGTAATTGATTGGGTCCCTAGAAGTTCACAGATGATCCCATAATCTCTACATAAGATCTCATCTGCTTCATAACCAGACAAACCCAGCTGCGAAAAACCAATAGTAAGTCGCAAAGGATCAATGACTGGAAAGTTAGAAAAGCTTGCAAAGTCAAGCACTGAAATGCCTGGTATTTGTTGGATCAAGTATTTTGCTTCAAAGGCCAATTCCATGGCTTTGTTGAATATAGTGTCTGGGTTTTCACTTAATTGAGCTCTAGCGGCATCTAATGATGCTAAAAGCAAATAACTAGGGCTAGTGCTTTGAAGAGCTTGGAGACACCTACAGATTCTTTCCCTATCTACAATATTCCCTGATATGTGTAGCATTGATGACTGTGTAAGAGAGCATAGAACTTTGTGAGTGGACTGTACAGCCAGATCAGCTCCTTGCTTGAGGGCCGAATTAGGAAGCTGCGGATGGAATCCTAGATGTGCCCCATGAGCCTCATCCACAATCACAGGAATTCCATGAGAATGACACAACTGGCAAATCTTGGTCAAGTTGCTGCATATACCATGATAAGTAGGGGAAGTGACAAAAACTGCAGCTGCTTTTTGGCCTTCCATCTCCAATTCCTTGATTGCTTGCTCTACCTGTAAAAGCAGTCATCTTGATTCATATGTGCATATAGTTTGGTAACAAAAAGGCTGTTAAGCTGTTAAACTGTTAAAATGAGAGAGAGAGAGAGAGAGGGTCACTACAAGGAGGTTGTGTGTTCTTTAAAATTATCTGGACCATTTTAACAATCTTGCATTAGAATACCAATTTCTTGTCAGCAATAAGCTGCCTTTACAGGTCAAGATGTAACACACACAAGAAATGCTATAAACATGAACATAATTGTTCTGAACTTGCCTGTGATGAAGTCACACCGCCAGCAATGTCCCAATCAAAATCATACTGGGGTATGATATACTTAGGTTGTGCACCAGATAACACCATGGCAGATATAGCTGATATATGGGAATTACGAGGAAGAATTAGAAATTCTCCAGGAGAACAAGTAGCCATTATTGCTGCTTGAATTCCACAAGTGGTACCTCCAACAAGAAACCATGTCTCTGATGATCCGAATAATTTGGCTGCTAGTCTCTGTGCATCTAAAATTGGCCCCTCTGGAGAAAAGAGGTTGTCAAGCTCTGGAAGCTCAGGTAAATCATGATGAAATGGTCTTGAACCAATCAGCTGAGTTAATGAAGATGGAGCAGCACGTCCTCTGTTATGCCCAGGGAAGTGAAAACTAGCAACATTTTGTTCAGCTGAAGCTTTCAATGCACTGACCAAAGGAGGTGGGCTTTCTTGCTTGGCTACTGGAGGGTGGGAAATCAGAAGACTATCCTTTGTGACTGAATTGTTGTATGCTATAAAAGTGCCCTTGTACTGCTTATTTCCTGACTTTGAGAAGCTTCCATCCTGCACGACATTAATTATGATACCTAACTGTAAGTGGGGAAGCAGCTTCTACAAAAACTATTAGATTACAAAATATTCTTTTGTTAAGGTTGTTTTGGAGGAGAAGGGGGGGGAGGGGGCAGCATTGCTTGGAGGCTTTTTAAAAAAAAAAAAAAAAAAAAAATTTAAGTAGAGAATTGCTTGGAGACATGAGTGGCTTCTGAAACAAACTGCAACACATGGGATGGGCTTAGTCATTAAAAAAAAAAAGCATCCTGATTGAAAAATCCTCTGAATCGAAGTCTAACAAAGATACGAGAACCATCATTCCTAAGTTTTCTTCCCTTTTTACTTATAAAAAAAAAAAGAATTTCTTCCCTTTTAAAAAGAAGAATTGAATTGTAAGATTATTCTAATCATTTCTATTAATTTTCTTCCCCCCTTTTCCCTTCTTGGAAACACTTTAATAATTGATTATTAATCAGGAACTTCTAAGTTGTTCAACATAAAACGTTGGTTTTGCCAAAACTAGATCAAGCCACAGTGTTTCAAAAATTAAAATATAACCCAGATTTGTATGCTTAACAAAAAAAGTCTTCTCATAATCCCAAAAATTTGGCCTGAAACTCATCCTTTTTCACAATTATTATTTTTTATAATAAAAACTATCATAGTAAGTTGGACCTTCAATTAGTTAAATATAAATTTTTTGGTGATGACATTCTCATTGATTTACATCCTCTAAGTTAACAATTCTATTCTCTAAGTTTGAGGTTGATTCTAATTGGTCTCATAACTATGAAATTTGCAATTTACACCCTTGAGTATTACAACCATATCAATGTGTCCCTTCTGTCATAACATCCATTAGAATCTTGCCATTAACTCATACAAAAATAACATTGCTTTGAACAGAAAATAGAAAATTCATCGTTTTTAGGCAGGTTAATGGCAAAAATTTGATGGACCATAACAGAAGAGGCACATTGACATAGTTGTAATAGTCAAGGAATTGCAAGTTCTGAAAGTTGAGGGACTGATTTAAAAACAACCTCAAGCTTAGAGAGTGTAAACTGTAAAGTGCATTATAGCCAAAATTTAATGCCCAAAGAAAGGGATATCAATCAAAACTTATGGTCTAAAGTTATTCAGGACATCTTTGATTGTACCATGAACAATAAAGGACCCATTTTCATTTTACATGTGCTGAAGGTACAAATCCATCATCTTGAATAAACACTTGACCCTTTAAAAAATTTGGAGCCATTAATATAAAAAATGTGGTGTAGAAATAATATATGGTTGCAATCCTCTTGAATGCTCCCACCCACATTGAGGATCTGTCCCTAAGCATTGCAAAAGAGAAGGAAAATAACATCCAATGTAGGCCTAAATCCTTCACATTACGCATATGCGTTAATAACAACCACTTAAATGTTATCCTCGTGTTGTTAGAATAATGGTTAAATTATTAAAATTCACCACTTTCCTCTCTCCTTCCTATCCAATAAATCTAGGGACACAAATTTTTTTACAATTTCTTTTCACAGCTATTGAGTTTTTTTCTTCTTCTTTTTTAAGAGAATTTCATAACTGTTGAGTTGGCATATTATGATTGATGTTAATAAAACTTGTGTAAACTCATGTGAAAGTGATGTTACTCAAATCACAACTTGCCACCACAATAGTTGTAAAAAAGATTGTGAATTTTTTGTTTGCTTTTCCTGGCATTACTCTGTCCTATCAACTTATCTTAATTTATCATGATATCAATGCAGGGGGTCCTAATTTCAAACCATATCTCTACTTTAGCCTTAAGAAGTTAAAAACTTTTCACATGTTGAGGTGGTGGTCGATTATCACAAAAAAAAGACATTAAAGCAAACACAAACAAGACAATAAAGAGAAGAACAGAACTGCATATCAGTTTCAGAACATTAAATTCAGAAAACAAAAGAAAGTGAAGATTTAAAATGACATTAAACAATAAACACACGAAGTTTTCATCTGGATGACCTTTTCATTATCATTACTTTCATGAAGAAAAGAAAACACGTTTCACTTTAAAAATCTACTTTTCCTCCATTTTCTCAGCAACCAAATAAATATAAGTCATTACAGTGAAAGTTGAAAGTAAAAGTAACGAACCCACCTGAGAATGACAAAGTCTTGGTCTTCTGAAGAAACCCAAATGAAAACTCTGCACCAAAGACCAAAAACAAAGACTGATGTAAACAAAGTCTCAATATTGACTGTAAATACAGAGAGAGAGAGAGAGTGAGAACTCACAAAGTCCAATGAGGTTGAGGAGGAAGAAAGCATTATATGATATGTAATGGTCAGTGACTCAGTATTGGTGTGTGTAAGAGAGAGAGAGCGAGAGAGAGAGAGAGGGAATTATCTGAGAAGAATTGGGTCTGTATTATTGTTATCTTATTATTACCACTGCACTTAAAAAAAGCCATACGGTGCGTTTATCCCTGAAATTGTCAGAATTACAATAGAAATGAGAATTTAAACTTTGGAATTTGGATAATGGATATCTTCGTTTGAAACACCAAAACGTGTTAATTGTGTTATGAAGACTTTTAGCATGAAAATATTTGTTTTACTTTGAAGTTTGAAGTTTGAAGGTAAATTGTATTTTCTCAAATATGAGTTTGTTCGATTTTAAGGGACTGAATCCAACTAACCACAAATTCAAGTGACCAAAATCAAACAAATCCTATTATATTTAAATAAAACAAAATCTAATTTACCAAAAATTTTAGGATTAAAATATTTTTTTTAAAAAAATTCAAGATCAAATCTAAACTTTTTAATTTTGAAGGACCAAAATTTCAATTTATATCAAATTTCAAGGATAAAAAAAGCAATTTATCCAAGTTTTAAAAATAGTTCAATCTTATCTTGTCTCTACTTGTTGTCGAAAGTAATTGTTAAAATCAAAACAAATTGTGTTTTCTTTGAATTGCTTTGGTCTGGTATAACTGTATAAGTAAGGATCAAGGTCAATTATATGTCGAATTACTCAACTTATGAAGCAATTTCACATAAATTGTTCGAATTTTAAAACGAAAGTGGGGAAAAAAATAATACTAATATTTTATAGTTTTTTAAACTTCGAGGATTAAGTTGACTTGTCTTGTTTAAACTTCAATTATATACATAGGTTAGAAATTCAATCATTCCTCTCTCTCACTCACTCTCTGGTTCAAACTTCAAACTTCCCTTATATTCTTAATCGGGTTAGAATAGAGGGTTCATTGAGAGTAAAATTTTGGTCCAAAATTTTCAAAACTCAATTTGCATAGTCTTTTGACTCTTCTTCCATGTATTCTCTATTCCAAATTGAAATTTGTATATTGACCATTCAACTCTAATGGAATTCATGAATCTTTTTAAGTGCCTCATCCACTCTTGTGGAAATGGTAGAACGCCAGAATTATTAATCAAAGCTAGTTGAAGTTGGCCAAAATTAATCAAGTGAGTTTATTATCTAGGGGAAAAAGAAAAAGATCAATTTCCTCCATTGGACACCATTTTCAGAGATAACAAATTTTAATTTAGCAAAATAATTTTCTACTATTCTTTTTTATCATGAAACCAACCATACGAAATAGGAAGACAAATTTATGGCAAAAGAAAAACGGAAAGCATTGGGTTATTATCAATTTCTTATAATTAAGTTATGATAAAAGAATTGGTTTTTTTAGCCTGTTTGGATGGAGAGAATACATTGCAATTTTCGGCTAACTCTACTTTACTTTCCCTTCCTCTCCCTCAATTCAAAGTCCAAATTGACCATTCCCCGGCTTGTCCAAGTCTCTTTGCTTGTGTAAGTAACCACTGATCCCTCACAAAAATTAGTTGTGTTTAGGACCAAAACCATGGACCACTATTTTGAATGCCCCATAGACTAATGGTACGATGGATAGAACTTGGAATTTCCATGAACAAGTGAAAATGATATCGTGTAATTACTAATTAGTTCAATAAATTGTCAAATTTATTATAATATGAAAGAAAAATTACGTCTTACTTTTATTTATTTATTTTTTAAAATTTGTAGCATAAAACTAATATAAAATCTTATTAGTACACACTCTTATTTTTGTGTGTATAGTGAAGTGTGTAATAAGGAGCATGTAATTTTAAGATCATACCACATATATTTTTCATAACTATCTTATGTGGCGGGTTGTAATTAGCTATTTGTTATTTTCACATGCTACAATTTTTTTTTTTTTTTTTTATATATTTTATATATCATAGTTGTGGTAAAGAGTAATGCTACAAACAAACTTTTTTACAAATTCTCATCCGGTCTTGATATCACATTTTTATCTATATTTATACTATATATAAAAGTGGATTTGTGGTGTGTTTTTATGTTAGAATCACTTTCTCTCTTTCTTGTGTGCATGGACGGAGCCATGGTTGGACCCAAAATTTTTTTAAAAAAATATTATTATATCATTTTTGTTTTAAGAGTATTGTTATAGTCACAAATTTTTTATAACATTTTTACAAACTGTTGAGGTAGCAAATTCTTATTAGTTCGCATTTGGGTCCATCACTTACATTATCAACAATTTATAAACAAGTTTGTAGTTCAAATATTTTCCTCATTTTAAAGACCATTAAAAAAATTTTAAGTCTAAAATCTAAAAAAGAAATATACAAGCCCAAAAAAATTAGTACAACAACAAAAATTACAAATAGTTAAAAAAAAAAAAAAAAAAAAGCCTAATCAACCAATTTTACCTACAACAAACAATCTAACCTTTTAAATTTTTTTAAATAACCAGTAGCTAAGTGACAAAGTAGTAGCAAAGTCGGAGGCCGAAGTCGGTGCACATAACTAATAGCAAAGCTACCCCTAACTTTAAGTTCTAGATTTCCCTTTTTGAATTGAACTTTTATGTGGTTCAAAATATCCTCATTAATAAAGAGTAACTTCATTTGGAAATAGGACCATAATTCATAAATGTCAAATGTCAAATAACAAATAATAAATTTCATTTTGAATTCAACTAGAGAACTCATAAAATTTAGGATTTTTTTTTTATCCTTCAAGTTCAAAAAAGAAATTACAGATTCTTGATTATTTTTAAAATTTATCATTTTTATTTGTTTGAAAAAAAATATTTTTCAAATTATAATAGATATAAATTATTAACTTTTATCCAAAAAATAGAAAAACATTTGAGTACGCGTAACATGCTTAGAGGCTAGTTTTCTAATAAAGTACTAATTGCATCAGCATTTTTTCAAAATAATTATGAAAAATAGCGGTAGAAAAAGGAGTAAGTTTACAGTTTACTATGACAATAATTTTCACAACTTGTTTACGTGGTAAATTGAAAGGAGTGGAAATAAAATTGTGCTTTACTTTAGAAAATGAGTAGAATTAGACTTTTTACTAAAAAAATTTCCAAAACAAAAAAAAAAAAAAAAAAAAAAAAAAAAAGAAAGAAAGAAAAAAAAGAAAAGAAAAAGAAAAGAAAAGAAAGTGAGAGGAGACGGAGACCTTTGCTTCAGCAGATGAATCATGAAACAGGTGGGGGAAAACGTAAGCGTTGGGTTGGGACATAACTGAAAGCTCCAATCCCGCCCACCACTACTTCCACGCTCCTTTCTTTCTTTCTTTCTTTCTTCCTTCCACTATAAAAAACATGAAACGGAAAAAATGGGTACAACACACTTCGACTTAGAACATTGAGAGTTGAGGATGCAAATGGAACAAATAAGCATTACTCACGGGGTCCAGGTGATCGCACCAAAACGGCATCTCGTCTTCGCCTACTACGTCAGTGGTCACGGCTTCGGCCACGCCACTCGTGTCGTCGAGGTGAACTACTTCTTCCTTTTTCACTTTTTTCACTCTTTTACTTAAAAATCTTTACACCCATTGTTTTTTTTTTTTTTTTTTTTTGTTTCACTGATTGTAAATAAGGCTACATGTTAATCTAGTCTATATAGGATTTGATTGTAAATTTGAATATTCTGTTAGTTATTTATAAGTGGAAAATGCAAGCAAACATAGGATAAGAAAATGACGAAACTTTTTAAAGACATAGGGATGAGTGAGAGACTGAGAGTTGCTCAAGAGAAAAATTCTGGTGTTACACCCAATTACACAACTTTGTCCATAACTCACCTATGTGGCGAGTTGTGGTTGGTGAAGGGTGAGAAAGGTGGGTCCATGTGAAGACACCCTCCACCAATCGAAACTCACCTCATGGACGAATTGTGGACAAAGTTGTGTAATTGGGTGTAATTTATCTCGGTATTAGAGTTTGGTGGGATGACAAGTGTCTTCTATCAAAAGAAAGCGATAGGTTGTGGGTTCAAGTCCAAAATTACCCTTTCCAAAAAAAAAAAAAAAAAGGGTAAGACTGCTTACCCTTATTTTATTTGGGTTCAAAACCTTATCTCTACCTTATCTCCCATCATGTAAAAAATTCCCACTTTTTGGGTTCCACTTAATAAGTAGAGTTTAGGTCGATATGTGTAGGGGGAGTGTTAGATTAAATGATTAAATTCATAATTTTTTAACAGTTTAAGCTTTTAAGACAATTTGTAATATCATCAGATTTAAATTGAGGGAACAAAAAGTGTTAGAATAAAAACCTAAAATAACATTAGCAGAAGTAGTGAAAAGGATAATGAAATAATTGAGACTTGAGAGTACGATTTTGGACAAGATAGAATGGCACATAAGGATACATGTGGCCAAATACAATTACTCTGTTGAGGATTCATGGCCGATCACAATGTTATGGGATTAAAATTTGTTGTTTTTGTTGAAGTGGACTTTGTGGTGCTTCCATGCTTAGCATGGATTTATAAATTACTAACCCAAATTATCTTTTTATTTCTTCTTGTTCAGCCAAGTGCTTTGTGAATAGTTTCATGATTCTGATGTTGTGATCTACAGGTTGTCCGTCATCTCATTCGAGCCGGCCATGATGTTCACATGGTTACAGGCGCTCCTGACTTTGTGTTCACTTCTGAAATACAATCACCAAGACTCTTATTTCGCAAGGTTGGTTAAATTGGATAGGTTTATGGGCAAATGTGTTTATCCCTTGTCTATGCTATCACTTAGGTCTTAAAAATGTAAATTTCATTTTGTTCTAGCTTCCACTATTCTCCCTTGATGTAGTAGTTCACATAAACAGATGATGGCATCTAGATGGCACCCTAGGAAATAGATTAAAAATTATTGTGGTTTGTATATTGTATTGAATGATAGTTTTTGTTCTAGAGCCTCTTGATATGATGATATTTTCAAAATTTATCTGTTTATTCATCTTTTCCATGTCATTCTCGGCCTCCTGATGCTACAAAAGCAAAAAATGACGATTTCATGTACACAACACATTTAAACATACTCTTATTCAGTAGTGAAAAGAGTTTTAAATTATTTAATGCTATGACTTCCACAAGAAACAAGTGAGTACTCTCTATTTAATAAAAATAAGAGAAAAATTCTTATCTCTTAGTTTAGACTATTATCTTTAATATAATTGTAGCCCTAAAAGAATTATATGAATGGATTTAACCATAATCATTATAACCTTTAAATGAGTAGGCAATTTATGTTATGTTAGCTGTGTGAAATTGTGTCCGAATTTTGTTCTTGCAATAGTAATAATAAGGCAGTTTGAGTGATAGCAGGTTGTGTTAGACTGTGGAGCAGTTCAAGCAGATGCCTTGACAGTTGATCCTACTGCCTCCTTGGAAAAGGTATGATGTAAATTTCAGAGTTAGCAATTTCTAAACTTTTCTCTTAAAATTATTGTTGATTTCATGTTAATGGAACATCAGTGATCATTCCCATGTCCATACTTGGCATTGGTATTGTTTCCTTTTATATTAATTTTTTATCACTTGATTTGCTGGCTCTGTTACCATAACTTTTCTTTTGTTGGTTGACTTTTTTATTGGCTCATTTAATGTGATCAAGTATTCCCAAATGTCAGTACTACCCCGGGCATCAGTTTTAGCAACCGAAGTTCAGTGGCTGAACTCTATCAAGGCTGACTTAGTGGTACTTGAACTGTTTCTTTTTTGGATTTTTATTTATGAGGTTGGATTTTCTGAAATGTGAAATAAGGAATCAAAATGAGATCATATCTTTTTCTTTTTGGGTTGTGTCTATACAAATATTTTCTTGATCTTTCCATCATTATGAATGGCCTTCAGTCATGCTAACATTTTTATAAAGCAGATTTCAGATGTTGTTCCTATTGCATGCCGAGCAGCTGCAGATGCTGGAATTCGTTCTGTTTGCATCACCAACTTCAGGTAACTTGCTTGCACTGTTGTTCGTATGACTGAAACTTCTAATCTGAAGCTGTAAATTCTTCTATTTATATGATCTTTGCTACAAAAACAAAATTCAAGACTTACGTAGAAGATGCTTGTAATCTTCAAATGCAGCTTTGAAATCTGACCCAATGTTTTAGAATTTAAATTCTGGTGATTTATTGTGGCATGTTGGTATTAGTTAAATATTGGCGATATATCTGGGCAATATTTCACCAAAAATTATGTTATAATAGTGTATTTGGTAATTGCATTGAAATTTTATAACAATTTCAACATTGTTCTTATGCGATAATATCTGTATTTCCCAGTATTATGGCCAATATTTTTTTGTTCAAAAATTTTCCCCTAATATTTTGAAGTACAAAATTATGCTTTATCAAAATAATGTTACATATTTTGTGTAATCAGGTTTTTGTGGACCCCAGAGATTTATCATTTGTTTTGAGAATTAGATATAAGGTGTTAATTATATGATAATGTTTCTACTTTATTGGGAGGAAACTGATTGAACATACATGTTTAAACCATAAAACAATAATGGACTTTTCAAGAAAAGTGATATGAAAGTTGTAGCTTTGGATGCATACTTTCTCAAATGAAGAACATTTTACAAAACCCTGGTATTATTTATCAAAGACTATAGGTTAATGTTGGAATAAGATGCAGTTGTGCAAGGGGAAGAACCAAATGACTGATTTTAGTAATGATTTTTATTTTAATTTGTTATTATTATTTTGGAATGATGATGCTTGATTTTTACTAGTAATAATTTTTTTTAACGTTTGTTGTTTTACCAAGGCTCTCTTTATATATTCTTACATTTGGAGCTCTTCTCCTCTCTTAATTTTGATTTATTAAGTCTATAGAATTCTTGCAGTATGTCTTAAACCCCAATTTCCACCTTTTTTACTCCTTTTGAAACCTGGGCAGTTGGGATTTTATCTATGCGGAATATGTGATGGTGGCTGGATCTCACTATCAATCAGTCCTTCAGCAGGTAACCTTCAATATTTTTGCATCTAAAAGTAATATGCATCTGAGTTGTTCAAAGCACAAGTAATTTCCATTTAAGTGGTATTAAGAACAATATATTATAGACAAGGGATTTTTCTAGATGAATCAGAAGATCTTTGGATTGTAGATATTTTGTTATCTTGCTTCCCACCTTTGTGTTTTTCATTAAATTATATATTTCCTATAACAATGCAACAAATTTTTTTTGAAGTTGGTTGAAGGAGAAACTAGACACCCATTTTAGCATGCTAACTAATAAAACAAAAGGCACCAAGCATTCAGTTTGTAACTGAAGTAAGAGTTCTCAATCGAGTTCACCAACTTTATGTCGATCTTTACTATGCCTATGTCTTTTCGTACATATAAAATAAAACACAGAGGCTTCCTTTTGGGTAGGTTCTTAGATGATTTTAAGTGGCACTTGTTTATTGGGAGGTCATATGGTTCCCTAGCCAATCAAAGGGAGTGGGAGTTTGGCACTTGACTATCTATGACTAGTGTCTAGGGAATGTGATTGTCATGGTTTGTCAGGGGAAGGAATATTAATTTTGAAGTGAGAATGTATTACTTGGCCAGTCTTTGGGATATGTTCTATGCTAATAACTGTTCCTAGTGTTAGACTGGTGATAGAGTTTTACCCAAGGCTGAAATTTGCCTGTGTAGAATTGTTGAGTGTTTCTCCTTTTCTGCTTTCCTGATAACATTGGACAGCTGCCAAGGATGGGATACTTACCATTGATAATCTTGTTACGAGAGGTCAATCCCTTGTTAATTGGTGTTGCATGTGTTGGTGTGATGGGGAATTTGTGGACCATCTCTTACTTCACTATAAGTTGGCTTATGCTTTGTGGTGTGAAGTTTTTCATGTGCTTGGAGTCCTTTGGGTAATGCTGAAGACGGTTAATTCTTTATTTTTTTTGGTTGTTTGGGAGAATTGGTTTGGTAAGCATCAGTTAACTATCCGGAATATGATACTAGGTTGTCTATTGTGGTTAGTTTGGCAGGAACGAAATGACTGTATCTTTGAAGATAATGAGAGATATTTAAATCTTTTAAAACAACTTCTTTTTGGTACTTTATTTCAGTGGGCTCGTATTTGGGGTCTTACACAATGAATTTCAATTACTGCCTTCTGCAATTTGTTAGCTGTTAGCTTTAGCTGCTGTGCTTTTTGTATTTTCTTCATGTCCAAAGTGTTCATCATCATGAACATGATGTTCATTTTTTCAAAAAAAATTGTATTACCTATATAAAAAAAAAAAAACATTGTTCCTAGTATTGGACTGGTGGTACAATTCACGTGGGTCCCAAAATCTGCCAGTGTAAAATTGCAAAGTTTATTTACTATTATTTTTGTCAATTAGCATGCCCTCTTTTAGTTTATTGTTCTGGTAGGTCAAGTTTTTTTGTAGTTGATTAGAGAGCCTACACTTTTTTAGTTTAGTTTAGTTTATATGTTCGATTTGACAAGAGTTACTATGGGGTCAATAGATAATATCCATCCTAATTATATGTTGTCTCCTAATATGCTCTCTATTACCTCCATTCACCTTAGTGGGAGTAATTATGCTCAATGGCTCAAACTGTAGAGGACAGAAGAAAAAAATTTCACTTTCTTACTGATGATATTCCCTTCTATGGATCCTAAATATGATGATTAGGGAGTAGAAGATGCATAGATTAGGAGTTCTTGTGGAACTATACGGAGTCTAAGTTAAATTGTAGTATGGTTTTTCTTGGCCAACTACCAAACTTGAGTGGGAACAGGCTTACAATAATCTTAGACATATTTATGATCTCCATCAAAATTATTTCTCCCTTGGTCTAAATATTTTCCCTTTAGAAGATTATTATGCAAAATTTAATTGTATATATGAAGAACTCAACTTTACCTGCCCATCTCCTCTGATGTTTGTACAATGCAAAAACAGAGAGACCCATATGAATGTTGCCCTATTTCTCTTGACTTGCCTTCCAACTTTGATTTGGTGAAATCACAAATTTTGGGTAGCAAAGACCTCTATTCTCTAAGTGAATTTTTTTGTAGACTTAGATAAGCTTCCTTATCTGATTTTGGTACCATTACATCACATTAAATCTAATTTTGTCACCCATGTGATTGTATTGTAATATGCATTTTCATATATGATTAAGTATAGTAAAACCGAGTTCTTTGGATTTTTTAATTTTTTTAAAACCTAACACTTAATTTCTCCAATAATTCAATAACAGCACATTACCAAACATATTGCAAATTGAAGGGGTAGTAATCAGACTATGTCAACTTAAGTAAAAGGACTCATGTAATCCTTAATTTGACTCATGCATTTGTATTAACGTTGACATTGAGGCAATTATATAGGAATTTTATTTATCATTATCTTTATGTTCATTCTTTGAAACTAGTTGATTTCCCTAGTGGGTAACTTTTTGTAGTGTATTCTATATTGTGTTTTCCTCGCTGATTTGATTCACCAAATGCGCCTATGGGCTAATTATTTGAGTATATATGTACAGTCATAGGTTCAAGTTATACCTAATGTAACTTTTGGTTAATGTTTACCACTTACTCTATTTTATCAGCTCCATATTTTGTCAAACCCATTGTAGGATTATGTCTTCCCTAAACCCATAATGCTTGTCAATATAAGACGATTGGAGATTAAGAACCATCTCATCTATATTAAGATAATTACACCACCTAGTGTTTTTTATTTATTTTTATAATAAATTGAATACACAAATTTACAGGTTGGATAGTCATTAGATCTAATTGGTGTAAAATGTGGCATGCATGATAAGCATGGATAGAACATGTGATCTCATGGTGGATTGACAAAGCATCAATCTCATGTAAGGTCGTTAAGTGGTGTAACTTGAACCTAACTCATATATAGGTCAATGTGTGTATGCATGCCCTCAATCTTATACTTGCACTTTTTTCTTCTCTTAATTTAATATTGCTGATGAAATAACTGATATTGCTGTGCCAAACCTAAATGGTCTTCTGAAAATTTATGCAGATTGCTGAAGATTATTCCCATAGCGAGTTTGTAATCCGTCTACCTGGGTATAGCCCAAGTATGTTTGTTGAAGCACATTTGTGGTTGTTTTCTTTAAAGTTAATATTTAAGTAATATTTTTTTGTTCTTTACTCTTGTTTGCTAATCCGATTATAGGGATTATGATCTTTAGGTTGTATTTTTGTCTTTGTGTTTGTCCGTGGCTCTATACATATTTGCCTTTGCTCTTTTGGCAAGGAATAAGTTATAGGGTATTTATTCTAGTTGGTATTTGAATATTCCTTTTCATTTTTTAGTGCCTGCATTTCGTGGTGTTATTGATGTACCCCTTGTCGTGAGGAGATTACACAAATCTAGAGAAGAGGTGTGATTTAGAACTCTCAAAAATTCAATGTTTATGAATTAATATATTATGCTTGCTATCAAACATTTCCTTGCAATGCAGGTGAGGAAAGATCTTGGAGTTCCGGATGATGTGAAGCTAGTAATTTTTAATTTTGGTGGGCAGGTGAGGTATAATTTAGGTTGTCATGATATATTGGTATATTTCTTTCAATTTTTCTTGCTTACATTCCAAATTTTTTGTATCCCTCAACATCTTGGTCAACATCTTAGAATGACCAAGATTGGTGAAAGTACCTTGAATTTAAATGGTTTGGAGAATTTCCAGGTTACTTTCTTCCAAGTTTTCAAAATTGATTCTCTGGGTAGAAATTCTGGTGTTTATTTGGTAATTGGTTATAAGATTTTTCTTGTTTTCGTTTTCTTGATATTTGTTTTTCTTTAGCCTTTTGAAAAATAATATATGTATTAGAATGAATCCCTTCTCCAAATTGTTAGAAGAAAATAACTGATTTTGTTGGTAAACAAATATCATAAAGTAATGAAACATAGAAGAGTAATTACATCCTAATTCTTGGATTCAATAGCTTGTTTGAATATGAGGACTGCCCAAATGGGGAGAGAGAACAATTGTTCTCAAAATGCTAATACCTTACAACATTCTAAAGTTAGTCATCATATCATCATAGACAAGTGCAACTTGCATGAAATTTTATTAGACATAGAGATAACAGTTTCTTGAGAAAGAATGTTGCAAGCTGTTCTCTATTCTTCTCTATTAAGTCTGTTAAATTATTGATTGTCCCAAAAGTTTAAGCTATTAAGAAATGGTGAGTTTAATCACTTAACCATAAATCTAACACTCCCCCTCACTTGTGGGCCTAAATTTCCCCTTAGTAAGTGGGGGCCCAACAAGTGGGAATTTAACATTTTAAATGGGAGGTAGAGTGAAGAGAGAGATCAAACTCAGGATCTCCTGTTTTGATACCATGTTAAATTATCGATTGTCCCCAAAAGCTTAAACTATTAAGAAATGGTGAGTTTAATCACTTAACCATAAATCTAACAAAGTCATTATTGCCATTGTGCTATAAGCGGCCAATTGGCCAAATTGGTGCCCTTCTTCTAGCTTGGTAAGCATTAGCTCATTGGAAATTCCCAAGCATCTTGAGTTGGTGGCTGGATATGAGGGACTCAATGGGCTGGTGGGTGTCCTAACCTATTTGGGGTAGTGTTACCTCCTTGGCTTCTCATTATGCTTTTAGCGGCCAACAAGATAAGTTGGGATCTTTTCCTTTTGGGGTTGGGAGTGGGTGTTGTTGGGGGGGATTGGTTAAACAGGACTTTAAGTTTAAGACTCTAAGGTTAGTTTTAGGGTGAACAGCATGAAAATTTATTACACTCTTGGAATGGGCCCCTTGCAAAAAGCCAATTTCGTATCCTCCTCATTGCCAACTATCATTTGATTCTTCATATATCAAAAGAGCATATAATCTAGACTTTCTAGACTGTCGTAGAATGAAAAGCATGATAAGATTAGATCTTGTTCACCACTTTATAATTTCCATAAACAGCATTGTCTCTACATCTAGGTGAGCTTCTATAGCTCTCTCTCTCTCTTTAATCTAATTGCTATTTGAACCTCCTTATTCCACCACCAAGCCTTTTTAGTCAATTGCCTACATCTTTTAGATTCGCCAAGTACATCTTTAGCCACTCTTTTGATACAATCATTCCACATCTTATCAACATCTTTGTCCAAATTCCACTTGCCTTCTTTGATCATTTTATCTTTAAAAAAATTTTCCTCTGTAAATAATTGTAGAAAATTAATTTGTAATATTATGGATTTGTATTTTTATTATATTACATAAACATACAATTGTCACACCCACTTCATCCTCCCTACTCAATCGATTACTATTGCATTTCACTTCCTGATGTGATGGTGCCTTCATGTATTTGCCAAGCTATGAAAAATGCTAATTAGTTTGAGCAACTTCATCCAACCTAAAAGAAAAGGGAGATATTGAGAAGCAATTTCCCATATCAATTCACAGATCATTAATATTTGTCTTTTTTTTTTTTTTCTGTAATCTACTTTTACTAGCTTGAATGTTCTATTACAAACTTTATGTTGGACTTTATTTTTATACCAGATGCTTAGGATGCTATCTGTTAAGAGACCCTCTTTTTCATGTAACTTGCTTGTTTTAAAAACCAATATTTTTGTCCTTAGGTATTGTGATATGCTTATTTTGCTTTAGGCATTAAAACAAATTCTGACTGTTATGTGCTGTTGTCCATCACTTCCAGCCAGCTGGTTGGAAGTTGAAGGAGGAGTACTTACCTGCTGGTTGGTTGTGCCTGGTAAGTTTTGTTGGGCATATACATCGATCATAGTTATTTCTTCATTTCATTTTGATAATATTGTTCCTATTGCATTCTGATTTAGGTTTGTGGGGCTTCAGACAATCAGGAGCTTCCCCTAATTTCATAAAGCTTGCAAAAGATGTTTATACGCCTGACCTAATAGCAGCTTCAAATTGCATGCTTGGTATAATAACTTTTAATTTGTTTAGAGCTGTTGCTTGGTCAAATGATTGAGATTTTGTCTAGAGCTGTTAGTACTGAACTTACTTTTGGTAGCTGTGCTTTTTTTTTTTGGCTACTCCAGGAAAGATTGGATATGGCACGGTCAGTGAAGCCATGGCATACAAGTTGCCATTTATCTTCATACGCCGAGAGATTATTTTAATGAAGAACCATATTTGAGAGAAATGCTTGAGGTACAATTGGATGCTTATCAAATTTGTTATTCATGTTCTTTTCACGTTACATCTAGTAATCAGTTGGGAAGTTACCTCCATATGTTTTGTGTAAACAGTATTACCAAGGTGGTGTGGAGATGGCCAGAAGAGATATGCTCAGTGGATGTTGGATACCCTACCTTGAACGTGCTGTTAACTTGAAACCGTGCTATGAGGGAGGTACCAATGGTGGTGAGGTATTCAACTTTTTTTAATCCAATTTTGTACCTTTTACGATTTATGGCTTTTATCAAGAATAGTTGGTATCAAAAGTTTTCACCTTGATGATCTCACACTAAAACTTTTGAGGATTTAAGTTTGTGCAATCAAGAAAAATTTTTTTCCCTTTTTTTTCTGCTAGGCATAGTAACTCATGCACCCAAGTGGGATCAAACCCATTACCTTACATTATCACCAAGGGTGGAATCCAGGCCACAACCCATTGGCATACGACCAGAAACTGATTTAGGAAGATTTTTTTTTTTGGATAAATAATAAGGTTTATTAAGAGAAATAGAATGCACCAAGTACACATGACGTATGCTAGATATACATCACAACTAGCTAAAATTACAATTATCCATAAATTTTAATAAGTTGAAGAATGAAAAGATTCTTGTGCTTTCATCCATTCAAACAAGGTTATGAGGAACTGCAATTTCAGGTCTGGAATAGTCAGTTCATATTCCTCAAAATTTCTAGCAGTTCTTTCCCGCCAAAATCTCTAGGTGATTTTTTATTTGAATGGCATATGAAATATGCTTTTCCCAATTAAATTAGACAAGAAATCTATCTATTTTGGAAATACATGAAGATGCGTAATTTTGAAAAGTTAAATTGTTACAGACATTGAGTTTAGAAATTGAATGATTTAGGATCTTTAAGAATTCAGCATTGCAATAGATTTCTTGACGAGTTCTTAAAGGGTTCTTGAATAAGGATTGATATTTGAGTGTGGGTTTTAGATTAGAAAAGATTGAATCTTGATGGCTGTTTGGGGCTGAGACAGGGAATAGAACAAGAAATAAGATAAATAAAACACTAGTCAATCATACCTAGGCTTTCCTAAGCAATCACACTTGGGGTAGGAGAAGGCAATCACTCCCACAAATCTTAAAATAAGCTGCTGGAATTTTACCAGAATCAATTTCACTATGAATATTATTGACTAAAATAAAGCCTTTATATAGGCTATTGTTAGTCCTTTCCTAGAAGGACTAGGACTCCAAAAACCTATTCCTAGAAGAGTGGTGATAGTTATACATTGTGTACGGGACACACAATGCCATGCCATCTGAAATCCTATTTTCAATTAAAATTGTGAAATTGTGTTTTTAAAACTTTATTTCACCATTCACAATTATAACTGAAATTGTGTTTTCAAAACATGATTTCAAAGGTGTGTGTGCTACAGTAAGTGTTATATAACAAAGAATTAACCTTCCTATAATGTCTAGGATTAATAATAACAAACAAAAAGGACTTAATAACTCCTAAACCAAATAGGAAAAGGAGTCAAAACATAAAATAAGACTCATGGGCTTTTGGTACAGCCAAGGACAGCCTATTTGAGAATTCTGGAAATTACCAAATTGCCCCTATTCTAGTAAAACTTAATTAAAACTGATCCATCAACTTTCTTACCTAAAAAACTCAATGCTAAGCCTCAATAATAACTAAACCTATTAAAGGTGTCAAGAAATTCCTCATCAAAACTAGACCATAAAACTTGGGATATTTTCGTATATAATCTTGCTTTTCCTTGAACTCTTTTATTGCCTGCAACAGTGAACATGTATTATGAGACATCCACAAATAGAAAGATGGACAAGCAATATTGGGCCAAAGGGATTAATATATTTTTCCACATGTTAGCAAACATGAGTAATTTTACTGGGAAGAAATTTCTGAGAAGTCTGAGGTTATGAGATGATCATCTCGTTCTAAGAAAATTTATATACAGGACATGAGGGAAGAATACTGTATATGGGTAAAGTTTCAGGGAACAACAGAACCACAGCAAAAACTTCAGCAAGGACTGAAACTTGGTGGAAATATTGCAACTGAATGGGTACACTGCTAAGAAAGAGAAAACCTCAGTTTTTAAGACCAATCAGGGGTTGGCTAGGAGGCTTCAATGATTAAGTCAGTAAACTGGTGGGAAAAATGAAAATAGTGAAATCTCAACATATGAGATTGTTTACCTTAGCAGAATGGAGATAGGTGTGTGAAGGGCTGGTTTTGGCTGGAAACCCTTCCTCCAAGACTTGTCAGCAGGTCCTCCCCTCAGTTTGGCTGATGGGACTCTTAGACAGTAGTTCCCAGTTCGTGGGTGGATGAGACGTTGCTCAGTAGCATTAAATGTGATGGTCCTTTTGAGGCACATGCTAAATGTTGATGTGAAGGGAGCTAGCAGACACTACTTTTGAGGATGACTACAGTGGCCTGCCAACTGGGAGGAAGGGATATGTAAATTTAGGTAAGAATAAAGTACTAGTTATGGAGGGTTGATGGAGGGTTTGGCTGGGTTACTAGGGGGTAAATTGGGATCACTCTTGATGCCATTTTTGGGGTTTATTTTTATTTTTATTTATAAGTAAAATAATTTATTCAAAAGATGAGATAATTCAAATACACAATTTGTTTTGAACTACTCCTAAGAAATTATAATACCAAGCTCAGTAAATCTTAAAAACAAGAAAGGAAGATGATGGGGTATTTCTGGATATAGTCATCCAATTATACAGGGATCACTACATCAATTGCTTGATTACATGATTAGACCATTAAACTCCATCAAAAGTTCTACTATTCATGTCTCACCAAATGATCCACAAAACATAGGAAGTAGCTTTTCAAATCTTCAAATTCTACGACAATGAAATTTCCTTTGTCAACATCCCAGCATCTGAATTGCTGTCTCTGCCATAACCCGAAATACCCTGAAGAGGGTAGACACAAATGACCATGAATCTCTCATCACTGAGCAATGTAAAGAAGATGATCTAAAGACTCTCCGCTACTCTTGCATATGCAACACCAATCAATAATCGAATTGTGATGTTTCCAAAGATAATCCACTATCAGTATTTTACCCAATGTTGTTGTCTAAGCAAAGAAAAGGATCTTGTGAAGTACCTTAACACCTATATACTTCTCCATGGGAAGTGAACTCCTATAGATCCTTTGAGAACATCGTAGTAAGAATGGATTTTAAACTTTCAGCTCTTAGTTAAACGCTATGATATATGGTCTTTATCTTGTCCTTGTGGATTTTGGAGTACAATAAATTAAAGAAACTCTCTGTAGCTTCCAACTCCCAATATTGGAAAGGTCAACAAAATTGAGGATTTCAACTCCGTTCACCACTCAAATAAGAAGCAAAGAAGTGTCCTTTTCTAGTGCCAATTTAAAAAAAATCAGGAAACATATTTTTTAGACAAGAATTTCCACCCCTTAGATCATGCCAAAACTAGATCCATGTGTTATCCCAATGGTTTGAATTTGAGATCCATTCATGTAACGTGACTTCATATGTTCTGACATTTTGAGACCAGTATTGCCAATGTCCATGCTAGCATTGGAAGAACATGTTACAGAAAAGGTTTGCCACATCAATAATTACCTTCACTCTGTAACAAAAAGGCAGGATAAGAGTAATATTCATGCGTTTTCAAATTTTCAACAAGTAAACTGAAACAATCAATAGTTCAGAGATGAAAAATGAAACCTAAAGTAGTTAAGAGACTAAATTGTATTCTAACCCAAGTATTTGTTGTCTTTTTAGCTGGCTGCTCATATACTACAAGATACAGCTGTTGGAAAGAATTCTGTGTTAGATAAGGTACATACTGCTGTTTCTTTTTTTAGTACTTGTTGGCTCCTTAATTAAGGTTGTTTTTCCTTAAATATCTCTCTCTCTCTCTTTTTATATATATATATATATGTTATTGAGGACCATGATTGCAACCATTAACAACATAAACTGATTGAAGGCATCCCAAAGCTAATTCTAATACCCAAGCATTATTTTGGCACATATCAGATGATGTCAAGACTACTAGCAAATTTGGATAGGCATAGGCTTGCTACCAAAATCTTTATTTATTATGTCTTTTAGCATCAACTAGGTTCTGCTCATTCTCAAAAAGAAAAAAAAACTAGGTTCTGCTCAAGTTTCTTTAGTTTTATTTATTTATTTTTTTGGTGTTAGGGGCAATTCTGTAATTTTGGTTTTCTGGACAAGGGATGTGTGAGTGGTCCATGGGGGCTTATGTTGGATTTTATCAATTGGATTTTTATTTGCAAGTTTAGTTATTTAGTTTGGGCTTAGTAGTAAAGTCCAGGAACCCACATCTTATTAGGGTTTTAAGAAGTCCAAGTTCTAGTAGGCTTTGATGTTAGCCACATATTTATATATATAATGTAAGGACTTATGTTTGATTAATAATATATACATTTAGGAAGAATTCAGCAACCCTCGGTGTGATGCTTAGGTATGTTTATGCCAATATTAAATCTGAACTTGCAAGTGGGGTCATGTATCCTTGGTTTACTCCCTAGGGGTGGGTCCAAAGGGCCCTACCTTGGTGAGGATCCACGTCATCAAAATATATAAGTCTGAATTTGAGATCTATTCATACCCTAAAATTCTAATATTTGAAACCCTAAACCACCAGTTCATCAATCAGCTCTCTAAAACCCTCTAAACACCATAAGACTGTTTATGCTTACTGTTTGCAACCTAGACCAGCCCCCAATCCTCAAAATTTTCCCTTTGTTTCTTCTCCAAATCCTAACCTTTCCCTACACTTTTTAAACCCATACATTCCCTAATGTTTTATTACCTTCTCCCACCAAAACCCTAACCCTAGTTCTTTAATAATCCTTATAACTAGTAGCTGTCCAGAACTTCTAAATCAAATTTGGCTTCATTACTCGTTGTCCCTTCTCTCTCTCTCTCTACTCCATTCATGTCATACATTTATTCATCCATTTGTGGACTATACATTTTGCAATAGGGCGAAAAAAGTTTCTAATCATTCTTATGACTTATTCAGTTTGTTTGCTTATCAATTACTTCCTGCATACCACTTTAAAAAAAAAAAAAAAAAAGAGTTTAATTCACTGTCTTTTTATTTATTTTTTATTTTTAAAGATGCAAGTTTCCAAAATGACCCTCATTAATTTAAACTTAATAGAAAGAGAGAAAGTTATCAACATTATGTTTATTTACTTTTCAAAGAGGATTATATTTTGGGACATCCCAAATAGAATACAATGACAATCATGTCTTCATCCCGTAATCTTGGGGTTAGCTATGGATCCTTAATAGATTAGTCAAGGTTGGTATAACCTTTATAAACATATAACTTGACCATTTTTGCTTAATAATACTATTTTAAAAATGATTTTGTTAATTATGATTGTTTTTAAAAGTATTTGGGGATATAACCTTTTTTAAAATTCTAGCATGAAACTCGTCTCTTGATGAGTTGCACTGCAAACACGGAACTCAATATTTGACTCATCTCTCAAGAGATGAGTTTCACTACTACATGAAACTTGTCTCTTCAGAAGACTAGTTCAGTGCCGAAACTTGCCTCTCCAACATACGAGATTCAAAAGGCTTTTACCAAAATAACTTTCAAACATTGCTATATTACTAAATATATTTTTTTTAATAGTACCATTTGGCAAAAATGGCATAGAACTTACTCCTAGAATCTCATTTCAATCTATACCTTTTTTTTTTGGGTTTGCTTTGATGCATCTCATCTATACTTCCATTTTGTTATGGAAGGTATTTTTATACATTAATTTGCTTGTGAAATTTTCAATACTAGATTCCACTTTATGGCCTTGCTGCCGTGACATGAATTCTATAATGTGCTTGTTTGTGTATCAAGACATTGTAAGTTAAATTCTCATGTTGTACTAATTGTATACATCTAATGACATTGTTTATCTGAGAACTACATATATGTACTTGATATGATTCTAAATTGTACATTGACACGTGAGAGTTCCAGTCATCTGCTGCTTGTTTTTTTCTGATAGCATTTCAAGTCATTCTCTAGAAGCAATTTTCTCAAAAGGAGCCTGATTTGCTGCCCCACTCTATCATATTGTTGTTTTAGAAAGTTTGAATATGGTCATGGTGCCATGCATCTATAGCTGATATGGACACGGTCAGCTCTTTCATATTGCTGATTGAATCTTATATATGTATGCCTTCTGTAGCAGACTAAAGTAAGGAGATTGCAGGATGTAATGGTACCTGGGTGTCAGCCACAGAAAGTTCCTGGAAATGATATTCTTGTTCCAGATTGGTATACTCTTGCAGAAAACAAACTTGGTCTTCATAATTAGTTTTGAGGGTTCTTCGCCAGGTGCAAGTTCTGGATATCCTGCGATATATTTTGGAAGGATCTTACCAAGTCCATGAAATTTTGGATATCTGAAGATTTGCTGACATTCCTCTCCTTAGTTTAGTATCATTAGTAATTAATTTTATTTTATATAAAAAATTGCATAAAGGCAATAATTTCTTTGATGAAGAAAAATAAGTTTTACTGTAACAAATTGTCCATGTTTATATGTGATGCCTCTAGCCAATATTTAATAGACTAATAGGCAGAAGGTCATTTTACAAACGGATAATGAGAATCTCTCCAACCTATGCTTATTCAATAATATCATTCATTCTCTCATCTAGTGTAAACAAGTTTATATCTTAGTTGCTATTCTCTATTTAATACTTCTAGTTAGGGCTGTTCATCAACTGCCTGTCCCCAACATAACTGGTCACTGCCAAGTTGATCGAACTGCCAGATGGGGCTGTGGACAATGAAAGAAGCGGTAGTTGGCGAAGGTTAAGGTTTTCTAAGCCGATTTGAAGCATGTTTCTAGTTCTTTGATTCCAACAAGGAACCAAACTGGCCGCCCCTAACTTATATATATAAATTTCAATCTAAATACCTCTAGCTCTAGATCTCATATGCATTCCATCTCTCTCTCTCTCTCTCTAGACACCTTATATCTACTTCTTCTCAACCCAGATCTACACCTCCAGATCTCCAAATCTACTTCTTCTCAACATGAATCAGGGCCAACTCAATCAACAAGGACAAGGTAAGATCTGGGTTTGATTAATTGTGGGTTCATAACTCAAATCTCATCTAGGTTTGATCAATCACATGTTGTGTATTTTTTTTTCCTCTCTTAGTCTCTTGGTCTATGATGTTGATCTATGGGTTTTAATATGCAACTTTCAAATTTCTCTCATTGATGTGCTCGGTGGTAATTAACCATTAGACTGTCGAAAAACCATCACCAACATGCTAGACGATTGAACCTTAGTGGGGCTGATCGGTGCCGATTAGCCCCTTTTCGACACCGATTGTTTGGCGTGAAAATCCCCTAAAAATTGGCTCGCACCAGCCGATGAACACCCCTTCTTCTAGTTGTGTAAAGGATTGTGATATGTCTCCCCAAGGTTGATCGGGGGATAAAGGAAGAAAAGGGGTGGGGATGCGAGACACCGTGATCTTGAGGTGAACATAGACCACGTGAATAGATGAGGTCGTATTAATTGCCTCTCAAAATGTTCAATTTGACTGATGATATTTGATCCCCTAGATTAAGGGTTTTACATGAATATAATTAGTCAAATTGCTAGTTTTAGAGGCATTAAACATGGTCTCACCCATTTATAGGAGTTCGGCCTAATAAAACAAGTGGGCTAAGGTCATGGTCTCTCACACTACACTACACAATGTGGGACTTGACAAGGACATTAGGAATATAAGTGGGAGAGATGAGGCTGTGGTGAGCCTTCACTAAGCTATATAAGTGATTATGAGGAGCCTTACTTATAACTTGACTAGTCCTTTTGAGGTATAAGTATAAATGTGACTAGTACTTTTCTTAGGTCGTTATATCATCGTGTGTGCATGGGTTAGGTTGGAAGGTTTCTTTAACTCAACCCAACTTTGTTGGGTGGGGAAATTCCTAACTAAACCCAGCCCATTACATATGTAGAAACCAACCCAACCCACATGGTGTGGGTTGGGTTGGGTTGGTTGGATCAGTGGGTTATGCTTACATATCTCATACCTTGTAAAAATTGGACTTTCATCAACTATTTAAATATTTTTTAAAATAAATTATTACAATTCATGTAATGTGCATAAATTTTATTTAAAATTCATCAAAACTAATTCTTAAAATACAAAAATAATTTTAAAAATTAAAATAAGTATAATATACTTATATATTGTGGGTTGGGTTGGGTTTGGTTAGATGGGTTGAAGAAACTATCAACCTTTGACTCGACTCACATGAGACTCAATATAAAATTCCAACTCAACCAACTAATGGACACAAACGAATTGAATGGTTTGGGAATAATGTAACCCAACATAATATTTTTATGATGCCTCTATTTTAAAAAAGTAATTATTCAAAATTTCTTGTTAAATTATATACAAAAATTTTATGTCTTGGTATATTGAAATATATCTAGTTGATTTTTGTTATATTTGTTCATGATATTTGTTAATTTATAAACGAATTGGGTTGGTATTGTCTAGTTGGTGGGTTGGATACATACCCCTAATTGCGATGAGCATTTCTAGCATCTCTTTGATCATCTCATTCTTGGCCGGTAATCAAGGAAGTAAGATTAGCTACCTCGGTTCCCCATCTCTCCATGTGATTGTTTCCCATGTCCTGCTATCATACCAAGTTCATATGACCCCCTTGGTTATGTGGGGCTCTTGTGACAAAAGAGAAAATTATGGAAAAGCAAGTAAATGACAAATAAACTTTTTGATTATGCTTTGAGGGATAATTGGGACCCTAACAAGCAAAAACTTGATTTTTTTGATAAAAATTATGACCTCTTTTATCTATATATATATATATATATATATATATATATTTATATAAACTGAAGCGTAGCATTTATTATTGCTACGCTCCCGTTGAGCCACCTCATTACCACGTCATTGGTCACATAATTAGTCTTTTTCATATTTATTTTTTACCTTTAATTTTTTTACAATATAAATATATTGGCTTTATAAATTCATTTTAGGCGGTTTTAACTTTACATATTCATCTACTTTAATTTTGATGTTGTAACTAAATAATAAATCAATGAAAAATAAAAATAAAAATATTGTCTATATATATATTCATCTTGGGCGGTTTTAATTTTACATATTATTTGTCCCTTCATCTTTCTCTATTTTGGCTCTTCTTATTACCATCCTCTTACTAAAATTTGTCACCCTCTTTCATTCTATGCATATTTTTCTCATATAAAAAAGGTTATTTCTCTCTCTCATTCTCAAATTTTTTTTTTTCATTTATTGTTGGATTTTTTTCCTGCATCTTTGCCTTAGACGATTAATGAATATTTGTGTTTTTTAGAGCTCTAATTTTTTAAAATTTTCTATAAAAAGGTATTCACGAGTCTTGCTTAATCATTGATGTTCAAAAAGATACAACTTGATAACTACCCATAGGAGGATCTCTTACTAGAGGTTTGTACCATTATTTTCCTATTATTGACTAATTCATATGTGTTCCTTGATGCAAGATTTTTATTATTATTATTATTATTATTTTTTATTTTTATCATTTTATTTACAACACTAAATACTTTTGAAAGTTCAATTAGTGTGTAAAACACTAATGAATGTTTAGACCCCTAATTACAAAATAACCAACACAAACTTATATTCAAACAATATATGTGCGGAAAGTGAGATATAAGCAATACCTAAATAGGTAAAACACTCTAAACCATAAAAAATCACAAACACATCAGTAATTAATGGTTAAAGAGTAAGGGAAGAGAAATGCAAACATAAGGATAACATCAGCACGTGTTATCGAAGAGAAAACTCAAGAATTTGGCGAAAAACCTTTCCGTCACCCTCTAAGCGGTAAAATGATCCACTAGAGAATAAAGTTGGTATACATAAATAGCAAAAGACCCTCCAAGCCTAATCTACCCAATGCACCTAAGCCTTCCAAGCTTCTTGCTCCAACAAGGTTAAGCCTAAACGTGTCTTTTCTAGCTTTCCGGATTTCACAATAAGCTCCATATTGCATCCGCCATCCTTGGCATCTTCCAATGCTTCCCAAGCTCCAAAAACACTCTCAACACTTTAAATGGGTGTGGGTAGTGTTTGGGTACAAATATCCTCTCAATGGGTATAACAATGGGAGAGCAAATGAGAAGAGACTACAAAAATTTCTCTCTAAGAATGAGTAACTCTCTCTAATAGGGTGAGTGTGTTGTAGAAACATCTCTTAGAGTTTTTCTCTTAATAGGCTTCTTACCATTTTTGTTGGTAATGAGGGTATATATAGTATGAGTGATGAGGGAATACGAAAAGTCACATTTCTGCTAAACAGGGCATTCTCGCGACTCACTCTCGCGACTGGAATGAGTTGTGAGTTTAACTACCAGGCCAAACTATACTTTTTGTCCTGTAGTGCTCCAAATTTGTCATGACCCTTCAGCTTCTAGCATGTGCTCCTCATGTGACTTAGCTGTCTTGATCAAATCTCTACCATTTAATACTAAACCCAATACAAATAAGTCCCACAAATATCCAAGGAAATAAATTTATGTAATTACAACACTTTTTTGTCATGAAATAAACTAATACAAATGTTATGAGAAAAATCATAACTTAACAACTTTTAATGAATGGTGTTTGATGTTGGTCTGAATTGGGGAAAATTATACTATAATATGTCATATTTTGTGTTGTTTTCAGATTTTGGTTTATTTGGAAAACAACAGAATAGTCCGGACAAGCTGATGAAGAACAGTTTAGTGTAGTTGAAGACAATGGTCTTTGTATAGTTTCCTTTTAATATTTGTAAATATTTTGTTTAAAAAATTAGCAGCAAATTGTAATGTCTTTGTTGTATGATGTTCTTAGATGCTTGAGTAATTTTTTTAAGTGATTAAAAATATTTTATATTGTTCTTCATCTTCCTTATCTTATTAGTGTATTCATTGATATCTTTAAGAAAATAAATTCAATTTTGTGTTTAAAATTATTTATTTATCTATTCATTTTTCACATGTTGGATTAGATTTTAGATTAGATTATGACAGCATTAACATAGTACTTCTTCTTTTTTCAAAAGAAAATTCTCTACTTTTTTCCCCTTTGAAATTGTACACTTTTTTTTTTTTTTTTTTTTTTAAAAAGGAAAAAGAGTTACAATTTTTTTCCCTTTCATTTTTTATTTTGAATTGTAGTTTTGTTGAGTTTTATTAATTTTTTAGATAGGTTTCTCGGTATTGTTAATTGTATGGCAGAAAAAATTGGGTTTGAGAAAGTTTGTTTTAAGCTAAAAGAATAATGTTCAAATTTTATATACTTTTTAAGTATACAAAAAAGAGAGGTGCTATGTTTACAACATTTTTACAATATTTTCACAATAAATCATAGGTGGTTAGTTGTTATTGGTTCAAATTTGAACATAACACTAAGATTACTTTTTTGCCCCAACAATAATAACTAGTAACAACCTGCCACTTAGGATTTATTGTGAAAATGTTGTGGAATATCATTTCTCTGCAAAAAAATATTATAAATAAATTTTATTAAAAAATTAATATTTAAGCTAATTTACCTTTAGAATTCTTGAAAAAAATTGTATTATTTTGATTTTGGTATGATATAAATTATATATATATATATATATATGAATTGCATTACTATTTATTAAATTAGTCCAAAATAAATAAATAAAAAATTTGATTAGAGCACTCTAAAAATATTACTACACACAACATGTAAGGTCCGCAACTAGTAATAATGAAAACACAAACCATCAATGAATGAACAAGGCCATGAAACCAAGAAGAAGACACTTGCCGACAATTTACAAACATACTATAGTCAAATTTTATTTTGGGGATTAGTCATGATTAAAAGTAAGATTTACTTAGAAAGTTTGTTTAAAACTAAAAGAATAATGTTCAAATTTTATATACTTTTTAATCATGCAAAAAATATTACAAATTACTTTTATTAAAAAATTAACATTTTTGCTAATTTACCTTTTGAATTCTTGAAAAAAATTGTATTATTTTGATTTTGGTATGATATAAATTATATATATATATATATACTAATTACATTACTATTTATTAAATTAATCCAAAATAAATGAATAAATAAATTTAATTAGACCACCTTAAAAATATTATCACGGACAAGGTGTAGAGTCCATTACTAGTAATAATAAAAGTACAAACTATCAATGAATGAACAAGGCCATGAAACCAGTAAGAAGACACTTGTCCTTGCCGACAATGTACAAACGTACTAGTCAACTTTTATTTCATGGATTAGTCATGATTAAAAGTAAGATTTACTTAGTGGTGTATTTTATTATTCAATTTATCCTTTTATGAGCTTAAATATGGAATGTTGTATTCTGGCTTATACCAAAATTAATTGGTATTCTAGTATGAGAATTAAGAACAATAAAAAAAAAATTTGGAATGTTGTAATAGCTTAATAGGTATAATTGGTTTATTATAGATTTCAGTTAGTTCAATTAGTAAAGTCTCTGATAGTTGAATAAGAGATATTGCATTCAATTTTTGCCTACACCAAAAATTAATTGATATCTTAGTTTGATGATAAAGAACTATCATCAAGAGCGGACGTTAAAATCCCTAAAAAAGAAAAAGAAAAAGAAAAAGAAGGTATAATTGGTTTATTATTAAATAATTTATAATTCTTTTTTTTTCTTTTTACTGAATTAAAGGCTTTATAATTCAATAACATTAATATTTCCCTGTTTCCCTGTGATGAATGATGAGATCTAAGATTTGAGTCTATCTTCTTTCTTTCTTTTTTTTTTTTTTTTTTTTTTTTTTTTTTTTTTTAAACAGATTTGAGTCTATCTCTTCCAGTTGATTTAACAACTAAAATAAATTATTTTAAAAAAAGAAGATAATATGTTTTAATGTCATGTGGCAAAACGTTAGTGAAGCCACGAAGGTCGCGACAGTACACTTTTTTTTTTTTGGTAAACGACAGTACACTTTTTCAATTACAGTAATGCTATCCTTCACCAAAACCAAATTAAGTGCAAACAAAACCCTGTGTGTGAAGGTGAAATTGACCCCACTTCCGATCTTATAAATACATAATATCCTCAGAAGATAGTTCTACACACACTTACCTTATCATATCCTCTACTCAATAGTTTGATCATTTCTGAGAAAAGCTTAGCATAATGTCTCATCAGCAGGGTCAGAAGGAGCAACCACCACATGGTGAGGGACAACGTGGAGGTCCTGGTGCTCAAGGACCTGGGCAACATGGAGGTCCTGGTGCTCAAGGACCTGGGCAACTTGGAGGCCCCGGCGGACGTGGTGAAGGTCAAGGACAGCCTGGCGGACGTGGTTTTGGCGAGGGACAGAAAGATGGGCAAGGTCAGGGTCCTCAAGGACCTGGCAATCAAGGTGGCCGTGGTCAGGAAGGAGGTCATGGAGGTGGAGGTGGAGGTGGAGGTGGAGGTGGAGGTCACCAACATTAAAGAGAGTACTATATATCCTCCTGGGATACATGCTACCTTGCCAAGGGTAGTACCTAAATAATATTAGCAAATAACTTGCTCTTTGCTTTTTAGCGAACTTGCAAGCCAAAGACCAAAAAGTAGCTATGTGTTTGTGAAAAAAAAGTGGAATCTAGATGATTGTGGTTTAGATATTTATGTTGCAGAAACTGATGCTTATGTAATGGTTCTGAACTTCTCATCTTGTAATGATTCTGTATCGTATATGATGTTCTCATCTTTGTGAATCTATGTGTGTAACTACCAATGAAATCTTTGCCTTCATCTCTCCGACTTCTTCTATTCCACCAAAACATCATAATATTGGTCATGAAAGGTTAAGCTGATTTTTATTTTTTATTTTTATTTTTTTATTTTAATGATTAAATATGTATTAAGAAGAAGAAGGCCAGGGCTGGTCCATCTGCAGTCTCAAGAACAAGAGCAGGGAGAGCAGAGATGAGGAGGGCCCCAGGAAAGGAACAAAAAGAGGCCCAGGCAACTAAAAGCATGGCCAAACCAAACCTGTTAACATATTAATTACATGGGAGAAAGAACAAAATTAAGCCGAGCAGCAAGAAGAGGTTGCAAAGATCAAGTTGATGGTTAGAACTTAGAAGTTTTTACTGGTAGCGTTAGCATTTAGCATTTAGCTGCAATACTGATGGTTAGGCAAAGATCTAAGTTGTTGGTTGTGAGGAAGGCAATGATTGAAGCAAGAAAGATGCATGGACTTGCAAATATAGATTTTGTTGATTGCATCACGGGAAATAATGAGCCTAGTTATGATAATAGGCCTTAGAAAGCCTTACAACTGAACATAAAATTAACCGACACCTAAATAATAAAGAAACAATCTACTGCTCTGTTGGAAAATCCCCAAAACAGTGTTATTAACAAAACTACAAATCAATATATATATATATATATATATATATATATATATATAAAAGCAGAGATTTTTTTTATAAGGTCATGGCACTCTAAACTTCCATTTAGTTTTTTTAATTTTTTTTTACATTAAATTTTTTAACTATAACTCAATAATTTATAGTAATTTATTTTTACTGTCACATATATGGCCTAAGGTTGACAATGATCAAATAATTGTAATCTTCTAAAATAAAAAATAACTACGTTGTCAAGTAAGTAGATGAAAAGCTCAATTCATAAATATTGACCCAAATATGAATTTCCCACCAACACGTAGCTAAAGGCTACGACCTTTGACCCACCCACCCAACTTTGAACCCCCACCAACGTGTAGCTCAAAGGATAACCCATGCTGAACACCCCACCAACGTGTAGCTCAAAGGCTAACCCACCCCACAGTTCAGTAGATGAAAGTCTAAATTTTTACACACAAATCCTCTTCTTCCTTCCCACCTGTAGATGAAACCCAGCCAAGAATTTCAATCACAAATAACCTCTGTTTCTCTATACAAAAACTCTTCAACTTCTAAGAAAACAATGGGGCTGACCCACCCCACGATTCAGTAAATGAAAGTCTAAATTTTTACACACAAACCCTCTTCTTCCTTCCCACCTGTAGATGAAACCCAGCCAAGAATTTCAGTCACAACGAACCTCTGTTTCTCTATACAAAAACTCTTCAACTTCTAAGAAAACAATGGTTTCCATTCCAACTTAGTGATTATCTGTACAAACACTATTCAACTTCTAAAAAAAACAACGGTTTTCACTCCGACTTGGTGATTATTTGAAGACATAAATGCAGGAGCTTAAAAGATTTCAACGTTTAGTATATTGGGCTTCAATGCAGCCACTTCCAACCAATTATACAATGCGATTAACACCAGGTAAATGCCATCTGATTTATGAAATTGAAGAGTTAGTTTCATTTAATGTTTGTTTTGCATGTTGTAAAATCTGTTCTTTTATATATCTTCGTCTCCTTATGCCTCAAAACTTATGCCACTATAATTTATCACAATTCATTTCAGAGAGGTATGTTTACTTTCTTAATTTTATGTTCCTCTTAAATAATTCGTTTATTAATTTATTTTTGAATCCCAAAATACTATGTTTGTTGTTATGCCACTATAATCTTACATCTCATTTCACATTCGTTGTTAATTTCATGTTTCTCTTCAATAGTTTGTTTATTGATTTGTTGTTTATTTAGTTTAGCCATCTTTGAAAACTATTTATAATTCAATAGTTGTTAACCCACGAAACAATATTGATTTGTTTGTTGAACCAAAAAAATGAAAACACAAATAAAACAAAACAAAGAAAGTATTTACTGATTAATTTCAAATTCCCTTTCAAAAACCACGAGGTCCCTTAATAGTTTTGAGTAGAGGAATTTATTGGGGGAAATGGAGGTCGCAAGACTTGCGCGCCAAAGAAGGCGCATGATCATGTACAAGAAAAGGATGGCCAAGATGCATTCCACAAACATAGTGTCATCAAAGAAATTTGGAGGTGGAAGCCATAGGAGTAAAAAGCATAAAGACATAGCAATGATCCATGATACAAATAGTTGTAAGCGAGCAAGACTTAACAGGCGAATGGTATTGAACCTTAATCGTACTCGGAAAATAGTTCAAATGCTCAATGTTTGCGGCGATCAACCCCTTCAGTCATAAATATTTTTTCTCACTCGATTGTTGGGCTTAATGGTGATGTTGCTACTACAACTATTGTACAAGAATTTGGGATACATCTGCCTACAAATGCCAGTGCCTTGGATAAGCATCCGCCTACAACTGAGCTTATAGGTACTAATTTCATAATTTGGAATAATTGTGCTGATATAGTAATTAGCTTGGTTGGAGTATTTCTTTGGTTGTCACTTGCCTAAAAGTCTATTGAATCTTAAGTCTATTGAATCTCCGCTTAGGCTTTTTATTGCATGATAAATTGTCTTTTGGGTAGTGTAAATGGCCTAAATTATTTTGTGATTTAGCAGAGATCTATTAAAATGAAAGCTACCATGTTATAGGTTTCACCGTAAAGGACTGCTGCCTTTTATAAAACCAGCCCACGTTGTGATCTATTATTTATGCCATGGATCGATTTCCCTTGATAATGTTCATTGTTATTGCTTGCTACTTTTATTTAAATGATAAAGGACTAAGACACATTTTATATATGTATATATTTTCTTTTTTTGATTCAAAACACATTTTAGATTAAATAGTGATGGAGTTATCCTAGCCATAGTAAAATGTAATTTAAACAGCTTTTACAGCCATCAAATATTTTGGTCTATTATTCATGCCTTGGATTGTCCGTAATCATGTTAATAGTAAGTGATGGGGAATTTGAAGTTTTGGATATCGAGAAAATTCAAAATCAAACTTTGCTTTACTCTGTCTTGTCATTTTTACTTACTTTGAATAGTTTCATGTCTTAAAATTTAAAATCAATGATAATTAAATAGGAAGATTGATTAATAGTTGTAATATAATTGCTGAAATTTGCATTTGAATACACTACTTAACCTCACCTACAGCAACCATACATAATAGAACCTTCACACTTGCTTATTTTTTATAGTCAAATCCTCATGTTTTCTTAACTCTCTTTTAGTATAAGGATTAGTATTGTATATTAGTAAGTTGAATATATCATCTTTTATATTTCATTGTCCATAATACTGTTAATAGTAAATGATGGAGAATTTGAAGTTTTGGATATTGAGAAAATTCAAAATCAAACTTTGCTTTACTTTGTCTCATCCATATCTTTACTTACTTTGAATAGTTTCATGTCTTAAAGTTTATATTTATAATTAATGATAATTAGATAATTAAATAGGAATATTTATTAATAGTTGTGCTATGATTGCTAAAATTCTCATTTGAATACACTACTTCACCTCACCTACAACAGCCATACATAATAGAAGCATCACACTAAACTTGGTTTATTATTATTATTATTATTATTTTTGGGCGGTTATGGTGTGTAGTTATATATGATTGTATAGTATTAACTTTGGGAATTGGTTGTTCTTGCTCTGCATATTACTAACTATGAATATTAGGCCCATAAAGGTTATAGGTTTCACTGCAAAGGCTTGCTACCTTTTATAGAACCAGCTCATGTTGTGGTCTATTATTAATGCCATGATTTCCCTTGACAATGTTGATTGTTGTTGCTTGCTATTTTTATATAAATGAAAAAGGACTGAAACACATTTATATATGTATATATTTTTTTAGCCTCTAAACTCATTTTATATTAAATAGTGATGGAGTTATCCCAATCGTAGAAAAGTGTAATTTTTAAATAGCTTCTATAGCCGCCAATTTTTTTGGTCTATTGTTCATGCCTTGCGTTGTCCTTAACACTGTTAACTATAAGTGATGAAGAATTTGAAATTTTGGATACTCAGAAAATTCAAAATCAAACCTTGCTTTACTCTATGAATATTAGATCCATAAAGGTGAAAACCACCTTCATAAGCTTTGAAGTATAACCTGTTCATTTGATATGTGGAATTTGCTTTTGAAAGAGTAAGACAAAATTTTTGATGTGATATTGATGTCATTATATGTTTATATAGAAAAATCAATTATAAATAAAAAAATTACTAATATCAAAAAAATCCTCAATGATTTTAACTATACCCGATGAAGATGTATATAAGAACAATCCAGGACCTTTTGTCTTAATTGCAACTTTGACTATTGTCAAATCATTTGGAGGTAAGTATAACTAAATAATGTTACCAACTATCAATTTTAATGTACTCAAGATCTTGCTATCAAGTTAATAAGTATATTGGTTACTAAACTTAGGCCATAAATTTTACAATGAGAAATTTAATCACTAATTATAAATTTTTTATACTCAAACTTATTCATTTTCAAATCAATCTAATGATACTTTTAGAGAATTTCATTCTCATTAAAACATGTCTTCCTTTTTCTCAATTTCAATTCAATACGATTTTGTTTATTATAATGTATTCTGCAATTTTTGCAGGCAAATGCTCTTTGTCATCCACCAATGTAACAAAAGTATATCTAAATCTTGAGATTCCCAAGGTTGCTGAAATAATTGACACGTGCATATTTTAAAAATTATTAATAACAAAAAAATATGATAAATATCATTTTTTATCTCACAAAATACCATTTACATTCTTTTTTCCTTTTTAAAAATTCAATGATAGGAATGGTAAAAAACATGATCCTATACAAGAAATACCAAAAATACATGCAAAACAGTTTTTAGAGGAGGATTTATCTTCAAATAGAGCTTAAATGCATTGAATGGGATCCTACGAAACAGGTTTGTTAATCATTTCAAAGTAGACTCATCATTTATATGAAAATATAATAATACATCATTTACTAAAAAAAAAAAAAAATAACTTCAAAATTCATTGCAGGATGTTAATTGCTATTGTGTTGCAATAATAAGCAACATTGATACAACAATGGGTTGGTATTATATTTCATGTGTGTTATGGAAAGAAGGTCAAACCACAATCGGGATCATTTTGGCGCGCAAAATGTGAAACAAAAACAAATCTGCCTATCCCAAGGTTAGAGGCACACACATTAACTACAAAGTTTGAAATTTTTTTATAAACATATTCATCTTACTATAATTACTATACAATTGCAAAATACTTTAGATATAGGATTCAAATTGAAGTTTTTGATTCAACTGACAAGACAACTTTTGTCATATTTGATCGAGATCTTTGAGAAAATCTTAAATAAATCTCCAAAAGATCTTGCTTTGAAAAACAAACCGAGGTACAACTTATTTAAATTATTAAATTTATTGTAAAACTATATATTATAATATAAATTAAAATTCCTAATATGCAGAATGATATTGAAGAAGGAATCGCACGTGATCTTAAGAAAATTTTAGGAAGAAAAAACATTTTTCTACTTTGCTTGAATGAATTCAATTTGAAGGATGGTTTTGAAAATTACACAGTTGCTAAGATTTTTGATGCACCTTCAAATGAGAAAAAGGTATGGAAGAAAAAAAAAACACAAGCTAGTATGCTATATTATTTCTTTCTCTACGCTATACTGATGTAAATAACATGCTCAAATTTAATATGAATGCAGATACCTGTGCAAAATCTTAGCGACAACAAATCTGCCAGCACAAACTTTATAAGATCCAGCCAAGAATCTTCTAGTGCCATTTCATTAATGATCAACACAAATGATGCAACAAAAGGAGAAAATGATAAAAGCTCACAAATTGAACAAATAAAGATAGACCAAACTTCAAACGTTGAAGATGAAGAAACAGATGATGATAACAAACCCCTTAACATGCTTTACAAGTGTCGACATACTTCAAAAAACAAAGCATTCAAGAAACAAAAAAAAAAAAAAAAAATCGCAATAAAGCTCTTTATTACATCACAAAATAAATATCAATAATATGGAATGAATTACCATGCTTTTATCAACTTTTATAAAGCACTTTATTACATCACAAAATAAATTTCAATAATATGGAATGTTACCATGCTTTTTTCAACTTTTATTATACAATATTACTTTAAAGTTGATTCTCTTTTTCTGATTACTTCAACAAAATAATTATAATGAATATGTTTTTGCAATTTATAATTGTTACTTCTTATGATAAACTCAGTACTAACAAAGTTTTATAACAAACATGTTATAATATATGTACAATATTGTTCATAAAAAATTGCATAAACTATTACTACATTATCTGTGCATCGCACGGCCAACTTACTAGTACTTAACAAATATCATATAACAGCCAACAACTAAGATAAAGAGAACAACTAACCAAATAACTCCTACAAATCAATCAACCAAATAAATTATCATATTCAACTCATCCCCTTGTGTAGTATCATGTAATTGCTGTTTGAATAACAGTCCATAACATTGTGTAATGAAAGTAGACATACATAGAACCAGAGAAAATAAGTACCCAAAAAGCAAAAGATAAAGAAAAAAAAAAGCAAGATGCATTATTGAAAACACATAGACGGGAAGTGTAACATTTATTGTTGCTACGTTCCAGTTGAACCACATCAGCAATCACATCATCTACCCATTTTCAACGTTATCTCTCTTTTTTTATTTATTTATTTTTTATAATTAATTTCCCAACTTAATGTTATACCTTTACAAACTTTTCCCCGTTCTTTTATCTTTTCATCTCCCCACTACTATTTATCTTAATATCACTTTTCCTTAACCCCTTTATCTTCCTTTATTTTTGGCTTTTCTTATTCCCCCTATTACTATAAATTTATAATTCTCAATTTCATTCCATATGTAGTTTTACCACACACATAAGATTATCTCTCTCTCAAATTTTTATTTTTTGAGTGGATTTTTTTATTATTTTTCTTGCATCTCTACTTTAAGTTGATAAGTTTTTGTATTATTTGAAACTCTACTTTGGGTTGGTGTGATTAAGTTATGTTTTTAAGTTGTTATCATTTTTCTTCTTTTTGATTTCATAGATATTATCCTATTGCATTATATATAAAGATAGTATATAAGAATATAATACTATTTTATTACATAATATAACATGACTTGGATAATTTGGTATTTAATACAATATATATATTTTTACTTTTTTTCTTCTCATATTATTTTCTATAAATTTCTTATTATTCTCTCACATTCTCTCTTGAAATGTGGTTATTCTCTCTCTCTCTCTCTCTTCATTTTTTAAAAAAATTCTTTCTTACAACTCTTCTTTGTATTGATGAATCATTGTGATTTTTAAAACTCTACTCCGGTTCATACATTTTAGTGTTGTATTTTTTAGTTTCCCATTATAAGTAGCATATTTTTCTCTCTCATAGTTTTGGTTTGATTTTTATTTGAGTTAATACTTGATTATTTTGGAAGTAAGAATCAAGGTTATCGAGAATTGACAGGACCGACCAGTCGGACCGAGTTACTCGTGAATCGTGGTCAAAAATCCGGTTTTTTATATGTGAAAACCGGAACCTCTTGAATCGGGGTTCAACCCAAAAAACTGGCCAACCTGTGGGCCGGTTCAATCGAGTTGACTTTATTTTTAAAAAATAGAGAAAAGGGAGCCGTGGAGTTTAGAACTTGAGACCTATGCCTTATTTAAGAATCAAGTCTAGCAACCGGAACCTCTTGAATCGGGGTTCAACCCAAAAAACTGGCCAACCTGTGGGCCGGTTCAATCGAGTTGACTTTATTTTTTAAAAATAGAGAAAAGGGAGCCGTGGAGTTTAGAACTTGAGACCTATGCCTTATTTAAGAATCAAGTCTAGCAACATGACCAACGCACCACACATGTTGCTTGTGAACAACTATGAAGTGTATTATATTTATTATAGATTTATGTCAGTTTTAATTTTTCAACTTATTCTATCACATCTCTCTCAATTTATTAAATATTACTAAATTTATTTCCTTTGATTAATTCAATTTTGATTAAAGAATAATGCATTTGCATGTGTATTTACTAAAATAATCAAAAGTAATTTTTTATTTAATCAAAATAATTTAGACTTGTAGGATTATTATGAAATATTTTTTAATGCTTATTTATGTTGTACTATTTTATATTAACCTTATAATATCAATAAATTTTATTTTAAATTCTGTTTCAATTATTTTTAGATATTTTTAGTCAATTTTGCTACTATTTATATATTTAAAATACCTTTATTTGTATTTTAATTAATTAATAAATTAATTATGACATCATTACGATTTGACCTAGATTGAACCTCAGTCCGACTTTAAAAACCTTGAACCTCTCTTTTTTGGTTCTTTGAACAATCCGGGTCTAAAAACCATGGTAAGAATTTGAATTTATATCAAAACACATTCTTGGCTATGTTAATAACAGATTGGCATTCGGTCCACTTCATCAATTCGGTTTACTTCAATCCACTTTGGTCAATTTTGGTCCAATTCGGTCTACTTTAGTCCACTTCAATTCAATTAGGTCCATTCAGTCTACTTCGGTCTATTCAGTCCAATTCAATCTATTCAGTCCAGTTTGGTCCATTTGTTCTACTTTGGTCAATTTGGTCCTGTTTGGTCCAATCCGGTCCATTCAGTGCACTTCGATCTATTTGGCCCAATTTAGTCCATACGGTCAACCTAAGTCTATTAGGTCCAATTTGGTCAATTCGGTCTAGTTAGGGCTATTAGGTCCAATTTGGTCCATTCCATCTATTTAGCTATATTTGGTCCAATATGGTCCATTCGGTCCCCTAGGTCTATTCTCATCCAATTTGGCGAATTCGGTTCAATTAGGTCTATTCGGTTCAATTTGGTCCATACAATCCACCTGGCCAATTCGGTCTAGTTAGGTCTATTCAGTCCAGTTTGGTACTTTTAGTCTACTTTGGTTAATTTGGTCTTGTTCACTCCATTTGGTCCATTTTGTTTACTTCGATCTATTTGGTCAATACGATCCACCTAAGCCTATTTGGTCCAATTTGGTCTATTCGTTCCAATTTGGTCGATACGGTGCACTGAGGTCTATTCGGTCCAATTTGGTCCATATGGTCCACTTAGGTCTATTCGGTCCACCTAGGGTTATTCGATCCAATTTGGCCAATTTGGTCCAGTTAGGTCTATTTGGTCCAATTACGTTTATGCGGTCCAGCTCGGTCCATTCGTTTTACTTTGGTCAACTTAGTCCTGTTTGGTCCATTTGGTCCATACGATCCATTTAGTGCACTTTGATCTATTTGTTCCAATTTGGTCAATTTGGTCCAATTAGGTTTATTCGATCCAATTTTTTCCGTAGGTCAATTTGGTCCAGTTACACACATATTTGTTTATTTAGTTATTTTATTATTTTTTGCTTAAATGCATAATCAACCTCATGCAATTCATTTAAAAGTAATGATGTTAAAATAAATGAGTAACTGCCATAAATATTAGATTTGTATATTCATAGCTTAAATGTTTAGAAAGACTTTCGCTTAAATTTAGCTGGACTCAAGTAGATTGAAATGCTATGTTAATTTGGCTCAACAAATTTTCTCAAAAAAGAAAAAAATGTGGTTAAACAAAAGTGTAGCAACAATAAATGCTATGCTTAAGATTTTAGATATTACAAAATTGATATATATATATATATATATATATATATATATTTGGATTTAGAATAGGTACTCTTAACCTAAACATGTCTTTTCCCCTACATGCAAGTGTACAAAAATGGACCGAAATAGACCAAAATGAATCGAATTGGTCTAAATGGACTAAAGTGAACACAAATGGACCAAATGGAACAAAGTGGACTAAATGGACAAAATAGGACTGATTGGGAATAAGGAGGACCGAATAGGTCCAAAGTGAACTAAATAGGGCAGAGTGGACCAATGTGGACCGTGTAGGAACAATTAGGACCGAATAGGGCCAAAGTGGACTGAATAGGACCAATGTCGACTAAATAGGACCAAGTGGACAAATTGGACCGAATAGGACCAATGTGGACCGAATAGAACCAAAGTGGGTAGGGACCAATGTGGACCGAATAGGACCGATGTGGGCCGAATAATACTTCTGAATATTTATAATTTTTATTGCATTTTTAGGGCTCATATTTTTCATTTCTAATTTTTATTTTGTTTGTATTTTTTAATTCCAAACTAAAGAGTTTAATCTCATACTTTTCAACCCATAAATTAAGAAAAAAAAAGAATTTTTGAGCTAAACTTAAAAAAGGCAACCTACAAAAGAATCAATTTAAGTCTCAATGTGTCCAAAATGGACCAAAATTGATTGAGTGGACCAAATTGGACCGAATGGGACCAAAGTGGACTCAAGTAGACCTAATTGGACTGAATAGCAATTGTTTAATTTTTAAGGAGAACAAATTATACATTATATTACAATTACAATTACAAAATAGTTATTTATTCCCACGCATCGCGTGGGTCTCGCAACTAGTATAACTTGAAAGCAAATCACAAGAAAAAGTTGACTACTTTGACAAACCAATTTTCAAACTATCACTCCTTACTCCAAACACCGGATGGCACTGAGCGACTTGGAGGGTTTGGGATATCCACCGTCCCCTCTAGCATTAGTACAACCTTCTTCATTGAAGGACGAAGTGCTGGTTCATCTAGAATGCACCACAACGTCACTTTAGTTATTCTCTCCAATTGTTTCTTGTCAACCTCTCCTTCTTTTACTAGCTTACCTAGCTCACCACACTCAAAGTAGTGGTATGCCCATTCTTCAAGAATAGCTTCTTTTTCAGGAAGATTATAGTCAACACTCTTTCGACGACATAGAATCTCCAACAACATAATTCCTGTTAGTGTATAGCTTAGACTAGTTTAGCCCATTGGGCTTAGCCCAAGATATCTTTGTACTTGTAGTTTACTCCTTTTACTTGTACTGCACACATACCTAGCCTATATAAGGCTCTCTATTGTACATTATTTCACACACATTAATATACTGAGACTATTCAGTCTTTCTCACACTTTATATTCTTAACATGGTATCGAGCCTTTCCTCTCGACTTTCTTCAGTTCCTGTGGACATCTCCGGCGTTCTTCCGCTGCCTCGCCTTCATCCAAGAGCCACCGACGAAGCGAGTCACCGCCGTCACGCCCACAAACCCAAAGAACTCTCGGATCTCACTGCTTACGCTCATCCAATCACAAAGCAAAGGCATTGAGTGATAGAACAGAAAATCCCGAGCAAAACCCAACCAAGAACGGCCGTAAAACACTTCACACGCGCCGCCACGCGCCGCCAGAAGTTTCTGCCTCAACGAACACGCGCTCCACGCGCCTCCACGCGCCGCCACGCGCCGCCACTCTCTCCCACGCGCCCCGCGCGCGGACAAGCCATCCTCCCACGCGCCCACGCGCCCCACGCGCGCCCGACTTCCTTTCGCGAGGTGCCACGTCGGCCCTAGTGTGACGTCCACACCGCCACGCCGGACACGCCGCCTGCGCCGGCCGCGACGTCAACACGCGTCGGCCGCGACGCTTCGGACACGCGTCGGCCGTTGACTTGACTAGCTCTGACCGTTGACTTTGATTGCTGACCAAGTCAAAAATTTTCAACCGGACCTGTTTTGCTCGGTTTTTCGCGTAGATTCTGATTTCGGACTCCGTTTCTGCATTTGAGGTATCTAAATCTCACTTTTTGGTCATTTTATTCATTATGGCTCAACAAAGTGAACGAGATATCATACGTCCTATCACCATCATGTTGGATGGTCCTACTAGCTATCATGCATGGTCTCGAGAATATGACCGTCTTTCTCAAGGGTCGTAAACTATGGAGATATGTGACTTGGTTCAATTCCTAAGCCGCAGGACCCTAAGTCCAAAGCCACACAGCCAAGAGTCTTCCAAGATCACATTTACAACAATGATTTATTATGAAGAACGTCTAGAGGAATGGGAGAGTATTCAGAGTAAGATCTTATCTTGGTTTATCAATACCTCTATTCCCTCCATTCATAATCTTCTTCCTCGTCTTGAAACTGCTGAGGTTGCTTGGAAATTTTTGGCCGATCGTTATAATCGCACTAATGATTCAAGTTTGGAGTTTCACATTGAATCAAAGCTTTATCAAATGCGCCAAGAGACAGGTCGATCTATTTCTGATTTTTATTCTCAGACTTCTACTATGTGGGAACAACTCTCTGCTGCAGATCCTCCACTGGTGTGTTCTAAGGACATTGAGCTCTTTGTCAAATATCGGGATCGCCGTAGATTTATGCACTTCATGATGGGTTTACGTGAGGATTTTGAGCCTACTAGGGCTTCTCTACTTAGCCGGTCTCCTACTCCTTCTCTTGATGCTTTGCAGAAAAAGGAGCTCATTTACGAGGAGAATCGTCGGCCTACTTATCACATGACATCATCTCGATCATGTATTGGCTACACCCTCACCACAGCCCTCCCATTGTTGCATTCACTGCTCCTCCGCGAATAAACTCCGGGCGTCCCACCTCTCGCCTTCCAAAGGTACTCACTTTGCAAGTTTTGCCGTGCGCAGGCCATGACATCTCTGTTTGTCGTAAGCTACGAAAATTTGTGCAAGAGCGAGAATAAAGCTTCTCTTCCTCGGGCAGTGCTGCTGTATGTCCTTCGATCCATCGGTTCCTACAGTCCATCTTTGGCTTCCTCACTTACTACGGCCGATATTGAGGCGGTTGTTCAACAGGTTTTATCCCGCACTTCCACGCCCCTTTCTGTCACCTCGGGTAAACAACCTTGGTTTTTTGATACTGCATGTTGTAACCATATGACTCTGATGAATCCCAATTTTCTCGATAAGGCACCCTTAGAACATCCAATCACCATTTACATCAACCGATGGAACTCCTATGCCTGTTAGTCATAAAGGAACAATCTCTTCTCCTTGTTTATCCCTTAGTGACACTTTTCATATTCCAAAGTTATCCCTCAATTTGCTTTCTGTTGGTCAACTTTGCGAATTAGGCGTAGATCTTCTATTTACTAATCATGGTGTGGATGTGCGGGATCCCCGGACGGGTCAAGTGCTTGGGACAGCCGTAAGGTTGGTCGCATGTTTGAGGTTCATGACTTGAAGATTCCTTCACAAGTTGTTTCGCAATGCTACCACCGCCCACCTCCTCCCGATCTATGGCATGCTCGTCTTGGTCATCCATCCTTATCTCGTCTTCAATTATTAGCTTCTCAAGGTCATTTAGGTTCGATTCGGTTTCAAAAATTTGATTGTACTTCCTGTCATTTTGGCAAACAAACAAAATCGCCCTTTAATAAAAGTGACTCTTTTTCATCTCGCCCCTTTTGATCTTATACATTCGATATTTGGGGTCCTGCACCTATTCCCACCGAGGGGGATCTAAATATTTTGTCATATTTGTGGATGATTTTTCTCGGTACACTTGGATTTATCTCGCTTCACCATAGGTCCGAACTTGTGTCTATTTACCAAACATTTCATAAAATGATTGCAACACAGTTCAATCGCACTGTTAAAGTCTTTCGATCGAGATAATGCTCAAGAATATAATGATAAATCTTTCCTATCCTTTTTAGACAGACATGGTACTCTTCCTCGGCGGTCTTGTCCTTACACCTCTCAACAAAATGGTCGTGCAGAACGAAAATATCGTCACATTCTTGATGTTGTCCGTACCCTTCTCATTTCTGCCTCTCTTCCCGAGCGCTTTTGGGGTGAGGCCGCACTCACTTCTGTGCACACCATTAATCGTATTCCTTCACCAACTACACACAACAAATCACCTTTTGAGCTTCTCTATGGTCAAACTCCCGACTACTCCTCTCTTCGGGTTTTTGGTTGTGCTTGCTTTGTCTCTCTTCCTCCTCATGAACGAACAAAGCTCCAACCTCGTACTCGTCTCTGTTGTTTCCTTGGTTATGGTGTGTCTCAAAAAGGGTTTCGCTGCTATGATCCCATTTCTCATCGCCTTCGTGTCTCCCGTCATGTTGAGTTTTGGGAACATCGTCCTTTCACGAGTCTTGATTTTCCTACATCTTCTTCCTCGAGTCTCCCATTTTTACTGATCTTTTCCTCCCTCTCTATCCTGAACTTGTGGAAGATTCTTCAAGCATCGACGCCTCTCCAGACGACTCCTCTCCTGGTTCTGTCTCCCGGCATATGACCCTTTGTCTTGGATCCCCGTGGCACCACCCTCTCCCGAGTTTCCTATTGGTCTCGAACTTCGTCGTTCCACTCGGGTAAGCATTCCTCCCCCTTATCTCACTAATTATCATTGCTCTTTTGCTCTTGCCACTCTCTATGAACCTCACACCTATCGTGAGGCTCATACGACCCTCTTTGGCGAAGAAGCTATGAATGAAGAACTAGATGCCCTTCATAAGAATCACACTTGGGATATGGTTGATTTGCCTCCTGGTCGATCTGTAGTAGGTTGTAGGTGGGTTTACAAGATCAAGACCAAGGCCGATGGATCTGTTGAACGATACAAGGCTCGCCTAGTTGCCAAGGGCTTTACTCGGGAGTATGGTATTGACTATGAGGAAACTTTTGCTCCTGTTGCTCGTCTTACATCTGTTAGATGTCTCATTGCTTTGTGTGTTTCTGTTCGCCGTTGGCCTCTTTATCAAATGGATGTGAAGAATGCTTTCCTCAATGGAGACCTCCATGAAGAAGTGTACATGCAACCACCCCTGGCTATCCACACTCGGGCAATCAAGTTTGCCGCCTTTGCCGTGCTCTTTATGGCCTCAAGCGGGCTCCTCGAGCTTGGTTTGAAAAGTTTAGCTCGATTGTTGCTCGGCAGGTTTCACTTCGAGTCCTCATGACACTGCTCTCTTTGTTCGACGATCCTCTGTTGGTATCACTCTTATTCTTCTTTATGTTGATGATATGATTATTACTGGAGATGATTCTGCAGGTATCCGCTCTCTTGAGAACTTCCTTAGTCAACATTTTGAGATGAAAGATCTGGGGCACTCTCGGCTATTTTCTTGGGCTTGAGGTTACCTCATCCTCGATGGATACTATCTTTCCCAAGCTAAATATGCTTCTGATCTTCTCTCCAAAGCCGGTGTCACTGATAACAAGACTGTTTCCACTCCTTTGGAATACAATGCAAAGCTCACACCCTTGGACGGTGAACCTATATCCGATGCTACTCGCTATCGTCGGTTGGTTGGCGATTTGATCTATCTCATCATTACACGTCCGGATATTTCACATGCCGTGGGTATGGTTAGTAAGTTCATGGATGCACCTCGTTCTGTCCACTATCTTTGCTGTTCTTGATTCTTCGATATGTCAAAGGCACACTTTATCATGGTCTGCATTACTCCTCTCGATCTTCTCTCGAGCTTCATGCTTATTCGAGATCTTGACCGGCGGGTGATCCGACTGATCGATGCTCTATCACAGGTTTGTTTCTGTTAGGTACTTCTCTGGTCTCGTGGCGCAAAGCAAGAAGCGGGGATGTGGTTTCCCGTTCGATCGAGGCCGAGTATCGTGCCCTTGCCGACACCACTTGTGAGCTTGTTTGGCTTCTCACTGGCTCTTGGGCGACATGGATGCTCCACAGCCCACTTTGCCACTCCTCTTTATTGTGACAATCGTAGTGCTATCTACATTGCTCATAATGATGTCTTCCATGAACGCACTAAGCATATTGAGATCGACCGCCACATCACTCGCCAAAGATCTTAAGAAAGGAAATCTCAAGTTATTCTCCATCTCCTCTGTGACCACTGCTGATATCTTTACCAAGACTCACCCGCCTGGTCGTCTTCGAGATCTTATATCCAAACTCCAGTTGGCTTCCTCCTTGCCACCTCGAGTTTGAGGGGGATGTTAGTGTATAGCTTAGACTAGTTTAGCCCATTGGGCTTAGCCCAAGATATCTTTGTACTTGTAGTTTACTCCTTTTACTTGTACTTTTGCACACATACCTAGCCTATATAAGGCTCTCTATTGTACATTATTTCACACACATTAATATACAGACTATTCAGTCTTTCTCACACTTTATATTCTTAACAATTCCAAAGCTATAGACATCTACTTTCACTCTCACGGGCATTCTCATGATGCCACTCGGTGAATCTATGTGTGTAACTATATGAGAATTACCAATGAAATCTTTGCCTTCATCTCTCCGACTTCTATTCCAACAAACATCATAATATTGGTCATAAAAGATTAAGCTGATCTTTTTTTATTTTTTTATTTTTAATGATTAAATATGTATTAAGAAGAAGAAGGCCAGGGCTAGTCCATCTGTAGTCTCAAGAACAAGAGCAGGGAGAGTAGAGATGAAGAGGGCCCCAGGAAAGGAACAAAAAGAGGCCCAGGCAACTAAAAGCATGGCTAAACCAAAGCTGTTAACTTATTAATTACATGGGAGAAAGAACAAAATTAAGCCAAGCCGCAAGAAGAGGTTGCAAAGATCAAGTTGATGGTTAGAAATTTTTACTGGTAGCATTAGCATTTAGCATTTAGCTGCAATACTGATGGTTATGACAGTGAGGAAGGCAATGATTGAAGCAAGAAAGATGCATGGACTTGCAAAAATAGACTTTGTTGATTGCATCACGGGAAATTATGAGCCTAGTTATGATAATAGGCCTTAGAAAGCCTTACAACTGAACATAAAATTAACCAACACCTAAATGATAAAGAAACAAACTACTGCTCCGTTGGAAAATCCCCAAAACAGAGTTATTGACAAAACTACAAATACTTAACAAATATCAGATAACAACCAACAGCTAGGATAAAGAGAACCACTAACCAAATAAATCCTACAAATCAATCAACCAAATAATCTATTAGATTCAGCTCATCCCCTTGTGTAGTACCATGTAATTGCTATCTGAATAACAGTCCATAACATTGTGTAATGAAAGTAGACGTACATAGAACCAGAGAAAATAAGTACACAAAAAGCAAAAGATAAAGAAAAAAAAGTAAGATGCATTATTGAAGACACATACACATATAACTTGAAAGAAAATCACAAGAAAAAGTTGACTACTTTGACAAACCAATTTTCAAACTATCACTGCTTACTCCAAACACCAGATGGTACTGAGCGACTTAGAGGGTCTGCGATAACCATCGTCCCCTCTAGCATTAGTACAACCTTCTTCATTGAAGGACGAAGTGATGGTTCATCTAGAATGCACCATAGTGTCATTTTAGTTATTCTCTCCAATTGTTTCTTGTCAACCTCTTCTTTTTTAACTAGCTTGCCTAGCTCACCACACTCAAAGAAGTGGTATGCCCATTCTTCAACAATAGCTTCTTTTTCAGGAAGATTACAGTCAACACTCTTTTGACGACATATAACCTCCAACAACACACTGTTAGGATTTGAGTAAAAATTAAGTCTCATTGAGTTAGAATGGTGTACTTTCAAGTCCAAGACGAAAAACTCAATTTCAGGATGAAAAAAGTGAGATGCAATCTAGTTCCCTCGATTGCTGTTCAATTGCTATTCGATCGGTCGAAAGTCTTATATCGGCAAAAATCAAAAAACGTAAAAACCCTATAACTTGTTCGTTTGAAGCCCAAATCGTGATCCGTTTTTTCCTGTATTTAAAGGACATTATAAGCTAACCCTAGGGGTGGTTTTTAGAGAGAGAAGAGTGCATCTTGTGCCTATAATTGTCGATCTAGGGTTTTTGTACCCAAAGCTCTCTCAAGTCTTTTACTAGCAATATTCTTTGAAGAAACGCAAGATCCGGTATTGTAGAAGTTGCTGCTACAAGATCAACTATTGATGATGATCTGAAACCTTTGAGTGGGATCTCAAAGTCATAAGCGTGGGAGATAGAAGAGTCAATAGAGTCGGAGTTGCACATGGTCGTGTTAGTAAGTTCTACAAGAGGTAGCTTTAGATTTAGGCTTTAAATCTATTGTAATCTTTCATTCTATCATAGTGGATTTGTTTACCTTGAGGATAGTTTGGTTAAATTGTCCCTAGGTTTTACCTTGAAACAATTTTTTTCATTGGTTTTCTCGGGTTATTATTTTACCGTCTTCTTTACTTTTCCACACCAAGTAATATGTTTACATGTGTTTAACATAGATTTGAATAATTAATCTAAGTATCCACTTGGCAAATTGATTAGGTTAAACTAATTTGTTTTTAAGGGGTCTAAAACAAATAAACAAGTGATATCAGAGTGGGTTCACTCGATTGGATTATCGTCCTAAGTGAGATCCTTGATCCCAGTTGTCATAGACAATTTTAAATGTCTTACTACTTTTAGCTATGATGTTTTGAATAAAAAGGACACTATTGTTTTTGTTGATCTTATTGATGCCTATGAAACTCTCCATAAGGAATTATTTAAATCTATGAAAATTGCTAAGAAATTCAAAGAAGAGTTAAAATTGGCTAATCTTGAAAAAGAGGAATTGATTGTGAGATTAGATGAATCTAATAAAAAGAATGAATTTTTGGGAAATCAATTTTCCTCTCGAGATGAAAAGATGAAAACGTTTGGAACAAAAGTTAGCTGAGTCTAAAACTAAACTTGAAAATTTGTCTAATACCAAACTTGCTTTGTTGATAACAGATCTATTTCTTTTTGTTCCTACTAAGCCTAAAGAAAAGATTTATATTCCTCCTTTCAAGAGGAATCATAAAGAAAAGGCTTATGTTGCTAGGTTAGACAAAGGTAAAAGTTTTGATGTAGACGTTGAAGTTTCTAAACCTAAGTCTAAACCTACTGCTAAATTGCGGAAGAAATATGTTTTTGTGCCTACCTGTCACCTTTTTTGTGTTGTTGGTTACATTAGACCAAATTGTTCTTTGTTGAGGCAAAAACCATAATCTGAGACTAGATATGCTTTGTTAGGAATACCGATGTTCCTAAATTTGTTCTTGTTTGTCACTTTTGTGGTGTTTTTCGGTCACATTCGTTCTAACTGTTATAAATTGAAATTTAAGCATTTTTTGTTTCAGTCTAGGATATGTGATGATATTTTTCCTGCCATAAGTCATGATAAATTGTTTCATATGCTTTTGAAAAATTAAAGCTCGTTGGCTTGTGAAAGGAAATTGTAGGATTTTTGTCTCTCTCAAATTAAGTCTGTAATCCCTCAACTACACTATGCTCCTCATGGTTTTTCACCTACAAAGTCAAAGATACGTGCTATATGTATGGGTGAGGAAAGACTTGCTAAGGTGAGTGTTGTTTACTTGTCCTTGATATAATTCTTTCAATTATTTGTGAACATGTTTACTTTTCGTTTTTGGCTGTCTTGTTTTTAGTTTGTTTTGATTATTAAAAAAAAAAAAAAATCCAAAAACATTGAAAATTTTCAAAAATACAAAAATATTTTATTTTGGGTCTTGTTTTATTTTTCTTGAGGATTATATGTATTATAATATCTCTCTCTTGATTTAGAACATGCTTGATATTGTTGAGAAACTTGAAAAGTCCGTGTTGCATAACCGAATGCATAAGCTATTTCTATTTTTGTATGAGTATATACTAGATAGTACATGTACTCATGGATTGATTAAGAAATTGATATTTCTTATTTGTGTACCCTCTATAGCTTAGTTAAGCATTGTTATGCATTGTTTTTGCATTGTTTTTATTTAGCATAATGTGTGTTTTTTATTTTTGGTCATAAAATTTTGAAAAACACAATTTTTTTTTTTTTGGTATTACACACCACCAAATGTGTAATTGAGGTTAGCCTATGAAATTTGTATTTCATGACTATGTACCTTGTTTAGCTTTGATAAGTTATTTTTTGCACATTACTAGTTTGTGCTATGTAGTGCTTAATTGTGTAAGTTGTTTATAGTATTTAAACAAACAATCTTGATTTTGATGTCACATGTTTTGATCGTAAGGACTAGAAAATCCTAGGAGAAAGGTATAAATAGCCATCTCATCATCAAGTTATTTGCCAATCATAAACACCTGTGTGCAAATTATAAAAGTCGTGCTCGGTAAGGTGTAGCACTTGCACAACAAGATTAAACGAGGTGTTATTTTCAAAAGAAACAAAAAATTGAAAGAAATAAAAATGCATAAAAAACATTTACATGATTACAAGTGTGTTTTTTTAGGATCTGTGTGAGAGTTATATGATGTAACTCCTTAGGTGATAGTCATTTTCAAACCAATGTGATTGATGATGTAGAAAATTTGTTTGATTACTATTTACATATCACATTTTTTGTACTTTGTACACTTACTAGTTGCATACACTGCACGCAAATCTATACTAAATTCTGTACATATGATTGTGTGTTGACTAATTTGTCCATCTTTAATTGCATATAAACCGATGTGTACATGCAGATTTTTGTTTTGGTTGGGAGATTTAAAAAAATAAAAGAGTAAGAAGTTTTAATTATGTGTTTTTAACTTCTTGATTGGTTTTGATATTTGCATTTAAGAGGCATCATGTTTTTAAAACTTTTCTCGGATCATGTGCATCTCGCATTGAGTCTTAAAAACTGCTTTTAAGTTGTTTTTCTGCATAGAATTTTCAGATTTTTAAAGTTTTAAAATTTACATTGTTCAGCCGATCGAAGATCTCCCTTGACCGATCAAAATTGTGAGTTTGTGTGTTCAAGACTCTCTGCCTAACTCGATTGATTGAAAATTTTTAGATTTGTTTTCAATTCCTACTCGATCGATCGAAATTTTTCTGGTTCATATAACCATGAACGCTTTTTTTTTTTTTTTTTTCATGCATCGTTTGTGATAGGATTCACATGCATTGCATTGTTTTCTATATCCATCTTACATTTTTGCAGTCATATCTCTCATTGTTTTCACACACAACATGCATACACTTTGCTAAATTGGGTACTTAACTTGATTTAAAAATTGATTGATTAATTTTTGAGTTTTGTACATTTTAGTATATGCTATTTTTCTTGATGTGTGAATTGCTAAGAATTGGGAATATTTTTTGGAGATATGGTGGATAATAAATGTTTAAATATTTTCTCTACTCTTAAGGTTGTTTTGATTTCAAATACCTTAACACATGAAAACACTTTGCAAGCTAAATTTTTATATCATTAAGATCTATTTTGTATAGTCTTAACTGATTATACCTGGAGTGTTTGCATGCATCTGTTTATGAGTCACATAGTGTTAAGTTTGCATATATTGAAAGAAAGAATATTTGTATTAACGTGAGGGGTTTTTTTTTTTTTTTTTTTTTTTTTTTTTTTTATAATTTTGTTTGTGTCTTTTTGGTTTTTTTCCACCTCCCAAATTTCCCCAAAAATGTTTTTTAAAATCAGTGCTGTTCATAGGGGGAGTTGCCTCTATTTTCAATAGAGTTGGATTCTTTTGTGTTTCTTGATTCTCTATTTTCTCGTCTTTTGTTGTGTATTTTTATTGTCTACCTTCTGTTTAGGTTATCTTTGTCAATACGTGACAAAAAGGGGGAGAAATAGATGAAATTTGAAAAGTTTTTTAACTGTTTTTATTTAGGGGGAGATGAAATTTTTTTGAAAGGGGGAGAATATAAAAGTTTTTGATGTATCTAACTTAGGGGGAGAGTTAGTTTGCTTATGGTTTCATATTTGTTATTATTGTGTTTCATATTGTTTATCTGTCTTTATTTCTACACGTGTTGATGTGCTCTTGTGAGTGTTTTAGGAAAGACAGTATATTCCGATTAAGATCTTCTGCCTTTTCTTGCAACTACGGGGTTAGGAGTCTTAGATTGGGATTTGTAATGTATTTGGGCATTTTATTGTACAAGGGTATTTTGTTGTATGTAAGTTTTGTCACAGATTGCCAAAGAGGGAGATTGTGATTTGAGTTTGTAGTGTTGGCAAACCATGACATAAATTAAGTCTCATTGAGTTAGAATGGTGTACTTTCAAGTCCAAGACAAAAAACTCAATTTCAGGATGAAAAAGTGAGATGCAATTTGGTTCTCTCGATTGCTATTTGATTAGTTGAAAGTCCCATATCAACAAAAATCAGCAAATGTAAAAACCCCATAACTTATCCATTTGAAACCCAAATCGCAATCCGTTTTTTCTAATATTTAAAGGACATTATAAGCTAACCTTTGGGGTGGTTTTAGCGAGAGAAGAGTGCATCTTGTGCCTATAATTGTAGATCTAGGGTTTTGTACCCAAAGCTCTCTTAAATCTTCTATTGGCAATATTCTTTGAAGAAACTCAAGATCCGGTGTTGTAGAAGTTGTTGCTACAAGATCAAACATTGATGGTGATCTAAAACCTTTGAGTGGGATTTCAAAGTCATAAGCGTGGGAGCTTGTGTTTAGTAAATCTAAGATAGAAGAGTCCGTTGAGTTGGAGCCGCACGTGGTCGTGTTAGTGAGTTCTACAAGAGATAACTTTAGATTTAGGGTTTAAATCTATTGTAATCTTCCATTCATCATAATGGATTTGCTTACCTTGAGGATAGCTAGGTTAAATCCTCCTTAAGATTTTACCTTGAAATGGTTATTTTCATTTGTTTTCTTAGGTCATCATATTGTCTTCTTTACTTTTCCACACCAAGTAATATGTTTGCATGTGTTTAACCGAGATCTAAATAATTAATTTAAGTATCTACTTGGCAAGTTGTTTAGGTTAAACTAATTTGTTTTTAAGGGGTCTAAACAGACAAACAAACACAATTCTAAAGCTATAGACATCTACATTCACATCACGAGCATTCTCGTGATGCCACTGCAGTGCTACATATCCCCTTGCGCCTCTAATGTCGGTAAATGTTTTGGTTTGGTTAGGCTTCAATAATTTTGACAATCCAAATTTAGAGATTTTTGTACACATGCTTTCATCCATAAGTATGTTATGAGGCTTTATATCACAATGTATTATCTGTGGCATACACTCTTCATGGAGATAAAGAATTCCTTTTGCTATGTTTCGAGGGATTTCCATTCTTTCATCCCAATATGGTTGTTTTTCTGGCGTGAAGAGTATATCTGCAAGTGACCCATTGCTCATGTACTCGTATACCAACAACCTATTTGGTCCATCATGGCAATACCCAAGTAGATGGACTAGATTTTTGTGATGTGTTCTCCTAATCACTTTCATCTTAGTTTGAAACTCTCTTTCCCATTCGGCTAACACATTCTCCAGTATTTTGACAGCTACAAGCTTCTTGTCATTCTCAATTGCCCCTTTATAAACTATTCCAAATGTTCCTCTACCAAGCTCTTCCTTGAAATTATCAGTTACTTTCTCAAGTTCTGCATAAGTAAATGATTGTAGAGAACATCCTCACTCAAGACAATATTTCCTTGATTAGATTCCTTTTTACATGCCCAGACACGATATCCATACCTTACAATTCCAAAAATCACCAACACAATGAATGCCAAAGCAACTAATGAAACACTAATAATTAGGACCTCTTTTTTGCTTTTTTTGGCACATTTCTATTTGCAGTATGCTTACTTTGATGAGGGCTACATTTGGGTCACTTTCAAGTAATCTCCCAACTCTCAAAGGAAGACTTTGCGTTTTGCACTCCCTGTTTGAATTGCGCGGCATCACAGTTACAATCCTGCAAACATGCTGCTTTGCAAGCCTCTTGGGTTGACAATGAAAGAACGGAAATATTTTTGTCTTCCCACATGGTAATATTCACTGCCTCCATGGTATATGTCATGCTTGCTTTGCCAACTTTCTGCAATGAAGTTCTTTTTGTAGCCTGAACTCATTTAACTCTGGTTAATAAGTGTAAATCCAGGAAGGCAATTGTAACCAAAACTTTGATTAGTTTTGACATAATATGCATTAAGGACACATAAACCCTTTGAGGCACACTTGTCATCTGGCTAGGGCCAGCCCTAGGCCTAGGCCAATTAGGCCATTGCCTAGGGCCCCATACTAGAGAAAGGCCCCAAATTTGGGAGGCAAAAATTGCTTTTTTTAATTTATTTTTTATTTTTTTATAAGTTTTGGGAGGTATTAAAAAAAAAAATGTAAACTAAATTTTTTTTTTCACTATTGAGAAGGCCCAAAGAATTAAGTGTCAGTCTGAGTGCTTATTAATGTTTTCAGCTTATTTTAGAATTTTAGCTTCTTTTGGGTACTATTTATGAGTTTTATTACATTTTGTGGTACTATTTATAGGCCCATTTTCACGTTTTGGTACTATTTATGAGTTTCATTGTACTATTTAGCTAGATTTTAACTTTTTTTCTACACTTTTAGCAAAAAAATTTTAGTTTCAACTAAATAAGTTGTTCTCAAACGGACCCTAAGTAATGCTAGAGATAGAGATAAGTCAAATTTAAATAAACAGGTCCTTAAAAATAGACGTGTTACTAATCACAAGTAATTCAAATAGGAAAATGTTAAAAATACTATAAATTTTACTACATAACTTTTATAATTTGATGTGACAATGAATATGATAGATGAATTTCAACAAACTATTGAATGCATTTTTGAATGAATTTTTGTGAGTGGGGATATATCTTTGTAATTTTCATGTTGTCATTGATCACATCCATTACAACATCAGTTTGTAGTAAAATTTGTTATAACTTTAGCATTTTCTCAAAAAAAAAAAAAAAATCATATTAAAAAGTAAAAGAATGGATTTTAAAAAAAAATTATATAAAATGGTAGTTAAATATTATTTAAGTGATAAAATAAAGGCCTCATTTGAAGATTTTTCCTTAGCCTCCGAAACATTTGGGCTGGCCCTACATCCGGCTGGGACCATGTGATTGACCAGATACCATTCTAATCTATATTGTGTGAGTATAGCCTCAGGATTCCATCAGCATCTATTCTCAAAAGGTAGAGTAAACCTTTTGTAGGATTATCTCCTAGATTTAGATCCACTATACCAGCTGTGCCATTATCATTGTCTAAGTAGAGATGACCATTATCATCCAAATTTAGCCTCACATTATTACCTTGCCCAGGTGTTTTGTAGTTCCAATAACCATAATCAATTGTGTAGGGGTTCCAACTGGGTACATCGCAAGATATCCATCTAGTTGCATTAAGAGCAAAAATTACCAGTTGAATGGTTTGAGTCTGAAACACTGGAATTTAACACTTTTTCAATTGAAAGATGCTGGCTTGGCAAAAGGGTATCAGTTGGGTGATCAAAACTCTGCCATATTGTATTGTTATTAGAATTATACAAAACAAAGTTGCTAGAATCAAGCATGGATGCTGAAGTTGCACCTCCAGGAGAGTTAGCAATGCTTGTCTATGCGCCTTGTGCAGATTGCAGAACCAGTTGTCCATTACTTGTGAAATTTAGTATGGCCTCTGCGGGAACTGGGGATTGTCTCTGTTGGCTGTCCAGACTACTGTCTTTTGAGGAATCCCTTCAATAAAAATTCCAACAGCATAGCCATTGCCTTGCTTGTGGAATCCAAAGCTATATAAACCAGAAGGTGATAGCTATGAAGAGTTGGTGGTGGTAGTGGGTGTTGCTATCAGAAGGTTAAGTCTAGCAGTGGAATAGATTGCAGTGGAGCAAACGAAAGCAGCAAGAATGAAGGTGCAAGAAACATGGGATTGGAAGAAGGACAAAACTTAGGTTCAATACTTCAGGTGCTGTTCCTTAGGTTCCCCACTTAAGATTGAGCCATGTGGCTACTTAACAAAAAAATACACTTCCATTCCATGAGGAAAAATCCACATGATAGAATCTTAAAAGGAAAAACCTAAAGAACAGCAACTAAGTCTTGCCCTTGGAAGAAATAGCACTGTTCACAGCTTCTGCATAAACAACAGTAGCTTAAGCAACTTGTATATACTGTGCTACTTGTAGTTTAGGAAGCTATACTTAGTTAATTATAGACACGTGTAGCTTGTGGATTGATTATTGCTTTCTAGATTCGTATAATGTGGATAGTTAGTTGGGTGGTTAGTCTCTGTTTTGTATATAAACAATCATAGTATAATTTCCTAATTCAATTAATAAAAATTCTCTTCTCTCAAATTCTTACATGGTATTAGAGCACTCTAATTCTCTCTAGAAGTTTCTTCCACTTCGAGATTCTTTTCTTCTTTACTTCAAAAGCTTCTTCTTTTGAAGCTTCTTCAATGGCTACCAGTACTAAATCAGCTATCAATGAGTCTCATCCTTTCTTTCTGCATTATGCAGAGAATCTAGGAGCAATTCTTGTTGCTTAACAACTCGTCAATGATAATTACCCTTCTTGGGCAAAGTCAATGCAGAGAGCATTGGGAGTAAAGAGTAAACTAGGTTTTATTGATTGAAGCCTAACTTTGACTCCAACAATGGCAAAATTCTAGTGCTTGTTCAAGCTTGGACCAAGTGCAATAATATGGTTGTCTTGGATTCTAAACTGTGTTTCTCCAAAGATTCTTGCAAGTGTTGTTTACAAGAACACGGCCTTGGAAGTCTGGACTAATCTCAAGAATCGTGTTTCTCAGAAGAATGGACCAAGACTCTTTCAACTTTAGAAGAAGCTTGCAATGATTTCTCAAGGAGATCTCTTTGTTACAAATCATTTTACTCAATTGAATGTTCTATTGGATGTGTTAGAAATACTGAATGATTGTATTGTATTTCTCAAGTAATAGAATATACATAAGTGCCTTTATATAGGAGGCAAAGTGTGTAGTACAAGTAAGTGTGCTATACAAGTAAACAAGGTGGGCCTAAAACCCACATACCCTAATACACGTTAACAGCCCCCCTCAAACTCAAGGTGGATGTGAGACCAACTTGAGGTTGTCAACCAAAGTGCGAAGACGTTCCTTAGGATGTGACTTGGTGAAGATATCTGCAAGTTGATCTTTAGAAGAAACTGAGATCGGCTTGAGAGCACCATGGACAAGATGATAACGGATAAAATGACAATCGATCTTGATGTGTATAGTCCGTTCATGGAAGACATCATTGTGAGCAATATGAATGGCACTCTGGTTGTCACAATAAAGAGGAGTAGCAGAGAATGTGGATACACCTAAGTCTTTGAGAAGCCACCGTAGCCAAAGGAGCTCGGATGTGGTATCGGCAAGAGCACGATATTCTCGCTTGATCTTCAAGCGGGCCACATGAGTTTGTTTCTTACTTCGCCAAGAAATCGAGAGAAGAACCAAGAAGAAAGCAATAGCCGGTGGTGAACTCCGCGATCGGTGGGATCTCCTGCCCAATCAAAGATCGAAAAATGCACAGAGAACAACAAGAGGAGACTAAGCGGTAGAAAAGACCATGGAAGAGAGTGCCCTTTAGGTATCGAAGTATGCGCAAACAAAGACATAGTGAGTTGATCGTGGAGCGACATGAATCTCGACTCACCTGGTGAACAAGATAGGAAATGTCCGGACGAGTGACAAAGTGAGATAAACTAGGCTGCCAACCAAGCGTCTGTAAAGAGAGGGATTAGACAACGGTTTCCCCCCTGACGGAGTCAGATGCGCATTAAGCTCAACTGGAGTGTCAATAGTCTTGCTATCGGTGAGTCCAGCTCGAGACAAGAGTTCAGAGGCATACTTGGCTTGAGTAATATAAATTCCATCTGTAGAATGAGTGATTTCAAGACCCAAGAAGTAGCCGAGATATCCAAGATTTTTCATCTCAAACTACTGACCGAGAAAACCCTTGAGTTCTTGAATACCACTAAGGTCATCACCGATTATGATCATATCATCCACATACAGGAGAAGTAAAATAGTGCCTTTGTCAATGCGACGAAGAAATAAGGCAGAATCATAATGATTGACCATGTAACCTAAGTGAGAGATGGTAGAGCTGAATTTGGCAAACCAAGCTCGTGGAGCTTGTTTAAGGCCATAAAGAGCACGCCAAAGGTAACAAACCTTATTTGATTCAACAGAGAGACCAGGAAGAGGTTGCATATAAACTTCTTCACTTAAATCCCCATTAAGGAATGCATTTTTTACATCCATTTGAAAAAGGTCCCATTTTACCAGCAAAGATAAGAGAGCTCGAACAGATGAGATACGAGCAACCGGAGCAAATGTCTCTTCATAATCAATCCCATACTCCTGTGTAAAACCTTTTGCAATAAGACGAGCTTTGTAGCGCTCAATGGACCCATCAGCGCGAGTCTTAATCTTGTAGATCCACTTACAACTAACCACAGATTTCCCAGGGGGGAGAGTCACCAAATCCCAAGTAAGATTTTTAGATAATGCATCAAGTTCCTCTTTCATTGCAATCCGCCACAAAGGGTCGATGGAAGCCTCACGATAGGTGTGAGGCTCATGCGGTGTAGCAAGAGTAGTGTAACAATGATAATCAAGTAAATGTGTAGGAATGGATCTTACCCGAGTTGAGTGACGAGGTGGAATTTCTTGTGCAAGATCTTCAAGCGGAGCAGGAGCGGGGGACCCAAGCTCGGGGTTGGGTAGCTCGTCTTCAACCTGTGCATCTTCCACATGTTCATTAAAAGGTGAACTAGGAAAGGGATCAAAGGTATTTGGTAGTTGGACAGAAAAGTCTATAGGAGGATCGGGAGCAACTACGGGAGGATCGGGAGCGATTCTGAAGGAATATGTTCCTCATTTGGAAAAAGATCTAAAATAAAGGAGGAAGATAGGGAGGCACGGAAGTGAGAGAGCTCGACAAAGGAGCGATGTTCCCAAAAGACAACATTGCGGGAGATACGAAGACGATGAGAGATAGGATCATAACAACGATACCCCTTTTGAGTTTTGCCGTAGCCAAGAAAACAACAAAGCCTTGACCGAGGCTCAAGTTTGTTATGCTCATGTGGTCAAGAAGAACGAAACAAGCGAGAACCGAAGGAGCGAAGGTGGTGATAGTCCGGAGGTGACCCAAAAAGGCGCTCATATGGAGTTTGATTTTGAATAACAGGACTTGGAATGCGATTAATAGCATGAACAGCATGAAGGACAGCTTCACCCCAAAAAGGAGCAGGAACTTTGGCAGAGAGAAGAAGAGCACGAACAGTGTCAAGAATATGACGAAGTTTTCGTTCGGTTCTACCATTTTACTGAGAGGAACCTGGACAAGTTAGTTGATGAACAGTGCAATAGGAATGCAAAACAGCTTGGAAAGCATATTGAGTGTACTCAAGAGCATTATCAGATCGAAAAATTTTGATACGTTTGGAAAATTGAGTTTCAACCATTTTTTCAAAATTAGAATATACTTGCAATAACTCGAAACGATGTTTCATATTAAAAATCCAGCTATAGCGAGAGTAATCATCAACAAAGACAACAAAATATCGAGATCCACCAATACTAGAGACAGAGAAGGCCCCCAAACATCGAAATGAATAAGGTCAAAGATATCGGTGGATATTGATTCACTAGTATTGAAAGGCAAAGCTGGTTGTTTTCCTAATTGGCATGAAACACAATCAAAATTTTCTCAGAGACACCGAACCTAACAAACCTCTAGAAGCCAATTGTTGTACTCGAGAAGAAGATGCATGACCAAGTCGAGCATGCCAAAGTGTAAGGGAAGGAGTAGAAGAAACTACAAGAGCTGCAACAACAAAAACAAGAGCAACAAGTGGAAGACGAAGGTTGTCCACAGAAAACATACGCCTAACTCTAGGACTCGTCCCAAGCTCCTATCCCGTCCTTGGATCCTGCACAATACATCCAAAATAATTAAAGATAATGCGATAACCTAACTCACTAATTTGTCCCACGTAAAATAAATTGTAAGAAAGGTCGGGAACATTAAAGACACCAGGAACCGAGAGATTGGAGGTCGAAACGGAACCTATATTATGACCGGACATAGTGGAACCATTTGTTGTGTGAATATTAAGAGGGTATGGTGCAGGTTTAAGTTTAGAAAACAAGGACGAGTGAGGAGTCATGTGATTACAACAAGCAAAATCCATAAGCCATGAGGAAGGAGACATACCGGATAAAACTGAGAGAGAAGAGGAATAAGATGTATTACCAACCATACGAATGGCATTGGCGATAATATTTTTAAGGTCATCTGTGGACATGGTGAAAGTGCGTCCCGAAGACTTAGACTGTGCAGAGATGGGAGCCATTGGTTGGACACTCTCGGTGTTAGCAACAATAGCAGCGGAAATTGACACAGGTGATTTGTTGCGATGATAGCAAATCTCAATATTGTGGCCAAAACGTTTGCAAAAATTGCAAAAACGTTTGCTGGATTGTCGGCGACGATTATTGCAACAAGAAGAAGACCTATCCTTATTTTTCATTTAGAAGCAAAATATGCAGAAATAGACTGCAAAAATGAAATCTACGCGAAAAACTAGGTAAGGAGCACTTGGACCGCAAAAAGTCAACCCTAAGAAAAGTCAACGGTCAAAGTCAAAGGTCAACCACTATGATGACGTCGGCAGGATGACGTAAGCTCAAGACCTCAGCTAGGGCTGACGTGGATGATGACGCCGGTGATGACGCGGCGGTGTGCACAAATGACGCGTGGAGTGCGTGAGGCGCGTGAGTCAATCCGGCCGGAACTTTGGTCGGCGCGTGAGAGCGCGTGGGGATTCCGATCAGCCGATTTTCTCCCTCGGTTATGTAGATCGGAGAAAGACGATTCCGATGAAGGCGGCGTGAGTTGATCGGAGCAACACCGGTGGCGCGTGAGGCGCGTGGACAAGCCGCCGAGCAACAACACAAGAACACACGAGGGTTACGTGGTTCACCCTAATGGCCTACATCCCCGGAGGAAACCCTAAAGGGCTACATCAATAATATAATATAGTGTAATACAAATCTTGTGTTACAATGAATTATAACATGTGTATATATAGTATACTAAACCCTAGACTAATAGACTTCTAGTACAAGTAGGAGACTTGACTTGCACACAAAGTAGAATTAGACTTGGGCCTATGCTAATGGGCTAATATATCTTTAACACCCCCTCTCAAACTCAAGATGGAAGCTTGATGAAATCTTGAGATTTCATAAGGTTGAGAAGATCTCTTGAATGAAGTTTGGCTTTGTGACGGTAGTTTAAGGAAGGCAATGGTCTTGCAATGTTGATGCAACTTCTAACAAAGGGCTTGACTATACCGGAGAGTTTTGACGGTAGTAGTAGGAAACCAAAGAACATGAACATAGCGAAAAAAAAAACACCGAGGAAGACAAAGATTGCTCTTAAGTATACCGTAAGGACAGAAACCATGACCATAGGAAGGTGGCTCTGATACCATATTAGAAATACTGAATGATTGTATTGTATTTCTCAAGTAATAGAATATACATAAGTGTCTTTATATAGAAGGCAGAGTGTGCGGTACAAGTAAGTGTGCTATACAAGTAAACAAGGTGGGCCTAAAGCCCACATACCCTAATACACGTTAACAGGATGAAATTGAGAATTACAGAGCTCTTCCCTGTTGCACTTGTGGTTCTTGTGCTTGCTCAATCAATGAGAAGCTAACACAATATCAACCGCAAGACTTAGTAATGCAGTTTCTCATGGGACTCAATGAATCATATAGTCGATCCAAGGGCAAATCTTGCTAATTGATCCTCTTCCTTCAATCAACATGGTTTATTCAATGCTTATTCAAGATGAAAGTCAGAGATCAAGTGGTCATTCCACATGAGCATATGTTGAGTCCACTATTTTAGCAACAAAAACCTTTGGTAGTTTTGGTAATGGTGGGAATTTTCATGGAGCATGTTTTGGTCATACTGAAAATAGCAACAAAAACAAAGGGAAAGAAAGTCCTGTTTGTACTCATTGTGGAATCACAGACCATGTTGTTGAGAAATGCTATAAACTCATGGTTACCCTCTTGGCTCTAAGGGCAAAGGAAAGAATTCAATGGCCAATCAGGTTGGAGGTCCCGATTTCGGTTTCATGGACTTAGGTATAGTGGCTCAACAACAATCCTTTCCTTCATAGCAATCTTTTCCTTTTACTACTGAACAAGATTAGAAAATTTTGGCTTTGATTGGGAATTCAAGTCATGGAGGGTGATGCGAACCTCAATCGACAAGCTTTGAGACCTAACAAAAATATTGGAATACTTGCCCACGAAAACTAAAATTCAGATTTTTGATAGAAACGCTGACCCAATGTTTATAATCGAAACGCGAACCAAAGATATAAGTGTAACACCTTGACCCAATGATTATAATTGAATCACGAACCAAAGGTATAAAGTTTGAATGCCACAAGGAAGAATCCCCGATAAGTTCACGATTCTTGAAGAACCAAAAGAAGAGCAAAGCCTTACCTTTTCTGATTTTTATTCAATAATTCCCTCTATTACAATGAGTGCATGCTATTTATAAGATATGACTGAAAATAGAAAATCTAAAAACGTACTAAATAATAAAACCCTAAATAAAAGTTGATTTGGTCTGAAATTAACAAATCCAAAATAGGAAAATAGCTAAAAAAACGTTCTAAATAATAAAAACCTAAAATTAAGGTAGATCTGGTCCGAAATTAGAAGCTCTAGAATAGGAAAAATATCTATTAACTAATATGGAGCTAGAAAATCAATCACCATTAATCCACGCCATAAATCAAGCCCAATTAAGCCAAATCAGCCCTCAATAGCTTGAATTAAATTTATTACGCCTTCATCTTCCTTTGGGCCTAGCTTGGAATGTCCCGCGTTTGAATCAGCCAAAATCTCTTTAATTAGCCCATTAAGTGATTCTTTGATCTTCTTGGATCTTGCTTTTGTAATAAGCCCAACTGGAACATGCAATGGATCCTTGAATGCTTGTTGATTCTCATTAGAGGGGATATCATAGCTTCAGAGCCATTTGTCGTTGTATTGGCAAATAGTGTTTCTTCTACTACTCCACTATCAAGTTCTGTTCTTAACCTAAAGCACTCTATTTTTGCTGCTAAGGTAGTAAATAGAACAGCTTATAGTTGTAATACTTCGGTCCTAGACACTGTTGCCACAGATCATATTATATGCCCAGTTAGCTTGCTTTCCACCATAAGTAGCTTAACTCAATGTGTTGTTGAACTCCCTAATGGGGAAAGTGCTCAAGTAACTCACATTGGCACAGTTAGGCTTTCCACTACTCTAGTTCTTGATAATGTTCTCTGTGTACCTTCCTTTTCGTTCAATCTTTTATCGATTAGCAAACTTACCCAAAAATTGTCATATTGCCTTGTATTTCTCTCTCAATTTTGTTTCATACAGGACCTTTTGTCTTGGAGGACGATTGGATTACGTGAAGTGCACAATGGACTCTACTTGCTGCAAAGATCAGATTGCATTAGTCCCATTCCTTGACAGATCATCTCAATAAACACAAGTCTATTAATTCCTTTTCTGCTGTCAATTCATTCCATAATATGTCCAAAGTTTGGCATTTTAGGTTAGGTCATCCCTTAATGAATAAGATGTTATCTTTGCAAGATATACTTTCTGTTGATTTCAAGTCTTGTATTGATGTTTGTTATATCTGTCCTAGCAAAATAGAAATGATTAACTTTTCCATCTAATAATAATTTCTGTTCTTCTACTTTTGATCTTGTGCATGTTGATATATGGGGACCATATTCTGTTCCAACACATGAAGGTTTTAAATATTTCTTGTCCATTGTTGATGATGCTACTAGAAGCACTTGGGTTTATTTGTTGAAATCAAAATTAGATGTTAGGAATCTTATTGTTTCCTTTCATAAATGATTCAATTACAGTTTATGACTAATATCAAGTCTATTAGATTAGATAATGGACAAGAATTTGCTATTGTTGATTTTTAGAATGCTCATGGTATAATTCATTAAAAGAGTTGTGTTTACACTCCCTAACAGAATGCAGTGTGGAGAGGAAACACCAACATCTTTTGTCTATTGCTAGAGCATTGCAACTTCAATCAAATGTTCCTTTATATTATTGGGGGATCGTGTCATTATTGCAGCTCACATTATCAATAGGTTGCCTTCTCCAATCTTGCACAATAAAACTCCTTTTGAGCTCCTTTTCAAGTTCAAGCCTTCCTATAATCATTTGAGGGTTTTTGGATACTTGTGTTATGCTTCCACCATTTTTGTTTGAAAGCTCAAAAATGTGTTGAAAACACAAGAGCTTATTTAGACCCCCAATTTTAAAGTTACGGCTTGGTTGATTTTACACTAACTTAATACTAAGTGCGGAATAGTGTAAACACAAGCATACAAGCAAGAGAGTTACTCTAATCCATATTTAAAGCAACACAGCAGTAAAATGAAATGAACAAGAGTAGGGAAGAGAGATGCAAACACAAATAACATGCCGATGTGTTATCGAAGAGGAAATCGAAGAACTCAACAAAAAACCTCTCCGCCGCCCTCCAAGCGGTAATCGATCCACTAGACAATCAGTTGGGATACATGGGTTAGTAAGAGACCCTCCAAGCCTAATCTACCCGATGTACCTAAGCCCTCCAAGCTCCTACTCCAACAAGGCTTCTCGGAACCGTGTCTTATCTAGCTCTCCGTATCTCGTAACAAGCTCCATGTTGCATCCGACAACCTTGGCATCTTCCAATGCTTCCCAGCAACACCAAAAACACTCACTATACTCTGAAAAGGTGTGGATTGTGTTTGGGTATAAATCTCCTCTCAAGGTATGATAATGGGAGAGGGAAGGAGAAGAGGCTACAATTAATTCTCACTAAGGATGAGTAGCTCTCTCTCAAAAGATGGGTGTGTGTGTTGTAGAAAACCTATCTAGGGTTTTTCTCTCTAAATGACCTCCCTTACATTTGCGGATAATGAGGGTATATATAGTATGGGTAAAGGGTAAGGAATTCATACATAAAAATCCTCCAAGCGAGAATGTTTTGCGACTGTCTCGCGGGAAGGTCTTACCCGCGAGACACTCGCGAAAAACGATAGCCTGGCATGACTCTTTAGCTTCCAATCATGTGCTCCTCACATGCTCTTTCGCGGCTTAGCTTCTTGCGAGCTTCTCGCGAAATCCACTGATTCTTCATTTAAGCTTGAGTCTTCACCAACTTAATACTAAACCCAATACAATAAAATCCCACAAAATACAAGGAACAAAATTAGAGCAATTACAACACTTTTTGTCATAGAATAAAGCCAACATAAAACATAGTTGTAAATCACAACTTTACATTGTTCATAGGGATGAATTTCAGCCAAGAGCTCAAGCTTGTGTGTTGTTAGGCTATCCTCCCGCAACCAAAAGGTATAAACTTCTCAATCTTAGTTCTAAGAAAGTCTTCATTTCCAAGGATGTTGTTTTCCATGAACATATTTTCCCTTTCATTTCTCGTAATCCTGGGCCTTTATCATCTCCTCCCATTGTATTTCCTCATCCTACTCCCGATCTCACTACCACACTTACTCTTCCTAGTTCTCATTCACTTGTTTATCATGATTCATTCTTCCATGATCAATATTTTGCTCCCGACATTGATTCTGATTCGATGATGATCTCAATCTGTTTTAGTTCAAGATGTTGCCCATATTGATCAAATTTCTCCTTCCGCACATGATTTAGCTTTACCTTTTCTTGCTAGTCCTAATGCATAGTCCATTTGCACCATCTCGCCCTAGCCTCGATGCACTTCTTCTTGATCCACAACTTGATGCATTGCTTGCTACACACTGTTCAACCTACCCACTAGTTCTTAGAAGGTCTGTTAGGGTGCCTCACAAACCTTCTACTTGCAAACTTATCATTGTAATCAAGTCATTTGTCCATTTGCATTAACTGATCCACTTCCTACCATGACAGGTATTGCTTATCCCATCCGGAAATTTCTTTCTTATTCTCACCTTTCTCCCACTCATAAGCATTTTTGTAGTTCCATTTCATCTATTGTGGAACCTATTTCCTATGCCTAATATGTTTAGGACCCTAGGTGGAGAAATGCTATGGTAGCCGAGTTCTTTCGCCTTGGAGGCCAATAATACCTAGACCCTTACCTCTTTACCCGATCACAAGAAGCCCATAGGATGCAAATGGGTTTATAAGATCAAGCACAGGGCTAATGGTTTCATTGAAAGGTTTAAGGCCAGACTAGTTGCAAGGGTTTCACCCAAAGAGAGGGTTTAGACTATACAAAGACATTTTCCCTAGTTGCCAAGATCGTTTCTGTCAAAACCTTGCTTGTAGTGGTCATTTGTGAAAGGTTGGCATCTTTCTCAACTTGATGTGAATAATGCTTTCCTTCATGGGGATCATGAGGAAGAAGTTTACATGGTTTTGCCATTTGGTTTTCATAGCAAGGGGAGGTTGTTTGTAAGCTTAATAAGTATTTATATGGTCCAAAACAAGCTTCTTGATAGTGGTTTTCAAAGTTTTCTCAAGCCTTAATTTAGTTGGGTTATCATTAGTCCAAGTCAGATTATTCACTCTTCACAAGGAATAATTCTACAGCTTTTATTGCCTTGCTTGTGTATGTTGATGATGTGCTTATAGCTAGTGATAATGTGCAAGCTATAGCTAATCTCAAAGTTTTGTTAGACAAGCAATTCAAGCTTAAGGATCTTGGTGACTTTAAGATTTTCTTAGGCCTAGAAGTTGCAAGGTCAAAGGAAGGGATTAATTTGTGTTAGAGAAAATATGCTTTGGAGCTTTTAGATGATGCAAGCATGTTAGGATTTAGACCAACAAAAACTCCCATGGATCAGAATTTAAAACTAAGCAAATATGAAGGAAAAGAGCTAAGCAATCCTGGCACATATAGGCGATTAATTGGGAGGCTACTCTACCTAACCATTATAAGGCCAGATATCACTTTTGCTGTCCATAGGTGAGTCAATTTATGGCTAAACCAAGATTATCACATCTTTAAGCTACCAATAGAGTTTTACAATATATCAAAGGAGCTCCTGGTCAAGGATTGATGTTTTCAAGTCAATCAGAGTTACATATTAAGGCTTTTGCGGATGCTAATTGGGTAGCATGCCTTGATACTTAATGATCAACCACAGGGTATTGTGTTTTTCTTGGAGAATCCTTGATTTCCTAGAAATTTAAGAAACAACAAACTATTTCTAGATCTTTAGCAGAGTCGAATATAGAGGAATGGCGATGTTGTGTGTGAAATTGTTTGGATTTTGAGTTTCCTTAGGGATATACAAGTGCCTCATCCTAAATCGCTTTGCTTTTCGAGAGATAGTCAAGTAGCAATGCATATTGTTGCTAATCCTGTGTTTCACGAGAGGACTAAACACATAGAAATAGACTATCATATTGTCAGAGATAAGGTTCAAGCAAAGGTAGTGAGATTGTTGCATATTCGGATCAAAACCCAAGTTGGAGATTTATTAACAAAAGCATTGGGGTCACAACATTTCCAGTTTTTGTTAGGCAAGATGAATATGGTGAACATACATTCCCCTCTTTCTCTAAGGTCAAGTCTTGTAGTGGAATAGATCTTGTTGGTGCAAACACAATAATAATGGAAATAACATAAAGAGAAACTGAATACTTGTATAAGAATGCTTGCAATTTGCTAGATTTTTTGGAGTACAAATGTTGTAACTAGTATTGGATCTGAATGATTAGGTCCATTATTTTGATGTAGTGGGTGTTACAAGATTAATTGCTAGATATTAATTTGATGGGCTGGAGTAGGGATGACAATTTTTCCCCGCTTTGCTTGACCCGCCCCTCCCGCTCGCCCGCGGTTTTTCCCTACCCCGCAAAGGCGGTGGGGCGGGGATGTGGCAAGATTTTAGCCTCGCACCACAGGGCGGGGTGGGGATGAGTTTAGAATTTTTAGACCCACCTCGCCCCGCCCCTCCCTCGTCCCCCCCTGCGTTACTAAGGGTCATAATTGTAAATTTTTCATACCCTAAAACCCTACTATTTAAACAAACATATTAATATTAACAGATTTTATTCTACCCAATGTGATTTTTTGCCTTTATTTTGTTATGTGTTATACTATGAGGTTTTTTTTATTATTTATTTTTTATGATTGTCTTGTTAAACACTTGGATATATTATTCAATTTTTTCTAAAAATTGATTTGATTTGATGAGATAAATTTAGTTGTAATTTCAAGTATATTTTTATTTTTTTGGGGGTGGGGCGAGGCTTTGCGGGGCCCCAAGGGGCGAGGATGAGGGGACGAAGATCCCATCCTTCAGCCCCACCTTGCCCCATTGCCATCCCTAGGCTGGAGTTACACAATTAATAGATGAGATAAGGAGTTCTTGAAGAATGAAAAAGGCCAAATGGCTAGTCCATTAAGTGGGTTAATGACTCTTCATTTTCCATAATAAAAATGGAATATTAATTCGGGCCATTTATGTTAGAGTCCCCTTGCGTAAGTATCTAGCCTAATATTTGAGTCAATTTATATTAGCCCATTAATCACCACAATTACAAAGAATAAAATAGTCTCTCTCATTTTCAATGTGAGATTAAATATTTTCACCAACTCCTCATTTTTCTATATTAACTCCATATATTTACGTTTATGTTGTAATATAAATCAATTTTTAATTATATAATATTAAAATGCTCCAACAGATTGCAGTGGAGCAGACTAAAGCAGCAAGAATGAAGGTGCAAGAATCAGGGGATTGGAAGAAATAGCACTGTTCATAGCTTCTGCATAAACGACAGTAGCTTAAGCAGCTTGTATATTCTGTACTACTTGTAGTTTAGGAAGCTATACTTAGTTAGTTAATTATAGACACGTGTAGATTGTGGATTAGTTATTGCTTTCTAGATCCGTATAATGTGGATAGTTAGTTGGGTGGTTAGTCTCTGTTTTGTATATAAACAATCATAGTGGAATTTCCTAATTCAATTAATGAAAATACTCTTCTCTCAAATTCTTACAGTTGCTGTTATATAAGAGCCTGGCTCAATATTGGATTGCCCTGGCTGAGCTTTGGCTGTGAAAATGGCTGAGAGAAGAAGAAAAAGGAAAATAGTTGCCATTATATATGTTTGTGTTTGGCTTGCTTGACTTAAAAAATTAACAGTGGCTCTAATCTATATTAGTGTTTTAGGAGACTTTTCACTTGGCTAGTTGTCTAAGTCAATTAGCGAACTATTCTTTCTTTTCTCTAGCAATCATTTTTGTTCGTTTTGGCCATTGATTAGAATTTTTTTTGTCGTGAACGAAACGTTTTCGAGGAAAAGTTAACTACGCATGGACTGATGTCTCTTCCAGGAATCTGCAATCCGCGTGCAGCGTGCATTTTGGGCATAAAAATGTCTCCACTAGGAGAAATTATAAGTACTCATTGTGTATAAGTGATGTGGTTCTATTATTTTATTAAAAGACTCTCATTTATTTGTGAATAAGTGATGTAGTCTATTATTTTATTAAAAGACTTATTTATTTAAAATTGTTGAGATAAATTTTTTTAAATAAAAATTTATTACTGATTTAATAATTTTAAACAAATAATTTTTTTTTAGTAAAATAATAAACAAGTTACGTAATTCACGGATAACTGTATAGTTTCTTCTCCACTAGGCTTGCGAATTAGTCAGTCTTCTTGATTTTACTTTGGTACGAGTACGACTCACTTTTGGTCTTCTTGATTTTACATTGGTAGTGGCAGACAAAGAGATTAAATTGGACTTTATTGCATGTCAGAATGACCAATTCAAAAGTGTAAATTTCTGAGAAATTCCTCTCTGAACCTGCGTACAAGACATGCTTGAGACTGACTTGTGAGTCCCATGTTCACGTAAATTGTAAGGAAACTGAGAATATCTTGAATAGGATGTCAGGAAAAGTTGAAGCCATTACTCGCAGAATGGAATGAAGATTGGAATGAAATCATCGCTAATGATTCATGAAATAAGCCTTGTTTAAAACTTGTAATGATATTGGCATTTGGCAGTCATTCACAAAATGGAAAAAATGGCAGGATGGACTATGGAGAAGATACTAATTTTCCATCATATGTGCTTAGTGTGAAGGATAAAAAGTGGAAGGCTAAAAACTAAAGTCTTGTTTGTTGTACTCTAATGGATCCGGTAATGAAATAGCTATTTCTTAAAAATAACCTTTCAAAAACATTGAATTGTTTGTGTTGGGTTTAGAATTGATCTCAATGAATTAACCAATTACCCAAGTTGATTAATTAGTCAAATTATGAATATGATAACTTAGGGAAAACCAATGGAACAACTTGTCTCAAAGTAAAACCATTGGGTAGAAACCTTCCAAAAAAACAGTCCACTATATTAAGAGAAGTTTACAATACGGGTAAAACATTTACCTATACTCTACAACTCATAGATGACTTACATCAAAAACCTTCTACTGTTTCGGAATCTTTGAATTCTTTAATATATGAATGCCTTCACGGATGATGCACCCGCAATCACAACCGGAACCTCTGACCAGCTTCAAGAATCTCTTGAAGGTTTTCTTCAAAAAAGTTAAGTTGGTGGTGGTGCTATGGATTAAGCTTGTTCACCAACTGATAATTAGATGTATTTGAAACTCTATGGTTTAGTGAAATAGATAGAACTTGGTTGAACAAATCTTAACCCCACAAATAGATTTTTCTATCTCTAAAAAGCCTCTTTAGGGATGACTTCTAACGTCCTTTAAATAGCGCAACAAACAGATCTTAAATCAAGCTTGAAATGGACAAGTAATGGGCTTCTTAGTATTGCTGATTTTTGTTGTCTTACGTGTCTTGATCGATCGAGCCTATTAAGAAGGGTACAAAAACTAGGCTTTTCTAGGCTAAATCGATCAACTCGCTATCGAGCTTTTATCGGGCTTGTGTCAAGACATGTTGAAATGCACTTTTCTTAAGCTATTTTTGAGCAAACTTTGTGTCTTTAACTTGATCTTCAATTACCACTTCAAGACATATCAAAACTCAATAAAAGGCACATAATTTTGGCACGGCTTGACAATTTAAAACATATGAACCTTACGGTTTGGTTGTATTTGTATTACAAGAAATAGTTATTTTGTAAAATGAAAAATTTCCATTCCAAACCAAAAAAGGTTATAATAGTTGTCCTTGAACTACGTAGTAGCTATAAAATTAAAAATCTCTAACCGTGTGTTTGGGTAAGGAATTGGAAAGCAGGATTTGGTCTCATGAGGGAAATTAAAATTTTGATATGAAAAATTTTTGGTTTGGGTGGATGAGAGAGAATGAGTGTGTTGAAGTACTTAATCAAATGCTAATATTTTAACCCAACATAATATTTTATGATGCCTCTATTATTAAAAAGTAATTATTCAAAGTTTCTTGTGAAATTATATACAATATTTTTTTATTTAAAATATGTATTACTAAAATAGATCTAGTTGATTTTTGTTATTTGCGTTCATGATATTTTTTAATTCAAAATCCAATTGGGTTAGTTTCATTAGGTTGTTGGGTTGGATGCATACCCATAATTACGACGCATTTCTAGCATCTCTTTGATCATCTCATTCGCCTTATCCTCTTAGATCGATGATTTGTTCGTCGACCATGATTTAGATTCGTAGTCGACCAGTTTCTAGCCCTTTGGCCATTCCGGTAAAAAAGGGGGAGAAAATTTTGAGGGGGAGCTTGCACAGTTAGGGGGAGCATAGCTTAGGGCTTAAAAACATTGGTTCATTTAGGCGGTTTATCTTTGTCCATTTTAGTTTTTATAATTGTTGGTTTAATGTTAGTACTGTTTTAGCTTAAAGTTTTAGTACTTTGTTCTTTTAATTTCAATTTATATTCAGTAGTTGTGTTTATCTCAATGCTTTGTAGCATTTTTTTGTGCTTTTAAGATATTGCTAATATGTCTTAAGTACCTCACACTTGTACCCTAGTAGGATCTTGTATCCTAAATGCATATACTTCGTGTATTTTGCATTAGTTGTGTGTTGGACATGCAATTAATCATTGTGGTTGGTCTTCACCGCATCACATGTCCGGATGAGCATTTACTAGTTAAATGTTCATTGTAGTCATTCTTTAATGACTGTTCTTGTATGATCAAGATATGCTTACATGTTTTATAGTGTTTACAAACTTGATCACATTTTACTTGCTTATGTATGTACCATGTATTCAACTTGTCATAAGCTTAATAAAAGTTTTGTTTGTGTGCAAGTGTTTTAGGTTACAAGTATATATGTGCAAGTGCTTCATAGCTTCTAGATTAGGGGTTTTGTCATAGAATAGCCAAAGGGGAGATTGTAAAGTTGTAATTTACAACTATGTGTTTTATTGGCTTTAGTTCCGTGCAAATTTGATTATAATTTCTCAATCTTTTATACCCTGTATTTATAGTGGGATTTAATTGTAAGGGTTGTGTGATAGAGAGAAAGTGTGAAGACTCAAGCAATTGAAGACATAAGAGTTTTCAGCGGGTAGATTGTGACTAAGCATCCCGTAAAATGATGCATGTGCCTTGCACATGACTGGAATGTGAAGAGTCGGGACAGATGGAGACAGTGTGTTTCGCAAGTAGCTCGCAAGTAAGCCTTCCCGCGAGACACCCGCGAAACATCTGTTTTGCCAGATTGTGCTATCGATACACACTTTTTCGTACCCACACTATATATACCCACATTACCCACAAAAGTTGAAAAGTGCTTCAGGAGAAAACCCTAGCCACAAACCTTGAGAGTTAGAGATTGTTATATCCACATTTCTCTACACAATTGCTTGTGGGTTTTCCTTTACTCCTATCTCTCCATTTCCATACCATTGAGAGGTTGATAGCCTAAACACTTACCACACCCTTTCAGAGTGTTTAGTGAGGTTTTGGTCTTTGTTGGGAAGTATTGGAAGAAGCCAAGGATGCCGGATGCAACATGGAGCTTGTTGTAGGATCTAGAGAGCTAGACAAGATACGGTTCGAAGCCTTATTGGAGTAGGAGCTTGGAGGGCTTAGGTACATCGGGTAGATTAGGCTTGGAGGGTCTCTTGCTAACCCATGTATCCCAACTAATTGTCTAGTGGATCGATTACACGCTTGGAGGCGGTGGAGAGGTTTTTTGCTGAATTTTTCAGTTTCCTCTTCGATAACACATCGGCATGTTATCTTGTGTTTGCATTCTTCTTCCCTACTCTTTTACCCTTTTCCGCACTTTATATAAGTTAGAGTAAAATCAATCGAGCCGTAATCTTTAATTTGGGGGTCTAAACAGCTCTTGTGTTTTTTAACACATTATAACACAAATAGTAAAATGAAAGGTAAAAGAGTAGGGAATAAGAATGCAAACACAAGATAACACGCCGATGTGTTATCAAAGAGGAAACCACGATCTCAGCGTAAAACCTCTCCGCCGCCTTCCAAGTGGTAATCGATCCACTAGACAATCGATTGGGATACATGGGTTAGCAAGAGACCCTCTAAGCCTAATCTACCTGATGCACCTAAGCCCTCCAAGCTCCTACTCCAACAAGGCTTCTCAAACCGTATCTTGTTTAGCTCTTCGGATCCCGCAATACGCTTGATTGCATCTGCTAAAGCTTGGCTTCTTCCAATGCTTCCCAACAAAGACACAAAACCGCACCAACACTCAAAGGGTGTGGTAAGTGTTTGGGCTATCAACCTCTCAATAGTATGGAAATGGAGAGGTAGGAGTTAAGGAAAATCCACAAGTAATTGTGTAGAGAATTATGGCTATAACAATCTCTAACTCTCAAGTTTGGTGGCTAAGGTTTTCTCTTTTAAGCATTCCTCAACATCTATGGGTAATGTGGGTATATATAGTGTGGGTACATAATGTGTATCGAAAATGACAATCTGGCAAAATAGAATGTTTCAGAGATGTCTTGTGGGTAAGGCCTTCCCGCGAGATACTCACGAAAACCAGCCTGTCTCCATCCTCTTCTAACTCTTCGCATTCTAGTCATGTGGAAGGCACATACTTCACTTTGCAGAAGCTTACTCGCGAGATACTCGCGAAAACACTTTAGTCTTCAATTTGCCTTGAGTCTTCACACACTCTCTCTCTCACATGCAACCCTTAAAATGAAATCCCACAAATAATACAGGGTACAATAGATTGAATATAATTACAATCAAATTTGGCACGGAATAAAAGCCAACAAAAACATAGTTGTAAATTACAACTTTCCAATTTCCCCCTTTGGCTATTTTGTGACAAAACCCCTAAAATAGACTCTAGACTTAAACGTGAGTTTGGGAATAGTGGAAAAACTCACTCACACCTAATCTAGAAGTTGTGAAGCACTTGCATGTATATACCTATAACCAAACACTCGACACAAACAAAACTTTCATTAAGTTTATGACAAGTTGAATACATGGTACGTATATGAGCAAGTAAAGTGCGATCAAACAAGGTCATCATTAAAAATGACTACAATGAACATTTAGCTAGTAAATGCTCATCCGGACATGCAAAGCAATAAAGACCAATCACAATGATCAATTGCATGTTCAACACTCAACCAATGCAAAATACATGAGGTATTCGCATCTAGGATACAAAATCCTACTAGGGTACAAGAGTGAGGTACTTAAGACATATTAGCAATATCTTAAAAGTACAAAAATTGCTACAAAGCAATGAAGTAAATACATGTATTGAATAATATAAATTCAAAGTACTTAAGCTTTAAAGAAAAGTAATAAAACAACTATCCAAGAGTTATAAAAAGTAAAAACAGTTTAAACTAAACAAAATAATGCTAAACTACCCGAAATGAACCAAAATCTATGGTCTAAGCTATGCTCCTCCTCAATTGTGCAAGCTTCCCCTCAAAAATTTCTCCTCTTTTTGACTGGAATGGCCAAAGAGGCTAGAATTGGTCGGACTCAATCGGATCCTTAGGCCATCAACATGTCATCATTTTGTGAGGATAATGTGGTAATCGACCGGATGTATGCAAACTGGTCCGCAGTGTGCTGCACATGGGAGTCTAGCATAGTATACATCTGCTCTACTCTAGCAAGGAGGCAATCAAGTCTATCGGGTCCTTGTATTGGTGCTGAAGATGATGGCTAAGCAGAACTCTATGGAGCAGTGGTGAATCTCCCAATCTCCTCCTCTGTATCTCCTACCTCTTCCTCAACACAATCCTTCGGTATTGGAGACACACCAGTTTTGAATCCTTTAATGTAAGCTGTGCTACGAGTCACCATGTGTGCTCCAATAGGGTAATCTCTATGTACCACGGTGAGACCACTCGGAAGTTTGAGCCTCACTTTTTCAATGAGGCCCATAATGAGAGAGGAGAATGGCATGACTGTTTCGGGTTCCACTTCTCAATGCTCTTGGTCAAGAGTTGGAAGATGTGTCCACAAATGTCGATCTCCTTATGAGTGAAGAGATCGTACAAGAAGATTGTCCTTAGAGCGAACAATGTCGTCAAGTTGGTGATCGGATACAAGTTTTGGATCATCACATAAGCAAGAGCCCTCATCTCCTGGATTGAATGGAATTGTGTTCATGGACTTCTTGTTTGGTGTACCACCAAGAAGCCTTACCATTCCTCAATGGATTCCAAACGATCATCGTATTGCATGGTAATTGAGTGAGAAGGAGGATGAACTTCAAGGAAATCTTGGATTGATTCTCTTGTAATCACAAATTCCTTGTGTCTCACCTAGCAGTTAATATGGTCTCTGTCCACACTAGTATTGGAAAAGAACTCTTTAATGATTTCCGAGTACACATTTCTACTCGGAGTTGACAGCTTCATCCATGTCCTCTCCGTGAACACATCAGAAATGAAAGTGTCTTCAAGGGTATCCAATTTGACAATCCTTTCCATAATTATCGTGGCTCACCCGTAGCAGTCATTATAGGCCATGTCTGCTTCAACAGACTTGAAGTTGTTAGAATTCGTGCGAGCACGCTTGTTGGATTTCTTGGATGCTGAATGCTTGGTGGGAGACATTTGCACATGTATACAGAGAACAGAGAAAGGAAATGGTGCACAAACACAAAAATAGAGCACAAACTTGATTAGATTCAAGTTAGTCCAAAGCAAAAGTAAAAATACTCAAAACAGAATATAAACAATGTTAAAACATCATGCTATAAGTGCTAAGACATGTAAACCTTAGCAAAATGCAAGAAATAAGCAATCTGTGCATGTGTGTGCATGAGGTGATGCATAGTGTGTGCCTAGGTGGTGCATGGCATGGCCTTGTGAGGCACAAATTGGGCAAAGTATGTAAAACATAGACCCAATGATCAAAACATGGCAAGCAAGTTTAATCAAGGGTAAACCCAGGAATTGGAACTCAAAGGATTCCAAAACCACTCAAAAATGTCAATTGAACATTTTGACAAACACTTGGCATGCAACACTACATTACATGAATGGGCAATGCATGAACACATAGAAAAATGCCTCAATACAAGTTCAAAATGCCACAAGGGTCCAACACAGATACACGCAGGTGAAATGGGACACAACCCAATCAAAATTTTGAAAAACTTTTGCTTAAAAATCATGAACCTAGCCCCTTTTTCGAAAATCCCCAATTTTAAAACCCTAAGTTAATTTTTGCATAATCTAAGACAAAAATGAAAAGAATGTTTAAGTGAGGCAGTTTTGGGTTGAGAGAGGTTTGAGTGAGGCGGTGAGAGGGAAATAGAGAGTTTTTAAAAACTATCACATCAGCCTTATAAAACTAAAAACACGCATTTTTCGCGGGTTAGATAGTTGCGAAATTAGTCGTGAAAAAAACTACTGAAGCACGGGAGCTTTCGCGAGAAGTTTTTAGTAGCGAAATAGTCGCGAGACAGTTGCGATAGCCTCTGTATGAAACTTGTGTTTTTCCAGTTTTTGCCTAAAAATCATTTCGTGGGAAGTTCTTGGTCACGAAATAGTCGCGAGACAAGAGCAATACTTTTTGTATGAAAATGAGATTTTTAGATTTCCCTTAAACTCTTTTCGCTAGAAGCTCTTAGTCGCAAGCTTCTCGCGAAAATGCCTCAACAAGTTTTTGAAGAACAACACAAAAATGCATTTTGAACAAAAACTTAAAGCACAAAAGTATAAAATCACTTTGAAAAACATATAAAATACTCAAAAATCTTTTTGTGTTTGATCGGCAAGCAATTGAGCATACACATCACATTTGAACATGTACAATCACACAAATGAGATAAGCATTAATTGAACTAAGTCTTGTGTGTTGTGGGTGAGTATCAAATGTGGAATAGTCCTTAGACCAGTGAAGCTTTAATGATCAATTCAATCAAGTCATACACAATTGGTACTAAGTCAAGTGGACTATATCAATTATAAAAATGAGCATATATGACCTCCTACAAGAAAATGATTACAAATCATAGAAGCTTTTCATTTGACTTTTGCACAAATCATAACATTTGATCATTTGTAGAACAATACATCTCATTTTGAGATCGGTGCTTGAAATTTTTGATATTTCAATATTGAGAATGAGCCTTTGGCTTTTTGAGCATCATACTAGTATGTGCGACGGCTTTTTTGCAGCTCATGATCTCTTTTCATTTTGAGATTTACATTTATTGAGCGTTTTAAGCAAAAATATAAAAATAAAGATGGGAAGAGATATAGACACAAGTCTATGCAAGTATCAAGACCATCAAGACTATTAACCAATCATTCATGACAAATTTGAAGATCTATTTACAACAATCACATATTGTTTTCAAGATTTCTCCCACTGAGATATATGTGCATACAAAACAAGCTAAGATTGTAAATGCACTACACCATTAGTACGAAAAGTACCAGGCCAAACTCACATGTGATATACAAAACACAAGCGATCAAACTTTTTGGAGATTTTTCAATTTTTTTGGGTTTTTAATTTTTGAACACACTAAAAAACAGAACAAGTAAAGTAAAATCAACAAAACAACAAGTACAAAACAACAAGTACAAAACAAAACTTGTAAAAGAAACATGCTACAAAGTGGAAGCAATGACACAAGAGAATTATGTATGTCATGATGCATGAACCTATGATCCTAAACATCGGAAGTATTAATGCATGGGCATAGAGAGAGATCATGCATAAGTACGCTTCTTCACCCACTTTCTACAAGTATTTTGGGTGAGAGCCTTAGATGGCAGGGTACGACTAACATAACTTTCAAATCTCAGAGTGAAGCTAACAAGGCATAGTGATATGTTCTTGAAATTTCCATAACGTCTCCAATGAGATGTCCTTCACTATCTCCCTTAGCTTGTGCTTTCCTTGGTATTCTCTTAGAACTTTCTTGGCCACGCATAGAGTCAGCCTTCTTGAGTGCATGAAGCATGAAACAATTCGACCTTGTGTGCCCTCGTACACTACAATGATGACACACATGCTTTACTTGGGGCCCCCTTTGATTTTTGGGTAATGACTTCCCTTTTTCCTTTGGTCTTGCACCAAAGGTTCTCTTTACTACAACAGGGGTCTTAATCTCAGGCTTTACTTCTTTGAGTTTCTCTTCATTCTTGTCTAAAACGAACCTTACTTCCTTCTTGGGTTCGTTGCTAGAACTTCCTTCTTCGGTATAGCCCAAATCGGTCTTATCATTTGAAGATTTTTGAGAGGACAAGACGTTGTCAAGTTTCTTGGCGGAGATGCACTCAACCTTGGCATTAGCTTGAATAATTTCAAATTCAAGAAACTTGATCTTAGAGTAAGCTCTAACCAACTCTTCCTTGAGTTCTTCTACTTCACACTTTGCGTCCTTTAGTTTCACAAGTATACACTTATGTTCTTCTTCAACCTTTTTCATCTTTTTCACAGCAAAGGTTTGCAACTTTGGCATATTTGACATAATCTTCTAGTAGAGAATCATATATGCTTCTTGAAGGTTGTTCTCCCCTTCATTTTGGCACACGTCTTCATCTTCCGATTCTTCAATTTCCTCATCCTCGGAAAGATCACCAAGTTTATCAACCAAATTGCTCAAATCATTCTTAGAATCAACGGAGGCAATTGTCATGAATGCTCTGTAGTTTCCTTCAACATTACATTCTCCTTCTTTCTGAATTTGAGTCACAAAATCACTAAGGGTAGTTGCAAACACTTTACCTTTTCTTCTCAAATAGTTGAGACACTCCTTCTTGAGATGTCCATGGCCATTACATTCGTAACACACAATTCCTTGAGGGGATTGAAACTCCTTTCCATTTTACTTCTTGAACTCCTTCCTATCACCTTTGGAGGATGAAAACTTTCCTTTGCTGAATGGCTTCCCACTGTTTTTCATCTTCAAAATTTTTGAAAGTTCTTTGCAAGGAATGCTAACTCCTTCTCCACATCATCTTCTTTGGAGGAGTCATCCATTCTCTTGGTGTTGGTTCTAAGAGCAAGAGATTTGCTTGTCTTGTGAGAAGGCGTCCCAACTCATATGTTTGGAGAGATCCAATAAGTTCTTGGATTTTGATCTCATCCAAATCTTTCCTTTCCTCTATAGATGTGACTTTTGCTCGGAAGCTCTCCGGTAATGACCTTAAAATTTTTCTCACCACATTAGCATCCTCAATCTTCTCTCCTCTACAATTTCATTGAGCTTCACATAGAATGAATCAAAAGATTCATCGTCACCCATCTTAAGCTCTTCAAATCTGGTGGTAAGCATTTAGAGATGTGTCCTTAACTTTCTTGGTACCCTCATAGCTAGTCTCAAGAATAGTCCAAGCTTCCTTGGCTATCTCCACATGCAATACCTTGTGAAATTCATCAGTAGACACACCACAAAATATAGCGCTAATAGCTTTATTGTTTGCACTAGCCAAAGCAAGAGCTGCCTTGTCCCATTAGGACTTGGGTGTCATGGGTTTGACATACCCATTCTCGATGTAATCCCATACTTGACTCATCTATAACACATAGGAATGCCCACATACGGACTTTCCAAAATGCATTGTTGCTCCCATCAAAAAATGGTGGAGCATTGAGTGATTGTGATCAGTTTATCAAAAAGGGGTCTAGGATCACACTCAAGTAATAAAACCACAAGTGTGTACCTGCTCGATACCAATTGAAAGCTTGAAAATGTGTTAAAAAACACAAAAGCTGTTTAGACCCCAAATTAAGGATTACGACTCGATTGATTTTACTCTAACTTATATAAAGTGCGAAAAAGAGTAAATTCGAGTGGATAAACAAACAAGCTACTCTAATCCATAATCATTATAACATAACAATAAAATGAAAGGTAAAAGAGTAGGGAAGAAGAATGCAAACACAAGATAACACGTCGATGTGTTATTGAAGAGGAAATCAAGTACTCGACGTAAAACCTCTTTGCCGCCCTCCAAGTGGTAATCGATCCACTAGACAATCGGTTGAGATACATGGGTTAGTAAAAGACCCTCCAAGCCTAATCTATCCGATGCACCTAAGCCCTCCAAGCTCCAACCCCAACAAGGCTTCTTGAAACCGTGTCTTGTCTAGCTATTTTGATCCCACAATACGCCCGATTGCATCCACCAAAGCCTGGCTTCTTCCAATGCTTCCCAAAGAAAGACCAAAACCTCACCGAATACTCGAAAGGGTGTGGTAAGTGTTTGGGCTATTAACCTCTCAATGGTATAGAAATGGAGAGGTAGGAGTTGAGAAAATTCCACAAGTAATTGTGTAGAGAATTGTGAGTATAACAATCTTTAACTCTCAAGTTTTGTGGCTAGGGTTTTCTCTCGGAAGCACCCCTTAACATTTGTGGGTATATATAGTGTGGGTATAGATAGTGTGTATCAGAAATGACAATCTGGTAAAATAGAATGTTTTGCGGGTGTCTCGTAGGAAGGCCTTACCTGTGAGATACTTGCGAAAAACCAGTTGTTTCTTTCTTGTCCTAACTCTTCGTATTTCAGTCATGTGCGGGGCACATGCTTCACTTCACGGGAAGCTTACTCGCGAGATACCCACGAAAACACTTCAATCTTCAATTTCCCTTGAGTCTTCACAGTCTCTCTCTCACACAAAACCCTTACAATGAAATCCCATAAATAATACAGGTACAAAAGATTGAATATAATTACAATCAAATTTGGCAAGGAATAAAAGCCAACAAAAACATAGTTGTAAATTACAACTTTACAATCACAAACACGAGCCACAAAGCTCACTTGCTTAGTTGTGCATAGACATGCTCATCTAAGCTATAAAAGATACAAAGTTTAGAAAACTTTGTTTCAATGGCCATCCAAGGTACACAAGTACCAATGTACACAAACACATACTTTGTTTTTGTGTTTTTTTTTCTGATTTTTCAATTTTTTTAATTTTTAAAAACAAAATAAAGTAAAACTGAAAATAAACAAACAAAAACATGTTAAACAAAGCAAAGTATAAAACTAGACTGACTCAAAACATGAAAGCAAAACACGCAAGTAATGCAAAAACAAAAACAAGAAAGGAGAGAGAGAAAAAGTGACTAAATCACTTGGAGTTTTTTTCCTTCCACACCTTGGAAGAACTTTTCCATTTAGTAAACCCTTGATCTACTGGTAAGGGGGAAGAATTGAAACTGTTCAAGTTCGAAAGGAACATGAGGGCTTTGAGAAGATCTCCAAGAGGAGCAAGAGAGGATGAAAACTGATTCTGGTTTCTCAATAAGATCATACTGATGCTCTGTTGAGTGGCTAACCACTTATAGCAATTAGGTCAAGTATGTCTAGCTGCTCCACAGTGATGACAGAGATGATGCTTCTTCCGTTTAGGCTTTTGAGTGTTTTCCTTCTTAACCCTAGGATTTTTAGTCTCTTTCTTATTAAGCTTATAGGGTGCTCCTAAGATAGATTTACCCTTATCTATGTTCTCACTAGCTACAACATTTTTCACATTATTGTTCTCAGATTCAACATTATTAGTAGGAGAAACAAAAACAAGAGTAGCATCGGTAGAAGCAATACAAGGAGAAGAGGAACCATACCCTAAACTGGTTCGATCGGAAGCAGATTTATGAAGACTAAGCATCTCATCAAGCTTTACACTTGAAGTCCTTTCCAACTGAGCTCTGACTTGGAACAGCTCTGCCTTAAGTTTCTTGGTCTTCTTAGCCAAGAAGTTGTTCTCGAACCACGTGTTCCAATAGTCCGATTGGCTTTATCAAACTTTGTGGAAAGCTCTTCTCGATCTAGTTCCACATCACTCAACTTCTTGGTGGCCAGTCTATATAGTTTCTCATGCTTCTAAAAACCTTATACAACTTTTCATAGGTTGTATGGATATCATCTTGATTGTCCATTTTCTCGAACTTAGAGTCCATCAAGTCCTCTTCATCATCCACATCTTCAACAATCCCTTCAATAGGATTTACAAAGTGGTAGTGAAGGCATTTAGGATTCCATCATCCTTTTTGTCGAAATCATCTTTAGGCTCGGTGTCGCTTAAGGTAGCAGTAAGTGCCTTGCTCTTCCTAATGGTCTTGAGATATGTAGGACACTCTTCTTTCATGTGACCGAAGCCTTGACACCCAAAGCATTTTGGTCTTGAGGGAATAGTGTACTGATCGCCATCCCTAGCATCCTTCTTTCCTTTGTCCTGGTTCTTGAACCGAGATGAGTTGGACTACTTACGGTCTTTGTCAAATCTTTTAGCATTGGCATTCTTCATGAACTTTTTGGATTGCCAGGTGATATAGGATTTCATCTTAGAATCTTCATCATCTAAAGACACATCGTGTCACTGCGCTCTTAGCCTTCAATGCCATGCTTTTGCCCTTACTAGATTTCCCAATTCTTATCAAACCCAACTCATAGGTCTGCAGATTTCCAACTAGCTCTATTAAAGGAATTTTGTCAATATCCTTCGATTCTTTAATCGCAGTGATCTTGGCATGAAATCTCTCCAGTAGAGATTTAAGCACCTTCCTAACAATTTTGGGTTCTGGAATGGTTTCCCTAAGATTAAAGGCTAAGTTCACTATGTCCTTGAGCTTGGCATAGAACTCATCAAAGGACTCATCCTCCTCCATCTTAATCTCTTCAAAGCTCGTGGCAAGCCTCTCAAGTTTTGAATCCATGATAGCCTTGGTTCCTTTATAGGTTATCTAAAGGATGGTCCATGCTTCCTTCAGCAGTTTCAGTGAGAGGATATCTTCTTGAACTCGTCATTCGTGACCACATCAATAAATTATTCAATGCCCTGCTATTGAAATTTTCTACCTTGATCTTAGCATCATCCAAATCGGCTGACATTTCCTTTGGCTTAGTCTAGCCTATCTCCACAGCTTGCCACACTTTCTCATCTAATGATTACAAGAAAGCTCTCATGCGTACTTTCCAATATGCATAGTTAGTGCCATCAAATAAATGAGTTAAAATAAGAGGCTTTCTCTATCCATGACAAACAGGGGTCAATGGATCACACAAGAAAGATTAATCCTAATCGTAGTGTGTCTACTTTGATTCCACTTGATAGGCCAAGAATGTATTGACCCCTTGTGATGAATTAACCAATTAATTAGCCAAGTTAATTAATTAATTCAATTAGCATGAAATAAGTGTGGTGGCATAAACAAATTACCAACTAAGTTAAAATGCAGCGGAAAATAAATTGACATGGTAATTTGTTTACGAATGGGGAAAACCTACATGGCAAAACCCCATCGGGTGATTTTAAGGTCACCACGCCCAAGAATCCACCATTATCACAACAAGCGATTTACAAGTAAAGGAATCTCAAGTACCTTATACCAACCTACGCTTGAATCCTTACCCCAATACCAATTGGACATATTTTGTAGTGACAATCTCTCCTTTCAATGCATGGTTCCTAATATGTGACTAACCAATTTGATGCGTGGATCCCAAGATACGACTTACACACCAACTTGAGAAAGATGTCACGCAAAATTCTTCAGTTCATCAACACGATGAAGATCATGAAACTCCTTGGTCACAAAACCTTACGGTGCACAAACACAGTAGCTTCTTCAATAGAAAGATGAACTAGGGCAAATTTTGTCTCCGGTCACAATTTTCTTGAACAAAACTTTGCTTCACACATGAGCAACCTTTTACACCCCTTAAAATAATCCTTATATATGTTTAGCGTTGTGAGAAAAGAATGCCCAAAAATCTATACACGGATTGAATTGAAATCGATCTGAAAACCGATTTTCATAAACCTTGATAGATACCCTATCTGTCGAGCAACTGTTGAGCATCGGGCTTAAATAGCCTTTTAAACCTTGATAGATACTAGCTATCGAGCTAGCTGTCATGTTTTAAAATCCAGCGCTTCTTCACTTGATTCTTGGATAGACTTGCATGGCTTTAACGCTTGAACTTGAAACCTTGCTCCTTGAAGTATTAAACACATTCTAGATCTACCCAATTACAAGTAAAGTGCGTTTTGTCAAAGGAGTAGTCAATTCTATATTGACATATGTTCCTAACATGATTCACATATGCCCTAACAAGAAAGATGTTGGCTGCAATGTTCTTCAATTCATCCACACAATGAAGATCAAGAAGCTCCTTGGTTACAAAACCCTTGGCACACAAACACAACACTTCTTTGAGAGAAATATGAACTATGGCAAATTGTCTCTGATCACAATTTGAGTGAATAATCACTTTGCATCAAGTTGCAAAGACCTTTGACGGCCCTTAAAATAATCCTTATATATGTCTAGGGTTGTGAGAAAAGAAACCCTATACAAATACACATGGATATGCATGAAATCGAGATATGGAAATTTGAATTTCGTAATGGACAAAGTTTAGCTACAAAATTAGTTGTAACCTTAGGCTACAAACTTACTTAATATCTTTTTATTGGATGTGAATTTTGACAAATCCACCATTAGATTACATCTTCTTCTTATATCCTCCATGCTTGCAAAATTTCAAGAAAATTAAAAATCAATAGCTATGTCATCAATAAATTTTTAAATTGCAAGTTTTTGTAATTTAAAATTATGCACAAAATATAAGTTTATAGATCACATAGTAAATGATATCCGATTGACACAAAATTTAACATGTGTATTAAGGGTGTAAAGAACATGCAATTCAACGGTTAGATTTTCAAATATGTTATAATATTTATTTTATTGAGTGAGTTTGTAGCCTTAAGCTACAACCAATTTTGTAACTAAACTTTGTCCTTTCATAATTCTCGATAGATATAGCTATCTAGCTATCTGTTGAGCTTCCAATATTAAATCTCGATAGATACATCTGTCGAGATATGTTTCAAGTTTTAATGAACATCACTTCTTCACTTGATTCTTAGACAGATTTGCATGGCTTCAATACTTGGACTTGAACTCTTGTTTTTTAAAGTATTAAACACATCTTAGATTTACCCAATTGCAAGTAAAGTGTGTTTTGCCAAAAGATTAGCCATTCTATATGACATATGTTCTTAATATGTTCCACATATGCCCTAACTTACATTTTCTTTTGATTAGATGATCTAATAGCATTTGGCTTCAGCTCTTTAATTATGTGGGATCTTTTATATCCTTTTACTTTTCCATCATCCTACAAATTTTAAAGTCTCCCACTTTTTCCACTAATCCAACCAAATGAACCTTTAGAATGTATTTGGTTGGAGGTGAAATAGGGAGGATGAAAAAGGAAAAAAAAAAAAGAAAAAAAAAAGAAGAGAAAATAGGAGAGAAACTTTTTGGGAAGATTATTTGGTTAGGGGGGGGGGGGAGGGAATTTTGGTGGGACCCAGAATTTTTCTTCGCAAGCCCACTAAAATACAACTTCTTCAAATTAGAGAGAAAATGGGAGAGAAAATTGTGCAAAATCATTGCACAAAAATGCCCATGTCACCACTATGTATATGCAATGTGGCCTTTGTCACCTATTCTACTAATTTTTCTTTTTAACTGGACGTGTTGAGCTTTTTTTTTTATTTCCAATTCGCCATTTTTCTTAAATTGGGTATGATTTTTTTTTGGTTCACTTTTTGTTTTTTTAACTGGGCATAGTTGTTTTTTTATTGGTTGGTTGTGTTCTTTTTTTGTTTTTTTGTATAATCTTTGTTAGTAAACTTGGTAAGATTTTTTTTTTATTGTTTATTTTTTTAACAAGATATATATATATATATATATATATATATATATATATATAATTTAACAAGAGCATATGAGTCAATTTATATAAATTACATTTTCTATCTTTTCACTTTTCTTCTTAACCAAACAAAATTTTTTTCATTCTCCCACTTTTTTATCCACTTCCCATTTTTTTTTCTCCCATAAAGTTGAAACTCTCTCTCTCAAATGTTAGATGTCATAAGATGCTAGCAATTGGTTTTTCTCATTCATTTCAAATTACTCATTTTTTTGGAACCAACCTCGAGTACTTTGGTACTTGACTGCTTCTCCCTTTAACTCTACAACTTTTATGATACAATTAATAATGTCAACAACCAAGTACCCTAATGAGAAACAAAAATCTAATGTGAAAGATAGAAACCCACAATTTATGAGCACTGCAGTTGTAAAGAACAGTTGACCAAACAAAAAAGTTTTTTATTCTCTCACTTTTCCATCCACTTTTATTTTCTATCCTCCCATAAAGTTGAAACCTCTCTCTCTCTCTCTCTCTCTCTCTCTCTCTCTCAGATGCTAGACGTGCTAAGATGCTAGCAATTGGTTTTTCTCATTCATTTCGAATTACCCATTCTTTTTTGGAACCAACCTCAGGTACTTTGGTAGTTGGCTGCTACTCTCTTAACTCTACAACTTTTATGATACAATTAATAATGTTAACAACCAACTACCCTCACAAGAAACAAAAATCTGATGTGAAAGATAGAAACCATCAATTTATGAGTTGTACAGTTTGCATAACTCTACAACTTTTAAGATACAATTAATAATGTCGACAACCAACTACCCTCACGGAAACAAAAATCTGATGTGAAAAATAGAAACCCACTGTTTAGGGAGGAGCTTGTTTCCAATGGCCGATGGCACCGAACACGTTACAATGTAGACACGTGTCCACTCTAGGACACGTGTCTAGTGATCACCGGCCACCGGCCCCTAGCCATTGGACATAAGCCAAACCCCACTCTATGAGTGTTGCCTTTGTCTCCAATTCTTCTAATTTTTCTTTGTAACTGGACGTTTTGAGCTTTTTTTATTTATTTCCAATTCGCCTTTTTCTTAAACTAGGTACGATTTTTTTTTTTTTTTGGTTCACTTTTTGTTTTTTTAATTGGGCATGGTTGTTTTTTTTTTTTTTGGTTGTGTTCTTCTTTTGTTTTTTTCTATAATCTTTGTTAGTAAACTTGGTAAGATTTTTTTTTTTATTGTTTATTTTTTTAACAAGATATATATATATATATATATATATATATATATATATATATATATATAATTTAACAAGAGCATATGAGTCAATTTATATAAATTATATTTTCTATCTTTTCACTTTTCTTCTTAACCAAACAAAATTTTTTTCATTCTCCCACTTTTTTATCCACTTCCCATTTTTTTTTCCTCCCATAAAGTTGAAATTCTCTCTCTCTCTCTCTCTCTCTCTCTCTCTCAAATGTTAGATGTCAAAGATGCTAGCAATTGGTTTTTCTCATTCATTTCAAATTACTCATTTTTTTTTTTGGAACCAACCTCGAGTACTTTGGTACTTGACTGCTTCTCCCTTTAACTCTACAACTTTTATGATACAATTAATAATGTCAACAACCAAGTACCCTAATGAGAAACAAAAATCTAATGTGAAAGATAGAAACCCACAATTTATGAGCACTGCAGTTGTAAAGAACAGTTGACCAAACAAAAAGTTTTTTATTCTCTCACTTTTCCATCCACTTTTATTTTCTATCCTCCCATAAAGTTGAAACCTCTCTCTCTCTCTCTCTCTCTCTCTCTCTCTCTCTCTCGGATGCTAGACGTGCTAAGATGCTAGCAATTGGTTTTTCTCATTCATTTCAATTACCCATTCTTTTTTGGAACCAACCTCGTACTTTGGTAGTTGGTTGCTACTTTCTTAACTCTACAACTTTTATGATACAATTAATAATGTTAACAACCAACTACCCTCACAAGAAACAAAAATCTGATGTGAAAGATAGAAACCATCAATTTATGAGTTGTACAATTGCATAACTCTACAACTTTTAAGATACAATTAATAATGTCGACAACCAACTACCCTCACGGGAAACAAAAATCTGATGTGAAAAATAGAAACCCACAGTTTAGGGGAGGAGCTTGTTTCCAATGGCCGATGGCACTGAACACGTTACAATGTAGACACGTGTCCACTCTAGGACACGTGTCTAGTGATCACTGGCCACCGGCCCCTAGCCATTGGACATAAGCCAAACCCCACTCTATGAGTGTTGCCTTTGTCTCCAATTCTTCTAATTTTTCTTTGTAACTGGACGTTTTGAGCTTTTTTTATTTATTTCCAATTCGCCTTTTTCTTAAACTAGGTACGATTTTTTTCTTTTTTGGTTCACTTTTTGTTTTTTTTAATTGGGCATGGTTGTTTTTTTTTTGGCTGGTTGTGTTCTTCTTTTGTTTTTTTCTATAATCTTTGTTAGTAAACTTGGTAAGATTTTTTTTTTATATTTTATTTTTTTAAAAGATAATTTTTTTAACAAGAGCATATGAGTCAATTTATATAAATTACATTTTTATCTTTTTCATTTTTCTTCTTAACCAAACAAAAATATTTTTCATTCTCCCACTTTTTCATCCACTTCCCATTTTTGTCCTCCCAAAAAGTTGAAACCCTCTCTCTCTCTCTCTCTCTCTCTCTCTCTCTCTCTCTCTCTCAAATGTTAGACGAGCTAAGATGCTAGTGATTGGTTTTTCTCATTCATTTCGAATTACTCATTCTTTTTGGAACCAACCTCGGGTACTTTGGTAGTTGGTCGCTTCTCTCTTAACTCTACAACTTTTATGATACAATTAATAATGTCAACAACCAACTACCCTCATGAGAAAAAAAAAATGATGCGAAAGATAGAAACCCACAATTTATGAGTTGTACAGTTGCATTACTCTACAACTTTTAAGATACAATTAATAATGTCAACAACCTACTACCCTCACGGGAAACAAAAATCTGATGTGAAAAATGGAAACCCACAATTTAGGGAGGAGCATGTTTCCATTGATCGGTGCCACTCAACACATTACAATGCGGACATTTTGACGGCCCTTAAAATTCTTGAACCAACCAAAGACGTGACTAACCAATTATGGGATCCCAAGACGTGACTTCAATCACCAACTAGAGAAGGTTGTTGGCTACAAAGTTCTTCAGTTCATCCCAACGATGAAGATCAAAAAGATGCTTGGTCAAAAAACCCTACTGTGCATAAACACAGCAACTTCTTCACAAGAATGATGAACTAGGGCAAATTCTGTCTCCTCGGTCACAATTTGCTTAAACAAACTTTGCTCAATACTTGTGCAACTTGTGAACATTTTGACGGCCCTTAAAAGCCCGAACACATAAACACAGATTAGAGCCAAAATAGAATTGAAATTCTATTTTTCATAAACCTCGACAAATACTCTATCTCATCGAAAGCAGCTATTGAGCCACGGGGTGAACAACTCTTTAAGCTCGATAGATGGCTAGTCATCAAGCTTTAATGACAAGAACTTTTCAGATTGAATATTGGACAGACTTGCATGGCTTCAACACTTGATCTTGAAACATAGTTTCTTGAAGTATTAAACACATCCAAAATCTACCCAAATACAAGTAAAGTGGGTTTTGTCAAAGGATTAGCCAATTACATAAAATAGTGACATATGTTCCTAACAAGTGAATCACATATGTCTTAACAATCTCCTCCTTTGGCAATCCGTGACAAAATCACAACAAACAAATGAGATATGAGAGAAGTCATAAATCACTCAACTTATATTCACTTGTTGAATACAATAAAATCTTTCCTAACACAAACTCTTGAAAACCTTTGCAAGAAGAGAGTTTATGGCAAACAGATTTTGACAACCTATATTTCTAAAATACTTTAAAAAAAAACTCATCAAGGCATCTTTGTGTGAAACAGAAATAATAGATTGCATACAAGTAATAAGAACAATGTGTATAAAGAAAGAAAAGAAACAACATATGCAAGGATAGGTGAAAGAAACATACATCAACATATAAAGAAATAAGTACAATGTATGTCAATAATGGTCACAAGACCTAAGGTACAAGAATAAGTGTATCTAAAGCGAGAAAAAGAAAAAGATACAAGTAATCCTCACTACATCCCTCAATATGCACTCTCCCCTAACAAAATCTCCTATGCTAACCCTCCCCTAAGTATGACTACTCTCATAACCAAAACTACTCCCTCTTTTTGTCACGAGTGATAAAGGGTAATAGTATCAAGTAAACATCTCGTCATTCTTTGGGTGAGCTACAATCACCATTATCCTCATCATCGAAATCAGCGTCATCATCATCAAGAAAGATCATCAGCATCACTCTCATCCGCAGGGGCCACAAGAGTGGAAGGCATGGTATAACCACCCATCTCAGCCTGACGTCGAGCAATGCGTCCAACACGGGTGTTCAAACACACAACTCATCATTGAAAGTGTCGAGACGAGCATCCATGCGCCCGAAGTTGCACCATGATGTCCTCTAGAGTCACTCCACTCATAGAAGAGGAGGGAGTGGATGTGGATGGTGCAGAAGGAGTGGGAGGAGCTACCGTGATTTAATTGCCTTGATCGAAACTACGCCTCGTTCCGTTTAACGGTAGCATAGTCAATGGCACACATAACAGGGAAGTGGTCGGAAGAGGGAAAAGGAACAGAAAAATGGCATAAAATCCATGTGATAGCCAAAGGGAAAAATGAACTTATCATGGGTAGTCGTATCCCTATACACATCTATAAGAGAAAGAATGAAATGTGAAGGAAAAATCTATAGTGAGGTGCTCTAACAAAAAAAAGCAAAAATTGAGCACGAGGCTCGTGATAGAGTTATAGTGAGAGAGTGGGTACAAAATAAAAATCATCACCATATTCATGAATCTAGGACCTTTAGCAAAGGCCTTACATGGTGTAAACCGACGATCACCCCAATCGGAAGGGCGCTCATAAAAAGTAGAAATCATCTCATCTTTGGACATAGTCCTCGACGCTCACAACCGGGGTAGTTAGGATGCTCTACCCTCGGGACACGAAGCATATCGTATACCAACTCCGGTGTGACATCAATGCGCGTACCTCAAATGCGAGTATGAAAAAAAGGTACTCAAGAATCAATTCCATGCATATTGGAGTAAAACTCCTGGATTGGCGCGGAAGGACATGTGATTGGGATGTCACACAATGACTCCCAATCCCGACCGTGAATGACATCGGGTAGGTCGGTGTTGGTGAAGTCTCCAAAATGACTCGGTATTTCGAATGAACACCTCGTCTAGAAAAGTTCTTTGAGAAGTCCTTTCGGGCATCCTCATCACGGAACCAAATAGAAGAAAGGGTAGGATCAGAAGATGAAGTGGAGGCCCTAGAACGAAAAGGGTTCTGGGACATAGCAGACTTATGTTTTGGTGCCATTGACACACTAACGTAAACAAGAGAGAGAGGGGGGAGAAAGAGACAATCGGAAAAGCTCCAAACAGTTCAAATATATAGAAATATATTGAATGTAAGGTACGTATGCCTAAAAATGCATGAGCATGTGATGTGCAAAGTAAGAAGCATCATGGGCCCAACCAAATCCAAACCTACCAGCATACAATCAATTTAACATATATATAACACACATCTAAATGCATGAAAATATAGTTATAATGCATGTGTGATGCAATGCATGAGGTTAAAAGATCATTTACACAAAAATCCATCCTAAAATTTCAATAAACATTCAACAATTTTGAAAAACCCCAAAATTTTTCAAAAACCCCAAAACCTAGGTCTAAATGCATGAAATGCATGAATAATGGAGAAAAAGAGATCATACCAAGTGATTTGAAGCAAGGAAAGGCCAAAAATCACGTGGGTTGAAGGTTTTGAGAGAGAAGAGAGTGTTTGGGAGGTGAATAGGCGCGGATAGATCAAGAGAGATAGAGAAAATGAGGATCGGATCGCATTGAAACCTATTTATAGGTGTTTAGTAATTCTCGGCGACAGATAGAGGTGTCGAAAGGTATCGAGATAAATGTCGAGACAGTGTCGAGGAAAAAGGTGTCTACAGATGAAGCTATCGAGGAGTCATCGGGACAATTCAGTAAAAGCTAAAAAAAAAAGCTCGATCGATCCACCAGCTTGTCGAGAAGCTATCGAGGGTACAAGAACTTTCTCGATCGATCCACTAGCACGAGACAACTATCGAAATTGAGATATGAAACGACTTAAGATCTCGGCGAGAAAGGCCAAGTGTCGAAAGGTGTCAAAGAGGTGTCGAGGTTGCTTAAAAAAAGTTTTTCAAGAAGAGCAAAACACAGATATGAACGCAATCAAGCATGCAACTCAACCAATGATCCAAACAATATTTTAAACTCTTAAAAACATTTTTCATCCAAAAAAGTTAAGCACATAGATTCCAAAAACACACACACACACACACACAACAAGTCTAACCAATTTTATATTTCAAAAGTAAGTCAAGACACTTTAATGAGTATACATTAACACATGTAAAACCTTGTGATGGCCAAATCACATTGTACCTTCACATATATTAAGAGTAGCAAAGAATATTGCGTGTTGTGTGTGAAAAACATCGCAAGATTGCACAAATGTATACAAGTTATGATGATTTGAGATATGAGAAAATCACTTTTAACTCACACACAATCATATCCTGTTTGATAGGGACTATCACCTTCGAGGTACATCCTATAACTCCCACATCTCCTAGAATACATGCTTGCAATCATATTTAAGCATTTTGATCCTTTTTCTTTTATTTTTCTTTTTAAGCAAATCATATATGGGCATATAAGAGAGAGAAAAGAAATACCTAATGATGGTAAGCATTTGACATTTCAATTTCACTATGCTAAAGCACACAAATGTCATTTCATGATTAGCGGGCAACAATGGTGAGATGGTTATTTATGCCTTTCTCTTAGGATTTTCTAGTCCTTCCCATCAAAAAGAGTGATACGAGTGTTAAATACAAGAGATTACTTAATCTTACTCATCATAAACAAAAGCCACAAAACTCACTTGCTTAGTCGTGCATAAAGATGCTCATCTAAGTTACAAGAGATACAAAGTTTAGAAAACTTTGTTTCAATGACCATCCAAGGTACACAAGTACCAATGTACACAAAACACACACTTTTTTTTGTATTTTTCTGATTTTTCAATATTTTTTTATATTTTTATATGAAAAACAAAATAAACAAAATTGAAAACAAACAAAAACATGTTAAACAAAGCAAAGCATAAAACTAGATCGACTCAAAACTTGAAAGTAAAACTCACAAGTAATGCACACACGAAAAACAAGAAGAGAGAAAGAGAAAAGTGATAGAATCACTTGGAGCCCTTTTCCTTCCATACCTTGGAAGAACCTTTCCTTTGAGTAAACCCTTGAACCGGCAAGTGAGAGGGACGAATTGAAACCGTTCAAGTTCGAAAGGAATATGAGGGCTTTGAGAAGATCTCTAAGGGGAGCAAGAGAGGATTGAAGTTGATTCAGGCTTCCAAATGCTATCATGTCTGTTGCTTTGTTGAGTGGCTAACCACTTATAACAATTTGGTCGAGTATGACCGGCAACTCCACAATGATGACAAAGATGCTGATTCTTCCTGTTTAGGCTTTTGAAAGTTTGCCTTCTTAGCCCTAGGGTTTTCAAATGACTTCCTTCTTATATTGTTTAGGGGTTGCTCCTAAGATAGATTTACCTTTGTCTATGTTCTCACTAGCTAAATAAGTTTTAACACCATTGTTCTCAATTTCAACATTGTTACTAGGAGGAAAAAACCAGTAGTACTAGTAGAAGCAAAGATTAGAAGAAGAGAAACCATACCCTAAGCCCGTTCGATCGTAAGGCGCATTTACGAAGACCGAGCATCTCATCAAGCTTTGCACTTGAAGTCCTCTCCAATTGAGCTCGACTTGAAATAGCTCCGTTTCAAGCTTCTTGGTCTTCTCACCCAAGAAATTGTTCTCGAACCTTAGTGCTCCAATAGTTTGATTAGCTTCATCAAACTTTGTGGAAAGCTTTTCACGATCAAGTTCCACATCATTGAGCTTCTTGGTGGTCAACCTATAAAGTTTCTCATGTTTCTCGTAAAGCTTGTATAATTTCTCATAAGATGTATGAATATCATCTTGATCATCCATCTTCTCAAACTTGACTCCACCAATTCCTCTTCCTCATCCACATCTTCAACAATCCCCTCGTAGGATTGACAAAGGTGGCGATGAAGGCATTCGGGATTCCTTCATCCTCATTGTCGAATCAACCTCAAGCTCGGTGTCGCTCAAGGTAGCAGCAAGTGCCTAACTCTTCCCAATACTCTTGAGATATGTAGGACACTCCTATTTCATGTGATCAAGCCTTGACACCCAAAGCACTTAGGTCCTGCGGGAACAGGTGTCTTGACCGCCATCCCTAGCATCCTTCTTCCCTTTGTCTTGGCTCTTAAACCGAGAAGAACTGGATTGCCTACAGTGCTTGTCGAAGCCCTTCCCATTGGCATTCTTTATGAACTTCTTGAATTGCCTAATGATGTAGGACTTCATCTTAGAATCTTCATTGTCTAAAGACTCATTCGTGTCACTGCTCTTGGCCTTCAATGCCATGCTCTTGCCTTTACCCGATTTGCCAATTCTAGTTAACCCTAGCTCGTAGGTCTGTAGATTACCAACCAGCTCACAAAGGAATCTTGTTAATATCCTTTGATTCCTTGATCACCGTGATCTTTGCATGGAATCTCTCGGCTAGATATCTCAACACTTTCTCACAATCTTGGGTTCGGGAATGATATCCCCAAGATTGAAGGTTGAGTTCACTATGTCCTTGAGCTTGGCATAAAACTTATCGAACGACTCATCCTCCTCTATCTTAATCTCTTCGAAGCTTGTAGTGAGCCTCTGAAGCTTCGAATCCTTGACAGCCTTAGTTCCTTTATAGGTTGTTTGGAGGATGGTCCATGCCTCCTTAGCGCTTTCAGAGAGGATATCTTCTTGGACTCCTCATTAGCGACAGTACTAAATAAAGCATTCAATGCCCTTCTCTTGAAGTTTGCTTTGCCTTGATCACAAGATCATCCCGCCCGGTCGGCGCTTCCTTTGGCTTGGTCTAGCCAATCTCTACTGACTTGCCACACCTTCTCATCCAGATCGTAAGAAAGCTCTCATGCATACTTTCCAAGACTCATAGTTAGTGCCATCAAATAAAGGAGGTATAATTAATGACCTGCCCTCTATCCATGCTAAACAAGGGTCAATGGATCAACACAACAAAGATTAAAACCTAATCGAGTGTGTGCCTGCTTTGATACCACTTGATAGGCCAAAAACAAATTGACTCCTTATGATAGATTAATTGATTAATTAGTCTAGTTTATTAATTAATCAAATTAACATGCAAACGCATGTAGCATAAACAAATCACCAATTAAACTAAGTGTAGTAGAAAAAAATTGACATGGTGATTTGTTTGTGAATGGGGAAAACCAATATGGCAAAAACCCCACCGAGTGATTTTAAGGTCACTACTCCCGAAATTCCACTATTATCACAACAAACGGTTACAAGTAAAAGAATCTCAATACCTTATACCAATTTACAGTTGAACCCTTATCCCAATACCCAATTGCACGAATGTACGGCTCCTTTTTAATGTACGGCTCCTAGTACGTGACTAACCAATTGCACGAATCCTAGTACGTGACTTCAATCACCAACTAAAGAAGGTTGTTGGCTGCAAAATTTTTCAATTCATCCTAACGATGAAGATCAAGAAGATGCTTGGTCATAAAACCCTACGGTGCACAAACACAAAGAACTTCTTCATAAGAATGATGAACTAGGGAAAATTCTGTCTCCGGTCACAATTTGCTCGAACAAATTTTGCTCAATATTTGTGCAACTTGTGAACACTTTGACGGCCCTTAAAATAATCATTTTATATGTCTAAAGTTGTGAGAAAAGAAAGCCCAAAAACATAATCACGGATTAAAGTCAAAAGAGAACTGAAATTATGTTTTTCATAAACCTCGACAAATACCCTATCAGCCGAGCCGTTGTCAAGCTACGGGGCTAAACGACTCTTTAAGCTCGATAGATGACTAGTCGTTGAGCTAGTTGTCGAGCTTTAATGACAAACACTTTTCAGCTTGAATCTTGGACAAATTTGCATGGCTTCAACACTTGATCTTGAAACACGGTTTCTGAAGTATTAAACACATCCTAGATCTACCCAAATACAAGTAAAGTACGTTTTGTCGAAGATTAACCAATTACATAAAATAGTGACATATGTTCCTAACAAGTGAATCACATATATCCTAACATGAGTGTTGCCTTTGTCTCCAATTCTTCTAATTTTTCACTCTAACTGGACGTGTTGAGCTTTTTTTATTTCAATTCGCCTTTTTTCCTAAAGTAGGTATGATTTTTTTTTCACCTTTTTTTTTTCTAACTAGGCATGGTTGTTTCTATTTTTGGTTGGTTGTGTTCTTTTTTGCTTTTTGTATAATCTTTGTTAGTAAACTTGGTATTTTTTTTTATTGTTTATTTAATTTTTTTTTTTTTAACAAGAGCATATGAGTCAATTTATATAAATTACATTTTCTATCTTTTCAATTTTCTTCTTAACCAAACATAAATGTTTTTCATTCTCCCACTTTTTCATCCACTTCCCATTTTTTGTCCACCCAAAAGTTGAAACTTCTCTCTCTCTCTCTCTCTCTCTCTCTCTTAGATGTTTGACGTGCTAAGATGCTAGCAATTGGTTTTTCTCATTCATTTCAAATTACACATTCTTTTTTGGGACCCACCTTGAGTACTTTGGCAGTTGACTGCTTCTCTCTTTAACTCTACAACTTCTATGATACAATTAATAATGTCAACAACCAACTACCCTAATGAGAAAAAAAAAAAAAAATCTAATGTGAAAGATAGAAATCCACAATTTATGAGTAGTGCGGTTGTAAAGAACAGCTGACCAAACAAAAAAGTTTTTTATTCTCTCACTTTTCCATCCACGTCTATTTTCTATCCTCCCATAAAGTTGAAACCTCTCTCTCTCTCTCTCTCTCTCTCTCTCTCTCTCTCAGAGATGCTAGACGTGCTAAGATGCTAGCAATTGGTTTTTCTCATTCATTTCGAATTACTTATTCTCTTTTGGAACTAACCTTAGGTACTTTGGTAGTGACTGCTTCTCTCTTAACTCTACAACTTTTATGATACAATTAATAATGTGAACATCCAACTACCCTCACGAGAAACAAAAATCTGATGTGAAAGATAGAAACCATCAATTTAAGAGTTGTACAATTGCATAACTCCACAACTTTTAAGATATAATTAATAATGTCAACAACCAACTACCCTCACGGAAACATAAATCTGATGTGAAAAATAAAAACCCACAATTTAGGGGAGGAGCTTGTTTCTAGTGGCGATGCCACTTGAACACGTTACAATGCGGACACGTGTCCACTTTAGGACACGTGTCCATATCTTAACGTGTCCGGTGATCATCGGCCACCGGCCATCGGACATAAGCCAAAACCCACTCTATGAGTGTTGCCTTTGTCTCCAATTCTTCTAATTTATCTTTGTAACTGGGCGTGTTGAGCTTTTTTTTTTATTTATTTCAATTCGCCTTTTTTTCTTAAACTAGGTATGATTTTTTTTTTGTTCACTTTTGTTTTTTTAATTGGGCATGGTTTTTTTTTTTTGGTTGGTTGTGTTCTTTTTTTGGTTTTTTCTATAATCTTTGTTAGTAAACCGGGCAAGATTTTTTTTTTTTTTTTTATTGTTTATTTTTTAAAAAAGATAATTTTTATTTTTTAACAAGGGCATATGAGTCTATTTATATAAATTACATTTTCTATCTTTTTCACTTTTCTTCTTAACCAAACAAAATATTTTTCATTCTCCCACTTTTTCATCCACTTCCCATTTTTTGTCCTCCCAAAAAGTTGATACCTCTCTCTCTCTCTCTCTCTCTCTCTCTCTCTCGGATGTTAGACGTGCTAAGATGCTAGTGATTGGTTTTTCTCATTCGTTTCAATAACTCATCCTTTTTGGGACCAGCCTCGAGTACTTTTGCTAGTTGACTACTTCTCTCTTTAACTCTACAACTTTTATGATACAATTAATAATGTGAACAACCAACTACCCTCACGAGAAACAAAAATCTGATGTGAAAGATAGAAACCATCAATTTAAGAGTTGTACAGTTGCATAACTCTACAACTTTTATGATATAATTAATAATGTCAACAACCAACTACCCTCACGGAAACAAAAATCTGATGTGAAAAATAGAAACCCACAATTTAGGGAGGAGCTTGTTTTCAATGGCCGATGCCACTAAAAACGTTACATTGCAAACACGTGTCCACTTTGGGACACGTGTCCATATCTTAACTTGTCCGGTGATCATTGGCCATCAGCCACTGGACATAAGCCAAACCCCACTTTATGAGTGTTGCCTTTATCTCCTATTCTTCTAATTTTTCTTTCTAATTGGACATGTTGAGCTTTTTTTTATTTCCAATTCACCTTTTTTCTTAAACTAGGTATGATTTTTTTTTTGGTTCACTTTTTGTTTTTTTAACTGGGCATGGTTTTTTTTTTTTTTTTTGGTTGGTTGTGTTCTTTTTCTGTTTTTGTATAATCTTTGTTAGTAAACTTGGTAAGATTTTTTTATTTTTTTATTTTTTTAAAGATATATATATATATATTGAACAAGAGCATATGAGTCAATTTATATAAATTTCATTTTCTATCTTTTCACTTTTCTTCTTAACCAAACTAAAATATTTTTATTCTCCCACTTTTTCATCCACTTCCCATTTTTTGTCCGCCTAAAAGTTGAAACCCCTCTCTCACTCTCTCTCAAATGTTAGACGTGCTAAGATGCTAGTGATTGGTTTTTCTCATTCATTTCGAATTACATTCTTTTTTGGGACCAACCTTGAGTACTTTGGTAGTTGATTGCTTCTCTCTTTAACTCTACAACTTTTATGATACACTTAATAATGTCAACAACCAACTACCCTAACAAGAAAAAAAAAAAAATCGAATCGAAAGATAGAAATCCACAATTTATGAGTAGTGCAGTTGGAAAGAACAAACACCAAACAAAAAGTTTTTATTCTCTCACTTTTCCATCCACGTCTATTTTCTATCCTCCCATAAAGTTGAAACCTCTCTCTCTCTCTCTCTCTCTCTCTCTCTTAGATGCTAGTCGCTAAGATGCTAGCAATTGGTTTTTCTCATTCATTTGAATTACTTATTCTTTTTGGAACTAACCTTAGGTACTTTGGTGGTGGCTGCTTCTCTCTTAACTCTACAACTTTTATGAAACAATTAATAATGTGAACAACCAACTACCCTCATGAGAAACAAAAATCTGATGTGAAAGATAGAAACCATCAATTTAAGAGTTCTACAGCCTGCATAACATACAACTTTTTAAGATATAATTAATAATGTCAACAACCAACTACCCTCACGGAAACAAATATCTAATGTGAAAAATAGAGACCCACCATTTAGGAGGAGCTTGTTTTCAGTGGCCGATGCCACTAAACACGTTACAATGCGAGACACGTGTCCGTATCTTAACTTGTCCGATCATCGGCCGCCAGCCATCGGACATAAGCCAAACCCACTTTATGAGTGTTGCCTTTGTCTCCTATTCTTCTAATTTTTCTTTCTAATTGGACATGTTGAGCTTTTTTTATTTCAATTCACCTTTTTCTTAAAGTAGGTATGATTTTTTTTTGTTTTTGGTTCACTTTTTGTTTTTTTAATCGGGCATGGTTGTTTTTTTTGGTTGGTTGTGTTCTTATTTTGTTTTTTTGTATAATATTTGTTAGTAAACTTGGTAAGATTTTTTTATTATTTATTTTTTAAAAGATATATATATATATATATATATATATTTAACAAGAGCATATGAGTCAATTTATATAAATTACATTTTCTATCTTTTCACTTTTCTTCTTAACCAAACAAAAATATTTTCATTCTCCCTCTTTTTCATCCACTTCCCATTTTTTTCCGCCCAAAAAGTTGAAACCCCTCTCTCACTCTCTCTCTCTCTCTCGGATGTTAGATGTGCTAAGATGCTAGTGATTGGTTTTTCTCATTCATTATGAATTACTCATTCTTTTTTGGGACCAACCTTGAGTACTTTGGAAGTTGACTACTTCTCACTTTAACTCTACAAATTTTATGATACAATTAATAATGTCAACAACCAAATACCCTAACAAGAAAAAAAAAAAAAAATCTAATGTGAAAGATTGAAATCCATAATTTATGAGTAGTGTAGTTGTAAAGAACAAATTGACCAAACAAAAAGTTTTTATCCTCTCACTTTTCCATCCACGTCTATTTTCTATCCTCCCATAAAGTTGAAACCTCTCTCTCTCTCTCTCTCTCTCTCTCTCTCTCTCTCTCTCTCTCTCTCAGATGCTAGACGTGCTAAGATGCTAGCAATTGGTTTTTCTCATTCATTTCAAATTACTTATTCTTTTTTGGAACCAACCTCGGGGTTGGGTAGTTGGCTACTACTCTCTTAACTCTACAACTTTTATGATACAATTAATAATGTTAACAACCAACTACCCTCATGAGAACCAAAAATCTGATGTGAAAGATAGAAACCATCAATTTATGAGTTGTACAGCTTGCATAACTCTAAAACTTTTAAGATACAATTAATAATGTCGGGCAACCAAACTACCCTCACGGGAAACAAAAAAATCTGATGTGAAAAATAGAAACCCACAATTTAGGGAGGGGCTTTTTTCCAAAGTGGTCGATGCCACTAAACACGTTACAATGTAGACATGTGTCCATATCCTAACGTGTCCAAGTGATCACTTGCCATTGGACATAAGCCAAACCCCAATTTATGAGTAGTACGTTGCAAAGAATAGCTAAGCTATACGTTTTCTTCACAAAAATAATCTACTAACTATATAAAAAGAGGCAATGTCCCTACTTTGCCACTTTTTGGTTTATTGAGTCTTTTTTCTTCCAAGTTTCAAACGGTTGCTACAAATTGCCTCTTTGGTTTGTTCAAGTGGGCACAATTAGCTATAGTTTTTTTTTTTTTTTTTTTTAGTCTTCCGTTTGTACTTTTTTTTTTTTAAATATTTATAAGAACTTGCATATATATTGTTATACTTGACACAACAAATTTCACAATATTTTCATAATTATTGAAGTGTCAATTTCTTATAAGTCAAAATAAAATAATAAAATATGAAAGCTGTGACCAACCACAATTCAAAATAAGTATTTTGTGAAAATGTTATGACACTTGTTGGGTGAATATGTAAAAGCTACAATACTTTTGGTTTGTTCAATATGTTTATTCATCTCTTTTTTGTTTTGTTTTGTTTTTGGTTTTGTTTTGTTTGTTTGTTTGTTTTGTTTTTTTTTTTTTTTCATTGATTTGTGCTCTTTTTTCTATATATATAAAAGAGCGAATAAGCTCATGAATAATGTTATGAACAGTATTTTTAGTTTAGTGACTTGCCTTCCCCCCTTTTTTTCTTCAAGTTCACCAACTTGGTTTGAGGTTTATTTATTTATTTATTTTATTTTAAGGAACTTTTTATGTTTACATTGTACTTGTAATGTAAGCTTACATTGTATACACACAAAAAGTAGCAAATATTATATACATTTAATAAGCTCTCATAAAGTACACATTTGGTTTATTGTCACATCTTGAATAAAAGACTCATTTCAATGATGATTTGTTGTAAAATTGCTATGGACGTAGTAGTGACTTTGTTGAATACAACTTGCATTCTTTTCTTCTTCTTTTTTATAATTATTGATAAATTACTATTTATACCAAAAACTTAAGTAGACAAAAATGCACAAAACTAATCATTTTCACATAAAATAAAATTAAAAATTAAAAAAATTAAGTACAATTTTTCAGTGGCAATATCAAATTTCATGCCAAGGGAAGGACTTGTTAGATATATAAATAAGGTATAGGGTAAAACTTAGGTACATGTTTTCTCCTTTCAAAAACATGTAATTTATTGTACCTAAGTTTTACTTATTTATTGGATATAACTTACATTCAATTTCTTCTTGTGTCTTGGGACACTTGGAAGTTGGAGGTCCTACGTTGATTATGAAATACTTGTTGATTGTTATAAATACTTATCGAAATTTAAAGTTCTTAGATAAGCATGAGTGATAATACCCTTAATAAAACACTTGCTATTTGGAGGTCCTACGTTGATTACGAAATACTTGTAGATGGTTAGAAATAGTAATCAAAAATCATTAAATCTCTTAGATAATATGCATGAGTCATAATAGCTTGGATACAACTTGCATTCTTTTTTTTTTTTTATAATTATTGATAAATTACTATTTATACCAAAAACTTAAGTAGACAAAAATGCACAAAACCAATCATTTTCACATAAACTAAAAATTAAAAATTAAAAAAATTAAGTACAATTTTTCAGTGGCAATATCAAATTTCATGCCAAGGAAGGACTATTAGATATATAAAATAAGGTATAGGGTAAAACTTAGGTACATGTTTTCTGTTCAAAAACATGTAATTTATTGTACCTAAGTTTTACTTTATTTATTGGATATAACTTACATTCAATTTCTTCTTGTGTCTTGGGACACTTGGAAGTTGGAGGTCCTACGTTGATTATGAAATACTTGTTGATTGTTATAAATACTTATCAGAAATTTAAAGTTCTTAGATAAGCATGAGTGATAAAACCCCGCTTAATAAAACACTTGCAAGTTAGAGGTCCTACGTTGATTACTTAAATACTTGTAGATGGTTAGAAATAGTAATCAAAATCATTAAATCTCTTAGATAATGTGCATGAGTCATTGCAAGTTGAAGGTCCTCACGTTGATTCTGAAATACTTGTAGATGGTTAGAAATAGTAATAAAAATCATTAAAGCTCTTAGATAAGATGCATGAGTCATAATAGCTTGGATACAACTTGCATTCTTTTCTTTTCTTTTTCTTTTTATTATAATTATTGATAAATTACTATTTATACCAAAAACTTGAGTTGACAAAAATAATTATCACACTTTTATTCTTTATTTTAAAGTAAACTCATGTCTCATAGTGTACAACTTGTACTTGTATGAGTACAAACCAGGCAAGTGTTAAGAAAAATTCGAGCTTTGTCTACAGGAATGGTTGGCACAATTAGTGAAACTCTCCATGAGATTGATGAGAATGAAACTTGGCCTTCACAAATATAAGATAAATATAAAACCCACTAACAACGTGGAAGTTAGTGATAATAAGGAGATCGTGAGTGAGAAAGTGAAAAACAAAAATAAAAGCGTGGGAAATTACATAGTAGTAATGTTGCTTTTTAGTGGGGATGTTGGGATGATAAGGATGAATAAAGTTATAGTCTTGGTTTTATAGTAAGAGTCTTTTCTTTTAATAAAGAAGAAGAGATTTGGGAAAATAAAAAACGTGAGATTAGAATAATGAATTTTAAAAATAAAAATAAAAATTGAGAGAAAAAGGGGACAGGAAGAAACAAATACATCGTGATGAAGTAAAAAAAAAAATGTGGGGTGAGTTTTGTAGATTGGAGGAGTTTTAAAACTAACAAAAGAGTGATCCTATTTTGTAGAGAGTTAGATAGTAGAAGTAGGAATTTAAATCAATGTAAAAGTAGGAGTTTATTAGAAGAAAGAAGGCATTTCAATGTAGAAATAGGAATTTATTATTTTTGTCAATTTACTATTTTAACCCCATTTTTAAGTTTTAGGTAGGGGTATTTTTGACAATAAAAAAGCAATAACTAACTTTCTTTTTGCCAATTTACTATTTTAACCCTATTTTTAAGTTGTTGGTTAAGGGTCATCAATGGGTCGGTCGGGCTAAGCCTGGCCCATTTACTTGGCCCATGGGCACAATGGGCCGGCAAAATGGGCTATTAAGTAATTAATAAAGGTCAGGTCAGTCACAAAAGAAAACCTCAACCCATGACCTGCCATGGCAATGCCCATTTTGTCTTTGCGGCTGGGCTATCGGGTTGGGCCTAATGGGTTACCCATGGGATTGTGTTAGCATATTATTTTATTATATTTTTAAGGAAAAAATCAATTTTTATGAGGGAATAATCAATCTATTTTTTAAAGGAAAGAATTAAAGAATTTAATACTTAATTACAAATTTTTTATAGTCAAATCTATTTAATTTTTTGTTTTGTTGATGGAAACCTATTTAATTTTTTTATTAAGGCTTTAAATAGTTTTTTATTTTCATCTTTAATTAAAAAAATGTCAAATGGTTAATTCAAATTTGCTAGACTACTAGAAAAATATATATTTAGTAAACTAAGTTTAGCACAATTACTTTGAGTATCTTAGTGGTCGAGGCGTTCTTTAAAGAAATTTCTCTATAATATCTCAAGATCAATCCTTCATACACTTCCAATATATTTTTGTTATGAATTATGAGTTATTAGGCTAGGCCAATGGGTTAGGCCAACAAAGTTGGTCTCTTTGGGCTAGCCCATCGAGTACCCATGGGCATAAAAATTAACCCACGGCCGACCCACTAGGTTAATGGGCTACCCATGGCCTCAATAACAACGGGCCAGGCCGCCCATTAGCGATGGCCATCGGGTTTTTCGGGTTGAAATTGTGAGCCGTGGGCTATTAGATGTTGGTTAATTAATTTAAAGGGTATTTTTGACAAGAAAAAGCAATAACTAACTTTCAATCCTCTTAATATATACGAGATAAATCTCTATATACTTTAAAAATCAAATGATTCATATCTTTATTTTGTAATACAAATAAAATCTAAAATTGACCTTAATTACTACATTTTTTCACGTCAAGCACGTGCCTTTCATGTGCTACCTAACTAGTTGATAAATAAAAGTACAAAAAAATTGGCGAAAAGACTTGTGTCCTATACTTTGTGCACAGGATGACACGTTGCATTAAGGAATATGTATCGACTGAACTCATATATTCTTGAATACACCCATTTCCCGGCCAAAATGGCCAAATACCACCAATTTCTGAAATTTTTTGTAAAAAAACACTGTTACGGAACTATATAGGGAAATACCACTTTTTATAGTACTCGAGTTTCTTAAACTCGAGTTCCTAGAAGTTATGCCACCGTGTAGCCTTTGCGAGGTGGAAATTGGGCAATTAAAATTATGTGGTACTTTCGAGCATGGTAAACTCAAAGTACCATGCAGCACAATACTCGAGTATACTAGGCTCAGTACCATTTTATAATAAAATGCTGTTTTTTTATTTATTTCTAAGGTACTCGAGCTCATCAAGCTCAAGTACCTTGTAAATTTTTTTTTTTGGATTATCAACAAATAAACATAAACATAAAATGGTGTTTATTTTATTTATAGAGTATTCGAAGCTCACCAAGCTCAGTACCTAATAATTTTTTTGGATTATCGATAAATAAACATAAACATAAAAATAGAGTAGGTACTCAAGCTTGGTGAGCTTGAGTACTCTATAAATAAAATAAACACCATTTTATTTTATGTTTATTTGTTGATAATACCCAAAAAAAATTACAAGGCACTCGAGCTTGGTGAGCTCAAGTACCTAGAAAAAAAAAAAACATTTTATTATAAAATGATACTCGAGCCTGGTATACACGAGTATTGTGTTGCATCGTCTCGAGTTTACCATGCCCGAATACCACATAATTTTAATTGCTCAATTTCCACCTCAGCAGTGCCACGGTGACAAAACTTAGGAACTCAAGTTTAAGAAACTCGAGTACCATAAAATGTGGTATTTCCCCTATATAGTTTCGAAACAGTGTTTTTTACAAAAATTTCAGTAAATTGATGGTATTTAGCCATTTTGGCCCCCTTTTCCCACACTTTTCTAAGAAACAAAAAAACCTCCTATCTCACGCACACAAATAAGATTTGTTTGGATTTCCATTCTTCTTCGATCACTCATCTCTTCTAAATAACAAAACTAATCTCACTTTCAATATAAAAAAAAAAAAAAAAAAAAAAAAAAAAAAAAAAACCCCACACGTTCAAGATAGAGACTATAGAGTTATATATAATCCTCAAACACCTCCTTCTCAATCCCCGATGTTCTAACCTTCCCTCTCAAACTCAATTTCTAATATGTCTCCGTTAACATTAGCCATTCTCCTACTACTACTACTAGGATCCATATGGACATTCATATATATCCAATCACGGCCCAAAGACCCAAAAATGAGTATAAACTCCCACCAGGTCCTCAGGCCTTACCAATCATCGGTAACCTACACATGCTAGGTAGTCTCCCACACCGTTCCTCCATAGCTTGGCTAAAAATATGGACCTATCATGTCATTACGGCTTGGCCATGTACCAACTATTGTGGTCTCATCTCCTCAAGCTGCTGAGCTATTTTAAAGACCCATGACACCATTTTTGCTAGCCGACCAAAACTCCAGCTCTCGTACTTGTCTTATGGTACCAAGGGCATGGCTTTCACTGAGTATGGTTCATATTGGCGCAACATTAGGAAACTATGTACGTTGCAACTTCTTAGTGTTTCAAAAATAGATTCATTTGCACCTATGAGGAAGGAGGAGGTAGGATCACTGGTGCAGTCACTGAAAAAGCTGCGGCGGCACATGAGGTCGTGGACCTAAGTGGGAAAGTGTGTGAACTTAATGAGGAAATTACATGTAGATGATATTTGGGCGAAGTAGTGATGATAGATTCGACTTGAAAACGCTTATTGAGGAGGCCTTTAACTTGGCGGGGCTTTCAATCTAGCTGATTATGTGCCTTACCTTGGGCCACTTGATCTACAGGTACGTAAGTTTCTATCGATTCAACTTTATCTGAGTCATAATTATTAAATCTTTATGATTATGAAGTGACCACAGTATTTGGAGGAGGATTATGAAGTTTGGCTTGATTTGCTAGCTCTTAATCTTTGCCCCTCTTCCATATATAATAAAAATCCAAAATCCGATTGGTCTATTATTTATTTATTTATTTTGTTGGAAAAGTTAAAGGATGTGTTTAGCAAATAATTTTAGAATTTTTTTTATAGGAAAAGAAAAATGCAATCGAGCCTTTTTGACCATGTCTTATATATATATATATATATATATATATTTTTTTTAAAAAGTAATATCATTTTTTTTTAAATAATCTAATAACTATTTTATATATATATATATATATATATATAGAATTACTTAGATATGCTCCCCAGATCCTGCATCTTGAACCCTCCCCCAGATCCGCGTCTTGAGCCCACTTCCATGATGATATATTTTTTCTATTTAAACTTTATGGTTGTGGTATAAGAAAAACTAGTCACTAACCCGTGCGATGCACGGGATAGTTAAACAAAATTTATACACATTCATTTTTATTAGTACAATCATTTGAAAATAATTCTAACTAATACCTAAATGTAAGAGACACATTGACTTACTATTTAAAATAGCCTTCTCAAGAATTTACACATATTGTGCAACTGAGCCTTAATTTCTCATCAACAATAAAAACATGGAAATTCAAAATATGGAAAGAAAATAAAAATTACAACAACTAATTCCATTATCTTTCATGCAATTGTACGGAATTAAGTCAACTCAATTTAAGTAGTTGTAATAAAATTGGCTTCTACTATTCTCTATTCTATAGAGATATGAACATATTGATTTCTCAAACAATTACCGGTATTGCAATAAAATGATTTATTATTGAAAATAAGAAACAAAAGAAAATCATCTATAGCTTAAGAAACACAATATACTAAAATTAAAGAGATAAAATTTTGGAGAACAAAATATTATAGATAATTTTAGAAACATATTATACACTTAAAAGGGTTAGTAATTTATAACACTTACCCCCCACTATTAGTATACTGGACACCAAGTGCGATTACGTAACCCTTTGAAAGAATCTTCCCCAATTGGACCCTATCAAAAAAAAAAAAAAAAAAAAAAAAAAAAAAACACCCAATTAACAAAATTGATCCAAAAGGGTGTAAAAAGCACACAAAATCAATTCAAAAACAAAAATATGATACAAAGTAATTACTTTCACGCTAATGAAATCGTCTTTTTGTATTAACATTTTCCAAACTACAACACTTATCTCTCTAAGGCCTTCAATTAACGAAAACACAAACTTCTCTTGGAATCTTTGAGTATTATGACCATCTATACACACACACACACACAAAACAAAATCAGCATAACTCACTATAACTCTATAGAAACCTCAAAAATATAAAGAGAAATTAAAGGGGTTGGAATTTGATATTTACATTTGGAGAGAGAGTTTGCGAAACTAAACTTTATATTTTAACTTGAGAGAGGGGTAAGGTTGCTAGGGTTTTGAGGTGTTATAATGTTTTTATTTTTATTTTTTATTTTTTAAATATTGTGTCGACATGGAAAATTGTGGTGCCAGCAGAGACTTTGGTTTTATATATATATATATATATATATATATATATAAAACATGTTTAAATCTAAGATTTCAAATCTCCGTAGAATCTTTGCATAACACGGCCACCTTGAAAATCACATGGCTAATCATTTCTAGTATTATATTGTTTTGTCCCTTTCAACAATTCTTTTACTTTTTTTTTTTTTTCTATTTTTTTAATTCCTTACACTTCAATAAGTAATAAACTAATCTTATCTTCTACCACCCTATTCCAATTCCACAAGACTACAATATTTGCAATTGACAGAGCATATATGCCCATAATTGGTTCAATAAATTTGGGTCCATCCACAAATTTGGACTTCAATGCCACGCATATTTATGGAGTAAACAATACCACACGCTTCACACATGCTTTGTCACAATTGTTCTATTTGATATAATGTGCTTTAGTTTGTTATTTTAACATGAACTCACAATTTTTTCTTCATCACTCAATTTATCACGAGGATAGTTATGACAAAATTTATAGTAATGACATTATTGTGGAGTAAATGATAATTCTTAGAAAAAATTAAAAAAAAAAAAAACTGATTATTCTGATTTCAAGCTACCATATCATAAGATGAACATTACGTTTTCTTGCATATTTTATTTGAAAATGCTAGATCACAACTATATGTACAATTTTTGCACAATCTTCTATGCTAAAGCAAGTTATGAGTAATGGAGAAAAATGATTGTTCCATGTCAATCCATACTTCTATCACTCACAACTCGATAAGACGAGTTGAAGGCAAAATGAGGTAGACAGATGTATTCTTTGCATTGTTCTTTATATTTCTACTTTTATTATTTGTTTTAAAATGTGGTTGTATTCTTTCTAGAACACTACGCTATAACGTTGCCTATGTAATGGCCAAAAGGATATAATCATCCACGTGATAATATACAAAAGTTAAATTTTGTATATTAAATTTATGAGTGATAAAGCATGAAACCTAGTTTATTTTTTATTTTTTATTTTTTATAAAAATTTAGAAGCATGGAACCTAATTGGTTGGAGAAAATATGGGTGGGTGAGGTGTCACCTACCTATTGGTGGAGTGGATTTATTGTTGATAAGGTTTGTAGGTTTAATATTACTTTGTTACTTAGTGAGTATGTGGGTTTAATTTTTTAAAGAGTACCTTTTTTTTTTAAAAATTGATTTTATTAGAGTTTAGGTAAACTAGTATTTTTTTTTTTTTTTATGAACAGGTAAAACTTATATACTGTACATTAGATTTCCTAATTGAATTCACAGACTTAGTTGCATTAATCAATAATAATAAAAAGCAGATAGTTTTATATTTACCAAGAAAAAAAAAGACTTATACACCTCAAATTGCAATTTTACTAAATGCATTTTTAATAAATTTTTACCAAAACATTCTTACTTTTGAAAAAGTCAATTTCATACTGCATTTAATAAAATCACCAATTTTTCAAAATGCACAATTTCAAAAGTCACTTTGATGTTTCATATTTCTAATGAAGAAATAAAAATCAAATCCTCTATCTAATTATTGAATTATTAGAAAAAGATATAACAGACCCTTAATGACTAGGATTGCATTTTGCATGAATTCAGTGGATCTGGTATACCATTTTCATGTTCATGCTCATGCTGGTTTCCTTTGTATTGAATAATTCTTCATTTTTTAAAAATTCCAATACAAAAATTCAATTAAGGAATTGAGGTGAAAATTTGTTACATCTAGTATTGAGTAACTGTTGTAGCTCCATTTACATGGATGTATAGTTACCACATCAATTTGATAGGTATATTTTTAGTAAAATTTATGAAATGGTATCGTTAGCAGAGTGATTTTCAAGCTATTTATTCTATCAGGGATTGGCACGACGCATGAAGAAATGGAGCAAGGCTTTGGACATAGTCTTCGAGAATATCATCAAGGAGCATGAAAAATTCCTACTAGTGGTCAACAAGATCGTGAAACAGACTTTATAGACACGCTGCTTTCTTTTGATGAACCAACCCATGAATCCTCATGATGAGCAAGTATACATTATTGATCGAACAAATATCAAGGCTATCATACTAGACATGATTTCGGGTGCATATGACACTCAGCTGCGATTGAGTGGACATTTTCTGAACTCTTGAGGTATCCACGAGTGATGAAACATGTACAGGAGGAGCTAGAACGTGTAGTTGGAATGAATCGGATGGTGGAGGGAGACTGATTTGGCGAAATTACCATACTTGGATATGGTAGTGAAGGAAAGCTTAAGACTTCATCCTATTGGACCATTACTAATCCCACATGAATCCATGGGAGGACATTGAGGTCAATGGATATTATGTCCCCAAGAAATCACGAATATTAATAAATTTTTGGGCTATTGGACGAGATCCTTGTGTGGTCCTGATAATGTGGAAGAATTTTATCCGAAAGGTTCATAAATAATAATATAGACCTCAAAGGACGTGATTTCCAGCTTATCCCATTTGGGTCTGGTCTGCGAAGGTGCCCCCGAATGCATCTAGGCCTTACAACCGTAAAATATGTTCTAGCTCAATTACTACATTGCTTTCACCGGGTGCTCCCTAGTGGCATGTTGCCTAATGACTTGACATGAGTGAGAAGTTTGCGCTAACAATGCAAAGAGCCAAGCACTTGTTTGCCGTGCCAACTTATCGCCTACTTGGTTAAATTTATAAGAGAACTATGATATAATATTTAAGAAGGTTTTTACTTATTTAGATTTGTTGTGCACTTGGTTTCGTTGTTCCATATGAATAGCTGAAGAAATTGTGGCACCAAATGAACTTAAGTTACCTTGAACAATATCTTAACTTGCCTAGTTTTGGATTCAAATTTATTTTGTGCTCAAAAAGTAGAATATTAGGTTGGGAACTTTTTGCACAATATTTTATTTTTATAAATAGAGCTGGTAAATTGTTAAAATATTTCGTAACGTATGCTTTCCTAAAAATTGTAGCTTCAAAACATTCCTTCTTTGAAATCATATCTTCAATATTGATGCTGAAATTATGTCTTCAAGAGATGTCTTCAATGTAACACAGTTTCAACATTACGGCTAAAATCTTGTCAAAAAGAAAAAAAAAAACACTCGCAAGTCACAATGCTCTTATTAGTTTTAGCGGTTAGCAATGTTACACCACAAAAGCCCAACATGTTGGAGTGTAATTTCAGTCATAATGACCTTTTGTACAATTTTATTTTTTATTGATTAGGTTCACCCTAATTAAAATTAATTTTTAAAACTATGGAGATGATTATCTATTGTTGGAATGATGGATAAATAGTTTACTAAATAAAGAAATTCCCATACTATCTCTTTAGGATCATCCCTTGTTCACTTGTCCACAATCATTTACCATTTTAAAAAAAAAAAAAAAAAAATGAGAATTAAGCTTTATGTTGGATTTTTCAAGTACCAGTCAAACTTACCAACTTTAATCCCATGCATGCTTATTGTAGTACCAACCTTTGATCAAAGCCTTCATTTTAATTCAGAAAACTATTATGCCCTTTTAAATTCTAGACCTATTATGATTTGATTTTAACTTATGTAAATTTTGGAAATTTCAAAAGAAATTGCAAAATGACTATTTTATTCTAGAAATTAAATTGCTCAAAATGAAATTTTAACAGTCGCCAAAGTAGCATCTCTAACTTTATATAATTTATGTAATATGGCTAAAAGAGTACTCAATAACGCTGATTGACACAAAATTATTGTGATTGAATACTATAAGAAAACTATCAAAACAAGTATCTTTTAAATTACACACGAAAATCATATATTTATGATCTTTGTACCATAGTTGTTTTACTATCATATTAACAAATTAAAATAGTCTAATATTTTAATAAAAGTTTGCGTTGATGATATTTTATCTAAAATATATAGGGATGACAAAAATCAATGCATCCCTACTACGTCAGTTATTTGTAAAAGGATTCACATATAGGAATCAAAATGCATCTTATGTAATGCTTGGGAAAAGACTTCAGAGCATTTGTTTATAGATTGTCCAAATGCTCTGAAGTCTCTTCCATATGAGTGTAAAGCTTGTAATCAATTCAGACCATAAGCCACTCTACTAGGTCATGCTCGCAATGAAGCATGAATATGCATCTACAAGAGAGCCTTGAATGCATACCCACACTCTAACCTTAAGAGCATCCATGATTAGGAGGGATTGCCTCCCTAACCATGTATGTTCATCATCCAAAGTGCATGACTACCTTTTAACAACATACATAGCATGCACAATGCATATACACACAGAGCGTAAAAGAAAAGGGTATATATCCACACCCAAAGGGTGCACCAAGCAAGGCACAGAAAGGAAATCATAGTCTAAGAAAGCTATAGACATGGTTTTAAAGGAAATGCTAAGAAAGAAAGGGCCTTATGGGAGGGGCTAACCCCTAATCTCATCGGGACATTGCCTTTTTTTTTTGCTTGCATTTAGAAGCTGCTAATATGCTCTATCCATCATCCTCTGAAAACACAAAAATAGAAAGCTAGCAGAAGCAAAGAGGTAACAAAACAAAGCAGAAAGCACAAAACAAGCAAACAAAGCAAGCAAGCAAAGGAAGGAAGCACGCAAGCAAACAAACCTGTATTGGGAGCAAACAAGCATGTTAGCAAACAATGGGAACATCCTCAACAAACATAAAGCAAATGAAACATGCTATCAATGAAACAAACAAAGAGAAAATAAGTCCTAAGGGGACAAATGTAGGTTTGATTTGTGTCCATAGATCCACTAGATTG